>CM066310.1:0-1200000 GCA_033807695.1 Daedaleopsis sinensis | reverse complement strand
CATTCCCCTGCCTAATGATGGACCTACGTTCTCTTTTGCTCCAGAGTATCTTCATGACAAGTATCTGCGTGAGCGATACGGCCTGCACCCAGATGATACCATGTCCCCTCCCCTGCAGTCTGTGGACTACAACATGTTCGCCAAGGATGACGAGTTTCACAGCGTATTCGGTCTCTCGAGAACGGAGCCAGTGCCCTTCCCCCCGGATGTCAGACGTACCTACGCAGGCTGGGCCTCTGAAATTCTATGCGGACGTTTCTCTTCCCCCGGCGTGGCCCTCTGTTGGGATCTCCACCCTCAAAGTCCCCATTTCCTCTTCCGAAAAGACAGTCATTTGAAGAGTGTCATCCAGGCGACCAAGACCTCTCCTCCAGGAGGCTCGTCTTCACCCTCTTACTTGCTCAAGTACACAAAGGATCACCCATCAACATCTTGGCAGGTGCTCGTGAACATCAGAGCGCTCCTGTATCTCCTACGCCGAACCGACTCGATCCAATTCTCTTCCGATGCCGCATGGGAACTCTCGCAAATCGGAGCCACGTTCAACACCGTTCGGACAGAACCACTGCTTCCGCGTAGTGCTGCATCAGACATGAGGAATCAAGCACGAACGTCCGGTCTGGGGAGAATGCTGTCGTACTACCGGCCGGAAGAGTATGCCGACACATTCATGGACTATCGCCACTACCGGCGCCGGGTCGTCGATCTGCTAGGCTCCGGAGCATACACTCGAGCTGCGCTGTTGTATGGAGGAATTATATGGCGTCTAGTGCTAGAGTTCAGCCGGGAGTACGGCGGGATGGTGGACCTACTGCGGACACAGGTGGACTCGGGACCATCGAATGAGGTGTTGCAGCACGGTGTGGTCCTCCAGCAAGGGTCCATGCAATACTTGGACGATGTGCTATCTTCGGAGGAGCTGGACGTGATCAGCGGAGTCACGAAGAGATACGGAAGTAAGCTACTCTTTCCATGACTGGCTGCCGTTCTGTTTGCTAAATATTGCTGGTCACAGAGCAGCCAATCAGACGGAGGATCAATCGTGGTGGCCCAAGCACAACACGTGGCAAACGTGCGGAATGTACACGGGCTTTTGGACTCCCAAGAATGAGATCTGGTTCCGAGGTCATCTCCAGGCGATTCAAGATGGAAAGACTGGGCCGATGAATGCGACGAAGTGGAAAAATGTGTTACGGCAGTATCGTCCTTGTAACAAGCTAGCGAGTGCAACTGACGTGACGAGCAGCGCTGTTGTAGATCATTACTTACTGTAGATACTTATCGCAAAGTTGCATACGACCAAATTGTGCTCTATATATTCAGACGTGTATCCCTCAAATGTAGTGTTCGCGCTAAAGTATGGTTTAGGGGAAAAAATTGCGAGGTCTAAGCAGCCCGTCCCTTGCCTTTTTCATTACCTGAGTCATATAGACCACACTGCCCTGCGAGTCCATCGACCGCGTCTCTCAGATGGTCAAGCTGCTGCAGAACTGCAGCAAACATCTCGCTGCTCTCCCTGCGCGTTGCTTCTACCTGTTCACCAAGATCATGAATCGAGGATGCTATATTTCCTGGGAGCAAGGTTGTCGGTGAGGAAGGCGGAAGATTGAGCAGGGTAGATGAGCTTGCAATTTGGGACGGCGGTACCGGCTGAACTGATTCTTGCGAGTTTGGGTTTGCACTCGAAGAGCTGGTTCCTCGGCTCTGTCCAGACGTCGAAGAGAGAGCACGTCGGAGCGTATACCGGGGAGATCATCTGACTGAAGTGCTGCTCTTATTCTTGTGATTGGGCGTGTTACGTCTGCGCTTCACCGTGCGGTCAACATCAGGCTGTGCTTGAAGGCCATACTCCTTCGACTCTGCAATAGCAAATTTTGAAAATAAGTACGTACGATAAGTCGAGGAGCTCACGGTGCATCCAATTGCACAAGTCGCGATTGTGAAGGATACATTCCTGACATTTCCAGGTCCACTTGTCCGTCAGCTCTTGCGTACACAAGAGGTCCTTTGACATGCAGCGAGAGCAAGGCACACTACGTATCTTCTTGAGGACCGAGGCGTAGTCTGGACGTAGCGTAGACGTTCGCAGGCCAAGTGGGAGCTGGAGAACGATGTCTGACCAGCGTGAATCGAAATTCTGCGGCTTGGGTAGACCAGCTGGTAAAGGCTAAGGCGACGTGAGCTAGCATGACCTGCAATGCGAGACAATGTAACGTACCGAAGGCAAAGGAACATTTTGCGGGGCAGAATCGCCGCCATGAACAGAATGGGATTGTGCATGATGATCCTGTTCACATGAGATCGCACGGAGGGCGGTCAGGAGTCGAATCATTACTGTGGACGTGAGCACTACCTCAGAAGATCCAGCCGGCGTTGGGCTGCGCTGGTTCGGAGTCGACGTCTGGCGAGCTGGCGGCAACGACAGGGGGACATGCCCTTCAGGTTCTTCAACCTTTGGTTCCGGCATACGGGGTTTAACTTCATCCAAGGCCATGGGAAGCGGGGTCCCCTCTTGCTTAGATGCGCCCGAGTCCATCGTTGATGGTGAGGCGTCGATGAAGGAGAAGTCGGGGCTGATCACTGGCTGCTGACGATGGTCTTTAGCCAAATATAGGCGCTTTGCTTCAGATAGCGATCTCCGGTAGGATCGGACGGCTTCAGATACTTACCGCTTGCTTACAGGGTGGTACCTGACCAAATATTAGCGGTGTTGCTCATAGGCAACAATTTCTTCATAATAAGATATCTTTGTAATAAGATATAGCGTATTCATTGTTTGGTATCTAAGAGAGCACAGCCGCTATAGTATATGTAGTCAAAGCTCCACTACAAACCGACTATCTCAGGCGAAGAGACTACTCGGTTGAAAAACGAGTAGCCCTGCCCATTGGCAGCTCGAACTATGTTGCATGAAGAAGTACTCACCTTACAATGCTCACCTTACTGCCGTTATGTCGCCCAGCAAGATTATGCCTACAGAGTGTGTAACACTTGTAAGGCAGCGACTAATCAAGCGTAAGAAGGTAAGAGGGAAGGTGGAAGAAGGTGGAAGAGAAGAGTACGCACCAGCCGGGAATTGGTGGACAAGTGGCGGTGCAGGCGCTACCCAGATTCCCACGCGGCGGGAGATGCCGACCATTGACCTTCCCCTTTCGTCTCTCTTCTTTCTTCTACTTCTCTCCATCATCGTGATCGTTCTCTCACCTCTTCCTCATCGTCTGGGGCATATCGGCTGTTCACAGTCGGTACCCGTATGCCACCATCGGAAGATATAGGCCAGTTTCACTACGACAACAAGGTAAGTGTTGTCTATGCATACTAGCACTAGAGCCGACCGGTTCCACAGCCCCGTCAATAAGCCCGAGTGCTTGTACAAAAGTATCAATTGCTGCTAAGGTAAGTGACATTCAAAAGTACTACACTACATAGCTCCGACTAGCATTAGAAATGTGGCATGTACGTATGGAAGATGCAATTGTAGCAGACGGTGGTGAACAGCAACAACCAGTGAGAGTGTATGAGACGGTCTAAGACGGCGAAGACCTTCGTATATGGTAAGAGTATGCTGATTCACAGATATGTGTGAAGTAGCTGCTCGACTCCGTTCACAATATGGCGACCAACGCCACGGATGCCGAAGGACATGCCGGACCCGGGGGAGAGCGAGACCAATTTGATGTCGCAGCCATTCTGGCGACTATGCAAGCCATTCACAACGAGAGCCTTCAACGCCCAAAGGCAACAGCTCAACAGATGATCACCCCGGAGGAGACGGTAACCAACGAGTAATTCCTTACGCGAGTGTGATACTGAACGTGGATAAAGGTACCTACAGGGAGCGTTCACATGGGAGACTCAGAAATGTTAGCCCGGCACCTCGCGGCTTGGCTTTGCCCATCCTGCGTAAGGTTTCTGCAACACATTTCAGGAGAAGACCACACTGATAAGTAGTGTTTTACAGAACGATAGCCCCGACGCTGAGATCAATACCGCATCAAATCGCTTGAATATGCACAGAGTTCGCGGGGACGAGCTAGGCCCGCGCGGAGCAGTCGCGCCCAAAGGTATTACTATGGTCAACGGAGTACCGTATGCGACAGACAGGCAGGCCGTCCATGAGGGCATTATGGAGATTTTTGAGGAACTGAGAACCCTGTTTGATTAAGATGCTTCATATACTGTACCTGGAGGTGGCTGAGTAGCGACTAAATTTGTACTATTACATAGTATAGAGAGCGTGTTACTTATATTAACTCTGAGTGGACACGCAACAATAGATATTAATCGTAAGCTTAAGGCTCGTTATTACTGCAAGTATAGAAGGAGTCGCTGTGAGTGTGTGTGCTTGTTAAACTAACCCTAGGGTAGGGTCAAAAAGATAACAAAAGTTGTTAACACAGCTTATGTAACACTTATCAGAAAGTAATCAGAGTTTCAATTACATTCCCACGGGGTCAGGTTCGCGTCACACATTTTGGCGGGGAACGTCGTTGTTAAAAAACGATTTCTTTCGTTACACTCATCAATCGTAATTTCCTCTAAAGCCTGTTCGGTTTGTCGGTGGAGGTGACGGATACGTTCGCTCCGCGTCGGCCGCAAACGTGGGATTCCTGAGCCGGAACCGGTGGAGACTGTTCTTGAACCCCTCACGGTGGGCTCCAGAATGATGGGGTAACTCTGGGTCGCTGGGCGAAACACACACCCAAACGAGCACGAGATAAGCTATCTAGTAGGGTGCGAGGTGGAGGACAGGTTCCCGGTGTAGTCGCTCTTCGTCACGTAGCCAGTCGACGGTAGACAAGGAAGTTGAGCAACTTCAGATGGAAGTCAAGCAACTTCCTAGGGTAAGGCTGCTCTGCTAGAGGACTAGCGGTCTTCAATAGAGTGTCGCCTGGATGATTCTCGGACTCGGACTCGATCTCTGGAGCTACTGCGCTGTATTGCTGGGCTGCAATCCCGCTGTCTTATATACTGTACAAACCGCCGTCAAATAAGCTACAACTATCATACTAACCATCCAATCATAGGAAACCCTGCTCTTCCCACGCTCACGTCGCGATCCTCCTCTCCTGAACCCCTGCGGCGCACTCCGGTGGTTAGGTAGGTGTTTGCACCGAGCCTATCACGTCGCCGCTCGACTTGCATCCGTGGTCACGAGAGCGCTTAGTCTTGTGGCGCGTCACCACGTGATCGTGTCTGTCGCCCAACCGCTCGTCTTCATAGGCCTCGGAAGGCCGTCCCCCTCACTCCCTTGCCTCCCGTGCCTCTTCTGACGACCTTCGTACCAATTGCTGGGCTCTGTGGTGCCTGCCTAGATCGGACCCTCGATCGATCGCCTCCTCTGTCCTGGCTGGAGCTCTGGCGGCCTCGGTCAGCCGCCAGCAGCTCGGCATCGACTCCTTCGACTCTTGGAATGGCATGTCTCCGTGCTCGCTCCTTCAGTAGTCGCTCGCCTTCCTTGTGAAGCCGCTCGTCTTCCTGGTGCGTGAATTGACTGAAGGGCGCGAATAGTGATGTGCTGCGTGGAGTTTCCGGGGCTTAGCTGGTCCTAAGGCTCATCAACATGCAACACCCGATTTCCGGGTACAGGAAATGTTCAAGAAATTCAAGAGATATCTATACTTTTCTTGTCAGTTCAGTACAATTTCTGCGTCCGGTAATGTCAACATGTCACCAACATTTCTGGGTCTGTCAGTAAATATTACTGAGCCACTTGTCAGGATATGGGTGTGAAATGTCCCTGAAATCCTTCATATCTCACGACTTTATTATGCAAAGAAAATGAACTCACGGAAATGTAAGGGGAATGAAACATTTCCTGGTCGTTTCGAGAATAAAGGTCTAGGAAATGAAAGGTACCAAGGTCCTTTCATGACCCCTTCCCGCATAACATTTCAATGAACGCTTCTTTATGTCTGGAAATGGTTATGACATGTTAGAAATCCAGTCCTCAGAAATTGTACGGGAATGACGCAGAAAGTATAGATACCACCCGGATTTTCCGGCCATTTTCTTGACCGGGAAATCGGGTGTTGCACGTCGTGTAACAGACACGGCGGGCACCGCCCAAAATCCAGTCGCCAGAAATATATAGCGAAATTCCGCGGGAGGTGGCCTTGGAAATACCTTTGCTGTCTGTTCTATGCAGTAGGAAAGGCTACAAATCCTGAACATTGTCTCTCCATTCTCGAGAGATAAACAGCTTACCTTTCAATGTCAACTAAGAGGCAGCTGGAAAATACCGAGAAAGGTGAGATATCAATTGGATATCAATGGGTCAAAAAGGACACTGTGCAAATGTCACCTATTCGGCGACAAAAATGTTGTGAGAAGGTCACATATTGCATCATTTGTAGACTATTCTGTGTCTACATAAGTCACATTCTCGTACACAAATTACATGTCGAGCTATATCTCGGGCAAATATCACCTTCTCGACTAATTTTCTGACTACACAAAGGACACCGGGTTGGCTATCCTTTGTGTCGAGAGAAAATTTGATTGATAGTTCCAGTAGAATTCGACCTTTTGAGAGGCATTATACTCATGGTAAATGTTCCTGTGAGGACACCTCCCACGGAGTTTCGCCATATATTTCTGGCGACCGGACTTTGCGCGGTGCCCGCCGTGAGAGTTGGCCCCATTGCCGTGGCAAGGGCACGGGAAGCTGCTAGTTACATCTAGATGAGTAAGCATCCACTACACGTCTTTTTCCCATCCTCAACCCATATTTAGCAATTCTTGCCCTCATCCAGCCCATCAATGGCCTTTTTTGCCATAACATGGGCTACTTTTAGATATCCAGAATTATGTCCCTTCCAGATTCATCTAGATGCTCACCTGCTTTTTCCAACATACTCTCTGTGATGTACTCACTAGGCTTGCTTTCTCATACATGACTGCAGTGAAATTGTCATGAAATCATCAGGTTCTCCTATAGCATGCTCCACAACATCAGTGAGGCAAGTTCATCAGCAAAAATGCATTTGTCACTTCCAGCATTGGCCTGATTGGCTAAATGTGGCCTGATTGTACGCGCTCGCGCTGCAGTCATTGGCACGCGCAAATAGCTCCACACCACGAGGGCGCCCAATTATGGGCTCGAATTGCGTTGTCATGGGCTGCTACCTGCTGCTACGTGATTCAGACTAGCAGCTCCATGGAGAGAGTGCATGCGAGAGCAGAACTGACCACATAGTGACGGTTTAGCTAGTGTCCGTCTGCGAGCGAGCTTGATTCAGTAACACCCTTGCCTCATTTGGCAGCATAGTTCAAACTCCGCCGGGGCTTCTATGCACTCTCCACCGGACCACAAAACTCGCCCGCCCCCCCTACTCTCCCCTCATTGTCTCTCTATCCCGTACCTCCATCACCTCACTGCAAATTTTCAGGTAGCTGGCTCGCATATACAGGTAAGTTTATGCATTCAATGGCTTCGCTGCCGGTGACTACTACTGACATCCTCATCTAGCCTTGCATTTGAATGCACTCGAACACCTCAGGACCTCGAGCTCCGACTCGGAGTCGCTCTCGACCCAGCCAGATCATCAATGTATGTCCCCTTCTGTCACTCCCCATCTCCATGTGTGCTCACTGTTTTTGGTATGTAGATCATCTCTGCCCGATAGCTTCCCCATCCGAACGCAAAACCCACTTCGGTATGTATGCCCCCACCTCTGCTTGCTGGCATGTCTGGCCGTC
The DNA here is from genome assembly GCA_033807695.1 of Daedaleopsis sinensis. Lineage (NCBI taxonomy): Eukaryota > Fungi > Basidiomycota > Agaricomycetes > Polyporales > Polyporaceae > Daedaleopsis > Daedaleopsis sinensis. The sequence goes on along the minus strand of CM066310.1, from coordinate 1,192,299 downwards.
TGTGCTGACCGTTGTTGTATATGATCTCGCCCCCTGCGGCAGCATAGGTCTCACAATGTCTGAGTTTCTTGTAGTAGTTGCTATGTATGCGCATACATCCATTCAAATATATTTCTGTTCTGTTTCTATCCTCGTACCCCACGCCGCCCGAGTTTGACGCAATCTAATTATATACCAAAAATACAATAATTGGTTTATTAATTGCTACTCATTACAAGGAGGCACTCATGTACGCTCTCGAGCATGAGAATGCCGCACAATGTAGACAATCACACCTATAGATGTTGGTTCTCGCGCGGGATTCCCTGAATCGCACGGACGCCGGCGACACCCCCCCCTACTTGGGTATGCATGCAAAGCAGATCAGTGCTGCATGTTCAAAACCCAAAAACGGGCCTGATTGTGCTGAAATCTGGGGATTGCGCCAACGCACGCGTCCGCGAGATTCCCCCGGGATTTTGCTGATGTTGTGTGCACTGCAGAGACAAATATATTTTGTTGGGGGCTGGGCCCTCGACATGGTTCTGCCTCTCAGACTACTAGGTCTGCCAGCACGTGGAAAGCAGTGTCGAGCATTTTGCCTGCCACTCTGGGTACCACCTCCTTGAGGATGAGGAGATGATGCGCGACCTGCTTTGCTGCTATGACCGTAATGTTCTATATACGTAGAGCTCTTAATGTATCAATATACTGTTCAATATATCTATTCAATGTCTCATCTGTGTGCATAAAAGTCGTAGTGGTGATAATATTCTGCCGCTACTATGCTACTATTGCGTTGCAAATGAGGTGCTTTCCTGCTTATTTTGCACCCCACCTTCACAAAATGTTTAATTTGCTAATTACTGAACATTTTGTCAAAATTGTTGCAAGTTGTATCTAATCGGCTGGGGGTTTTTTTTTCTAATGAGCTTGTGGCCCCCATGCGAGATCAGCCATTCACGCAGTGAGTGTAAGTTGGTATGTCAAGTACTACTTAGTGGGACTGGATGGTTGATAGTTGCTACCAATTCTATCAGCTCTGATGAGACTCATCAAGAACACATAGTCTCTGCCAAAATCAAACTGAGTCTGATCGACCACTGCTAGTGACTTGACCTGACACCGGGCTATGTCCACACTGAGTCCTGACCATGAATGCATTCACGGAGACTATGGTACCTCTGTCATTTATTGCTGGACATCTAGACTATGTTTCTGCTTTGGTATGTCATGTCGACATGATAGTATCAATTTCTGCTAAGACTGGTCCCCACCTGTTAAGTCAAGTCTCGCTCATGGCTCCCCCCAACTTATGACATCTTGCCTGCTGTAGTCAGGCAACAGTTATTGCTCTATACTGCTTGCTATACCTCAGAATTTTATGTCTATATACGACTTGAAGCAAGAAAGCTAGCGGCGACTGCTCCAAGTCCAAAGCAGAATAGCGGATGTAAAGTGATGTCATAAATATACCTTATTTAGTATGTTGTTCCCACAGGGGAGGGAGGGGGGTCACATATCTCCTTATTCCACTTTCCCTACTATCATGAGCAGGGTTTTGCAAAACGATATTGCAAACTTCAGTATCTCTTTCAAATGGAGGCGCACACCCTCAATTTTTGGTACGCATATGGTGAATGCCTCAATGAACACTTCTACCGAGTTAGATGGATGTAGCGTCAGAATTGCGAACTCAAGAGAAGTAAGAACTTACGCGCCCAAAAAACAGCGCCCAAATTGCACATTCTAACTTGACTATGTCATGGCAAATATTCTTCTGAGAGAATTGGGTGCCCCACACATGTATATAACATCCTCAGCACCTCACATGCAAAAGCCTACGGTCCAAAGCCTGGTGTACATGGAGGGATCTGACGATTGATGGTGCAACAGGGGGGTGTATACAAATGTTTCCCCTTCATCCGCTCTCCTCCCTTCTATTCAGCTGATTCTATGTGGACATATAGTGCATAGACATACTTTAGATTATACCTACAAAACTGTATTATTATCCATGCAGGGACGGGGGAGATAGCACGGATTTGCAAAACCCCACCCATGATAGTACCCCGTGTGCAAAAGTCACTTTGTGCCCCCCTCATGCTTGCGCAGCCTACCCCAGTACTGAAGTTGATTTGTGCCAGTTTATGCCACCCTCTTGCCTTTGAAGTTTGACATGCCATTGGCTGTGGTACACGCCCACGCGAAGCAGATATTTGAGAGACATTTGGCCGTGAGAGATCTATTTGAGATATATTCCATCTCCGCCGGATAACTGCTTAATACCCGACAGACATTTAGCGCAGATATCCATAGATATCGGTGAGCGTCATCCAAGAGATATCTGCTGCTATACGTCTAGTAGATATAGATGAGGGCACACCCCGGTGACTATGACATATCCTGCCGATGTTATACTCCACAAAGAGTATCACCTTGTAACAACAGGAGTTTACTGTCTCAGTATGCTTACTTATTCGCCTCCCAATGAGTGAAGATGCAATAGTGGGCTATTAAATCATGAAGAAGAAGTCTTTCTAGAAGGTAAGCTCTTGCAGATTTTCATGCAGAGTAGACTCAGTAGAGAGAGAGCAACGCAAAAATGTCTAAGTCCCCAGGTCACGTGGATAGGCGCTGGCTTGCCAGCCCTGCCACGCTGTCACTGTCAGTCCACCATGTTGATTCACAACCATTACGACCATGACCTCTCTCATCTCTTCCACCTAGCACCGACTTCAGCTAGCTTCGCCTCTCGTACTATGCTACTATGTGTTGCATCACGGTGCAAATCTCGGTGTCCACCCTCAGGTAAGCTTGCCACACTATAGTTATAAATTCACACTGTAATGTCTGACGAGTCCGTGTATGCTTTTGCCAGTCATGCGAGCATACGGAGAACTTGGCCATGATCTCACACATGGTACGTCTTCACATGGACACACTGTACATCTCAACTCCGCTATATACACATGGTGACTGTGTGCATGGGGTTCCGGGTTTGTTCGAGAACGTTTGACAAGGATGTTTGGGCCTAGCTGTATGTACCTATGGATAAATCTGTGATCTCCATCCCCTTGTACTAGTACTCTAGTTATGTACTATTCAGGACTTGTTCATCATATGTATGAGGATGCGTTGAACAGCCCTGAGTGCTACAAGCATTTAACCTGCTATTCGCTGCAGCCTGCAAACTGCCTCGAAAGACATCCGCTATACACACTGTAGACATAGATGGTGGTGAATATCACCCCCAGAATTAACCCACGGTGCGGGTGAAAAAGCTGCGATTCCCGGTGATTTTAACCCGGAGTGCGGGTGCCTAGAGGGGGTGATAATAGTCAGCAATATGACCGAAATCACCCGCACCAAAACACATCCTGATACGTCGTAGCGGAAGCAATTTCACCCGCGCTCCGGGTGAAATTGCTCTCGGTAGACCTCACCGTACACCCCGGCTAGCAGCTGCTCCTGCGTGAATTGGAAAGCAATAGATACTATCATTCATTCGTTGAGCTCTAGGCAGGACATGTATGGGTTTAGAAAAGGCAAGAAGAAGAAGCTCGATACGCAAAGAGTGTCTCGGTACGTAATGACGCGCGCGTTTAGGTAGCCTTGACGGTTCCCAGCCTGCGCTTTTTGGGTGTTGGCAGTACGTCCTCCTCTTCTTCCTCCTCCTCGTCGCTACCGTCACCAGCGTTGCTGTCCTCGTCTTCGACCGCAGAGCGAGTCGATCGCTTGGCCCCGTGAGGCTTCCTTGGTGGCTTGTTGATACCAGCTTGGCCCCGCTCCGGATCCTCCTCCTCGTCTTCCGGATCCTCGAGCTCAGGTTCGTGCTCACCTTCAACCTCGTCATCGTCGCCGTACCCAATACCGCCGCCTTCCCCATTCCCATCACCATCTCCCAGGGCTCCATCTTCGTCATCCTCCCCATCCATCTCTCCATTCCCGTCCTCCTCGTGCCGGTAGTCGTTCCCAGGCTTGCCACCACGCTTCCTCTTCCTGGTGCCCACATCAAGGAAGCCATCGTCCAGATCGTGGTCGTCGTCGTCGCCTCCTTCTGCTTCGATGCTTGGCACCTTGCGAACATCGACCAGGACTCGGTGGCCGTTCGAATCCTTCCGGACCACCACCCTCCCTTGTTTGAGGGTGTTCTTGCGGCGATTCGACATGAACTGAATCAAGATCTGGCCTGTGGCCCAATCATTCTCAAAGCGTTCGAGATAGGGCTGTTCTTTCCGGGCCTGGAGACATGGTGAGTTTCGTCACTCTCCAATCATTGGGATGACTTACGAGTTCATACACCGCGCCCAGAGCTTTAACGTCCTGCTCTCGGATTCCCTTTCTCCAATTGAGACGACCGGCGAGACATAGATCCCGCACGGTGATCTAGAAGAGTGAGTATCAGCGACAATTATCTTTGACGTAGCACGCTAAATTTTTCTCACTAGGCATGCGAGGTACAGCGGCTTATCATCCTCGCCCTCTAGTCTCATAGACTGACGAAGGAACAAGCCCTTCCCTACAGTCCCTCGTGGCTTCGGCACCTTGTAAACTGGCTGTGATGGTTTGGTGAGTTTTTTCAGTTGAACCATCGCCGCCTCTGTCTTGAGGCGTGCCGCCTTCTCCTCCGCAAGTTGAGCTACATTGACGTGAGCATAGGTTGTAGCATATGATTCGATGGTCCGTAACATACCTCGCAACATCTCAACAGTGTCTTGAAGGTCGGCGTCCGGAGATGCGTTCTCGTCACTCGTCTTCCTCTTGCGTTGCCCAGGGCCTCGTTGCTGACGCTCTCTGTTGGATGCTGGACCAGGTTGCTTGTCACCGGGAGGCTTCGAACGCACGGTGTTGGCAGCAGCTGGCGGCTCTTTGCCAGTCAGGGGGTTCGACTTAGCTGCTGGCTTCGCTTGCGATCGGGCCTTCGCCTCCTTCGCCTCCTTCTCCTTCGCCTCCTTCGCCTTCTTCGCCTTCGCCGCCTTCACCTGCATCTTCATCTCCTTCGCCTCCTTCGCCTTGGTGGCCTTCGCCTGAGCTGCATCGCTCACCTTCGTCTTCACAATCTGGGCCGCCGTTCGCGATTGTGCCGCCGCGGCCTTTTTCACAGTGCTTTGCGACTCGGAGGTGTCTGATGTGTGTGCCATGCTTTGGACTGGATATGTCAATCAATGTCGAATGTCGAGAGCTGTGGTGGATGAGAGACGAGGTGGGATGGGGTGTAACACTTCAGCTTGTTGAGCGATATCGCCGTTGTTGAGAGTGGTGGCGTTCATGTATTCTCACGACCTTGCTCTCGACTTGAGCTCTATGCATACCGTTTACTTACATAGATCTGCTTGTGCTCTGCACTCTCTCGTCTGCTGTTCTAGACTTCACGACACACTGTTGCCTCTGCTCTTTGAATAAGTCAGTTCCACAGTCTATTGTTCGGTTACTAGCCACACTTACGTTGACATACTTGACATACGCACAGATCATGGCACGAGGTGATCCTTCGCAAGCATCTACGTCACTCGCCCGCAAGAAGCAACCGGCAAGAGCTCAGGCCAAGAAGGTCCTGTGCTCGTGTTGCAGAGCTTTTGTCTCTGCGAGTACTGCGCTGCGTCACCGCAAACTCGGGGCCGCTCCTCATGTACGTGCATCACATACGTACCGACGAATCCTCGTACTGGGCAACAAACCAAGCAAAAGCACACCTCCCGCCAAGCGTCACAAAGCCCTGGGGGTAGCTCGGCACGGGACTGGAGGGGCATCCAGGTCTCTTCCTGACCATTCGAGGCACGATGACGGCGGCGGCACTGGCGGGAATGAGATGGACATGGAATGGTCAGGCGCGATGGATGGTCACTTGGCACGCTCCGGAGCTGATGTGATGGGTGAGATTGAGGTGGGGAACGACGATGCAGGCGTCCAGCTGGAACCACGGGACTTTGGTAGGCGTGCAATTGAGATTCTTGCAGATATTGAACATGGTTTCCGTTCGACATCTACCCGCAAATTTCCGGTTACTGTTGAAGACAGTGAGGACGAAGGGGACAATCTAGAGCGTAGTGATGATGATGCTGAGCCTGAGGAGGTGTGGGTGGATGAAGAATGGCCGGATGACGACGATGTCTACAATCCAGATGTCAGTGCACGAGACCGTCTCCACGAACAATTCTTGCGTGAGGTTGCGGGCCTCGGTGAGTGCAATTACAATATACCCTTATTCTTTTCGCACAATTGAGTTTAAGCTTGTAGGCATACGCGCGTAGTATAGCGTGGTCTTCGGCAGACAGAGCATTCTCTATGAATTGCATTTAGACACAACCTTTCGGAGAGTGCTTTTGCTGATCTACCGCACGTCTTCCCTGCTGCCGACCTCCCCAGCTTCCACAAAATCAAGACACGAGTAGCTTTTTTGTCTGGCCTCACACCGGAGCGCTATGACTGCTGCGTCGGGTCGTGCATGGCCTACACAGGCCCGCTGTCCGATCTCGACGAGTGCCCACACTGCAAGACCTCACGGTACGATGAATACGGAAATCCGCGGCGGCAATTATCATATCTGTCCGTGAAGTCCCGTTTGATCGCCACACAGCGTCACCGCAATACCGCCGAGGCGATGGGGTATCGAGCGGTATTCACACAAGACCCTGCAGGAGTGAAGGATGTGTTCGATAGTGCGCACTATCGAGATCTCTGTCGCCGTCGAATTGTTCTGGAAGGACGAGATGTCGGGTGTAACTTCTTCTCTGATCCCCGCGACATCGCTCTGGGCCTTTCGACGGACGGTTTCGCACCTTGGCGGCGCCGCAAGAAGTCCGCTTGGCCAGTGATCTTATACAACTACAATCTCCCCCCCGAAGATCGCTTTCACAAGGAGAACATCATTCCGCTCTGCATCATCCCCAGCCCTAAGAAGCCCAAGGACTTCGACTCCTTTCTCTGGCCTGCGCTTCAAGAATTCCTCGAGCTCACTCTTGGTGTCACTGCCTATGATGTTCTCACCAAGACCCAATTCATCCTCCGTGCCTTCCTACTTCTCGTCTGTGGCGACATCCCGGCCGTTTCAATGGTCATGCAGATGAAAGGTCATAACGCTCTCTATCCATGCCGTATGTGTAAGATACGCGGCCTCCGCACCCCTGACTCTACCTCTCCTGCCCACTATGTCCCGCTTGATCGCTCCCGCCACCCTGCTGTGCTCGAGGAAGGTTCTACGCTCCGCAAGGAGTATGATCCGACGTCTCTACCCATGCGCACCCACACCGAGATGCTTCGTGAAGGCCGCGACATCATGGCTGCGAAAACCCACGCCGAGAGCGAGCGGCTTGCACGAGCATGTGGCATCAAGGGAGTCCCGATCCTCAGCCACCTCCCGTCAATATCCCTTCCGCTTTCCTTCCCCTACGACTTCATGCACCAGATATGGGAGAACCTGATCCCGAATCTCGTCGCTCTCTGGACCGGTGCTTTCAAAGGTCTAGACGAAGGCAAGGGATCATATCACCTCGCCCCGTCCGTCTGGGAAGCTGTTGGGGAAGCAACTGCCTGTGCAGGTGACACGCTGCCATCTATTTTCGGTCCTCGTCTTGGCAACATCTCACAGGACCGCTCAGCATGCACCGCAGATGCTTGGACGACATGGACAATGTATATTGCACCTGTTCTTCTGCGCCGCCACTTCACACACATCCGGTATTTCAATCACTTTGTCAAGCTCGTTCGCCTCCTCCGAATGTGCCTGCAATTCGAGCTCTCGACCGCCGACATCCAGGCAATCCGCGAAGGATTCATACAGTGGGTGCGAACATATGAGAAGTAAGCTCGTATCTCATTACACACATTCAGAACAACTCACCAACTCAATTTGAATTCAACGTGCAGATATTACTATCAATATGACCCTGCCCGTTTATCAACATGCCCTGTTACGGTCCATTCTCTCCTCCATATCGCCGACAGCATCGAGACCGTCGGGCCGGTATGGGCATACTGGGCATTCCCCATGGAACACTTCTGTGGGCAATTGCAGCCTGCCATCAAAAGCCACCGTTTCCCATGGTCCAGCATGGACAATCACGTCATCGCCCTTGCACGTCTCTCACATGTCAAGCTCCTCTACGATCTGCACAAAGAACTGGAGCTCCGACCTCGACGCTCCACAGACACTCTCTCGCGTGGTGAACGACGTGTACTTGCATGTGAGCATTCAATACCACTCACCTTATCTACTGCCGGGTGATCTCACTGATACTCTTCTTCCGATTCAGACACCACCTGCGTACTTTGTCCGCCCTGTCGCAATATGACGCTTGACAAGGGCCTTGCAGATAAGATCATCGGCGCCCTGGTTACCAGATTCGGATTGAAGCCCGCCGTGGCAGGCGCTGCCGCAGTCCGCCGGCATCTCCCTCTCGAAGTCGAGCAATGGGGCAAAGTACGTATCATTGACGGTGATACCATCCCGGCGGCGGCCATGCTCAAGCGACATGGAGATCAGAGGGACCAGACATATGTCAGGGTATGTACTAACTGACTCCTTGTAACAAGTGACTGCTCAGACCTGGCTCAGACACTGACTCTTGGCACCTCAGTACGAGATCTTTGTTGACAAGAACACTTGCAGATGACACCGTACACCTGTCTACGAGCTACAGACCTTCTATGGGCGCCTCGAGCGTATAGTCCATCTCGAATTCAACTCCCCCGCTGCCGTGCAAGATCTTCGTTTGGACGGCCCGACTACTGTCATATTGGCCGCCGTTCGAACCTGTGCCATTACTGAGAGCGATCATCGGCTCGACATGCATTTCTACAAGCAATATGGACCGGTGAGCATCATGGACATCCGGTGTATCCAATGTGTGGTAGGACGAGTGCCCGATTCGGTCACGAAGGGATGGGGGGTCGTCGATCGCAGTGGATTGCTCGCTCGTGCCCTTGCTGTAGAGGAGTAATGGTGTGCAGGCTTGGAAATACATATATGTAACATTCGACACACTGTGGGTGCACGTACATGATATGAATAGCTAGGTATACTTATACGGTACTCTAGCGCTAGCTATAGCTACTGGGACGTAAACTTAACACTCGATGTGTCCCCTCAATTCAGACGTGAAAATCACCCCCAACCCGGCTGATTCAAGGGGGTGATTTTCTCTCTAACATCACTCCTTTCCCGGAATAACCCGGAAAGGGGGTGATTTCCGGAAATCAACCCGGTCGGGGGTGATTGTAACCCACACTTATCTTTACAGTGACATCTGACCATACTTTGCAACAAATATCTGCCCGATGTCGGCAACCGGATATCTGCTTGACATGGTGTTACACATATCAGTAAGATTATTTTATGATATCTGTCAGACGCCTCCGTGAATAGGTGTCAGTCAGATATCTGCGTGTGTAGGATATTGAAGCACACGCTATTGTACTTTTGTAGTCTCCGCGAGAAGATGGAATAGACTTTTAGAAAGCCGGTGATCCTAACCCGGCTAACCGTCGAATTTATCAGTCGTGCTATGCCAACTTAGGAGCAAGCGGGCTGTTGAACTTGCAGTCGTGTTGCGAGCGGGATCACACATCTTGTCTCCTCCTCTCGTCAATGTCTAGGGCTTATTGTCTTGGGTTGCTGCGTGTATCGACGCCAACGGGCGAGCGTTCGGGAGACAAAAGGAGCTGGCGGCGAGGCTGAGACTAGCGCGGGCCGATGACCGCCTGGGACAAGACGGACGGGGAGCGGGGCGCTGCAGTGAGCTTCAGCTTCAGCTTCTGACTTGGTACGCACAGAACATAGACTCGCCTACAGCCTGTGTTGATCCGGCTTCGCCTTGGGCTCGCTTTTGTGTCCTTCTGTCACCCGATCGGCTGAGCAGTCGCGCTGGCGGACAGCGCTCTGCGCGTTGGGACGTCAACTCGCCTCAGCCACCTCTTTCTCCTTCTCTCTCCCCGAGTGGTACCCCGACCGCCTTACGACCTCACGACCTCACGAGCACATCACGACCACACTCTACTTGCCACTTGCCCCTTCTCTTGTCCCTCGGACCCGCGATTACCGACATGGGCAGCATTCGCATCCCGAACTTCCCGGCCTTCTGCAGCCCGCACTTCGATCTACGCTGCAACGTCCACTGCCACTCCGTCTCACTCTCCTCCGAAAAGTGGGCCCTCCAGAACCCCCTCTTTCTCGACCGAGACGAGGAGCAGCGCCTGCCCGGCGCACGTCTCGGCCTCCTTGCCTCCCTCTGCTTCCCTGCCTGTGACGCCGGACAACTCCTGGCGATCACCAAATGGCTCATCGTCCTCACTCACTGGACGGACAGGCCACGGTCGCTGTACGCGGACGAAGAGATCTTTGACCCGTGAGTGCCTCTTTCGTCACCGTTATACACACATCCGAATGTGGACGCCAGCGCAACCGCGGCCACGCGTTCTCCTCCCCTTCACCCTTCGTTCTTCTTCGTATTCAGACCCCTGATTGCCTCGCATATCTCATCCCCCATCTTCGCTTCGCACCTTCTGCACTCCCGGTTGGCTCCTCAAGACGGGAATGAACGTCCCTTGCTCACCCTTCTTAACCTCCGCAGAATATGGCACAAGTCATTTCGCCCATCCACACGCCGAGATTGGCAAAAGCGGTTCCAGAGACACCTCGCCGCCTTCCGGCTTGGGCAGGCTATCGCAGCACGGGACGCAGCTGAAGGCATCATGCCCGACTTGGAATCCTACATATCCACCCGACGGGACTCTGCCGGGGTCAAAATGCTGCTCGACCTCATCCAGTACGCGGGCGGTCTCAATGTCCCGCAGCAGATATACGAGCATCCTCTCTTACGACGACTACGGCAAGACGCCGCCGATATCATGGTGTGGTCAACAGTGAGGCCCCCCTTGCCATCGTTGTGCGCTGTCCTGCTGACGCCGACTCTGTAGGACATCGCTTCGTATGCACAGCGTCCGCACACCAACAGCCTCGTCACCGTAGTCATGGCGGAACGACGATACACGGCGCAAGGCGCGGTCCACTTCGCCGGGAACCTCGTCAAAGAGACCATCTCCAACTTTTTGGCGAACGAGACCATGTTGCCTGTGTTCGGTGACTGGGATGAGGACGTGCGCGCGTATGTCCGTGGCTTGCGGTACTGCATCGTGGGGTCCTTGCACTGGTTGTACGAGACGGACAGGTTCTTTGGGGAGGCTGGAGAAGACGTGCGGTCATCCGGCTGGGTCTTCGTCGCCTCGTGAACAGCTCACTAATCGGAAAGGATCTTCAGGGTCGGATGCATCACGGACTGGCCGCCTCCATCTCTATCGCCCTCCCATCTTCATACTCACGGACATCGCATCTTCGTTCATATAAGCACCGCATATTTGGAAGACTAGATTACACCATCCCTCTTCCAGCGTCCACTCCATCTATTATCGAGTCGTACTCTAACCCCACCATTCAAGCTGTCGCATCGCCATTCTATCGTCCATGTCTCCCGCATCACATCGTCAGCATGATATAGTTCCACATCTCACTGGAATCCACACTTCGTAGTACTGTCTCCATAGTCGCATTTCTGTACATCTCACCTTAGAAACACATCCTGCTGGTCCTTGGAAGTTTGTCAGTGTTTGTCAGCTGACGCGCTGTCAAATTCAGCTGAACGGACGCCGTGTAACACTACTTAGATTGTCCACGACGACGACGAAGGACCAAGATCGTGCGTCCTGTGTTAAGTGGGACGTCTGCTAGTATCCCGATCACTGAGTGGCTAAAGTACTGGTTACCTGCACTGTAGTTTGAGGAGAATACTGTCCTTCTTCCTTTCTTCACAGCCAGACAGTACTAGTCGGTGAGACCTCCACAATAATCTATGTCACGATCTGATGACTTATACCGCCGCTGGCAGAACATGTCTTCACATACCAGCACTCCCCGGCAAACCCACTCGGACTACTCGACATCGCGTTCAACGACTAGCTATGGTGAGGTCATCGAGAGACCTCGCGCGTCCTCCACAACATCAGGGGAAGATCTCGAGGAGCATACCCCCGAATCTCCTACCGATCCACTCGATCCCGTCCGCGACCAAGTCGCACATTCCATAGTTATCCGCGCCTTGCGCAAAGCGGAGAAGATCGACGATACACATGTCGGTGTGGTCGTGACTCTGCCTCACCCGGCCGCAGAACAGTTCCTCAAGGCGGTCGCCTCGCGGTTGAAGCGCACGATGCTCCCTAAGCAGGAGTCCTACCTCTTCCTGCTCGCCCTCCCCACCCAAACCCAAAGCCTCAGCCCGGTCCTCATCTGCAGCTCGTCGGAAGAGCTCGCAGAGCGCGCCGGGCTCCTCGTCATGTCCAAGTTCCTCAACCGGGTCGAGCGGCACGAGCTCCGCCGCGGCCGGTGGGGCGCACTCGTCCGCGACCTCTGCACGAGCACGTACGACGAGGCCGCCTTCTGGGACGCCGTCCGCAAGGCCGCGCGCAGACCGATCGACCCGCTCATCCCGCCCCCCGGGTCCCGGAGCATCAACCAAATCCTCGAGCATGCACGCGCGCGCCTCCAGCGCATCACCCCCCGCCAGGCATTCGAGGAACTGCAGGACGTGAACGCACCGTGGCCCGTCGTCCTCGTCGACATCCGGCCCGAGGCCCAACGGCGTACGTTTGGCGCGATCACCGGCGCCCTCGTCGTCGAACGCAATGTGCTCGAGTGGAGGTTCGACCCGCGGTGCGCGTACCGGCTGCCGATCGCTGATAGATACGACTTGCGGGTCGTCATATTCTGCCAGGAGAGCTACACGTCGTCGCTCGCCGCCGCGTCGCTGCACGATCTGGGTATGTTGAACGCAACGGACATGATCGGTGGTTATGCGGCGTGGAAGGACGCGGGGCTGCCAGACGAAATTGAAACGTCTTCGACTGCGCCGCCGACTGAAGGGATAGTGACCGATGATCCAGTATAGCTTATGCCGAGCACTTTGAGAGCAGAATAGCTGGTTCTTCAGGCCTCAGTAGCTCCTCGCAGTCGCAGCCTTATGCGACCTTCTTGAGAGACGCGACTGTGTCGTTCATAGTGAAACCCGGACAGCATTCGTTCAGGACCGGAATTGGGAGTGAAGTCAGACTAGCCGAACATGAACGATGATCACGCTCATCCCATGAACGTGCAGACTCTCTATCCCTGTTCAGCGCTGATCGCAAATGCAATCACCAACATCGCGTTCAACAAGGAAAACATGTCTTCTCATTCGGGCGTTCTTTGTGCAGCCGTGTGCGTCGTCGGTCTCGATGGAGGAGAGGAGCGGGAGGAGTTGACGAGACGTGGGCGAGACCAGAGCGTGAACGCACTGACTGAGATGGCATGTCATACCAGGTCGTCACGGCCTTCATGTACTGTGAATAAGCCACGAAGGATGCGGCGAGACCAACTGCCAGGCGACTACTCCGTGTGATTGACATGGGTGTTTGTGTTTGTACATTCCTCGCAGTCCAGCCATGCTACCATTCGCCGCCGAGCTACGCTGTCATCAAACCGAGTGGCTTCAAACGAACACTGCGAGGACCGAGCGCAGACCGAACATGGCTGAAGCTGCAGTCAATCGAGTTTGTGGATGCCCCCTGCTGGGATACACGTCCCACAGAGGAACGACGTTTGGACGAAGCACGAGTTGTGCAAGGTCAATACCGAATGGCCGGTAGGGGTTCAGCACGTATGGACGACAGGTCAACGGCACTGTCTATCGCTTCGTCCACCTCCGCGATGAGCACTCTGCGAGTCACGTTAGCTCTCACGCGATTCGCCGTGTCACTGGAGAGAAGCATGCACGATGAACTCGAGGAGAAGACGTACATTTGATCGCCCTTGACGAGGTACAATCCGAGCGGAATCTCCTCCACGCCTTCCTCCATGCTGTACACACGCTCCTTGGAGTCGGACAGGACGACGTTCGACTTCTGGTCATACCCCGCCATTATGCCCTGTGTGGTGTCGGTGAAACGGAGTGTACGGCCAAGCGTTGAGAAGATCGCCACCGAACCAGTGTCAACTCGTCGAACGTACCACAATGGCTCGGCCATCCTGGAGAATGACTAGAGTGCGATCTGTGATAGTGCCTAAGCATGTTTCAAAATTGAACGTTGGGCTATGTGCAACTCACGGTCCACATAGGGTTGAAGACCAGCCATCCGTAGGAGGAAGAGTGAGTGTTAGAGGATGGAGCTCAGAGAGCGCTCGACGTTGGCTCGACGTGATTGAACGCGACGCGACTTGCCGGCGCTTAAAGTCTCCCTCGGACGTGGTGGAACACTGGAACCTGGGTGGAACCATGGCACGAATTCTCGATTCATGTTGATAGATATCTTTCTCAGCCTTCTACGGTTACAGTGGATTCTATGTTGCTCGCGGAGCATGCGAGAATACAATAGCGTACGGCACGATTTACGGAATGAGAGTAGTCTCTACTAGTGTCTTATGATAGTGTCTTTGATACCATAGTTCCCTTGCACACCGCAGGATTAACACAACAGTGGTCCATCTAGCGATGTCGAGTTGGTACTCGACATCAACGTAGAGAATCACGCTCTGCTCGACTTAAACCAAGAGCATAGCATCGCTAAAAGAAGGATGTTCAGTCGAACGTTCCCACAAGTCAAGACTAGGGAACCGCACCTTAGTATGCTTTTTGACGGACAGGGCGAGGATCACTTCTTTCCCCCGTCCATTGACGCGAACAGCCTCGCCACCCGCGTCGATATCCGCCCGACCCCGACGCCCACCCCAAACAGCACCGCTAGGTCGACCACGACCACCGTCGCCGCCGACAGCATAAACCGCGGCGCGAAGATCTTCCACACCATGAGATGGCGCCGGAGCCACGCCGCGCTCGCCGCGCTGCCCAGCAGCAGGACCGCGTGGTACAACATCATCCCCAGCGCCGCGCGCACCGCGTCCACGCGCATCCGCACGTCCGCCGCCGGCAGCGGCAGCGGCGCCACGTTCCACAGCGCGAGCAGCGGCGCCGCCAGCGCGACGAGGAAGTGCGGGCCGAACGTGTTGAGGATGACCAGCAGGGGCGAGAACGGATAGGTAAGCGTCGAGGAGAGCACGAACGCCGCCTTCCACTGGATGGACGGGATCGCGGCCTGGTGCCCGGTGGTGAAGAACGCGTGCACGGCGAGCAACGCCAGGGGCGTGACCTCCGCGAATCGGAGGGGCATCGTCGGCGCACGAACGGTCTCCGTTTGTAGGAGTGCGGATGGATTCCCGGACGCGAAGATGGCCTCGAGGCCGCGGACGTCGCGCACGCTGTCGACTACTTCGAGATGTGCGAGGATCGCCACGGAGGCGATGGCGAGGACCACCTGGCCGGTGAGCTGAGTGGCTGGATAAACGAAGCCGAGGAATAGAGCCCAAAAGACGAGGTAAGGGGCTCCAAAGGCGTTTGCGAACCCGAGCACAGTCACCTCGCGTTTGTTCTTCCCCTCAGCCGCGTTATCCGGTTTGGGCTCGCTCGAAATCTGCAGGCAGAGCGGCACAAGCCACCAGAGCGCATATCCGAAAAAGAAGACGACACTCATAGCAGTCCTTGAAGAAACCGTGCGGGCCAGTCGTAGAGTACTTGACGCTTCAGGGCCAAATATCTCGGAAGAGTCCCAGTGCTCGAGGACCCAGAAACCGCTTCCCAGCAGCAACACTAGGGGCAACATCCATACAAGGATGATCGTGGCAGCCCCCTTGTCCGACTTCGAGATCTGCAGGAACCGCTTCGTCACCCAGGGGAGCGCAAGTGCGATGGGCAAGGCAAGGGCTAGCACGAGTGGCGGAGGCGATGGAAGAGAAGACGAGGCAAAGAACGTTACGTGACAGAAAGGTTGTTGCTCTTCCCTGCACACCGTGCTAACCGCCATGAGGCGTACGCACACCGCAAAGAGTGTGGAGAAGCCTAGGATGCGAATTCGCAGTCGCGCTGTAGGAGCGCTGAACCCGGCGAGGACGTTGGGCACAATGGAGGAGATCAGAAGATAGGTGATGATCCGGTCTTCCCAAACAGTGAAGGAATTCGACCCAAATGCGGCGGCATGAAGAATGAGGGGAAGTGGGATGGCGGTCAACGAGGTGAGCGACAAGTTCGACAGGTTGGGGACGGTAGTGAATATGACCACTATAGACGAGACGAAGGCTGCGCCAAAGAGCAGAGCTTCGACGAGCCCGAGCTCCTTGAGGTATCTCGAAACCGTCAACCAGGCGACGAAGCCCAGAAAAGCACCGCCCGCTGCGCTAGACAGATACCAGCGTCGGGTTTCGATGGTCCAAGCCTCCCACTTGTCGTCCAAGGCCCCTAGTTTGTGGTAAAGGAACGTAGCAGCAATCGTACCTGTCACGAGCAAGACCAGACCGAGGATCATGAGCGACAAGTCGAATTGTGCCCAGAGCATCCGACACACAGCGAGGGCATTGCGAGTGTACATCGTCATCGCGAGCCACTGCGCTTCCATGTCTGCCGTCGTGGCCTCATACTTGACTGTCTCCCATATACGTTCCAGCTCTGGCCATGCCTTGTCCAGCTCTGCTCCAGATTGGCTCGCTCGGTACGTGTCGAGGTAGCGTTTGATCTGAAGGGCGTTGAGAGTGATGGCACGGGTGTAGTCCTTGGCTGAAGGGTCGCGCCAAAAGAGCTCGGGGATGACAGTGCCGAGATTATTGAACGGTATGGGCAACCCGAGTAACAATGAGAAAGTGGGTGCGAGGTCGATCTGTTGTATGTGTCGGTGAGGGACTGATGCGTCCGGGAAGATGCGGGGGGAGAGGAGGAAGGACGGTATGGCTGCTTCAGGGTGGGCGAGCGGAGGACCTTTGCTATAGACCCAGAGAGCAGCGGAAGTTTCATGATCACCATCTCCACCATGATCGCCCTTCCGGTCCATGCCGTGATCGCCCATGAGGATGAGAAGAGTATCATCGTCGAGAAGGTCGACGACGCGACGGAGGACATTGTCCATCTGGTTAAGCTTAGCCTTCATAGTTGGATGGTCGGGGCCGAGACGATGACCGACGTGGTCGACGCCAAGGAAGTGGCCAATGAGGACATCCCAGGGAGCGTTCTTGTCGCGCAGAAGCGGGAAGAGATGTTCGATGACACCCTCGTCGACGGTATGGAGGTCCTCGACATTGAAGGAATCGTAGGGGAAGGTCATGTTCGGGTGGAAGGACTGGGGGAAGACGGTTGTCCAGGTGTCGTCACCCATGAAGGCAATCTAAGGCTGCATGATTGTGTGTTCGGATGAGTACAAGGGCGTGGCAGGGGAGACTTACGTTTTTGCCTGCCGCAGTGAGCTGGCCAATGAAGGAGTCCTCGGTGATGGAGGACCCACCGAAGTTGGAGCCCATGTCAATGAAGGTAGGAAGGGAGCCGGTGGTGATACCTTTCAGGCGTTGGAGGGTGGTTGTCGGGGGGTCGGAGAACATCTCGAAGAGGAAGGAATGGGAGGGGCGCGAAGCAGAGAGCTGCTGGGGGAGGATGAGCGCATGGTGGTGGTAGGGCGAGACGGGCTCTGGCGGATGCGGGCTGATGAAGTCGAAGCGGAGGGCGTCGATGACGAGCACGACGGCCCTCGAGTGCGACGGCGGGAGGGTGCACTCGCCGTCGGGACAAGCGGAGGTGTCCGAGAGGGCGAGACGGGTGAGGAGGAAACCGCGGGTGTAGAGGTAGATGCCCGCGAGGTGGACGACGAATACCCACAGCAGAAGCGACACTCCCTTGGTCGCCATTTGTATTCTCGTCGTCGTTCAGAGCATCGGCCAGAGGGGAACTCAGGCGGTGTCGTGGTCAGAGTCCAAGTCTGAGATCTGAGAGCGCGCGTAGGGCCCCGCCTCCGCCTCCGCCTCTCCGATCTCATCTCCCACCCACCACCTCCGTGTCACTCGCTCGTCGCCCAGCCCACGATGCCCCGCGCAAAAGAATCGACGGCAGGCGCGTCCACCGCCAAGGCGCAACAGGAGGCCGTCTCTGACGGGATTGAGACCTTCGAGCTCCCTCGCAGCCTGGTCATGAAGCTTGCCCGGGCCTCCCAGGTTCGTCTCACGCGTCGGACGCGTCGTCGCCCTTCAGAACGATGACCCCCGCTACCACACAGGTCCCAGAGAGCACCAAGTTCTCCAAGGAGGTCATCCTCTCCATCCTCAAGGCCTCCACCGTCTTCATCAACTATCTTGGTCCGTCCTCTCTTCGACCCGCGACCCTGCCGTGAGCTGATCCCCCTCCCACAGCTGCGACGTCAGTTATGCGCTCATCGTTCTTGCGGCTCGTACTGAGAGCGCCCCGCATCCCAGAGCCCACGAAGTCGCCAGCCAGAAACAGCACAAGAGCATCTCCGCCACCGACGTCCTCAAGGCGCTCGAGCTCATCGAGTTCGCCGACATCGCAAAGTCCATCCAGGGAGAGCTGCCCGGTAAGCCCTCTCATCCTCTCCCGATCGACTTCCCTAACCACCACGTCCCCGCCGCCTCCCGCGCCACCCCAGTCTACCGCGACCTACAAAGGGCAGACAAACGCAAAGGCGGCAAGGGCAAAGCCAAAGACACCTCCGACTCTGCGTCCCGCGCACCGGCCAAGGGCAAGGCCAAAGCCTCCGCGTCCGCCCCCGACCAAGCCGAGCAATCCGGACCCGTTCCGACCATCCATATACCCCGCCCTGCCGCCTCTGCATCCGCCGCACGAACGACCACCGGAGACGCCTCGTCGGAAGCGGAGCCTGAGAACGGGCCGTCAGAGGACGTCGAGGAAGACCACGAAATGGCAGACGCAGATGGGGACGACGATCAGGACGACGACGTCGAAGACGAAATGGACGAGGAAGAGCCCGAACCCGAGGACGAGGACGACGGCGAGGAGGAGCCTATCGAAGACCCCATGGCGCTCGAAGAGGATGAGGTCCGCAAAGACGCGAAGGGGCTCGACGCAGACAATGCGATCGAAGAGGACTGACCGGTGTGTTCGTAAGCTCTTGTACATTTTTGTATACTATCGACCCGTTCGCAATCACAACGTTGCATATGACCTAGGGGCGAACAGTAGCTGCTCCCTCACCCACAAACAGGACTTGGGTAAATGTTTCATTTCTGTCTACGACTTCCTACTTTCGACCATCTAAGCTTCCCAGCCCGAATCTCTGCAAACGCTTCCCCATCGTACTCTGCCTCGCAGGCTCGGCGGCAACGTTTGCTATAGGCATCGTGGGCGACCGCCCCCGCTGACCCCTCGGCGGCGTCGCCGTCTGGGTCGCCCCCACGCTCACCGCCCTCGATCTCCCAAATCTCCCGCCTCCGCTCTCCAGCTTCTCCTTCACATCCCCCACTCCCGCATCCCCATCAGGAGACAGGTACCTATTCCCGTGCGGCGCGACGCCCACCGGCGCGTGTCCGCCAGGGTGCCGCGACCCCGCGTGCGCAATCGACGCAGACAGCCTCTTGATCACGTTCATGCCAGGCATGCGCACCGGCAGGCGCGACGACTTCTTGTTTTGCGCGTCCGCCGTGCGCCCAGGGCTGCCGCGCCCCTCGCTCCCCAGCAGCGTCGAAGAGGTCGCGTCGGAGTCCGCCGAGCCCCTGCGCGGGGGCGTCGCGTGGTACGACGTGTCCGAGAAGTCCGTCGAGAGCACGAGCACGAGGTCCTCGTCCGAGCCGTCCCCGAAGTCGACCAGCGCGCGCGGCAGTGAGCTGAACGTCGGCAGGCCCAGCGAGGGCGAGGGTGATGCACCCCGCTCGGTCGGCGAGGCCACGAGGACCGTCGGCTCCGCTGCGTTGCTCGACAGGCCCAGGTCGCTCGGTGCATCGGCGGCGGCGACGCAGGGGACTGTGAGGACCTTCGCGCACCTCCGGCGGGACTTGACCGAGGGTGTGGTCGACGTCGAGTCCGAGGAGGCCATGCGGCTCCCGCTTCGGGAGGGCGACGCGACGCTGCACAACGAAACCGGGTAACTCGTGCCCAGCGTCCCGCTGGCTGACGGAGGAACATCGTTCTTGCTGCCGCTGCTGTTCTGGCGAGCCGCAATGGACGAGATGCGCGCGGTGGAGGCCGAGTTAGCGGTGGGGAGGACCATGGACGACGAGGTGGCCGGAAGGCCCTTCATGTCATCGAGCGGCCACGACGGCGGGAGCACGCCTACGAGCTCCGCCAAGATATCGATCTCTGCCTGTGTGCTCGACGACGATGGTTGCCCGAGGAAATCGACGGCAGCAGGCGCAGAGGTGCATGCAAGCGTGCCGACCTCCCTGCCCGCACCCGATATATGCTGGACGCGCAGCGGCAGCTCGCCCTTCCGGAGCCGCACCATCATCTCCTCCACCCGCGCCGCCCTCTCCTCCGGCACCGCGCCGTCCTCGCCCTCTGCCACTTCCTCGATCTTCGACGCCGACGGCGTCACCGTCTCCTCGCACCTGCCGTCCTCCCGCGCCTTCCCTTTCCAGAAGCCCGCCTTCCACTTCAACTCACGCACCTCCCTCCGCGCGCGCAGCGTGCACCGCACCTGCGCCATGTACTCCGCAGGCGTCCTCGGGCCCGTGACGGGCTCGAGGAGCTGCCGCCACACGCTCTCGGGCTGCTCGAGCGCGCCCTGGATCGCGCGGACGACCGCGGTCTCCGCGTCCTCCCCCTGCACGACGCCCCGGTACCCAGCGTCGATGACGGGCCGGTGCGCGCCCACGGAGACCATGAGGTCGAAGAAGTGCCGGAGGCGGTCGCGTTCTGCGGCGAGCGCGCCGCCGTCCGGGGGACCCCCGCCGCTCGCGATGGCCGAGAAGAGCACGCGGCGGAGCTGGAGGACCTCGTCGCGGAGCACGGCGACCGTGCGCGTGAGGCCCGCGTTCGCCTGCTCCGCGGCGGTGCGGGCCCTCCGTTCTGAATCGAGCGCGTCCTGCAGCTCGGGGATGCACGCGTTTGCTTCGCACTCCTCGAGCAGCGCGGTCTCGAGGTCCTGGATGCGCTCCGTCAGGACGGTGAGGACGCCGTGCGGGTGGTGTTCGACCGCGTCGAGCGGGCGGGGGTGCGATGCATCTGCATCTGCATCTGGCGGGTATTCGTATTCGTATTCGACGGACGGGGGACATGTCCCTAGGGTCGTCGCCGTCGAGCTCGATGCGAGTAAGCTCGTGCCTGGCGGGAGGAAGCTGTGTTCTGGGTGTTCGCCGTGGCAGTAGGCGAGTGTGAACGTCGGCAGGGAGGAGAGGTGGGAGTCGATGGACGGCGCGGACGCACACGCGTACGCCGCGAACGCGTCGATGTCCAAGGTGGACGAGGGCGGGAGGGCGAGGTCGAAGATGCAGTCGGTCGAGACGGCGCGTGTGTCTGCTTCCGGGAACGCGTACGGAGGAGAGGCGAGGCGGTGGATTTCGGGGTCGGACCTAGTGCGGCGGTGGAAAAGGGTGGTTAGTCTTGGGAAACGCATAGTCTGTGTGTTGCAAGGAGCGTGGAGGCGTTAGGATGTAGTGGTGTAATGTGGACAAAGACAAGATGCGGGCGAGGGCGAACCGGAGGGGGTTCAACATGTCACCCTCGACCACCTTCACCACGCGATCGGAGCGAATAGCTATAGGCCGTTTCAACCAGTCCGATCGCGACCGTCGCGCGCAGAACAGAACCGAGTTGGCATTATGTCATCCCCAATGCCAGTGGTCCACACACCCACACCCATAATTAATTGCACATCCAAGAAACGCACTCAACTCTATCATTTCAAGTCGTCTATCATAGGGAATGAATCTACAAGCAGCACTGTCTAGTATCTACCAAGCGCTCAGCGCTCATCGCCCGACTGGGCGGATTAGGTGTCGATTTTGCGACAAGGAAGCGGATGATGCCTTGCGTAATGTCCTGGGTCAAGTATAACAGCGTTCTAGCATTGTCGCTAGCAAATCGCTGAACCCGACAACGAGGAGGAGCACCCAGGGCCCTCCGGCAACTTGGTACTAGTCACGTACGGGTCCTAGTTTGAGGTTTTGCATGCATATTACTTATTACTTTTCTGGGTCATAGTAGTATTGTGTCTCAGCTTTCATTCCGGACTTAAGCTCAGTCATCCCTAGCACTGTGTCCTTCATAGCAACCATAAATGTCCGCACAACCAAGGAGCGCCTAAACCGCCGATCTTGATCTACACACCGGGAGCGCTCGTGGTTCAATATTCAATGTCAGTATTGGCGCCCGGACATCCTAAACCTAAACTTGACCACCATCTAGTAGTGTCTACCTCGGGCCTCAACCTCTCCGATTCGCGCTACTTCACTCTGCAGCTACGCGACCGTTCCACGATGTCCTCTTGAACCTCTCTCCGCTCACAACCCGCTCATAAGGTAAATCACTTTATGCATGAAGCGCGGCGACGACATTCAAACTTGAACACCAAGTTGCAGCAGACTCAGCTGCGATTCCAGCCATACGCTCAAGACCAACGGCCGGGGTCGAGCTCGAAGAAATTGTCGAGCACTCCTCCCTCGACTGCTCCGTCGATCATCCCGACAGTCTCCCCAGCGTCCGCGTCGTCGAATAGCCTTACTTCTGAGTCCCCCGAAACGTTACGCGACGCGTTCATGGAACGCGCCACCAGAGCTTATCCCGACTTCAAGCCGCGCAACGACTTCGATGTGTTTGTTATCGGGTGCGGCAACTACAAAGGTCCACCGGATGGGATATATGCGTGGTTAGACAAAGAGTTCAACGCGCAAATCAAGTTATCCGGGACTGCGAACAACGTTCTTCGCGTCATGAAGGAGACTCTAGATCGGCGGAGCAACATAACTGGGGTACGTTCAGATCGCCGAGGAGATATCAGCATACTTGGTTCACATTAACTTCACAGCGCAAGCCCCGAGAAGGGACTGCTGGTGTCTTTGTTCGTCCCATCCCCCAGTCTTTGTACTGTCTCCGATTCTTCCCAGGGGCTTTCAGCCGGCGAGAGTACTGCATGGACTTCGTCGATACCAAGACCGGAGAAGCAGTCAACTCCCCGTTCAAGTTCGAGCTGTGGTCCGTGCGCAATCCGACAACGCTCCAGCCATCCACCCGCATCGAGAGTCTCGAGAACATGTGGGGTCGGACGCACATTCGCCCTGGCGAAGAGAAGTTTGTGCTCAGGGATGGTACGACGTACATGCTGAAGCGTCCGGGACACAAACCCCTTCGTTTCAAGGTTCCGACGAGAATCAAACGAGCCGATGAAGTGCCTGCCAGTGGCGTGGATAACATCGAGCTGCCAGAGACACTCGAGATTTAGGTTGCTCCACTGAGGGTTTGAGCTCCTGTAGTATTTTGGTACGCACATGTTTCTGCTTCCATCTTCTGTGAATGAAGTCCCAAGTTGTGTCACTGGGTGGCACGACGTCCACTATGAGACTACATAGACTATAGTCGATGAAGCTTCATCAACAGCAAGATGTAGCGAGAGGAGCCTCGAGAGATCCGAACCGTCAGAAGAGCCTTCGTGACTCAAACGGGACCCAGATGCGGGAAGTCGAGTCGCTCGCCGCCGGCGGTGAGTGACTAGAGCTCCACTTATCCGACCCCTCGGAAGGCATCTGTTTTAGCGGGTTTCTCGCTGCAGTGTCCGTCGGGACGAGATGAGGCAGGTTTCTGAGCACATATGGCCGGGTGAGGGTGAGCGGGGTCCGCGACTCCCGCTCGCTCTTGTGCTTGTGCCTTGTCAGCCCGCCTGTGGATACCGATGCCAACTTGTTTCGACTTGAGTCTGAACCCACGAGGTGCACTAGAGCGTTTGGATGCTTTGAAACGACACTCGTCGAGTCGTTGCCAGCGATTCTTAGCTGTAGATGCCATGAATCAGTAGGAGGAGGCTGAGGGAGGAGTACGACGACGACCGTGACAAGGTGACTGCCTAGTCGCGCGACGCGTCCTAGAGATCGTGAACGCGTACGTCACGTGACCGTGAATTCGGATAACCCTTATCATCCGAAAGCCCAATAGGTCTTGGACATTGAATATTGTACATCCATGAAACGCACTCAGCTCTATCATACATTGCAAGTCGTCTATGGGGAGTGTATCTACAAGTTACACTGTCTACTGACCATTGAGTACTTCGATAACGTCTACGATGTGCACCGGAGCACTGCGTTCAGCCACTATTCTAGGATTAGGACGACAACCGCGGTAGCGAAGCATTGCCCAAAGAAAGGTGGTGCTCTTACACAGTGGACGACGCGGGCGGCCCACACCCTCGAGTCGAACGGCACGTGGCTGACGCTCAGGATTTCGATTGGTTCCAACCGACCACAAGCCCGCGGAATATCACCCGAGCGCGTCGCCGCCCTCTTTTACCGCCTCTTCGTCGTTGTCTCCGGACTCGCGCCCGGTTCGTTCCATCCGAAACCGACCATAGGCCGGGGCCCGCGCACTGTGTGCTGTCGCAAACCGAGCGCGTCGCCGCCCTCTGTAGACAAGCGAACGGCGGGAAGCACGACCGCCTCCGGATCGTTAGAACCGACCATAGGCCCGCGGAATGTCTGCTCTCCCACCCCAAGCGTGTCGGCGCGCTCCAGATCTGCAGACAAGCGGATGGCAGGAAGCACGACCACCTCCGGGTCGTCAAACCTGGCGCGGCAGCTCGTCTTCGTCTTTGTCTTCGTCTTCCTCTCCGTATCCGTCTCCGGACCCGTGCCAGCTTCTATCTTCTCTCGCGTCTCAATACACCCGCGCGCGTCCAGACGGCACGAACCTTCCGCTTCACTCTTTCCCTCCGCCGCCGCCGGGCCGTCGCAGACGTCCTCCGAGCCCTTGCCTGTGCTGACCCCGATGACCCCGACGCCCCGCAGCCCGACGAGACACACGACAAACGCGCCCGCAGCGAGCGCGAAGCTCACCCACCCCGCCGCGCGGAAGCCCACCATCAGCACCTCCGGGTCGTCCGCCGCCAGATCGTCGTCCGCATGCTGTGCGCGGTAGCGCGCGGAGACAGCGTCCGCGACCGCAGACGCGAGCGCGAGCGCGAGCGACGTGCCGAGGCGCGTCGCGACGTTGAACACCCCACCCGCGAGGCCCTGCGAGTCCGCGTCGAAGGACACGCTGATGTGCAGGTTGCCGACCGTGTACGCCGCGTCCGTCCACGCGACGAGGAGCATGATCGGAAACGCCATCGCCCAGTACGGCGCGTGCACGTCGATGAGCGCGAACAGCAGCGGGGCGGCCTGCAGGGCGAGGGGTCAGCGTGCGCGGGGACGGGGGACGTGGGACAGACAGAGGGCACGCACCATGCCGCCCAGGAGGCCGATGCCGATGAGCACGTCGCCGCGGACGACGCCGAGGAGCCAGCCCGCGACGACGTTGACCGCGAAGGACATGATCGCGGACGGCAGCAGCTCGAGCGACGTGCGCACGGTGCTGTCGCCGCGGATCTGCTGGTAGTACAGTGTCGCGAAGTAGCTCAGGCAGTTGTAGCTCCCCCTTGCAGGCACGTCAGAACGCGAGGCTTGCGCGTCGAGTGTGCGATCGACTCACCACCCGAGGAAGACGACGGCGACGATCGCGCCCATCCGCGTGCCCGGCTTCGTCCACAGACTGATCGGCATGATCACGGAGCGGCCGCAGCGCTCGCGGTACCACTCCCAGAGCACAAATAGGACGAGTAACAGGACTGAGACGACGAGGAGCGCGGGCACCCATGGTGTCCTCCAGCCCTTGGCTACCGCAGTGGATTCCCTGCAACGAGCGGGTGTGAGTCTCTCCGCATATGCGGGGCACAGACGAACTCCGACTTACGAGAGTACAAAAGTGAGCAGTCCCACTCCGCCGACGCTCAGGATGGCGCCTATCCAGTCGATGCCCTTCGTGTACCGGGTGCGCGAGACGTCTGGAGGGATGGTGATGACCCCAAGGACGAAGAAGACCGCCGCCAGGCCGCCCTGGATGTAGAATATCACCCGCCAGAGCTCTTCGGTCTGGCAGAAGAAGCCACCTGGATAAAGGGAGATTGCGGCACGTCAGTTACAGTGAAGGTAGAGTGCGGCCTCTGTACGGGATACAAGACTGACCTCCGACTAGGCCGACAATGTATCCGATGGATTGACCTGCTCCCATCGCCGCGATCGCGCGGTTCCTGCTAGGTCCCGGTTCGAAATGGTTGGCGAATATGCCGATACCTGAGAAGACGTTTCAGCATTGGAGGCCTCAGAACGCGGACGCACTCCCGGACGTTCCTCGATGGCCACAGCAGAGCGGTCACTCAATCGGCCAACGCGGTGGACCGCGAATATCTCGAAGCAAGGACGGCGCTCACCGGTTGGGGTGTTGGCTGCTGCACCAAGGCCAGTGAGAGCCACGAAGATGATGAGGGAAACCTTGTTGGGCGCAACGCCAGTAGCAATGCTCCTGAAGGGATGGAGAGCACGGTGAGATATTGGGATACTGCACGGGACTGACCCACTGACCAGACTGTGAAGAAGCCGGTACCAAACAGGAACATGCGTTTGCTGCCCACCACATCTGCGACGCGTCCGAAGAGGAGCAGGAGACTACCATAAGATAGACTGTAGATGGAACCCAACTCTGTTAGAAAGGGACGAGGAGTACACGAAGGAGCACGCACGCGTATACGTTCAATGGCCATTGGAGCTCCGACTCGTCAAAATCCAAGGCTTTGCCAATAGTAGGAAGAGCTATAATGAGTGCCCCAGTCACGAAGATCTGTGATTGAAATCGCTCAGAACAGTTTTAAAACTTGGAAGAAGCAGACGAAAACGAACGTTCAGGATGGTAACACCGCAAACCGAGAGCACGAAGAGGAAGTCATGGAGAGCAGCCATGGGCGGAGGACGTAGGAGGAGAACACGGGTACGGACGAAGAGAGGACGAATGGGGCTGCCGGACGGGACATGCGTCATTCACCCTCGCCAGAGACG
Source organism: Daedaleopsis sinensis (assembly GCA_033807695.1). NCBI lineage: Eukaryota > Fungi > Basidiomycota > Agaricomycetes > Polyporales > Polyporaceae > Daedaleopsis > Daedaleopsis sinensis. Next base: position 1,165,442 of record CM066310.1, on the reverse strand, counting down.
GCAGCCGAGGAGGACGGAGAGTGGATACATTCGAAGGCGGCGGTGGCCATCCACACGGCCGATGCATGTGCTCCTCCGATCTCCGACGTGCGCGCTGCCGGCCAAATGAGGATATCCGTATCCTTCATCCTCTCTTCGCTGACGCCCTCACAGTCGCAGCCATGTGCACACGCTGCTACGTATGACGTCAACAAATAAAGTCCCGCATACGCCGTACGTATCCCGGATCATATGAGTCGAATCGCTCGGGAACATGGCTGCAAATTGGATCCACTGAGCATGCTGGGCCGGGTCGGGAGCTGTGGGGGAAGAGCACCTGTTGTTAGCTTTGTCGTTCTGCATCTGATATCGGATACTTACGGAGATGATGTGTGCGTTAGCCTCAGCGAACTGGACGTCGAAGACATACGGAGATGAGTCCGGGGAACGAGGGATAACCGCCGCTCGTGACACCTTTTTGTGTTTGACCGTGTGACTCATGTGACCTTTGCTGTGTCACTTCGGCTGTTCCCGGAGTTTGTTCCCTCGGAGCGTGGTCACTCGATCTTGGACTGTTACTCGCACTACGGTTACAACATACTAGTAGGGCCTCTGATGTTGGTGTCTGAGCTTCGAGTTGGAGGTCACCGAAGTTGTCACTGAATTGGTAGATCGCCTGCCCACGGTTACTTCGAATCTCCGGCGTGCGCCTTCTTCAAAACGTCAACTTCAAGTTCCACCATGCGGTCATATCGATATATCCCTGCGCTCATCTGCTGTAGACCTTCATTCTGCTGTGCCCATCCCGATCCAGCTCTCGAGCCCCTCAAAAGCGCCCGGTTCCATCTACAGGCGGTTGGCACTCTCGACGTAAGGTTTCTTGTTCGAATGATGATCTGGCAGTGGCCTTTACCGTCATGACCCTAACCGGCGTGTGCAGTTCCTCTTCCAGGTGCGGACGCTACTGCACCGGTGTCCACGGCGAAGTACCTACGCACAGGTTTCTCACTCTTCTTGCAATCTACAGCAACCTCCCGCCAAATCGGCGCAAATGAACTGTGCATGCACACTCGGACTGCATTCCACATTCCGAGCTCGGCCGTGGGCGGTAGTCCGTGTGCCAACGCCTCTCTGGGAAGCCAAGCCACAGTCACGAGGATCGTTATGCATTTATGCCTATAAGACAGGTTCTTCCTGCGCGCACCCCGCTCTCGACTCCGATTTGTAGGTCGAACGCAGTCTGCTGCTCAAGTATCGTGCTCCACAGTCGTCTCTAGCTTCAACAACTTCCCGCGTCCTGCGGAGGCCTTACATCGTCTTTGCTCGTCGTCTCCACAACTGGACCCTCGGCTGCATCATACACCCCCGTTCCCACCCATCGAGCCACGTCCCTTGCTGTCTCCATGCCGGCCGACTTGAATCAAACTGTCGGTGCGCTCCTTCTAGGTGTGCTCGTGACCGCCGTGTTCGTGTCTTTCTGCACTTTCATCTTGACTGGTAGGCTCCCCTCTGACGCGCGTTTGTTGCGCAGAGGATATGGGATCACGACGATGCAGACGTACCTCTACATGAGCCGCTTCCCAAAAGATCCCTGGCCCATCCGGTGGACAGTGAGTAGCCCTCCACGGACATGATCACCTCGCCGCTTTCACTCACTCGTCCATTCCGACAAGGTCTGGTCGCTGCTGTGAGTCCGACCGTGCCGCATCCCCCGTCCAGGTGTTTTTACTGAAGGCACGGCAAATAGCGCGCTGGACACGACGCATGTGATGCTCAGCTGGCACATGGTGTACTACTACCTGATCGTCAACTTCGACAACCGTCCCGCCCTGTCTGAGTCCGTCTGGTACGCTGCATCCTCACCTTCCACGTGCGTCCGTTCGTCCTCACCGAAGCACTACTGTCCACTCGCAGGAGCTTCAACGTGAGTCCCACCTCGCGTTCCCTCTTCTACGCCGTCTCGTCTGAATGTATACCCTAGATCACGGTCGTCCTCACAGTAAGGGGTTTGACAGTCTCAAAGTAAACGCCATACTGAACTTGAGCGGAGGCACTCATCACGGTGATCGTCCACTGCTTCTATGCGCGGAGGGTGTATATATGTGCGTGCTCCTCAAATCCCCCTATGATCTTGCGCCCCTATACTTACCACGCTCGCCACAGTGTCCGGTGGGGTATGGTCGTTGGTCGTTTTGATTGTGAGTCTCCTAGTGCGAGAATGCCGGGATCGCGCACGCATCTCATCACCCGACGCTCCAGCTCTCGCTTTCGGTCGTGCGCATCGTCTGTGGATCCGGTAAGCACCGAGGCTCACGCGGACCGTCACGGTCATGTCTCGCGCCTGACACTGACCGCGCTCTGCCTGCCCAGTCGTGACAGTTAAGCTGTACGTCAAAAATAACCCCTGCGGAACAGCTGCCCCTTGAGCGTCACTGACTCGAGCACCCGCGTCCGCAGCTTCATCCTCAAGAATCTGGAAGAGCTCCCGAAGAAAATTACGGCCGAGGTCGGGTCTGGCCTGGGCGCCGGGACTCTCGCGGATATCCTCATCACGGTGTCGCTGGTCGTCATGCTGCGCCGCCACAAGTCCGGCTTCAACCCGTAAGCCAGGTATTCTACCATGTTTCCGCGTTCAGAGATACTGACTCCTTCTGTGCTCGCGCAGGCGGTATGTGCATCGGAGATGTTCTCATCATCTACGCTAAAGATATCACCCTCGCGATCTCTAGGCTGGACAACGTACGTCCCGCCGCTGCCTCACACCTATCTCTATCGCTGACCTACCGCGTCGCATCGCAGGTCCTCGACAAGATCATCTACTGGACGGTCAACAACGGTGCCATGACGAGCATCGTCGGCATCGTCGTGATCGTCACGTTCAGCGTCATGCCCGCGAACATGATCTTCCTCTCCGTGCATCTCCTGCTCAGCAAACGTACGTCGCACTGTGGTCGCTTTCAGGCTTAGCTGACTGCCCAGCACAGTCTACGCAAACTCCCTGCTCGCTACGTGGGTTCCTTCCAGCTTCCTCCGAGTCCGCTCACATTGACATCAAACCAACTCCAACTCGCGCAGGTTGAACTTCCGGTCCGCCCATCGCGGCCGCGGGCTCGAGACCGACAACAGCATCACGATCCCCATGACGAGCATGTCCGGGTCCTCGGGCGGGCGCCGCGTCACGGGCTCCCTCGTCTTCAACAACCCAAAAGACAGCACCGGCCAGGTACGCACGCCCGCCCTCAGGCTCCGCCCACGACGCTCGCTAACTAGTAACTCGAACAACACAACGCTTTCCACATTCGGCAACTACGAAATACACTCGTCATCCGCGCCTTGGGAATGAAATCACGATGCCGACATCACTACGGATGCAATGATGCCGACAATCCCACCGGCGCCGCTCTCACGACCCACAAACACCCACAACCGTCATCACCCCTGCCCCATCCCCATCCCCGCGACCACGACCAGACGACGACGACCCGGAGCGCGCCCGTCGTGCACATCCTCAAGAGCACCACAACGGACGGCTCAGAGCCCGAGTACACAGCGCAGGCCAAGGACTCCCGCTCCAACTCCTACGCCGACCCCGCCGACTCGGACCCCGTCCGCGTCACGGGCGACAAGGTGCGTCCACCCCCGCTCCCGCTCGCGTCCCCAGTTCACGTCCCGTCGGTGCTGACCCCGTCCCCGCACGCACTTTCACTTTCACTTTCACAGGCGCACGCGGACAGCGACTACGACTTCGACTTCGCGGTGGACCCGCGGACTCCGTCCGAGCGGTCTGGTGTGCATGCCGCGTAAACGAACGCCGCGAACTCCTGGTGCGGGGTTGCCAGCTCCGGAGTCACTAGTAGTCAGATCTGGACCGTATGCGCATCTCGCGACTTGTTCCCCGACCCTGCATATGTACTGGCCAGTGGATGTGTGTCTTGCCGCGTGTACGCTGTGAGGATATGTATGTACGGATATGTACGGATATGTATGTATGCGTAGCCCGATTGCCAGTGTTTGTTTGTCCGCCACCACAGTGTCTACTTCCGAACTTGAACTTCTTCAGATCTCGGGCTGGACTGACTGACTAGTGTGTCGTGATAACAATGCTAGTTGCGCCGATGTAAACCATATGCATCAAGCTTCTGGATTCGGACGTTGTACCAGGGCCTGGTCTTACCGACGCGAATGTCCACGCGCCGTCATTACTTGTACATAGTCATGACCCTCACCTGCGACGCCCAACGTACAGTCACAAGGATATCAAGACACAGCAGGGATGCATTGCAAAGGAACCCCGACGTCACTGGTACATCCAAACAGCAGCCCACACGGACACATCGCGCACCCACCCATGGCCAGCCCAGCTCAGATCGTGTACCTACCAGCCAGAATGAGCATCCCCCGCAGTAGCATCGCCTCGCCGATCCCCCAGAGGTAGTGAACACTCGCCTGTACAGCGGCGACGCGTCGCCCGCATCCACATACGCAGCGGCGCCCGCGTCCTCAGGGCCCGCGATGCCCTCGCGCGCGCACCGCGCCGTCTTCGCGCGGTTCAGCCGGCGGTACTCGAGCATGCCGCCGACGCACAGCGCGGCGCTTCAGTCGAGAAATGCTGCTGGTCAGCCTGTAGAACGCCCACGACGTCAAGGACAAGAAACGGGCTGGACACGCACGCTACGCAGAGGCACGCGATGGCGGTCGCGTGCCCGGGGCGGTACCGCGGGCTGTCCTGCGGGCGATATATGAACGACGACGCGACTCTGCCAGTACACCTCCGTCAGCAAACAGCCTGTGGTCGCGGAAGAAGTGAACGCGCGCTCACCCGCCGAGGTTGCCCAGGCCGATGACCATCGCGATGACCACCCCGCGCTTGACCTCCCCCCCGACGTTCCCGCCCGCCCACGCAAGCACGCACGCGACAGCCGGGAACAGCCCACATGCCGCGACCACCGTCCCCGCGTACCCCGCGCCCGGACCCGTCGTCGCGAACAGCACGACGTACCCCGCGAGCGCAACGAGTGTGCCCGCGAGGACGAGCGGGCCGCGCGCGCGCAGCCGGTCGGAGAGCGCGCCCGCGAGGATCGTGCAGAGGCACCCGGCGACGTTGGGCGGGACGGAGAGGAGCTGCGCGTGCGACGCGGAGAAGCCGAGGCCGTTGATGAGCGTCGGGAGGAAGAGCGCGAAGGCGTACGTCGGGATCACCACGCTGTGGGCGGGCGTTTCGTGAGCGTGGCTCCGCGGGCGGGTGCGGCGCGGGTGCACTCACAAGAGGTAGATGCCCGCCAGGAGGTACGCGTGCGGGTCGCGGAGTGCCTGCGCGAGGAACTTCCAGCGGAATGTGCTGGAGAGCCCCGTGTTGTCGTGCTTGAGAGTATTGAGGAGCCACTCGCGCTCTGCGTCTGTCAGGAACGTGGCGTCTTCGGGGTGCTGTACGACATTAATACTCGCAGGTCACTCCGAACTTCAGCAAGGTACGTACGTCGTACATGCAAAAGTAGGCGAACACGGCTACGATCGCGGTGACTGGTACACGATCAGCACAGCTCATTGAGATGCAGACGCTGCTCACGCAATCCTTCGAGCAAGAACTGTCGTCGACGCGGTTAGCATGTCAGCGACGTCGCACGAAATTGTGTACGCACAATCCATGACCACCCAGCAAGATTACCGATACTGCATGCGAAGAGGTCAGCAGGTGCACGACATGGATCGTTACCACAACGCACCCGTCCATCTTCTCGATCGCAAACGCGAGCAGGCCGCCAAAAGCACCTGCTGCCGTCGCTGCGGACAGGAAAATGCCCACACGCTGCGCTTGCGCAGCCCGAGGGTACCACATACACAGGTAGAACGTCACCCCCGGGAACAGCCCAGCCTGCAACGGACCTGGATCAGTACAAAGCTGGGATACGAGTCTGATCACAACATACCTCGGTCATCCCCAAGAAAACACGCGCCCTGGGGTTGCTGATCAGACGGACACTCCGGGGAGCGGGCACACAGGAACGTACGTGATGAGCCCCGAGAAGTTCTTCACGAACGCCATGGAGAGCATGACGATGCCCCAGCAGAACATGATGAGAGGAACTGCATCACGGAGTCAGCGTGATGTCTCGACGAGTCGAGGACAGAACTCACTCCATCGCGAGGGCTTCACCAGCTTCAGAGCTAGGTTCCTAGAGCAAACTCGGATCAGTCGTAGCACGCGGCACATATTTCGGGAGTCGACGCACGACGGAACCTCAAAGAAGCAGTACGGAATCTATTCCACGGTCAGTCGATATAGCAATACCGGCGCGGACGTGTACGCACAAAGAAGATAGCAGCGCACAGGTTGTACTGCAGCCCCGTGAGGTGCAAGTCCGCCGACAGACCTGCCACCTTCGCGTTCCCTGAAATCAGATGCAGACCACATCAGCGCTCAGACATCGTCGGCGAAGAAGGCGAGGAGTCATACCGATGTTCGCTCGGTCTCTGACGCGGACGGTGCATGACGGGGTCAGCTGCGGGCATCGAACGGAGCACGGGGGCGATACACGCACAGGAAGGAGAGCAGGTAGAGGAGGGACACGAACGGGAGGAGGCGGAGGTCCAACTTTCGCAGGACTTTGCGCTCGTCCACCCCAGATTTGGAGAATTCCGAGACATACGGGGACCCGGCGCCGTCGGGGGATGCCAGCGTGGGCGAGGCTTTGCCGTCTGGAAGGCCGGTAGAGAACACCATGGTCGTCGATGTCGATTGTACTCCGAGCTCGTCGTGGGGTTGGGAAAGGAGCGTTGGGCGAGGAGGGGCCCATGCTGGCACCAGCTGTTCTTCAACCTGTTCGTGATCCCCCCGTGTCCAGCCCGTCCTTCGAATCTGGTTATGCTAGGTCGATATCAGTCTGTGAATCTGGCCAGTGGAAATGACCCTTCTGTCGACCGTGGGGTGCACCGCGGTCATCGGACGAAAGATGGCGCAAAGAACTGGGACGGGGCAAGTGCAACTCCCTCTAAAGTCGACCAGAACTCGTCCGGAGCGCTCCCTTTTTATCCTGTGGCGTCCAGGTGAGAACCTTGCACGCGTAGCTGTAGATTCGAGGAACGCATGGGGGCTGTGCCATACGTACTTGGTTGAAGTTCGCCTAAACTCGCACAGACGCCCGAAGAACACCGCTTGTGACCCGGGTGTCACACAGTATGTACTGAACTTGAACCACGTTTCAATCAGAATGATATCGCCCCCGCCGTTAACGTCGCGATGCGACGTGCGTCGTGTGCGTGAGTACTGACGTGGCCGAATATCGTCAGCACGGGTCACTCACGTTGGACGCTGATTCTCAGATCCGATTCAGTGTGGATCGCAGCAAGAAAAGGCTGCCAACGCAGGTCGCCGTGGAGAGCGGCGGGCAGATCTGACGGAGAGAATCCGAGGCTAAAATCTGACCTGGCAATGCACAAACTACGTATGACTGCCGCCCTGCAGGGCATCAACATCGATGGTAGTGCTGTCGCATTTCGAGCAGCGTTGGCCTCTATTCCCACCGACGCTCAGGCTGGGCGGCCTTTCCAAAGCACTCAAAGTTCCTCGTTCCGAACATCAGTTCCCTGATGAGACTGAACGCCCCAGAATCGTATCCAGCACCATCCTTCGCTCAACGACATCCACCCACTCGCGATCGCAGGTCCGACAGTCCGTCGCGCGTCAAGCTCTCCCGCTGAGCGCGGATGCCAACGACCTCGCTTCTCTCTAACGATCCCGGAGCCTGAGAGCACAGTGACTTGGTACGAAATGCCAGCCGCCGTGCACCGTACAAAAAGACCAACCGCGGAGACCCGCGCGCAGTGCGCCCGACAGCGGCACGTCACGCACGTAGATACACCATCATGCCCATGCTGTACGTCCCCTCCCCTCTCCACCCAGTCTCCACGATAATCAGCCGCGGCGCACAGCTCACATCATCCTGCACGACAGCGCAGACCCAAGCACGAAATACACCCCCTACACGCCCCTCGCGCTGCCCGACCGGCAGTGGCCGCGCGCGCACCTCCACACGGCCCCCGTCTGGCTCTCCACGGACCTGCGCGACGGGAACCAGGCGCTCGCGCGCCCGATGTCGTGCGCGCAGAAGCGCGCGCTCTTCCGGCACCTCGTCCGCTGCGGCTTCACGGAGATCGAGGTCGCGTTCCCCGCCGCGAGCGACACCGAGTTCGCGTTCGTGCGCGCGCTCGTCGCCGACCGCGAGATCCCCGACGACGTCTGGATCCAGGTGCGCCCGTCCCCGTTCTTTCGGCCGCAGCAGACATCATGCATCGATATCGCGAGCTCACGGCCCCCCGCCCTGGCAGGTCCTGACCCCCGCGCGCGCAGAGCTCGTGCAGCGCACGTTCGCCGCGATCGCAGGCGCGCGCAAGGTGATCGTGCACCTCTTCACCGCGGCCGCGCCGCGCTTCCGCGAGACCGTCCTGCGCACGACGCAAGGCGAAACGACGGCGCTCGCGACCGCGCACACCGCGCTCGTGCGCGCGCTCGCGGAGCAGCACGCCGCGCGGCACGGCACGCGCTTCCGCTTCGCGTACGGGGTCGAGGCGTTCTCGCAGACGGAGCCCGCGTACGTGCTTGAGCTCTGCGCGGCGGTGAAGGACGCGTGGGGGCGCGCGGGGGCCGCGTTCGAGGACCGGATCATCTTCAACCTCCCCGCGACGGTCGAGGGCGCGCCCCCGAACCACTATGCCGACCTGGTACGTATGTATGCGCCCCCACGTACGCTGTCGCGCTGCGCCCGCTGACCAGCACGCACAGATCGAGCACTTCTGCCGCCACATGGACGGCCGCGACGAGATGCTCGTGAGCCTGCACACGCACAACGACAGAGGTGCGCCCCGCCCCGCCCTTGCGCGCCCATTCGCAGCCACTCACGCGCACACGCACACGCACCCATGGCCAGGGACCGCCGTCGCCGCGACCGAGCTCGGGCTGCTCGCGGGGGCCGACCGCGTCGAGGGCTGCCTGTTCGGGCACGGGGAGCGCTCGGGCAACGTCGACCTCGTCACGCTCGCGCTCAACATGCGCGCGCAGGGCGTCCCCCCCGGGCTCGCGCTCGGCGACCTCCGTGCGACCGCCGCGCTCGTCGTCGCGTGCACCGCGATGCCTGTGGACGTGCGGCACCCGTACGCCTATGCCTTCGCCGGGGAAGGCGCGCACCGGGACGACATGCACAAGCACAAGGGCAAGGGGCAGGAGCAGGACGAGGAGGCGCAGCAGCAGCGCGCACCCGCCCGGTGCGCCAACGAAGCAGCGGCGCCGACACAGTCGCGACCGACCGCCCGCCCACTCGGGGACATCGCGCGCACGCACGCCAGTACCAGTACTGCTGGTTGTGCCCCGAGCTCGAGCTCGCGGGGCACGGCGTCCTCCTCCGTGCGCCTTGCGGAGAGGGTAGCGCCGGGTGAGGGCATGCGCACTATGCCTATGCAGGCGGCGGCGAGCGACACGCACACGGCCTACACACACGCGCACGGCGAACATCATGAATCCCACGGCGCGCCCACCGCAGGCTGCAATTGGGGCATCGACGTCGACGTCGACGCCACTATTAAAGCACCGCGGCCGTTCGGCCAGGCTGCGTCACCGCTGAGCGCGTCGACCCGGCCGCTCGCCGCTGTCCGCGAGGATGCACGCGAGGCCCCGCACACGCACACGCTCGACGTCCACGTCGACGTCGACACCAACATCGGCGGAGAGTCGCGCTCTGTCCCGAAAGGGCAGCCAGCGCCGCCGCCGTCGTCGTCGTCGTCGATGCGTGACGGGGGCCCCGCGCGCTCCGTCTCCGTCGATGCTGATGTCGATGAGATCCGCACTGGGACTGGGACTGGATCTGACACTGGAAGCGTGTGGGCAGGCGGCCCGGACGCGGACGTCCGTTTCTCTATGTGGAGCCGAACAGAACGTTGTCGCGCGCGGGGGTGACGCGAGGCGAGGCAACGGAGGATCCTGGCAGCGGCGCGCGATAGATTGCGGCGTGGTCCAGGCCTGTACACATGTGTTTTCCCTCGGGCCTCGCAGAATCGAGTCAGAGTCCAACGACAACTGCATTCTTCCCTCGTGTCCGTTCGCGTACATGATCAAGCACAAGCACAGAGTCCGAGACCCACGCGGCCAACCGCCTACGACTCGGAGCGTCGCCGTGTCCTGAGGTACATCCTCACGATGAGGTCGTTGGCCGTGAGCGTGATGATCCTGCACCACAGCGGCGTCCGCGTCAGCTCCGTGCCTCGCGCACACGATACGCATATACGAGGACGACGACGACTCACGTGTGCGGCGCGATGCGCAGAAAATGCGCAGTCGTCCCTGTCCCCCCATACCCTTAGTACTTACAGTGCAAGAGCGGCGAATTCACAGCGAAAGGCATGCGCAGAGACGGAGACGGACCTTTGTACCAGCCGCGGACGCCCTCCGCCTTGAACGTCTTCCACAGGCAGTCGAGCGGGCTCGTGTACAGCACCCCCACCGTCCGCCCGTCCGCGCCCTTCGTCGTCGGCTGGTTGTACATCCGCGTCAGGGTCTGCCGCGTCCGCAGCGCACGAACTACCATCAGCGCCCCGCCGCGATCTCAATATTCAGCTGGGGTGAACGATGAACGCACCGTGTCGGCAGGCTGCATCGCGAGACACTGCAGGGCATGTCAGTGGTCAGCGCACCGTGAGCGGGGCGGGGGTGCTATCGACGCTCCGAGCTGGCTAGGGACACGGACGGACGGACGGACGGACACGGACACGGACACGCACCAGAATCACGCCCGCGACCGCGCTGCTCATCAAGAACGTCCCCATACTATCCGCCTCGCCCAGCCCGAGCCGCACGAGCTGGCCCTTGCTCCATATATAGCTCGGCAGCTGCACCTGCGCACACACGTCGACATCATCAGCATTATCATACCTGGGCCGCCCCCACTCGCAATGGTACTGGCAGCAGCGCTCACCGATCCGCCGATGGCCCCGCGCAGGACCGCCGCGTCCCAGCCGCGCAGCAGCCCCCGCGCGCCCTCCGCGCGCACGATGCTCGCGAGCGCGTGCCCCGCGTGCCGGTAGCAGCGCTGCGCGCCGACGGGGAGCGCGGGCGAGTACGCCTGCATGCGCGTCTTCACGAGGAACAGCGGGTTGCCCAGGCACGCTGTCTTGCGCGTCCATCGTCAATGCAGCGCTCAGACTGGGATAACCAAGAAGAGGGAGGGGACGCACAGCCGACGACGGTGCTCAGGGAGCCGGCGCCCATGGACGTGAGCAGCACCAGCTGGGCGGGGCTGTACCCCAGCCGCGCGTTGCTCCATTTCCGAAACGGCTCGTACAGCCCTGGCGCGCGCGCGCGATCCCAAACCATACCATGATGCATGAGCTGCTGGTAGGACTGGAAGACGCAGGGCAGACGACGCACCGAGGCGGCAGCCGTTCAGCGCGACCTGGTAGAAGTACTGCAGCGCGGCACCGGGTCAGCGGACGGCGCACTGGCAGTCTAAGCTTGAGGGCGGCGCGACGCATACGTATACGTACCGCAGGGCCGAGCCCGCGCTGGACGCCGCGGACGCCCTCGTTCCGCCACGTCTTGACGAACACGTCCAGCACGTTCCTGTACACTCTCTGCCCGCCGCTCTTCACCAGCTCCCCCTGGAGCTGCATGCGCGTCTTCGCGACCTCGGCGCTGCAGCGGGGTGCACGTTAACGTTGAAGCACAGGTGCAGTGAGTACGGCTCTCCATCGTGTGCGCACGCGCGCTCAGACTCGGATGCTCACGGATTGGAGAACGTGACCTGTCGAGGCTCGGATTAGCACGGTGGGAGGTTTACAGTTAAGACTCGCGAGACGTATACGTACCGCAGTGCATCCTGCAAGCCCGCCGCAGACGAACCCCTCGAATGTCGAGAGCTGGGCCATGGCGATAGAGCGAACGCGGAGGACATCGTCGGACCACGGCGAGTGCTATATATAGTGCCTTGGGGTGCGCTGTTGAGGGCGCCGGTATGCACAGTGCGACCAAGCCTGTCGGCGAGCAGCATCACTGGCAGCTTCTTACGGTCAATTTGCGCCCACAAGGTGCTATCCACGTGCGCATCCGCGTAAAGCAGCCCTCGAAGTCAAGTCGGACATAGCAGAAGGACGCGATTCGCCGCTTCGCCGATGAGTACGAATGCTCGTCAAAGAACTTGAAGGACGGACGCAGCTGGGGACCCCACGAGGCGGGGGCGTCTACCCGCGGGAACCGCCGAGAAAGGCAGGTGGATGGGTTAACCTACTCGGTGAGCGCTTAGTGGACTCGTCAGTAGGATATCTGTCCTCCTCATCCGGCTTCGTCGGGAGCAGTCATGGACTGCGTCGCCCTGTCGGGGGCGCGCGGCCTTCGTGCTTGTCGACGTAAGGCGCGCAATGTCCAGAGACCTCCGAGACAGCACAGTGACTCATATCCCTCCCTTCTCTCTCTCCAGCGTACCCCGGGCCCACCCTTCGTCGACCCTCGAATCCGCTACCATGCCCTCTGCGTCCCTACGCCCGTTGCTCAGCATCAACCGCAGCGTGAGCGTGACCCGCGCCCCTGGAATCCGTCGACCCGGCGGACTCCACTCAAGCTCGTACTACGCAAGGTCCGCGTTCTCAACTAGCCATCCTCCAGCGAGTTCGCACGAGAGCGCCGCGGCGAGTACAAGGCCCAAGATTGCGTATGCATCGCGCATGAAGGACGGCCGGGCGGACTCGCTCGACGTCTGGTCCATCTTCCAGTGAGTTTACGCACTTCTCAGACCTGTGTCCCTCGACGCGCCCACCCTGGCTGTGGCACACTCCCATCTCCCAGCACCCGCACGCATCACAGGCACTCCGATCCACTGGCACACTGACTGACGCCGCCCACCGCTCCCCTACACAGCGCCTCGAACCTCCCCCCGGACTGCATCAACCTCGGGCAGGGCTACATGAACTTCCCCCCGCCCGCCTGGGCGCGCGCCGCCGCGCAGGCCGCCCTCGCGTCCGTCGACGGCAACCACTACGCGCCGCCGAGGGGCACGCAGCGCCTGCGGCACGCCCTCCGCGACTTCTACGCGCCCGCGTTCGGCCGCGCGCTCGACGCGGACTCCGAGATCGTCGTCACCAGCGGCGCCAACGAGGGTGCGTCCCAGTCCCTCCGCAGGCCTCAGGCCTCACTAGGCACTAGTCACTAGTCACTGCTCAGCATCCTTACTGGTACCGGCTGACTGACTCGGACGGGATCGGGCTCGGGTGCAGGACAGTACGCGGCGTTCACGGCGTTCGTCGAGCCCGGGGACGAGGTCATCATCTTCGAGCCGTTCTTCGACCAGTACCTCGCCTCCGTCGCCTTCCAGGGCGGCAAGTGCGTCTACGTGCCCCTCCATCCGAGCGACCAGCCCGCGCCCGGCGTGCAAGCCGGCAGGCAGTCGTGGACCGTCGACTTTGACGAGCTCCGGTGCGTCGGCGCCCTGTATACTGTACCGACTCATAATGCGAGCTGACGGTCGCTGTCGCCGGGCAAATGTCCCAGCCGCGCGGTGACCCCCAAAACGAAGATGATCGTCCTGAACACGCCGCACAACCCGCTCGGCAAGGTCTTCTCGCGCGCGGAGATGGAGCAGGTCGCGCACATCGCGGAGGCGCACAACCTGCTCGTCATGTCCGACGAAGTCGTACGTCCCCCGCATCCCCCGCGTTCCATCCCTTCTCCCCTCTGTTCCGTGGCCGCCAGCTGACTCCGCGCGGCGCAGTACGAGGGCCTCGTGTACGACGGCCGCGAACACGTCCGCTTCGCGACGCTCCCCGGCATGTGGGACCGCACGCTCACCGTCGGCTCCGCAGCGAGTACGTCCCCCTCCCCTCCCCCTCCCCCTCCCTCCCTCTCCTCCTCCCATCCCTCTCCTCCTCCCATCCCTCTCCTCCTCCCATCCCATCACCCCCCCGCTCACATCCCTCGCTCACACCCCCACCCACCCCCACCCACCCCAGAGCTCTTCGCCGCGACCGGCTGGCGCCTCGGCTGGCTCCTCGGCCCGCGCGCCCTCATCGCGCCCGTGACCGCCGCGAGCACGCGCATCGTCTTCTGCGCGAACACGCCGCTGCAGGCGGGGGCGGCCGCCGCGCTCGAGGAGGCGCGCGCGCGCGGCTTCCTCCCCGCGCAGCTCGCCGCGTACGCCGCGCGCCGCGCCGTGCTCGTGCGCGCGTTCGAGCGCCTTGGCTTGGCGTATGCGTGGCCGGAGGGCAGCTACTACATCCTGCTGGTGCGTGCGCCTTTGTTTTTCTTCTTTGGGGCGGGGGCATGCTGAGGGACGCGTTTGCTAGGATATCTCGCGCGTGCGGTGGCCGGCGGACTTCCCGTTCCCCCCGCACGTGGAGCGCCGCGGAAAATGTTTCAAGTGCGTGGTGATATGCGCCCCGCGATCGCCCCGAGTGCGCTGGAGCTGACCGGTGCGCAGAGCAGCGTGGTTCCTCGCGAACGAGATCAAGGTGTCCTGCATCCCCGTCAGCGAGGTACGCATCGCCCCGCCCCACTCACTCTGCTAATCTCGCTCATCCTCTTGCTGTAATCTTGCGTTTGCGGCGGCGGCGGCGGCAGTTCTACTGCGACGCGCACGTCGCGATCGGCGAGAACTACGCGCGGTTCGCGTACTGCAAGGACCTCGACACGCTCCACGCCGCCGCCGAGCGGCTGCAGCGGCTGCGCGCGTTCCTCGCCTAGGTCACGGTGGCCGACGTTCGAGCCTCATTCTGCAACTCGACGTAGATCGTTTGGTTTTGGGTTTGGGTTTGTATTTGTAGTCTGCAGTCTGCCCTGTCGTCGTATACTTACTGCATGCATATGGCATATGGCACTGCCGCACATTCGACAACGCATGCGCAAATCGCTAACCTGAGTGGCAGTGCCGGGAATGGTCACGCTCGGAGGTTCGACAGGCTGTGACTCTGGATTTCCTCCGTCATCACGCGCCATGTCCACCTTTCCAGCTGGCACTAGTGGCACTGTCGAGCGCGAATACCCTACTGGCTCATCGATCATCTCTCACCATGCGCGCATCTAAGCGCGAGACGGACTGCGGCGCTCTGCGCAGTATCAAGCACTCAGCGAGAACTTCACTGGGAGTGAGCTAGACAAGATCCTCGCACACTTGAACAAGACTACTGGATAATTCGAGTTCACAGGTCTTATCGTGCTGCCTTCACGCCTCTTGCTGTATACAAGTCCTGTATACCGTATCCTACTCGTTACCAATCGAATGCAACTGCTGCTCAAATTTCGTCCTTCCAATCCACGCGTACATGTTCTGATAGACACACTTGGGGCCCCGACCTCCATTCACCCAGTGAACCAAGACGGCTTACGGTTACTTTGCGTGAGCCGCAGCCTGCTCCTGGAGAACCTTCGCAACAGCCGGGCGGGCACACATCTTCGTATGCCACCTGTGCAGGCCGTCAGTCTCCTGTCGCCGGACGCCAGACCCAGACACCACTCACTTGTAAACGTTCGGGAACTGCTTCGGGACGTCGACGTCGGGGACATCCTTCAGGGCCATGTGGATCGCGGCGTTGTTCCAGCTAGAGCAGGCAGAAGGCAATCTACATCAGCAGTCCGCCCCGAGTCACGCGCGGGGGGCGATGGGTGCGTACGGGATGAAGGCGAGGTCCGCGATGGTGAGCTTCCCGCCGACGAGCCACTCCTGCTTGGACAGGACGGTCTCGAGCACGCCGAGCACGCGCACGATCTCCTTCTGGTACCGCTCGACCGCAGAGGGAATGCGCTCCGCATGGAACTTCATGAACCACACCGCCTGCCCGAAGTACGGCCTGCAGCGCGCGAACACGCCCGTCCGCGTCAGCTCTCATCGCGACGGCAGGAAAGACGCGGCATGGGGGGAGCACGCACCCCTGGCCGGACGCCTGGAAGAAGAGCCACTGGAGGAGGTGGGCCTTCTCGTCCGCGTCCGCGACGCTCAGCTTGTGCTCCGTGTCGTACCGCTCGACGAGGTAGAAGAGGATCGCGTCCGACTCCCAGATCGTGAAGTCGCCGTTCTGGTGGTCGACGAGCGCCGGCACGCGGCCGTTCGGGCAGATCGCGGTGTACGCGTCCTCCTTTTGCGCGCCCTTCGTGATGTCGACCGTCACGTACTCGTACGTGAGCCCGAGCTCTTCAAGCAGGAATGACACCTTGCTGCGAGGATAGAAGGCGTGTTAGCGTCGATGCTTGCTACGGGTGAGTGCAACGGGCAGTGCGACAGGGCTTACGCGGGGTTGGGTCCGCCGATGTGGCCGTAGACGGTGAACTGCTTGCTGTGAGACATGTTGTAGGTGTGGATACTGGACTGGAAGTGCTGGGGGTGTAGAGTAGACGAGGAAAAGTGCTGTTATGCATCGTCAACATCCTGCAGGTCTTTATACGCCCGCAAATACATCGTAGACTGCATGAAGCGAGCTCGTCGTGCGCACTCGACCGCCTTGGCAACTAAATATTACGTCGTGCTTATTGACATCTGCTCAGTGTCGGTGACAGTCGACTGCTTGATACGGGTGTAATAGCGGGAAGAGGCTGACTCACCTGCATGTGCCAACCCGACGACTGAGCGCTTGAGTGTTGGTAGACCGACCATCGGGATATCTTTGGGAGGGCTCGAGGAATTGGGGAGGACCCAGGTTGCATATGCCGACAGTTCGCTCTTGTTACTCCCCGGTCACTACGTATACGTACTCATCTTGCGAGCGAGGTCTGAGGTTTGTGATATGCGCCGTAATATCCGCAGTGTCAGCACTGTCAGGTGTATGCTGGTGTATGCATAGCTTCGACTTGTTCAAGTTGTTGCGTGTTGTAAAACGTTGTAAAGGTGTTGAAGCTTTGAAGAGTTGTCTAGATGGCTTCTCATAAAATCTATACATATCGCTACAAGGTACTTTTCGAAATGCGATCAGCGTTCGAGAACAAAGTTCAGCACGATCTCAGTGGCATCTCACCAGCTAGCAGCAGCCCCGGCCCCGCTCCCCATCTTGGAGTCCTTCATCACCGGAACCGCTGGCTCAGCCCGTCGTAGATCATGAAGATCACCGTACTGCTTGGAATCGCCCTCGCGACTGTGATCCCACAGCCAGCGTACAACGCCCGCACCCCGCCCTTCCGCCACGTTTCCCGCCCCGCCCCGTCCCGAAGAACGTCGCGGCCCGCCACCAGCGCGGGCCACGCAGCTCCGCCTCCGTCTGCATCGCGGTCTTCACCGTGTCCGCCGGGAAGAGCGCGATGTTGTACGCCACGCACGCGCACGCCCCTGCCACGGCGCTCTCCCACGAATGCAGCTCCCGCTGGTCCGCCAGCCCGCGCCGGGCCAGGAGCAGCGACGCGACGCTCTCTTTGGCGGCGAACCAGGACACGGCGCCCCCTGGTTCGCGGAGGAGCGTGGCGGTGTGCCCGAGCTCGAGCTCGCGGACGCCAGTCTCGCGGACGACAGAGGTGAAAACGGCGACGGGCCCAGGGAGCTTGCGGACTGACGGGGGAGACTCGGCGGACGAGGCGATCGCGGGCGCCATGAGCATTCGCACCTGCATTTTGCACTTGACGAGCTCGATGGGGGTCCTGACCGTTCCCGTTCGGCACGGCATGGAAAATAATATTACACATAGCAAAACGAGCGGCGACGCACAGAACGCTAGTGATGGCACCTGCGCCCGCTCCTGCGGACGCAAGCTGGCCTAGAGTTGCTGCGACAGAGGCAATCCCGCTCGTCCACCGGATGGCGTTCTGGATCTCCGTGTAGGACCAGAACAGCGTTGCGTTTTTCGCCATCGCACCCACTATGGGCGCAGGCGGACCCTACACAAAGATACCCGTAAGGACCGCGCTGCCGCGATATGCAGGAGATGCGTGCACCAGCGAGATTCAGACGCGAAGACGTACCCGGTACAGTCCCCACACGCCCTCCTTTCGCCACGTCTGCAGCAGACAGTCGAAGGGATGCTCGAACACCTTCGACACAATTCCAGCCGCGCTCCCGAACGAGACGTCCTTGACCGCGCGGACTGTGATGGACTCAGAATCCGTCGTCTGCAGCTCTTCCGGTGACACTTCCGTTGGATGTGGCTGTAAGCGTTCAGGTGGCACATAGCGCTACTTGGCAGGTGTGTTCCGATGGAGTATAGCAGCTGCTCGAAGCTCGGGGCTGGACATCAATATTCTTACTCTGGTACTCACTCGTGTCCATGATGCGTAAGGTTAACTTTGAACGTTGAACCATCAAGATGGAGGAGTGAAGTTTGCCTTCAGGCTTCGCGTGCGTTCAGGGCAGAGAAAGTACCTGCAGTACTAGTCAGATTCAAAGCTAGGTAGTAGTTGCGAGCGAAGCGTGCATAAGTAGTTTGGTGAGCGTTCGGGTTTTGGCGTCTTATGCCCGATGCATCTTGAATATGATTATGGGCGCCTGAGTGCAGCCACCGCATGCCCGAGAGACGTCCCGCTCTCTCTCCCCTCCTCCTCACCTCCCTCCAGTCTCTACGCCCGCTCCTTGTGCCGTACGTTGTGCGCGAGTAGCGCCATTATGGCTCTTGTTATCCGAAGACGGACGCTCATCCGCGTCGTGCTCTTTGGCTCCTTCGCATTCCTCTGCAAGGTCCTCTTCTTTGGCTCGTCCTCCAACACCCCTTCCGTCACCTCCTTCTATGCCCCCGTCGACCCAAAGGAAATCCGCAAACAAAATGTCCTGGACCTAGTCCGACGCTCAGATAAACAGCTCGATGCGCGACAGCACGAGTTCCTCCAGGTTCGCATGGGCAGGGACGAGAGACCAGACCTCTTCGGAGACATCATAGATGACGGCGTGGAGGACTATTGGGAACGCTTCCAACAGCCTTAGTGAGTACTCGCCACTGTCGTACGATCACACGCTCTCAATTTCAGCAGCATCGTCTCGCACGATACGTCACACATGGACGAGCAGTCCATCATCTCGGCCATTGAGCAGCTCCTCACCCTCAACGGCTGGGTCGCAGCTCTTTGTCCGACACTCACCCGGCCGTTTGGGCAGAACAAGTATGAAGACGCCTACGAAGACCTCGCCCGAGATAACCACCTCTACTACGTCGGCATGGTCATCCACTCTGCAGACCACTTCATCGTCGACCAGCTCGCGGTCATCGTTCAGCTCGCCAGACGACTCGGCTCCTCCAACATCTTTGTGTCCATGCTTGACTACGGCTCCTCAGACTCTACAGAGACCTTGACAGACTTGTGCGAAGCCGTCCTCACCCTCCTCGGCGTACCCTTCCGGATACGTCGCGTACCGGGCATGACCGACGATCCCTCTGCCGCCTACTATCCCCTCGAGGAGGCATACACGCGTAATCTTGTGTTGGAGCCGTTGCACGAGCTCCGGGACAAGCGAAGTCTCAAATTTCACCGCGTCATCTGGCTCAAGGGATTCACATGTCCGAACGACATCCTCGAGACAATCAAGGTCAGCGTCGCGAACGACGCTGCCATGGTGTGCGGCATGGACTGGGCCGAGCACAACGGCTTCTTCATATTCTCTGACCGGTATGTGCTGCGAACGCTAGCGTCACCTTGCGTGCTCTCTAACGCCTCGCAGTTGGCGCACGCGCGACATCAACGGGGACCAGTTCCGCCAGTCCAAGTCGAACGCGATCTCCGAGGCCGCCCTCACCTCTGTGCCCCCGCGCGACCCCGCCAGCGCACAGCGGTACACCCAGCATCTGCCCTTCCAGGTCTTCTGCTGCGAGTCCGGCACGCACGTCGTCGACCCGTCGCAGTCGTACTACGCCGGCATCGCGTACCGCGCCGGCACGGACTTCTTCAACTCGACCGCCAGCCACGCCGACATCCCGGAGCGCGACCCCGACGCATCGTGCCTCGACAGCACGCAGGCGTGGTTCTGCCGGGACCTGTGGGTGTGGAAGGCCAAGGAGGGCATGAAGGTCATCGAGCCCGAGCCCGTGTCCGTCGTCGCCCCCGAACTCGTTGCCAATCAGGCACGCGGCAAACGCGCGGGCGCAGCCGCGGACGCGGACGCGGAGCCCCCGCTGGGCCCGGACGAGCCGCTCGCGCCGCGGCAGCAGGCGCAGGACGACGCGGACGCGAACGCGGGCTCGGACTACGACGCGTCGGACCTGCCCGCGGCGGACCCCCCGGCGGCGCCCGCGGACGAGGACGGGCCGCGGCTGACGATCCCGAACGCGGTGTTCCTCGCCGCGCGCATCCTCGTGAACCCGCGGTGCGTGACGACGTACGCGGGCGTGTCGCACACGCAGCTTGCGCTCGACCTCTTCGGGCCCCCGGACCGCGAGGAGGAGCGCGCGGCGCCGCGGCGGGACGTGCTGGACGAGTGGGAGGGCGCCCCGGACACGTTTGTGTGCCAGGAGCAGAGGTGCGTGTGGCTTGTTTTGCTGTCTTGCGTGCGCTGGGCTGACGGCTGTGCGTGCGTAGGACGACGGGCGGGCGGCGAGCGGCGAAGACGCAGCGAAGGATATCGTTCTCGATCCACCGGGAGCTCGAGGAGAGCTTCGTGTCGTAGGGTGTCCTGCGATTGCATGCTCGGCCCTTGTGGTGCGGAGTTTGTCTTCGTGTTTCTAGCTGAGGATTCATTGGGTACACTAGCAAGCTATACATACATGGAGTGCTGCCAATACACATAGGATATTCTCGTGTAACGTGCCTACTGGAGGGCTCCAAGCCGGCTACGAGGTATGCTGTTTCAAGAGTTTCTGTACTGGTGTAGGGCTACAGCGGCTACTTTACATCCTGTGTACATCGTCGTTACTGCTGCGCATGCTCTACGCTGTCTGTGGATTACCCCACCCATTCAAGCGAGTAGAAGCTGAAGCTGAGGGGGTCCATCGAGACTCGAGGGTAAGCTCCTCAATCCTCGAGGAAGAAGTAGTTGCCGGACGCTGTGGGGGGGAGCGCCAGGTGAGCACGGAGAGCACGACCTGAATGCCGTGCCGAAGACGGAACGAGGGAGGCACGCACCTTTCTGCTCGCGGTCCTTGACGCTGTATTTCTTGTTCACGCGTGGGCGGTAGTTAGTCGGGTCGCGCCGGAAGGTGATCTCGAGCGACGCGAGGAACCTGTTCATGCCCGTGAGCAGCGACTGCGGCCTATGGGATGAGAGGGCGGTCAGCGGGACGTGCGCCGGGTGCGGGTGCGTGGCGGGGGGACTCACGGGGTGGCGGTCGCGGAGACAGCGGGCTGGCCCTGGAAGACGATGACGCGGTCGGCGAGGTAGGTGGCCATGATGAAGTCGTGCTCGATCACGAACGCGGTCTTCTTCGCGTGCAGGATGAATCTGCGCGGGCGCGGCCGTGAGACGCGCTGCATTGGGCGTAGAGGAGAGACTGGACGTACCGCTTGATGACCTTGCTGGCGATGATACGCTGCTCGGAGTCGAGGAAGCTGGCGCGGCGGTTAGCCGCGGGGGCCGGTGTGGGTCTGGGAGAGACGGCACTGTGCACTCACGAGCTGGGTTCATCAATGAGGTAGACGGCCACGTTCGGCTTGCCGAGCGCGAGGACGATGGCGACGCGCTGGAGCTCTCCACCAGAGAGCGTCTTGACGTCCTGGTCGATGATGGGCTCGATGTTCATGGGCTTGACGACGTCGGTGTTGAACTGCGGGTGCATGAATGCGGCCTTGATGCGCTTGAGCAGGAGCATGCGGACCGTGCCGGGGAAGGAGGGCGAGATCGCCTGGGGCTTGAGCGAGACGGCAAGCGTCTGCTTGTCGGTCTCCTCGTCGGGGGTGTCGCCGGCGAGGAGCTTGACGAAGGTGGTCTTGCCCGTGCCGTTCTCGCCGAGCATGACGATGATCTCCGAGTCGGTAAAGGAGCCGGACTCGACGGTGAGCTTGAAGCCGCCGAGCGTCTTCGTCATGGAGGGGTACGAGTAGTGGCGGGTCTTGTCGATGACAAGCTCTTCGGCGGTCTCAACCATCTTGAAGGATAGAGATTCTTCGCGGAAGCGCAGATTCTCGGTGGGAATAAAACCATCCAGGAAGATGTTGATACCTGCAACGCGTTAGATAATTACTCGAGCCCGTTGGAGGCGATGAGACGTACCTTCACGAACGGAGTAGGGCATGGTGACAACACCGTACATGGACGGCTTGCCGTAGAGACAGCAGACAAAATCGGAGAGATAGTCGAGAACAGACAAGTCGTGCTCGACGGCTATGACATAGTTCTTGGGTGTGAGGAGCTCGCGGATGACCTCTGCGGCTTTGAGACGTTGCTTGATGTCAAGGTAGGAGGAAGGCTCGTCGAACATGTAGACGTCGGCGCGCTGGATGCAGGACATGGCAATAGCGAAACGCTGAAGCTCACCACCAGAGAGCTGGTTGACCTCACGGGTGAGGACCTCGTTGAGCTCAAGGTCGTCGCATATCTTCTGCTTGTTGTCAAGCTCGAGCTTGCCGTCCAGCATCTGGGAGACGGACATAGCGCCCTTGATTGCGCGGGGAATGTGGTCTACGTATTGAGGCTTGATGAGGGCTTTGAGATTGTCTTCGAGGACCTTTGTGAAGTAGTTCTGAAGTTCTGAGCCACGGAAGTACTTGAGGATTTCTTGCCAATCTGGGGGGTCCTGAAGGCCAGGGTGTTAGATGATATTCACAGCGAGGATGTTTGGATATGACGGACATCGTAGCGTCCGAGGTTTGGCTTGAGCTTTCCTGCAAGAATTTTGAGGGCGGTGCTCTTGCCGATACCATTTGTGCCGACGAGACCCAGGACCTGCCCTGGTCTTGGGGTGGGAAGACGATGAAGCTTGAATGCATTGGCGGTATAACGGTGGGTGACTTGGGAGTCGAGGTTGGTAGGGAGGTTAATGATGGAGATGGCTTCAAATGGGCACCTGGGATCGTATGAGAGAGGAAGGGGGTGAAGAGGGGAGTACGCACTTCTTTACGCAAATACCACAACCGATGCAGAGGAACTCGGAGATGAAAGCGATCTTGTCTGTAGACTTGACCTCGATACAAAGCTTCCCTAGGAAATGCACTGAGTGATAGAACGCAGTCAAGGCCGAGGATCGTACCCATTTTGACGACGGGACATGACTGGAGAAGAGATCAGGACATGGATCAACCGAGGATGGAGAGATGAGGTGCACCTTTTTGCATTCCTGTGCGCATCGCTTGGGCTTGCAGCGGTTCGAGTCGACGATAGCAATGCGCGTGATCTTGTCCGCCATGGCTGCCGTTCGAGATGGGTAGTCCTGGTCGTAGTCTGCGTCCGAGTCCAAGTGTTCTGCCCTGAGGAGGCTGCAGTGCTCAAAGTCAGTGCTCCAGAAATTTGGGATCACCTGATCCAGTTAATCCCTGCCTCGCCATTGGCTAGAGCACCGCTTAGATAACGCAGGGGAGTCGCCGTCACGTGTTTGTCGCGCAGAAAACGCGAGGCGCGTTTGGCGCCGAGGTTGGGTGGTTGAGTTTGGCGCTGGAGGGTCTGTTTCTGACTGCGACTGGTTCCTACTCATCCTCGCACTCGCACTTACACTCACGGCTACCTCCTCTACCACTCTACCGCATGGCGTACCCTCCCAAGACCCCGACGAGGCACGGCCGCTCTCGCTCGGAAACCAAGACTCCCCTCTCCTCGTCCTTCTATGCACCCAACAGCCTCGCAGACGCTTCCAACCCCTTCCTCGTCCCCAGCCGCGCCGCCTCCCCCGCCAAAAAGTCTTCTGCACCGACCTCAGCATCTCTCAAGAGGCAGGCAAGCTCAGGCCTCATCCGCAAGGGCGGCGTTGAGAGCAGATTGGACGTCATCACCCGCGACTACGTCCCTCCTCCACCAAAGTCCGAGAAGCGTTCTCGCTCCCAACCATCCGTGAGTCCCATCTCCTTTATGAGCGACATACTTGTTCTCTTCTATAAACTGCCTAGTATACTGCGCTGTAAACTTGCTTTGTGTTTAGTGGCTACTCCTAGTGGCTCCTTGCCACCCATTCCTCGTTATGTTTTGCTTCAAATACAGACCCTCTCTCCTCTCTCTTCCTCATTGCTATCATGGATACTCAGTCTTCCCAGCGCGATAACAGGGACCGCTTCATTACCACCCGCGACCCCGCCGATGAAGTCGCTGCCACCCTTGACCTCATGTCCCTCAATCCCGAGTCCGCGTCCCCCGGGCACACCGCTCGCCTCGTAGCCGCAACAGGCGTGCCACTCAACCGCAGAATTCTCGCATACCATGAACCCCCTCCCGTCGCATCTTCCGATCCTCTCATGGCACAGGCCCGCGAACTTGTTCGTCCTCTCTACTCCCGTTCCGGTTCCGCTCCAGCCGGTTCCTCCTCGACCACTGGCACCAAGGACCGCAAGATCTCCACATACCCATACAAGATCCTCGATGCTCCCGGGATGCAGGACGACTTCTACCTCAACCTCATCTCATGGAGTTCCACCAATGTCGTCGCCATCGCTCTCGGCGGGAGCGCTTACATTTGGAAGGCTGAGAGTGGTGAGGTCGTGCTTGTCTCCGAAGGTCCTGAGGGCTCCTACATCGCCTCTCTCGACTTCTCCAACGACGGCGGCTTCCTCGGCGTCGGTTACCCCGACGGAAATGTCGAGCTCTGGGACGTCGAGACCCAGACCAAGCTCCGTACCATGTCCGGCCATTCTGCCCAGGTCGGCGTCCTGTCCTGGAACGGCCACATCCTTAGTTCGGGCTGTCAGGACGGCAGCATCTGGCACCACGACGTCCGCGTCGCCCGCCACAAGGTCATGGAGCTGCTCGGCCACCAGGGCGAGGTCTGCGGGCTCCGGTGGCGCGCCGACGGCGAGCTCCTAGCTAGCGGCGGTAACGACAACGTGCTCAACGTCTGGGATGGACGCGTCGGCGACGTCGGCACCCCGAGCTCGAGCACGCGCTCCGCCGCGCGCTGGACGAAGCGCAACCACACCGCCGCCGTCAAGGCGGTCGCGTGGTGCCCGTGGCAGCCTGCGCTGCTCGCGTCCGGCGGGGGCACGTCGGACGCGACGGTGCACATCTGGAACACGACGACGGGTGCGCGGCTGCACTCGCTCGTCACGCCCGCGCAGATCTCGAGCATCCAGTGGTCCCCGCACCGCAAGGAGTTCGCGACGACGCACGGGTTCCCGACGAACGCGATCATGGTGCACGCCTACCCGTCGATGGAGCGCGTCGCGGAGATCAAGGACGCGCACGACTCGCGCGTGCTCTTCAGCGCGCTCTCGCCGAGCGGCGAGCTCGTGTGCACCGCGGCGGGCGACGAGAACCTCAAGTTCTGGAAGATCTGGGAGGCGCCGAAGGCGAAGCGGAAGGAGGCGAAGGAGGCGTCGCGGATGAGCAGCACTACCACGGGGATTTTGAGCATTCGCTGAGGCGGGGGTGAGACTCGGAGAGGGTGGGCGGCGGGTGTGGACGTGTGTGCACGGATTATCTCTTTATCTCTTTCTTGGCGATTACAGCGACTTGGTCGAGCTTTCTCGAGTTCTTACCTTCTGCCACTGAGTAGCGAACCTCTGACAACACAACAACCGGCACGGTGCATTCTGGCGTATCACATTAGTACCTCCCTACCAGTCGAGCCTGGCCGACTACATCGCTCAACGTTAACTTTTGCACCGGTTGCACAGGGATCGCGACGCGGCGCGCTCGAGTGGTACGTGCTACTGGCCGCCACTTCAGTGCTTTCTGCGGTATCGCACTGTACTCAGAGTCGTTGCACCGGAGTCCAGAATATGCGTTCAAGGTTTGCCTCAGTTAATTCGATACATCTGACTTCTTCCTCTCTGCGTTTCTTTGTTCATCGAGATGTCTTCACCCATATTCTCCGACTCGCAATAGACACTCCTTCCATTGCCTGTCTCCGTCATGTGGATCCCGCCCGCTGCCATGTATCCCGGTTCTCAAGCATCCATCATTGCGGCTGGGTACGACTCGGAGAAGCTCGCCAGCGCGTCCGATGAGGGCCTCCACGAACCATCATTCATTATATATCCCCGCAGCAAGTAAGTATCGGGATCGTCAACGTAGATAAGCAGGCGGTCTGCATAGTAGGTCCGTCAGTGCCCGTAATGCCGGTTGCGGTCGGCGCGTTCATCCGTGGGCTGTGGGCTTGCGACCCGGACGCTGGTGGTATACAAACGACCGGTCTAGCGGACCAGCCGGCTCCGAGTCAAATAGTCTATCCGCGGTAGAGCTTGCAGGCGAGGAAAAGTGGCCTATGCAAACGAGGTTGTATCCTGCACCACCTGAGCCCTCTGCGCGGACCGGGGCTTTATGGTGTACGGCAACGCCGGGGTGGCATGCCTACGTGAAGAGCAGCTATCAGCAGCTTCGACCAGCAACATCAGTGACGCAAGAGGACTCACGAGATGAAACTGTTGAGGGTCACCTCATACTTGACCTCGACGGGGTTGCCGTTCGCATCGAGCGGGGGCGAGATATCGAACGTCCAGAGCAGAGTAGCGCACGCCATCCAGAGCGCGTTTTCGGCAAAGTGCTGGCCGGGGCATTTTCTGGTTTGGGGCCGGTCAGACGACGCTCTCGTTTCGTATGAGAGGACTACGAAACGTATGCGTACCTCCTCCCAAAACCAAAGATGAACTTGGTCGGATCTCTGCCTTGGACGTCGTACTTGCCGTCCTTGTCGAGGAAGCGCTCCGGGAGGAAGTTCTCCGGGTCGGGATAGACATCCGGATCGCGAGACATCGCCCTAGAATAGAGGGATGAGCGAGCTGCAGGCGGCGTTCGGTAGGACATGACTGACCAGAGGTTCATAATGATCGGCACTCCCTCCGGTATGGTGTAGCCGTTGTACTCGTCGTCTTGAATTGCTGAGTGAGGTATCCCGATAGGCGTGACGACGTGCCAACGCAACAGCTCCTTGACAAGCGCACAGGTATAAGGCAGGGAGTCCATATCTTCGTATTCAGGTAAACACCCCGAGCCGATCACTGCGTCGAGTTCGGCTTGAGCCTTCCTCTGGACGTCCGGGTAGAGCGTCATAGAGAAGAAAAAGGCTCCTAGGGCTGCATGAGACTGAAAAAGGGATTTCAGCTTTCGGGCCGATGGACTACAGAAATGGGTGATATACTCACAACATCTCCCGCAGCTAGTATGTGGTGGTAGACCAACGAGGGACAGTCAGGTTTAATAATATTACTGGTGACTACGATATCGTGATCACGCACCAACGTACATAGCCGCACACACTCTTTGACAAATGTCAATCGCTGCCGCGCGCTCTTCGCCGCCTTCAGGAAGTTTCTCCAAGAGGTGAGTGACGACCGACTCCTTCACCTTCCCTTCACTCTGTATTGTGGATTAGTGCGATGACAGACATTGGGCGGCATTCTCGGGCTCACGATGTTCGCAGCTGCGGTGTTAAAGAGGTAAGAGATGGTGTGCGCGATGTCGCGCTTGGCTGACGCAGCGTAACTCTTGAAGTGAACGCCTGGCAACCACGAAGGGAGATGGCGTAGCCAAGGAATTCCTTCGACCACGTAACGTCCTGGAATGCTGACATCGATGCCGATATCTACGATGTGTTCGATCATATTGAAGTATTTGTTGTCGAATGTATCGATGTTGATACCGTAGACTGTAGTCATAATGCTCGACGCGATCCAGCTGTGGTAGGTGAGTACCAAGGAAGATGGATGTCAGTATCTGGCGCGAGTGGTCGTGCAATGACCGACGTACAACTTCACGAAATTTTTCCAGTTCTGAGGTGAATCTAGCAAGTTTCGCGCTAAGATCCGAGCAGAACTAGCTTGAATAGGCCTATACTGTGGGACGACTTCGGAGTTCATGTACTGGTGGAATGTACGTCGAAGGAGGCGCCACTCTGATCCATACGGTATCAAGGGAAGATTATTAATGAATCCACATCTAGCATTGAGCTAGTGAGTGTTTCTGGTCCAAGTATATAATGGGCACAGTAAGAAGCGACATACAAATCACCCATGACAGATGTCATGCGCCCCGAGTATATCGCAGACCGCTTATCCAGGAGATCGTGGGCAGCCTTGTATGACCCCAGTGAGATGAACTCCATCCCGAGAAATTTGAGGTACACGACGTCGCCTGCAAAGTCCATGGGCCAAGAATCCAACGCGGTTGAGTGTGATGAGACGCACCATAAGTGTTGTTCAGCTCTCTAAACTGCGCTCCGAATGCTTTCGTGGGCATGTCGAACAGGTTTCCAATCAGAGGAAGAGGCTTGGGGCCAGGAGGTAAACGGTGGGCCCGACGGCTTTCCCGAGATCTGACGAAGAAAACGATAGCACCAGCGAGAAGAACCCAGACCCATTTGCTGGCAAGTAGATGTGAGGAATCGGCGAGGGCCATGAGGGCCATTGTAGTAGAGATGAATCCAAACAAATTCTTGACACTGGGCAGCTCAGGACTTTATACCAGCCATCTCGACTTGCCGGGAGTCGGAATCTATCACGAAAGCGACCTGAACAGGACTAGAAGATGTTGAGCGGCATCGAACGGCATCGAACCTGGCTTAGTATACTTATATATAAGTAGTGGCGGATCGTGGATGTGCCATAGCGAATTATTCGCGGGTTTACGTAGATACTGTCAAAAGGTGAGATAAAGGTTGAGGTATCTATACTTATACAGCTCGTGCCTGAGCTTCCGGATGTCATCAGATCGAGGATTGAATATTGAATGTTGAACTGGTTTGAGTTCTGCAGCAACATGAGGAGGAGGAGGAGGAGGAGGAGGAGGAAGTTTGGCGAGCGTGAGTAAGAACAGTATGCGCTGTCGGTCGACGCCGCAGTACTATATTGGAGCACATTCTAACTCTAGCGCTTGCCGCGAGTCCAGCTGCTTTGGAAGTACTGTGAGCACCGGGCATGTTGGAGCGAGTACAAGTCGACGCTCGACCTCGATGCCTGCCCAGTCTCTGATCTTCTTTGTACTGTCATCCCGCGCTGGGCGGGGGATGTACAGGCCCGTCCCGTCAGGTCCCGTCTCGTCTCAGACTCGCATTACGCAAGAGCGCTTACTATGTTACCTATTATGGTCCTAGCCGAGCCGTAGCGCTTCCCTTTCCGACACTTATACTTTTGCATCCGCTCGCTCTTCCCCTCAACCTTGCAGAGCCTTGCCCACTCTCGTGTGCAGCATACAGAGGACCTGCTCGTCGACTATTTACAGACGACGCCCATCTTCTGCTCACTGCTTTATGGCACGATTACCTTGTGCTCAGTGCACCAGCGTGTAGAACCAGAACTCCCCGTGACTCTCTCTGTGTGAGAGCGGTGGATGTGGGCACTGTCACACTGAGCACTTACTGGATGTACTCAGCTGAACTTTGAACATGTGCAAGGCTGTGCAAGGACACGGTTGATCTTGAATGCATTGATATATATACATAAAGTAACTGAAGTGAGACCAGGTCGGAGAACGGGAAGGGAAATCAGTGACTCTGAGAGTAAATGTCTTATTTGTGCATCATCACCCACCAAGATAAGTCCTTTTGTATGCAGAGTAGTCTCCAAGATAGAAAGATGATAGATGCGATGACCAGCTCCCTCGAAGTAGAGGCCTGGAGTAGCCTGGAGTATGCGAGTATCAGCCGTCGATCTCCGTCGATGTGCAAATGACCGTTGACGGCCGTGCTAGTGGTATACTACTTACCTCCAGGTCCGAATTTTCATCCACTACCGCCGTCGCGTCCGTGTCCGGGACCCGAATGCCTTGAAGCCGCCCTCGTCAGAGTCGTCGTCCACCACAATCGCAGGGGCCTTCTTCCCTGCGCTCTTCCCCCGCGATGACGCCTGCGTACCCTGCTTGGACGACTTGAGTGTCGCTACAGGCTCTTCGTCTGACCCCTCCATCTCGTGCTCGTCTGAGCCCATGTTGAAGTCGTCGTCTTTCTCGTCTTCCTCCTCGATGTCTGAGTCGATGAACAGCGGCTGCTTCTGCGACCCCGCTCGTGTCCCGCTCCTTGATAGTGTGCTCGGCGGCTTTTGAGACTTCCCCCGGCTCTTGCCCCGCGCAGGCTTCGCCGCAGGCTCTTCCTCCTCGTCAGAGTCAGATACCAGCGACCTTCGTTCCTTCATGCTCCGTTGCGTCGACTTTTGCGTTGTCGTAGTCGCACTTTTCCGCTGCGACTGTGACTGAGACGGCGACGGCGACGGCGGCCGCGCATAAGTGGCCCCCTTCCAGTACTCTGCGATCATGTCAGCGAATAGCTTCGTGTCTGCACAGGTCGACAACTCACGAGAGCCTATTCCTAGATCGTTCTCTTCCTCCACCATGAGCTCGACCGGTTGGCGTCGCTCCCCAAGAGCCCTCTGCTCCCCGGCACCCATCAGTACCCCAGTACGCGCCTGCGCGAAACGCACACACCTTCTTGAACTTCTTGAAATCCGGCTTCCCCTGCCACTCAAGCCTCCCCTCGCCCCTCCTCAGATGGTCCCGCGCGCCCGCCTCCCTGAACAGCGGGATCTCCATGACCACCATGAAGTTCCCGCGCATGTCCCCGTCGTCCCCAAAGTCCTCCAGCACCTTGAAGTCCTCGTCCTCGCGCGCGCGCTCCAGGTCCGGCTTCGAGATCCGCAGGTTGTTGAACTCGCGGTCGAACGTGTCCTCCGCCTTCTTCCCCCTCTTCTTCGACGCGACCGCCTTCAGGAACGCGTCGTCCCGGTCGGGCTCGCCCGCCTTCTCTTGCTTCGCCGCCGCCGTTTTCTTCGGCTTCACGTACACATGCGACTGCGCCATGTCCACCCGCGTCACTACCTTCGACATCGGCTTCGGTGCTTGCGTCGGCGTCGGCTCTTGTATCTGAGTCTCTCCTCCGCCTCCGTCCTCTCCCTCCGTCCGCCTCTTCGTCTTCGGCGGCGCCTCGTCGTCCATCCCCATCTCCACATCCTCGTCCTGAGTCTTTCTCTTCGTCCCCCTCGCCAGTGTATGCGTGTCCCCCATCACTGTTGTCGGCACGCCCGACGCCATCGTGCTCTCCTCCTCCTCTTCCTGCACTGCGCCGAGAGCTCCACTAACCCCGCTCCTCCCGCTCCGCGTGCTTCTCGCGCTCCGCCCCTGCGTCTGACTTCCCGCCGCGACGACTGAGGACTCGAATTGCGTCATGCTCTCCGCGCCGCCGGCGTGCTGGCTCCCGTACTCGTCCACGTTCATCAGCGCGATCCTGTCGGGGTCCGACTCGTCGAAGAGCGCCTTGTGGCGCTTGTGCGCGGGCTCCTCCGCCTCGCCCGCGAACACGTCCGCGGACTCGGGGAACATCTGATTCGCGGCGGAGCTCTGGGCCTGGGTCCCTACACGACGTTTCAAGCGCGATGGACGGGACGGTGTAGGGGGCTAGGGGCATTATGCGAAACGTGAACAACATGTTAAAGATTGGAGGGGCACAACTTACAACTACGATTTCTTCCCTACGAGCGGGCTCTTGCGATCCGGATGGCTCGACGGATGCCCGCGCCGAGTCGACCTCCATTGAATCATCGTTCTCGACCACCACCTTGGCACGCGCTCTGCGTACCAGGGCCTATACGACGGTCAGAGAGTGAGTGGGTCATTGACAAGGATCAACTGACCCGACGGGGCGCCGCTGGTGCAGGCTCTGGAGGCGCTTCCTCGGCCACTTCAGCATCGGGCACAGGTTGCGCAGTTACTGGCTCCGGGGGTGGCACCGGCGGAGGAGATGGTGCGCGCGATGAAGCTCGAGAGGCTGCCCGCCTTGGCAAGCGGCGGCGCGGAGCTGCTGCTGGTTCGGGTTCGGGTGCTGGCTCATGAGGTGGCGCCTTAGCTTTGGTCGGCTCGAGTGAGGGCTCGTCTTCGATGGTGTTTGGTATGACGTCGGGAAGAACTGACTCTTGTGGAACTTGCTATAGGGGTTAATACACGTTCTGTTTCACGATGCACGCACACTCACCCTCCTGCGCGTCGCTGCTTGAATCAACGTACGCTATGTCCGCGTACATGACTGCCTCGGAGAGCTTCTCCGGGGGGACAAACTTGAGCTCAAAGCTACTGCAATGAGCAACCTCGGAACATCAGAAAACCGCGACGTCCACGCACCTTTTTGCCTCTTCAACGAGGTCGGCCCATCCTTGCTTCCCGGCTGCAGCGACAACACCAGCCTGCGCAGCAACAAGCACAAGCGTCGCCCCTCTCGCCTTTCCCTTCGACAACACCTTTCTGAGCCCGTCTCTGCCCCCTTCCACTGCAAAGCACTCGTAGTCTCCTTCACCCCTCCTCACGAGCTCTTTGAGCGCGTTCTGAACCTCCGCGCCCCTCTCGCCGACGAAGATAAACCTGTGGTTCTTGAACATCGCCACGCGCTCCTCATTCGGCTCCCAGGCGTTGAACTTCTTGAGCCGCGCAGGCAAGGACGGGGAGAACGTAGGGCGGTACTTGCTCGTCGGCGGCAGCGCGTAGTTCTCCTCCAGCGAGCTGAGCTCCCCTGCCTCCGCGCGACCCGCGCTTAGGACGGCATTGAGCCATTCGGGCTTCACGAGCGTGGCAACGGATATGACAGACGTTGCGATAGCGGGGCTCAGCACGTAGTTGGGGGTGAGATGGTGCGTTACATCGGGATGGAGGGTAGGAACCAGATGGATGCCTGGGAGACGGATTGGTGAGAACAAGGAAGTTCAATGTCGGCAGTTGACAGCAGAGATGGGCGGGTCAAAGCTTGACTCCCTAACCCTCACCGGGGACAGGGACCCATGTGACGGGCTGTTACATCCTGATCACGGCGTGATCATTGGCCAAATGAGACTTTCCTTTTTCTAAGTGTACTTTCACTCTGCCGCAGAAAGCCTGTCCCATGCTGGTGACATCTCAAATGCTGCATGTAACAAGCATGGGACAAAGGTGGAACCGTTGAGTGCCACGAAAAACACATCTGGCCAATGGACCGAATGCGAACAGGATGTAACACGACGTTACATATCTTGGTGCCCCCGGTAAGGTCGTCGTCCAGCTCAGCACTTGTCCCCGCCAGCTGGGTATGGACTTGTGTAGAGCTTGACTTTGACCCAGAGTCTGACCCCGTTTGACTGGGTCCGACCCAGGCTCGAGCCCATCTTTAGAACTTGAGAGCACGTACCTAACGAAGCGCATTCCTTGACAGACGGCTGGGGCGAACCCTTTCCCAGGGAATGATAGCAGCATATCTTCTCCCACCGCAGCCTACAGAGAGTGGCTCATAAGAGGATGGTGGGGGAACGTGGGACTGGTATAAAGGAGACACTCACCTGACGAATATACTAGCTGACAGATGCACGATATCTCCATGCTCAAGCTCCATGGACGTCCTCGGTTGACAGAGTATTCTCGGATGCGCGAGAGAGGGTCGCTCGACTGGGCGAACACGGTCGGTGAGGTTCTGGAATGTCAGAGAGGGCACATAGGTCGGATCGGCCTGACATGGTTTAGTTAAAACGAGAGCGAGGACGACAAAGGAGCGCAGCACATACAGCTTGATCTTCCGTGCAATCTCCGACAACGAAGAGAGCATGAGCCTTAGAGATGGCCTTACTCTTGATTAGAAGTGGTTGGTCTCTGCGGCCGACACCATACTCGCGACCGGTCTTGAGTAGCTTGTTCTCTGCGGGACTATATTAGCACGCGAATGGACTAGAGAGGTGGTGTACTTGCTGTCTGGTACGTTTTGTTTCTCGGCCTCTGCGGGACTACTGTATCAGCACGCCATTGGAATAGAGAGGTAGTGTACTTGCTGATAAGTACGGCTTGTTTCTCGGTGTGTTCCTCGTCAAATGGGCCAGTGATGATCCACATAGAGGCGGGGTGGAAGAGGTGGTCGTTTAGGAATGAGAGCGCCCGGGGCGCGTCGACGCGTCGCGTTGCTATTTCACGGTCACGCGCCCATCCGTTCTTTGACTTATGTACTACTACCTGATCTTCATCTTGGAACGGATTGTAAGGTGTTTGCAATGGATTGTAATGGATTGTATCATTGTAAGGTAGAGGATGATTCCTAATTTGCAATTGACTACTAATAGTCACACTATCATGGACTCTGGAGTGGGGCTCGTTACAAGGGACATGCAATGTGGTTGCGAGAATTATATCACCTGTTAGCGGTCACAGCATTATGTGTCTCAGCACTCATTAGAATCCATCCCTGACCTTGTCTGAGTCATTGGATTATACTGATATCACAACATACTAGAGAGACGGTATAATAAAATATATTGACTGGGAACGATATACAGCGATGAATACTACAGAGGTACTACATCGGAGCAGTCTGAGAGCATGGGAGACGGGGGAGTGATGGACATTGAACAGGCCCTAGTACACTGGCAGATCACAGGCAGCGGCGGACTATCCAGGTAACCGGCAACAGGATGCCGGTGACGATGGCAACACAGCAAGAGCACATAGACATAGCCCTGAGCCAGCGCAGAGGAAGTATGCGGCAGTGAGCATGCAGCCAGGGGAGGCATCGAGAGGGAGGCGCAGCACAGCTAGCCAGACAGAGTGACGAAGACCCAGCAAGACCGTGACGAGCTCGGCGGATGATAAGGGCTTGCTTGAGGCCGGCCGCCGTGAGGTTGAGAAGGGATACGACTTTATGTGGGAGAATATATAGAAGAAGTCAAAGTATGTTAGTACTCACCAAGTACTCCTGCATGTGTGGATGCGGTGGGGGGGTGGGGGGGGGCAAAGACTTAATTAAAGCCTAAGTAGTAAGAGCGACCGGAAAGCGGGACGCGGGACGCGTTGCTGTTATCCATAGGGATTTCAAACCCCGGCGTTGAGCTGCATAGTTTTGATGCTAATGGCGCTGAGCAGAAGTGGGGATGACGCGCAAGTCGCAAGAGGTTCAAACTGGGTTCAAAAGACGGTACAAGATTGCATGTTCTTGCAAGGTGGCACTGGATGCAAGGGAGGACAGTGACGATAACGACAATCATTGCGGGCGGCTGTTATCCGAGCCGAGATTCCGAGAGACTTAGAATACACTAATAAGCTGGGTATACAGCTATGCTATCTGATAATAATCACATAGTAGTGATTATTGGACGCCTGATAAGTTGGACGCCGTGTCACGCGTACGGTTCACCATCATCATCCGCCATCTCAGGTTCCCCCGGTACCCTCGACAAATTTTCTCTATTCAATATTCAGCATACGAGAAGCGTGCGGTGTGTGCGGCCATGATATACAACAAACATAGAACTGCTACAACGATGGTCTTCAGCTCGACATCACTTTTGCAAACTCATGTCGATGCACATCGCACACACACTGAGCTACGGGCAAACACTGCGTACGCGTCTAGTAGGAAGCTGGTACCTGTTAATTTGCAGAATGTAGATGAGGCGACATTAATCAGCCTTGAAGTCTTCAACCGGTCCTCTAGAATGCTTGGACGAAGCGTTCAACTTCTTCACCATACGTCCACACACTCAGGCTCGTGAATGAAGGAGTTCGGAGTTCCTTCTTGGTGTCACACTGCGCTGTCACTGATGATGTTGCTAGTGGTGAGTGCGCCGTGTGGACTTAGCTATGACAGATGCTCACGACTTGGTGTTGCAGGGATACCGACACTTACCTGACTATCCTGAGCGACTTCCTGCTACAGCGGTTCCTCGACACGATCAACAAGAATATTGATGGCAACTTACATCGAGAGCAATGACCCAGCTAGATTTAAGCTAGATTAATGTTCGGCTTCGGGGGCAGGTCTGGGCAGGTACGTTACATAACGCCTACTTTTCGGCGGAGACGAACTGACTTATCTGACTTGGACTCATTGTGTGTGAGGTTATATGTCCCGACCAGTACTTTACCGAAGCCACGCTCTTCGTCATATGTGCGTTCGCGATCTCTCCCGGGCCGAGTCGACGAGAACGACAATCCTGCGGAAGTCAAGTACAAGGTGGCGACTGACTATGCCTGTTAGATTCCTCCCAGTCTTGAGTACTTCTGCATGCCGTCCTGTCCGTACCCACGATAACCTACCTACTGGTACGTCGTCTCCCAAAGAATCTTTCGCCACGGCTGTCCATATCGAGGCTTGCAGCGCTCAAGTGTTCAAACGTTCAAGCTTGTGTTGAGCTTGTGCGACCATCTGCGACCGGTCACCGACCGGACTGGTCCACGATTGCACCTGATTATCGCATACCGACATACTACGTAACCCCCGGCCCGCGAATAAGTAGTTTCGATCAGCTACTTACGTTGTACCGCCACCAGCTACTGGCTATCCAGGTTACGACATCCCTCTGTTCAATGTTACCCATCATCGACGGCGCCATGAACTCAAGCTCTTCTTCCTTGCTAACTTATAAGTAAGTATAGTCTCCGTAGCTAACCAAGATGAAAAGATGACAGTCAATCTTTCTTTTTAGTCTCCGTAGCCAACCAAGATAGAAAGATGACAGTCGATCTTTCTTTAAGTATCGCACATGTGCGGTACCCGAGAGGGGTTCGGATCCAAATTGTTACTGATTCTGATCAAACTGCCGTCCCTCAGAACCCTCCATAAATGGGGACTTTGAGACAAGACTTTCCACGGGTCTTGATATGAGACTAATCTGCATCTTCTAGTCCCGTTCAGGTCTTTTAGCTTGCTTTCGTAACCCACTCTCGGAAACTCGAGGCGGCTTATATATAATCCTGAGCTTCCCGGTGTCAAAAATCTGTGTCGGTTTGAACCTTTGAGCTCATCTTGTTCCTCCTCATCCTCCTCCAATGACCCTCATGACCCTCGTCGATTCCTCACATCTACCCGCCAGCAAATGGGCCTGGGTTATTCTCGCTGGTGTTATCGTCTTCTTCGTCAAATCTCGAGTAAGCGGTCGGGCCCGCCGATTACCTCCGGGCCCTAAGCCTCTTCCTCTGATTGGCAACCTGTTCGACATGCCCACGAAAGCATTTGGAGCGCAGTTTAGAGAGCTGAACAACACTTATGGTGCGTCTCAGCACACTCATCGACGTTGAATTTTCGACCCATGGAATTTACAGGGGACGTCGTGTACCTCAACATTCTCGGGAGGGAGATGATCTCACTGGGATCATACAAAGCTGCTAACGATCTCCTGGACAAACGGTCTTCAATATATTCGGGGCGGATGCAATCCATTATGGCTGATATGTATGTCGCGTCCCACTGCCATGTCTCCTATAGTCCGAGTTACGCCATTACTTTCACCAAGAATGCTCAGTGCTCGATCTTAGGTGTGGCATGATCTTTAATTTTGCCCTGATGCCATATGGCTCAGAGTGGCGCGTCCATCGACGCACCTTCCACCAGTACATGAACTCCGAAGTCGTCCCACAGTATAGGCCTATTCAAACCAGCTCTACTCGGACCTTGGCGCGGAAACTGCTGGATACACCTGAGAATTGGACGAACCTCGTAAAATTGTACGTCAGCTTGCTGCATGACGACGACTCGCGCTAGATCCTAACCTTGGTTTGCCTGGGGATGTACAACAGCTCCATGGCATCGAGTATTTTAAGCATCGTCTACGACATCGACCTCAATACTATGCGCGAGGACAAATACTTCGATATGTTCGCGTACATCGCAGACGTTGGCGATAATATCAGCGTTCCAGGACGTTTCCCGGTCGAAGGGCTTCCCTGGCTACGCTATCTCCCTTCGTGGTTCCCAGGCGGTGGTTTCAAGACATACGCTGCTGGAGCTAACGACAACATCTCACGCACCATTCAATACTTCTTTGACATCGCAAGAAAGAACATCGTGAGCACAAGAATCCGCAACTCCTTTCACCGCACTAATCCTCGATACAGAGCCAAGGGGAAGCCAAAGAGTCGGTTGTCGCTCACCTCCTAGAAAGCCTTCCTGCAGGCGGCCAGGAGCGCGCGGATGCACTTGATGTTTGCAAGAAAATATGCGCGACTATGTACGTTGGTGAGTAATAACGATATCGTAGTTACCATTCGTCGACCTGACCGTTCCTCGCTGTTCTATCACTACCTAGCCGCGGCAGATACTGTGAGTATATTCCATTTTTCTGACGTAGATCGGTAAAGTTGAAAGCTCTTTCTAGACTGACGCAGCTCTAGGAGCCTTTTTCCACGCTATGACGCTCTATCCGAACGTCCAGAGCAAGGCTCAAGCTGAGCTCGACGCAGTGGTGGGCCTGGGTCGTTTACCCGACTACGAAGATGTGAACTCCCTGCCTTACCTTCGTGCGCTCGTCAAAGAGCTGCTGCGTTGGCACGTCGTCACACCCGTTGGAGTACCTCACACAGCAATACAAGACGACGAGTATAACGGCTATACCATGCCGGCGGGGGCGACAATCTTTGTGAACGCCTGGTTAGCCATTTACCGCATTGAACTGCTGCCACTCGCTCATGCCTCTGTTCTAGGGCTATGACTCGCGATCCGGATGTCTATCCTGACCCGGAGAACTTCATGCCGGAGCGCTTCCTCGACAAGGACGGCAAGTACGACGTCCAAGGCAGAGACCCGACAAAGTTCGTCTTCGGCTTTGGGAGGAGGTATGCATACGTCTCGGAGTCCCCTCGTATAAAATGAGTGTCTGATCGGCCCCAATCAGAATCTGCCCCGGCCGTCACTTTGCCGAGTCCTCACTCTTGATGACATGCGCTACTGTGCTCTGGGGATTCGATATTTCCGCCCCGATCGATGCGAACGGCAACCCTGTCGAGGTGAAGTATGATGTGTCGTTCAACACTATCATCTCGTGAGTCCTCCTGTGCCACTCATGCTGACCGTCGAAGGACCGGTGCTTATAACTGCTCTTCACGTAGGCATGCCAAGGCGTTGCCGTACACAATCAAGCCCCGTTCCGAGAAGAGGGTCCAGGTGATCAAGGAGACGACGACCTTATAGAGCGTCTCCCTCGCCTTCAAACTCTGACGACAACTCGTAGAGTATTTATGTGGACATTAATGTAATTGAATCACAGCATACGTGACAGCGCGAGGAGCGAGGAGGAGTGTTTGGCTAACGACGCCTCCAGAGATTAAATGTGAGTACTCAGTACTCAACATGCAAGCCTAGCTGAGTGAGTCCATATGCACGTCGAGTAAGTACTAAGGATGTGGATCAGGATCGGCCATTCTCGGTATATGATAGTTTTAGAAACTCGCCGTGACGGTTCAAACGTTGACGATGAGCATAATGGCTGAATTATCTCAGGTGACGCATCATCATGGTAAATGCCTAGGCCTGCTAGTGCTGATGAGTGCGTCGTATGGACTTGCTTAGGCTATGACAAATGCTCACGACTTGGTCACGGTGTTCCATGGCGATGTGCCAAGATCAAGCCAAGATACCGACCGACACTTACACTTATCCCGATCCGAACGACTTCCTTCCAGAGCGGTTCCTCGACAATGATAGCTACTTGCATCGAGAGCAATGATCTAGCCAGATTTATGTTCGGCTTCAGGTGGAGGTATGCTACGTACCGCCTACTCTTCCGAAGTTGCGCAGACGAACTGACCTATCAGACTTGGACTTGCGCGTGAGAATATCTCTCCCGGGCCCAGTCGACGAGAACGACAATCGTGTTGAAGTCAAGTACAATGTACCGACTGACTATGCCCGTGAGTCGAATTAAGCCTCGCTCAGCGGAAAGGGAGCTGTCACAGTGAGAGCTCGGAGGAGCGCGCGCTTGGTCATAAGCTGGTCAGACATTACCTGATTTCTCACAGACCTGCCGCAGCACCGTTAAGCTCTGAGGTTCCCTCTCACCCATCCTCTTGCGCCGCAGATATAAGTGTCATGAGATACAATGGCTCCTCTGCTCCGACAAGTAACCCACGGCCGAGCTAGGCATCAGCTCTGCGACCAGTGGCTGCCACCCGAAACCCTTGAGCACCTCTCACAATCAACTTCTTCCATCGAATTCGAGACGTCTACAGGATGGCGTACAACCCATACAAATCCGCGCCTCTCATTTCTAGGGCGCCAGCACAGTCCCTCGGAGAGAAGGATCCTCTATTTGGCTTCCTCCCCAGAAATGTCAAAGCTAAGGCTGTATTAAAGGCAATGGTACGTGTAACGTCTCGTCCATGGTAGATGCGTAATGCTGATCATGAATTGCAGGAGCATGACTTCAATCCCTTCACCAAGATGCCTCATACTGGCCAGTACAAGAAGATCTTGGAGAGCCGTAAGAAGCTACCGGTTTTCGGTCAGATGGAGGGATTTTTGAAGATGGTGCGTTTGGAACACATCTTTAATACCCCTAGAACATTACTGATGATTGTGTGAGATAGATCAGTGAAAACCAGTTCACTGTGCTCGTCGGTGAAACAGGCACAGGAAAGACCACTCAGTATATGACCTATCTCTCGAACTTCTGTCACTATGTATTGATGTGCTCTTTTCTCGTTTTGGTACAGGATCCCTCAGTTCGTTTGCTACTCGGACCTGCCACATACGAAGGGCCAAATGGTTGCGTGCACCCAGCCGAGGCGAGTAGCTGCCATGTCAGTTGCGAAACGTGTCGCAGATGAGATGGATGGTAAGTCCTCCATAGGCTCATTGATGGGTTCTTCATAACGTATGCTACTGGACTACATAGTGCCACTTGGCAAGCAAGTCGGATACTCTATCCGGTTCGAGGATATGACCGAGCCCGGTGTCACTTTCTTGAAATATATGACCGACGGTATGCTTCTTCGAGAAGCTATGAACGACCCCGACCTCAAGCGATATTCGACTATCATCCTCGATGAGGCTCATGAACGCACACTCGCTACCGATGTCCTCATGGGTCTCCTCAAGGACCTCGCAAAACGTCGTTCGGATCTCAAGATTGTGGTCATGTCGGCAACACTCGACGCGCAGAAGTTCCAACGCTTCTTCAGCATTTCTGGCCCTAAAAAGCCTGCTCCTCTCTTCAGGGTTCCTGGTCGCACATATACTGTCGACGTATTCTACACACAAGAGCCAGAGCCGGATTACGTCGAAGCCGCCATCCGCACCGTGCTCATGATTCACCGCGCAGAAAATCCCGGAGACATCCTGCTCTTCTTGACTGGTGAAGAGGAGATCGAGGACGCATGTCGGAAGATCAAACGGGAAGCGGACGATCTGGTCAACCAGGATCCCGACCGCATCGGACCACTTGTCTGCATACCTCTCTACTCCTCGCTTCCGCCTCAACAACAACAACGCATATTCGACCCCGCGCCACCACCTCGAGTGCCGAATGGACCGCCTGGTCGGAAGGTCGTCATCTCGACGAACATCGCCGAGACGTCCCTCACGATCGACGGTATAGTGTACGTCGTCGACCCTGGTTTCTCGAAGCAAAAGGTCTACAACCCGCGTATCCGTGTCGAGTCTCTCATAGTCTCCCCCATCTCGAAGGCTTCTGCGCGACAGCGTGCTGGTCGTGCTGGTCGTACGCGGCCCGGCAAGTGCTTCCGGCTATACACAGAAAAGGATTTCATGAGCGGGCTAGAGGATCAGACCCACCCTGAGATCCTACGGAGCAACTTGGCGAACACCGTGCTGGAGCTCGCGAAGTTAGGCGTGAACGACCTGGTCCACTTCGACTATGTGGATGCTCCTGCGCCGGAGACGCTGATGAGGGCGTTGGAGTTGTTAAACTACTTGGCCGCGCTAGACGACGACGGGAAGTTGACGGCGTTGGGTGGTATCATGGCCGACTTCCCTCTTGACCCTCAGGTGCGTTCACGTCTCGCGGCTGTCATGAGTCCTTCCAGTGTTGACAAAGTCGCGTTATAGATGGCAAAGCTGCTTATCGTCAGTCCGGAGTTCAACTGCAGTAACGAAATTCTGACTATTGTCGCGATGTTGTCCGGTACGTGTAGCCATGTATCAGAATGCTTCACTTCCGACTAACAACGCTACGCAGTTCCTAATGTCTGGCTAAGACCGCCAAACAAGCGGAAGGAGGCGGATGCAGCGAAGGCGCTGTTCACGATCCCAGAAGGCGATCATCTTATGCTCATGAACGTGTACAACGCCTACATGAACAGTCAGTGTCTCCTGCGTATGATACGTGTGTTATATGCTCACGCGTTGTCGATTTGTTTCCAGACAAGCACGACCGGAACTGGTGTTGGGAGAACTACTTATCTCAACGTGCCCTCCAGCAAGCGGAGAACGTAAGAGCGCAATTACAGCGGACCATGGAGCGCTACGAGATCGAACTCGTTACCCTCGACGACGAGCGCAAGCTTTGGCAGAACATCCGGAAGGCACTCGTCTGCGGGTTCTTCATGCAGGTCGCGCACAAGGAGGGCGAGAAGAACGCGTACCTGACGGTGAAGGACAACCAGGTGGTCAATCTGCACCCATCCTGTGGGCTGGACGCGACGCCGGAGTGGGTGATCTTCAACGAGTTCGTGCTGACGACGAAACCGTACATCCGGACGGTGTCGGAAGTACGACCCGAGTGGTATGTAACTCACTCTCGTCAGCAGATTCAATGCTCTGAAAAGTCTCGATAGGCTTGTGGAATATGCACCGACATATTTCGACTTGTCGTCTTTCCCCGACGGAGAGGTGAAACGGACGTTGACGCGGATAACGCAGAAGAAGCGGACGCTCAAGGACGCCAACGAGAAATCGTCAAATGGGCGTAATACCCCCAGCACGACTGCGTCGTCTGCGAGGAAGAAGGTCAAGAAGGAAGGCGGGCCGCCTGCAAGGAAGAGTGAGAGTGCCGAGGAGCAAGGTGGAGATGCGCAGGTGCTCAAGGCGATGTCCAGATTGTCGATCAATAAGTTTGCGAAGGGACAGTATCACAAGGAATGATATTAACAGTAGTACAGGTGTAGATTTAAGACGCAATGTATAGTGCTCCAGTGATGCAGCGACCGACTACGATCGGTCGCAGATGCGTATATGGCCCCCGTTTGTGATACATATCCCTGGTAGTAGTATGTTACCACGAACAAATGATTCTCTGTCCTTCGTCGTATCACCCAACTGCCCTATGACACGGTCGAAGCAGGAGCAGCCTCAGCGACGAGCGCAGGGGTCACCGAGCTCCCCTCGCTGGGGGCGACCGCAGGACTTGGCGCTCCCTCCCTCGACGGCTCATGCTCTCGAACACTTCCCGGTCTCTGCAATGGAGGAATAGGGACCTGGGCAGGCACGAATTTCGGCGCTGTGCCCTGGGGACCCCTGTACGGCTCCTGCCACCGCAACCCGTTCCCCTCAGAAACAGCCTGGGCTCCAGCATGAGCCTGGGTCTGTGTGTGAGTCTGAGACGGTGCCTGCGGGGTTGCTTGGGGTTGGGGTCGGGGTCGGGGTTGCAATTGCGACTGCACCTGCACCTGTGGCTGTGCCTGGACTTGCGATGGTGCCTGCACCTGCACCTGTGGCCTTGGTTGTGTCTGGACTTGCGACGGCACCTGCAAGGGTGGCTGAGGCTGCGCGTGGCCAGATGACGCCGAGGAGGTAGCCGTAGTTGGCGCGGCAAGAGGCGGGGTGTATGCAGCGTACCCGCTGTACTGTGAATACGGCGCGTACGGCATCCGCGCCGCGCCGCCGGGGTACGGATAATACTGTCCGTACTGGGGCTGGCCGTATGCAGTCGGATGCTGATACGAAGGCTGGCTAGGAGCTGGGGAGCACGGCGGTTGCGAGGAGGAGGCGGCGGCGGCAGGGGGCGGAGGGTAGTAGGACCAGTTGCCCGTTGGGTACTGATACGAGGACGTGCCAGGTTGGTAATAGGCTGGGTACGGGTAGTGCCTGGTCTGAGAATATGGCCGCGTTGAGGTAGACGCAGCAGTGCCTGGGGCAGGTGTGTACGCTGGTGCTGGTGCTGAAGAAGAGGCGATGGGCGTAGACAGCGGAACAGGGGAAGACTGATGAGAAGCTGGATGTGAAGGAGCAACCGGGACGGGCAATCCTGCGCATTCGGATGTCTGTGAGCCTCTGGGTTGATCCATTAGCGGCATGCAGAAGTTTACTCACGTTCCGGCTCGGGTGCGGGCTCGACTGGCTTTTGCCCTACAACTACATCACACTCCCCAAACACCACGCTGCGCCACTTGAACTCGCGTCGTACGCCTCGATCCCACAGCACCTCCACCGAAGAAGTCTCTTCGATGATACGCACGAGGGTGACTTCGAAGACACCCGCAGTAACACGGAGCTTAATCCTTGACATAGGGGGAAGCGCAAGGAGAGCGTTGCGAATCCTGTCCTGCTGCTGTGCTCTTTTTGCCGCCAGTACGTCCTGCGATCGACTTCGTTAGCGAGGCTCCGGATCGTCTCATATGAACATACCGGGTTGTGTTGGTGGCATAGAACTTCTACTTCGTGCTTCCTGATCGTCTTGAGGACCCGAGGCTGCTGCTGCGTCTCGACGGGGGCAATGGCAACGGGTGGTGCAGACGCGACCGGGTCCACATCCATAGGTTGTGCGTCTGCTGGAGCAGATATACTAGCGCCACTACCTGGGGGAAGCGGATACAACTGGAGGACAACCGGTTCAGGAGGCGGAGGCGGTACGGGCATAGGTGGCTGGTTATCCAGCAGCACGACCTCCTTCTCGACTTCGCGCAGCACCCGATAGACAATGTTGTTCGCATGTCCATCTCGCGCGCACGAGACGTGGAAGGCCTTTGGACATTTGCCCTTCGTGCACTGTATCGGCGCACCGTGGACCCTGCTCTTGGGCTTCGTGCACGCGGTGCATTTCTGCAGACCAGGTCAGGGGTCCGTCGACAGGCGACAAGGGATGCCGACTCACCAGGTTCCACCGATCCTTGACGATCCCGTCGACGCCGAATACAACCTTCTCTTTCCTCTTCACGCCCATCGCGTCTGGCTCACCGGCTTCCACCTCATCGACCCAGGTCTCTGGCACGACGCTTGCACACTCCAAATGCGCCATACACGGCCCCTTCGCAG
Organism: Daedaleopsis sinensis; assembly: GCA_033807695.1. Lineage (NCBI taxonomy): Eukaryota > Fungi > Basidiomycota > Agaricomycetes > Polyporales > Polyporaceae > Daedaleopsis > Daedaleopsis sinensis. Next base: position 1,120,619 of record CM066310.1, on the reverse strand, counting down.
TCTCCGCGTTCTCCCAACCGTACCACCATGCGGGAGGATCTGACACCCGCAGGAGACCATCGCGCGACATGGACGGGCAGAGGCAGCACGGGAACGTCTCCGGCTCTTTCGGTTTCGGTTGCGGCGGTAGCCTCAAAGTGACCTTCAGCGCTTTCGTTGGTGCGGGCGGGGGGAGCTTCGAGGAAGATGCAACAGGCTGTTCTGAGGACTTCGGGACCGGTTTGATCTTCAGCTTCTTCAGCTTGACGGGCGAGTCGCCGTCCGACTTGCGTTTACGCGCGGGTTTCGGCTTAGCATTCTTGCCCTTTTCCTTGCCTTTCTCTGTCTCAGGTTCGGGCTCACTCTGGATGCGTCGGTGATTCTTGGAGTTCCGGAAGACTTGCGTGTGCTCCGCTGCCCTGTCCTGTAGAAGTTGGTCGACGTCAATGCGCACACTGGCAAAAGTGGAACATGAGTATACGACGGAGGCGCCAGTCAGGGAAGGAGGTCTACCTGTAGGGCACACAAGCGCAAGCCTGGGCTTTCCTGCCGATGTCGATCCAGCTCTCCAAGGCGAAGTTGACGCTTTCCGCGCAGTTGAAACCGAGGTTGAAACCAGCATGGTACCCCCGTGGGAATGTGATCACAAACTCCCCGGCCTTCTGAACCAGGAAGTTCGGACGACAGGCGGTCTTGGCGAGTAGTGTTGGAGAGACGAGGTAAGACTTATGCCGCAGGAACTGCGAACAGGTCTTCCCTGCGCCAGGGAACAAACCTGGGAATGCGTCAGAAACATACAGATACCTGTGAACCGACCACGGCGCCTACCTCTCATGGTCTGCTCCAGCGCGTTGGCGCGAGCCTGCGGCATGGCATACCAGAACTTCGGAGCACCGAAGTGTATGTAGTTGATGCTAAAAAGATCCATGTCCTCCACATGCCACGCGAACGTCGCACGCCACATGCCAAAATACAGGTAGGGTGTGTTCACTCCCGGAAGGCCTTTCGCCGACGACGGCAAGAGACGAGTGAGCGCAGAGGGCAGAGATGCGACGTTCCACGACGTTGTCTCGTCCGTGAACAGCGAACCTGAGATTGACCGGCCATTAAGTAAGCGCCATCAGAACGCAGACGACGACAACAAGGCGAACGCACCTTGCATGTCGGCGCCATACCACGGCGACTTTCCAAACCCACAGTTCCTCCAGTACCGTCTCTCGAGCTCCTTGCAGAATTCTGTCGTGTAGCTCGCTGAGGATGTGTCGGATGGCAGCCACGCCGATTGGGGATCGAAGGTCTGCAGCCACTCCTGATCCATCTTCGCGCGCTCAGCGAGCTGGGCGTCCTTGCACTCACGGGTCGGTGCTGCTCGTCTTCTTTTCTTGGGCTTCACATCCTCTTCCTCGACATGGCCCTCAATAACCGCGTGGACCTCCTCCTCTTCTTCTTCTTCCTCGGCCAAAGGATGGCGTGACTGGGATGGGCCGGCGACTGGAGCAGGTGTCTCTTCCTGCCTGACCGGGGCACTGGACTGCTGAGCATGCTCGTGGGCATTGTCAGAGGGGGACAGTGTACGGGTGCTATGAGGCGGCGAGATTAGTGCGGAGGCAGGATCGACGCGGTCGACAGGGATATGTTGTTCTTCCTCCTCGTGCTTGACGTCGATCTCCTCGCCATCTGCGTCGATGCCCGTACGCGACTCGGGCTCTGCAGTCTCCGACATCCTCACATCATGCTCGGCATCCCCTCTCTTGGTCTTTCTCGTCCTCCTCGTCCTCACTTTCGCGCTCGCCGTGTACGCGCGGGCGTGCACACCGACATCATGCACTCCTGGTGCGCGAAAATCGTCCTGGGCACAGAGCTCAAACCACTCCCGGACGCTGAGCACGCGATGCCTCTCGAGATTCTGCTGCTGGAAGAGACCGCCCTGGCCGAGCATGACTTGTTCGATAGGGTCCTTGAGCCTGACTTTATCAAGGTGGGGCACGACGGACGGCAAACGATGAGTCCTATATACAGGCAGGGGGGATTCAGTGGTGCGAGGAGGTGTTACGGGAGGTGACTGACCACTCCTGGGGTGGAATGATCTTCACTATACCGCTGCGCATCCCCCACGGCTCCACTCTAGTCATGTATGCCTCAAAGTCCTCGAACTCCTCCATAGTTGGCTTGAAGACGGGAATACCGCGCTGCGCAGTGGGATCATCAGCGGGATCGAGCCAGTTGCGACCATCGGAATCGGGTGAGGGAGGGAGTTGAACATCCTCGTTGCCATAAAAGTGGTCCGGTTGAGCAGGCAGATCTGGCGAGGACGAGCGAGAGGGCGAAAGTGACGGTATACGACCTGTCGTCGACATTGGTGGTGAGATACTGGTTTATAGGGTGGGGAAATGAATGGGTCTGTGTCGTCGCCGTCGCCGACGAGGCTGGAGGGAAAGTTGAGTGACGAGTGAATAATGATAGAGGAAGCGTCAGAGTCGGTCGTTGGGAGTATAGTCGGCGATGGGGGCGAAGACGGGGACGATGTCCGTCGCGACTTGGTCTGCAGCCACATTCGCGCCCTCCGACTCCGGCGTCTCCCATCGGCGGTCGCCTCTGCCAGATGATGTAATCACCCAGATTTGGGCACCAAAATTGACGAAAAACATAACCATCGGGCGAGGCGCAGAGCTCTCGCCCGGGCTCGATTAGGCTCGATTCGACTCTCCAGAACCGCCGTCATGTTTGAACAAATTATCGATTTACTCCAGGATCAAAGTAGTTTTTACTAAACGACTCCGATTCTGCTTACGTAAGTACATAAACCTCAGCCGTTCAGCGGTGCTTGGGCGTTAACGGACAACATTTCGTGTAAGCGCCATTGAATTTGCAGACCATTTCGCCCGCCATCGTCTTTACCCTCCTCCTCCTCCTCTATGGACGCACTCATCGCAAAGGCGGATTCTATCCGCCCACTCTCTAAGAGAAGAAAGACGAACAAGCACGAGTCGTATCCAAAGCCGGGTCCATCTAAAAAACCCACCGCAGAAGACCCAACAGCTACCTCGGTCTCCCAGCATACAACTCTTCCTCGTTCACTCCGACCATCCTCTCCGCTTCCCGAAGAATCTAAAAAATACCCACATATCCACAACAAGAAGCTTCGCACTCACCTCACCCGACAGTCTACGCAAAACGCGCGCTCAAAACAACTCTTGAAGGACGCCGAACTACTTCTCGCAGAGGATGCCGGTCTCATCGAGGTCGAAGGCGAGCTGGAGAAGACCTGGAGGGTCGGCCAGGATGAGATTGTGGAATCAGCTGGGCAACAGGCTGCACAAGGTCGGCAGGAGTGGAAGCTTGACGGCGGTCCGTACAGAACGCGATATACGCGGAACGGGAGGTCAGTCTACCTCGCTACTATCCTCCCCAGATACTTCATATGGTGGTCGCAGGCACATCGCACTAGTGGGTCACAAAGGCCATGTTGCCACCTTTGACTGGCAGGCTGGCACTCTCCACACTGAATTGCAGTTGCGCGAGACGTGCCGCGACATAACGTGAGTCGTTCCTGCATATACTAAACCGCGTATCCAAACCGCGGCCCAATCACCCAGATTTCTGCAGGACCATTCGCATTTTGCGGTCGCGCAGAACAAGTACGTCTTCATCTACGACCGCGACGGCGTCGAACTACACAAGCTCAAGTCACATATCGAGCCCACCCGGCTTGAGTTTCTCCCATATCATTGGCTGCTTGTCAGCATGGTCTGTACCCGCAATATATCAACCTCCCTGCATATGTACTGACACAACACTCTACAGGGCAACGCAGGATATCTCAAGTATCAGGATACCTCGACAGGGCAGCTCGTTGTCGAGCATAGGACAAAGCTCGGAGCATGCAACACCATGTGCCAAAATCCACACAACGCCGTTATCCACCTCGGACACCAGAACGGTAGCGTCACTCTCTGGACCCCCAATCTTCCGCACCCCGCCGTCCGCCTCCTCGCGCACTTAGGCCCGGTTGCGAGTGTGTCAGTAGACCCGAGCACAGGAGGTCGGTACATGGCGACCGCTGGCCAGGATGGGGTGGTCAAGGTGTGGGATTGTCGGAACTGGAAAGGCGCGGTGCGAACATGGAACGCGCGCGGGGGGAGCGCGATTCTCGACTGGAGTCAGAAGGGTGCCCTGGGCGTAGCCACAGGCGGCAGCGTGAACGTGCGCCGTTCTCTCCTCTCGCCTGTGAATCACAATGACGTCTCCGTCCAATAGGTATACAGGAAGCCCTCCGTGCAGACTCCCTTCACCGGCGTCGTCACCCCGCCTCTTTACCTCACGCACCCAGTCCCACACCGCCCCCTCGCCTCCCTCCGCTTCTGCCCCTTCCAGGACATCCTCACGATCGGGCACACTGCGGGTGTCACCGGTATCCTCGTCCCCGGCGCCGGCGAGCCCAACTTCGACAGCTCCGAAGCGGACCCCTTCGAGAACAAGCGCGCGCGTCGCGAACGCGAGGTCAAGGGCCTCCTCGACAAGATCCAGCCCGACGCAATTGCGCTCGACCCCGACTTCGTCGGCGCGCTCGCGCCCACCCCGCGGCTTTCCACCGCGGTCGACGGCGCGCACAACATTCCGTACGCGCGCCTTCCGCGCCACGAGCGCCTGCGCGTGTCGGGCAAGGCAGACGAGACGGAGGAGGGGGACACTGCCGCTGCGAACGGGATCGACGCGGATGGGGAGGTGGGACAGGCCCCTTCGAAGGCCGAGAAGGAGAAGAAGAAGATGCGCGGGAAGAACAAAAGCCTGAAGAGGTACGTTTGCAAGGCCCGTTCTTCTTCCCGTGTACTCACAAGGCTCCTAGGTACCTCCGGAAGCAACGGAAAAACGTCATCGATCCGCGTGCGGTAAGCATACTCGTGTGCGCTCGTTCCTCTCAGACCCGTCGCTGACTTTTTGTGATACAGGTCGCGGTGCGGATGAAGCTTGAGCAGGAACGTAAGGAGCGGCGCCAGGCAAAAGCTCTCGCGAGCGGGGCGGAGGAGCCGCGCAAGCCGTCCGCGTTGGATCGTTTCAAACGATCAAGCTGAGGCCAGTACACATGTCTTGACGCGCCTAGCCTGTATGCTTTCAATATTCATTCGCGAGCAGTGTGGCATCGTCACCAGTTTGTCCTTCGTCTTGCTGTTCTCCGCGGTAGGCCCAAGGTACGATGTTCCGTTTCATACCGATCCTAACAGGCCGGCTATTCCGCAGCCAGCACTGGTGTCCCACATTTTTTATTCTCCTTTGGAAGAGGTATCGCTGTGACATGTGACTTGACGCGTTATCATTGAGTCTTCTAGCTACCGTTGGCGCATGATATTCGCAGAGTTAACTAACCACCACCTTGGGGTTACAGTATATAGGCGAGCAAGATACAACCCCCCGTGGCCGTTCTACCATGCGTGTTGCTCTAAAGCCTTCATGTAGGGGCACTCTCATGAATCAGCCGTTCAATCTCGACGGAGCGGGGCTTGATCGTGTACTTGTGGACCGGAGGATGCCTGTCGAAGAACGACAATGAGCTTCCGATTCCATGACAGGACACCGGGGACGACACTCACGAGACAATCACGTTGGTCGGTACGTCGTATTTGAGCTCAACAGGGTTGCCGTCCTCGTCGACCGGCGCAGAGACGTCGAATGCCCAAATGAGAGACGCGCATATGATGAACAGGAGAGACTCGGCGAAGTCCCGACCAGGACACACCCTGGAAACGACGGTGTCAAACGGCTCGTCCACTGACGAAGATAGCCCGACTTCACTGACCTTCGCCCAAACCCGAATACGAACTTGCCGGGGTTCCTGCCTTCGACATCGAAACGACCAGCCTCGTCCAGGAAACGTTCAGGGATGAAGCGGTCGGGATCGGGGTAGAGCTCAGGGTCCCGGGTGAGTGCCCTGCAACGGACTCAGCCATCGTCGTGATCCTAGGCAGTGTATGTGTACTGACCATATGTTAGGCATGACAGTCGCTCCCCCGGGAATGATGTATCCGTTATACTCATCATCAGCGGCCACACTGTGCGGCAGACCGATGGGCGTGACGTTGTGCCAGCGCGAGAGCTCCGTCACGACGGCGGTGATGTACGGCAACGAGTCGCGGTCGCTGAAATCGGGGAGACGACCTCTACCGACGACAGCGTCCAGCTCCGCTTGCGCTTTCCTCTGCACGTCGGGGTACAGGACGAGAGCGAGGAAGAATGCTCCTACCAAAGCGTTCGTCTGTGAAATCCATGAGCACGGTCTTGCATAAACACGACAGACTGCTGACCGTATCCGCTCCGGCTTTGGATGAACAATGGTCAGTCTAGTCGCCCAACAATTCGATCTCGATGAAAAGCTCACCGGTGTATGTACTTAATGTCATTTTCCGGCATACCTCTTGTGCTGCCTTACCTTCTGGCGTATCGAGAGAAACGTTCTCCAACAGTCGGCCAACGAATGTGTCCTTGTTCTCTCCCTTATCGTGGAAGTGCACATCGTTCAGTATCCAGTTCAGCTAGAGTACGTGCTGCGATATCACTCACAAGGGTGGCCATGGCGATGTTGAAGAAGTGATCAGCCGTGTATTCCAGGCCGTCCCTGGCCTTTGCGGCTAGCTTCTTGAATCCTGTACCGGGCAGCCACGAGGGCAGATGCCGCAACCACGGGAAGGCCTCAACCGCGTAGCGGCCTGGAACGGATATCTCCTCTCCGACCTCGTTCACCCGCTCGACCATGTGGAAGTACTCGTCATTGGGCTTGTGGAGATCGATCCCGTACAGGACATGCAGCACTAAGACCGCAAAGGTGCTGCAAAATGGTCGCGTGCGACAGTGAGCCGCGTTCGACGTCGCATGGCAACGATGAAATAGGTACGTACAATTCTATGTGCTTCTTGAGGTTTTCAGGGGAGCTCAACACGTTCCGCAGCAGATTGCGCGTAACGTCGAGCTGGGCAGGCTCGTACCGCTGGATCACTCCCATATTCATTTGTGAGTGGAACGCACGGCGGTGCTGACGCCAGTCTGGTCCATAGTCCATAAGAGTGAACATGGTGTCATAGCCCGCCCTATCGGTGGTGGTACATGGTCAAATGCCAAGTCACCGTGCGTTCGAAATAGTTCACACTCACATCGATATCATAGCGGACTTGGGGCGGTTCGAATAGGTCGATGACCGCTTGTCGAGGAGTTCGTATGCAACCTTGGCAGAGCCCAAGAGAATGATGGACTGCCCGAATACATTGAGGTGGACAACGTCACCTGTGCCGAATCTCAAGTAAACGCGAGGCTCTTGTCTAGGTAAGTCACTACCACAAGAAGCGTACCGTATGTGTTCGAGAGCTCCCTAAGCTCGCGACCCATGTCCTTGCGGGGCATGTCGAACAGGTTCCCGACGATGGGGAGCGGTGTGGGCCCGGGAGGAAGACGTCGGGCACGCTTCTGCAGCAAGGACTTGACGACCAGTGCGACGATGATGCTGGAGATGAGCCATGGCCAGGAACAGTGTTGGGGAGTTGCATGCTCATGATGGTGGAGTGGATAGTAAGAGTAGAGTATGTTGTGGGAAGTTGTTGGCCCGTTGTTGGGTTGTTGCGAACGTTCACTGGCCAACGAACTTCAGGTTTATATATATTCTCAGGTTCTGCGCCATGATTCGTATTGCTGCCGCTTCTAAACATTGGTTGGATCATTTAGAGCAGCAACGTACGGCTAAAGGCGGCTAAAGTTCGGCTATCGACATGTTCTTCGCGGCTCCGAGCTTCGTCAATGCCGTCACAGGTGATATGGCACAACGGTCATGGTAGGTCCGTCGTACGAGTGATGTAGTATATACACTAGTACTTGTAAGTACTACGCCTAATAGGCCAACGGTACTTGTAAGTACCATGCGGTGCTGTATCAGTCCCCCTATTGGCCCGCACGGTAGGCCCGCTCGTATGTTCTGATGGACCTTGCCACCCCTCCCGCCTCCCCATCATAACCTCATCCGCGCCGGCCACGCTGCCCGCGCCTCCCGAAGTCCGCTGCGCCCTGCCACACGCGATCCCCGCTATACAGAGCGTTGTTCGCACGCTCTAAGTAGGTTGGCCGACAGCGCGACAACACCGTCGCAGGCGGGCCTGTGTACACACTGGACAGCACGTCGGCTGCGCCGACGCGCCACCCGCCGCCCGCCGCCCACCGCCCAACGACTATTAATGTTATCTGGTGGCGCACTATGGCGTGCCTTGTGCATCATTCCCCACCGTCCCGGCCCCCTCCCGCGTGTCTCATCAGCCTGCCCTCCAGGGGTCCAGAAGAAGCCTTCCGCTACGTCGCCGCGCTCGTTCGCCCGTAGGGAGTTGCTTCCTCTATCCCTCGAGCACGCTCGCGCAGACTCTTCGACCTCTAGCCAACGCTCGTAGAACCACGCTATGGCAGGCTGTGGCTTGGACGGCAGCTCCCGCGCCCCTCACACTCAGGCCATCCCATCGTGGATGTCCGTGCCTTGTCCATGACGACCGTCGGGTAGGAATGTTTCACACAGCATCGTCGGCATTCTATTCCCCGGCGATCAACGACGTTCAACACTGACGTCACGCGCATGATCGACGCGACGACGCACATCTCCTGCAGCGCGGAAGCCTCGCCTCCCCTAACCGCCACGGGCCTACCTTCGCGCAACTCTCATGAGCGATCGAGCCCGCGCCCCTCGCGCGAAGCACACCTCCCCGCTCGCGCGAGTCAATGGTGATCCGGCTCGCTCCGCGAAGTCGCCGACCTGGAGCAGTCGTCTGCCTACTCACTCTCTCGACACCACCGTACGCGTCTCAAGCACATCGCAAAAGCGACGTATCAGGGCGGTCGCCAGCACAGCGCGGCGGTCAGCGCACAGCGCGGCGGTCAGCGCACAGAGCGGCGGTCAGCGCGGCGGTCAGCGCACAGCGCGGCGGTCAGCGACTGGCCGCCGGCCACAGGTGCGCCCCACCCTGAACAGTGCGTCCGAATCTGACGCCCCTCCACATTCGCATTCAAGGCACTTTGACTTCTGCTGAGTGGGTGGCCGGGGCACGCGGCGGCGACTGCATCCTGTCCGGCCACACGGTCATCGTCGTGGGCCTCGCCGCACAGCCGTCGAGACGATAGATGCGTTGGAGGGGATGAAGGTCGTCCCGGAGCACGCGTGTCACGTACTCAACCTGTAGGGTCATATAGTAATTAGTGTGTGTCATGCCCTACTTAATGTATTAAGATCGCATCGCACGCATCAACGTTAAACGTTGGACTTCTAAAGACTCTGTGTACTACATTATGACATCAAATTCAATTCACGAAATCGAGGGGTGTGACAATCTCCCTCACATTCTATTTCTCAGCTCGAACGAAATCTGTGCTATCCCACCCATACGTCGCCGTGAGTTTCTTCTGGATCCTGCAGCATGTATTCAGTCACGACATAGCAGTGGGCAGTGGACAACACTTACTGGTCTTGCATTGCGTCCGGGACTCGATGGCTGGGGTGAGGCTGCATATACCCATGAGTCACGAACTCGCTTAGTGCTTGTAGACTCTCACCTCGTGGTAATGGAAGGGTTGGCGCGATGGTACTCGTGGTCCCGGCACGAACACTCGCACAGAGCCAGCTCCCCGCCTACCGCCCCTCCCGCCGGGACGCCTTTTGTAGTACGTAAATCCAATGCTTTCCATTGCCTGTACCAAGTCAGCTTCAAATGTTATTGACGTATAGTACCGGTCGTTCGCCTTACCGCAACAAATTCGTCCCAGTCAAGACGACGTCGGGTGCCGTTCGTATCTATTCGAAAGAGAGACTCGAATACCTGCAATACGATGACGGTTAGAACGCGCTATGGCCAGCCTGGGCCAGCCTAACTCACAGGATAGTGCCGTCGTTGGACTATTATCACCATAGTGGCCTCTTGCTGGGCTCTGATATTCGCTAGGACGCGTCGGGCCTCGCGCTCGACGTCTTGCCCGTCGTTTAGCGCCGCCCGGTGATAGAGTTCGTCCTGGACTGCAGCGCCCGCGTGCTCGGGCACGTCGCGCTGCGCGACCGCGGACCCCCCATGCCCCGTATTCGACGCTATTCTCGTCATGGCTCCCTACGTGTGCCAGCGACGGCGCGAGATCGAGGGTGGTACATGCGCGCTGCTGCGCCACCATAGCTGCAGAGGTCGTCGTGGTCGGCGTTCGCGGTCGCGCTAGGCCTCCCGCTCGACGCGATTACCTTCGTGTCGTGGCGCGCGACTGGATCCAGCCACGTCCGAGATGTATGCTGGTACAAGAGCGCTGCGTCACCGTGGACGCGTCGGTCCTCATGCTGGACGTCGTGTCGCCTACACCACGGCGCGATTATCCATCGTGGACGTGTTGGCCTTCCTGCTCCCAGTCCTTCGCGTCGTGCTGGTGTCAGCCAAACCGTAGTCCTAGACCGCTTCGCGCCGCGCACCCACCTTGGCTCCACCTCCCCCGGGTACCTGTACCCGTCGCGCTCATGCATCTACACCCATTGATAGTGAACGCGCCCACGTGATGGGTGGCGCGATGTGTTGCGGATCACATACCTTGTGTTGCTCTCGCCCAAGGGACTGAGTGCACCGCGGGAAACTCAGCACGTCGTCCGCGACGGCCCAAGCCATGCGCGAGCGACGTCCGGGGAGTAATTAACTTTCGGGGGTGCGCGTATGTGGTCAAAACACGCCCACGTGACATGTGGCCCGGGACTTCACACACATACTGCGCGTACTCCGCCCACTTCGTTTGGGTTGATGTGCTGGTTACATACACAAGCGATCTCCTACATTGCTGCCAGGCCTGCGGCGCGAGCATGAGACATACCGATACCCTGCGAAAGCGTTCGTTCAGCATTGGATGCGCTCGCCCCACAGTGACACTCGGGCCGTACCTCTTCTACCGCCAGCGGGAACCTCGCCTCCGCTCTTGCAAGCAATCGACAAAACCTAACGTGCTGCCTATGATTCATCAGCGTCATTGCAGTGTCATTGTGTTCAGCTGGACCTACCTTCGCGCGTAGGCAGCGCCCCCTAGGTGGCCTGCAAGTTTGCGTTCCTGTGCGCGCGCAGCCCATATTGTCCCGCTGTTGCGATAGCTCTGTTTCGTGCGGTACATCTCTTCCGAAACAGTTTCATTTTCCTCCGTCCACCGTGCGAGAAGGGCGCTATACCGGAACCAATGCACTCGTAAACCTGCACGGTCTGTTAGTGGATACGCTCGGATGCGCCACTCGCTGACTCACTGTCGAACAGAAAGTCTGTGATATCCCTCCCGGTCTTCTTCGCCAGGAAGGAGAAATTTCCCCATAACCACGATGGGACGCGCTGACTGTCACCTATGCGCTGTTCTTCGGTCACGATCACAAATGCTTGACAGTGGGTATCGAGCAGCTCGCGAAGGTCCGGGTCATCGCGCGCCATTCCCAGCGCGATCAAGCGCTCCCGTTCGGCGCGGTATCGCGCTTTGGTGACGTTCATCGCCGCTCTCATGGCATCCAAGCGGTGATCTACAGGCGCGGTGCGCTTCACGCCACTGACGTGCTTCTTGCGATCCTCAACCCCCGCATGCATCATCAGTTGCATGCGTAAGTCGTCCAGTGCCTCGTGCGCGTATCCCTGCCGAAGTTCACGCTCGGTCCGTACAGCGTCCGCCATGGCCTCGTCTGTTCGTACTTCCGGAGGGTAGTCAGAGGGTAGTGCCATGGTCGGAATGGTATTGAGCGATTTCAAGAGCTTGAGACGCATCTTCGCGGCGACGTTTGCTTTTTTGCGCTTGCGGCGCTTGTCCGCGTGTGAGCTGGGTCTGGCCTCGCCTGATGTGTCCTCGGGGTCAGAGCTGTGGGAGGAATCAGTATCTACCTGTGCTGGTGGTAGATATGATGAGCCTGTTGCGCCCTGCGTCGATGCGGACGAGCGCGGCTGGGGCGATAGGATTGTGTTGAGGTAGGTCGCGATGTCCGGTGTCGAAGGCTGCGGGTCCGTGTCAACGCGCGCGCGTTTGGACCGAGGTCTTGCCGCACTACCTCCTTCTACCTCCTCGTCGTCTCCGCTGTCACTTGAAGAATCGTCAACTGAAGCTGCCCCGCCGGGGGGCGTGGTAGGTTCTTGAGCCGATGACCCCGCACGGACGAGGTTTTCGAACGCGAGGTTGACGGCTGGCTGCATGAATTCATCGCGCCTGTCCCTGAGCGTCACGGCCTTGTCTGCTAACTCCTGTAACCGCTCAGACACTTTCGCTTGTTGCTTCTGGCTGTTCGGCATGATCTTGATCTCCTCGCGCAGCACGCCCCTGGGAAAGATGTCAATGGCGCTGTCGTGGACTTCGTGAATGTTCGGCTGTACCTGTCCTTTTCGAGTTCCAGGATGTCGTGCATGACACTTGCTAGTCCGTGGCCCTGGTGATCTCCTTTCTCCGCGAGCTCTTGAAGCAGAGTCGCGGCTATCTGCTTGGATGTCAGCGCTATCGTGAATGCCGTTAGTGAACGAACGTTATCGAATATGAAGCCACGGTTACATATTGTGGGTGCGAGCTCGTACTCATTCGGGAGGTCACCGTGTTGCTTGACGTCGACAGCCTGGCGTTTCCATGCTGCTTCGCGCTCCTTCCATTCGTCGAGTGTTTCTTGCCCATGTAGTTCCACAATGTTGTCTTCGAGAATCTTTACGTACTCCTCGGTCTTGCTCAGGTTCTCCTCACTGCGCGCCATCTTGGCCATTAGGAAGGTCACTGGCATGGAGTCAGTACAAATTTGCTCGGAACACCATCTGACTGACCCATTTGATGTAGGTGTTTGACGTTCTGCGCATCCAGGATGTCGTTGAGCACATCATGGCGATGTCCGGCCGTCATCTCCTTCGTCGCCCGCGAGATTGCGTTGATGAGGCCCCACAGCCTTTCGCATGTCTCCCCATCGTCCATACATGAGCACGGGAGTAGGTTGAGCGAGAACTTCTGGCGACATTCGCGCGTGTGCATGGATAGGTGCCACTTTCCGATCGCGGCGAGGATCGTTGGCAGGTCTGCCGAACTAATCGACACGAGCTCGTCGATCATTTCTTGAGTGAACTCCCGGGCTAGTCGGGACCCTATGCGTATGACGTATTGGCACATGATGTCGTACACGATGACGAGCAGTTTCAGAGGCAGGTATGGTTGCAAAGCCGACACCAGCGCGATGTCGATGTAGACGAACCTGGCTGCAGGTTAGCATGATACACCTACAGATTAGTCTCGGCACCCGTACCCTTCCTTATTCGCGAGGTCAACCACTGAGCCCGGAAGGGTGCACATGTGACGACACAAGACTGCTACGATTCCCGAGACCGACCCCCGATACTTGCCGTACTCCATCGCACCGAAATTGGAGCACGTACTTTTCTGCCGTCGAACATCAGCTGATATTATTTACTGTTGTGACGCGCGGCGCACCTCCTTATCTTTCGGTTTGGGTACGTTTTTGATATAATGGGCGAAATCCCTTTCGTGGACAAAGTATCCGCCGCCCATCGACAGCGGTACATCGTCGGCGTCCGCGTGCTTGTGTTTGAGATTGAAGTGGAAGTTACCGTCAAGGGCGATGTGCAGCGCGTCGATGTGGCTGGGCGAATGGTTCAGTTGACGAAGGCGCGCCAGGTGATATTACTTACCGGTATTTCTCGTCGCGTTCTTGCCACCCCTCGCGCATGTTGATTTCAGGCTGAGGACACGCTGGACACAGCGCTGTCAGGACGCGCGGCTTAATGTTCCGAGTCGGGTCGACCGCGGCTCGTTGGCATGCCCGTATGAATGAGTACTGCCGGAATGCGTCGTTGAGTTCGCGATATCGTTCCTATTTTAAAGTCAGTGTGCTTGCGGACTGGCACATTTCGGGAGTGACTCACCGGTACGTCTTCCGTGAGAACTGCGTCCGTGCGCGACTTGAGAAACGTTGAGAAGTCGTGGATGTTAGTGTTCGTCTCGATCAGCAAACCGTGGTAGACTTCCAGCGCGGCGATGGTTATCGCAGTGCGTGGACGGTCCCAGGTGGCCGGCCACAGTCCCGCCTCGATCAGTTGCTCGCCGTCCGGCCGCCGCGGATCACAGCGGCAGAATGCGACCGTGACATTCATGAGGCCTCGTTCATGTACGACTGTCATCTCCCGGAGGAAAGACGAAGACGGGGTTACGCCGTCTGACCTGGCTATGCGCGGGCAGCAGCTCGTACCATGCCCCAGGGCCATGATGTATCCCAGGTCGGTCATCGTGGTCTTGGCCCAATACTCATCGGTGGTGTTCCAGAGTCGTATGCGGTCGTACGGTCGTGTCTGGTGCGAGGCGAAGATACACTCATGGCATTGCGCCGGAGCTAACGGGCAGTCTTGGCATCAATACCAGATTCTGCCCACTTGTTCTGAGGCCTGACATGTGGGGCACACAGTGCAAGACGGCGGAGTTTCTCTGGCGTCCAAACAATTGCGGGCATGGACGGCGTGCTTGTCGAGGAACACACCCATCTTTCTGGACGGCTGCAATAGACGGTTACAAGACGATACGTACAACGTTAACTTAACGTACCAGGTGCCTTTGGCTGGCGCTAGGCCCCTGACTTTCCCCGTCATTCGCTGATGTCGTGGGTCTCCCCCCTGCCTGTGTTATGGTCGGGTCTGCCGTTCCCGGGACTATCGGCGAGGCCGACGCAGGTGGCTCGGAGCCAGATGTTGATGCCGTGAAACTGAACGGCGTACCCATGCCAGACATTCCTTCCCCTCCGCCCGAAAAGTCATAGGCATGGCGTGATGATCTCTGCGTTGGGGTTTCCGCCGTGTTGCCTGATCCGTCGTGGCCAGTGTTGGACGTCATCGGGGCCGCGGCGGAGCGCGCGAGTAAGCTTGCTGCGCTACCCAGCCCAGGTATCTTCGGACGGCGAGGACCCATGGCGGAAATGGGGGGCAAGGCGGGAGGTAGCAGGATGATGGAAAAGAAATAGGGGTCGGGCGGGCGGTTTGCATATGTGGTGCTGTCCCAAATAGGCTCGAGGGCCTCCGTCAC
This sequence comes from Daedaleopsis sinensis, assembly GCA_033807695.1. Taxonomy (NCBI): domain Eukaryota; kingdom Fungi; phylum Basidiomycota; class Agaricomycetes; order Polyporales; family Polyporaceae; genus Daedaleopsis; species Daedaleopsis sinensis. The sequence continues at coordinate 1,105,589 of CM066310.1, read as the reverse complement.
AGTGCACCATTATTGGCTTGCATCGGAATGCCGGGTTCATGCGATTTTACACAACAGTCTTACCATGAGCATGTACGTACGAGTGTAGACAGTGTATAGGAGGGGCTCTAACTGCCCCCTGACTTGGCGGGACCTTCACCAATATGCCCAACATGGCCGCAATTGACGAGTTCGATGGTTCATATCATGTAATTATCTCAAACAAGGGATCAACACAGTGAGACGGCGATACCTGATTGTGTGGGACATGAGTGCAAAAGTTCCTATGTTCATATCCACGAGGAACGACTCACATCGAGTACCCCAAGAGGTCGCACCCGCCACGTCCACCCCAGTTCGCCGGGTATAGTGTCGTTTCGTGTCCCTCCTGTGCCATGCGGTTGGCTGCACTGATCCCGGGGGCGTTCTTCCTCAAACGTGGCTTGGATATGGAATAGAGGAAAACAAGCGTACCTGTTCCCCATAGGGTCCCCGTCCCTGTTCCCGTCCTCCACGATCTCTCAGAATTTTGCCGTTAGAGCACCTGTGGGCATGGGCATATGAGTTTCACACTGTGTTACCATACGGTTCACGTTGGCGTACCGACAGCAGCTGGTTACCTGCTCGCCTCGGCGCGCAAGGTTGAGGCATATCTCATGGGTTTGGGCCGAGGGTTGCGAAAAGAAGGGTGTCGGCAGAGCGGTAGGGTGTCCAATCGTCCTGCCCGTCGGTTTGAAATGGTCGGTCGCACGTCGTGGGTCGGGAAGATCTCTCATCGGAGGCTGCTGCCGTCCGGAGATCACTTGCGTCGGTGAGCCGGACCCACCTTGGAGCTTACATAGCTGGCAAGGTCGGGCCCAGGTGTTCAGTGGGGGGTGCGGGGCGTACTCGCGGCGGCGCAGGAGGTGATGCGTACAGTCGACGTAGAGGCGAGAGATAAAGATGACGGCCCGACAGGCCCAAATTGAGCCTCGTCGGACTTGGAAACTTGGTGACCTCCGCAAATGGTCGTATGCCTGTTGTTAGTACCGTAGCTTATGATGTAACTGGGGTTGTATTGAAGGATGACATCGCTTTGATCGATCGTTATACAGCTGTGTTATTACTTTCAAACGTGGATTCAAAACTTCGCGTCATGTGACGACAGATGGTTCCCACGACAGGCGTTTCCCCCGTACGCCCTTTTGGGACGCGAAGGCTCTCCTCCTTCTCCGCCATGTCCTGCACATCGCTCTGCTCACTCTGACGCCACGGAGCCCTCAGCTTACCGTCAACCCCGTCTTATATCTGCCGAGTGTTGTGCCCCGCGATACGCGCGCCGACGCTCGCAGATCTGCCGACAAGGTCTGCCGCGCGCAACGCTTTAGCTTGCGCCGCGACGATCTCCAACTCTCGCCTCGGTGTCGGACACCTCCCCAAGATCCCGCGATCTCCCTCAAACCCTCGCCCAAGAAACAAGACTTCTCGGTCCCCCCCCCACCCCCCTTCAACACCTTCTCGGCCCACCAGGACTCTGGAACTCATCAAGCCCGCGGTGAGTGCCACCTGCCACCGCAATCATCAGCATCCCCAAATGGCGTCGTCCGGCGATAGCTCAGCCAGCAAGCCTCGCCCCAAGTTTCCAGATTTCAAGCGCATTGTACGAGAGCCCACCCCAAACGATCCAGAGGAGCCGGTCCCTGAGCCGTCGTCGGTGGTAGAAGATGTCGCGGAGATGGTACATGTGCCCACCATGTACGCTCGCCTCTTAATTCCGCACCCGAGCGCAGCTAACAGTATCATTGTAGATCGACGGGTGCGCTCAGCGTGAGCGCGCCGGACTCGCTCGCCGTGTTTTCCTCCGAGTCGGAACGGAGCGAGGATGAGGACTCAACGCGCGCCCCTCCGGTTTTGAAAGTCACGCGGCGGACGAAAGGTGACTCTCTCTCCGCCGTGCAGCTCGTATCACGCTAAACGTATCCGCCAGCTCCGAACGTGACCAAATGGTATCAGGCGTTGGTGGCAGCGCGCGGAGAGTTTGACCGCATGGTCATAACCTCCCCCAATCAGCTCTACGTCCCGCCCTATCCCAAAGAGACCGCCGTCATTGAAACGTTCAACGACGGCAAGTGGGGGATTCACGAGTACAGTCACAGCCCGCAGGACCTCACTCGGGGGTGGTGGCACCTGGCCTGCATCCCGACGTCTTCCACGGGTCCAACCGCCGAGGCACTCCGGGTCTCTCTCGATGGGCGCAAACATTGGAAACCCGACACGAGCATCGGCTTCAGCGGCATGGGTTACATCGTCCCGGAGATGATGAAAGATTTCTTGACGCACGCCAAATCGGCCATCGAGGGCTGCAAGCGCATGGTCGCGCCGCCGAACGTACATCAATATGCTCGATTCGTGATCACCATCCTGCGACAGTTCGTCCAACGCCTACGCCACGCTCCCGCGGCCCCTTCGGTTACCATCGCCGTGGCAGCGCATGTCCAGCGCCTGACCCTCGAACTTCTCGGACTACAGACGTACATGGAAGTCGTCGTCCCGCGGATAGAGTCGGGCAACGACCACTCCCGTGACGTCCTGCCTGTTATCGGGGCTTTCGTCCGAGAAGGAGCAGATGCGGCGACTCTCACTAGGGTTGGGATTCCCGTCTGGTACCTTCAACCGCTGACGCACAAGCTCGCAGTGTGGGAGGTCGTGCAAGTTCTTCATTTCCCCAGCGACGTTTCGGAGGTCGTGCAAGTTCTTCATTTCCCCAGCGACGTTTCGGACAAACCCTGCGACCCGCCCATCTACCATCGGCCGACGGGCATCGCAGGCGTGGCCAATATGACCGGCGTCTGGCAACGCAACATGGTCCTCGCAGTCTCGAAACATCTCGGGGGAACTCACCTCGCTACGCTGACTGTTGCCGAGGTCCCTGAGGCTGCCGACGTCCGCCGTCCTCCTTGTGTCGGCGCGGGCTCCAGCCGGAAGCGAGCGCGGCTAGAAGAACCAGAGGGCTATAGCAAACATATTTCCATGCGCGCAGCGGGCGTGTCCGTCGACGCCAAGGTTGTAAAGCCCTCCGGTAAAAGACGGCGAGGGGCGCGAGGGAAAGGCAATGGGCAGCGCGCGCCGGACGCGAACGTTGGGGGCCGGGATGATGGCGAATGCGAACAAGGGGAGATATCCAACCTCGACGCGAATGCGCCTCAGCCGGCAAAATCTTTCGTCCCCTCCCCCTTTTCAGAGGTTGCCCCAATTTCACTAGCTGTTGTAATCCTGATACATTACGAACTGGTACTTCCCCTAGAACGCATTGCAATATAAACAGGATATGCACCTGATGTAATACGATGTCCCGGGACTATAGAGAGCAGGCCGGGACAGGCTGTAGCGACCCGGTCGGCACGTCGGCAGCCTGCCTAATTGGGCTATTTTCGGTCGATTTGGCGGCTAGCAGGCCATACGAGCCAAGCGGGCGGCTGCGCGGCCGAAAGCGGTCGGTGCGCTGTGGCAGTGGGCGCCCATGCGACCCGGAATGGGCAGGGAGCGCCCACCGGATAATGGGTGCGACTCGGACCGGGCCTCCAGCGTCTATGTGCCCAAAAGGGACACGGGGCAATGCGGAAGGGCCCCCTCGCGACCTGTTCCGGGTTGCGGACACGGCATCTTGCGGCAGGACCTGGGCTCGGTCCACGGCGTCTATCCGCTCAGGTCTGGGTGCCTACCGGGCCACGGGTGCGATCCGGGACCCGGTTCCGGGCGTCTAACCCCCCAAAAGGGCGGCTGGCGTCTGTTGTGCCAAAAGGGGGGTTCATACGGGCCTCCCAGCGCTCCGGCCCAATTTAGCAGTTACATCGACGCTCTGGGGACTTCTCCCTCGTTCTGCAATATACTGGCTGGACATTGTTTCAAATAGAATGCCAACTCTGTAGTGCTAATACTGATGTCCCATATATCTAGTCTTTCAGCAGTTTGCCATGGTAATACCTGAATTATTATGGCTGGGGCGTTCTCAATAGTTATCACGAACAGTTTGCACCCATTCAGAAGTCATACGTTGTATACCCTGCTGCGGCTCCTTGGAATCTGAGCTACCTCGGGTTCAGTGCAGGTGACTAAGCATATATTGGGCATAATACTGCATACTAATATATGGACGGTGCTCATACTACATAGCACAAAATACGAAACAGTGAGCAGTTCGTCGTTCAGGGCGAAGGGAGAAGGGGCGGCAAACTGAGCTATATACCATCGATAGACTACCCCTTGTTTTCTGGGGGTATGGCACAGGAACACCGGGCATACTACCGGACACGAGCACTGAAGTGTAGCGAGGAAATTAACGTGTGCAAGATTACATAAACGATTAGAGCAAAAAGAGGGCAGCGGCGACCGAGACGATGACACGTGCGCGACGCGACACGCATGGGGTAGATATGCAACGGCCGAGGCTACAAATGCATGCACGAGGACGTGTGGCATCTACGAGAACCGGTGCGGGCGTGAGAAGGCTGCTCAAGTATCATCGAGTTCAAGCACGGCGACGTCGACGTTTCTTGGCAGGCGGCAATTTCTCGTTCGAGTCGTCGGGGGCCGGTCTCTTGCTGTAAACGATGTTAGTCCGTATGTGATGGTATGGACACATGAAGGGAGGAGACTTACCCTTCATTTTGCCCACCAACACCTAAGAACGCGGTGACCATAGAAGAAATGACCCATCCAACATCTTGAACGGCCTGCTCCCAATCCCCTCGTGTGGCGTCGGTTGCGACACCCCTCCACCACGTCAACGAAAGAAGTATGATTAACATACCATTTTTCCCCGGCCTTTTCAGACTCCCCCAATCGCCCGCTCCCCCGATGACAGGCCGTCCACGACCGTCACGCGTACGCCACTCCGGTTGAAGTGCTCCCCACCATTCCCACCACTCTACAGCGAATTGCGACTCGTCCGATATGGCGGGGGTCTTCTTAAGCTCGCGGCGAAGGACTTTGATCCAGTGCAGGATTTCGGCAGGTCGGTGAACGACACCTAGACCGCGAGTCTGTTGCATGACCGAGTTAGTATCACTGCCTTCACATGTCCCATGGTCTAGTACTCACGTTGGTCTCCCATTTATAGTGGCGTTCAAGAACGGTCCACAATTCGACCGCTCGCATGAAATCCGAGCCGCATCCCTTCGACTCCATGAAGTCGAATGGACCTCGTACCCAGGCGGGCCAACCGTCCTCGTTTATGATGATGCCACCCGGGATTGTGTAGGCACCATGTTCTGCAGGTATGGCAGGGCGCGACACACTCGTCGACGAGCCTGGGGCAGAGTCTAACGCACTTGATGGCGTCGCAGCGGTTCCTGATGATGTAGTCGTCGTCGATGAGCGGGATGTCGAAGGCAGAGCCGGGGCAGGAGTCGACAATGACGATCCATTTGACAAAGTCTTGGAGGCGCCGCCTGACATCTGCCGGGGCCGCGTAGCGGCGCGGCCTGCGTTCCACGATGCAGGAGGGGGGAGCGAGATGCGGGACGCGGCCGTCGGGGCCGCGGGCGTTGCAGGAGGGGGTATGGTCATGGGAGACGAGGCTGGGATCGTCGGACTTGTCGTGGCCGCAGAAGCAGGAAGCAGGATGGACACGTGAGATGAGGCCGGTGTCGTCGAAGTAGTAGCCGCGGACGTTGGCGCAGCAGGCGGGATAGACGTGCGAGACGAGGTCGAGGCCGTCGAAGTGGTGGGCGCAGACGTTGGTGGAGCAGGGGGCATGGATGTGCTTGGTGAGGCAGAGGCCGTCGAAGTTGACGGTGCGGACGCAGATGCAGGGATTGACGCCTCGGAGACGTGCCTGTCAAGCTCCCTCAACGCTCGCGAGTCGTCTTCGACGTCGTCGTCATCGTCGCTGGACTCAGTTGAGTCCTCGGAGGACCCCTCGTACGACGAACTTGAGTCTGACGACTCATCTGATGCCGTCCGGGGCAGGGTGACTCCCTTTCCCTTGCCATTACGCACTTGCGGGCGCGGTCGGAGGGCGCGCGGCTCAGGCGCGACGAGGGCGGATGGCCCTGCCTTGCCTCCCTTGCCTCCCTTGCCTGCGCCTGTCGATCTGCCAGCACGCCCGTGCTTGCTCTTCGTCGTGCTGCGGGTGGCGGCGGTGGCGGCAGCGTTGATCGTCGAGGTCGGGGTGTCCATCAGAGAAGGGGCGTTGCTGGTGGGCTGCGCGTCGGTCGCGGGCGCGAGACTAGGAGCAATCGGGCGATTGGGGCTGGAAGCAGTCTGTGTAGTGCGCGCGGTTTCGAGGGTGGTAGTGGTGGTTGCAGCCATAGGAGCGAGTGACGGCCCTGGCGTGGAACTACTCGCACCAGCTCCCTCTGCGCCGGACGCAGCCTTCTTTGCCTGTCGTTCTTTATATTCTGTAATAAGATGTCGTTAGTCTCGCCTTAGAATGTGCATTGGTCGACATACCAGATGTGTGCATTAAAAACCGCGTGAAGGATGCCATCGCATCTGTTCGGAAGCGATCCTTGTCGAACAGATGCCAAGGTAGGGGCATAGCACCGTCGGTCTTGCCGGCGTTGACACTAAAAAGACGTTAGATGGTGAACAGCGGAATATATACAGAGTGTAACGCACACTTTGACCTCGAACTCGCGCGGGGACGACGGATCAACGATCGGAATGCCCGCAAAGAGAGTCAGGTAGAATCCGGTCTTCGTGCGGATGATCTCGAGGAGTGGCTGAACGATCCCGGCCACCATCTCTCGTGCACTGTTGGACATGTGAGTAAATATACGACACAGTGCCCAAGATAGGCACCACTCACGCAGCCTGTGCGTCCGCGGGAGGGGTTGCGGCAGCGGCCTCGGCCTCTGCTTTCGCCTCGGCGACGTCTAGAGCGTGAAGCTCCTCCACCTCCGAGTGTAGAGCGGCGACAAATTCCGGGGTCTCCTGCTTTAACAATTCCCGGGCGATCCGGCTGCGGAAAGCGAGCCTGTGGGAATTATCGAGGCCGGATGTGGTCCATCGCTCTTGAAAGATCGTGTTGATGCGTTCGGGGTACTTCGTCATGTAGAGCTGCCAATCAGCAAGCATGCGAGGTGGGGGGGGTGGGTGCTGCTTCGCGTGGAGGTCTTGGAAGAAATCGGCCCACGGATTGCCGTGCTGTCGGAAATGAAGTTGGCGCAGGTATCGAAGGTGCCCTCGAATGCGCTGAAGTGTCATGCGTGATGGTTAGTTACGCACAATTGTGAGATGCTACTGTATCATGCACCTTTTGTGTCTGCGAGATGACATCTCCTTTTCCCTTCCACACCTCGTCCGTTTCGGGAGGCTCCTCGCGAGAGCTGGTGGATGGATCTTCGTCGATGGGGTACCACCAAGGAAAGTTGTCCCAGTACTGAGAGTAGAGCCTGGTCCAGAATGGCTTCTGCACCGCGCGGGGCGTTTTTTTGAGGTCGATGAAGGAGGGGAGGAACTCGTCGAGGAAGGCGGCGCGTTCACCGTGGAAATTGCCACGGTTGCCAGGTTTGCCGCCCTTGGGCTGCTTCTTCTTCCGTCGGCGATCTCGGGCGACGGCAGGAGGCGCGTTAACGGCGGCGGGCTCGGGCTCAACTTGATAGAACTGGAGTTCTGAGGAGTGGTCCATTGTCGTTCAAGGAAGAGGATACTGCGAGGGCAGTTGTGATGTATTCTTTACAGCGGGAGGAGGGTGAGGGCAGTATATCTCAGAGTGATCGCCCAGGGTGTGACTGGTGTGACTCCCGCGTCACCTAACCGAGAATGTTCGTACCCGACCGGATGTTAGAGCAGATCATCCACCATCTCTAGTTTATCCCTCATCTTACTGAGCCTCTACTGCATTATGATCTCCACAGAGTGATCTGTTGGCTCGACATTAGTGCCATAGCTCTTGAATACTGGCAGCAATGACACTGACGGTACTATTAGAACAACTCCACGCGCCTGTCTAGCCCGCCGCGGTCACGGTGGCTATCGCCACCTAATACTAATGTCACAGCTTAGGAATGATCGGGCTGGACCGAGCCATCGGATATCACTAGAACGAGTATGTTTCGGTAGACCGTTCGCGACACATTCTGATGTTAATTTGCCCTCAGATCTCACCATCCTACAAGACGATCCGCGGCTACTTGATCCCCGCCCGTCTGGTTCATAAGGACGCCCTGCGTACGGTAAGTGGTATATTGCTAGTGCAGTACGTGCGCGCGCGATGTGTCTGCCGACGTGCTTCCACCTGAAGGCCACACACGTACAGTGCAAGGGCGCGTTCCCCGCCCGTGGCAAGAAACCGTATCCATCGACTCGCCAATCTAGGAGCTGAAGTTTTGAAACACTGAGTGGGGCCGCAGCCTCCCGACCGCGTCATAATACAGGCCATCGTGATTCGCTATCGTGAGGCGTCACATTTGGTCTCGGCCGCCGTTGATTTGTTTTCAGATTCAGCGTGAACGATCACGCGCGGCCCCGACCTCAGGCCACAGTCTTCAGAATCCGCAGGCCCGCTTCATGTGGTGCGGTACATACCCCGTTGATCGGCACCGTCGATACAACACACGAGTAAGTCTTTCGTATACACCCCTACGCCCTCAGTACGATCGTTATGCTAAGTTACACCTCACGCTGACTGCAGGCTGCAGTTCGCATCGCACATCACCGATGCCGACTCCGAGTCGCACACAAGCAAATAGGTTGACGTGGTCCACAGCTCAGGTCCTCGTGCACTGCCGGGTCATGCATATACTCGGCCCGCAGTCAGAAATCCATGGCGAATTGTGAGCACAGGTCTCAGAATTTTTAGCATGCTTAGTGTCCAAGCTTACTCATATGCGGCGGCAGTAACATGTCACCATGATGATCATGGTCATAATATACATGCTAGGTAGTATGTACTACAAGTCGGCAATATCCTTAGGGTTGCAGTTTGTAGTGACTCCTCACATGAACTATGTATCCTAGTACCCTTTTGTAGTACACTACTAGTAGAGACGAACGATTGCGCATTATATAACAACGAGTCATCATACGCAACAAGTATGGCAGCGAGGACAACAAGTTACATTTATCCAGCACGGGTCGTCGTCGTGGGTCGCCGTCACGATAGATACATGTCGCAGCGAGCTTCGAAGGCAGCCGTCATATACATTATCTTATACGATATAGTTGTCAGCCTTGCCCACCAGATCCGCCTCTCGCCCATAGACATCTCCTCACAAAATGACCCAAACAGCATTGCAGCTATTTGCTCGAGAAGGGCATCCCCTGCGCCGATCCATTCTCCCTTCTGAGCCACCCACGCTCGCCTGTCGAAATCGCGGTTGAGAAGGGCGGTGAACTCACGGTCGAGTTTCTCCGCGAACATAGCCAAGTACTCCGTGTAGCCCCATGCCATGAGAGAACACTTTAAAGCCACAACAGCATCCCAGTCTCGCACATTTGGGCTCGGATGGAGACCCACTAGGTCCTCCGAGTCCACTCCGTGTGGCCTGCGAACCGGTAATGATGAGCATCAGCTACCCCCCATGTTCGCGCAATGGTAGAGCCAGGAGTAGAGACGGTGCGAGTCAAGCTCACCTCACGAGGGGTCGGCTCAGGTCAGCCTCAGGAGTGTCGGAGGAAGAAGATGTCCGGCGGCCATTCCCTCCTAGTGGAGACAACTGGGGAGTCTCCTCGGAATAAGCAGAAGGTGCGGCTGTGTCTGGCGACCTGCGCGTCGCGCTCGGGAGCCCTGAGCACTGCGGCCCATCGAATGTAGCCTGCGACGGCACTGGTAGTGTAGCGTCGCCGTACAGTGTGCGAGGCGGGGCTGGTGGCACGCCTCCTCGCAACCTTTCGTGTGTCAATATGTGGGTCAGAAAATGACAAACCGGAAGTCAGCAGGATCTCACCTCTTCTGTTTCTCGTAGTATCGTCGATTCCGAGCCTGCCGGTTCTTTTTCTTAACGTCTTGTGTGCGAGCAGATGCGTTCGTATGAACTGTAGCATAGTCCATCGAAGCTTAGCGTATGATAGGAGAGGAGAAAAGGCACGAGCGAGAGGGAGCGACTGAGGATGGAGATAGACCTAGTGTGGATAGAGGTCGGCGACTCGAGGTAGCAGTGAACGTCGTCTTAAGACGCTTGGCCATATCCACTGCCGCTCGTGTACGCGTCTTACTTTGAGCGGATTAAGACACGCGCTCTGCAAGCCGTCTTACCTGCTGCGCGCCTCCGAAAGTATAACGCATATCCATGGAGCTCGCGTGGACACGCCGTACACTATTGAAGATGGGGGATTGGGTTACATTCATTTCGACGCATACGGCGGACGGGTACAAGATAGTATAGCGAATGCTAAGAGTAGTGCTCTAGGCGCAATTGAAACGCTTCTGGACATCCTCCCACTTGCTGAACATAGCGACTCCACGCTCCCACCTCTGCTTGCCTGACTGCACGAACTCCCGGCCCGCGGCGAAGAAATCTTTCTGTGTTTGATGTTCGCACTCGACCCAGCGAAACAAACCGCCTGCGGAGTACTGGACCAAGGCGTACCGACGCTCTTGCTCTGATCCCAATGCCGTGTTCGAATGGCGGAGAATCGCAGAGGGGATGATAATGGTGCTCCCCGGAGGGAACTCAATCACCATCTTAAGGTCCCAAAGAACTAGGTGCCCTCCCTCGACCGGGTTGTAATCGCCAATCGCGGTGACGGCGCACAGCCCATGCGCGAGATTGAGATGGTCAGTGTGGACGTACGAGATCGCCTGGGGACCGAGGTTTAGGCTCATAGCCGCGAAGGCGTTGTTCGTGAAGTTCCTCTCCAACGTCTGATCCTGCTCGCAGATAGAGTCAAGCGTAGTATCGTAGAACTTATATACATCGGGGAAAAACGATCGGAAGGAGTCTACGGCCGCGGGGATGGAATCATCGTGAGCTCACGAAGGGTTGCAATAATTCTTACTCACAATTGGCGAAGTTCGCGACTCTCTTGATGGGGACGAGGTTCTTCACGGCGTTCCAAACCGCCTGGTTATGCGGAGAGTGTGCGAGCCGGCCGACGCGCTGGAACGGGCGCGTCGAGGACTGAGTTCAAATGCAGCAACAACGCAGCTCACCTTCTGGCCTCCACCGAAGGATATTCCGGTAGCGATGGAGGGGAAATTGCCCCTGCGGCTCGAACGGTCGCCGGTGTTGAAGTTGTACGCCGTGCGAGTGGTCTCGAAGATCTTCATGAGAGGCTCGTTGATATCGCCCCATCGAGGTTGCCCAGCGAGGCTGCCAATCAAGTACCCTCTCTTGTCAAGTAGCGCGTGACACGTTCTGGACATGCGCTGGCCATGAGCCCCTAGGCGACACTCTGCAAGGAGAGCACGCCCGACCACACACCTCCCAGACCATGCAATATATTGCCAGCCCTCCCGGTCGCGGAGCTCCTGAACGGGAACGGCGCGGCGATCTTCATCGGTCTGATTGTATAGCTTAGCGGTGAAGCTGTTCGCAGTGACGGGAACGTCGGATCTATCGAGGGAGCACGCCGTCTGAATGGGGGTGCAAGAGGCAGGTGGAGGGGCAGTATCGACATCGTTTACCAATGTTGAGTTGACAGCGGCCTCGGTCTGCACGGCAGAAGCAGCTTGAAGATACTTGAGCGACGCCTTCTTCAACAGCTGCGACCCGGGCGTCTTGGCGGCCTCCTTCGCTCGTTGGGCACGGCGGCGAGCCTTGCGATGCTTGCGCATATGATCCACAGCGTTGGAGACCCCAGCAGCGTTAGTGGCCTCGTGCGCGGGCTTGCTCAGAGTCGTCGTAGAGAGGTGGGCGCAGTCGTGCTCGAAGAGATGGTCGAGGTTCTCTGAGGGCACCGGCGGTGGTGTGTTCTCGGGGAGTAGGGTAGGCTCATCGGGATCGACGGCGGCCGTCGGATCGGTGGACAATTGGGCACTGGCTGCGGCGAGCTCCGCTGCCTGAGCCTCGCGGACTTGCTCCAGCCGGGCTTCCAGATCGAACTCGGGAGGGGCGTAGTATGGTTGGCCAACCTCGACGAACCATGGAGAGAACTCTCGCCCAGAGCGTGTCTATTATAAGTCCATGTCAGACGCTATTGTCGAGGAGGCGGGCTATGAATATTACCTGGCGGAGGGAACTCGGAGGAGGTTGGCGGAGAGGAGAGAGGGAAGGAACGATAAGCGGGCCTTGGACAAACATGCATTAGTCATGACTTGCGTGACTAGAGACAATGTCGCATCGCCGGCGGCGCGCACCACAGCCCCGGGCTCCAAGGTGGGAGACGCACTTGGGTCAATGGTTCACGGTAGCCAGCTACGCTATGAGAATAGACTTACCCTTCCGAAGCTTTCCCTGACGCGTCATCGCCGTAGCTACCTCTGTCGAAGGGAGGGTTATGATGTTGAGACGACGACGGTGAGGAGCAAGAGATTTAAAGTTCATTACTCAGCCGCCCAAAGAGTATATATGCGTGATGTCACAGTCATGTGCGACGTGACACAGTCAACTCGTCCGTGTTCCTCCTGCGAGAAAAATTAGTTAAGTTCTCCACTACATCTCCGAACTCCCTAGCGATGAGTTATCGACCGTCTGGCAGGCGTTCGGCTCGTAAATCTCAGGCCGATGCTAGTCTAACTGCAAGCTTCGACGACATCACTAGCAGCGAGATCCTTCCTGTCCCCGTACTAGCCTCCGCCTCGACGTCCCACTTCACCATCGAGAACGTATCCGAGGATCGAAGACGAATTTACCGCGACACGTTTCCCTTGCCTGACACTCCTTCATCTCCCGAGCCCAACTACGACCTCGGGGACGCTAGTGGCGCCACACACGACCTCAGCAATGCAGAGGTCGATGGGAACACCTCCTTTTTTGTGGCAGATGAGGGCGCGGGGAATGAAGTACTCTTGGGCCCTCAGAGCGCAAGGGCGAAGCGCTATGCGAGCTCTGTGAGTACACTATTGATCCCATCGCGCCTGTGGTTAACTGACATTCGGCTAGGACGAGCCGATGAAAGCGTTCATCCCCAAGAGGGACGGCTACCTGCAAGAGATAATTCGAAAGGACGGGAGGGGCCGCGCGACACGAGATCGATGCTTGGACTGTCCGGACCAGGAGAATCCCGGCAAGGCGGTGATACGCTGCTCAACGTGTGCGCCCGGATCTCTTTGCTGCGAACAGTGCACGGTGCGTAAGCACGCGGCCAATCCATTTCACCGGATCAAGGTACGTGATGTCTGCGTCGAGTACAATATAATTTGCTCACTGACCGTGTGTGAACAGAGGTGGACGGGCCAGTCATTCGAAAACGCGACCCTCAAGGAGCTCGGGTTGACCATTCAACTCGGCCACCACCACGACCGCAGCGCCTGCTCAAATCCAATCCCGTGCCAAGCCGACTTCACTGTCGTGCACATCGATGGCCGGCACACCATTGCACTCTACTTCTGTGGGTGCGACGGCGCCGGGCGCGCTGGAAGCGAGGTTCAACAGCTGTTGCGATACAATCTCTACCCTGCGACCGACTGCGACCCCAACACCGCATTCACATTCGCGTTGCTCGAGCACTACCACATCCAGAGCCTGCAGGGCAAAATCACGCTATACGACTACTACCAGGCGCTGGAACTCATGACCGACAATACTGGGACGCAGAAGATACAAGACCGGTATAAAGCGTTCATGCGCATCGTCGCGCAGTGGCGCCATCTCAAGGAGCTCAAGCGAGCTGGAAGAGGACACGACCCCACTGGTGTCATGGGTACGCAGCCCGGCGAACTCGCCGTACGTTGCCCTGCATGCCCTCATCCCGACATCAACATTCCCGATAATTGGAACGAGGTCTCGGACGACCTGAAGTGAGTGAATTGTTGTTTTCCTATTTCTATCTTTATTGAGCTGCTTCATTCTAGGTACATATACATGATGACTGTAGCTGTCGATGCATGTTTTCGTCTCAAACGCCGTGCCGTGTCCGACGAGCACAAAGATCCAATTCTCGGCAGTGGATGGGCTTATTTCGTGGAGGACACGGGCTATAAGGAGGTTTTGGCGGCGTACGGCGAGCAGAAGGAGGTATGTGACATCAGTGCCGAACTAATCATCCATTTATTTGGTCTGTTTGCTGACGATCAATATATTCGCGTAGATTTCAACATGTACAGGCTTATCGGCCGTCGACCACGCAAACACGAAGTTTTCGCGAGGCTATGCAGCAACTGGGGTAGGAGCGGTCGTGTGCGCGCGCCACGGCTTCTGGTTGGCGCTGGGTGTAGGAGACATTCAGAGGGGTGAAAAGTGAGTCGCTCGCGTTACATATCACCTCGATGACATTGTCCGACACTTACGCATTGTTGGGCTAGATATATAAATATGGACTACATATTCGTTTGCGCCATACGCCACTACCTCGTCCTCCGGAAGCTCGTCAGCTACGATATTGCGTGCCAATGGTCCAAAGACCTGCTCGACAGGATCGCGAGGTTCCCCGCCCACATCCGTATGGAGATCCCGGAGGGCTCTATCTCCTACGCCATCCCGAAGCTACACTTCGCCAGCCACAAGCCCGAAGGCCACTCACCGTATTCCCTCAACTACAGGGTGGGTGCAGGGCGGACAGATGGCGAGGAGATCGAGCGCGGCTGGTGGTGGATACAGCCCGCGGCAGCTAGCACGAAGGTGATGGGACCAGGAGCGCGTCAGGGGTACCTGAATGCCCAGTTCGGGTTTTCGAACTGGCGCAAGACGGTCGATATGCGTGAGTTGATCCGTCTATTGAATCGCGCCATGTCCCCGCTGACCGTGCTCCGTGGATATGCAGCATGGACCCTCCGCAAACGCCTCCGCGAAGCATGCAGCGTGTATGCAGAGCAGCGCGACGCGTTCGAGGACTTCACTCAATCACTGCGTCAAGGGCACGACACGGCCGCATGGGACATGGAGATCCGCCGGTGGGAGGCCGATCCCTTCGGACAAGACGACCCCTTCGTCGTCATCTCGCAAGGTATGGACCCGCGCGAGTCGCCCAGCACGTAACATTATCTGATCTCAAACGAAAGGCTTGACCCAGGCCGAGACCTTGCTTGAGCTATCAAACGAGGAACAGCGCGCGAGCGCAGTCCCAGGTTTCACGGCTCTTCATGACATTAGTGTCGTGGGGTTCGTTAGCATGGGCCTAGAGCTTGAGGAGGCGAAGTTAGTAAATCTTCAGTCCGAGGACGTGTGTCTGCCCATGCTGACTTCGAGTTGTATAGACTAAAGCTCAAAGAGGATATTAAGAACGCAACGGCGAGCCGCAAGGCTAGCCTTGTCGAGCGTCGCATAGCGTTGCGCCGACGTTTGCAGAAGTTCCGGGAGATCCAAGCTGTGTACATGCCCCGCGCCGTCAGCATGCTCGCCGAGGACCCGGAGTGCCGCACGGATGTCGAGCTGGTCGAGGAGGTTCGCCTAGGCCTCCCGTCGGAGATCAACCAAGCACGCCGCGACGCGGTGTGCTCTCCCCGCTTGCGTGAAGTTGAAGAGCGTCTTCGCGAGGCGCAGTGCCGCGACGCGCTTCAAGACATTCGTAACAAGCTGCACACAATCGATCACCTTCTCATCTACAAACGCACACAGGTGCGTCACCAGGGACCGAACACGCGTACACGCGAAGAGATCTCCCTGGAAGATACGCGCAAAGGCCGCGCAGTGGCACGGTATCGGCACGCGCGACGCGCGAAACTCGTGTTGTCTGGCTCTGGCGCATGGGAGAGGGAGCTGCGGCTGTTGGCGGATGACGATGTTCGAGGATTGCGTGACGACGAACCCAGCGCTGTCGCGAATCGAAAGCGCAAACGTGCTGACAAGGCCGGACCTGCTGAAGGTCGACGAATGCTTTCCTGGATCTGGCGGTCGACCGACCTCGATGGCACCGCGGAGATGGCTGCTTCACTTAAAGTGGAGTGGTTGAAGGCCCGCGCGAGGACAAACCGTTGGAGGGAAGAGATCCACATCCTTCTAGAGGAGATGCGACGTGTCCTCGCGACACACCTGTACGATGAGTTGGTTTGGACAGAGCACGCGCACGTCGTTCTCAATGCAGAGGATGCCGCGCTCCAGGAGGGCATAGCGTCGTACGCGTGGAAGCAGGTCCGCATCCGGCGGCGCATGAGGCAAACATTCCGGGTGATCTGCTTCGATGACGCCCGTGGCGTTAAGGGTAGCAGCTGGAAGCCCGAGGAGGAGTGGGCTGAGGTCTCCGATGTTACCCCACTCCTGTATAGCTTGCAAGAGCCTGATGACGTGTATGAGGAGTTTGTAGAACTAGTAGACGAGGAAGCAATTGACTTTTAACGTGTGTTCCCTCAAGTGCTATGTGCGCGCATACCTTGATAACTGGTCGGTCACTAAGTATGCCAGCGCCTATTCAAAGTAGGCCCATAATAGCTGACGTAGCACCCATGCCATACAACATATACTATAAAGTGCTCAACATAATTGTACAACTCTTAATCCGTGGGTGCTTAGATGTATGTATCGCCGCCTGTGGTAGAAAAACCAAGAGCGTCAGTAGAGCTTCTGGATTAGGCAGGAGCGCTGGGAGGCCCGTATGAACCCCCCTTTTGGCACAACAGACGCCAGCCGCCCTTTTGGGGGGTTAGACGCCCGGAACGGGTCCCGGATCGCACCCGTGGCCCGGTAGGCACCCAGACCTGAGCGGATAGACGCCGTGGACCGAGCCCAGGTCCTGCCGCAAGATGCCGTGTCCGCAACCCGGAACAGGTCGCGAGGGGGCCCTTCCGCATTGCCCCGTGTCCCTTTTGGGCACATAGACGCTGGAGGCCCGGTCCGAGTCGCACCCATTATCCGGTGGGCGCTCCCTGCCCATTCCGGGTCGCATGGGCGCCCACTGCCACAGCGCACCGACCGCTTTCGGCCGCGCAGCCGCCCGCTTGGCTCGTATGGCCTGCTAGCCGCCAAATCGACCGAAAATAGCCCAATTAGGCAGGCTGCCGACGTGCCGACCGGGTCGCTACAGCCTGTCCCGGCCTGCTCTCTATAGTCCCGGGACATCGTATTACATCAGGTGCATATCCTGTTTATATTGCAATATGTTCTAGGGGAAGTACCAGTTCGTAATGCATCATTCTTACAACAGCTGCTGCCAATTTGGGAAGCCGCACTTCGTGCCGCCTCCCCCATTCCGCGCACTTCGGCTTCTGCCCTTTATTTCTACCCTCCTCCTTTCCTTTTCGACACCGTGGACGACCGCTCCTTGTTGAACCTCGTCCCTGAACCGCGGCGTACTTACACAAGGTTCGACGAGAAGGTATCCCGCTACGTCCACAACTTTGTCCGTATCCGCTCTTTCCTTCGCGCTCGCGTCCTCGACCCTTCGCTATCGAACGACCCCCTGACGATTGCGGAGTGGCGGGCCGCGTTATGGGGTGATTACAGCCCCAAGGTCCACAAGGTGATGGCGCACGGTTCTCCCGCTGACCTGCGCCGCGCGAAACGTCGGCAAGAGGGCCACAACTTTGTCAGCCGCCTCATATCTCGGGTGGCGCGGTTGCCTTCGTACAATCCGCTCGCCGAACCGTTTTCGTACGACGATGTGGAGGTAGATTTGCTTGCCGCGCACACGGACCTCCGCCTTCGCGAGCGGTTCGTGTGGGAGTGTCACGAGGTGAACTTCCGGGCGGAACTGATGGCGCTCGACACCCTCCTTGCACATCGGGATTCTTGGTGGCAGGTACACCGATGGCAACGCGAGTCCACCGTGAGTTCAGTCTGGGGAAAACCGTCTTCGGTCATGTCGATCGTCCCTCGGGATCCGGAAGAAGACCGCAAGTTCCGCTGGGGTCCTCCTCATGAGGACGGTGTCGCTCACGATGCACTCCGGAGTTTCGTTTCTCTCATGCCCCTCTGGCCGGAGTGCCCCCCGCTACTCGTGGCTGCCGCGGACCGTGACCTATCGTCGGCCCGAATCTGCGATCATCCAGGAAGCAGCTGTAGGGTTCTATGTACGCACATTTGTAAGAACGTTCGCCCGTCTGCCCACCCCGCCTGTGCCGTACCCCGCCCCATCTGTTGTATAGTACATGCTTTTGTAATATACCGACCACGAGAACGTGACGGAGAATCAGATTCGCTTTGGTGAGTGCCTCATCATGGTTCTTCTAATGCGAAACTAACATCACGTGCGCAGTACTGATATTTTGTTCGAGCGCCTGCGAACCTGCAGCCGCCCGAAACGCGCCTCGTTCTTCGCTAACTTCACTCACCATGCGCTGGACTGAGGAAGAGCGTCAGTACGCCGACGAGCTTTTCTTGTCTCCGCAGATCCAAGCTATCATCGCCGAACGTGGGTCCCAAGGGCCAGAAGATGCTTCGTTGATCATATACGAACGGTTCAAGGATAAGGATTTCCCGCCATACCGCGGGGAGACCGATGCTCAATACGCCAAGCGTTGCAACACCGCGAAGAAGAAGAAGAAGCCCGTGCCCGTCCGAGTGCCGCCCGAAACTGCTGAGGAACACGCAGCTCGCTACAACATGATGAAAGAGGTGAGTGGTTCCCCCATAGTTGAGAGCCGAGGGTCATCTCCCCGCTCCAAGACCATCTTGAACCGGATGCACGACCTCAAGCACAAGCAAAAGAAGTCTGCCCGTGTCCAGATGCCAGCCATTCCTGCCCTGAAGGCGACGAAGAAACCGAGGATGCCCACCGGCCTCGACGTGTTTCAAAGGTCGTACAAGAACCCTGAGGTCGGCGTCGTGGAAGGTTCTGCGGGGCGTCGTTACGACGTTGCCACGCAGAGACAACAAGCCGCTGTGGCGTGGCATGGAATGTCCCTGGCAGAGCAAGCCCCATACGAGGAGGAAGCGCGTTCTATTTCCGGCCATCAAACGAGCCAGTCGGCCAACGCAAGCGTGGATGTCAGCGGTGATGAAGACGACGAGGACAGCGAAGTGTTCGCGAGCCTGTTCCCTCCGTGAGTTACGTTGTCTTGATAGGGTCAAGCATACTCATGCATGACAGATCTCCTGAGGACATCGCCAATTGGATACAAGACGTCATGAAAACATTGCGCACCGTGGCGAATTGGGGAGGATCAATCTACGTGGGGGGGCCGGACGAGACAGGTGCCCAGCGTTACTACATGTACGTCTCCAAACCGAACCGGACTGCATTCTATTGCCCATCAGCTTTGCTGTAGCCACTCTGAAGGGCGCAATCGCCTCGGTGAGGATTTCTCTCAAATGCTCTTGAGAACGTTGGGCGCGCCGGCCCCGGTGCTGCCGTTAACGCTGAACCTATGGTTAGCACAATCTGTTGCCGGTGAGATTAGTAGTTACATGCCTCGAGTTATTTCCTCACGCTTGTATGCAGGCGCGACGAGGGACCAATTGACCCCCATCGAGCAACTCTTAGTGGAATTCAGGAAGAGTAAGTCACGCGCGCACATCATGATCACCATCTCACGCCAGTGTTGACTACAGTTATTCCGCCCGTGACGTTTGTCCCTCAGATGACGCACGAAGCCCTCTCCGGTGGCACCATCACCGCAGCGCGCAGTACGCCTGAGCCTTCTACGTCCCGGGCTGCCCTTGCCAGCCGCGGGGCCTCTCCCGGTTCGTGGTATCTATACGTCATCAAAGCCTGTTCTCACGCCGTCTCTGATCGTATAGAGGGCCCCGCCTTCGACGACGACCATGAAATATATCCGGCGAACCCCATTTTCGAAGCCCAGAACTCACCCGGCCCGGCGTCCGAGGAGGCAGCACAAGACGAGGAGTCCCAAATAGGAAGTATAGACGCCGAGATCACTCCTCCGCTGCACGGCGGGCATGAGGTAGATGGGTTGGTGTCCACTACTCCGTCCGTCGCGGTGGCACACAACAAGCGAGTTATGGCCGGTGGTAAGACTGCTCGAACGGGCCCTGTAGGAGGTCGGAAGAAGCGCAAGGTCGCCGCCGTCGCTGGGGTGTCTATGCCCGACGCGCACGGGGAGCCGTTGAGGGTGTCAGCGCGTGGTTCCATCCCAACGGAGAAGATGGTCCTCCTAATGGCGTAAGTTGATGCTTATTCGATGATAAGCCAGAACTGATTTCGAACAGGGACAGACAGAAGAAGGGCAAGGGGAGAGCGACATAGGGTTACGAAGCACGATGGATAGATCAGTATCAGCGCCGCATAGCACATCCTCACTCGTTCTTATGTACTAGCTGGATGCGTAAATACACCCGCAGGGCTCGGATCAATCGTAGAAGGAAGAGGCTGACATGAACCGCGTTTTGTATCACTGACGCCCGTAGTCCGTGTCTTTCTGAACCCGACCACCGTCTGCCTCCATGGAAATCCCGCCCTCACCGAAGAAGGTTCAGGTTCGAGTAGTCTCCTGGCTCCAGGTACGCCTCGTCCCCACTGTATGCATCCCACGCACCCTCATCCTGCGCCAGAAGGGGGACCTTCCCCTCTATCGCGTCGTCGAGTTACAAGTCAACGAAGCGATATCCCTCGCCGACATCCCGTGGCTCGTCAACAGTACCAACGAGCTCAACCTCGTGGACGTTTTTCGATATCAGTACGGCGACTGGGCTACCTACTCCCTTCAAAAGTACATCATCTCCGCCGTCGATGGCGGGGTCACCGTGCTCATCCGAGAACTCGACGTCGACGACGGTGATTGCGTCTTGTTCGGGTACGAGTTCGATTACTGCTACCGACAGAGGGGATTCCCGACGGTACCGAAGGAGCTGGCGATGCACGACGAGAGGAAGGAAGTGGGAGCACGGGCGGTACAGTGCTACTTGTGGACGGAGGTGCGTTCTCACTCACGCTTGGGACTGTCGCTCGCGCTCAGAATAGCGAAGAACGGGGCCCTGCCTACCGTCCACCTCATCAATTTCGGCGACATGAACGACGTAGTTTTGGCAGACAACCCTGGATTTCTCGCTCGACTGAACGGTTGGACGACGAACCTGGACATGTGGTTCCCCGATGAGCAAGACTGGGCGCGAGTTTCCGCATTCGGCGGCATCGTTGTCGAGCCCGACGTCGACATCATTTTCCTGAAAGACCCCCTCATCTCCATCACCATAGGCCTGGGACGCCATCTCGTAGCCCTTGAGCGGAACCGGCACGTTCCCAAATATGGAGACGCCCCCAGGGAGTTTGAAGTCGACACGACGGTACGTACATGACAACCTTTGTGGCCTACGCTAACACCGGGCTCCCGCAGACAACAGCCAACCTCGTCGCAGCCATCAGCCCCGAGTACAACGTGCACACCACCGGAGAACGCGACACGGTCTTCGCGGACGTTCAAGCGGGCCAAGTCGACGACCTGATGCCACTCCTCGTTGCAGCAACCCCCGTCCAAATCGACAACATCGGTCGGACAGCACACCGAGCGGTAGTTACAGTCTCTACAATGTACGCTCCCGGGCAGCTCGAGCACGAGCAAGTGGGCAGGGATGGTGGGGAGGAAGGAGGGAACGTACCTTTGCACGCGCAGGGGATGAAACGGCGCCGGGAGGGGGACGAGGATGACGTTACGCTGTCGGGGGGGCCCCGGCGCCGTTTGTAAGTGGGTCCGTGCGCGAGGCTTGAGCCACGTCTGGGCTGACCCAAGCTGTTCGATAAAACGAAGACCCGGCCGAGTACCATAGGTTTATCAGGTGTTCGTACCGCCTCCATACGATCGTTCGGACTCGGCGCTGAACCAAGTCGCCCGTATCCACGCGGGAACCTGAACGCCATTCGGCCGCACTAGTCTGATCCGAAATTTTAAGCCCAAAGAAGATACGGGGGTGTAAGCGATGATTTTGGGGGATAAAGCCCGTTCAAGGTGAGTCAGTCGCCCCCGCTGTGGGACGACTCCAGTTTGTCCTCCCTCGCGCTACCGTCCCTCTCTCGTCTCCCGCGACCTGCAACTACCCCCTGCGTATACTCTCCGCTAGACTTTATACGAGATGCCCAAGGTACGCCTGCGAGTGACCGAGTTGCCGAGCTACAACCATCCGGCCACACCATACTCGCGCCAATCGACTCAAGCTCCCGCTCTGGGCCTCCCCGCCCGTCTCGGTACGATGGTGTTCGTGCGCCCGATGAGCACGAATTCCAAAAGCGAGTACAGCATGGAATTGCGCCTCCTCGCCCACACCGACGCCGACGCTCGTCGTCCCAAGGCCCCCGATCACTGCCTCGCCTGCGGCGAACAATGGCCCAAGCTCATGGCGTTTGTCGCGTATCGCACGGACCGAGCGGGGCAATGGGGACACAGGGTGAGTTCCTTAAGTGATGTCCACAGTTCGAATACTGACGGATTGCCAGCATATGTCCGAGAATTGCGAGGAGGTTATGTGGCTGCCGCAGCCAGCCGTGCCCGCGGATCTTCACGCCCGCATCCTCGAGCAGATCGCGACCGACTCGGGCCAGCCGACTGCCACAAGCGCATCCCGCGTGCTCGCTACCTCCAATCATGCCGCGCCCCAAGACAACCGCACGTCGGACGCGATAGTCCAACGTTTCCACCCCGTCAGTGGTGGGAACGACGATTGGAAGCTCGCCGTGGAGCTCGCGGGGGGCACCGCCAGCATACCGTCCCAGGCCGCCATGCTGCAGAAGATCGACCCGATGCAGATGAGCGACGCCGAGGACGACGAGGCTATGGCTATCGATCTCGCGGGGGGGCGCGACCAGATATATCACCAGCGCGCTGAGCTCGAGCGCATCACTGCTGGTGCCCGCGCGGGCCCCGCCGCGGGTGTCGGAAGACCAACGGCCCAGAGCGCAAAGAAAGCCGATGGGCGCGCTGTCACGAAAGTATGTACTCGCTCATCTCGCCCGTTGGGTGCCTAACTGACTCGCGATATGTAGGGCGGCGGGCAGCAGCGGAGCGGACGCGGCGGGAACAAAGTACGTTTGCGTGGATGTATCCCCCCTCGCACGCTGACAACGTTCAACCACAGGCCCGCGGGAGGGCGTTTCGCAAGGGCAACGGCACGGGCCATAGGTCGAGCACTACGAATAACGCTACGCGAGCTGGCGAGTCCCGGAACGTAAGCATGGCACACTGGCATGACGAAAGTGACGGACGTTCACATTCGGGCGCAGGAACAGGGCGAGCAGGCCCCCACCCCGGCTACTGAAGTCCCGCGTGTCCTAGGGAACTCGAACGCAGCCGAGGCGGTGCCTGCTTCATTTCTAGTGACCGTCGTCTTCAAGCGACCCGTACGTCCGCCCATTCATACTGCTCGTCATCGGCTGACGCGTTCACAGTCTATCAACGGGCAGCCTGAACCCAAGGAGGATATCACCGAGCACACCTTCGCGGACCCGGTCAAATGCGACCTCTCGACGGTCCCGGTCATCGTGACCACCCTCCACGCGCTCGGAAAGACCGTCAACGACCTCGAGTACTGGTCTGTAGACCTCGGATCGTGGTTGCCGTACACCGAAGAGTACAGGCCGTCTGCGACCATGGTGATCAACATCATCCTTGTTCGCGTTACCTACGCGCTGTGGCCGACGTTCGGCAAGCACCTGCAGACGCTCGAGGTGTCGACGTACTGGGGCGCCCTGCCTGCGCAGCAATCGATGATCAACATGATGCGCGAACACCGGACCATCATTGATCGTCCCCAACGCCCTAACCACATCAACATCGTGCACTACGACAAGGTGAGCACGAGTGCAGTGTTACCTCCGAACTGTCTAATCTGTGACCAGGACGGAGCGCGCCCGAAGGTCATGACCTGTGTTGCGTTGAACGACAATGGAGAGCTCGATCTGACGTCCGTCCCCGCGCTACACGAGGCCCTCACCGCGGGTGGGTGCCAGTACTATGATGTGTGGGACGTGGACGAGGCCGACTGGATCACGCGTTTCCACACCCGACCGATAGCGGTACAAGCCGGGAACTCGACGATCATCGCCCGGAACGACAAGGCTTACGAACTCTTGTTCTTCGGACACGAGCTTGATGCACTGACCACACAGATCGAACACGACCGAAATGTAGCCAACGGCCAATCGCACCTCGACCGCGAGCGTGAGGAATTCCAAGAGGCCTGGGCCCAAGCTATGTCTGACGAAAACGGGACCCAGGTTGTAGACCTCGAGACCCTCGAAGGGTTGCTTACTCGCCTGTGAGTCCAACTTCGCGTAAGACGACGTTGATACATGCTCATATACCTAACTTTCAGGAGCGCGAGGTAAGTAAGTGTACATAGACCCAAGAAGTAGCACCTGTACTCCAGCAACGCTAGCCTCCCGCAAGAGCGACGTGTAGAAAGAACGCGAACTTTTGTCACCCCGAATGATCACATATACATCCGTAGACTTTTTCTGAATGTTCGGCGCGACCAACATGAGAAGAACACTGGAAGCGGCGATACGTCGGCGATCGCGAGATGAGTCGCAATGGCATTGGGAGCGCAGATGCGACGCTGACTAATACGTGTCCAGAGCCCTGTCCATGTATTCCGCACGTAGCTATCCCGAACGTCGAAGCAGCGGCACATCCTTGGCCGATATCTCGACGACGACGTTGTTCCACCCAATCAGGCAATGGAGACGCCCGTGACCCGAAGATGGCAATGTCCATGCCGATTCCCGAGTGTAATAGCGAACACAATCTAGCCCACAAGACGACTGGTGTTGCACACACGTTACTGGACTGTTTCAGGGCCCCCTGGTGATATACTGTCCTGACGATGAGCCGCACGAACGAGGGAAAAATACGTACGCTACTGCAGTATGACTCCTATGAAACCGAGCACGACGGGGTCCCTGCAAGCTGAACCACTAACCTCTACGATCGGTGAGGCGCATCCCTCGAGGGCATGCGTACGCCGGGCGTATCTGCGCCAATTGTAGATGCGGAGCAGGAGCCCGAGACCCGGGTCCGTTGCGCCTACCCGATTGTCGACTTCGAGAGCCACGCGCCAGGGAGGACTCTCGATGCATCCGGACAGCTCACGAGGGCGGGCGGACGCAGCCTGAAGAATGAATGCGTCGACTGCATGCTCGACATGTAAGGGGCACAACGCTTGCACCTACCAACTTCACACTGAACTTATAACCTAGACGGACCCGTGCCCTCCGAAATCCGAAATGCGGCGACGAAGCAAGGTGTTCGCTGGCGCACGTCAACGCCTTCGAAATCCTCAACCTGCTGTTCAAGATGTGAAGCACGAAGGCCATCGGCATGCCTGTGTCGCCTGTGGTAGGCAACTCCGCCGAATAGGTAGGGAAGTTCAGACTGGAGAGTGGATCTCGCATGTACGCACTGACAGGGATCTGCGAGATAGATGTCCTCCTGGGGCCGAGGATCGCCATCGCCGGGGCCCGAGGCTCGCTGGTCTACTACAAGATGCTGCCCTGTGACTCGACGCAGTTGTCGCAATCATGCGCCCCGTGCACGCCCCCGTCACGTCCCCCGCCAGCATCCGCAGCATGCCAACGACAGCAACGCCGGACCGTCACTTCTAGCGCGTCTTTCACCAGTTCAAGCTGATAGCGCGCTCAAGGGGCCGACGCAAACAAGCCGGTTTGCAGCACTAGGGTGAAAAGAGCCGGCCAGACGGGAGGCCCCGCGGCCCTTCGCAAGCGATGATTGCGTCGCAAAGTCCAACGTGAGGAAGCGCCTACCCTCAGTCAGGCACAGTACGTGCTCACGGAAGCACGGGTAGGGTTGCAGCACGCGCCGCGAGCGCGCTCACGGCTCGGAAGTGCGCGAGCGTTCAGATCATGCGAGGCTCACGATCGCACTCACACGTACCTTGCACTCTCGCGCAGACCGCTCGATGACGCCGAGAGCCCCAGCCTGAGACCCCGCCCGCGCGCGTGCGCTCTCGCCGAGTGCCAGTGACCGCGCTGCCATTGTTGAATGAGTCAGGGTAGGGCCACGGACTCGGACTCGGACTCGGATGCGCAACCAGCACTCACGCATCCAGTAACCCTGGGCCGCCGATGCCCGGATGTTCCCTCGCGGACCCCTCTGCCTCCTCACCCACCCAGACGCGGCCTGCTGCCGCACCACCGCGCAGTCGTCCGAGTCAGTCGCGCTTCGGGCAGGCGAGTCCCGCGCGTGGCGATCAGCGCTGCGAACGCGGAGCACCTGGAACTACGGACGGACGCCCCTCCGCGTAGGTGTATGTGAGTGCCCTAGACCAGCGGGCAGACGCGCGCGTTCGGTTGCGCGTGCGCTCGACGGCCCGCGTACGGTCCTCGTGGGTCGTGCGTGAGCTCTGGCATGGGATGGCACGGGACGGCACCGGGTGAACGTTGCTTATACGAGCCTGAGGACGTATAAGCAGCGGCGGAGGACGCGCACGAGCGACTCGGACGGCTGCGCATGCGATGGCCGTCGCGGCGGCGGCCCTCCGCGGGAGAGATCTGTGCGAGGGGACGAGCAGAACGTCAGCACCCTCGGAGTGCACAGGGACGCGTGGAGACAGATGCAGACGTCAGTCGCCTTCGCTTCTTCACGCTGTGCGCAGAGGGGCAGCAGCAGCCTGAGGCCAGTTCTACCCGCGCCTGCTCGTGTCGAGCGCAAGCATACCTGCAGGCGATCGGCGCTGCCCTTCAGTGTTCACTGCCGTGATGCGCTACGTATATCAGGTGCGCCGCTGGCTGGGACGGTAGGATGCGCGGCGACTCACGCACGCGCAGTGTCCAGCGACCCTGAGCTCGAGGATCGTTGCCGGCCGAGTCTTAGTGCAGTGCGGGTACGTGGCTCTGCGCTAATTCATCTGGGCGTGACGCGTATGGACGACTTGGTACTTACGCTCCAGAACAGATACCTGACCCACGGTACATGCTAGAAATGCGGACGCGCTGGTCTGAAACGATGGGGTTGGGGGGGCATGCATTACCGAGGACGTTGTGAGCAGGACCGCGATGGGGCTGTCGTGGTGGGCGCGAATGCGTGTTGTGAGGGTGTGCAGATGTGCGCCGACGTGTTCTGGAGAACGGGGACACGTCCGTCGGACACGTAGTGTGCAAGCACGTGTGGTGCACTGAACGCGTCCGACGGACGCGTCCAGGGCACCGACGCGTCAGAAGTGGAGGAGATCGGTAGCGATGTTCGGGCGAGGCGGGCAGCGCGGTAGGCGGCGCTTCGGGCGCCCTGGGCGGGTTCGGAGCTGGGTCGAGTGCTTGAGCAGGCCGGCGTTACGGCAGGGCGGAAGGGGGCCTCATTCTTGGCTGGCGGCCCCGAGCCGTGGGTTGATGAGGGCCCCGAGCACACTAGGGAGGGCGCGCGTCTTGTGTTCAGACAGTCAGGGCCGCAGATCGCAAGTCGCGCGTCCTGGCCACGATGTGCGCTGTGGATCCCAAGTCTGGCGCTCGCAGTGGGTTCGGGGGTGTTGAGGAAGGAGGGCAGGCCCGCAGGCCGCAACACGCGCGCCCCGCGGTGCTGCTGGCCCGCGGAGGCGAGTGCGAGGGCGCGGAACGGGTGGCGAGATCGGGTGCGCAATGGCTCGAGGGATGAGCAGGCAGGCGGGCAGCGCGGGAGGTGGCCAGTGGCGAGAGGTGCCGACGGTCATAGCCCGCGGGAACGAGTGGGTGCTCCGGCGGTGGGCACGCCGGGCCAGGTGGGCAGGACGTGGTTGCACGCTTGCACGCTTGTCGCCCGTGACCTTGTCTTTGACGAGAGTGTCCACGCGTCCACGTTCGGGGTCCACTACGCCAGCCGTTGAACAGTGAGAGGGCGCGCGAGCCGCACCACGCATCGCGCGAGATCTGGGGCACACGATGGAGGCGGAAGGCAGTGCTGGTGGGCTTCCAGCTGGCAGGTAGAGTGCAAGGGGTAGCGTTGCGGGCAAGATCGTGCGTGCGCGGTGCGGGCGGGAGGGCGTCGGGGTAGCAGTTGAAGTGGACATACTGCGGCCAGTGCGCGGACCGACGGGCGCTGGAAGCGACCTCCCCGACGGCTATTTTGGGACGCGTCGAGGACGACTGCAGCGTCGGCGTGCTTTGGAACGAGTCCGCGACCGCGAACCGCGCACAACATGGCACTGGCAGTCAGCACACGGCATCTCTATGTAAGTGAGGCAGGTCGTCTGGGTCTATAAGCTAACATTATGATCGTAGGTGTTCGAAAGCATTTTCGCTATCGACGGTTCAGGTAGACAAGAATTACGTTGGGAGGAGTTCAAGCAGGTGCGTACGACAACAATGTCAGAGCGGCGCAAGTACTAACGGATCAAGAACCGAAGGCGATGGCCGAACTCAATTTCGCATACAGCGAGAAACGACGGCGGGGACGGGGCAAAGGATCCTCATGCATATTCACTCCCCAGGACCCTAATATCGCGACGACTCCCTTTGTGCGCCACAAGGTGACTGAATATTCTCATTAACGACGATGTAATAACTGAACAAGTGTCTATGCAGCCCCACGATGGGTTACTGACGAAGTCGAAACAGATATAGTGCGTCTGAAGTATGTAGTATGACCGTTTGGGGTACTTACTTACTGCTACGTTTTGATTACAGTTTGAAGAAAGCTTTGAAGGTCGCGTATGGATGGGACCGCGAGGACTTCGTGTCCAAGCCATGAACGAGTGGGTGGGGCATAGCGGCCAACGACGAGCCTGCCGAATTTGAAGCTTGAAGCTTGAAGCCTCACGCGAGCATGTAGTTCAAATGACGTCATATTGTGATAGTAGCTAACTATTGTAGGAGTAGTAGCTCGGCCTATCGAGTTGTATCCGAGATGGCTAGCCACTAGAGGAGCGTAAGCAGTTACGATGTATTTGGGAAAACTGTCAGCGTGTCCAACCCTTTGACATTTCGGGTTGGACACGCGCGACGGTGAAGAACGCGCCCAAGCCCCGTGCCAGGGGGCCGCGTCAGCGAGCGGATTGGGAGTCAGGATGCCAGCTACGGTGAGACGTGCGCGCGACTGTCGCGGCTCGCAGAGGCAGCGTAGACAGGATGTCCAGGGTGCGCCGAGACGGCGCGCGAGCGGCGGATGGAAGGCCTTTGCACCGGCGAGGACGCACCGCTGGCCCGCGTCGTGCGGAGGCACGTCCCTGTGTTCGCGCGTGGTACCTCACGAGATAGCCATCCGATGCTGGGCGTGTAACGCAACGATCCGACTCGGGGGCGGTGTTGCATTGGCATCGCGAGATCGGTCGCGGTACCGCGCTGCCCGCGCTCGCGCTCGCGCCGAAGGCGTGCTGCGCGGGCAGCGCGGTCCCACAGGAATCTGCTCAAGGCGCACGACGCTCGGGTGTGGTGGTCCGGTTCGATGACATCCGCCTTCCCCGCGCTGGACCATACCAGTAGAGAGATCGGCGCGTACCGCCCGCGGTGTCCGCGAAACAATCAGCGCCTGCTGGAGAGATGTGTTAGCACGCGATGCGAGAAGTGAGAGATACGTATGTGCCCATTTGCTACGTTACAGCGGGGGACATTAGACGTCTCATATGCGGTGACGTCATTGAACGCGCGCCCGTGGCGCGAGGTTTGCATCCGTGTTCGCGTGCTTACAGCCGTACCAGGTCCTACCACGCCGTACCCCTCGTTCCCGGTGTTTTGAACGATGTCCGAAGGACGTCGCGCGATGGCCAAGGATGGCGATCATCGGTAACCTGGGCCTGTAAGGCACTAACCCGCCACTGATAGCGAACCTCGCGGTCGCTATCAGTGGCGGATCTGCATCGCATCAATGTCTCTGATGCTGGCTGCGCCCTTGATCCTCTCGTCCTCGTTGGTCCAATGCTGTCGGGTCTACAGCACAGCATGGTACTTGCAAGTACCGTTGGCCTATTAGGCCGGGTACTTGCAAGTACCTGTGTATACGACTCGAGTGATAGCCCTAGATGCAACGGCTCGCGGGTCCTGCGTCCATTCAGAGTCAACAAACAGTCAACTCGACTCATACTTACCGATTTCAGTTCCGGACTTTACGGTAGGGCCTTGGCCATGATGCATGATGCATATAGGTACAAGTTGGAGGTGAAGTTGGGTCGCCGTCCGACTCAGACCCGGCTCGTCGGAGGTCGAAAGTGTGAGACAGCCCTCAGGCCCAGGGTCTAGATCACCCCAATGCTCAGTCTGACTCACCTCCACCTTTCGACCTCTCTGGCCATGTGCACGAAGTGGCCATCCCCTTTGACATCGCTGACGCCGTGATCTCGAAGGAATTAACTGATAGAGGCTGCTGATTGTGATCACCTATAGTAGCGACTCAGCAATTCGACAAATAACTGCATCATCTTCCATGAACACTACAGCCGATCCTCCACGGAGACGACCTTCACGGTCCATATACGAGTAACGGTCCATATACGAGTAACGGTCCATATACGAGTAACGGTCCATATACGAGTAGTGAGCTTAATCTCGTTAGAGCTAAAGCAAATACTAACGTGCTTGTGCGCCGCCTTCATAAAGGCAGACAGAACATTATTAGGGCTTGCTAAAATATAGTATGAATTCTCTAAAGAACTTTGCTTGTACGTCACGGTTATGATCTGTACCTTCACCGAAAGAACAACTGCACCACACGATCTATGAGCATTCATACATCGCTCGGTTACATCCTCACGGTACTCACAGCGACTCATTCCAAGCTGTACTACTAATACACACCGAAGGAGCATCACTGTGAATAATGGCGAGGATATGAGAGAATTCAGCAAACGGCCGCGCCCGGTCGTCGGACGAGCTCGCTATGTATCAGCGCTTCATCGAGGCGCTACAGCTGGTGTCAAAATTACAGCTGTTTCTGAAATGTTTGTCCTTCGAACTCCGACGCCACAAGCGACTGCAGATTCGACACGAGAAAATCGGGAAAATCGATTAATTGCTACACAGTCCTACGATACCTCTAGCGGCCTGAAGCTTTGCATATGCGTAGCATACGTACTGAGAAGCATGTACAGCAAGTTTGAAGCAGATTGATGGAGAAATGACCATGCTGTGAGCGACACATAGACAGATGTGTCGGCACCTTTATGATGTCCATTTGCTCGAGATTCCACCGGATTAATGCTTTCTTCCTCTTCGCTCCCCTCCTCCTTCCAGCCTCATATGCACAATCGAAAGACTGCCAATGATTTGAAGGGGCAGCTGTGCTTGTCTCGGCTCTAGGGGCAGTCTGTGAGCTCGCATATGCCCTTGATGTGTCCAAGTGCAGGGGGGGCAAGCATTGGCCCACAAGTGGCAAGATGACTCGGTATAGTATCCTCAGGCCACGAATCACATTGAGTGGAGGTCCACAGGTTCTTCATGAAGAGGTTTTAGAATATGTAATACATTGAACAGCCTAGGAATAATGCAGCGCACACCGGTGGCATCAAAGGGATGTCAAGCACCTCAGACTGAGGCGCCTCTTATGAATAAAATGTACGACCAACCGTGCACTCATTTCTACGTCGTTCCTCCTCAAACTTGCTGTACATGTTCCTCAGTACGTATGCTACGCATATGCAAAGTTTCAGGCCGCTAGAGGTGTCGTAGGACTGTGTAGCAATTAATCGATTTTCCCGATTTTCTCGTGTCGAATCTGCAGTCGCTTGTGGCGTCGGAGTTCGAAGGACAAACATTTCAGAAACAGCTGTAATGCCCGACAGACGCTGATGACGCAAAACGCGCCAGCGCAACATTTGTGCATGAACGGATGTGTCCTCTGTAAAAGATAGCTACATCCCCCTTGGTATCTCAGTAAGCTTTATTTCTGCTCTTGAAAGCTGCATGAAACATTGTGGAGGCGAAGACATGCGTTCTCGTCCACGCAGAGTATGTTTTGGAGGGCAGGTTTGGGCGCCTGAGTGCACCCATCTGAGCGTCTACAACAGTCTTTGCTAGACGCCTGAGACGTGTCGCTATCCTTCGTCATTGTACGAAGTCTCCCAGAGGCATAAGCCTCTCAAACTCACAGATTGAGCTCACATGTCATTAGTAGGGTGTAGATATTGTCTATAATTTGTCACAGACTGGGATACGAATTGTTGTGCTGTCACCTGTAGATTTTTGTCGACTCGCGCGTTTGCGTGCTCGGCGTTTGTCGGGCATTAATTTTGAAACCAGCTGTAAGTTCCGAGTCCCACGATGCAAACCAGCCTCGTGGCGGCCTGTGGCGGCATACGACAAGCATAAGTAGTACGAGAGTAAAGTTCGAACCGTCACGGTGAGTTTCTAAATCTATGTACCGAGTTATGACAAGGAATGCAGCTAACCATCCTGATTCACACTCTTACTAGACATGAACACACTGCTGTATTCTTACTAACTTGGCTTCAAGTTGCTGTCCTCAACTTCTGCACCGGCTACGCCGCACAGCATCGCCACTCCGCACTGCAAACGTGGTATTAGTAGTACGTGCCGCTTTTCTACTTCGAAGCTTTCTGCGGTATTGCCTCGCGCTCGTTGCACCGGAATATGGCCGAAGGCATGTCTAACCAAATCCATACAACTGCCTTCACTATCCTTGCTCTCGGGCAGTGCCAGTGCTCTTTCTGGAATGGCCCTAGCCGTCACCTACTTAAAGAGCACAGTTGAAAGGATCGTGGACCTACACCTTCCTCTCAGCCTTCTCTTCCCCATATCAGCTCAGCAGCCTCACCTCGTTTATCGAGATGTCTTTAGCCCAGTTCTCCGACTCGCAAGAAATCCTCCTTCCACTGCCCGTCCAGGCAGCCGAGCCGTATCGCGTCTCCACCCTGCCATGGTTCCCGCTCGCTGCCATACTCCCCGGTTCTCAAGCAGCCATGATTGCGGCACCGGCCGAGTACGAGAAGCTCGCGAGCGAGTCCGAGGAGGACCTCCACACACCATCATTCATTATTCGCCCTCCCGCCACAGCTGCCGCCGGCGTCGGGATCGTCAACGTAGACGAGTGGCACACCACCCACAACTATGCGCCACCTGCCCCCGCCACCGTTCTGGAGACCGTTCTCGATGCGATCTGGTACCTGCGCATGTACCTCCTCCTCACCATCCTCTGTACCACCGCCACCCTCGTCTCCAGCCTCGTTGCCCTGTTTGCTGGTTCGCTGGCTGTCCTCGGCTGGCTAGCGCCTTTCAACTCCGTCAGCGCATTTGCGCTCATCACCGCCAGCGGCGCGGGATCGGGCGTGCTCGGCGTGGCTGTCGGCGGGCTCGCCTTCCTCGTCCTCGTCGTGCGGCGCCTCCGGATGCCTCAAACACAGCGTGCTGCGACGGACGCGGCCGCGAAGGACAACGACAAGTACCCGTCGCTGTTGACGGAGGCCTCAGAGCCCATCGAGCTGCCTACCGCGCTCCCGGTGGCTGTCGTTGCCGGAGCGTTCGCGATGGCCGTCGGGATGGGCGTGCTCCCTGCAGTCGTCCCGGTCGATGCGGCGTTCAAGGTGCGGCACGCGGTCGCGCTAGGTGTGTGGGGTCTGCTGGTGCCCGTGTTGCCGTTTGCGGTCGGCGCGTTCGTCAGCACGCTGTGGACGTGCGACCCAGAGGCTGGTGCAGGGTGTGTCGCGGAATGCTGTTGCGCAGGCCATCGATGAGAAGCCTTTCTCGGCCGTGGGATCAGCTACGCCTACGAGTCAATGCTGAGGCAGATACGTTCTGAGTCCGTCCAAACTTAAAGCTTTTCTCTGTTCGTGGCTTTCATTCGGCGCCCAACTCGCATTGAAGAACATATTCCTTTCGCTCGCTGACCTTGTATCTCGTGCTTATTGTCAACATTACATATGTCTTTAATGCCTTCGTTCTTTTGCTAGTGAATACCTATGTCGACTACATTTTGATATCAGACCTAATAGCAGGCCGAGCATCCTAAAAGGATTTCGTCGGCGCCCTGTTAAGGTGTTAACGCATGTCACCGATGTATTGATGCCTGATGCGTAAGTACTGCCAGTGTACTAAGAGACAGCATGTCCCAGTGAAGAAGGGCGACTCCGTTCCTCGCTCGCGTGCCAATTGACGTGCAACTATTAAGTTACTTCGTTGGCGTACGTAAATGGACCGCCGTCGCACAGTCTACTACCGAGCTCTGAACGTTGAACATTGAACGTTGAACACTGAACTGTCTCGCCTCATGCATTCCTGTACTATCGACATCTACAATATTGCACACGAGCAACGTTAACGTCGAAGGACTTGCAGTCGGCGGGGGAGATACGTCTAGTAGGGGTGTCATCGATGACGCGTCCACGAAGAGCCTCACATTTAATCTCTGGGAGGCGTAGTTAGCCAAACGCTCCTACTACTCGCTCCTCGCGCTGTCACGCCCATGTAAGCTGTGAATATAATTACAGTACTGTCTACATGAATACTCTACAAGTCGTCGTCAGAGTTTGCCGGCGAGGGAGACGCTTTATGAGGTCGTCGACTTCTTGATCACCTGGACCCTCGTCTCGGAACGGGGCTTGATTGTGTACGGCAACGCCTTGGCATGCCTACGTGAAGAGCAGTTATAAGCACCGGTCCTTCGACGAGCAGCATGAGTGGCACAGGAGGACTCACGAGATGATAGTGTTGAACGACACATCATACTTCACCTCGACAGGGTTGCCGTTCGCATCGATCGGGGCGGAAATATCGAATCCCCAGAGCAGAGTAGCGCATGTCATTAAGAGCGAGGTCTCGGCAAAGTGACGACCGGGGCAAATTCTGATTCGGGGCCGGTCAGACAACACTCGTTTTATATGAGGACACTCCGAGACGTATGCATACCTCCTCCCAAAGCCGAAGACGAACTTGGTCGGGTCTATGTCTTGGACGTCGTACTTGCCGTCCTTGTCGAGGAAGCGCTCCGGCATGAAGTTCTCCGGGTCAGGATAGACATCCGGATCGCGAGTCATAGCCCTAGAACAGAGGCATGAGCGAGTGGCAGCAGTTCAATGCGGTAAATGGCTGACCAGACGTTCACAAAGATCGTCGCCCCCGCCGGCATGGTATAGCCGTTATACTCGTCGTCTTCTATTATTGTATGAGGCACTCCAATGGGCGCGACGACGTGCCAACGCAGCAGCTCTTTGACGAGCGCACGAAGGTAAGGCAGGGAGTTCACATCTTCGTAGTCGGGTAAACGACCCAGGCCCACCACTGCGTCGAGCTCAGCTTGAGCCTTGCTCTGGACGTTCGGATAGAGTGTCATAGCGTGGAAAAAGGCTCCTAGAGCTGCGTGAGTCTAGAAAGAGCTTTTAACTTTACCGATCTACGTCAAAAAATGGAATATACTCACAGTATCTGCCGCGGCTAGGTAGTGATAGAACAGCGAGGAACGGTCAGGTCGACGAATGGTAACTACGATATCGTTATTACTCACCAACGTACATAGTCGCGCACACTTTCTTGCAAACGTCAAGTGCATGAGCGCGCTCCTGGCCGCCTGCAGGAAGGCTTTCTAGGAGGTGAGCGACAACCGACTCTTTGGCTTCCCCTTGACTCTGTATCAAGGATTAGTGCGGTGAAGGGAGTTGCGGATTCTTGTGCTCACGATGTTCTTTCTTGCGATGTCAAAGAAGTATTGAATGGTGCGTGAGATGTTGTCGTTAGCTCCAGCAGCGTATGTCTTGTAACCCCCGCCTGGGAACCACGAAGGGAGGTAGCGTAGCCAGGGAAACCCTTCGACCGGGAAACGTCCTGGAACGCTGATATTATCGGCGACCTCTGCGATGTACGCGAACATATCGAAGTATTTGTCCTCGCGCATAGTATCGAGGTCGATGTCGTAGACGATGCTTAAAATACTCGATGCCATGGAGCTGTTGGAAATCCCCAGGTAAATCAAGGTTAGGATCTAGCGCGAGTCGTCGTCATGCAGCAAGCTGACGTACAATTGTAGGAGGTTCGTCCAGTTCTCAGGTGTATCCAGCAGTCTCCGCGCCAAGGTTCGAGTAGCGCTGGTTTGAATAGGCCTATACTGTGGGACGACTTCGGGGTTCATGTACTGGTGGAAGGTGCGTCGATGAACGCGCCACTCTGAGCCATATGGCATCAGGGCAAAAAGAAAGCCCATGCCACACCTAAGATCGAGCAATGAGCATTCTTGGTTCTACTTTAATGGTGTGATTATAAGGGACATGGGACGCGACATACATATCAACCATGATGGATTGCATCCGCCCCGAGTATATGGAAGAACGTTTGTCCAAGAGATCTTTAGCAGCCTTGTATGATCCCAGTGAGATCATCTCTCTCCCGAGAACTTGGAGAAACACGACGTCGCCTGTAAATTCCATGGGTCGAGAATCCAACGCTGATGAGTGTGATGTGACGCACCATAAGTGTTGTTCAGCTCTCTAAATTGCGCTCCAAATGCTTCCATGGGCATGTCGAACAGGTTTCCAATCAGAGGAAGAGGCTTGGGGCCCGGAGGTAAACGGCGGGCCCGACCGCTCAATCGAGACTTGACGAAGAAGACGATAACACCGACAAGAAAAACCCAGGCCCATTTACTGGCGGGTAGATGTGACGATTCGGAAAGGGTCATGAGGGCCATTGCAACTAGTAGGAGGAGGAGGAGGAGGAGGAGGAGGAGGAAGCAGATGAGTCCAAAGGTTCAAACCGAAACGGTACTTTTGAACACTGGGAAGCTCAGGACCATATATAAGCCTCCTCGAGTTTCCGAGAGTGAGGAGTCCATTACGAAAGCAAGCTAAAAGACCTGAACGGGACTAGAAGATGCAGATTAGTCTCATACCAATACCAAGACCCGTGGAGGTCTCAAAGTCCCCATTTATGGATGGGTCGATCAGAATCAGTAACAATCTGGATCCAAACCCCTCTATACGCGATACTTAAAGAAAGATCGACTGTCATCTTTCTATCTTGGTTGGCTACAGAGACTAAAAAGAAAGATTGACTGTCATCTTTTCATCTCAGTTAGCTACGGAGACTATACTTACTTATTTAGCAAGGAAGAAGAGCTTATGTTCATGGCGCCGTCGGTGATAGGGAACATTGAACAAAGGGATGTTGAAACCTGGCTAGGTGACACCAATGGATCGACTGTCGTCCATTTCTATATATATGGTCAGCTACGGAGGCTAGAGAGCGGCCCGAGTGAACACGTACTTAGCGGTTTTATCTTGAAGCCCCTGGGCCCTAGATCTTAGACTCGAACCAGTCGGTCGTGACGTGACGGCGGAGTGCGAAACGATGGACCCGAACGGCTGGTTACGATAGGCTGAAAGTTCTTGTGAGAGGGGGTGCAGATGACCCCCGTGGGAACGTCGGAGATTAACATGCCGACGGCACTGTGCCAGAATGTATGAGACGCTGGCCGCGCCTCGGACTCAGCTTCGTCCGCGACGTACTCATGCCTGTACTACCTCGTATAAGTACCTTCTATATGATCCTGATATCTTAGACATCGCCAATGTGGCCTGATGTGTCCACCATCACGTCCGAGAAACTCGAGAAACTACAGGAAAAGTGCCGCATCGTCGCTGCTCGTGACTTCCAGCCCGCGCACGGACTCGACTCTATTCACGATTGCGATCTCTTCTGAAAGTCCTCAGTGCTACACCCGGTTACGCAGAAACTCTCGTCGTGCGAGCGCCTTTGAGTTATTCAAACAGTGCATGGTGCCCATCTGCGGTCGCACGCTGCTGTACATGGTCTGAGCAGGCTCCGCGCTAAGAATCAACTTGAATCATAAGTAGTGCACTGTGACTGATGGTTGAATCAGGGGTTTCTCCAGCTAACTACAACAAATCTGTGTTTTTATCATGATGTCTACTAGTACAACTGGGCACTAGCCTTGTGAACATGGTCGCGTTACTGTTGAGTGAGAGGTGGATATACGCGTCGCGACGCGTGAATAGACGCGGAAAGACTTCAAGGCGAATCTGCCGTCGGCATGTTCAATCTCCGACGTTCCCACGGGGGTCATCTGCACCCCCTCTCACAAGAACTTCCAGCCTCTATTCTGTAGGAACGACTATCTTCCGGGAACTAGAGGCTGGTTCACGAGCCTAGGTTACGAGCCTAATAGGCTATAGCGAGCTATTCGCGGGTTTACATATGGTATAATCACGTATGTATAATTGTGAGCGAAGCGAGCATACCGGTTAGGCGTGAGCCCAGTGCACTTCGCCGGGACAAACATGTACAAATGTTACGGTACACAGAATCCAGGCGCCCGTAAATTGGATCTCTCATAGGAGCTCTAAAATTGGTTGTATCAGCCTCAGAGTTGTCATAGACGGTGGATGCTACATCCTAAATGTCTGTGAGAACTTTGAGCCCAGTTGGTGACGTTTTGCGAGAGCTGTCGGCGTCGACAGCCTAACCGTGACCAGAGTGTGGTTGGGGCGCCTATAGCTCTTCGGCGTCTCAACTCAACGCCCTGTTGTGCGCCTCAGTCCGACTCTGCATCTTACTCCTTCCTTTAAAGCTTCGATAAGGGTTCCTCAGCAGGCTGGCAGAATATCTGTACTCTGTGGGCTGCGTAGCGAGCTCAACCGTGCCCCACGGAGACTAGTACTTATGTGGTGGGGACTGGCGGTAACATCTGTTGACAACTTGAGATACTTAATAGTTGCGACCAATAGATCTGGATGAATACATGACTTAGCGAAGTATCCTTGTCTGCACAAGTGTACAATGACTAGCTCCAACCCGAAGTTTGTAGAGACACACTATTAGTACTAGTACTCGCCCGTCGATAGCCAATAAGTATGCAAACTTGCTTGAAGGGTCCGTCGTTGGACGGTGCTCAAGCGCTCAAGAGTAAGCGCTAATGTCGGAAATTGCCCTACCCCAATCTAGATGACTAAGCATCTATTCGCTGTCTTTTGCCCATCCGACAGCCGTCTATGGCAACTTTAGCCCCATCCGTCGCTTTCTGATACATTCCCATGGGCCATTTTTGCCCTCAAATGTCCATCTTTGCCTCCCGTATTTCCAAACTCACCCAGATATGACCGGATGGGGTTACCCTAAATACCGACATAGTACCTCGGCATCGTCCGCTATTGTCCGAGTTTGACATTGTGACCGGTTTAGGCGTTTGCAACTCCATCGAACGCTTGGCACCCAACCACCTCCCACAACCACAACCACTGTAGATCTCAACCTAAACATTATAACAACCCAGCTTTGACTGGAAATTTCGGCCCTAAACGCACGCGAGGGCAAACATCACTCCTCTGTCCTGACAGTTCAAACCTTGCAACTCGTAAGCACTCCTAGTACTAGTTCAAGAATGTCGTGGGCCGACCCGGTCGACTCAGCTCTAACCTAGTACTATGTTCTGCACTCAGTCCCGGCTTCCGCCGTCCTCCTGATGGGGTCCTCAACTGTTCTGCGGCGGCATCCTGTGCTGGAGTGTGTTGATACGCTCGAGGTCGTTCTGGAGGAGCTTGATCCAAGTCGCGACAAACAGGGACGGGCTGCATGCGCATCTGTTGCCCGTGTTTGCCGCAACACAAGCTACGTCGCATCACGAGTATTATGGCGCAAACTCGACGGCCTGTGCCCTTTGTGGACGCTTCTCATGCCATGGACTCACAAACCTTACAATGACCACATGCGAGCGGTACTCATATGAAGCTTTGATGAGTGGCATTGCTTATGGCTGACTAAATGTTTTCAGATCATAGACAGGGCACCATTTAAGGACCCTATAGTGTGGACCAGGTTCCTCGCCTGTGCCGAGCGCGTCAAACATATCACTATATGGCACGTCCAGGACAACGAAGGCCTTCTCATCGAGACGCTGTTCGCACTCAACAAGAACTTCGCTGTCCTATCTTCGCTGAAGACACTGTCGTGGATTCAGCACATAAGTTGCAATGCAAATCCCCTGCTCATGGCACCCAGGACGCTGAAGAGCCTCTCTATCTATTCCCAAAGTTTCCCAAGCCCTTGTGAAGCGTTTGACACAGTCGTCGATGGTCTAACTTCCATTTTCCCCGCCCTTCAATTTTTTTCCCTGAAGGGCTATCCCGGCCGCGCCGGGACGCTCTTGAAGGACCTCGCTGGGCTCCGGCACGGCATCCGTCACCTAACACTCTCCCCGGGGGGCACCTGCCAGTGTGCACTCACGCCTTCCGAATGGGACCTGCTCTCGACATCGTTCTCCTTGGAAGGACTCGTCGCTAACGTCTCCGGTCTCAAGGAGGACGGCCTCACGATGATCCACCTCCCCACGCTACGCCGCCTTGAGTGCGTAGGACTATGGAAGCAGATCTCGCTCCTCCTGTCCGCCTTGCGTTCCCCGTCCCTGCGGTCGCTCGTGTTGGCGCTGCACGGCTACGACAAGCCCATACCCTCCACCTCGCTCGCCGACTCCTTGCAAACCATCTCCTCGTCCTTCCCCGGGCTCCGCAAGCTCGTGCTCAAACAGCGGAAAGGCTACCATCGAACGCCGATACATGTCAGAGCTCCAGTCGGCGGGCTCCGGTCGTTCTCTGATATCTTCCGCCCTTGCCTGGCTCTTCGGGAGCTCGAGGAGATATCCGTTTGCATGCAGTGTTTCGGCGGCAGCGTCGACTTCACCGACGATGACATTCTCGCCATCGCCAAGGCATTCCCGCGATTGCGACACCTAGAGGTCAACGTCAAGGATTCGTATTCCCTGACCGCACGGTCCCTCTTGCATGTCGCACGCCACTGCCCCCGGCTCGTCTCCCTCGAGGTGTACAGTCTGGACATGGGAGCCCTCCCATATCTAGAGAACACTAGCGTCTCAGCCTCCGAGTCTCACCCTTTGCGGACTCTCGCGTTTACGGAGTTCCGTGAAGTGGTTGACCCGGTCCTAGCAGAGTATGTACTAGAGGAGGACGAGGACGAGGGTGTCACGGCGTTCTTACACACGTTGTTCCCCAACTTGCGGGAAACCGTCAAGTTCGCCACATTGGAAGCTTGGCAGGAGTACGAAGGCTGGGAGCCTGCTGAGGATGAGATGTCGGTGTAACTACTCACCGTGTCCTTATCCTGAGCTTCCCATTCACAGTATGCTGTTATCCGTACTGCTATGCCTTTCAACTTTCAGGTCCCAATCCTGCGTCGCTCTTCCTGTCATACCTTATATAGCCTACTATCATACACACATGCTACGGTACAGGAGGGAAGGAACGTCAAAGGCGTCAACAGTCGGCTACTACAACTGCGGTGAACAACATGCAGTAGTCAGCCCGCCACCATGCGGAAAGAAAGGGGCCTGAGACTAGCAGGTCGGCA
The DNA here is from genome assembly GCA_033807695.1 of Daedaleopsis sinensis. Classification (NCBI taxonomy): domain Eukaryota; kingdom Fungi; phylum Basidiomycota; class Agaricomycetes; order Polyporales; family Polyporaceae; genus Daedaleopsis; species Daedaleopsis sinensis. The sequence goes on along the minus strand of CM066310.1, from coordinate 1,064,531 downwards.
GAAGCAAAGGCGCACACGGTGGTACACAGTAAGTTAAGGGGGGGAATAAAGTGGGGATCGCAACCATCTTCCGAAGCCAAAAAAGGGGTCAGCTCCTGCTTGAACCACCGATGCAGGTGGCCAGGACTCTCTGGGATCAACCGACTTCTGTTACTCTGCCCACACTGCCGCTGCCTACGACACTGGGCTCGACGACTGGCTCGTCTCCTCCGGGGGAGCCAGGATACCGCATATCCGCAGGGTACGGCGGCGGGAGCTCCTCGACGATGCCCCCATCGCGGTGTTGGATGATGATGTCCAGCCCGACCTCGGGGATCGCTGCCACCGGCGGCAGGCGCAACGACGAGCCCGCTCGTCTTTGCACGGGCTGCGATGGGAACGATCTCGAGCCGATCCGAACGTCCGCCGACTGCGACCGGTGCACGGGAGGGCGGCGCGAGGCCGGCCCTGGGAGCCCGTTCGCGATCAAGCTTCTTGGGCTGGAGGGCGGGGGCGAGCCCGAGCCCGCGGCCGCGACGAGACGCGTGCGCGCAGCCTGCGCCTCCGCGTACGCCTCGAGCACTTTGCGGTACCGCTGCGCGGGGGAGAGCGTCGCTGCGGGGGAGGTAGAGTTTGGTGTCGCCGCGGCCGGCTCTGGCGCCACGAGCGGCGAACGCGTCGACATCGACACCGCGGACTGGGGGAGCTGGGACACGGGCGAGCGAATCATGGACGCCGCCGCGGACTGGACCTGGACGGAGGTAAGGAAGGGCGTGGGCACGGTGGACGCGCCGAGCTCGGTGGACGCCATGTCGATCGATGTCGGGCTGTCGGTGTTGCGGTCGGGAACGCGGTTGGCGTCGACGACCCAGGACGGCGAGGGGCGGATCTGTGAGGAAATGCGCACGATGCTGGTATCCAAGTTGAGGCTGGGCCGCTCCATCGTCCGCTGTTGGATCTCCGTGTCCCATGGGCGGGGTCGCGCGTCCTGCCCTCCCACTACTCCGGAGCGCACCTTCCTACGGCGCCACCACCAGAAAGCGATGCCCGCGAGGATCAAGGGCATGATCAGCCCGAACACGATGCCCAGTGCGACTGCTGTCGTTTTCGCTTTGCGAGCGTTGGCAGCCACGAGCGCCGCGGCGGCCGCAGCCTGCTCCTGCACCTCAGCTCGCGTCAGAGATACTGAGTTGAGGCCGGGACAGGTCGTGTCTGTCGCTCCCGCTGTATTGACTACTTGGGAGGAAAGTCCCCACTGTCCTGTTCTATATGAAACAAACTGAATTAGTCGAAAACGTCCGCACGAGTGGAAATGTTACTGACGCATCTACAACAGCGGCTGAAACATGGCAACTATCAGACAAGCGCTCAAGAAGAGAGGGCTCTGGACACTCACCGAGCAGTTGTGTCCCGGGGTCAGCACGGTCGATGAAAGTGAAGACGTCGTCCTCAGGACCAAGCGTGACGTTCGTGATGACAGGAGAACGAATGGCTGCGAGTGTGATGTTGTAAGGCTTGACACCGCCGTCGATAGTGAGTCCCCATGGCTCGCAGGTGTTGATAGTACTGGTGACGTTGGCGGTGACCGTGGGTGGATTTGACGGGGCTGGAGGCTGGCAGGAGGTATCGCCCGCTAAGAATACGCACCGTGTATGATTAGATGGATATACCAAAAATAACGGTGCCACAATTGCACATACCGACGACGTCGAAGAACTGGCTCGTGAAGCCGCCAGTTTGGCCGACCGAGTCAATGACAGTGAGGAGCAACTTGGAGCCTGTGAAGGACACGGGTACGTGCGTACATATCGCGATTGAGCGGATGGGGCTAGCAGGAGACGTACCTTTGCGGCTCTGTACTTGCCATGATAGTTGGGATGGGTCCCCCCCGAGAGGTGTGACGACGGTAACGCCGCCTGGCGCGAAGGCCATCATGAAGTATGGGGGTATGCCGAGGTCAGTCGTTGAGTCATTGAGTGGAATAAGGCCGATGCTGCGTCTGTCACATTCTCTGAATGACGTCTGGACAAACTGGGGGAAGACAAGTTCGTTTTCGTGTTTGAGCGATTAGGAGATGACGTAGGACGTACGTTGGGCCCAAACCCCCAGTTAAAAGCATGGCCGGCTCGGCAGCGGAGAATGAAGAAGGATGAGAAGAAGAAGAGAGCCAATATTCGACCAAGGGAGTCCATGTGCATCGGCTAGGAGAACCAGGAGACGGAGCGAGACAGGATGGATGAAAAGTCCCCAGAGACCACAGTGAGCAAAAGGATTGGAAAATAAAGGATTGGTGGAGGGTAGAGAGAGAACGCCCAGCGTCAGAACATGAAGGCGGACGACAACCAACGACGGCGGAAGGGAGGGGGCGGGAAGAAGGGCGAGTTGGCCGGGTAACTAGTCCGGGGTTGCGTCAGGGGCAGGCGGCTACCGCTAGTCGTCTCGTTGTTTGCATCTTCCTCTCAAATGATCTCTACCCTGGCTCCCATTGGCTCTCCGCCGTGGCTGTTCGTTATCTCTACTTACCTCCGTCGGTCTGCACGCTCCATTTTCCTCGTTGTCCTCGTAAGTCTGCTTCAAAAGTTCAACCCGCAACTAGGCGTCCTAGTCGCGCTGTTCGCCCGTATGTCGCAACACTGGCTTTGACGACAAGTATACTTATTCGGATTATGGCAGACCCAGGACCACGCCCCGGCCATCCATCAAATAGTTGGCGGTAAGTACTGCATCACAACCACGGACGACGGGGCTGGATGGCAACCTGATTACACTGTGAGAATGTGGACTAAATGAAATCATATTCACTCGCCTTCTTATTCGTCCATGCTTTTCCAGGCACCCCGCCCTTCCCATACACTTATAGCGAGCTACGCGCGGCACTCAACGAGCGTTGAACGTTGAACAATGACTCCGATGAAGGTGCGCAGGTCCAGAAAGGGAAAGGAGACTAAGTCTAATAAGAGGTCACGGTGGTCCATTTCAAGGGCAGTGCATGATGGAGGCGCCTCCAAGTCGGATTCGACGACCAACTTAAGTTGGCGCTGTCTTTGTGTCCAGCGCGGATAATCACTTCAGCGATCCCTGCATATATAGCTGCGGTGCAGATCCAGGTATGTGGTCTGCCACACACTGTCTCTATTACACTCGAACATCGCCGCGTAAAACGCGGGACCGAGTGCTGTTGCAGATGGCTATGGCTATGACGACAACGCGTATTACCCATGGGCGCACAAGTGCACATCATTCCGATATGATCCTTCTGTCCAGCCTCAAGATTTTAATGCGCCACTTGATTCTCCCTCTATGCAACAGCTAGCTTATCGAGGCCGTTGTACTCTTCAAGCTTTCGAGCATCGTACTTGCAATCACCTCGAGGTGTAAGGCTTTCAAGGTCGGCGGTGCGGTCGTACTCAAAACCATCGCACCACTAGGCTGTTGACATGTCACTGGCGAGCATGCGCCCATGCACCTATGCGCCAAGTCAGCACGCCGCCAACTGGTCCTCGTGGTAAGAGACGTGTATGTTGTGTAGACGTCGGTGAGTCCTCGCTCGCGCAGTGATAGCACATAGGAACGTGCGACCAGGGTTTTCAGCTCAAGTCACCTGCTTGTACTCTACCAAATAGTACCACCTACCAATCGCGTGCTCACTGTCACGGTCTGCGTCCAAGTACCAGTGTGTACTCTGAAGAATATGGTCAGAATGGGGACGACCCCTCCCCTTGTCTACGCTGCTTGCTATCCGACCGCATCCCGATGGCGCGCACTCCAGCTCAAGGATCGAATGCGCATGGCTCGGATCGCCCAAGAAGGGACTTACTATAACTTCTATAAGGTACGTTCTCAGTGTATTTCTCCGCATCCTCAGATATTTAGGGTGCCGAGGACGAAGTATATCAAGCACTACATAGGTCGGACAGGGAATGCTCAGCAAAAGAAGCGTCCAGAGCCCCATCTGGGCGAGTCAAGCCCTCCGAAGTACATTTAGAGGGCTCGAGAACTGTAGAGGCGAGTGTCCGGCTCTGATCTCCGGCTTGATCAACCTATCTACACGGATAGGGAAAACGCGCCCTGAAGAGGAACATGCTCACAGCAGATGTCACTGGTGCTCCGAACACGTCCTCTCATCATAGCCAATGGCGACCCATTATGTCAGGATTGGACGTCAATCAGATACCCTCTCATGTTCTGCACGGAACACAGTATGGCAATACTTGCCGGCATGCGGTCATCAGCGTCCTGGAAATACAAGGACGTCTGTGCAACCCAGGTGCAACCATGTCTTTTTTACTGATACGAGAGTACACTGAACTCCGTGCGTAACTGTCTTTATTTTCTCCGAGTCGACCGACGTTCGCCCGCAACACTGACACTTGTCATATTCCAGCCTGGCATCAGAATCTGGTTATCATTTCACGAGGGAAGCCCACCGGGAAGCTGCTGGTAACTCAGAGGCCAGCGAGATCCATCCCCAGCCGGACGAGCAAACCATCAACATCCCGAGGCGGTGCTCGCGTGTAGTTGACAGTTGGGACCAGTTGGACTAATGCAGAAGGGCCATCGCAGCAGCTCTCCGCGACAATGCAACAACAGACACATCATGCCAGTGCAACAGCGTAAAACAAAGCCGAGGGGCCAATCGTCTGACGGGAACGTGAGAGTGCAGGCTCAACAGACCGAGAGCCCGCTCTGGTCCGAGTTGACAAGAGGTAAGTGAACTTCCACGTACAAGTCCCAGTCTCCTGCAGCCAGATGGAGTCCCGCCCTGATCCGACTACCACCCACATATAGCCACTCATGACAGATGAGAGACCATCTCGAGCAGCTTCTCGTAGTCGGAAGTCTCCAGACCAATGTACCGGTAAGGGTAAGTGAACTCGCTGCCCCGGGTCAGTCATCCCTCACATATCTGATCCCACCCAGTAGACCCTGCGTGCCACAGCCCAGGTTGCTTCCGACTGCGATGTCGTTCAAGGCCGCCGCCCCGCGCGAGTACAGCAGCGGGTTCAAGATCCCCAGCGGGGGCCGCCCCGCGCTGAGCCGTCGGTCGTCGAGCAGCGCGACCGTGCTCGCGAACGTCGGTCACTGCGCCGCGCTCGTCTCATCCACCAGCGTGAAGCAGCCCTGGAGGTTGACCACAAAGCCCTTCGCCTTCGCCTGTGCCGAGACCTCCGCGATCCCGCGGCCGCCCGCGTTGTAGAAACCAACGACGGCTCTGTTGACCGGGCATCCAACCATCCTTTCGACTAGGCGTCAAGATGCAGGCGACGAGAGCTAGAAAGAAGTTCTTAGGAGGTACTTAGATCGACCCGTAGAGGACGTCCTCATAACTGCTGCCTGGTAACATGATCAGCAGTAGTCACGAGTTCACTATGGAAGGACACGCTATCGCAATTACCACCAGAGGAAATAGGAATCCGTGACAACCGACACGAACTCAAGCGGCTGCGCGTAAGGGTAGAGTTCGATCGAAGGCACAGTCCTAACGTCGACAGCACTATATATTTGGGAAGCTGGTGGGGCGGAGCACATCGAGTTTCAATCAACTGTCCTCTGCCGTCTGTGGCACCTTCTGGAGCACGCCATTCGGGGAATGTTTGTGGCAAAAGCGGAATGCGACTTGACGAGCGGAATCGGCAAGTCAACCTTAAGCAAAGGCTTCAGCATCCCCCTTCCATATGCAGCGCGATAACAGCGCACCTGGTAAACCTTGACCGGCTTGTATTCCTTGCTGAACGTTAGGAGCGGTCGATGACAAACAGCACGAGCCGAAGAAATTATATAAGGTCTAAGTTCTACAAGATCGCATGACGCAGTCGCAGACGTTGGCTAAGCATTACAACACCTTGTTATCGGGAGGAACAACAACCAAAGAGGCTGACCCGTCGCTGGCCGCTATCACGAGCCACCTTACTTCTTGGCCTTCTTTGCAGGAGGCGGCGCAGTCGTGCTGGGGGTATTACGGCCATTTGACGATTTCCCGTTGGCATCCTTGAGCGTCCGCTTCTTCTGCGCTATCCGCGTCAACGTCCGTTTCACCTCTCCGTCGGGGAAGGAGGACAAGTCGAAGTACGTCGGTGCATATTCCAGAAGCCTATCGACACTAGTCAGACGCACTGGATCTGCCGACGAGAACGAGGTACATACCACTCCGGTCGAACCTCCGACACTGTCCGGATGTACGGTTTCGTCGTCAGCACGAACTCGTTGAAGATCACCCACTCCGGCGTCGCGTCCAGCCCACAGGATGGGTGCAGATTGACCACCTGGTTGTCCTTCACCGTCAGGTACGCGTTCTTCTCGCCCTCCTTGTGCGCGACCTGCATGAAGAACCCGCAGACGAGTGCCTTCCGGATGTTCTGCCAAAGCTTGCGCTCGTCGTCGAGGGTAACGAGTTCGATCTCGTAGCGCTCCATGGTCCGCTGTAATTGCGCTCTTACGTTCTCCGCTTGCTGGAGGGCACGCTGAGACAAGTAGTTCTCCCAACACCAGTTCCGGTCGTGCTTGTCTGGAAACAAATCGACAACGCGTGAGCATATAACACACGTATCATACGCAGGAGACACTGACTGTTCATGTAGGCATTGTACACGTTCATGAGCGTAAGATGATCGCCTTCTGGGATCGTGAACAATGCCTTTGCTGCATCCGCCTCCTTCCGCTTGTTTGGCGGTCTTAGCCAGACATTAGGAACTGCGTAGCGTTGTTAGTCGGAAGTGAAACTTCCGATGTGTGGCTGAACGTACCGGACAACATCGCGACAATAGTCAGGATTTCGTTACTGCAGTTGAACTCCGGACTGACGATAAGCAGCTTTGCCATCTAGAATTCGACCTTATCAACACTGGAGGGACGCATGATAGCCGCGAGACGTGAACGCACCTGAGGGTCGAGAGGGAAGTCGGCCATAATACCACCCAGAGCAGTCAACTTCCCGTCATCGTCCAGCGCAGCCAAGTAGTTCAACAACTCCAGCGCTCTCATCAGCGTCTCCGGCGCAGGAGCGTCGACATAGTCGAAGTGGACGAGGTCGTTCACGCCCAGCTTCGCGAGCTCCAGCACGGTGTTCGCCAAGTTACTCCGAAGGATCTCAGGGTGCGTCTGCTCCTCTAGCTCGCTCATGAAGTCTTTCTCTGTGTACAGCCGGAAGCACTTGCCGGGGCGCGTACGACCAGCGCGACCGGCACGCTGTTGCGCAGAAGCTTTCGAGATGGGGGAGACTAGGAGAGACTCGACACGGATACGCGGGTTGTAGACCTTTTGCTTCGAGAAACCAGGGTCGACGACGTACACGATACCGTCGATCGTGAGGGACGTCTCGGCGATGTTCGTCGAGATGACGACCTTCCGCCCAGGCGGTCCATTCGGCACTCGAGGTGGTGGCGCGGGGTCGAATATGCGTTGTTGTTGTTGAGGGGGAAGCGAGGAGTAGAGAGGTATGCAGACAAGTGGTCCGACGCTGTCGGGATCCTGGTTGACCAGATCGTCCGCTTCCAGCTTGATCTTCCGACATGCGTCCTCGATCTCCTCTTCACCAGTCAAGAAGATCAGGATGTCGCCGGGATCTTCTGCGCGGTGAATCATGAGCACAGTGCGGATGGCGGCTTCGACGTAATCTGGCTCGGGCTCCTGCGTGTAGAATACTTCGACAGGATGTGTGCGACCGGGAACCTTGAAGAGAGGGGCAGGTTTGGTAGAATCGATGCTGAAGTAGCGCTGGAATTTCTGCGCGTCGAGTGTTGCCGACATGACCACAATCTTGAGATCCGAACGACGTTTTGCGAGATCCTTCAAGAGACCCATGAGGATATCGGTAGCGAGTGTGCGTTCATGAGCCTCATCGAGGATGATGGTCGAATACCGCTTGAGGTCGGGGTCGTTCATGGCTTCCCGAAGAAGCATACCGTCGGTCATATACTTCAAGAAGGTGACACCAGGCTCGGTCATATCCTCGAACCGGATAGAGTACCCGACTTGCTTGCCAAGTGGTACTATTTTAACAGTATGAGCACCGGAACTGTGGGAGAAACGCTGAAACCATGGATGTGGAGGGATGTACAATCTGTCACTGATGGTTTGACGCACTCGCGGACCCTTGGCTGGGATAGAATAGACTGGGGAGAAGGAGGCGGTGGAGACACACGTACCCTACTGCAGACTTCCACGAGCTGCACGCAGCTGAACTAGAATAGCACCGGACCTTCCACATCCAAGGGTTCAGCGTATAAGATTTGGGTGACTCACCATCCATCTCGTCCGCAACACGTTTGGCAACTGACATGGCCGCCACTCGCCTAGGCTGTGTGCAAGCGACCATTTGACCCTTTGTATGTGGCAGGTCTGAATAGCAAACAAACTGGGGAATCCTGAAAAGAGGAAGGCAGGAGTGAGCCTACTTTGAAGGCACACTCTAGAGCTTGCGGGCCTTACTGAGTTGTTTTTCCTGAACCTGTCTCGCCAACCATGACGATAATCTGGTTGTCGGTGAACTTTTGCCGAACACTATCAGTTACGCTCGAAGGGCCGGGGGTAGTCGTATGCCTGAAGCAGACTCTGACATCCCCTTACTAGGCGGAAAGAGGTAGTTAAGACGTACAATTTTCAAGAATTCCTCCATCTGACCGAAAACCGGTAGCTTCTTACGGCTCTCCAAGATCTTCTTGTACTGGCCAGTATGAGGCATCTTGGTGAAGGGATTGAAGTCATGCTCCTGCAATTCATGATCAGCATTACGCATCGACCATGGACGGGACGTTACACGTACCATTGCCTTCAATACAGCCTTAGCTTTGACATTTCTGGGGAGGAAGCCAAAAAGAGGATCCTTCTCTCCGAGGGATTGTGCTGGCGCCCTGGAAATAGGAGGCGCGGAGGTGTATGGGTTGTACGCCATGTTTGCGGTCGTACTCAATGAGACAGGTGAGAAAGAGAGACTCAGGAGGAAGGAGGAGGGAGGAGGCAACTTGTGGCGAAGAGGAGAGCAAACTCCAACTCCGGAAATTGCAGACGCGGGGAGGCTAGAGGTCACGTGGGTGGGACAGGCACGACGCGCGTTCGCTGAGGGACGCGTCCTCCTCCTCTCTGCCTTTGACGACGACCATGGACCACTTTCCGACAAACTGGGGCCGCCCAGTACGTCTGCTTCTTGCTTGAAATGATAGACCAACTCTGACCTTGCGCAGCGCAACGATGCGTTCGACCCGTACGGCACATATCCCATCCACCAACGCGCAGCCGCAAAGGACACTTTTGCAGAAGGTGTTCAGCACACACAGTACGGCGCATCGTCAATCGACCCATTCCATTACTTACCTGCAACATCAGACAGCCCATTGTCACCGGTACATCAGTCCTCGCTATTCAGTTCAAGGATGGCATTATGATGGCTGCCGACAACCTCGGTCCGTCTGCATAACCCTTATTTCGTGTTCTCTTCCCCTCATACCTCGTTGGCAGCGTCATATGGCTCTCTCGCACGCTTTAAGGACATTCAACGTCTACACCAGGTCGGCAACTCCACCGTCATCGGTGCCTCCGGCGACATGTCCGACTTCCAAGCCATCCAATCTCTTCTCGATGACATCGTCACCGACCAGTTTACCCATGCCGACGGCCACGACCTTGGCCCGGCAGAAGTGCACGAATACCTCTCTCGCGTCATGTACTCACGGCGGTCCAAGATGAACCCTCTCTGGAACTCCATACTTGTCGGCGGTTTCCGAGACGGCAAACGGTACGTCCATGACGTTCCGCACTCTTTGTCTTTGCCTCCTTCCCCTCCCCATGCTGTGAGCGATGCATGTGAACGGTGCCATTATAAGATTCGGACACTTTTCGCTCTGTCCGACAAGCTGTTCCACATCTGCGAAGTGATGCATACCGTCATGCATCACTTGACGTCGACTTCTAGTCCTTTGACGGGTGCATGTATGCTCGATGGGAACGGGGACTCGTGCCTTTCCCGTCTCGCATCGGCCGCCGTCCATAAGATAGTTGCACTTGACCGCACGATCCCGCCACCTGAACGTGTCAGTAGCCCACCACTATTCCTGAGACATGCTGTCGACTGTACGGTCGACACGTAGGAGGGATTTGCTCGCAGCTGCGTGGTTTAGTATCGTCGCACGCGATGAACTAGCACTATTTGTGCAAGTTCATCGAGTACGCGGTCGCGAGATGAGATATGTTGATGCGCTTGATCTTGAGGGCGCTTGTACTCGCCACAGTCAAGAGGCCAACGGATGTCTCCGTGCATGAACCTTACGTTCGTTCCGGGGTTCTGGTAGCTTTGTTCTAGCCCCTTCGTACTCTCATGCATCGGGATTATGTACCGTGCTCAGCTCGTCTTCGTGCTGTGGACGGATATATTGCCCTGGGAACACCAGAACCCACGTTTCTTCACGTAGTCCTAAAGGGAAGCTTCGTCTCGCACCCTAGGAGGAGGAGTCCACGTACCCATATTTGCTACAAAATGTGCCGCGAAATGCACCGACCTATTTCGAACCACCAACTCCGACGATACGCTTCGCTCTCCTGTCTCCCGCTCTCTGCATGCACCTGCCGACCGGTCTCGTCTCCCCTCCCGTTCTCTTGATTAGACGAACGCTGACGCCATGCTTGCGTATTGCAGATTCCTCAGCTACGTTGACCTCCTTGGCACAACTTATTCCGCACCTTCAATTGCGACCGGCTACGGTGCCTACATCGCCATCCCTCTCCTCCGCGCCGCCGTCGACGGCAAGCAGGACCAGCTCTCCGAAGAGGCTGCGCGCGAGCTCCTCCACGAGTGCATGCGCGTCCTCTTCTACCGCGATGCGCGCAGCTTGGACAAGGTTCGTCCGCTTCCTTCTTGCCTCGACCGTCGTCATCTCGGCGCTAACGTACGTCTTCTTGTGTACAGTACCAACTCGCGACAGTCACGGCGTCTGGGGTCACGATTTCAGACCAGATCAAGATTGACACGGCATGGGGCTTTGCGGAAGGGATCCGAGGTTACGGCGCGCAGACGCAGTAGGCGCGAGCTGTCCATGTACACTAGTAGAACCGGGCGTGACGAAACGATCATCTTGCAATTGTATGACACTCGCTTTCGGTCAGCATGCTCATGATGTCACACACAACTCTTCCTCGCACCGAGGACGATACGAGGAACATGAATGGTATTACGCGTATCGTACATTTGAATAGAGTACTAGTAAGGTACTGTGCTGCGTCCCAATGGGCAGGTGTGTCAACAGCTAACTCTACAGTCAGGGATGACAGTGCGGCGATGTGTGGTCTGAAACGCAAGAACGCCGAGGCGGCAGGAAACTATGCTACAAGTTCGGAATGCGGGTAACAATGCGTCCAGGCGTGTCTAGTATGTAGTATGTACTATGCAAGAAGAAAGCAGGGCAGAATATACAGTAGTCAGTATACGATGCTGCCGCCGTGAAAAACAAGAATGGAGAACGGACGGCTCCAAGACGTCTCGAGCCGCTGCCCGTCAAGTCAAGATCAAGTAACAACAGCACACGGCCGCGGCGGGGGCGGCGGGATCGCGAGCAGCTTCAGGTGGTGCGGCAGTCGCCCACCTCGCCGGCCGCCATCCCAAGCATCGTCCCAGTCTCCCTCCTCTTGCACCCTCTTCGCCCGCTTGCCCTCGGCGCCCCCTTCTGGGACGGGAGCGGCACCCAAAGCCTGGTCGAACAGCTTCCTCTTCGCGGGCAACCCGCTCAGCCTCTCTAGGACGTCCATCCGCACCGCTGCATGCTCAAACCACGCGCTCATGCCCGGGCGCACTGTGCTGCCCAACGTGCCGTCGGGCACTCGCGGCGGGGGCCGTGCAGGTGGCTGGTAGGGTGTTGGAAGGGGGTAATAAGTCACCGATGGGCGATCTGAATTGCGGGGGTGCGTTTGACGACCCTGCAGGCCCGTCGATAACGGTGGAATAGAGAGTGGGGGTGGAGTTGCTGGTTTACCTGAGGAAGGTGCCGAGGTGCCGGCGACAGGCCTTGCAAGACTCGGTGCAATCGGCCCATCAACCTTCACCGTACCGCGTACAGGAGTCAGGGGTGTCGGCAGCGCTGCAGATACGCTAGCTGGTCTGCCATGGGGCGCGGAAGCTGGGACAGCCTGCGCAGAGGCTGTCGAAGTCTGCGAAGACTTCGGGAAGCTGGCTGTGAGGTCACCGTCAGCAGTCCGTCCATTTCTCAGGGTGCAATTGAGGGATCTTTACCTTTCCCCGGCCAGAGTCCAGAAAGAGTCGGGGGAGTGACCGCCCTCCGTCTCGCAAGAACCTGCCCCGAGACCTTTGAGTCCGGCAGGCGCCCGAGTCCAGCCGCCGCCCACGCCTTCTCGGCCGCGGAATGCGCCATATGTGCGAATGCAGCCATCCCAGGACGCGGGTCGAAGCCCGCTGTGAGCGTGTGCTGCACCCCGGGTGCGTGGGGGTACGTCCCCGGGACCGGACGATAGTCGAACGAGGTTTCCTGCCCGACCGATTTCCACGTCACGCACGGATAAACGAGGTTGCCGCAGATATCATCCTGCACCACGAGCGGGTCATCGGTCCTCTCGGCGGAAGCGGCCGCGCTTGTGCGGATCCAAGGCGTGCACCAGCGGTGCCAGCAGTCCCAGGGCGTGCGCGGAGGGAAGCGCGGCTTGCACATAGTGAACAATGCACGATACTCAACAGTTGTAGAGCGCGAGGTTCGCATGAGGGCGGAAAGAGCCCGCGCCTGTGCGCAAGGAAGAGTAAACGGAGGGCGCGGGCGCGGTAGCGGTAGGAAGTGCTGCGCGGGTGGAGGTGCGGATGATCCTGGTGGACCTCGCTTCTCGAGAGGGAACGGTAGCTGGGTGAAGAAGTAGGCATCTGTCTTCGTAGCAGCTCGCGCGTTAGCGGAGTCGGGGGTAGACGAATTCGGAGCACGCAGTTGCCTGACTTCCGTGGCCATTTTCTTGAGAAGCGTGATCATCCCCTTGTCCTCTTCGTTCGTCAGCGCTGCCTGTTTGGAGAACCATTCGCGCAGCGGCGGCCAGATGATGAGATTGTTATACACCTCTGTGATGAAGTTCCAGCCGTATTCTGCGGGTGGATAGTTTGCAGCAACCTCGAGCAGTAGTAAAGCCTCCGCCATTGTCCATGGAGTCTTCTGCAGGTATTCGACAGGGTTTTGCGGCGGATCTGGTGAGAGATTGAGATTAGTGTGTGTCGGTGTCGGAGCTGCGCTCGTAGCTGCTGCGCCATTGCTGTGTCGGGTCTGCGCGGAGTCAATCAGCGGCGATGGCGTCCCTAGCATAGGCGATGTATGAATGGCCGGTGTAGTAGGAAGTAGGGGTATCTCCAGTAGAGACACGTCTTCCTGAATAGATCTCTCTTCAGGTTCAGACCCGGTCAGACCTGTTTCGCAATCTGAAGGGCACGAGCTGCTAGGCTCTGGACTACGATCAGATACGCTGAGCAGATGACCGCAGCTTATGTCCTCGCACCTGTGTCTAGCGCATCCCCGTCCCTCTCTTGTGGAGAACACAACGCTTCTGTGACTTCGATTTGCGCTGCATCCCTGTGCGAGCCGTCTGTCTTCACGCGTTGCGGTGTCCGACCACTAGCATTTGGTTCCGCCATAACGCGCATTTGTAATTCCAGTTGCGCGGTCTCCTGCTTTAACGCCTCGATCTCAGCAGGGGTCACCTGCTCATGAGCCTGCAGTTTCTCCATCCGCCCTAGTAGGCTTTCCACCCTTCTCAAGCTCTGTATCAGTTCCGCTTGCCACGGCGCCGATGGCAGCGCGCCTCCGTCAGAGAGCGCATCGTGCACCTCTTGAAGGAACTTGCTCGCACCATTGTCTGGTGCATCCGGGTTGAGGGAGTTGATCAGGTTCGCGATACGAGATATCGACGCAAGGAGGTCATGTGGAGAGTCGGACATAGCTTCAGGATCATCCGCGTCCCTCGCATTGGCTCGCGCTCCGGCCACCTTCAAATCGATCTCCTCGCGCGTCCTGGCGTCGGCGGCGAACGGCGATGGGTCGGACAGCGCGCGCGCGCGCGTAGCAGGGCCAGCCTCACCTCGCACACGATCCGCGTTCTTCAGTATATCAACCTGTTTATCTTCGTCGGCCTCCTTTCGTTTCCTCACTTCTTCGACCGCGAAAACAGCCCGCCCTCCAGACCCGGGCAGCTCGTTCTCCTTCTCTGCGTCTTCATTCGTAACCATCTCCGGTGCCTCAGAGTGTCTCTGCTTGAGAAAGACACGTCTGGACACTGGGCGCGAACCGTAGGGACTGCCGGCGTTGCGCACATTCCATCTCGTGCGTGAGCTAGAGGGGCGCGTAGAGTCTGTGACATCCTCCGCATTGCCAGAGGGAGAGTTTTCTGGAAAGGAGCAGTCGCTGCGGAGTGGAGGGCTATTACGTGGCGAATGATGATGCAAACCGTGCAAGTTCACTTGCGAGAAGGTAGGGGTATGATTAGGACTATGTCGCCGAACGGATGAAGTGGCCTCTGATCCTGAGCCTGGCATGGCCCAATCGCATACCAGAGCGGATATTGCTTCGTTGGAGTTGAAACAATTCCCACCTCAAGGGAGTTGATGTTAGAGGGTGGATAGGATGATGTCGTGTGCCAGACTCGAGTTCAGCTTCAAGTTAACCAGGAAGATAGGTTTCAACGAGCGTGGCCGCCGAGTGTAGGTTATGTAGTGTCGTGGACGCGCGTGTGTTTAGGATGTCGACGGGGGGTCGCGAGAGGGGTGATGACCGGTGATGGTGGAGAGGCGAAGGTGGAGGTGGAGGTCGAGCGAAGAGCGAGGTTGCAGCCACAGCGTTAGCGCGAGCGCGACTTGGACGCGGCGCGACGCGTGACGAGCGTCTTCACGTGCCGCGCTGGTTACATAGCCGCTGGCAATGTTCGTCACTGAAATCGTTGCTTTGCCTTTCGCCATCGTTCTCATTCACACTTTCTCGCCAGGGACAAAGCTCTGCGCACAAAATACTGAATCTTTGTGGACTAACAAGAGCCGCAAAGCTTGTGGTCATTCTTCCGCCGGAAAAGATTCTTTCTACTTTCTAGCATAAAGCTTTATAATTCAAGAAGTGCGTCAAGACCAATTACAGTACTGCCATATCCTGCGGCTGGTCTATCTCGAATCCTTGTCAGTCAGCAGTTTTGTACTCGAACATCTCTGATTATGGGTTTGCCCACTGCTAGTAAAGTTCAACTGGTACACGGTCTACCCGTACCAATGCAGTTACTATCCCCAACCCGGCCGCGGTTCTGCTGTTCTCTAAATCTGTAGGGCGGTCGCCGGTATGAGCCTCAATTTGTCACACTCACCAGCAGTATCAAGGCTACAATATCAATAATTATAAACAGTTGCCTGCCTCTCAGGTTGCGGACCATTGTTGGATCTGCCATCCGAGTCCGCTGTCAGCGTACATCCGGCCTCCGAATCGTCAATTACCGGAGACTGAACTAGCTGATAGGACCGATCACCTCGCGGAAGCATCTCATCTCTACCCTGGACGTCACAGGAACAGCCCTATGCACTCACAAGTTCACGATGTACGCTTCAGTAGTATGCGAGCCAGGTAAATTTCATGCTGATCACTACGATCAGGCTATCTCGACGGTGAGTAGTTTCAACTTACATGCATAGGACGGTTGATATTGATCTGGCCTATATAATCTCCATCATATAGACTGAGTCCTAATGTTAGGTTGCATCGTGCGCGGGAGATGACTTTATGGTTCGGATGGGCTACAATTTCGATCACGAAAGAACCCCAGCCAACCGAAAAAGTGTGGTAAAAACCATCATTAACTCCACCTGTCGTCACTAATCATGCAGCACATTGTTTCTGACGCGATGTCATACAAAGCACTCGCGATATCGCTGATCATATCAACGAACATCGCAGGAGGTTGTAGGAACTTATAGACGAACATAGCGCTATCGTGTTCGCCTCTCGGGTCCGACCGGCGACGTCAG
The DNA here is from genome assembly GCA_033807695.1 of Daedaleopsis sinensis. Taxonomy (NCBI): domain Eukaryota; kingdom Fungi; phylum Basidiomycota; class Agaricomycetes; order Polyporales; family Polyporaceae; genus Daedaleopsis; species Daedaleopsis sinensis. The sequence goes on along the minus strand of CM066310.1, from coordinate 1,048,585 downwards.
GCCTGACTTGGCGAAGGTAACATGACGGTACCAGAGAAGTTAAGGGACCACCGCACGATGTCCTCAAGGTTCACAGTGACTATTGATTGCTCCCGACGCTCTGACTGACCATGAGAAAGGGCACGGAAGACGCTCTTCCCGACTTCCTCATGCGCGGCCCCGCCACCGAATACGCTTTCATACATGGAGTTCACTTTTACAACAGTTCTTACCGCGCCAGACCACGGAGCCCTTTAACCACACCTCCTCGATTGATATCCCGCCGTGCGGTTCAACGCCTAGCCTGCAAGGTGTCCATGCATGATGTGGCTATTTGCGAAGATCGCGGACGTTGTTCGCATCTCTGCGAACTGCCATCCCTTCGGTCAGGAAGGCTGTCAGCCCATTTAATGTATCGTCATGAGTTCTGCAACCTCCGACCAAAGTTAGCTCTGTCGTGGTTGGCCTCTCCCGATTGCCCACACTAGCACGCGTAGCGTCATGCAAGATGGCAAGCCAGCCAATGAATTCCAGAGCTCGCAAGCCGCGAGCACGCACGCCGCATCACAACGCAAGGACAGAGGGTATAAGAGGGTCCACAATATCTGTGCTTGGACCTCAGGGCATTTGACCTCCAGACTGCAGTGTTACCAACCTCTGTCGCACTACCGAAATGTTCAAGCTCGTTGCCATCCTCGCTGTTATCACCGTCGCCGTGGCCAACCCGGTTCCACAGATTATTATTCCTCCTATCTTTCCGACGTCCTCCTCGTCCAGGGCTCCCTCTGTGACCGACATCCCTGGAGACATCAGGTTAGACGGCTCGTTTTACTTTGCTGGGGGCATCGTCTGACACTCTCTCACTGTCTACAGCAGCATCCTCAGCGTCGCAGGTGACGACTGCTCTCATGTATACATGCTTGTGTATTGATCACCGGATCGCCGTGAATCCGTTCGTAGAGAGCGCAGTGTCGTCGATTATCAGAGCTCTCCCTACTGGTACTCCCGAGGCCACGACGTCCTCTGCTATCCTCCCGCTGCCCACGATCGTTCTCCCCTCGGTCTCCCTGCCAGCCATCCCGACGATTTCCCTCCCCCTCGTCGTCTGAGAGAACGACGGTCCTATCCGTTCCTCCCAAGGTCAGCTAAGCCGACAAGTCAACTGTATGTACACCTTCACGCGCCGAATGTCGATGTACCGCTCATTTTCTTTCTTCTGTAGCGTGCACTAGCTGCTTTCCTAGACCTGTTAGGAACTCTCGTGTTGAAGTTTAGTCAGGAATGGGGATGGTTCAAGTCGGTTGGGGCGATACAGTGTGTCTTGATCTTGGAGGATGAATTTCCCGTGTATTTCTGTGCGAACGAATATATGGTTTATGAGATGGATGACCGTTGTTGCTCGTCATTATCGATGAATGGCCGTGGGGAACGTTGAACAAGTACTAGTACTCTCCTTTCGAGTCTCACTGGTCGCGGCCGCGGGCCAGGTCCAGCGCGGCCTTCCGAGTCGGAGTGGCGCTGATTAAGGTTGGGGTTGAATCGCAACTTGGCGCTACGTGACCGGTACTAAGTAGTAGGTACCGTCGCGGCTCTGTCGGTGACTCGGTGTCGGAATGTATCTGAACCAGCCCCCAAACCTAGGATTGTGAGTAGTCGTTCGCAACCTCTCATGACGCGGGCTCTGGCTAACGTTTTAACGGTCTCGTAATCCCAGATCCGGTAGCGTAGAGAGTCGCTCTCTGCCGACCTCATGTGCCTCAGGACGCGGCTATCGACGGTTACTGAATACTTCGACACTGTATCATCCAACAGGATCATCGATCGCCTTTCACGATCGCGTGGGTCTCGACCATGCAGCAAGTCGCAGAACCGGTGCGTATACTTCCAAAGACAGCGTAGTTGACGTGTCGCCCGGAGTCTGAGCAGGACGATAATTGTAGTTTTAGTGCTCATTTTCTGCTTCACGTAATGTCACAGGAGATCCGCTGATCTGTCAAACTAACATCTCTATGCGTGCTATGTAGGGATTTTTGGCAGATGTCATGTCCCTAGAATGTCCGTATGGGTGCTTGAAGCTGCACGCGAAATTTGCCATTACTCAAGACAAGCAAAGGGCAAAGTTTCTCAGTTCTAGTCACGGGTACTCCTCACACTTCTACGTGCCTAGCTCCATTCACTTTCTATTCATCCACCGTCAAGCGTACGATCAACTTGAACCTTGTTACTCCAGGTGTATTGCCAGACGTTTGGCGGAGGCTGAAAGAGGCGGCTAGCGGGAGTAATCGCCTAGTGAACGCACCCAGGTAAGCACCTCACTCTCACGTAGAGGTACGACTGTCTCAGTAGCTGTTCTTGCGCGGTTTGTGTTAGATTCAATTTCGGCGACCACCCAGTACCTGGATGTCGACTCTACGGCTTTTCTCTGCCCATGATGCGTCGAGTCTCGCCTAGCGATACAATCCAAAAACAACATGCTACAAATGCTCCACTACCATACTTCACAAGCGGGCTCTCTTGAACGCCGAGCAATATGCCCTTGGAATAGGTGCGACCATCGCGAGCACAGTTCGAGATCCGAACACTTCGTCCGAATGCCGGCTGTTCGCAGAATCTCTTCTAGTGCCACGAATTAGGTTCGCAATCTATACAGACGGATGCTGGCGGGTCTCACGAGAAGAGCTTCCAGTGCTCACCGCAATTCCGTGAGTACTAATCATCCTCGAAGGTATCCAGTGTTTCTATGATGCCGTGTCATACCGCAGTTTTTACTCACACGGATCGTGTCTAACAATTCTTGCACATCAGAAGTCTCGGAATGGTGTACTCAAGGCAGCATCGTTGGCAACAGCGGGGATCGGTCATACCAGTAATACGGTTCGTCCGCAGCAGCACGTTTCTGACGTGATATCGTGCAAAGTCATCGTTATGTCGCAGATCATACCACCGAACCACGGAAACCAGAACATGAGAAGAAAGGTAACACCGGCAGGCTTGGTCAGGACGTCGGGTCCGAGCGACGGTGATGCTCGATGTGGACATATTTCCTTCATTGTTCCATCAGGAAGATCGACTCGACGAATGTGCCATTTGCCTCGCGAAGTCAGTACGACCGGAGTCCTAACTGACCACAGTGCGAAAAGCATCCGGCCGTCTCAGCTTCCTCAGACGCGGTACCGATAATGCATCCCAGGATCCTGCGAACGTGTGCGCGAAGCAGCACGCCAAATCCCCCGCAAGCGACTAGAAGGCTGCATTGCCCTCGCTAACCACACATCCGCCTAAACTCCGCGTAGTAGCTGGTTGAGCTCAACGGACTTACCGCTGTTTCCTGGACTCGCAGGGACGTATATACCGGTTCGTGGTTTGCCGAAATTCTTCTTCGGTCAAGTTATTCCCATCTCCGCGAAGCGTCCTTGTGAACAAAGAAGGTCGTCTTTTCATTCAGTACCGACGTCACCCCACCAAAGTTAGCTCTCCGTAGGGATCACGCTCCATTCTCGCGCTCGCGCATGTCCGTGCGTGCTTAGCGTGACACCCAATGAAGATTCGAATCCGGTAGGTATCTCGCGAATAACAGCCATTGCAGAACCCTGAGGTGGGAGGTATAAGAAGGGCGAGGGTTTCTGCAGCTAGACTACAGGGCATCTGACGTCTAGCTAGTCTCACCAGCTCACTCCCGCTCTACTCCGAAATGTTCAAGTTCGCCGCTGTCCTCGCTCTTGTCACGGTCGTTGTGGCCAACCCTGTCCCGCAGCTCCCTACCTCTCTCCCCCTTCCGATCTCTGTCCCTACCTCTCTCCCTCTTCCTATCTCTGTCCCTACCTCTCTCCCTCTTCCGATCTCTGTCCCTACCTCTCTCTCCATTCCTCTTCCGACTGACCTCCCAGGCGCAATCAGGTAAGACCACGTTTTCTCCCAGCCACGCAAACTAGCTCTGACACCATATGAATTTCCACAGTAGCATCCTCCCGTCCGGAGCTATTCCGTCAGTCTCTCTCCCCGCCATCTTACCCAGCGGTGCCATCCCCTCCATTTCCATTTCTCTCCCGGCCGTCGTTCCTACCGGGGCTATCCCGTCGATCTCTCTTCCCGCTGTCATTCCCACTGGCGCTATCCCCTCGGTCTCTCTCCCCATCGTCCTCGAGGAGGCTGTTCCAGAGTCGCTCTCGCTGCCCATATCCGTCCCGTCAATCTCTCTCCCTCTCTCGATTCCGGCCATCCCGACCTCTCTCCCGCTCTCTATCCCAGCGATCCCGACCTCCCTCCCGCTATCACTCCCTTCGGTGTCGCTGCCCATCTCGGTCCCTGCGATCCCGACCTCCCTCCCGCTTTCCCTCCCGCTCTCCCTCCCTTCGGTGTCGCTGCCCATCTCGGTCCCGGCGATCCCGACCTCTCTCCCGCTCTCTATCCCAGCGATCCCGACCTCCCTCCCGCTCTCCCTCCCTTCGGTGTCGCTGCCCATCTCGGTCCCGGCGATCCCGACCTCTCTCCCGCTCTCCATCCCGGCGATCCCGACTTCCCTCCCTCTCTCAGTTCCCTCTATCTCGCTCCCCATCTCGCTCCCGGCGATCCCGACGCTCGTCTGAGCACGCGCTCGCTCGGTACGTGCGCAAAATTCCATGCCGGTTGCGATACCGTTTGATCGAGGAATGTCTAACACCCATCTGCAGTGCGCTCAATTTCAAGTTCTGCCAGTGGGCAGCAGGCATGAAGATGGAGTAGGAAAGCGTCCCGGTACGGCCTCGGTTCCTGGAGTGTGACTCGGATATATGCTCTCCCCGCAGTTTCGATTCGAGCTTCATAGAGCGAAGGACTGGTGCAGTGGCGAATGTAGTGGGAAGCTGACGGTCGCGATGTAGTATGTGCACCAGTGTATAGGATGTTGAATGAATGACCGTGGTGTTTATAGTGAAGTAGACGATTTGGGAGTCGTACTAGTGCCAACGGTGAGAACACCCGGTAAGTACTGTCAGCGGTTCGAGCTTCGCGACTTACAGGGACCGTGAGGGTATACACTGTATACTATGCCTACCACTTCTCCCGTGGTACTAGCGACTCACGGGTCTCACAAGCAGTAGGCCTAGTCTTAGTAGATCCCTTCCCGCGCAAGGCGTTCAGCTCTGCGTGCTTTACTGACGGGATCTTGATCCAAGATCTCTACTTCAGGGTACAGCCCGTCAAAAACGATCGTTCGAAACCAACATTCATCAGTCCTGGCAAACCCTGCAAGCGCGAGCATGAGGTGACTAGTAGTGCTGCGAACAGAAAGACCGGAAACTTACCCAGGTCCTTGAGCATTTTGAGCGCAACTTCCTCTCTTTCACCACTATCGAAAGGCGGGATATCCTCTTGAGGATATCCCACATAGCCCTCGGGGAAGTCCATGCACTGTGTAGCTAGCATGACTCCGGCGGCGTAAGCGCTAACGCAGTTCTCCCCGTAGCTGATGACTGCAAACGGGTACTGCTGCCACTGTTCCTGCTTTTTGAGAGCCTCCCGGACGCAATGTTCGGCCATAACGAGATTATCCGGAGGTATCACATGTTCGTTGGCGAGCGACGGCCGTAGCTCCTGCCAGAAGAACTTCCACAGCTCTTGCCATGGTAGAACAAACCCCCCGACACGGTTGTGGCGAATCTCTGTTCTGAGTATGTTGATTGGGGTCTCCTTGGGGTAGAAATCCGAGATAGGCTTAATTTCGCCACCGGTCATGATAATCTGGGTGCCAAGTCAGTATGCTTATAACTTATCTATACAATATTGCGTACTGGATGAGATGGATAAACTGGGTACAGAAGACTGAAAGTCGCTCGTTGTCACGGTGTTAGTCTCAAGAATGTCGCGACTCGTCGTTAATGCGCAGCTCATGATGACGGCGTCTACATATATCTGTGTTTGCTCATCTGTATGTAATCGTCCAACACTCCTGCCAGACTCCTCCGTGCTGTGAAACATAAAGACACGGGAGTATGACACCGAGCAGGCGTGGTGAATATTCACATGCGGTCCCTCCTCACGCCTCAGGAGTCTGGCAGGCGACCCGCTAGTCAGGCCTCAACATTCAACGACCCCCAGCGCAACTCGAGCAGCATGCATCGACACATTCCGCGCCACCCTCCACCCCCACCTCCGGATTGCACGTCCACAGCGTGCTCACGAGCGCGCCCACCGCATACGGGGCCGCAGGCACAAACAGGCCCCACACGCCCAGCGCGACCGCGTGCCGGACCTTGAACGGCGCATCGGCCGGGACGAGTCCAGGGCACACGCCCATCCCGGCGGCCAGCGCAAACGCCCCGGCAGCGACGGCCACGAAGAGCGCGGTCTGCAGCTCGACGGGCTCCTGGTCTTCCGACGACCTCGCCCGGGGGTTCTCCGCGGCCGCGTCCATCGCCGCGCGCTGTGCGCGGGACATCCGAAGGCGCCGCGCGACGAGGACGAGGAAGGCGAGCGTACCGACGGCCGCGCCGAGCACGCCCGCCCCTGCGGCGCTGACGGTGTAGAGCGCGGAGCCGCTCACGGCGTTGAAGGGCTCGAGCCAGCCGAGGACGACGAGTGAACCGAGGAACAGTGCGAGGAGGCTGGAGACGAGGGTGGTGCCCGTGCAGATGAGGTTGAGCAGGAGGAGCATCCGCAGGTACCAGACCGCGCCGAGGACGACCTCCTGCGCTGTGGCGGGGGCATGCTCGTTCCGGATGCCAGTGGTGGGGGAAGAGGGTTTGAGGAGGTCCTCCTCCGACGCGCAAGCCAGGTGCTCGTACTCGGCCGCGCTGGCTGCTTGGGCTTGGGAGGAGTGGGGAAACATGGCGGCGAGCGGCGTCCACATGGTGAAGGTGCGGCACGGCTCAGCTGCCTGAATGTGCATCGGAAGGAGGGTCTCTTGCGAGTCGGAGAACTTGGGCGGAGACGTCGACATCTCGATGTATGGGGTAGGGTTGCTGTGCTGTTGAGGTGAAGAGAGCGTGCAGGTTGTGAAGAGGATACAGAGGTGTGGGTCCACGGTCGTTGCATGTATGCTCCGAGGAGTTTAAGTACACTCCGTACCAGAGAGACTCGCAGTCGCTGCTCAAGAAACAACTAAGGATCGTGCTAGCGATGGTTGCGACATGGTTTAGGTCCGAGTCATACGACGCATTTTCCTATGCTACCAGCGCGAGGGGATAACGCCAGAAGGCATCGAAGCATAGCATTACGTACCAGTTGGACATAGCAATACCACAGGCACGGCGCAATTGCACAAAGAGAGTACTCTGAGAGACGAGAATTTTGGGCTAAGGATACTGGTGGCAGTGCGGCGTTTTTTGTCTAGTCACTACCTGGATCAGGAGGGTTGACGACACGAGTCGGTAGATTCGACACTCACAGTTCGCTATTGTCTGGTCGGTGATACATGCCACGGGGAAGCACCACTGCGCTCAGACATGGTATCAAGGTCGCACACATTAATGGTGCTGAAGGCCACCGGCGACTAATCAGTACTCATTACGACCGCTGTCATCCACAGTGGGTCATAAGCCGTTGCAGCTTGAAGTCAATGCGTGACTTACAGCAGCCAGCCTGATACTGTAGAGCACGACACAGTCGAGAGCTAATTAGTGATAATCGTGGAGGAGGAGAACCATTTATCAAACGCCGACGGCGGGCGTCGGGCTGCGTCGGGATTCATCGTGGGAACTTCGCCAGAACGTTGAGATGTCGGGCGTCTGAGTCTCCTTTGTGCCACTTTCGTGCCATTCAATTTCCAGTGGTATTCTGTGGGTGAGTACCTGCATGAGTAGATCTTGCCTGAACATTCACTCACCATGAGCTCAGATACAGCTGAAGGAATACAAGGAGCCTCGTCGAATAACGATGAGCACGGTGACGACGCTCGGGAGAGGCCGAGTAATGTACGACATCCGATCACACTGCTCATATCTCATATATAGGTTACTGTGTTGAGTCCTTCACTTTGGGCATCCTGGCGAAGCCATACGGCAGACGGTGATCAACATATGCAGCTCGCGTCGACTCGTTGTGCAACGTGCCACCCAGGGCGTGGTACTAAGGTTTCAACTCTCACAGGCCGCTCGCTTTGTGCGATGTTGATGAACTTCTTGAGGCAGATGAACGGCATCCTGCCTTCTTCCTATGACCGACGTTCTCTCGGTCCTATTCATGGCAGTCGCCGTGCTCTTCCGCTCTCATTCACGTACGCCACCATGCGCGTGCTGGGAACTTCCCGCCTGCCGCCTGTCGCTCTCCGCCTGTCGAGCAACTCGACTTCCCTTCCTCCTCCCGGTGCCCAGAGAGACGCGTTGCGCATCGTGTGCATGCCAACGTCGCGTCTGTGCTCCTACATGCACCTGTCCTCCTTCATGCTCGACGGCTCATGATTATCTGCCTCCTCATCCTCTCTTTTGCACTTGCACTTGCTGCTGATGACTTGCCCGGACGACAGTTTGCTCACTCTTTCCGCCCCCTCCGCTCTGCAGCACCTGACTCTTCGGTGTCACTACTCCTCGCTCTCCCACCTTCGGACGTAGAAGGTCTCCACGCCGCCTTGAGCGACGTCAGCGATCCTCAAAGTCCCAACTATGGCAGCTATCTTTCGAGAGAACAGGTTCGTACAAGATTTCCATGCATGCACCTCGACTTCTCATTCTCTTCATATCTACCCAGGTCGACCGTTTTGTCTCTCCAACTCCAGAGAGCGTCCGCGCTGTGAGAGACTGGCTCGCAAGACACAACATATCGGCGGACACCGCCTCTCCCGCGGGCGACCTCCTCCGCATTCAAGTTCCGATCGACATCGCGAACAATTTATTGAACGCCAGCTTCATCGAGTTCCAGCATGAGCAGACGAACACCACGGTCCTTCGTACACTCAACATCGCCCTGCCGACGGATGTGCAAGCCCATTTGTCCTTCATTTACCCCACCACGCAGTACGTACCAGAGCTTCTCTCCCTTTCGGGCCTTCCCTGTCCCACCATCTTTACGTGCCTATGTTTAGGTTCATACCCCCGCTCAGCCGCAGCCAGTCATCTTACCGCATCATCGACGAACCTTATCCAATCCGTCAAGCAACCACCAGGAGTAGGAGGTCTGGCGTGTCCTCCAAGTGTCAACACTACACGACTCCGGAATGCCTGCAGGACATGTACTCTATCCCTTCCACGCCTGCAACCGCAAGTGGGAATAGCATTGCGGTCGGTGGCTTCTTAAACGAGGTACCAACCAATGCCGACTTGCGGGTCAGTCCAGCAAGCTCATGTCCACCTTTCGCGTCGCTGGTGCTGAGCTGTCAATGTCCCACAGCTCTTCTCCGAGATGTTTCGTCCAGATATCACGAATCCTACCTTCACGGCAATATCCGTCGAGGATGGCCCGGTCAACGGTACCGGCACTCGTGAAGCGGTACGCCAGGATTAGTTCACACGCCCAGTTCCTCTCAACTGATCGACACATGCAGAGTCTAGACATCCAGTACACGGTCGGACTCGCGACGAACACATCGGTCGAGTATATATCCGTGGGAAACTCTCGCTACGACGGCCTTCTCGACCTCACGAACTATCTCCTCGGACAAGACGAGCTGCCTCCCGTGCTTACCGTCAGCTATGGTGTGGATGAAGCCGTCTTCGACCAGTACCCCGAGATCGCGCAGTGAGTTCCACCCACTCCACAGGCTTACGCTCCGAACATCCTAACGCCTCACTTGCCCAGCTTAATATGCAACGGATACGCGCAGCTCGGCGCTCGCGGCACGACGGTCATCTTCTCCGCCGGGGATGGAGGCGTGGCCGGTCACCAGGCGCAAGACAGCAGCGCCTGCGACGCCGGGCAGCCCTTCTCCCCCTCCTTCCCCAGCACCTGTCCGTAGTGCGTCCGATCCGCCCCTCAATTCCTTCATACCGTCCTGACACATCCCATCCAGCGTCACCTCCGTCGGCGGCACGATCAGCCTCCGCCCAGAAGTCGCCGCGCCCTTCTCCTCGGGCGGGTTCTCAAACATATTCCCCCAGCCCGCGTACCAGGCCACCACCGTCACACGCTACCTGTCCTCCCTCGCGTCCGCATACGTCGGGCGGTACAACGCGTCCGGGCGCGCATACCCAGACGTCGCGCTCCGCGCCGCGGACGTCGTCGTCTGCGCGCAGGGCGTGTTCTACGCCGTGAACGGCACGAGCGCCGCCGCGCCCGCCTTCGCAGGCATCGTCGCGCTTCTCAACGCGCAGCGCAGCGCCGTTGGGCGCCCGCCGCTCGGCTTCCTCAACCCGCTCCTTTACGCGCCGGCGACTGCTCGCGCGTTCGACGACGTCACGCTGGGGAGCAACCCCGGCTGCGGCACGGATGGCTTCCCTGCGCGCGCGGGGTGGGACCCGGTGAGTGCGCGCACAGCCCGGTCCCGTCGCTCACATCTCGGTCCTTGTCGTCGCTGGACCTGTCTCCAGTGGCGAGAACCGGACACCTAGTGCAAGAGGGTTACTAACGCTGCTTTTTACGACGTCAACAGGTCACCGGAGTTGGCACACCTGCGTACAACAGGCTGCTGGCGGTCGTGATGGGCTCTTCGCCATTAGACAGCGGCGCTACCCGTCGGTTGGCCCTTCCGCGGCTTTGGTTCACGCTGCCTGAGCTCCTGAACTTCCTCGGGTGGTGGTAAGCTAGGCTGCCAGGCTGCGGGAGTAGGCTCAGATATAGCGAGCCTTACGGTGCACGAGGGAGATGGCACCCTTAATAAGCCTCGACTTGAGGTGTTGCTGGACACCTGTGGAATACGGACTAGTGCAGAGTGACTGAAGTTGGAGGTGTCCTCTCGCCGGAGGATTCCTTGCCTGAGGTTACTAAAGCCAAGTTCGCGGGACACGATGATCCTGTCATTTTCACAGTCCACGCTCTGAGAATATGCAGTTGTGTTGTCTCACTAGCATACTGCGTTATCGATGTAAAGCGAAGCTATAACCAAAATCACCGCGCGATTGCTAAGGAAAGGGCTTACCGCGTCGTCCTTTCGTCCGAGTCGGCGCTCATGTGGCAGACGATACTGAAATAAACTGAAGAGCCTGCCCTGAACATCGAGACCGTGAGGCGCCTGGGCTGAACGTCAGCAAGTTAACCAACGACGCGGACGAGCACAGCTGCTAAACTTAAAGTTCAAGTACTTACAAGTAACCACCAGCTGGTCGAGCAATTTCCTTTGTGATTGATCATTGATCATTGATCATAACATGCAACAACGCGACGAAAGACTCAAACGGTGAAGTCAAAATCATAGATCCGTGATCATTATATGTCACTATCCTCATTCGCTCTGCCATATTTCTGTCTCCTGGCAGGCTACTACAGTTTCAAAAGCTACACAAAGGAAGCGTCACCCGGAACTCAGATTCCTCGTCTGCGTTACTGCGACGAGCCGAAAGAACGCTTGCATGCTCCCTTCGACTGCGGCCAGTTCCGGCAGAAGCTGGTCCAGACCTGACGCCGCCGACCGAAGGACGTCCACAAGCATGTAACTGCTTTGCGGACTTGCCTCCCGGAGTCTTATTGGAGGTGCGTGCCGCAATGGGCGTGGCCAGTGATCAAGTATTGACCTGTTCTGTACGCGGACAGATGGCGCACCACATGCACCCTCTTAGCCTACTACAGCTCGCGCGCACTTCGCGCCTGCTCCGCGCCGCCGTACTGACGCAGGACAGTCGCAAACTTTGGGAGACATCCCTCGACTCCGTTCCCGGCCTGCCCCCGTGTCCGGGCGACATCAGCCTGCCATACTACGTGGCGCTCGTCTTCGATGACCACTGCATGGTACGTCCATTGCTCGTTCCAAATGATTGTTCCGTGCCCGAGCCTATTGAGCGACTAGGTGTGCGGAGATGGCGAGTCGTATCTTGCAGACTACTCCCTTGGTGTCCGACTCTGCGACACATGTTTCGAGAATGAGTTAGTGCGATACTTAAACAACAACTGAAGTTGGGAGGTGCTAAGCATACTCACTTTCGCAGTGTTGTACAAGGCTCAGCTCTATTTGACGGCGTTCCGGACGCCGTCCGTGATGTCGTACTGATGCTCGTTCCTTCCGAACAGACGATCGGTGAGCAGCCTACGGGCGTTTTTAACAGCTTCATTGGGTTGCTCACTCGGATACTAGACATTTCTGGCTGGCACTTGGAAGATGACCTCTCAAGAATCGATCCGAGCACCCATGTCGTCGGAGAATGGTACTGCCGACCGCACGTCGACGCAATCCTGAGCCTGATGTGGCCGATTCCTCCAGTGCGGGAAGTAGAAAAGCTCGTGCCTCTTTTGCGCAAGCAGATAGAAGTGGTGAAGCAGAGACAGATGGTATGTGTATGTTATTGTTATGTGCGCACGCTCGCCACATAATGAACAACTCTTCCTGTTTACATAAGATCGGAGTGTTACTCGATGCCTGGAATCACATCTTCGACGGGATACGGCAGATTCCCAGTGCGACAGAAGAGATGCACAAGTGAGTGACACCATCACATCAGCATCTTTGTCTATCGACCTACTCTTCCGAAGCGTCGTTCAACACCTCCAAAACAAATATCGTGCACCAGCTCTGCGATCTTCACTCCTACCGATTTTCGCCCACGGGGTCTCCCATGTCGCAAAGGCTCTCCAGCACGACCCTGCGAAATCATTAAGCCAGCGAGAGCGCGAGGCAGACGCACGCGAAAACTGGTACACACATACGCACGACGCACGGCTCGAGGCGCGCTATCGCGAGCTAGAAGACGTGTGGGTGAACCTCCCGTCCGATATTCTGGATGGATACGACAAAGATCTCCTCCCCAATCGACACGACGGCGGCCGTCTCTTCGACGACGTTGTCAATGTCGAGCCTGAGGCTGCCCGTGTACCCGTCGATGAGGACAGGGTATTGACTGCCCATGACGACATCAACGAGCTGGTGGACGAATACATCGCTAGCGTCCTCACCTGCTTCTCAAAACCTATCCCGCTCACCCCAAAGCGCCTCTCGAAGGCGAGCAAAGGGAGCGGGCCTGTACTGCGCGCGCCGTCCCGCCGGGACTCATCGACGAATGTCTTTATGCACGCATACGCCCTCTTCCGCTGTCGCCATCCGACTTGCGAGGCGGGTGGCACTACTCCAATGATGTTCCCTGTCATCCACGCTCATTGGCGGGAGGCGCACCCTGACCGGTCCATCTGGTCCATTCAAGGCGACCCCTCGGACGACGCCAGAGGGGCGCTCCACCTCGAATGGTGGGCGGAAGGAGAAGATACAGTCAATATGATATTGGACGCGGTCAACCTACCGCGTACGACGGGGTTGGACAAACTAGGCAACTTCGTCAAGTCCCGGCAGCTCTGTTGCACATGCGGAGACCCTGTGCTATATCCGACTCGCGGCTCGGGCAGTGGCCCGCACTGGGAGTCGCTAGTAAGTAGACCCCGCGGTTCCCTGCTTCAGACTACTTCAACCTTCACATTCTGATGTGCGCGCTTTCCATAATGGCAGGTGTGGCACGTCCACAAACAACTAGAACTGGACGCTCAGTTCCGCGTAGCTTCAAGCAGGTACGTCCTCGTCGCTAGAACTCATCAGTTCGTCTGCTTCCACGTAACGTACTCAAGCAACCTCATCCGGAACGAGTAGTAGGCTCGCGCCAGACCTCCTGCTATGGATTGAAGACCACGCTAACCTCGGAGAATGCATCACTCTCACCTCCCGCCCCCAAGCCACACCGCCTGCATCGACGCATGCAGATCCATACACACGCGCGCGTGTCAATGCGTGCCTCTCCGGGCGTCCTGAGAGATCTGCAGTCGTCTGTCGGGCCTGTAGCACGCTTGCTGCGGCAGTCAAGCTACCGGAGAGCATGGGCCATCTGATCCGGCTGCCGCCTTCAGCGGACGCGATCGTTCACCATCTGAGAGCAAAGTGAGTAGTCGACATCCTCCTGCCAGTTCTCGTGTCCGGATCCGTTGTAGTCTCGAGATGTGTTGCGGCTCACCACTCCCATTGGATCGCAGGCATGGAAAGCTGTTCCAGGAGGATGACTTGGTGTTTCATGTGTAGGATGGGTATTGTCGCTAGTGAGACTAAATGAGGGCTCTCCAGTGCGGGAGAAAAGTCATGGGAGCCTCGGCGCGGTTATCACTCTCTAGATCTACGTGACGAAACGTGGTCGACGAGAAAGGCTCTTGCATATTTGAACAGCAAAAAGAGCAGATTGCGAGAGCAAGAAGGGGATATATGGAAACAGAGAAATGCCCCGCGGCAATGAGATAGGTTCAAGTGCGCCGGCCCGATTCTAGGGAATGTGAGGTGTCTAAAGTAGTAGTAGACGCACTGGTGTCAGCTGCGCTGAAATATGTTGTTTCTCTGCAAACGACTAGCTGTACAAACTGTTCAAGCTCACTGAGCTGACGGCCTCGGTAAATTTATGTATCTCTTTCTGAGTCCCAAGTCGACAAGATGATGCGCAACTTCAAGTCTCGTGCCCAGACGTACTGTGTGTATCCCCGAGACGTCTGGGTAGCCGCGGTGGTGGGGGTGCGGGCGATACACACAGTACGTCTGGGCACGAGAAAAATGCGCGACAAAGGATGAGACTCTGAGGTACTTCAGATCTAGAATTAAATATTGGTGTCCTCCGAGTCGAGACTGGTGAGCGCTTATGGAGACGCGTAATGACCTGCCCTGAAGTAGCGCGACTGCCGCGGCCAGTACTTACTCGTGGCGTCCTGCGACGGTGACCGACGCGTCAACGCAACGCGTCCTCCTTGTTCTTCCGCACATACTCATCGAACTCATCACATTACGCTCATTGTCAGCTTCGTCGCTATGGAAGACTGCGAGGAAAGGCTGCGAGGGTAATACTACAACATACTATCAGAAGTTGAATTTTGAACTTACTGACGTCGTTGCATCTGGGTACAGCTTGTTAGACTTGGATCTAAACGACCAAGAGTCGCAAATACGCACAGAGAAGGAGGCGTGCGAGGCTACACATGCCTCAAACTATATCGGTTCGTAACATTAGTGCAGGGTACAGCTACACCGTTTGAGTCTCATCGTGGTATTGCAATTGATACTTGTAGAGGATTTCCGTGCACAATTAGCATGGTCTCTACGGCCACCAGCGCTGTCCGGCTCAGCTTCAGATCCACCCAAACTAATGGAGGGGACTTCGACGCGAAAGCCACAAGCGAACAGCAGTTTCATGAATCTGCCTCTCGAAGTCTTCCTCGAAGTGCGTGTCCTAATGCCTGGGTCCTATCAATATCGAGGGTCTGATGACCTGTCCTTCA
The DNA here is from genome assembly GCA_033807695.1 of Daedaleopsis sinensis. Lineage (NCBI taxonomy): Eukaryota > Fungi > Basidiomycota > Agaricomycetes > Polyporales > Polyporaceae > Daedaleopsis > Daedaleopsis sinensis. The sequence continues at coordinate 1,033,318 of CM066310.1, read as the reverse complement.
GTTGATGCATCACATGCATCCATTGAGCTTGCTGCAACTTGCACGGACGTCACACACCCTACGCGCCGAGTTGCTAAGCAGAGACAAACATCGGTGTTGGCAGGCAGCGCTCAGCTCAGTCCCTGGTCTGCCTCCATGCCCCGAAGACATGGGCCCACCGTTCTATGTGGCACTCATCTTCGACAATCACTGTATGGTACGTTTCACAAATGCTGAACTCCCTTGATGCCTTGTCTGAATACCTGTTGTAGGAATGTGGCCAGACCGGGTCTTACTTCGTCGACTATGCACTGGGCGTGCGATTTTGTGGAACCTGTTTCGAAAATCAGTCAGTGTTGCGTGTGCTCACAATGTTCACCTTCTGATGTCGTTCCAGGATTGTCAACGGGACCACACTATTCGACGGTGTTCCGGACGCCGTCCGCGACGCTGTACTCACATTGATACCTTCTGAGCAGTCAATCGGTGAGAAACCCCCAGTTTCGTCATCGTGGCAGTGTTGACCCTAGCCACCATTGTTTACCGGCAGATGTTACTAACTGGCCTCAAAGCAACCTCTCAAGGATTGATCCGTGTACCCATACGATCGGCCAATGGTACTACACACCGCATATTGACAGAGTGCTGAAGATGTTATGGCCGGTCCCTCCGACCCCCATATTGGAGCAACTGATGCCTACGCTTCTTCAGCAGGCGGAAGCCGTTCTTCGGAGACAGATGGTACACAGATCACCTGACAGTATGGCCGCTTTGCTGATGATCTCGCATCCAACACAGACCGGGACATTGCTCAATTTCTGGGACCAGATCTTCACTCAGTCGCGTCGGATATCCATTGACGCGGTCGCAGTGCTTCACGAGTCAGTGATTTCTTAGCTTCTATCCCCGCTGCTCACCTTAAAATGATACAGTGTCATCCGCGAACTCCAAGAAGAAGAATTCTGTCACGCATGCATGAACTCGTCCTTGGAGCAAATGTCCGCCGAGGGCAATCTCGAGCTCGTCAGAGCCAGTGCCCTTCAATATAGCCCTCCAAAGTCGTCCCAGCAATGCGAGCACGAGGCGGAGGCACGCGCAGTCTGGTTCGCCAAAACGCACGACGCACGTCTCCAAGCGGACTTCGAAGAGCACTGGATGGTTCTCGCTGATATTATCGGCGAAGCCTATGGCTACGACGTCCTACCCAACCGGCACGACGGCGGCCGTTTCTTCTCCGAACTGGACGACCATATCTCCGGGGCCGCTCGCGCACCGCTCGCTCCTGAAAGGGTGCCAGATGCATACGAGGCTGTACAGGGACAAGCAAAGGACTACATTATCGATGTCATGAGCGCACTCGCCGCGTCTGTACCCTCAGGCGAGCAGAGCAAAAGCAAGAGCAAGGCCAAGGCCAAAGGCCGTAAACGCCGTGAAGTCACAGACCCGGAGGGTGTCTTAGCGCAGCGGCCGTGCGCTCTGTTCCGGTGCACTGACGCCAAATGCGAAAGTGCTCGCCTCGCTCCGATGCCGTATCCTTTGGTCCACCAACACTGGCGAGAGGCGCACCCCAGACAGTCCATCTTCGCCTCTGAAAACGGTTTTCCTAGACCGAATTACAATATTGTGTGGTGGGCGGAAGGAGAAGGTACTGTGCATGCAATTCTGGACGCGGCTGGTCTCCCACGAGATACAGAGAGGGAGGAGCTTGACGGCCTCGTGAGCTCCCAAAAGCTCTACTGCGCATGTGGAGACCCACGACTTGATTCCCCGGAGAAGATGTCTTGGCAGTCGCTGGTAAGTCAACTCCAAACCAAAGGGTGTCCTGTCTCGCGGATGTCCTCACCAAGTTGTCTACAGGTCTGGCATGTTTATCAGCAAACCCAAATGGACAAGACGTTCCGAGTCCCCGATGAGTGAGTACAACTCTCTTCAGATACCTGCCCTGCGGTCACGCTCATTCACAACGCATGATAGCGCGACTTTGCAATCTGAGTGCCCCAGCGAAGTCCCTGTATGGATGGAAGACCACGCCGATCTGAGCAAGTGCGTTAAGCTCCTCCCTTCCCGCAGCAAGTCGACCGCGCGCCCCACAGCACGCGGCACACGGGTAGATTCTGATACTCGTGTTCGCGTGAATGTGCGCCTGGACGAGTGTCCGGAGGATCCAATCTTCTGTCGCAACTGCAAGGCGCTCGCCCGTATGGCTTCTGGCGGAGGCAATGGGGATCAAAAGGATGTACGATACTACGCCGAGTTGTCGCGGTCGGCGGACGCGATTGTTCACCACCTGAAAGCAAGGTGAGTGACCTCCTTCGTCTGTGACCGCATGACATCTCACATTGACGACAGGCATGACAAAACCTTCAACGAGGATGACCTGGACTTCAAGTTTGAGACGGTATAGTGCCAATGGATTCAGCGGGTCGTTGTCTGCTGGCCTTCTTCTTGGATCGTGCCAAATAGTATGCATCATGTATGGTAGTATTAACGATGTTATTCTTGTCTTGGGCCGTCCTCACCATAGGCAAGCGGATTTCGTCCGGGAAGCCGCGAGCCTGGGTCGAACTCCCTGGCATGCTTACGCGTCGCTCGTCCGTCCGGTCTAGCAGGTGGCGCATATGCGCGAGCACCAACAGCGCGACGCTGCGAACTGGTGCGCAAGCTCTCCCCTTCTCCCCTTCTCCCCTATGCGTATCTAGAATTCTGGCACAACCAAGCCAGCATTGCGGGGAATGGCGCTCCTGGCCCCCTGGCGAACAGCTTTCCAGGTCCTCACCTGATGGAGAACCACACCGGACGCCGACATCAGCAGGCATCACCCTCCCGCTTCTGCATACCAGCGACCGAGCCTCCGCTCACACCTCTGCGCACGCGTGTGGACGCATGCCTTGCAGAGCATCCTTGGAGTAGCCTGAGTTTTGTCGTGCATGCGGGGTCTTCGCTGATACATTCGTTCGCGAAGAGAGCACTAGTGAGAGCGAACGCACATGAAGCGAAGTGAGTGATCCACCATCTATATCACGTCGAATAACACTCATCACAGCTACTCGCAGACATGCCCAGCATCTCGACGAGAACAATCTGTAGTACGCGGCGAGCGAGCGACGGTACCTAGCGGGGCCAGATAATCCACCATCACAACACTCATGTATACCAGAACGCGCGGAACACATCATGGGTACAGCGCAAGCCAAAGCCAAACGAGCGACGGAACATCCATTAGGCACGAACACAAACACGCCTGGGTGCAAGGTATGTATGTTGTATGTATGGGTAAACGTTAACGTAGCGATAAGGGTAACAATTGTCGACGAGGGGCGGGAGAACACAACAAGCAAGGATCCGTGTAACGAGTGGACGGACAGGTCGAGGGGGGTATCGTAGTTGGGGGAGACATTTTGACCAGTGACGTAGAGACAAGGGGAGGCGTCGTGCACGACGGCTCTTCACCGCCTGCCAGTGCCGCGGCCGTAGCCCACCTGGAGGTTGTCGAGCTCGGCCTCGAGCGCCTTGATCGCGCTGTGTGCCATCTCGAGGTCCTTGTTGAGGCGGTCGCGCTCCGCGATGAGCTGTGTAGGAAGACATCATAAACGCCCGCGACACTAAAATCATGCATCGACCACGTACGTGCTGCTCCCACTGCCTGAACCGGGCCTCCTCGGCCTTGACCTGCTCCGTGAAGCGCTTCCGGAGCGCCTCCTCCTCCTCCTTGAACTTCGGGTTCTCAAACTTGCGCGGCTTCTGCTCGCCGAACTTGCGCGTCTCCATCTGCGCCTGCCGGTAGTTCTCGTAGTGCAAGTCCTCCGTCGACGAGATGAGGTCGAGCATGTACGTGCGGATGAGCAGCGAGCGCAGCTTGCGGAAGTCGCAGTGGTTCTCGTTCTCGACCTCCGCCACGCCCCAGAGATACTCGCGGCCCTTGACGACGCGGCCGTCGGGCGTCGTCACGTCCTCGGTCGAGCCGATGATAGAGAAGGGCATGGCCTCAGAGAGGACGCGCGCGTGCTCGGCGCTGACTTCGTCGTCAGACTCGATGGGCGGCTGGTAAATGCGGATGCCCTGAGCCTGGATGACTTGACGGATCTGAAGCAAGCGGTGAGGCTCTTGACTTGAACGCGGGGAAAGTGGGCACATACGCGCTGCTTGAACGTGTACAAGTCATTCTGGGTGAGGGTGTCTGCCTTGGCAACGACGGGGATGAGGTTGGCACGGGTGCCGAGACGCTTCATGATTTCGATGTCCAAGGGCCTCAGACTATCGCACAGTCAATCAGGGTATCATAGGGAATACGACATGACTCACGTGTGGCCTGTGGGACGGATGAAGTACAGGCAAGCGTGTACCCGGAGGTCAATCTTGTCCACGCGCTCGGGCTGCTGCTCCTGGCGCATGTAGGCCTCGTGCTGGTCGTCAATGAAGTCGACGATGGGAGTCCACGAGTCGCGGTTGTTGACATAGTCGCCGAAGCCGGGGGTGTCGATGACCGTGAGCTTTGTCTTGAACTGTTTCTCCTCAAGCTCTGCCTTGATGATCTCGACCTCTGTGAGCTTGTCGAGCTGCTTTTGGTGACGCTTGTTGTAGTTCTTGGTCGAGGAGAGCTCGGTTGAGAAGAGCGTGTTGATGAGCGTGGTCTTTCCAAGGCCGGACTCGCCTAGAGAGGAGCTATTAGTATGATGCTACAAGCGTCTCGGAAGTAGGTGAGTTCGAGCGATGTCACGAGCTAGTACACAGGCTCAAGTCCAAGTACATCGCAAGCATAAGCATAAATCATCCAGGGAACCGGTCGACGGCTATCCGTGGTACCCCGCGGCATGGATGAAGACACGGTCGAGCTTCGATGGGTTGGGTGTTTCATATCGCAGTCGTGACGCGTAGAGAGGAGTACTTGATTGGTGGATGCAGGACAGCGTGGCAGCGCAGGCCGACCGTGCGCAACAACCAAGTCTCGTTCCAGCGACCAAGCCGAGAGTGCGCACAACAAGCCAGGCAATGTACTCACCGACCGCCATGATGGTGAAGTGCGCCCCGCGCTTGGCGACAATCTTGTGCCTCTACACGTACGAACGGGGTCGTTAAGTCACTGTGTCGGACGCGGGCGCGAGAGCAACGCTGCGCTCACCTGGTTCGGGAGGTTCGCGATACCAATACCGTCGGAGAAGGTGGGAGCAGCGGCGGCCATGGCAGACAGTCGGGCGGGGAGAGTGGGGAGAGCAGGGACGATGGGGCTGAGCGGTGACCGCGACGGGTTCGACAAAATGCAGTCGCGGCGACGAGTACTCTGTTTGTCCATGTTTGCTCCGTGGTCGTAGGTCGGGCGCTTCCATGCCTCCTCCGAGTTCCAATCATTGAATCATTCCACCGCGTCGCGCTCAATGTCCGTATCAATTTATGAAGTCGACGGCTCTTTCACTATCCACGTTGTGCAATACGACACGGATTGCGCTTGAGTCTCAGCATAAGAACAGCAGTAAGTAGACAAGCGCATACACCCGCGACCTCGGGCCTACCTAGTAGCAGTAAATTGAAGGTAAGTGTCACAAATTTCACTACCTTCGCTTCGAGTACTTGGTTGACAACGTCCACAGAAGCAACATTTGAATGTATAGAAGACCGTTGCACGGAACCAAAGACATCGAATCAGTGCATGGCGCATCTTCCCGCCTCGGCCAGAGCTGTAACATTCCCGAACCCACAGTACTCGCTCGCTGGGCCTCTTCGAACTTCTCGTCTTTTCGTCCCAAAGTCTCAAAACCGGCAGGCTACTTCTAGAGGACGTGCTGCATAGTGCCAGTCATCCATGACGCAGAACGTTGCGAGTAGGGTTAGTAGCAAGACTCCTTCGAGCATCCAAGACGGCCTTGGATGACGTCCTTAACGTTGGCTATACGAGAGGTCCATGCAGCTGAGTGAGTGAACCACTTTCCGCATCGGACCGTTTATGTGAATATTGATGCTCGCCGCAGGATCGGAGTACATTACTGTCTACCGCTCACCACTGCGCGTACGGAAAGGCCACGAGTCCGCCATCGCTACGTCCATGCCATGCATTCTCGTGAACGTCGATCATCTATAGTACAAACATCATGCCAACATGTGCGTCGCTACACCCGGCAGCCACGCCGGCCTCGTCTAACATACACTTCTCCCATTCCCGTGAAACTACCGACGACGGTGGTTCAGTGTTCGCGTTGACGTTGAAGCTTGAAGCTTGAAGGATCGGCTCGTCCTGCACACGCAGCACCACGGTCAACACCACCCCGCCCCGGCGAAGAAAAACGACGTACGGACGGGCTCAGCGGATCCACGGGAGGGCGTACGGGTCTGCCTCAGCATTGCGCGCGCGCGCCGACGGCGAGTCGGCCGCTCGGCGCATCGGCAGCGGCATGCGTGCAACCGACGCGGGTGCGGGTGCGGGGCGGGGCAAGGCGAAGGCCGCGGACAGGCCCGCGGTGGCGAACGCGAACACGGTCGTGCGGAACTGCATGCGATGTGCGTGTCGGGTTCGACGGAGCGAGGGAGCGAGGGAGCGAGATGAAGGACGAGTCGGATGCGGCGCGCGCGGAGGATCACGAAACGGTCTGGTCTGGTCTGGTGGGAGAAGGCGGATGGCGCTGGCGCGGGTGCGGGCACACAAGTGAGTGTGCGGCGGACACGAGTCTGGAGACTGGGCTGCAGCTGACTAGGACTGGTGCAGCGGTGACTTCAGCAGACGGGCGGGTGCGCGGATGGGCACTGGCGGCTCGTCACCCGCTCCGCCCTTATATCCCATCCCCCAAACGGCCTTCCGCCTCCTCTCGGGCTTCTCGCCCTCCCGCCCTCTCGCCCTCTCTCCCCTGTGGTGGTTCACGGCCTTGCGGCCTGCGTTCCAGTGGTGCAGGGTGCACGCGATACCTCAGGCCTTGGCAGGCGCGCGGCGCAGAACGAGGGCGCAGTGCGGATGCGAATCTAGCGCGCGCGCGGCCGTCCTACACGCACGCGACCGCGGATGTCCGCATCTGGCGAGGCAAAACGATCGGGCAGGCCGCCTCTGTGGAGCCCCAGTCAGGCTAGACACCGCCCACGCCCGCGAAGCCCGCCGGCACTCACTGGCACCGGGTACATGGCCATGGGAGTGTCTTTGTGCTCGTCGCACGCGCAGCGTAGCTCGACGCGGTCCTTCCGCCGCTCGCATGTCAATTCTGCAGCGTAGCTCGACGAGGTCCTTCCGCCGCTCGCAAGTCCATTCTCTCGAGGTCTGAGGATGTACTCTCCGGCGACTCTCCCCGCCTCCAGAGACGACTACGCAGCTTGCGGCCGGCCGCCTCTACTGACCGGCGACCAATCACCAGAAGCCTTCGCGCTCCTGTCCCAATGCGGTCTTCCGCGCAGGTGCCTCAACACCACGTCGGTCGGTGGCGTGCGACACGCTCGTCGCCCTCTCCTCCCCAACCCTCGATCGCCGCTAGCCCCGGACGTTAGGGCGGATCGCACGCCTCCCTGCCCCGCCACTCCCCGAGCACCCCGCTGCGGCCCCGCGTGCCTCGCGGTCGCCCAGCAGCGCTTGACGAGGTCCGCTGCTTGCGCACCAAAAATTACTAGCCCCTCTTCGAGCTTAGCTACGATTCGACAGCTGCCAACTCTCGGTGCCCGACCGGGAATTGCTCTCTTGCTGTTCGCGTGATGCGCGTACATCTCCTCCTTCTATTACGACTTCTATTGATCTATCGTTGTATCAGAGGTTCCAACACGTCGACTGCTGTACGAGTTTCCCTTGTCTCTTGTGTTCAGTCTAAACGTCGTTCAAAACGCGCGCCTAGACGTCGCATTCGACTCTCGGAGGTCGCGTCACGAACACGCTGGGAATATAGTTTCATCGAGGCCCCAAGACCAAGCTCAGATTGCATAGACTAGTAAAACATGTGATACATCGTACCGGGCTGAGAGAAAAGAAAAACGAAGAGCCGATGCGACAGATGCGAAGTAAAAACTAGCGATGTACGAAGGTCCGACGAATCCAACAATTTGAACAAAGAAAAGAAACATTCCCGAGTGTCCTGGACAGGGACAGGTCAGCCGTCTTTCCGCGCAGTCGTAGACGCATGTGTCTCACCCGAAACCTGACGTCGTTTACATGAGGAAGTTGATGGGCGAGCAACCAATGCTCAGGCCACCTAGAGCTCGAGTAAGCGGCATGTACAATGGGTAGGTCGAAGAAGCAGTACTCACTGTACTCGTTGCCGTTACAGCAGAGCGGCATCGCGTCGCTACATCACAAATGAGTCGGAATTTGCATTGGATCATCGACCAATCATATTGCTTACCAGTGCTGGCCACCGCCAACCGTGCCAGTGTTGATCGGCGTGCACGTGAGGCCGAGAGAAGACTCGGTGGGGACATCGAGGCTGAGTGCCTTCAAGATGGTTTGCCCCTTATCGGAGCTGGCTGGCTCCATAGAGGAGCAGCAGCGCACGGTGCCGGTCGAACATTCGCCCGTGGGCCCGTTGTGGGAGCCCGAAGGGAGGGCGGAGACCGAGCCGAGGACAGTGAGCGCGACGGCGGCGATGGAGGTGAAGAACTGCATGATGGGTGCGAGTATAAAGTGATGAGACGACGGAGGGAGGGGGAGCTCTGCGGGAAGGGCGTCGGGGTATGTGAGATGGATGATGGGGCTAGATGATGTGGAGGGGCGGGAGGACACCGGGTTTTATACCAAAGCGTGGGCAGGAGTTCAGTATTTTTCTATCACAAAATACTCTCAATATATCGTGAAGGAAGTAGCTAACTCCGTCACAGAACTCATCGTGAGCGAAGTTGTCAAAGTGGAACTCGATCGCGAGCATCTGGCGGAGCAAGAGTCTCGTGCATCCGTAGCAGCAGCAATACGTGTGTTCACGCTCTGCATCCACCTGCAGCATTAGTCTGATCGTAGTAGCTAGCGCTCCGTAATTACTGATGCGTAGGACTGAGGAGGGCGTAGTCGCTGTGAACGTAGTCAGTTGCCAGATCTGGAACAGCACCAGTTAACCGCTTGTGGCGCCTACACGTGTCGCGCGTCTGGCGGGATAGTCCGATGCCTTCCATCTCCGAGTCGCTTCACCTCAACCCAATTCGCATCCTGTCTTGCTCGGGCCCTCACACTCACTGTAACCGTCTACCTTGACACGTCTTCCCTTGCTCCGAGGCGGTCTCTGATTTCTCCGCGGGGCTGCACATCTCTAGGCTCACTGCCGCATCCGCGTACGATGTGGACCTTACTCTCTGCAGCTGCTAGTGCGACTGCGATGTGACTCGCGTATTCTCGAGATAGTCAACGCTGCTGAGGGTCTCGGAGGTCCCACTCGTGTGCTCGCTTGGGCTGAGATTGCGGGCGTGGATCGTGAAGAGGATGAACAGTGCTCGGTCGCAGGACACACGGTGAGGGACCGAAGGAGACTAATTGTGACATTGGGTGAGGCTCGCTAGGGAGATCTGAGAGCTTCCCATCGAGGATGCGTGTTGCAGGGGCCGTCTGGCGGTTCAAGACAGGGTCGCCGACGCCGTCGTCCAATCGCAGCCTGCCCCGCTGCCCGCACCCTGCGAGCACCCGTCAGGAAACGTCCTCCTCGAGGCCTCCTCGTCCTGCCCTGGACATCCTCTTCCGACTTTCATCTGCGCTTGCTCCCGACTCGTGCACCTTCTTCTGCCATTACGCGACGTCGTCCGATATTTTCTCTCTTTCTACGCCTATAAAACATGGTTCTTTGCCTACGACGGACTCCATCGCTCACCTCCTCCCAGGTTCTGCGACGTCCACTCTCTTCTCCAGCTTTCCTTACACTCGCCCCAACCAACCCCCACGCTCTCTATAATCTTCCTTTCTAACATGTTCGCCAAACTCACCGCCCTCTCCATCCTCGCCCTTGCGGTCGCCACTTACGGAGCCCCCTGCGCCTCCGAATCCGGCAGCGTCGGTCTTCCCATCCCCACCGACCCCACTGGTGTTATCCCAACCGTCCCCGGCATCCCTACGTCTACCGGCGTCGTCTCGAGCGTGACGGGAGCCATCCCCACGGGCACTGGCGTCGTTCCGACCCTTACTGGCGTTATACCGACCAACTCTATCCCCGTCCCCGGCATCCCCGTCCCCACGGGTCAGCCTGGCCAACCGGGCACTCCTGGCGTTCCTGGCATCCCCAATGTCCCCGCCATCCCTAGCATCCCTGGCGGCCCCGCCATTCCTAGCATCCCTGGCGGCCCCGCCATTCCTAGCATTCCTGGCGGCCCCGCCATTCCTAGCATCCCTGGCGTCCCCACCACGCCGGTCGGTACTCCCGGCACCCCGCCCACCAGTGTCCCAGGCATCCCTCCCATCGACATCAGCATTGGGCCGGGCTTTCCTCTGCCGACCTTCCCCGTCGGCGGTAACCCCGCGCAGACGCAGAGCGCCAAGCCCACCGAAGGCTACCCGTCGCCGACCCACCCGTCGCCGCCTCCCCCGTCGTCGACCGACACCCCCGGCGGCGGGAACACGCCCGCCGCTCCCGGCAAAGGCAACGGTGCGGGTCAGTGCAGCACCGGCCCCGTCCAATGCTGCAACAAGGTCGTCGCGAGTGACTCCAAGGAAGGCCACGCCCTCCTCGCCGGACTGCTTGGTGTCGACGCCAGCCACGTCGGTACCGGTGACCTCGCCACGGACTGTAGCCCCATCAACGTCACCAACATCAGCGGGGGTACTTGGTGAGTGACGTCCGCAATCCGCTCGAGGCGGACGCTGATGAGTCCCCGTCACTTTCCAGCTCGGCGAAGACCGTCTGCTGCCAGAGCACCGCCCAAGGTATGTAGACCGGGTCCGAGCTACCGTGCCCAGTTCCTGACTGACGTTGCGATTTCAGGTGGCTTGGTGAACATTGGTTGCGTACCCGTCACTCTCTGAGTCGCGCGTCCGCCGGGGTAGCTCGTATCGCTGAAAGAACGCTTCGTCGCTGTCGTCGCTTCCTCACGCTGTCTTTACCGTACCGATCGTTGGACTAACGGCGCTCCCTAACTCTCCATCCGGCTGCGAGGATGGCGAAAGTCCCGAGCGATCCGTCTCCTGTATTACACTCATCATCCTTCTAATACAATTGCGCGTACATAACCATACCCATTGCGCGTGCACAAACGATCGCCCGTCCAACCAACGGGTTCAAATTTCAAATGCAAAGTGTGCCGCAAGTGCGAGGTACGACGTTGAGTTTACCGGCCGGTACTAGCTCTGTGCAGTTGTAGTGTCGATTGCGGGCCCGTTATGGAGCGACATACTCAACGCCCGCTCCTCGCGGCGCCGGCACGTCAATCACGCACTCGAACAGGCAAGTCTTGCGCTTCGAAATGTCTCTTCACGCACCCCCTTCACCAAACTCGGCAGAGCGGGTCGTTATATACCGCCGACCTGCGCGCATGTTGCGCAACCCTCCTTTCCTCTCTCCATCCCTGCGCACTCCCCCGTCACTCTCTCCGAAGCTCCCAGTCACTCCTTTTCTTCGCGCCATCCAACCATGAACTTCAAACTCTCCCTCCTCGCCGCCAGCGCGCTCGCCGTCCTCGCGGCCGCGACCCCGCAGCCCTTCGCCGCCCGCCACGGCGAGTGCGAACCGTCGACGTCCAGCGCGTACACGCCCTCCAGCACGCCGACCACCGCCACGTCCGTCAAAACGTCCACGCGCACCGGCACCACGACCGCGACCGTGACCGTGACCGCACGCCCTCCGACGCAGACGGTCACCGTCACCGCGTCCGCGACGACCACGCGCACGCAGCGCAGGACGTCGACGCAGACCCGCACGATCAGCAGCACCTCGACGGTCACGATCTCGCCGAGCGCCAGCGGACCGGCCAACGTGCCGCACCCGTCAAGCTCGACGAAGTGGACCACCACCCGTACCACCACGAGCGCGACGCCCTCGACCACCAGTTCTCCCGGGGGCGCGACGCCGTCTGGCTACCCGGGATACCCCGGCTACCCCGGGGGCGAGTGCAACACGGGCTCGATCCAGTGCTGCGACCAGGTGGCGGACTCGCACAGCGAGGAGATGAGCAGCATCATCTCGTCGCTCGGGATCAAGGCCGAGGACGCGCTCGGGCTCGCGGGCACCTCGTGCTCGCCCATCGACGTGCTCGCCCTGGGCGGCGGTGTCGAGTGGTACGTCGGCTCGGTCGTTCGCGCATAAGAGGGGACAGATGCTGACTATATGCGCGTGCCCTCCAGTTCCCAGGCGCCTGTGTGCTGCAACAACAACACGTACCGTGAGTGCTCCCGCCGCTAGGTGTATGCATCGGGGCGAGTTCACTGACCGCATATATACGCACCCACAGAGGGTCTCATCAACATTGGATGCGTGCCCATCAACATCAAGCTTTGAGCGACCCCCACTATCTGAGTCTTCTGTTCCTATCGCATTCTGTGAGTAGCAGCGGTCCCCGCGTCGGCGCCGAGTGTACGCGAGCTGACTGTGTGGCCCTGGCAGATCTTCTTCCGCTCCACACGCATCGCTATTTCGACCTTTCGACACCTGAAGCTTTTTTTTTCGCCTTCGCATCGATACACACCTTCGCTTTCTCTCGTCAAGGACTTCCTTGCCTCTTTGTTGTTCACGTTACAGCCCCGATACGGACGGTCCTCGGCCGCGCGCGCGACATCTGTCTGGAGATCGCGCATACACGACCGCCACGAAATGAAATCAGACACTCGACGACATGTAGCACGTAGGACCACATACTATTATTATTCATATTTCTGTCCAGTGTACACCTCACTCGTGTCCCAATGTACTTGTTACCAGTTGGAGATGAGTCGGAAGCGTTGAAGCCGCGTCACATGCCCGCTTGGAACAGAGGTGCGGGAGACGTACGCCAGTCATGTTAGTGCCCAGTCGCACTGCCAGCTAGTCAGGCTCGCGACCCCTGCACCGTATGCATGCATGTCATCGGGCGGGAACAGTTCATTGAGCGGGAGTAGTCGTGCGCGTGAAGGTGGCGGTGAGGGAGGATCATGATGGAGGTGCCCCGTGGCTGTGCAGTATACCAGTCCACTGTCAAACCTTCGCCACCGCCAAGAATGGCGGCCTATGGGGAGCAGTGCGCGGTTATCGTGAAAGTAAGCGTGGAACACATTCGCATTCGTAGCAAATCATGCAACATACAACATACAACGTCGTGAAGTACGTACAGAAATCGGCCTCGTCAACTCTCGTCACGCAGCTTTAGCAGGAACTTGAAAAATGGGAACTCGTACTCGAACTCATACTACTCATACTCCGTCGCACGCCGCAACGCTCCACCTCCTCATCAGCGCACGGCCCACGGACCACATCCTCATCCTCGTTCTCAACACACGGGGACCATTTCATTCGGGGATCGAGTGCCAGTGACGAGTCGGCCGCCGCTCGGGACCTGGCAGCCACGCCGACTCCCACCCAGCCCGGACGCGGACGCGCTGCTCTCAGAGCCCGAGCCCGCCGAGGATCGGGATGCCGCTGAGGATGCCAGTGGGGATCGGGAGGTCGCTCAGGATTCCGGTCGGGATGGGGAGGTCGCTCAGGATTCCGGTGGGGATCGGGAGGTCGCTGAGGATTCCAGTCGGGATGGGGAGGTCGCTGAGGATGCCGGTGGGGAGGATGCCAGTGGGGAGCGGGAGGTCGCTGAGGATACCCGTCGGGAGGATGTCGGTCGGGAGCGGGAGGTCGCCGATGATGGGCAGGCTGATGTCGGCCGCGACGGGCTCCACCGCGTCCGCGCGCGCCTCCACCGTCTCAACAGCTGCGGGCTTCTCCTCCTCCACGAGCCCCAAGGGGAGGCCGGTGGGGAGCGGGAGACCGCTCAGGATTCCGGTCGGGATAGGGAGGTCGCTCAGGATTCCCGTCGGGATAGGGAGATCGCTCAGAATTCCGGTCGGGATGGGCAGGTCGCTGAGGATGCCAGTCGGGAGCGGCAGGTTGCCGATAATAGGAAGACTACCGACGATGGGCAGGTCGGCGGCGTCGCGAGCTTCGACCGGAGCGATGGTGGGCTCCTCCACAAGACCCAATGGCAGGCCGCTCAGGATTCCAGTCGGGATGGGGAGATCGCTGAGGATTCCGGTCGGGATTGGGAGATCGCTCAGAATGCCCGTCGGAAGAGGGAGGTCGCTCAGGATGCCAGTCGGGAGCGGCAGGTTGCCGATGATGGGCAGGCTGCCGACGATGGGCAGGTCGGCGGCGTCCCGAGCCTCGACCGGAGCGATGGCAGGCTTCTCCACGAGACCCAATGGCAGGCCGCTGAGGATACCCGTCGGGATGGGGAGGTCGCTCAGGATTCCCGTCGGGATAGGGAGACCGCTCAGAATTCCGGTCGGGATGGGCAGGTCGCTGAGTATTCCGGTCGGAAGAGGGAGGTCGCTCAGGATGCCAGTCGGGAGCGGCAGGTTGCCGATGATGGGCAGGCTGCCGACGATGGGCAGGTCGGCGGCGTCGCGAGCCTCGACCGGAGCGACGGTGGGCTCCTCCACGAGACCCAATGGCAGGCCGCTCAGGATACCCGTCGGAATGGGCAGATCGCTCAGGATACCGGTGGGGAGCGGGAGGTCGCTCAGAATGCCCGTCGGGAGAGGGAGGTCGCTGAGGATGCCAGTCGGGAGCGGGAGATTGCCGATGATAGGAAGACTACCGACGATGGGCAGGTCATCTGCGACGGGCGCGCCGTTCTCCGCACGGGCTACCTTTGCCTCCGGAACCACGGTCGACTCCTCCACCAGCCCAAAAGGAAGGCCGGGGATGCCCGTGGGGATGGGGAAATCGCTGAGGATGCCAGTCGGGATGGGGAGCTCTCCGAGGATACTGCTCAACACTGGCAGCTCGCTCAAGATGCCAGTCGGGATAGGGAGCTCGCCCAAAATACTGCTCAACACTGGCAGTTCGCTCAAGATGCCCGTCGGGATGGGGAGCTCGCCCAGGATGCTCGTGGGCAGCGACGGGAGCGAGATCGATGGGATGGACGGGATGGACGGTGTCGGAATCGATGGAGCAGAGGGGGTAGGGACAGAAGGGACAGAGATCGATGGAATCGACGGAAGCGGGAGTGAGATGGGAAGGGACGTAGGAAGAGGGATTGGCAGAGACGGGAGCGGGAGGGAGAACGGTAGAGAGATTGGAATGGGTAGGGAGATTGGAATGGGCAGGGAGATTGGAAGACCGGCGTCGGCCACCTGCTCACCAGTCTCATCACGTCCTACGAGTGGGAGGGGGAGCGACACAGGGAGCGATGTGGGGAGAGGCAGCGAGACCGGGAGTGACGTTGCAGCAGGAAGGGAGACGGGAAGCGACGTCGGGATAGGCAGCGACGTCGGGATGGGCAGCGAGATGGGCAGCGACGTCGGGAGGGGTAGGGAAATGGGCAGGGGGTCCGTCGCCGCCGGTAACTCGGGTTGAGTTTCGACTAACCCGAAAGGGAGGGAGATGGGGAGCGGAAGAGAGATGGTGGGAAGAGGGATGGGAAGGGAAAGCGTGGCAGATGTGACCGCGTTGCAGCCCTCGGCAAGTACGCCCACTGACGGAGACGGAGAAGGAAATTAACTCGTCAGCGACCGATGATTCGTCTTCGTAGAATAGCAATGACATCACATACATGGGAGCACCTGTTCGCAGCACACGAGTTTGCCTCCGCTCAAGCTGCGAGATGAAGGAGCGTGAGTATTGTAAAAGCTAAAGCAAAAAAGAATCGACGTCATGTACGTACCACTGGTTTCCGAGGGGGTTCAGATCAGTGACCGAAGAGCACACTAAACCGACCATAGGACCAAGGGTGGGGAGGGGAAGACCAGGAATAAGACTTGCGAAACCGCTTGGAAGAGTAAGGATGTCGAATGTGCTCTGGCAACACTGAAGCTCGGACAGGCATTGCCCGATGTCGATTGCTCCAGTCGGTGTGGGTGGAGGGGAGGGTGTGGCGAGAGGCAGTGCCTTCACCACGACGGCGGATACTGCGAAAGTGAGAACAGGAAGCACGATCATAGCGAGGTGCTTGGTGTACGGCTGCAGAGACTCGAAGTCTGAGAAACAGGCTACAGCACCCATCGAGCCTTTTATACGTCTGGGTCGATTCTCAACCCATGGGAAGCTCCAAAACATAGGACGTCACTGAGCACATCCACGGCAATATTGCAATAGCACGGACCTGCTAAACGCCATACGCGCAGAACCTCCCCAGAGGACGTCAGAGGTGTCGCCGCCTTCGCCGCGTCCCGCAGCCGCAAGGCCGGGTGGCTCTGCACACATGTTCAGAACAACCCCCCTTCGCGAACCCACATGAGCGTCCGCTTGAATAGACAGCGCGCTCCCTCGGTGATTGCGTGTGGGATTCTTCCAGCGGCGGACTGCGGTATGTGCGACAACAAGGCCATCGTAGCGCTAATTCAAGATTCAAAGGTGTACGAGGACATGTGCGTTGTGTTTCTCGCGTACCTCTCTTCTCCGACGTGCGGCGATCTTCCTGTACATGTGGTGAGAAACCTATGATTGGTGAAGAAGGGTTGTGAGAGTCCGGTGCCGTTAAAGTGAGTGCAATACCTCCATAGACACTACTGAATGACGGATTTAGTGAGACCATCAGCTCCTCGATCACTCCGAGTCCGCGGAGTGTCGACCGTAAGGTATGTTCGAGGATCTCCTTGACTACTATGGTCGGAGGCGATACGATTGAGCGAAGCTGCGAATAGTAGTGAGACGATCTGGAGACTCCGAAGTATATGGAATCATGCGGAATCGCGCAGCCACGACACTTTTCGACGTCGACGGAGGCGTGCCGACTTCTTTACTCAGGGATGATCAGGTTCAAGAATATGTCCGTTCGTCAAATAAAACGCTTCTAGACATGTCGCTCCTGTCGATATTTGATTGCCGTGCTAGCTTGGTGAGTAGTTTTCTTCATGTGCATGTGAAAGGTGAGTATGTTTAGCGGGTCTTCCGCGAACACTGAAAATTGCAAGACGTACTAGTATTGTACATCGCAAGTCTGATTGGCTAGTAGCCTCGACTCAACTTGCGAAACTGACCAATTTGCGCATATTTCCGACATTTTGCACCCTCTATGTACCTTTCAGCAGTGTAGCACGAGCCGGGATTCAAGAGGATTGGGATAAGAGTCAAACTGTTGAATCACCAAGTTAGATAAGGTTCCGGGACTGCCCGGACTCACTCGGATAAGAAGCGCCCAGAGTTAAAGTTGCCGCTACATCATTTAGCCCAGCATAACAGACTACAGCCTATCGGTCTAACACTACGAGTTGATATTGCCAATCTTCATACGTAGAAGCCACGAGTAAGTGCGGCCTAGTGTGGGGGAGAGTACTAGGGAGCAGAAGCTAATTGAGCGAGATGGGGTGCGGGTGCGAGTCCCCTTCAAGTTGTCGCGAGGAATGCTGGGATTGTCCGGCACGTTCGCGAGTATTCCTCCCGCAAGGCTTACAGAATGGGAAGCGATATGGGGAGGGAAGTGGGAATAGATATGGGAAGCGATGTCGGGAGAGTGATGGGGAGAGAAATAGGAATAGAGACCCCGGGAAGGGACGTCGGAACAGACGTCGGGATGGGTGGCACCGTGAAGAGCGACGTAGAGCTCGATGCAGACGCTGATAAAATGGGAAGCGAAATTGGTAGAGAGATAGGGAGGGTGGTAGGAAGACCGGGGATAGAGATGGGCAAGGTCGTTGGCAGCCCAGGAAGGGAAATGGGCAAGGTCGTGGGTAGTCCAGGTATGGTGATAGGCAATGTCGTAGGGAGGCCAGGAATTGATATGGGGATAGTGATCGTAGGGATCGGAGGAGGAGGAGGAGCTGAGACCGACTGGCAACCTGACGCGGCTATGCCTTTGACAGAGAAGAGCGAGTGATCATTTAACGGATTTTCAAAACAATATCAGCTGTCTTGAGCACACATACCTAAGATATCTGCGTTGCAGCAGAGGGGGGTATCTCCTTCGGGATTCGTGCTGTGACGCAAGATATCGTGAGCGTCATCTTTACTGAACAGACGGCGACATTATATACACACCACTTGGATCCGTCGATCCCAGCCGCGGTCGTGCAATTGAAGCCAAGCATAGGACCCAGGGGTGGCCCCGTCGGGAGAAGCGAAGCAAGTGCGGGCGGAAGAAGGTCAGAGAGCGAGAACGCCTGCTTGCAACACACAAGATCGGTAGTGCATTGCTCGGGGGTGATAGGGTCTTCGGCGGCAACGAGAGATGAGTTGACGACAAGAGCGGGCGAGGTCATCGGTCGCGCCTTCACCACGACAGCAGAGACTGCGATTGCGAGGAAAGGAAGCGCGAACATGGCGGAGAAGCTACGACGCTGCAGACTGATGTCTGAGAAACTTTGTTGCGCGCTCCCTTTATATCGTTCGTCGGCACACTGTGAGATTGCACAGGAGTCGCAAGCTCCCTAGGCCTCCTCAATGAACGCGACGCCCCATTGATTTCGGACCTCCTTTCGTAGGTCGTGCATGTAGAGCGCATTCGGAATGTTCCACAACTTGAGCACTGCGCGCCCTCCAGTTTCCTTACCCGACAGGCTGTGCAGCTAGCATGTGTACGTCCGGGGGCCGGACACTCTTCGCAAAGCTCTTTCAGTGTTCCTGTGACGGGAACTACAGTTTTTCGTCGAAGATGTGTCATCGCAAAAGCGGGGACCTGAGTTCAGTGTGAGGTCAAGAGCCAGGCAGCGCTAGAAGAGCTGCATGCACTATCCGGCGGTAGTGCGTCTCGTACCTGTGTTCACCCTGGGATAGGTTGGCATGTGACATCCGTACTCGAAAACTTAGGATCCGCACCGAACTGTAGATATGTGGTGGAACGCGACTTGACAGAACGAGTCGACGGGAGGATCCTGACTGGCCCTACATCTCCGCGGTCTTTCCAGTTAGCGGCGGGTAGCTACTGAGCTGTCGAACGCACATGATTTCCGTTGACACGTTGACACGACGGCATGGGATTCCGTCGGCGGAACTGCAATGAAGACTAGTGTTCGCCGATCAACTTGCACGAGGCGTTGGACGTACTACATAGCCAAGGGGAAGGCGTGAGGTTCCGGTTCACACCCGAATGGAACTTCTTAAGGGCGAACATACCCATTTACAAATTGCCTGACAGCCTCTGCCCACTGGTGGCGATTTTCCCAAGTAGACGGACAAGCAGCCACTTCGAGACTCGCTGTCAGTAGCACTGATGCCTGTCAAGGTTCAAACTCACTGAGAAGACCCGGAGGTTGTTGAATTCCGCGGTGCTATCAGAGTAGAAGGTCGGGCACGAGTTCGACGTGAAAGGACAACAATGAAGGCACTCTTCATGGGAGTCAGGGCTGTACTGGACAACTCCCGAGTGGACGGAGCTTCCATCGAGATCTCGCCGTCCATCGTCATGCATGCAATATGAATGCACTATAATCCGGTGGCGGCCGACCTTCGCATCCCAACCATGAGGATGAAAAATGACAGAACGTCACCGATATGAATCCAAGTCGATCAAGGTGAGAGATTTATCGATGTCTCGAAGTGGGAGAGCACAGGCATGAGACTGCTGCGGAGATATTCCAGATCACCTTTCACCCTCTAGGCTGTTCTAGACTTGAAGTTTCGCCGCGTTATACTGGCTAATACTATGAGCACTCACGAAATGTATGGCACCGGTGAACATCCACGACGCACGTTCATCAATCGAAGGAAATCGGAATCCTCCCGTAGTTTCTACACTCTGTCCCTAGGATAGAATTTGATACGTATACGAGATATGGTCGCGATCTTCTTCTTGAACTTGGGCTCAACGAACGCTAGTAGTAGGTAGATGCGGCTTTGTCACTGTACTGAAACCGACATCACTACAGAGAGAACACTCGCCTATGAATGTGATTAACGTGACAAGTCATGACTGCTATTTAAAAAGTTACATGACTTCAAGAGTAGTCTTAAGGGCAGAATGGTCGTCTAGCAGAGGGTGCGCCTCTCGACCGATGGAGGAGGAGGAGGAGGAGGACCGAAGCTTGCACGAACTTGAACTTTTCAGGCGCTAATTCGTGTATCCGCCTCGGCGATTCCCGGTTGAACATACCAATAGCTGCTCATGGGGCCATACTACGAAACTAGCAATCCAACGTTTCAACTTGAACGTTGAACCGTTACAGCCATTCGATTGAACTCAAGGACGATCGGTATCGTAATCATGATGCGTTTAAGTTGAGAATGAGATATAAGCACAAAATCAACGGAAGAGGCTCAAATGGCAGCAGCGGCACAGCTAGTGTACGACAAGTAGAGCTGCTCACCAACAATGAGAAGAGCACTCGAAATCGGAATAGTAGAAAGGATCACAAAGCCGGCGTGAACGCATCCGGGAATAGTTATGATGGGAAAGGTCAGAGAGAAAGGGGACATTGGTCGGGATGGGGGATCAGAGAGGATGGGGAATCGGCCGGGATGGTGGATGGAGAGCCCCGAGAGCGAGGTCAAAAGCGAGAAAGAGACGCCGCGTCGGAGATCATCGCGTCCGTGACCTATGCGACTTCCCCTCTTCCCGCGAGTAGGGGGAGAGAGATAGGCAGCGTCGTGGGGAGACTGGTAGGAAGCGAAATTGGGAGAGACGTGGGGAGAGACGTAGGAACTGAAATCGGTAGAGACGTAGGCAGTGATGTCGGGAGAGAGATAGGCAGCGACGTCGGGATAGAGATAGGGAGTGAGGTCGGGAGCGAAGTAGGAATAGTTATCGGAAGTGACGTCGGAAGAGAGATTGAGGTTGCGAGAAGTAAGGGTAGAGAGATGGGCAGACCAGGAATGGAGATAGGAGGAAGAGAGATAGGCGGCAAGCCAGGAAGGGTGATAGGCGGTAATCCCGGGATAGAGATGGTAGGCAGCGGCGGGAGCAAAGGAGCTGAGACCGGCTCGCAATCGAACGCGAGGAGGTCTATGCCTTGTTCAATAATAACAATCTTTGAGCGAGCGACACTTCGAAGGCTAGGTAAAATGCATACCTAACAAAGTAGAGCAGCAGAGGGGGATTGTTCCTTGAGAGTTGATGCTACAACATCATGAACGTCGTGAGTGCACGCTTGTTGCAACGACGACATCGCGCACATACCAGGTGGAACCTTGAATGTTCGCAGCAGTTGCAGCAGAGCATTCGAAGGCCGACATCGAGCCAAGGACAGGAACGGGGGTAGATGTAGGCAAAAGAGAAAGAATCGCAGATGGAAGAACGGTAAAAGTCTGCTGGCAACACAACAGATCGGCGGTGCATTCCGCGGGGGTAATCGCCTCGCCGCGGACGGTAAGAAATGAGACGATGGTAGTCGGAGAGGCCATGGGTAACGCCTTCACCATGACGGCAGCGATTGCGAAGGAGAGGACAGAATGTACAAACATATTGGAGGTGTTCAGAGTGCAACGCTACACCGGATGTCTGAAGAAGCCTCTACCACACTGCTCCTTTTGTAGGTCGGTCGTAAAGTGCTTGAAGCACGCTTTGTTTAACAGTGACCTTGCCAAGCTTTACAATAGGTGTGAAAATCGGACACGCACCTTGCGGAAGATGCACATGCAGAGCGCAGAGCACGTGAAACGTGTTTCCCCCGTCAATTTCCGCACCGGAGAGGTTGTACGACTAGCATACACACACTCGTTGACAGGATGCTCTTCACGATTCCGTGTATTCGTTCTTCCAATTTGATTCCACACGCCGCTGAGAATGTGCGATCACGGAGAGCGGGGACCTGAGTTGGGTGCTTGCGTCATGCGGCGGTAGTGCGTCTCGTGCCTGCCTTCCGACGCTGGAAAACTTCACTTGTACGTAGTTGATGAGCATATGATGCTCAAAGGAAGGATGTACTCTAGAAGGACCGGGCCGTGGATGAGGATGAGGACGACTTGAAGGGAGCATGATCTCAACCAACTTGGTCTTCCCCCACGGTGTTGTCATAGAGTAGTGCAAGAGACATCTGGACATGATCAGCGAATGGCAACCTGTCGAGATCATTCGATATCCAGTGACACGACGGGAAAGTACAGGGCACCGGCGGTGAAAGCTTAATGAAGATAAGTCTTCGCCGATCGTTTGGCACGAGGCATCGGACGAACACCTCGGACTCGGAGAAGAGAACGTGAGCACCAATTCAAACCCATCGGATAAGACACAGTGGCACACATACCGATTTACAAATGAGCTGACATCTACTGCGCACTAGTGGCGATGTTCCCAAGTAGAGGTTGTGCCAAGAATACTCACAGACAGCACCGACAATTGCTCGCGTTTTCAACAAGGTTGCAAGTAGTTGGCACAACGGACGCGCATGATTATGACGACTGAGTGCAAGCATGACGATGAGGGTCCTCATCATCAATACGGAAGATAGCATCATCCAGTCCCGTCATCGATGCCACCCAGTTCATGTAAGTGCTGCCTCCTGGCAGCCGACATTCTCTGAAGGTAAGTGGTAGCTATAGAGTGTCAGGTATGTGAACGCGAGACGATTTCGGTGATGGTATCGCAAACACTATAGTTTATCCCAGCGCTGGCCCTGACATCTCAACGCATTCCCCGAATCCCGGCACTGGACTGCTCTCGACTTGAAGCTTGAAGACTCGGCACCGTGCTGATTAAAGATCGCACACGTGTCAACTTGCCACACTGCGGTCACCCGGAGGGCAGTGATACTGCTTGGAGGCCGCGCTCATTTGCAGTTCTGTCTTCCCAAGACGTCGACGTGTACGGAAGACTATCATTGAGCGTGAGCTGCAACAATGCTAGCCTGAGCGTTAGTGGATTGCTCATTGCTGCCAACCCCACCAAACAAGAGGCGGAACACTCACTTATATCTCAGACTTTTGCGAACCGTCGATGCTGTTGAACGACCGCCGATTACAATCGCAGCACTTCGCTGCTCGCAACAACCGTGGTGCACGGGAAGTCGGCTGAAGTCGGAAGCAAGTCGGAAGGGAATATCCAGGTGCTTACGAATGGGGGTTACGTCATGCTAGTCGGCAATAACCGAACATTTGTGGTCTATGCCATTGCCACAACAAGTTCAACGACGGACTTACTACGTCGGCCCCATCCTCCCGTTCAGTAGGTCCTCATTGTCTACCTACAGAGGGGAAACTACGACTGACTCACTATTAGAGACTGTCAGTCACACTAGAGGGTCACCACGGTCTACCGGCACCAACTTCGGTACTTGCAGCAAGCTCTTGCCAACTTCTCACTAGTAGTGGCAGCCCCTGGCCCCAGCAGAGTAAACGGCACTTGATGATCTCAAGTATTTGACGCGGCCAGAGTCTGGCCGTATCATTACCACAGTGAGCCTGAATTTCTGAGATAATACCGGGTACCAATACTCCTACGCGCGCACTGACCCGACGATTGTGCAATGAGGTTCGCCGGGGCAGATCCACTCAAGCTGGCGACCTCTCGACAGCAACTGAACTGGTACGGTGTGCTGCCTTGGCCACGCGCACTGTTGGAATCAGCATTCTGACGATAGGTGCGCCACCACCTCTCTATGCTCGGGTTCCCAGCGGGATCAATCTTGATCATGCATGCCCGCTGCCAGTGTTCAAACGTTTAACCAACTGTCAATGTCATATAGGCGCAACTCTCGTGTTGATTTACAACTACTCAGTAAGCGTTTTGAAACGCGGGTTCACTGGCATGATGGTCGGTTGCTTACCACACTGTCTCTTTCAAGGGAATATGCAAGAGTCATTACAATTGCCCATCGAACCCTGAGACAGTCCCAGAGTCACCATGTCTTACGCGTCACACCTTCTACCTCCTCTGTTCTCCGGCATCCATTCTGCAAACGCATCAGGCACCCGACGACGGCACGAAGCCATTTGTCCGTGTTGTATGACTTATAGCTCTTCTGACAGTATCTCGCAATCCCCACGGCGTTCTTCGCTTGCTCATGAACGTTGCATGAACGTCCTAGCTATCAACATGGGAACCTGTCATGCGCGGGAGCCGATTGGCAGAAGATACACAATCATGTCAGAGCGGTGGTGGTTCCGGCCGTCCTCGTGCAGGGCCCGTCAATCTATTTAGCGTGATCGTTTGCTGCTCCGAGTTACGTTGGTAGTTAGGAAACATCGGCTATACATGGGAGCAAACTTGAGTCATATCTGATCCTTGAGCTTAGATTATTCACTTGGCTTCTCACCACTCACCGGTAAGGATCGTCGAACGTCCTCCGCAGATAATGGCACACTAGAAGTCAGGGTGAACGGTGATTGTTGTTCTCAACTTCACTTCGCACTCGACCGAAACGATCGATGCTCATGATCGCATGCGACAGTCACTGTCTCCGCAGAATATTGGTTGCACCCGGCTATGGACTAGATACGATCCTGTGCCTACTCGGCCTTTCGCTTGCCGGTGAACGAATACGCCTCAACTTCGGCCTCGGCGCGAAGGCCCTCCTGTTCCGCCTCCAAAATCATCTTGCGCTCCATTGCTTCGTACTCGTCCTTGGACAGTTTGAGCTTCTTCATGGCGCTCACGCGCTTGCGATACTGCTGGTACTTGATGTCCGTCCCGAACAAATGGTCGCACCAGCGGAACGACGTCGAGAAGTTATTCGTGAACGCCATGTGGTGGAAGTCATGGTGCTCAGCGCCCGACCAAAATGGAACGATGTGCTGAAGCGACCAGGGGAAGTCTATGAGGACTCCGAGATCAGCGGTGCACATCGTCAAACGATTGCTCAAAGAGCCACTTACCATAGCCGCTGTGCGCGTCGACGGCCTGGAAGAGCCGAAGGGTGATCCAGACGTACACGCAGAAGATGTGGAGATCCCGTCCGTATGCGCAGTACAGGATGGGGCCAGCAATCGTACCGGTGCCGAGGATCATAACCTCCGCGGGATGCGCGTACTCCGCCGCGAGGCCGAACGGCGCCGAGTATTTGTGATGGATCTTGTGAATGTGCTTGTAGAGCGGGCCCCAATGCAGCGCGCGGTGGGCAAAGAAGTGGAAGACGTCCTCGAACACGAAGAAGAACGCGATCTGGGTTGCCATTTTCTGCCATGAGGGGAAGGGGACCTGCCAGGTCAACATGCCGAAGAACTCAGCCATGGGATGGAAGAGCCATATCTGGGTCCGCCGCGTATGCTCAGTCAGCGACGATAGCGAGACATGTAGAACGATGAAGACGTACCACAGGCAGCTCAACCATGAAGTGCGAGAATAGGACTTGTTTGGTGCACTCCCACTGCTCTTGGGGGGTGGGTACCTTGTTCGGTTGTAGTTTCCACTTTCTGAAATACGGGATCGCGTCGATGGCGACCCAAGGAAGACAGCGGCCAAAATATACAATCTATGAATCTGGAGTCAGTATTCGACCATGTGTGAACCGAGTATCAATCGTACCTCGTGCAAAAGAAAGCTTGCAAGTCCAGTTGCGAGGACAGGATTGTCGAGCCACAGGTACCATGCGACCCACTGGGTCTCCAACCAGTTGAGCCTGCTAAAGTCAGTACCGGCATCCGCGTAGAGCTGCCGTGCACTGTAGTGAGCCGTGGGCGCAGTAGAGTTCATGGTGGGACGCTAGGAGAAGTGCGAGAGAATACCGCCCGTGACCGTCACTCAACTCAAAGTCAAGTCAGGCGCGTTGCACAGGGGAACAGTATATCGCGAGACGATCACGATGACCTTTTGAATGGCTCCCAGCGTTTCCGAGACTGAACGCGGCCTAGGGAGTG
The DNA here is from genome assembly GCA_033807695.1 of Daedaleopsis sinensis. Classification (NCBI taxonomy): domain Eukaryota; kingdom Fungi; phylum Basidiomycota; class Agaricomycetes; order Polyporales; family Polyporaceae; genus Daedaleopsis; species Daedaleopsis sinensis. The sequence goes on along the minus strand of CM066310.1, from coordinate 1,007,633 downwards.
TCGTACGACTGCTCGGGCGGCTCGGCAGGATGGCCTAACGTATGATGATATGGTAACTTTATGCTGGGAGGCCGAGCCAGGTCTACGACAGTTGAAGGTGGTCAGCTAATGTGAGCCGACAGACGACGGGTGACAAACCTGCCGTGCCCACCGACTTAAGCTACAGGGCTAGACGAGCCTGGCACGTCCACGTCACAAATTGGCGAACCGCTGAGAAATATAAATGCAAAAATCAGGTGACTGTGATGAAGCGCGTTGATACTTGAAGCGGATGCTCTTGATATTATTTCAACTTTCTTCGCGGACTGACCGGTACTTACTGGTGCTTGCATATATGTGAAGCTAGCAGACAAACTCTCGCTAGCTGTAATTTCTTGTTAGAGTGCGTGCTCGCGAAGAACAAACAAGGTGATTGAGCACAGTCGTGATCGACTCACCGTCGCTTACCATGAACACAAGGACCGAGGCCCAGTTGCGCAAGGCGACGACCGTCCCGCACCATGCCGCAGAGGGGACCGTTCGCGCGTCGGATTACTCACGCAGATACAAGCCATTACCATTTGGACATTCCGTACGTCCGGCCTCCCCTCTTCCATCGCTCAATGATACCTGATGCAACCCTGACGATGTACACACAGACCCCGCCAACCAAGAAACCATGGACGCTGCGACTGATGTCAGTACGTGAACCAACCTCCGAAGAACCGCGTGAGTAAATGTACCTCTCCATTCCGCCCCAACCCCAACTACTGTCCCTCCTCCTCGACCTCGAACGCGCAACAGAACGTCTCCCGGTCCAACAAGATCATCCCCTTCCCGTCCGGGGCCCACTTCAAGTCTCTAGCCTCGAACTTCTCTGTTCGATCCCACCCCATCCCAAGTTCCAACGTCAGCTTCGTCCAGGGAAGCTGTCACATCACAGAGAGAACTCACGAGCAGGTACGCCAACGCACTCGGCCACCTCCTTCTCGTCCTCTCCCGCAGACTCGAACCCCGCGCCCTCCTCGGGCTCGACGACCCACTCGTCGCTCCACATGTACACACTCTGACTCCCGCACGCGACTGCAAGGCGGCCTGCGCGCTTCGGGTCCGGGGTCCAGCGCGCGGCCGTCACGGACTGCGAGTGCAGTAGGACTGTGCGCAGCTGCGGGGTCGACGATTGCGCGGGATGGTGGTGAGAAGAAGTCGACGACGAAGAGGCGGCGCTGTATTTCGGGAAGTCGTACAACAACACCGCGGTCGGACACGCCGCGGACCGTACCAGCAGCAGCGTCCCGGATGTGTTGAACGCGAGTTGTGTCGTCCCAGAGCCCGATCGCGCGGCAGAAGAGCCCCCTATGACCGATCGCGCTGAGGGAGGTTGGGCGGCCCTCGCGCGTGCTTGTGAAGCGGCCGTTGGGAGTGTGAAAGGGGGCTGTATACGCTCGTCTGAGAACGATGTGAGAAGCTGCTCTAAAGGTGAGAACAGGCATATGGACATACAGGATATGAATCCTCTTCCATGCGTGGTTTCAAGCCATCCTGTAGGCTCCCTCCAAATATGCTGTCCGCGCAAAAGACCTGTCGTCAATGTGTTATGTTAGATTTGAGTACTGACACAGACATACCACGCCTGAGGATATTCGAGCAGGAAGCTCTAGTGTTATTACCGGATTCCACGTAAGGCTCTCCAGTATGTGCACCTTATCCACTGTAAGTGAGCTGACTGTATCTGAGAATGGTACAATGCCATCACCTTGTCGTCAGCCCCAGCCACGGCAAGGAACTGACCAGAAGGGTGCCATGACACCGTCCGTATGCCGAACCCAGGATCCGGGTCTGGGGTGAATGTCCCCACAACATTCCCGGCGAGCGTCACGACGTAGAGCTTGTACTGGTCTCAATGTCTTCAACCACAAACCCATCTGATGCAAATTCGAGCTACACACCTCCAGTGGTCCCTCCCACACAGCGAGGTAGTTCCCAGTCGGCGAAAGCGACACCGACGAGAGCGAGCCCGTAGGCAACGGAAAATGCTAGTCGGACGATTGATACGGAAGACACAATCCGTCATGTCCCGCCCACGCGTACACGAACCGGACGGGCGACGCACCCGGACGAGGCGGTACGCTTCGTGCGCGTCGTACACGCCGATGGTGTCCTTGGACTTGTGCCTCTCTGCGAGGACAAAGTAGCGCGAATCCTGGCGGAACGTGTATCCTATCCGAACGCAGTCAGCGCACCGCGCGCGAGCACTCATGCACGGGCGTTGGGGACGTACCGCGGTCAGGATGGATGGGATATTGCACGTACGTCGCCGCGCCCGTCACCAGCGACCACATCGTCACCCTCAGCTACACACAGCAGTCAGCTCCCGTCCTTAATGTCCCTCCCTTCGCGCACACCATTGACAAGAAACACGCACTCACCCCCCACTCCGAGAAACACAGCACAGTCCGCCCGTCCGGGGCCCACTCCGCCTTCACGAGCCCCTCCGAGCCCGCCTCGATCCGCGCACTCCACGTCTCGTCGCGCAGCTTGAACACGCACACCACGCCCGTCTTCGCGCACGCGCCGAGCACGTACTCCGAGTCGCACGCCCATCCAGCATGCGTGACCCACGCGTTCGGATTCGACGCGCTGTCCCCCGCTCCTGGCCCCGCCCCCGCCCCGGGCCTGTCTCTCGCCGAGGAGGATCCGCTGGCGCTGGAAAGGGCCGCAACGGTGGGCGAGGGCGAGGCGTCGACGAGCCAGGTGCGCGCGATCTGGAACGAGTCTGAGCGGCGGACGATCAGTCGGTCTTGAACGGCGGTGAGGAGGTAGTGCGTCCCGGGGCTGAAGGAGACGAGCGAGGCCGTTTGCTTGTAGATTTCTGTGAAGTCCATCGTGCTTGGTATAAGAGCATGTGCTGCTAGTCAGGTTTCTCGAGCATGTTAAGTGGTGGTCGGTGTGAACGCGAGACGCGAGACGCGACGCGACGCGACAATGACCGAGCGTCTATCGACTATCGTTAACCAATTTCGTCATATGTTCTGGTTAACGTCCAACGTCTACAAAGTGCCTATGTAACAGATCGTTCGATGTGACTAGAGATACAGCAAATGACGGCCACAAAGGGCCGCGTAGTAGACATACTAATGCTACAATGGATGAGCCAGTCGTGAGTTCTATGTGGACGACTCGGAGAAGGGACGGAGAAATTCAAGCAGGACCATGATTGATAGGAGATACGTGCCAGAGGCACATAACATATGTTGATTTCTCTTCGGAGGGATTGCATGCCAGTGGGGAAGAGAGGAGGGCCGATGAGGCGTATTACACAACTTCCGAGCCCTCTTTTGCTTCCTTCGACGGAGGCTTGATGGGCGGCATGTCCCCGTCCGGCGTGTACTTGCTCCTCTTCCTCAAGTGGTGGCCATGAAAGCGCAGCACAAACGGGATCGGAGCCAGTGCGACTGCGATAAAGCCGAGCAGCGTCGACGCCCACGGCGGGCTCAGCTTGCGGTACATCTGCGCCGCGAACAGCGGGAACCCAGCCCCAAACAGCGACCGGACGACCGTCGCGGCCGAGAGCGCTGACGCGGCGTACATGAGGTATGCATCGATGGTGTAGTTGAACAGGCCGAGGAAGATGAGGATGATCGCGAACCCGAGCGGCACCCCAGCGGCAAGGGGCGCCCAGAACGACACGGACGAGAACGACGTCCACCCGAACCAGAAGAACGCGGCGGCGAAGACGGGAGCGGGCCACATGCACACCTCCAGGCGGTGCTCTGGCGGGACGGGGAATGGCTCGAAGGAAGCCATGAGACGTTCGTAGCGGGGATTGAAGTAGGCGAGGTAGACGACGACGCCGGAGCATGCGCCGACGAAGATAGACAGGAATGTCATGCCCGTGAAGCCATCGCTGAAGTCATAGCCCCCGGGGCCAAACACGATCGGGAAGGCCTCAAAGAGCAGGTAGATGCACCCGTATATGAACTATTGTCGATATCAGCAGATGTAGGGTAAAGTGACCGTGTACGAGTCACTCACGCTCATGTACAGAACGATGGCCATGAGCATCGGCTCTCGTATCATCATTGCAAAGGGTCGACCAAGGATCTGTGCAATTTGCCGGTGGAGCGGCATCTGGTTGTGCTCGAGGGGTGCCCAGTAGCGATCATCTCCGGTCTCTTTGCGCAGCCTCTTTGCGCGTCGAACCAGGATAACGGGCCTGTTACAGCCATCAGTTGACAAACGGACGATGTCATCTGCTAGGGACATACGCATATGTTTCGGGGAGTGTGAACAATATTGCGACGAGACAGACCCCAGCGAAGATGGTAAGTACCCAGAATACCCAGCGCCATGAGGCTCCTGAGGTCTGAATCCATCCACTGACGATTGGCCCTAGGGAAGGACCGGCGAAGGGTGCGAGTGTAAACCACGCGAGCGCCTTCCCTCTCGTGTCCGCGTCCCAGATGTCAGATATCACAGCTCTAAAATAATAATGTCAGCCGCTGCTTCAGATATCATCATGTAGTAACGCGTACCCGCTGTTCGCCAGTGGTGCAGCTGCGAAGGTACCACCAAAAAACCTGAATACGAGGACTGATGCGGTGTTGGGTGCCAACGCGCTTCCAACTTGAAAGCCCGTGTAGAATAAGAAGCTGACCAGGAACACCGGCTTGCGGCCGATGTATTCCGATAGCGGACCCCATAGCAGGGGGCCCACGCAGTACCCCAGGACGAATATCGATATGGTAAGTGTGCCGACTTCTTCGCTGAACTTGAACTGCCGCATGAGATCGGGCAGAACGCCTGAAGGGGAGGATGAAGCGAACGTTCTAAGTGCGAGCAATGCGTCAGCGTATTATCAGAGTCGTATAAATGTTGTGCTTACGCGTTCAGGAGGAGGATAGAGGATAGCATAGTGATGTACCATCTGTACAATCGCGACCACGTCTTAGGATTGTCCGGGTCGTCCGGGCCCATAGTGACCTCGAAGGGGTCTGAAGGCTTCTCTAAGTCATTCGATGGTGCATCCCGATTTCGCTCGTGCGCCAACTCATTGGGATCCACAACCGTGGAAGACCTCGTGGAGGTCGCGTCCGTCGATGGTCTCGCGGGGTCGCCTAGAGCGTCCCTCTGCGACCGCGGCGGTGAGAATATTACGGGGCGAGCATCCTCGGTACCTGGCGCAGTAGGTCCGGTAGCCATGGATAGCAGACGGGAGAGTGGACGGGATAGAAAGATGGACAAGAGTCCTGGCGGAGGAGATATAAATACGGGACCGGTTGGCGTCATACAGTGGAGCCCTGCGGCGGTCAGTGTTCCACGAACTTGTGTCCGGCAGGTTCGGTGACTTGCTGGAAGGAAAGAGTGCACCGTAACCTGGCTACATAGCAAGATTCGGTCGCCACCGTAGACTCGGGCTCCAACACTGTGTCAGCACGAAGAGTCCTTAGTCACCGATGGCTGGAGTAACCATCGAGCGGATAATGCGCGAGATACGAGACCTACAAGTTTGTTAGTGACGCGCGCACAGCTGCAACTATATGGCACTTTCAGCAATACGCATACACTGTAATTCATGCAGAATAAGTGGATCGTGTCGCCGCTGTCCACTCACCATGTTCGGATTTTTGGGTGTCATGGTTTCTGCGAGCATAATTACCCAGCCGTGCTGCCGCCGCTCGCCACCGGGGCCCGGGCTGTATGGGGTCGACCGATGACCAGTCTCTGAGTCAGCGTCGTGCATCCATGGACGTGCGTCTCGTTGGCTAGCTATCTTGGAGTGTGAAAACAACACTGTTATCATGCCCCACCGGCAGTTCGGCTTGCCTTCGCAGGCTACAGAGACCGAGATGTCTGGTAGTCAAATCGTCAATCCTCATACAAGCCATTCAAACGTAACCAGCTTAACACCATCTTACCTGCAACTCCGGAGGACGCACGCGGGGTGGTTGCAAACGGAAGCGACAAAGGAAACATGTTTGAGCGCTTGAGCTGCCGAGACTCGAGAGCGTAACTTACTCTGTCGCGGCAAACACCGAAGGTTGCGTGGACCACCAAGCATATGGCCAACATCCACGACTTCTCGCAGAGCAGTCGATGTAGTGGACAAACTGCAAGCCCATGGAGCACTATAAGAAATATTGAGTTGACTGCTATCTATTAGTAAGGTACTTCAGGGTAGAGACCGCGCAACTACAGCGCACCACATCCAAAAACCAGCTTCCAAACTCAATAAGAACGAAACGTCTCAGTAACGCATCCGACGCCTCTCCGTCGACTGCGGTTTCGGAGGCGGGAGCTCCCACTTGCCGAACGCCCACTGGTCTTCAGCATCCTCGGGCTCCACCGCGTTTGCCTTCCATGTTTCCTGGTCCGACGTCCACCGGCGTTTCCTGCGGTTCTCCTTCGCCCTTTCCTTCGCCTTGCGGTGCTTCGGCTGGACGACGATCGCCAGCCGCTCGAGCCGCCCAAGCATCTCCCAGACCTCCCCGGACCCGACCGAGCTCTCCTCCTGCCAGATGGTGCGCTCGCCGACCTCACGCCGGATCGTCTCCGCGAGCAGCCGCGTGCGGTTATCGAGCGCGACGCCGTTCACGCGCATCTCCTCGAGGGCATCGCACGCCCCCCGCAGGTCTCGGAAGCACCGCCAGCGCGTCTCGATGAGCTCGTTGTACGCGGGCGTCGTGCACCCGAACACGAAGGAGGCGACCGAGAGGTTGCGCGCGTGGTCGAACATCGCGAGCGCGAGATGCGGGTCGCTGTACTTGTCGCGGAAGGTGCGCATGAGCGCCGCGAGCAGGTAGGGGTACGACGCAGGCTGTAGCTCCAGCACCCCAGCGGGGCGACGCTCCGCGGCGGCGGCGGCGGCGGGGGAGGCAGCGGCGGTGGGGACAGCGGCAGCGAGCCGCGCTTGCTCCTCGTAACGCTCGGACTCGCCGAACACCTCGCGCATCGCCCACTCGAGCAGCTGGATGTCGGTCTCGCAGAGCTCCATATCCTCCTTCTTGCGGTCCAAGTCCTCGTCGGCCTCCGACGTCCACCGCGACCTTTTGAAGCCCGGACGCAGCTTGCTCAGAAGACTGCCCCCGGCAGCCGAGCGGACCTGGCCGATCCCAGCAACGAAGCGCGAGTCCGAGGCAGCATGCGCGTCGAAGATTTGGGTGAACATCTCGTTGAACGCCTGGTTTTCCCGAGCTGTCATGGCCACTTGCCGTGGAGGCTTTGTGCGATCCTGGCCGCGGCCGGCAGGGTTGTATTTGAGACTGCGCAAGTTCGTAGTTATCGGCTGAGAAGGAGCGGGAGAGGTCTTTATGTCGTCGAAGATATTGTCCCAAGGGGATGCGTCGGGAGAAAATATGGACTGAGAGCTGTCGAGACGTCGGCAACTGCGCACGAACATGCTTCAGGAGCCACATACCTGTCTGCTGCTGTACTTGATGTAGAAGTATAACGCCTATTAGTGTCCGAGAGCACACCTCCCTTTGTGCTAGAGAATGAAGCTGCAGAGGCTGCAAGTGAGCGTGCCGGTGAAGCCAGCGAGAGACGATCGTTACACACCTGCTAGGCACCGACCACTGAGGCACGGACACACTTTCGTCAACGACTGTCTTGCCAGCATGTCAGACGAGAGCGAGTGAAAGACGAGACAGACAGTCGAAGAAAGAGTCAAGGACAGAGCTGGACAGAGACGTCGTGGTCGTTGTCGACGACCGTGGACAACTTTTCAGACGCCCATTCCGAGAAACGCGTCGGGCGGGGCGCTTGCTGCTACCAACCTCCTCCTCCTCCTCACTCTCACTTGCACCTATACTCAGATCCCACTCCCGCAGGAATGTCAGGGCTTTTTCCAGGCTACCAGCAAGTCGATACCTTCGGACCAGACGACGCATATGAGTCGGTGAACGGCGAGGTCGAGGAAGAAGTCGAATACGTGACTCTGGACCTCGGCACAGTCGAGCCAGCTCTTGTCCCGAGCTCCTCCTCCTACCGTCTCGTTGTGAGTCCCCCTTGCTTGTTTACCGCAGAACCAAGGCTCACATGCGCAGAACGCGTGATTGCAGGGTCTCGACACGCCCACTCCCTTTCTGCAGCTCTCAGGGACTATCCTCAAGGGCCAGCACGTCTCCCTGCTCGGCACGGAGCTGCTCTTCGCCGAGTCGACCACAGGTGAGTCCTCCTGCTGGTGTGGAGCGGGCCGTGCCCAGACTGCATGCGTCCGCAGAGGAGCCCCACGAACGCGGCAAGCGCTCCCTCGTGCACGTTGCGAACACGGAGCGGAGGATCCGGTTCAAGGAGGTCGAGCTTAGGCCCAAGCACGCGGGCGATGCGCCGGGTGCCCAGGCCCAGCCGGCCGAGCGCGTGAAAGCGAGCAGCGTCGGGAAGGTCAAGATGGACCATGTGATGAGCGGCGGTGCTGGGCCTTCGCGGAAGGGGCGTGGGGGCAGGAAACGGGGCCGCGGCGCGTTCAAGGGGCTCTCGAAGGGCAATGAGCGTGGCGAGGAGCCCACCCCGGACGATGGGACTGAGCAGGAAGCCGGGGATGTTGTTACGCCCGCGGGCTCTGCATCAGCTCAGATGGACACATCTGCTGGCTGACTAGCAGTGACGATTTTTGTGCCGTCTTCGTATGTGTGTTGCAGCTGGATCTTTCGTGAACTTGTCACTCAAGCTTTCTTCGCAGGTGTAACTCGATGGTCATCCCGAAGTCATCCTGGATCTCGGCCCGTCCGTACACCTCAAAGAATATGGGGCAGGGACAATGTGATGTCTACTCATGGTCAAATGTCATCCCGATCTCCGACCATCTGTATGCCAAGACGCCTTTGAGAGTGGACAGTTATTCCTGTCCCGTAATGCTGCCAACCTTGCTGCCTGTCTATATCCTCTCAACCGCCTGTTCCAGAACACAACGAGGCTGGCGGCGTTCAGGCGGTGGACATGGTTTGTTCATCTCCGTTCCCATTGATGCCGCACCCTGTATCGCTGCATGGGCAGGTGGGTGCACGCATCACCATCCTCGCATCTGGCGCGTTCCATCGCAGCCGTTGACAACCCATCGCTCGCCAAGTTCCGCAATCCCCTCACCCACCCCCGGTCCTTCTCACCGCACTGTATGTGCACTGCGGCATGAGGGGTTCGCCAGCGGCCCGTCAGGTTCTCGAGCCCCTCTGCGTCCGCCATCCCCGCCCGTCCAGCGAACATCTTCCTCCATCTCCGTGTGCACCGGTCCCATGCAGACGTATTTAAGTACCCTTCGAAGGCTCCGAGGAAAGTACGGGTCCCCCGCCTAACACCGACTACCACACACAACCTGCTACCCCGCACGACACCCCGCTTCGTCACACATGGCAATCTCACAATCGCGGTTACCGCGGTCCTCGACGACCCTTGTACCATCCTTCCTTGCGGCCGCCCACTCCACTACTTGTGATGATAGTGGAGTTTCTGCTCTTGCGCACCGTGACGGTGTAGTGCACCCTGTATGGTTCTCTACTTATGTAGGCGTCCGATGTCACTAACAGCCAGGTTGTCAGAGAGCAGCCAGAATGATGAGCTAGTGGGTCGACGTCCACATGAGCGACTCCTTTCGGGCTCGATGGAGCATGTAAGAGTAAAACAATTCATCTAACTTCGATACCTGACAGCTGATTGTGCTTTGGATTTCGCAGATACTCTCGTCCGCGACCTGATGCACCAGTATAATAGGCATGGCGCACCGTCGCGCACTGGTCTTGCACGGGGCGAACCCAAGAGAACGTACTCGCCGCTGTGACATCGCAGAGAGATGTATTTAATCTGGTCGCGCAGATCGTGGCCTCGGATCGATGTATACATGCGCTCCTAGAATGTAATCCGAAGGGCACCTTTGCACATTCGAACGACTTGAGATGCATCGTGGTGCAATGCATGGTCGACGGGTAACCACTTGAATTATCAATCATTTTCCACATGCTGGATAGACAGGCACAAGTGCAAGTAGGAGCCTAGATGGAGAGAGGAGGTCCGTAAAAGTACTGCGGTGGCTCAGTAGGAGCTTACTCCCAGCATAAGACGAGGTTGAAGGCGGGGGAGTAGTGGGGTGCAAGCGTACTGGTAGATGAAACCGGGCCATTGCAGCGGCACCGGTGGGAGCACCGCGCCGCTTGACCCATTAGTTGTGCTCGATGCACACGTCTGGCAGAACACATCTGTGAGGGCGTTCCTGCGCGCGCGAGCCTTCTACCTTTCCGACGACCCCTAATCCACGCCTTTTAACAGAACGACGTCTGACTAGCAGCAAAAAAAAACATGCGTACATTGCACAACGCTCGCCTGCAAGACCAGTTAAAACAGCACTAGTCCACCCTCCTCCGCTTCTCATCGCGCCCGTAGTCCACAGACCGCTCCCTCGATCGTCTGCGGTCCTTGCGAACATCCCCGTCGCGCCACCGTTCGCGCCGCGGCGAGCGGGACCTCGAGTGCCGGCTCCGTGCGCGGTCGTCGTACCGCTCACGACCGTCCTTCTCGGGTCTGTCGGTCCCTCGGTCCCGGTCGTCCCTGTGATATCGCTCGCGATCGCGTGCGCGTTGCTCGTCTCTCCGCCTGTCCCGGTCGTCGCCGGTCGGTCGCCTGCCATCGTCGCGGTCGCGCCAAGATGGCCGGCCGTCGTTCTTGTCTCCTTCAACACGACTGCCCCATTGACGGGTGGCCCCTTCGGCAGGGGCGCCGTTGGCCCCGGTTACTGTCCTCCCTGGAGGCAGGTTGGCGTTTTGGGGACAATCTACGGATGGACGTGAGCGACAAGCGGGGTGAGGCATGGAGGAGATGAGACGGGGTTTACCTTTCTTGAGATGGGGCCCGCCGCACAAGAAACATCCGCCTCCAGCCGTGGACGATCCGCCCGCCTTGACCGGCGCCGTCCCGCCGAAGCCGCCAGCGGCGACAGTCGTGTCCTGGTCGAGCAAGTGCGTGTACTTCGTGCGCCCGCGCTTGCCGAAGTTCTTCACCTGCATCACCTTGGGCAGGAGCGAGACGTCGACAGTGGACTCGGTCGCCTCGGTGAAATCGTGCCGCGTCAGCACCTCCTCGTCCTGGTGGAACGCGCCCTTGTGCCAGTACTTCTGCAGGAACTTCTGCTGGCCCTTCGGTTTCTCCTTGCGAGACTGCTCCGCGCGCTCCATGTCCTCCTTGAGCCGCTGCTCCTCCGGGAGCGCGCGCCGCCGCTCGATCTCTTCGCGTTCGAGCTCGCGCGCGAGTTCGGCCTCCTTGTCGCGCTTGATGCGGGCGAGCTCGCGGAGACGCCATGCTTCGAACTCGCCCGCTGGGTCGAGCCCGTCGGTGTCGTCCACATCGGGTGTCTCCTGCTCCTTCTCCTCTGGGTAAAGAGTACTCGTGTGAGGGGTGTGGTTAGAGAATGGGGAGTGGCACGCACTCTCTAGCAGTTCCCGGCGGATGCTCTCCGCAACCAAGTCGTGACTAGCCTTCTTACGCTCCTCGATCTCCTGCTCTTTCCGCTTCAACGCCTCTTCCGAGTCCTGGGCAAGTGCTTCCCTCTCTGCCACCGTCGCCCGTGCGCGTCTGGAAATGAGACATAGGTACGTCGAGCATTACGGCGCGAGGAATCCCAAACCACGTACTTTGGCACGAACACCGGACGGAATTGGAGCTTTGGTTTCTCATCCTCCTCTGACTCGGACTCTTCTTCGCTAGACTATGGCCATCGAATTGTCAACGGACTCTCTCACCGGGGACAGTGACCCATATAATGGGCTGCTACATCCTGATCACAGCGTGATTCATGGGCCAAAGATGACTTTCATTTGTCCAAGTGTCCGATCACAGAGACACATGAACCTGTCCGATGCTGGTTACATGCAGCGTTTGACCCATGCTGGTTACGGGTTAAACACTGCATGTAACCAGCAAAATGTATCGTTGAGTGCCACGTAAAGCACATTTGGCCAATGAACCGAATGCGAGCAGGATGTAACACGGCGTTGCATATCATGGTGCCCCTGGTGTACGTACATACAGAAAGGCTTACCTCTTCCTCCTCATCCTCTTCAACGGCTTCCTCTTCCTCCTCTTCCTCCTCTTCTTCTAAAGCACGAGCTTAACATGGAGGTGATTTGAGATGTTAGCATACACACCTTCTTCCAGCTCAGCAGCCGTTCGACCAACCTCCTCCTTGCCGCCCACAATCACCTTCCCCTCCTTCGAGATGTTTACATCCCGGAGCGCGACGCTGATCGCGCCCTTCTGCTGCTTCCCAGTCCCGTCTTGCCGCACCGGGAGGTCCACACCCTCATCCTCATCCTCGTCCTCCTCGCCCTCACCAATGTCGCGTATGAGCACGTCACCCTCGTCATGTTGCTGCTGCTCCTCGGCCTCTTCGTCATATTCGGAGTCAGACTCAGCTGCGTCCGCGCCCTTGGGTGCCTTGCCCTTCCAGTAGCGTGCGGCTGGCCTAGGGAGCCTGGGTGCTGGCTTTCGTGTCGACATCGCGGACCAAGGGCGGAGGTTGGTGGTCAGAAAGACGAAGTCGGCGGAGCTGGAAGCGGGCACTTTCCCGACGCGGCCGGACAGGTATGACGGGCGCCTACGCGAACTCTAGAGCACCGCCGCGCCTGCGACGCACCTTGACCAGCAACCACTACCTCCGCCCCGAGCGACACACTCCGCACCACCCCCTCTTACGCTCACTTCCCGCGCATCTTCTATTTACAATGTCTGGACGTGGAAAGGGTGGAAAGGGTCTCGGAAAGTGCGTGTTTTGAATCTGCTCCCTCCCCTCGCTGTGGCTCGAGGCCATCCCCATCTGCACGCTGACCCGCGACTGTTATCGCACCCCAGGGGCGGCGCGAAGCGTCACCGCAAGATCCTCCGTGACAACATCCAGGGTATCACCAAGCCCGTGCGTACCCTCTCTGACTATTCGCTGCTGCCGTAGCAGCCTACGCTCCTGGGGTCTGACTACCGCACCTTCCTTCCGTCTCCCAGGCTATCCGTCGTCTCGCTCGTCGTGGCGGTGTGAAGCGTATCTCTGGTCTCATCTACGAGGAGACCCGTGGTGTCCTCAAGATCTTCCTCGAGAACGTACGTCGTATTGCATCCTCCGATATATTTGTGTTATCCGTCCTTACCCGCTTCTCCCCACCCTGAAGGTTATCCGTGACTCTGTACGTCCTCCCCTAAGTGACTCCGACTTCGGCTCCGCACATCTGCTTATCAATCTCCTCTCTCACAGGTCACCTACACCGAGCACGCTAAGAGGCAAGTCGCGTGTACCTCGCTTGTGTCCCACTACTGACACCGATGTTCCATTCTACACAGGAAGACCGTCACGGCCCTCGACGTTGTGTACGCTCTCAAGCGCTCTGGCCGCACCCTCTACGGTTTCGGTGCCTAAGTGTTCTGCGTCCTGCGCGGTGGTCCAGTGTCCTCGACAGCGCCCCGTCGCTTTCTCATCCCTCCGATATTGATTTGTACGACTACCCCCATATGCCATGTGATTTGTATGATATCCTAATCTTCAGCACAAGTGTCCCAAAGTGTTCGTCTGTAAGTCTCTTGAAGACGCGAAGACAAAGTATTTATTGAGCGCTTAGCTACGAGAGTAGTGGTGACTAGTAGTACTTGTCGTGCGCGGACATGTACAGTGACAGCAGCACGGGTATTGCATCGCTCGTCGCAAAGTTATCAGGAGATGTGGTAGTAGCGTTGTCACGTCCGCTCGCTCGCAGGATTCGTACCCACGGACAGACCGACCAGCATGCATGGGCATGTTCGACAATGCCTCCTTCCGCTGGTCCGATGTTTGCTCTTTAATCGTCGATACAAAGTGCCTCAGCCAACCAAGGAGGTGCTAGACCCTGTAGTAGAGTAATGACTCGACATTGCAGAGCACAAAGCGGTCGCTTGTGGAGGTACGCTAAATATATGGGTATAGTCAGAACGGGCGAGTCAGGATGGACGACCCAAAGACGTACGCGAAACATACTCTGCGGAGTCGTGTACTTTCTGCCGCAGATTGCCTTTGCGAGTTATGACTTCCATGACTTCAGAGCCGGAGTCGGATCCGGGGTCCTAGGTACGCCCTTCCATCCCAAGCAGACCCAGTAGCCTTCGGAAGACTCCGAACGACTCGATGGAGGCTTCTCGAAGACGACGTTGTTGAAGTTGGGATCCAGATGCTTCTTGCGGAAACGGTTGAGCAGTGGGTGGGCAAAATGTTTAATGCTACGATAAATTCTGCTTATGAGTCGGACGTAGTAAGAGGGATGAATTTGGATACACGGGACGTACACTAGTGCTCCGCCATGCGGCCGTCCCATGCTCTGCGCAGTGCGTAGATGGTGTGTCGCAAAATGGAACACACTCTCGCATATTCGGAGACTGGACGCGATGTCCGCGGTGTGGTTCCCGGTGAAGTTGGCTGCCATGTCGGACAGGATGACGTCCGCCTTGCCCTCACCTTCGCCCTGATTCCGGAGGAGAGTAGAGATGCACGACGCGGCGTCCGGGGAGAGGAAGTCCATCTGCATCGTCTGGACCCCTGGAAAAGGCTCCATGCGGAGGAGGTCGACAGCAATGACCGCCCCGCGTCCAACCGGAGGCTCGACGATCTCGTCCTGGAGGAGGTCAGCGTAGAAATCGTCGGCCTCCGTCGCACCCTGCGCGCTCCATTCTGAGTCCTCCGCCTTGCCCTTGCCCTTTCTGCGCGCGACCGACTTCTCCTGCGCCTCCTTCTTCAGCCCGAACCCGGCCGGCAGCGCCTCCAGCGCACTCTTCCCGGGACGTATCGTGGGCAAGGCACGCTCCGCCCATCCCAGCTTGCCCGCGGCGACTTGGCTCCATCCGCCAGGCGCAGCGCCGAGATCGACGACGGTGCGCACGTCCTTGCGCGACAGGAAGTTCCATTTGCTGTCGAGCTCGATGAGCTTGAAGGCAGAGCGCGAGCGGTAGGTCTCTGGGTGTGACAGGCGCGCTTTGACGTAGGGGTCGCGATACTGCCGTGCGAGCCATGCTTTCGACGATGGTGGTAGTTTGTGCGAGAGCAGAGGAAGAGTGGGCCGGAAGACCATTTGCGTCAGAGCTCAAGTCAGTCTCGCGTTGACGCGCGCGCGACCTTCATCCGGCGTCTACGTTTGTAGTGCATGCCGGTCGTCGCCGACGCTTCGCGGGAATTGCCGGCAGACGGTGACGAGCAAGCGTCGGACGACGACCAGCAGTCTTTCCACGTCGTTCTTCTTGTTCTCTTCCCTCCCACCGCCGCCATGTTTGCCGCCTCTGCACGTTCTGCAGCTCTCTCCGCAGGTCTCGGACGCCGCGCGGCGAGCACCATCGCGCAAAAGTACTCCAGCGCCGTCTTCTCCGCCGCGCTCAACAAGTCGCCCCAGGTGCTGAACAAGGTCCAGTCCGAGCTGAACGCGATCCAGTCCGCGGTCAAGGCCACGCCCGAGCTCGGCTCGTTCATCACCAACCCCACGCTCTCTACGAAGGACCGCGCGGCGGGCCTCGGCGCGCTGTACGCCGCCGCTGGCAAGGAGCCCGTGTCGGACATCACGAAAAACCTCTTCGTCGTGCTCTCCGAGAACGGCAGGCTCGTCGAAGCCGAGGGTGTGATAGAGGGCTTCAACGAGCTCGTCGCGGGCTACAAGGGCGAGCTCAACGTCACGATCACCAGTGCCGCGCCCCTCCCCCGGGATATCCAGACCCGTCTGGAGACCCTCCTCAAGCAGTCGCAGGCTGCACAGCAGGCCAAGTCGCTAAAGATCACCAACAAGGTGCGTCCACCGTGCCTTTGAGCTCACGTAGAAGGGTTTGCGAACGAATCTCCCCGTTGTATAGGTCAACCCGACGGTGCTCGGCGGTGTCGTGGTGGACTTTGGTGACAAGACGATTGACCTCAGCGTGGCATCGCGTGTCAACAAGCTTAACAACCTCCTTTCGCGTACGTCTATTGCATTTTACCCTCTTCTTTGTGATGGGCAGCGTCTCACGTCTCCTCCAGAATCCGTATAGGTGGTACATCGTTGGATGCTGGCTGAGCATGGCTGAGCAAAAGTGCATGTTTGTACTGTTTTGCGGACGTCCAATGCATACCTAGATGAGGACAGCATCTTCTTTGACACTACTTCCCCCATCTTGTGCGGAACGAGTTGCGTCGTAAGAAACGTTTCGTCCTAGCTGGCCGTCAAGAGCTACGAACAGTTCCTTTATTCCTGTAAGTTATCATCTTCTCGAGTTGACCTGCCGTCCGAAGTTTCGGTGTGTGAGATAGAGGTGCGTTATTGGCCGCTGTCATCTTTCATTGTCGTCTAATGGAATCTCTTTCTGGTGCTGCGGTAATGCTGCGGTAATGCTGCTCAGCGGCTGAACACGTGTATGGCTGTTCTGGCGCGACCTCGTGTCCTTGGACCCCTTATAAGAAGTCTAGGTTATAGTGAACCACCTTTCATCTATCTGCCCTCCGTTTTGTTTGACCATGTCAGATTTCGGCGAGCAGGTCGACCTGACCGCAAATCTCGCCTCCATCCTCCGACGCTATCCTTTTGGGATAGGTCTCTTCCGTGAGATCATACAAAACTCCGATGATGCCAAAGCGAGAAAGCAGGTGAGTATTGCTGTGTCTCCTAAGGATGATAGTTCGTATTGACGAGGAAATTCCTACTTGTAATAGATCTTCGTTTTGGACTACCGCCAGCACCCCCGTTCTGCGCTCATCCGGCCAGCTTTGGCGGATATACAAGGACCGGCTCTGTTAGCCTACAACGACACCACATTTTCCGAGGCCGACTGGCACGCAATCCGGACCGTCAGTCAATCATCCAAGATTGCCGATACGGAGTGCGTGCTGCAATGTTATATTGAACTTACCTCTCAACAATCTTTTCAGGAAAATCGGCAAGCACGGCCTGGGCTCCCGTGCGTATTACCATGTGAGCTTGCTCCCGTTCATATCTCCCATTGAGGCGATTCCTGTCATCATTCATGCACGCCCATAGTTGACTGACAATCCCCAATACCTGTCTGGGAACCAATTCGTCATGTTCGATCCCCATCGTTGGGCGTTCGAGCATGGTGGTTGGAAAGAGTCGCTGGATGACATGGCCTCATGCTATGAAGATCAGCTAGCTCCCTTCCGCTCCATCGTTGGCGACGGCACGATCAAAGAATTCCCGGGCACCGTGGTACGCCTCGCCTTGCGCTCCCCCAGCGCTCAGAGCCGCATCAGTACGGACAAGCCAAGTCCTAGCAAGATTCACGATCTGCTCGTCGACTTTATACAGCAGGAGCTCCATATGATCATGCTCTTCCTCACGCATCTCACATACATTGAAATTCGGGAGATAGATGAGTACGGACAAGAGACTCTTCTCGCTACTGCTGCTACCAGCTCCCAACCGCGTCCGCTCCCAGTTCACACCGATCCATCGGGCGCCTTCAAGCTCGAAACCCGTAAGATATCATTGACATACAATCCCTCGGTGCGACCTGCGACCGCCGTCGATTTATGCGAATGGGTGATGATCCAAACATCCTTCCCCATCGACGAGTGTGTCGACCGCCTTTCCGACGTGTTTGGGAACGATCGTGAGCGCGTTCGCGCAGAGATCGCGAGAGAGAAACTGAGGCCGAACCTCTCAATCGCCTTTCCTGCGTTAGATGGTCACAAGGCGATGTCGAACGGACGCCTCTTCACTTTTCTCCCTCTTCCTCTTGAGACCGGCTTCCCGTGTCACATCCACGGCGTTTTCTCCCTCACAGACTCTCGCCAGAATATGCGAAACCCATCGGAAACTGTGTTGGCTGGAACTGCGGACGCGTACGTAACATGTTATCCTGCCTCTTGTCAGAGCATCTCGTAGAGCTGTAGAGCTAACTTCAATCTACTCCAGCCTCGCCGTCGCTTGGAATCAACTCCTCTTTTCGACCTTCATCCCACGTGCATGGCTTGTGCTGCTCGAATCCGCCGCAGCTGGTGGCCTACCGCTAAACGTGTACAACATGCTTCCACCTCTCCAGGACCGTATCACAAGCGGCGACGCGAAGTACTGGACCCCGCTCCTTCACAACGTCGTAGAGCTTGCTCTGGCACGCTACGCCGTCATCTGGCCAGTGCTATCCGACTCAGCTAACTTCGCCGTTGCTGATGCATACACCTCCATGGATGTCGTCCTAATCGCCCGAGACACCGACGATGCGAAGCAGCTCAGGATGCTCGTGAAGGCTGGTGTTGTCCTCATGCTTCCTCCTGCACGTGTCGGTATTCTCCTCGTAAAACTACAGCCGCAACGCATCTTGACGCCGGAGTCGGCTCGTCCGAAGCTTATGGTAGGCCCATATTGTCGCTCTTTTTCCAGTCAGTTTGTTGACCATGTGTTCGCAGACCAGCGCAACGATGGCGACCATGCAGCAGGACGAGCGCAACCATATCATCAAATTCTTGCTCCAGACTGGGCAGTTAGATCATCTGATCGACGTGCCCGTCTTTTCGCTCGTCTCCGGCGACATCGTACCTCTGCTAGCGAAGGGAAGCGGAGCGCCAGAGCGCGTGCTGTTGACTGAGGCGGATGCGGAGTTATTTGGTCAGTTCGATTCCAGTGCCGTCGCCCTACAGCACCTGCCGTCAATCGCGAAGTCGCTGTTGGTCAATGAAGGCAGTCGCCGTCTGAACGTTGTGCCCCTACACTGTGCTCAGACTACGAAATACATTCAAGCTGCCTGCAGTCAGTTCTCCGTCTGGCCTTGGGAACAGACGTGTCAATGGCTCGGTATTTTCTGGGAATGGATTGCTATATGCCCTTTTTCCGACGAGCTCCTGCAAGCTACACGTACCATGCCTCTGTTGCCGACGACGGCAGACGAGCTGCGGACGACCCAGGATCCCGTCTTTTTCTACCCGCACGAACTACTAGACAATCTCACGCGCGACGCTCTCTCTCATCTCGGAATATCCTTCCTGCACCCATCTATCTCCCCTGTTTTCTTTGAGCAGCATCGGCCCAGACTCCTGAAGTCTGCATCGAGTGCTTCGGACCTTCTGCAAGTTCTCCAGCCGACTCGCTCCTTCGGCGAGGCCACTGCGAACGTCCTTCGGGCGCACTTGTCGAGCTGCTTCGTGCGTACCATGGGAACCCGCCTCTCGAAGACCCAACAAGTACTCCTCCGCGATCTGCCGATCCACCCTGTCGTGACTGTGGACTCTGACCCCGATTCCGTTCGCGTATACTCATCGTCGTTGCCTGCCTCTCTTCCTATCTACTGTCTCACCGAACCAGAAAGACTATCTCTACCACTTCCCCGTATCACAGACTCCATCTTCGTTCATCGCACGCCAGACGAACAGCGCATACTGGAGCAGATCGACTACCAAGCGTCGATTAGCTCGATCTCAAACCAGCGCCTCCTCCAATTGCACATCGAGCACATCGAGGAGCAGCCGCCCCTCGTACGCGTTCGTGTTCTCCGCTTCCTCGTCGAGAACCGTGCGTACGAAACGTTCGACCTCATGGAGAAGTTGCGCACCAGTCGAATCGTTCCGGTCGGAACGGGCGACCGCCTGCTCGCACCGCAAGACGTGATCGACCCTCAATCACATCTCATTTCGGAGCTCGTGCCTCGCGAGGACCCCAGCGCACTCTTCGATGACGGCTCAGGCATCGCGTGCGCCCTGATGCAACTCGGTCTTCTCCGGCGGGAGCTCGACGTGAAGTATGTTGGGGACAGAATCCGCTATATATCAAGCCTTCCCACCGCGGAGCAAGCGCTCGCGTCTGATGCAGCGCGTCGCTTGTTGCGTGTCTTGGAGACGGGCTGGTTCAACTGTTCTGGAGTGCAGTACGATCCGGAGCTTTCCTGGATCCCGACCAAGGCCGGCTTGAAGAGACCGGAGGATACGCGTGACGCTACCTATCACTTGCTGTGTGATCGTGTCATGCCCATGTTGGATCTGCCAGCCCCGATCGAGTCCAAGACTCTTCGCCGAATGCTCGGATGGGACCGACTCATCCCCTACGACATCCTCGCCGAGCAGTTGTGTCGAGTTCTTTCGGAGCCCCTGTCGTTGTACGAACGTTCTCGCTACCTCACTAAGCTGACGCGCGAATTTGGACACCGATTCTCCAGTCTTGAACCATCACCAGTCAGGGAGCTCGCTACTCTCATGTCCTCAGAGTTTTGTGTTCCAACCGAGGGCGGGGAGCTTCAGCAACCACGGTTTGCGGTTCTCACACTGTCGGGCCGTCTACGAGGCTTTGGACAGATATCTCCCGACCTTCTCCAAGTTGACGGTGTGAAGGAGTTTCTACTCAGCGTCGGCTGTACAGAGAGGTACATGTACCGAACGCATTCATACGCAACCCACGCTGACTTCTCGGATGCTGATGACAGACCGTCCAATATCTCTATACTCGAGCAGCTCGAGGGATTGGCCCAGGAGACAATCCCGTCTGAGCACGGCGTATGGGACTGCATCGATCTCTTGCGATCGTTGCACTTCGCCTCTATGACCGAGCAGGAACGTCTCCGCATCGTGGCTCCGGGGAACGACAACACGCTTCGCAAGGTGAACGAGTTGTTCTACAACGACCTTGGCTCGCGCGCACGCCAATTCGCACTTCCGGAGGGGAAGGTGGGGGCCCATTCCAGCATACGCTCTACGCTGCGGGACAGTCTCCGGATACCCTCGTTGGGCTCTTTTCTTCTCAAGCCGTTGACATTTTTTGCGGAAGACATGCGTGAGGACCTGACCACGCGGATCGCGAACGTGCTGAGGGCCTACAACATCGACCAGGCGTTCAACGAGTTCTTGGCCAATGCGACCGACGCAGGTGCTACCACTTTCAACCTCATGCTCGACAATAGTACAACCCGCCGTGCCCGCTCCTCTGACCTCTTATGCGAGGCCATGGTCCCGTTCTGTCAAGGACCTGCATTGATCGTCCACAACGATGCTCTTTTCACTGAGAACGACATTCGCGGTATCTGTCGCATAGGTCGCGGAGGCAAAGAAGGGCAAGCCGACACCATCGGGAGGTTTGGATTGGGGGCCCTCTCCTTCTATCACTTTTCCGAGGTACGTCGCGGTATTCTACCTCGGCTACTTCATTCGCTCATAACAGTAATAGGTTGCCATGATACTGTCGGGCAGATATCTAGTGTTACTCGATCCGTCTGGTCAATTCCTTCCCGAGGAGTGGAACAGAAACTCGTATGTGGCATCCCTAGGTGATATTCGGAGGTATGTTATGTGACCTAGTATCTACATTGAACTTTTTGACAACGCTGGTCCTTCAGCCTCTATCCGGGACATCTGCAGGTATTCTCCGAGCTCTTCGGCTTTCACGTCAGCGATACGGAGTATAGAGGGGTCAGTGGTCGAATCCTGGCCATCTAAAATAGAGCTAACCGTTGACTGCCAGACGATGATTCGTCTACCTTTGCGCACGTACAAGCAAGCATCGAAGAGCCGTCTATTCAACAGGTCGTTAAACGAGCTCGACATGCGCGATATGCTGATGCAATATATGCCAATGGCCGCACGTTCCTTGTTCTTCATCCGGGTGAACGAGATAACGGCCGCTATCAGCACTTCTACTCCCCTTTGGACCGTCTCCGCTAGACGAAACCGAGAGGTTCACCCAGTGGACGAGCCATACGCGCACCAGGACGTCATCGTCACGGAGGAGAATGCATCCCAACAGTTGCGCATAGAGAGATCATGGCGCATTTTCAGCTCCTCCATAGCCTCGGCTTCTTATCCTGATTGGGCACCCAAGGTCCTGGAACGGCATAGAGTCAAAAGTGTGAGCATCGCGCTGGCATGCGAACTCACCGGGTTTTCGAGTCGGCGCACCAAGGCCTCAATACCCCAGAAGTACTTCTTCTCATCACTTCCCTTGCCCGTCATGACGGCACTTCCCATGCATGTGCATGGTTCATTCGTGCTCGCTGATGACCGACGAAACATCCGATGGGACGGGGACGGTACGATGAACGAGGACTCCAAGTTCAATCACTGGCTCTTGTCGTCGATGGTCCCTCAGCTGTATCTCTTCGCGATCGCAACCCAGAACGCTACCTCGGATGTCTCAGCTTCAGCCAATCCATGGCCGGGAAGCACCGAAGGGTCTCACGATCCACTGTCTGACGCTGTGGTAGACGCATTCTATGGTAGCGATTGCCTTGCATCATCTCCGCGGGAACTGTTCCAAAGCCTCTCCGGTGGACATCTCTCCCCTTCGTCCGCGGTTATCAGGAGCCCTGGAGAGCCTGAGGTGGTGAAGGCCATTTTGCGCATCCTGTGTCCTGATGAACTTGTCGAGCTCCCCGTCCGAGTGCGGTCAAGAGTACTCAAGCTCAAAGCGATCAGGCGAGTCGACCCTGAATACATGTCTTGTGTCATTAATCGGAAGGGACCTCAGTTTGTGGAGGCATATCGAAGCCGGGCTCTCGACGTGACTCACATTCAGGACCTCATCCGCTACGTCCTCAGCTCGGAGTCGGAACAATCGTTACTTGTGGGTCTCCCGTTGCTTCCTCTCGCCGACAAAGTCACCCTGTCAAGCATCAGCACGACAACATCGGGGGCGATGACCGTCTTCTCTGTCTCCTGGTTCGGTACTGGCCCAGTTCCGTGGGATATATTCCCGGCGCAGCGGTTCCTGCATCCGTCGATGGATCAGAAGCTGCTGTTAGACAAAGGGTTGAACATCGTTCCCCTTACTGGCCTAGCGATCGTAGACCTCCTCCAGGATCTCATTAGCCCCGCTCCTCGTCTTCGGGTTACTGAAAAGGAACGCAGTCTGATTCTTCGTTTCTGGCAAATGTTTTCTACGCTTCTTGTTGTTCCTTCGCTTGAAGATCTCAAGAAGCTTCCCCTCGTTCCTACAATGGACAACAATGTCTTCATCTCATTGGACAGTGCGGTTGCTTCCCACGTCCTCGGCATACCTCCCTCCAACCTCTCTTGGCTTTTGCCGCTCCTGCGTCAACTCGGGGCAGAGTTCGTGCCTTTGGGATCCACAAGTGGGGCGAACAGGCTTCCCTCTGTGCTCCTCGATCGTCTCAGTGCCAGAACCTTCACACTCCAACGAGTCATGGCGTTTTTCCGCTCTTTGTACAGCGAGGGAAAGATCGATGCCCGTCTGGGAGATCTGCCGGAGCACGATCGACAACGACTTGCGAAATGGATACGTTCATCTGCTAGGTCTGGAGGCAAGGAGCTGATGGGCATAGCAGCTCGGCTCCCAATCTGGCTTGCATACCAGAGAAGCGGCACGTCGACGCTTCGTTCCCTCACAGATCCCTCGGTACGACTAGTCAGCGACGTTCGACCTATCAGCAGCATTGTCACATTCCTGAAGGACGGCCTGTTCTTCGTCGATCCGGAATCACCCATTGCTCTCCCCGCCGGTGTGTCGGTATCTCGTGTCTCATTGCAGGAACTCGGGACCTACTTCGAATTTCCGACACATCTCGCCCAGGCCGATTTGAACAAATTTCGCGCACTCCTTGATGTCGTGACTACACTGAAACCCAAACAACGCCAATTGTTCTCCGGTCGGCTGAAAGTACCGAATGAAAGTCTCGAGTTCGTCGACCTTCGCAAGTTGTACGCCCACGACGTTCCCCAGTTCCGAGCGGCCTTTGCGTACAGGCGCCATCATTTCATCCATTCCACCCTGCGCAAGTATCAGAATCACCTCGTTCCTATGGGTCTTCAGAAGGAGTTAAATTGCGATTCATTCATCGATTGTGCGAAGGCCATAGCGGAGGACTTCGCCCAACGCGGGACAGCCCAAGACCAAGAGCACATTAGGGTTATCTTTCGGTGGTACAGCACGCAGCTTCCCCTTGTCATTCCGCATGATTCATGGTGGCGAGGATTGGATAGCATTGCCTTCATCCCTCAGCACGTCTCGCGAAGGATTGGCACTTCTGTGGGCTTTGATTTAACAGCATTCGCCTCCCCGCTCCCCTACTTGGTTTCTCCCAGACAGGCTCTCCGCCATGAGCATTCCGCTGTAGCTTGGACCCAGCGAGCGTTGTTTGCGGAAGCCCCAGACAGGAAGTTGGCGATGGCAGATGCGTCGGTAGGGGTGCCTTCCGTGGGCGAAGTGGTATGTACCTCCCCGCTTGTACCAATGTTCGATCACTCATAAGCGGGTCCGCAGGTCGAACATCTACGCGTGCTTGCTATGCAGATAGCTCCGCACAATTCTCGAGACCGCGGTCTTCTAGATGATCTCAAGGCGACATATGCGTTCCTCGACGAGCGGCACGCAAGCGCGAAGCCATATCTGCGGCACCATGGACGCGAGGCGCTCTTCCTAAATGTCAATGACCCTTCCTACGACAAGTGGAGCTTTTGCGCTGCAAACCAGATCATGTTCAACGTTCCGGACGAGGACGGACGACAGGACGTGCGCGCATTCCTGCGCCCTTTCCAGAACTTGCTTCTCGCAGCCGGTGCAGAGGAAATCAAGATCCCTACCGCGCCCGTCCTAGAATCCTCTCCCGCAGAAGACGAGCTCGCCCGCATGCGGGGCGTGTTCAGCAGCTTGCGTGAGAGTATGGTCCTCACGGACGTCAACTTTATGGTCGCAGGGAGCATCGTGGACTCTGCCGATCGTCTTTATGCTCACCGCAACGTCCTGGCGGCCGCCAGCGAATACTTCCACGGCATGTTCTGCGGCCATCTGGCCGAGAGCGGACCCGCGTCAGCTGAGAACCCGATCGTCCTCGAGCTGCCGAACGAACGAGAGCTGCAATGCGCCCGTCTGATCCTAGGTGAGCTGCGGGTGCATGAGCAATCACGACTCAGTGAGCTAACTCGTAACTCTCCCGTTTCAGACCATGTCTATACCGGGCATTTCGAACCGCGCCAGGAGCGCGAGTGCTTGCTCAACCTCATGCAGCTCGCCCACCGGTGGGAGATGACGGATGTGCAAAGGAAAGCGGAGGTGCTGCTCATCCCCACAATCACGCCCGGGACATTCTTGGAACGTAAGCCGCAGCCGCGCCTGCCATCTTCAATACGCACGATGACTATACTGATTCTTCTTGACGTGCTAGTTCATGATTACGCCGAAGAGGTGGGGGCGACGCTGCTGTTGGGGAAGATTGACGAGTTCAAGCGGGAAAACGCATCGGCGCTGGAGCAGATGATCGACTGGGACTGACTCTTGGACTACCAGAGAGACTGCGTAGCGTGACTATAAGCGATTGTTCGCCCTGTTGTTATCTTCACATGTATATTTTCTGTACAACATATCAACTGCATCTAAGATTTGTCCGTTCTTCGAAGTCTTGCACTTACCAGGTGACAACACGTTGGTCAACCAGCAGCACACGGACTTGAAGTAGTACAACAGCTAGCCCAGCATTAATAGTCACGGTGGTTTCCGTGGCATCGCGTTCCGAGTACGCGAGCTTCTCAATCTTCTGCAAACTTCCGGATAGAGTGCATGAACCGTATAGTCACTTCTGCCACTGCTGTCTTCAGGTTCTTGGGGTACAGTGTAGAGAGTGCGGAGAGTGCGGAGAGTGCGGCTCGGATAGGCAGTTTCTTGCGCAGCATTGGTTGTACAGATATGTATGTGAATCCAGAGCTACCGTTTCTAGCGTATGTAGTGCTAACCAAACGCGACTCTGATAGCCCCTCCAATGGCGCGATCCTGCAGCAGCTTGAGTTGTTGACCCAGGACACGGAATCGGTGAAAACGCCGTCACAGGCGAAGGACGCGGTATCAGCATGCATTGATCTTCTCAGCTCTCTGGATTTCGACTCGCTCACGGAGGAGGAATGTTCCAGTCTTGTAGTTCCTGCGAGCGACAACAGTCTTCGGGGTGTCAAAGAGCTGTTCTACAACGACCTCGGTGCACGCGCATATCAATTCGAAATCCCGGAGAACAGGGTGCGAGTCCACCAGAAGGTAGAGATATCCACGCTGCTTGGCAAGCTCCAGATTCCGTCACTGGGCTCTCTCCACTGCAAACCGTTGAGCTTCGTCGCGGAGGACATGCGCGAGGATCTGACTACACGTGTCGCGAACGTGCTGCGTTCTTACCCCATTGAGCAAGCATTCAACGAGTTCCTGGCCAATGCCGCGGACGCCGGTGCGACATCCTTCGACCTCATGCTCGATGATGCCGAAGCCCGTCAAGTCAAGAGGTCCTCCGCCGATGAACTGCTTTGTGGAGGCATTGCGCAGTTTTGCCGAGGGACATCACTCATCGTCCACAACGATGCTCTCTTTACAGAGGATGACATTCGTGGAATATGTCGTATAGGTCGTTGGGGCAAAGAGGGTCAGATTGACTCCATCGGAAAGTTTGGACTGGGTGCCCTCTCGTTTTACCACTTCTCTGAGGTATGCCTCAGTATCTTCTGCATTCGCCTAATCATGCTGATGGATGCGGATGAGCTAGGTCGCTATGATCCTCTCAGGGAAATATCTCATATTGCTCGATCCATCCGGTCGATTTCTTCCTGAAGAACTGAAGGCGAATCAGTGGGTAGCGCCCCTGGACCAGGTCAGGAGGTATGTCGTGTACAGCTACGGGTGTATCGGGAGTTATGCTGATTACGCTGCTTTCCCCAGCTTGTACCCCAAACAGTTGCAAGTGTTCTCCGCGCTCTTCGGCTTCCAAATCAATGACGCGGAGTATAAGGGGGTCAGTGATGGTGGACAATGTTTCGTGGTGCTACGTCCGAGCTGATTGTCTGCGCAGACAATCATCCGCTTACCCTTGCGCACTGCGAAACAAGCTTCTGAAAGTAATCTCTCCAAAGTCCCCGTTAAAGCCTGGTCTGTGCGCGACATGTTCGAGGAACACAAGATATTGGCCGCACAATCTTTGCTGTTCATTGCAGTCAACAGTATCTCCGCCTCAACGAGCGGGTCTCCTCTCTGGACAGTATTTGCCAACAGAGAGGAGGACACTTCCAGGAATGAGCCGTACTCTGTTCAACACGTCGACATTACTGTGAGCGGAAATAGGTTACTACCTCGGAAAACCTCTTGGACCACAATCGTCCACGTCATACCCTCGGCTTCCTATCCGCCTTGGGTCCCCGAGATATTAGTGAAACACAGGATCAAACAAGTTAGGATCTCTCTCGCGAGCGAGCATGGTAAGGACTCCGATACTTCCGAGGCGAATACCCATAGAGCTACCCAAAAGCTCTTCTTTGCGTCGCTTCCCTTACCCATAACGACAAGTCTACCCGTCAATATCGACGCTTCATTTGTACTCACTGACGACAGGCGAAACATTCGGTG
Organism: Daedaleopsis sinensis; assembly: GCA_033807695.1. Classification (NCBI taxonomy): domain Eukaryota; kingdom Fungi; phylum Basidiomycota; class Agaricomycetes; order Polyporales; family Polyporaceae; genus Daedaleopsis; species Daedaleopsis sinensis. The sequence continues at coordinate 980,385 of CM066310.1, read as the reverse complement.
GGACGGTGATGGCACACTCAATCGAGACTCTGAGTTCAATCATTGGCTCCTCTCCTCCATGGTCCCTCCGCTCTACTTGTTTCTTCTCGAGGTCTGGCAGGTTTCCCTCCCGAAATCCCTCGCACCGTGGCCTGGATATGCAAACCAACCCCCTGACACATACTCCAGAACTGTAGTCGAAGGATTCTATAGCGACTCCTGTTTGTCTCAGTCCACTCGTCCGGAAAAGGTCAGGGCGTTCATGGTGGGAATGAGAGGAAGATCTGAAAGCTGATCCAGTTTCGGTCTGTCGGGTAGTCTAGGGTACAGGGACCAGAAGCTGAGGACCCACGCGCGTTCTGCCTCAGTGACCTCTCGGCGCGGTGCAGGGACAAAAACATCTTGAAGAAGGCTCACTACGTCTGACTTTTCGAGTCGCTTGACATTAGTAAGCCCCCTCCCAAGCAGTAATTCCTGGTCAAACAAAGGGTGGAGGAAGCGTCGTGCAGGGAAAACAGGCCAAGGATAATGGGTCCCTTCTGATATGTGATTCTTCCACGATCCGGTAAAAACGACTGAAGCGGGTTCGGCCTCCGCCTGAGCAACGCTTCCGTCAGCGAGAGGAAGGAGGGGAAGACCCGCGAGGACATCGCTGGCGGAGCCAGTAGTGATAGCATTTAGTGAACCATCCAGATGGAGCAAGTAGCGGATAATATTGTCGAGGTCGCGCACATCTATCTCCCTTGAGCTATAGGCCTCTACAAATTGTTGTCTCTTTTGCTTGATGACGGTAGAGATGTAGGCTGAGTCGACTCGTCTCATGCAAGGAAGCTTGAGCACATTGATACGGACATCCAAGGGGAGTTTGACGAGGTCGTCCGGCCTCAGCAATCGGAGCACAGTTTTGATCTCAGGAGGATCACTGACGCTGCGAAGTACTGCGGAAGAAGGTGTGACACAGCTGCCAGTGACGGTACGCTTTGGACACTGCTGTGGCACTCCCTACTATTGGGTTTCCGGACGTAACGACCATAGATGCCAATCGCTCGATCATTACCCCGCTACAAAAGCTTGGAGCTGAGTTTGTCTTGGAACGATTGCAAGTCACGTCTCCGAATACCGCCGCACACTTCAACAAGTTGGCGCTGCCGCTCTCGGTTCGCGACCATCTTTCGGTCGTGGCGTTCACATTCAAGCGGGTTCTAGCCATCTTCCAGCACCTCTTTGACACATTTGGCCAGGATTTCGTTCACCGGAAGTTCGACGCGTTGGATGACGGCGAATGGGAACAATTAGCAAGCTGGGTAAGGCGCAAGCTGGGCACATGGCAGGATGGCTACTCCAATGCTGAAGTGGACGTCGTCCGACGCCTCCCTATTTGGACTGCGTACCCAAGTGTCGGAGGTAGCCCGACGCTTCGCTCGCTCACGGACCCCGTCGTACGAATTCTTGCTGGTGGCATTGCACTCACGCAAGTCATTCAGTTCCTTGGCAAAGTCCCTTCCCTTCACTTCGTCGAGTACTCAGCGGAAATGGCAAAGCTTGTCAGTATCAATGCCCAGGCCATGTCCTTCAACGACTTTGTCAGCCTCCTCAAGTTCCCCCCCTATTTCCGCAATGCCGACCATGTCAGGAGATACAAGTCACTCCTGGAATGCATATTGAGCCTTGTATCTAGCAAACAGGTGCCAGGCCTGCTCGTGCCTAACGAAGGGTTGGAGTTGGTTGACATCTCCACGGTGTACAAGAGCGACGTGCCCGAGTTCCAAGCCGCATTCGCCCACCGTCTCCACCAGAACTTCGTTCATTCGCTCTTACGAACTTACGAGGATCGTATGGTTGCGCTGGGTCTCCGGGGGGCCTTGGACTGCTCGAGCTTCTTCGCGTGCGCTCAAGCGATGAACGAGGACTTCGACAAGGAGAGCGTGGAGGATTTCGAACGCAGCAGGGTGATCTTCGCGTGGTACAGCATTCAGCTCCCGCTGAAGGCCGAGGGCAACGATGCATGGTGGCGGATACTGGATGCGTACTCTTTCATCCCGAGGCACGCATCCAGGCGAATCGGCAGTCCGACCGCGTTCGAAGCCTCCGACTTCTCGATGACGCTCCCCCGCATAGTCCCTCCAAACCGCATTCTCCTCCACGAGCATTCGAGCGTATGCTGGACCCAGCGGGCGTTGTTTCCAGAGCAGTCGTCCGCGATCAGGAGACTGGTCATGGCAGATGAGTCGATTGGCGTCCCAACAGTTGAAGAAGTGGTGCGTCACTAGTCTGCTGCAGATCGCATCTCCACCGTCCCACTAATCGTTCCCGGGCTGTGCAGGTCAAGCATCTCTGTGTTCTCACCCTCCGAATTGCGCCTCGCTATCCTAGGGACAGTGGTCTGCTCGAAGACCTCGAAGCCACGTACAAGTTCCTCAATGACCAGCATCAAGCTGCGGCACCCTACCTGCTCCGCCAGCGGCGCGAGAAGCTCTTCCTGAACGTGAACGACCCCACTCGTGACGGGTGGCACTTCTGTGCCGCCAGCCTGATCATGTTCAATGTCCCGGACGAGGACGGGCGCGAGGACGTGCGCGCATTCCTGCGCCCCTTCCGGAACTTGCTGTGTGCAGGAGGCGCGGAAGAGATCAAGGTCCCCAAGGCCCCCGTCCTCGTCCAGTCTCCTGCCGAAGACGAGCTCGCCCGCATGCGCGGGTCCTTGGACAGCCTACGCCAGAGCAAGGTCTTGACGGACGTCGTCTTCACGGTCAAAGAACCCTCGGAGGATGCCGCCAAAGTTCACGCCCACCGCGTCATCTTGTCGACGGCGAGCGAGTACTTCCGTACCATGTTTTGCAGCCATCTCGCCGAGAGCGGACCTGCTTCTGCGGAACACCCGATACCTATCAGGCTGCAGGACGATCTCGAGCTGCATTGTGCTAGCTTGATCATCGGTGAGTCCATAAATTCTGGCGCCACCACCAACGAGCTGTGAACTCACGTTATCGTAGATTATGTCTACACTGGGCATTTCGCACAGAACCAGGAGCGCGACTGTCTGCTCAAGCTCATGCAGCTGGCTCATCGGTGGGAGATGGCGGGTGTCCAAAGGGAGACTGAAGTGCTGCTCATCCCCACGATCACACCCGGAACGTTTCTGGAACGTATGTCGCGGCCGCATCCACCTTCACGATTCGATGACTAACCTTATTCTCCTTTGATCACACTAGTTCGTGACTACGCCAAGGAGGTCGGAGCAACGCTACTGCTGGAAAAGATCGATGAATTCCAGCGGGAGAACGCATCGGCGCTGGAGGAGATGATCGAGTGGCCTTGAAGGTTCGTGGACGACTAGCGACTATACTTTCTCCTTGCTTTGTATCTTGGCACTGTTGCTATCTTCGCATGTATCGTATCTGTACAACATACCGACTGCTACTAGAACTTGTTCAGACTGTAGACATGTCATGACGACCCTTCTTGCTGTTTCGCTGCCTCAGTAGCCGAATGGGCCCCTTCCTCCGTCGCCGCAGCTCCTTCAGCGGGCTTCGCGTTCTTGCCCTTGCCAGGCGGCGGCGGGTGGTACACCTTCACCTGGTACAACACATCGTCAGTCCCGAACGGCCAGCCCGCCGCACACGAAGCACAAAAGACGACCTACCTTTTTCTTCTTCTCCGGCTTCGCGTTCGGGTCGGGGTAGGCGAGCTTCTCGATCTTCTGCCACTCCTCGTCCTGCTCGAACGCCTTCCGGATCGGGTCCAGCAACCGCACGATCGCGTCCGCCACCGCCGTCTTCAGGTCCTTCGGGTGCACCTTCTTCTCCGCGAAGTCCTCCTTGAGCGCCTCGAACGTGCTGTAGTGCAGCGTCCCGCCGTACTCCGCCTTCCTGAACACGGAGAAGACGGTGCCGTCCGGCGCGCCCTCGAGAGCGAACGGGGTCTGGTCGCCCGTCGCGCCCGTGCCCTCGTCCGCGTCCGCGCCGGTCTTGCGCTGCGCGCGCTCGATGCGGAGCTGGCTGATCGGGATGAGCACGGCCTCGACGAAGGACAGGACGCCGTTCTCGGCCGTGTTGCCCTCCTCGCAGAATGCGCCCTTGATCTTGCGGCGGACGACCTCGGGCGGGTCGAGGAAGTCGATCTTCGAGTTCGGGTCCGAGGACGACATCTTGCCCCCGCCGAGGCCGGGCACCATCGCATTCATGAGATGTGCGCGCTTCCTGTATCCTAGTCGCGGGAGGTAGAGCTCTGCAAACGTGAAGATTTTCCGCTGGACGATGCGGGACGATCGGTGCGTCAGCTTTCTGTCCAGCCGTGGTGTATGTCGAGACTCTACCTGATCCACTCCGCCAAACTGGAAGTCACAGTCGAGGTACTGTTCGTCGAGAGCTTGCAGACCGGGGTAGAGCAGACCGCTCAACAGAGGGCTCTCGACTTGCTTTACAACCTCTGCGCCGGCTTTCTTCGCGTCGTGCTCCGTGACGAGCGTGCAAAGCTTGTAGTTGTCGAGATTGTACTCCTTGGACAGTTGGTAGGAGGACCCCTTGACGACGCGCAGCCTCGAGATCGGGATGCCTAACGAGGTGAAGACGGCCATGATGATCTTCTCGTAGTATTGTGTCCGATAAGCGACGAGCTCCAGGGGTGCCTTGAGATTGTCAAGGAATGCGTGTACATCTGAAAGATGAAATAAAGTTAGGGCGATACATCGGCCGATCATGACACAAAGTCGTGTTACCCGCGAAAAGAATAGTGAGTTCGACGTCTGCGCGCAAAAAGTCCGCCATCTTTGTCAGCGGTACAAAGTATCCAATGTGCGCTATACAAGGAGTTGATCAGATAAGGGCAATTTTCAGCCGTTCAAATCGCGACGTACGACGACCAGTGGGCGCAGAGCCTTAGAGCAAGGTATGTGAGCAGTTATCTAACCGGGGGATTCAATGTTCTAAGCATACCCCAGTAACATTTTGGCGTCCTGCCCTCGGCCAGAATGGCCTTGATGAGGTCGCCGCCGAGGACTTCCTGCAGTCTTCTAGTAATGAGCTCGTACTTTTCTTCCGCCATCGTGGCCGTTCGGTGCAGACCCTCGAGTCACTTCTGCTCGGCGTTTTCAGATCTTGACTCGATCTCGCCACGTGGCACGCAAACACTGATCGATCGCCCCAATCGGGCAAGTGACAGTCGTGGTTTATTCAACACGTTAGGCGACGACGATATCGACAAACAAGTACGCACGACGAACCTCGGTGGGCCCATGAGCCAAAATCTGTGGGTAGACACCTTCAGAACTCATGCGAGCTGAACGGCGAGAGCTATCATAGGTCAGGCGATATATATATGGCTACATATCTAACACACTAAGAGTAGCGTACACTAGCACATCATCATGGGTCATGGCACGAGAGTAGTGGCTATACGGAAAAGAAACTAGAGTGTCTCAAGCGATTGGTGTCCCCGACGGAGGACGGAACGAGTCCCTCTTCCGGCTGTTCTTCGTCTCGACCCGGACGTACTCGCTCTCCTCCCGTGCTTCTTCCTCCTCTTTGCGCACACTCATGTACGCCTCGCCGAGGTGTTGCAAAGCCACAGCACGCAGCTGCGCCTTCACACGGGGGATCGCGGGGTCCTCCAGCACACGATCGCACGTCTCACGGAGCACGGACTCGATCTCTAGTTTCGTACCCTGCGCACCGCGAATCAGCCACGGCTTTAACATGAGACGGGTCATTGGTACCTTGAACAGCGCTTGTAGACCCTTCTCGGCCGCCTGCTCCTCAAGTCGTTTCTTCTCCTCTGGGGTGAGGTTACCGGCTTTCTCGGCAGCCTGTATTTGCTCGAATACGCCCTTGAGTTCCATTGCGGCACGCAAGGTCGAAACGCTACACCAGGATCTATCAGCACACGGCCGGCGCGAACAGTCGGTTCACTTACGTTTCGCTGAACACATGGTACTTGCCCTGCACGTTGTGCAGCCATCCGCCCATCCCAAGGAAGGTCTGATTCGTCGCAAGATACTGCTTCGCTTTCTGAGTGTACACGAAGCCGATCGCCTGCAGCAGATCGACGCCGTACGACTCCGTCTTGAGCTCCTCCGCCTCCAGCCTGCAGATCGTCCGGAAGCTCTCCGTGACCTGAGGGTCTTCCGGAGACGTGGCGGATTCGGTGAATATCGACAGCTTCCGGTCGAGATTATCCACGAGCCTCGCTATCCGCTCCGCGCGGACTGCCGCTTTCTGCAGGCGATACCGCTGAGCGCACCGCTCGACCCCAAGAGAGCGGAAGAGCACTCACCTCCGCCGCCTGCTTCTTGGCCTTCTCGTCTCTCCTCGCCTTCTCCTCGGGGCTCAATATCTCCCGTCCCTTCGCATCGCGCGGCACCTCCTCGCCCTCCTCGCCCTCCTCCTGCAGCGCCGCTTTCATGTCCCTCGCGAGACTGATGTGCCCAATGATCGGCACGAACCGGTCGCCGCCAAAGATCGTGCCAAAGATCTCCTCGGGGTCAACGAACCCGCCCTCCGGCGCGCTCTCCTTCGGCCCGAACTCGTTGTACTTGCGCCGTAGCTCGGGGTCGGACAGCGTCTGGTACGCGACCGCGATCTCCTTGAACCGCTCCTCCGCGTGCGGGTCGTCGCGGTTCTTGTCCGGATGGTGCTTGATCGCAAGCCGGCCTGGGGCGGGAGGGAGAGGCAGCGTCTCAGCGTCCGCATGTGCGAGAAGGGTTGCAGTAAACTAGCACCGGGCGGCGGAGCGTGCAGTGCGGAGGGGACGTACGGTATGCCTTCTTAATGTCATCTGGGGTTGCGTCAACAGTCACGCCCAAAAGGTCGTAGTATCCCGTCTCGAGCGGCTTCTCCTGCGTGCCGATCTTCCTCCCCTTTCGCGGTGTTTGTGACGAAGATGCGCCGTTCCCGGTCCCGACCGTAGTCTTGTGCTGATTGCCATACTGGCTCGGAATCTGGGTCGGGTAGAATGCGTGCGTGATGACCGACTGGCAGTTGAAGCACCGGACGCTGAGCAATGTCCCTTGTCGCGGAGTCGGTGTTGGGACCGGGAATTCGAGAGTCACGGAACATTGCGAGCAGGTAGTCGGAACATGGGGCACGAGAGGTCGTGATGGGATCGGTGCTGAGCTCATCTCACCACCAAGTAGTGCTGCTCAGCTTCAGTTGCAATGATGCAGAGGTTCAAAATGCCAACGTGAAGGGTGCGTCTAGTATGGGCAATTCATCTGAAAGCAGAGTCAGTGGTGGTGAGGAGACAAGCCGGTAAAGTAGTAGACGCGCCTCCAAGCCTCAACGCGTACCCTCATCAAGCGCTCTCCTTATTTCTCTTCCGACCATCATGCCGCTAGCATTGCTATTGCTCACGAAAGCCTCCCTAGGCTACCGGCATCGTTCAAGCTTGCAGAAATCGTCAGAGCCAACATAGGATGATCATGAATATATCGAATTCGAAGACTTCACCTGAGCGCTATCTCATTTCCATAGGCGCGGTGCACGCATGTCCGAGTCATTGTCACTTCCGGCTTTCTTCCCTACAAAAGCGTTCAACGTTCACGTTCGACTCCGAGATGACTGGTCTCGCGGAGCACTCAGAAAAAAGACCACCTACATGGGAGGACTTCTTTCCCATTCTTCCCAACAGTGCTGAAAAAGAAACAGATGCAGACATATGTCGGGACATCACATTGCTCTCCACTCTCTTGAAGAACTATCGCCCAGAAACAGCAACAGACTTCTGGACACCTCATCAGACTAAACACTCTCGCTCGGAGCCGAATCTATGGTTTTACTTGTCGTATATCCTCGCCTCCGGGAGTCCTTTGGACACTTATCGCGACGAAGTCGTCGCGGTCATTGGCCGGCTCGAGCCGGGAGCCATCACTGCAACAGTTTTCGCCCAAGATACATCCCCTCTCCACGGCAGCCCAGGACGCGATGTCCCTCTGATCAAGGTGAATACGATTGAACTCGATCCCGAAGTTGGAAAACAAAGGCTCGCCAATCCTGATGAACCGTAAGTAGTTTCGCCCCGTCTCCGTCTCCCTGCTACAGCGCTGACGCCGCGTTTAGTGATAGATCCAATGACGTGAATTTCTTCGACAATCACCTGAAGGATGTCATGTCCATCATCTCGTATCTGCTGTCTCTCTCTGCAGATGATAAAAAGCGGCCCAAGAAGCCCTACACCATCGCCAAGTTCTTCGATTTCTTCGTCGTGCAGTGCTATCGCAAGCTCTACGCACGGATAGACAGCGGAACCACTTTATGGTTACAACATCCTCTCGAAGCTTTGTCGGAGTTCTACGACAAGGAGTCGTCCGTGGCCGATACCCAGGACTCATCCGTCTCTGTTGAGATGCCGCAACTCTACACGTATCGAAATTTCTTCGAGATGTACTCCATCGCTTACTTCAAAACACAATCTCCGCTCTTGAAGTACTACGTCACGTTCTCTTCCTCCACCGCTCCGGCGTGGGCCAAGCTCTTACATCATTGCTTCAAGAATATGAAATACATACTGTGTACGAAACGACCGGGTGTAGAACCAAAACCGCGGCGCCCCGCCGACAATGTCGAACGTCGACGATTGCACTCAATCCTCGCTTTGTTGGATGACGTCACAAACAGCGAGATAAATAAGCGTCTCTTCCCGGCGAAGCTCGTTGTCGAACTGAAGGAGCAGTACGACGGTTATATGAAGGAGAGGAGTAACACCGATCTCACAGGTACATATCGTGCACGATATATTGTGAACATACTAGTTATTCACGGAGACCATGTAGAAGCTCTCAAAAAAGCAAACCCAGAAAACCCAGGAGCTGGAGCAACGACCGACGACGAGCCAACAGCCAGCGACAAGCCCGAGTTTGACGGTACGGTCCATACGCACTTTCTCGATCCTGCTTCGCTCGCTCATTTCTGCTATCAGCTGACGACTTGCAGGCCGGTGATGAAGAGAGTCTAGAGCACATTGTACGCCACATTCGGTCCCTCGCTCTCCCGCTTCGCGCCGCATCCTATCTAGTCGACGAATGCTACGACACATCATTGGCTACCAAATCGATAGAGGTATTTCGAGTCAATATGAGGCCTACTCCACTTCCGGTCAAATCAGAGTACTCGGAGTATTTCGATCGCTTCGCCGAAAGGTTTGCGGAGCGGTGCGGCGAGGACCGGTTCAAGGTTGTCAAACAAGCTCTTCGAGATCTCAAAACAGATATTCTGACAACCGATACGAGCATCCATGCTGGAGCTGCGTTGATGAGCCTTCTCTCCGGTGATCTACAGAGCCTCGAGGTTCCCGACGACAATACCGGTACCCTCACGTCGGTCTCCAGCCTGCTACCTGTAAGCGCTTTGCGTTCGCTAAGCCCTGACTGTGGATTAATTTGGTTCATCCATGCAGTTTGATGATAGGATCCCGATTGGGGTCAGCAAGCGCTGCTGCTTCTGCTGCTGGTTGCTGGCTGATCTTTTGAAGCCTGGGAGTGCCGCCGTGGCAAGGAGTCAGTTCGTGCTCAGTGGAACGCACAGCACGATCTTTCCATGGGTACCTCCTCATGGTGTGCCCCGGAATGTCTTGCTATCAATGCGGGAGAGGTTGCTGGCCACTCTGCGCGAGGCTGTCATCAGTTGCGTAAAGCTGCCCCGGTCTGCGCAGACATCTCCTGCGAAATCCGTGCGATGGGACCATGCAGAAGACGATCTGGATACAGATGAAGAGTCCTACTTTAACACTGGTCCACTCCCCGACTGGTAGATATAGATGATATGTAACATAGTAATAGTATCTTTCCGCCAGATCCGCGTGTATTAAAACTTCTCTTGCCAGCGTACAGCTTCAGGCTGTGTTCTCAGTACGTTCCACTACGAGGATGTACATAAGCTCTAAGGAGAATGGCATACTACGCACGCTTCGCACAATCGTTCGTGCACCTCAGTTGAAGAACCTGCACCGTGACCGGTCCCAGTTTACCGCTTCCTAACCTTCCATCACACACCTAGAGCTTGCACAGGTGCCCCACGAGGTGTACGCGCGTCGTCTTCCGGTCTCGGCGAGGGGTCCGTCGCGGTGAGCTTCGGTGAGTGTGTCCTTTGCGGGCCCGTGACGGTGTGCGGCTGAGTCGGCCGGGCTGGCCTGAGCGCTATTCAACTTTAGGCGCCGCACCGTCGCATGCGTCATTGTCACTTCCCGGTTCCGGCTTTCTTCCCTAAATACAAGCATTGAACAACATTCAACGTTCAAACGAATTCAAACGTTCAAGTCCAGGATGACTGGTCTCGCAGAGCACTCAGCAAAGCGACCACCTACATTGAAGGCCTTCTTTCCCCTTCCCCTTCCTCCCAACAGGGTGGAAAAAGAAACAGATACAGACATATGTCGGGACATCACATTGCTCTCCACTCTCTTGAAGAACTATTGCCCAGAAACATCAACAGACTTCTCGACACCTCATCAGACTAAACACTCTCGCTCGGAGCCCGATTATCTATGGTCTTACGTGTCGTATATCCTCGCCTCCGGGAGTTCTTTGGACAAATATCATCACGACGACGTCGTCCCAGTCGTGGGCCGGCTTGAGCCGGGAGCCATCACTGCCACAGTCTTCACTCAAAACACGTCCCTTCGCTACAGCAACTACAAACACGAATACCCAGTTCAGATAGATAGGCTCGAACTCAATCCCGAAGTTGGAAAACAAAGGCTCGGCAATCCTGATGAACCGTGAGGAGTTTCGCACCGTCTCCCTGCTACATCGCTGACACCGCGTGCAGTGACAGAACGAACGACGTCAATTTCTTCGACAATCACCTGAACGATGTCATGTCTATCATCTCGTATCTGCTGTCTCTCTCTGCGGATGATAAAAGGCGGCGCAAGAAGGTCTACGCCACCGCCGATTTCTTCGATTTCTTCGATTTCTTCGTCATGCGGTGCTATCGCAAGCTCTATGCACGGATAGAGAGCGGAACCAATTTGTGGATACAACATCCTCTCGAAGTTTTGTTGAAGTTCTACGAGGACCTCGAGACCAAGGGGTCGTTCGTGGCCGATACCCAGGACTCATCCATCTCTGTTGAGATGCCGCAACTCTACACGTATGAAGATTTCCTCGAAATGTACTCCATCACTTACTTCACAACGCAATCATCTCCGGTCTGGAAGTACTACGTCACGTTCTCCTCCTCCACTGCTCCGGCGTGGGCCAAGCTCTTACATCATTGCTTCGAGGCTATGGAAGACATACTGTGTACGAAAGAACCGGGTGCAAAACCAAAACCGCGGCGCCCCGCCGACAATGTCGAACGTCGACGATTGCACTCAATCCTCGCTTTGTTGGATGACGTCACAAGCAGCGAGATAATCAAGCGTCTCTTCCCGACGAAGCTCGTTGTCGAACTGAAGGAGCAGTACGACGGTTATATGAAGGAGAGGAGTAACACCGATCTCACAGGTACATATCGTGCACGATATATTGTGAACATATTAGTTATTCACGGAGACCATGCAGAAGCTCTCAAAAAAGCAAACCCAGAAAACCCAGGAGATGGAGCAACGACCGACGACGGGCCAACAACCAGCGACAAGCCCGAGTTTGACGGTACGGTCCATACGCACTTCCTCGATCATGCTTCGCTCGCTCACCTCTGTTATCAGTGGACGACTTGCAGGGTGAGGATGAAGAGAGTCTGGAACATATCATACGCCACCTTCGGTCCCTCGCTCTCCCGCTTCGCGCCGCAGCCTATCTAGTTGATGAATGCTACTATGCACCATCGGACGTCAAATCGTTGCAGGCATTTCGAGTTGTTGTTGCGCCTACTCCGCTTCCCGTCGAATCAGAGTACTCGGAGTATTTCGATCGCTTCAGCGACAGGTTTGCAGAACTGTGCGGCGAGGGGAGGTTCAAGGTTGTCAATCAAGCTCTTCGATATCTCAAGACAGATTTTCTGAAAGTCGATGCAAGCGTCCACGCTGAAGCCGCGTTGATGATCCTTCTCTCCCGGGGCGATCTAAAGAGTCTCGAGGTCCCAGTCGACAAAACCGGTATCCTCACGTCGGTCTCTAGCCTGCTACCTGTACGTGCTCTGCGCTCACTGAACGCTGCTCTGTCGATTAACGTGACTCGTTCACGCACTGGCAGTTTGACGATAGGATCCCGATTGGGGCCAGCAAGCGCTGCTGCTTCTGCTGCTGGTTGCTCGCTGATCTCCTGAAGTATGGGAGTGGCGCCGTGGCATGGAGTATTCTCGTGCTCGGTGGAACGCACGGCACGATCTTTCCATGGTCACCTCCCCAAGGCGTGCCCCGGAATGTGTTGCGAGCAATGCGGGAGGAGTTGCTGGCCATTCTGCGCGAGGCTGTCATTGGTTGCGTAAAGCTGCCCGGGTCTGCGCAGACATCTCCTGCGAAATCCGTGCGACGGGAGCCTGTGGAAGAAAATATCTATCCAGAGGAAAGAGTTTTCTTTAGAACTGGTGCACTCCCCAAGAAGAAGACTCGGATGTAGGTTACATGTAACATGGTATCTCCTCTCACCCCTTTCCGGATCCGCGCGTATCAAATGTTTTCTTGCCAGCGTACAGCTTCAGGCGGTGTTCTCAGTACGTTTCATTGCGAAGACGTACATAAGCTCTAAGCAAAACAGCATAGTAGTACTACGCACGCTTCACACAACCGTTCGTGCACCTCAGAAGAACCTGCACCGGTCCTAGTTCACCGCTTCCTGGCTCTCCCTCATCAACTGGAGCTTGTACAGGTGGTCCCGGGGTGCACGCGCGTCGTCTTCCGGCTTCGGCGAGGGGTCCGCCGCCGTGAGCGTGTCCTTTTCGGGGACGTTGTGCGGCTTTCCGGGCTTGGGGATGTTGCCGGCGTAGAACTCACAGATAGAGAGCGCCATGCGGCCTCGAGCGATATACTATGCGAGCCACGTAGGTGCGGAGGAGTGCAGCGCGGGGTGAGGTTCGCGACGAGCGAGGGGAGGAAGATGGACGAGGTGACGAGATGCATGCTGTGGAGATGCACTGTCAGCAACTAGTGCGGTTCGTGGCGACCGAGTAAATTCGATATACGTACTAGAAGAGATCGGCGTTGAACATGTTGTCCGTCCTGCGCCTGCCCGCTCATCCGCTGACGCCGTAAATGAGCGCGTTCATCCGCGCCAGCTCTTCTATTCATGGCGATAGCGTTCGCGGCGGTGACGTTGTCCCCGATAGGCTCAACAACCGACCCGCCAGTAGAAGCTACAATCACATACCCCATTTCCGAGTCGGTGTTGACCTTGGTCAAGTTCGACACGTCCTCCGGCACGGGTATGCTCGAGCTGGCCGGGGCGAACCTATCATCTGCGAGCACTCGCGCGAGGATGTTGAACGCGTGCACGGAGGCCTTCCGACCCGTGCTCTTCTGGTTTGTAAACGCACCATCCTTTGCGATGGTGCCTTTCCTCAGCGTCTGAGAAGAGAGCAAGGTCGTGACGCGCGTGATTACGCCTGCCGGATGAGCTAAAAAGAGTGAAGGTGGGATAAGTGGTCCAGCGTCGGCCGGAAGAACTGCACTTTGTGTGCGAGACCTGTATTAAGTTGTAGGAAACGAGCATCAGTATCAGTGAGAACGGTGACTTAAGCGTTGTACATACAAGTTGCATTCAGCAACAAGACCGAGGATCCCAAACTGAACGCCGCATGAAGCGTGTATCATGGGATAGACGATCGACACGAGGAACCGGTTGGGCCACGAGGACTAAAGTGGACGTGTAAAATCCCTTCCGTTATAGTTGCAATTCTTGTGGGTGGGGAGAGACGTCCACGTCGGTGTCGCTAGTCAGCACTCAGCTCGCCGCAACGTCGGCGACCTCATTCAGCTAGTATGTTCTGATTCACGCCGTTCGAAGTTGGCCCGCGCCACAAAAGTAGAACGGGGTTCCACCGCTTTTGGTCGGCGTGCCAAGCGACACATCGTCAGCTTGAGTTTTGAAGACAAGTTCTGCAGCATGATACTCCTTTAGCAAGCCTGAGCAGTCGGCGGGTTGGTCGAAACATATTTCTGCAGGGGCAACGTCAACATCATGTGGTGAGAGGACACATTGCGCATACGGTCACATTCATAATTTAAGATCCTCCAGCGATGCAGATTGAAGAGCACAAACTGGTGAGAACCGACCGTGACCGCCGCGATGAGTACGAAGTTCGAACGACTGCTGGCACTAGCAGAACAGAGCAGAACTTGGTGATTTGGCGCCTGGGGAAAACGCGACGCCCTTAGGCTTCAACCGTTTTTGGAAAACCAGCGCTTCCTTCCAGGCTGAGAACTGCGTCACTGTCACGGTGCGGGCCGCATGCCAGCTTCAAGTTGGTTTGCCATGTCATCCGAATGTTCTCAATTTCAACCACCTGAGCCTCGCTCTCTTGACGCCGCTCACAAGCTGCACTCTGGGTTGGACACGGATGAGGTACAGCCGTCTGCCTCCAAGACACGCGAACGCGACGTGGCCCGCAGTCGGCATCTCAGAGTCCTGCTCGCCTCGTCGGCAGGAGCGACGCTCTCGACTTTGGCTCTGACCCTCCTCGCTGCCAGGATCCCACTGTTCGACGCCTCTCCAAATGTCCTGCTCCCTCCTCCACCTCCCGAGTCGGACCTTTTCACCCGACTCTCGCACACGCTGGCCTCGGCCGTCCTGCGCTGGGACGCGTTCCACTTCGCCCACATCGCAACGGACAACTACGTCTATGAGCACGAGTGGGCGTTCTTCCCCGGGACGCCGCTGCACGTCATGCACGGTGCGGGCCGTCTCGTTGGGTTCCTCAAATATGCTGGGGCGTACATTCCACCTTGGCCTCACACGGAAGATGTGCTGCTGGGGGGCTTGCTCGCTAGCGCTGCTCTGACCTGGTGGTCTGTGGTGCCCTTGTACGACCTTTCGGTAGAAATGCTAGGCTCGTCGGATGCCGCATTCCTTGCTGCTGCACTTTCATTGCTGCCTAGCAGTCCGGTAACTCTGCGGATTGCTGGGTATACCGAGCCGTTCTTCACGTTCTTCTCGTATACAGGTGAGGTGTAGGCTACGTCTGCTATGCTGGACCTTCTCACTTAGCCGTTCACGGTGTCGCAACGTCGTTGCCTGACTCATTACATCGCAGGCATGTTGAGCTGCATCAGAAGGAGATGGCTCTCTGCTGCCCTCCATTTCTTCGTCGCTGGCACCTTTCGCTCGACCGGATTCTTCCTCAGTGGATTCCTCGTATGGGGCATGCTCGTTGAACCCATAATCAATGGTCGCAGGGTCAGATTATTCTTTTACTCCGTCGGCCCCACACTCAGACTTATTTCAGGTATCTCTGACCACGGTCCTTTACGCGACTGCGCTCTCAGCGTTGACATTCGCGCCTTTCCTGCACCATCAATACGCCGCATATCAGCTCTTCTGTACGCACGCACGCGAGCCCGCTTCGTGGTGCGGCGCGCCCCTGCCCTTCGTCTACACGTATGTACAGGCCAAGTACTGGAACGTCGGCTTCCTGCGGTACTGGACTGTGCAGCAGCTGCCCAACTTCCTCCTCGCCGCGCCCCCGCTCGCCCTCTTATTCGCGTTCAGCCTGCATCATATCCGCCAAATCCTTCTTCCACGCCTCCGCGAGCTCATATCAACCCCCGTGGTCTCCCCAAGAACCGCAAAGCCCGCCGCGGGCCCAGCACAAAAGTCGGAGCCCGCGAGGGCACAGACACCGTCGGACGCCGCGCACGACTCAGATCGACTGCACTCGCGGCCAACGTCAACGGCGACCACACCCGCATCCACATCCACATTCGCATCCACATCGTCTCCGACGCCGTTCCTGCGCCCCTCTATCACGCCCCACGCGATCCACGCGCTCGCCATGTCCCTCCTCCTGCTCTTCGCCTCGCACACGCAGATCGTGCTCCGCCAGGCCGCGGCCATGCCGCTCATATACTGGGCGGCGGCGTGGCTCCTCGTCGAGCGTCCGCGGATCGGGCGGCTCTGGGTCGGCTGGAGCGTCGTGTGGGGCGCGGTGAGCTGTGTGTTGTGGGGAGTGTTCCTGCCGCCTGCATAGGCCGAAAGGCGAGGAGGAGGAAGGACCTTGTTCCTTGGGTTGTTGGCGCACGGAGTATGTAAGTCTGATCACTTCGAGCCCGTTACCACCTGCTCATGCAGCTGCTTAGTGTGTCACTCATAGCCAATGACAGTGGTGGTGCTGTGGGTGGCATGTCGACCTAGGTCGTACGATGCGTGGCGGTAATGGACACACTCGCAGCAGCCTAATGACCATTGACAGCGCCATCCCTGTTTCGCGGTCTAATTGCGGTGCTATATTGACCTTGCCTTGTCACTCTCGTTCGTGGATAAACTAGTCGTGGTCCCAAAGTCCTTTTCGCATGCGTATAGGCGGGTGGTAGGACATAGTACTAGTAGTTACTTAGTATACTTACATCGACGCGTTGACGCTCGATCGACCGGGTGACTTGTACTGTTGAGTTGCCCGTTACTTTAGTGCTTCTGGCCCACCCCATCCAGTATAGAGACGCGATGTGTACCTCCTAGATGCGGCAGAGACAGTCCTGATAACGGAGACCAGACGGAGACTCAGGTTCCAATTGAACGAGTTGGGCAGACCACTTTATCCGGCAATAGCCGCTCAAGACAGACGCTATATATGCCACAAAATCTCTAGATCAGTAAAACATCCAAAAATGTTATCCTCTCTTACCTCTGACGACTCGCAGCGATATTTCTTGAAGGCGCAAGAGGCTCGAGCGTTGGACTTGGACTTGGATGGCTGGAGCAGGCCAGAGTCACCAGAACAGGGAGGCGGGCGCGATGAGCACGTGAGCAGAGCCATTTTCTGCTAGCCGATCGTACGACGGCCCCACATAATCCAGTTCATAAAACCGGGACCCGTACGGCCAGCAGCGGCGCATAGGTCGTTGTCTCCCACCCATCTTCCTCGACCCGCCTCGTCGTTGCAGACAGTCTCAGGACTTGTGCCCCTAGCCGACGACTGCTCGACGACAGCCATTGCCAGCATGAACTCGACGGCCGTACATCCCAGGGCCCACCAGCTCTACGCAGATGCTGGCACCGACTTCAGCAAGTTGAGCTGGATAGAGGCCCAGTGGGCTGCGTGGTACTTGTTTATCGACAACCCTATCATCGCGACCGGTCTTATGAGCTTCTTGATTCACGAGGTACGGTCGCTTCTATGGTTCCGCGCGTGGTGGTGCATGAACTTTGCTGGCAGATTGTCTACTTCGGTCGCTCTATCCCGTGGATCATCATCGACGCCATCCCATACTTCAGGCAATGGAAGCTCCAGCCCAATAAGGTCCCCACGCCTCAGGAGCAGTGGGAGTGCACCAAGCAGGTCCTTTTCTCGCATTTCATGGTTGAACTACCCGTGGTACGTCTTCCCTTGCGTCTTCCCAACCCTCTTCGCAGCTCATGAAGATGTCGCGTGTAGATTTGGCTCTTCCACCCCGTGGCTGAGTACTTCGGTTTGTCGACCTGGCAAGTTCCCTTCCCGTCATGGCAGAAGATGGCTGCGCAGATTGCTCTCTTCTTCGTCCAAGAGGACATCTTGCACTACGTCCTTCACCGCATGCTGCACTGGGGCCCCCTCTACAAGCACATCCACAAGATTCACCACAAGTACTCTGCGCCGTTCGGTCTTGCCGCAGAGTACGCACACCCCGCGGAAGTCATGATTCTCGGTTTCGGCACGGTCGTCGGCCCCATCGCGTACTGCGCCTTCAGCCACGACCTCCACATCTTCACCATGTACATGTGGATCGTCCTCCGTCTCTTCCAGGCCATCGACGCGCACAGCGGCTACGGTGAGTAACAGTCTCGTCGCCCGTCCCTGTGTCTCCTCGCTCATATCCGCTGTGCCATCCCTATTGCAGACTTCCCGTGGTCGCTGCGGCACATCATCCCTTTCTGGTCCGGGGCCGAGCACCACGACTTCCACCACATGGCGTTCGTCAACAACTACTCGACGTCGTTCCGCTGGTGTGACTACCTGCTCGGGACCGACGACAAGTACCAGGAATACCGCAAGCGCGTGACCGCCATGAAGAAGCTCAACCTGTCGAAGGAGGAGTACGAGGCGATGGAGCGCAAGATGATCGCCGAGGCGGAGCAGGAGGGTCTGCGCGCAGAGGCCGAGGTCGAGTCGTACTCCTTCGGCGGCAAGAAAAAGGCCGAGTAAAGGGCCGCGTCGGTTCATGGGGCTTTTTATTGATGTCTTGGAGATAATTGTCGACACACGCCGATGATCTACATATACTCGCATAATGTACCTATACCATGCTCGTTCACGAGCGTGAGTGACTGTAATGGTTGCTTAGAAGATACCAACTGGATCGCCTGTGGATTGGACTGGACATACATGTGTTGTTAGCAAGAGGTATGTATATCATTCTGTGAGTTTTGTCACTCGACGCACGTCTGCTTCTGAAGTTTCAATCTGAAGTCCTAGGTTAACCATTTACCGAATATAGAGTCGTAGGTTCGTCGAGATGGCACTGACCCAGCCCAAGTTGTCATACTACAGTCTCGACGACTGACTTCTCTCTCCCATCAGCTTCATTCCGTGCACCATCGTCGGTCATCGCTGCAAGGTTCTCCGAAGGGCAGATAATGCCTGTACCCCAATCCGCCGTCGCCACGATATCAATATTCCTTTAGTACGTGCCTCCCAATCTCGCGCTTCCACCCTAGCAGTACTGATGGCAACTGACTATACCCTGCATTCCTACTAGTAAGTTAACGCTTTGTCCCGCGCGGTCTATACTACCACCGCCATCCTCGCAGACCGCTATACCCTGCATTCCTACTAGTATACGCTTTGTCCCGCGCAGTCTATACTACCACCGCCATCCTCGCAGACCGCTATCTGCACCGCGGCAAGATCATCTCGCTCTTCCTCGTCGCGCCCAATACTGCGCGCTCAGTCAATAACTGGATAGCGGTCAACACTGCGCTGCTTGTCCGCCACGGCACCCTCGTTCTTTACGGCGATAACCACCGGAGCGTTCTGGTACGAAGCTTTCGTGCAACACGTACACGAACGTACGCGTACACGGCCACGCTCAACGTGTATACTTGTCCCGAACTACGTAGTAGGATGCACGGGCGGGCCGCGACTCGTGAGTTGCCTCGAGGCTCATCATTGAAGATCTGCTGACGTCGGACAGATCGACCATCACATCCTACCTTCGGTGAATACTGTCAAGCCTAGAGTGTGTCTATCCTTCGTAATACCGTATGAATACTTTCGTACTGCACGCTTTGCAAGCGGGTTATCCTGGGGCGCTTCCATCCGATTCAGGGGGCCGGTGAGTCGTGTAGAATATCGATTGTTGGAAACATTCTGATGATCTGATCTTTGAGCGGACTTAGTGAAGCATAGAATCTGTTCCATAGGAGATAGAAAAACGCCCAACGCCTGCAAATTTGAACCGCTAATTATGGCGCATACGCGTGAGTCTGCTCTGAATCGCGGCGTCAGTGCGGTTGTCACTGATAGATCCTACCATTGATACTGCCACACGGGTCTTAGAATAGGTCGCCGCCGGCATCTGAGTGTCGAGATAGAAGGAGGCGAGGTCTGGCGAGGTTTCCTATCGCATCGGTCAGGTACGCACAAGCAATCGCGCATGGGAACGCTAACACCGTTGACAGGGCCGCGAACAGTCGAATGACAGCTAAGGACGCATACGACCACACGCCACGCAGCCCAGCTGAACACGAGCTATGTGCGAAAAGGCACGGTGAGTGCATGCGCATCGACTGCGTACTTGGGAACTGACCGCAGAACGAGGGCCTTCAAAGTGGGGCAGATGATGATGCTGCTTCGAGAAGCCCACGAACCAAAGAGCAGCGTACGAATCATCGGTGGGATTGCGGCGCAATGTGTGTGGACCGTTCCTGCCACGGGTCGACGATCGCGACACAGTGGGGCGCGGTGAGCCAAGGCACCGGATGATAATGCGAGTCACAAGAACACAGTGATGTCGGTCAGAAGCTGACTCGTGAGATGCCTGAGGAACCGGCGTGGGCCACAGAATGGCGACGAGCGGTCTAGTCCTTAGATGGTGTTGCACTACTCCGGAGGAACTTTGCACGTTGGGATCAATGCCACTAAAGCAGATCAACCAGGATCAGCTGCAGTGGCTGGGGGGCGTGTTGAACTTTGATTGATTATGATAGCTAGTAGTGTAGAGTTAGATCTTTTAATTAGATCTGCCGAGTGGTTCTAACTTCCCTGTCGACATCAAGCTAGTGGTGAAGGTTTGCGTGCGGCCTCAGACCAAGCTGCTGCGCGAACTTACTGTGACTGCCAAAAGCGGACATCGTCACAGTGGCATCAACACCTAGACGCCGGTCGCCATTCCGCTCAGCATCAACGACGATCTGCTCGCTCTTATCGCCGTCCGCCCTATCCCCCCTTTGTTCAGCCGCGACCTTGTCCTCACCACCAATACCCTCTTACCGAACGCCATGAACCATGACTACTTCCGTCTTCTCGCTTTTCCGGTTGAGATACTCGACTACATATTCCAAGAGATGGAGTACACCGACCTACCGCCAGTTTTACGAGTAAACCACGACTTCCATACCATCGCAGCCCGCATTCTCTACCGCATCATCGACCTGCCTCCAACAACACGTGTAGAACGAAGCATCGCATGTCTCAAGTCCCTTCGGAATCACCCTGCAAACGCCGTTCTCGTCCGCAAGCTCTCCATAGACTGGTCCAATCATCGCATCGTCGCAAACTCCTTCCGTCTCCTAAGAGACACCCTGACGCTGCTCACGAATCTCCGACACCTCAGCATCGAGCTATCTCCCAAGGACAATCAGTTTAGTCTTGCGTGGGTCCTTCACGGCCTGCGCTCCAGGTTGAAGACGCTCGGCACGTCCATACGGTGCGACCCGCAGCTCGCAGAGATCCTCGAGACGCAGCCAGACCTCGTCGAGCTCTGTCTACGCGGTTTCCCCACGAAACAGCCGTTCGTTGTCCCGGAGTCCGCCATGCCGAACCTCAGGTCCTTCCGCGCCGTGCACGCAGGTCCGTCCGTTATCTCTGCCGTCGTGAAGGGACGGCCCGTGGAGGGGGTGTCATTGTCGATGTTCGTGGAGGACGGAGTCCTGCCGTTGGACTCACTCACGCTATCCACGCGCCCCATCAAGCGACTGACAATCATGTCGCTCGACTCCCAACTGGCTCCAGACAAACTCCTGCCGGAGGTGGCTTGTCGACACCCTCACCTGGAGGCGTTGCATATCGTGGTCCTGATGGCTTGTTTTGACCATGTGAGTGTCCGTTCGCCTGAACCCGATCGTGTCCCCTTCGGTATCGTATCCCTCGGTTTGCACCTTCCGATGTCAAGTAAACTGCCCTTGAGGTGTCGGCCTCAACGGCCACGGGGGTGTCTCGAACTCTCAGGCGCTGAAAGTGTCGCATAACCTAATGAATGGTGCCCAGTAAAGCTTGGTCAAGAGATCATAGCACCTCATACCGGTGCCAACCCGCCCCTCGATGACGTTGCACAATTGTTGCAAATGCTGGGCGGCGCAGGCGCAGAATATTGCTCAGACATTGTCTCAAGGTTGTAGGGTCTGAGCTTTACTGGACCAGTCGTCACATCCGTCAGTGCGTGCACGGTAGATCCTCGAAGGGACGCTGCCTAGTCGGCTGTGTACCTCTTCTGTATTCTAGCGCGCATGCACGACGACATGACATAGCAGTGATGCATTCATCGCCGAAGGACAGTACGTCTTCGCGGTAGTATTGGAAAGTTTCTTTGTCTTGGTGGCGCGATTTTGGGGTTTTCACATATCATACCTGCGCACATACCGGTTCTCCGGGTCGACGTATCTCTCGGACTCTCCCTATATCGGTCGCATCCTAGTTTTCTGGGTGAATGTAGTGTGAAAGGTCCAAGAGATTTATCGTGGCGCCTGGGAGATGCTCGTCGACCACACTCGGTCCGGAGACTGTCAGACGTTTTGGGGGATCCTCCTGTGACCCATCAGTACCAACCACACTTCCCAGATGTCAAAACGTTGATGCCCCGCATCATATCGATGCTCCATGCAATGCTGACATCGCTCGGCTACCTCTTTCTAGATAATGCTGAAGAACTCCGCTTCATCACTGAGAAGATTCTCGGATCTACGCTACCTCACCTTCATGGCGGCTGGGTCTGCCTCGGTAGAAGACGAAGGGGAAATTGCACACTCATGGAGCAAGGCGTGTCCGACCCTTCGGACCATCATCCTGCCCAAGGGGAAGGTCTGGTTCGAGCGCGACGGCAAGTGGTCATGTTGTGGATGAGCAGATGAAGCTGGGAGGACACCGAGCAGCCCGCAGCCCGCCCCATCGTGTCTCGACTTCCGGACATCCAAGCTCGCTGCCTCCGGTGCTAGACCGGGGATGGGGAGCCCAGCGGATGGTGGGAATGACGTTCATAGAGAGGAATCACAAGCATCCGGGACTTGTTCGGACACGAGCTCGCGAAGCAGGGGCGTGGGGCCGCAGGATAAGTAGGGTGGGGTCTCAGTGTTCGACGCGACGGGGCGCACAAAAGTAGCTCAAATGGGACGAAGGTTTGGTTCGGCCTCGGCATGTACAATATTCACACTTCTCTCGCGTTCAGCAGGCTTCTGGCTCTACTGCGCCCGATGCCCGCAGAATGTTATCGCAGCCCAGTTTGCCAAAAGAAGGCCCGCTTGCGGTCACGCTCGGATGTGGTGGACAACTGCAGGCGTCCGAAGCGTCGCCGGCAGCAGCGCCGACGATTCTCCAGCGACTTCTCCAACAACAAGGTTTGCAGACGCGCTGTGCGTCGACGTCGGCGCTCTCTGGCGGGCCCGGAGCGACGTCTCACTGCGTGTGCTGCAGCAGCTTCGCGGGCCCTTAGTGAGAACGCATGGTGTAAAGTATTTGGTGAGAGCGGCACTAGAAGGCGCGCGGTGCGTTCCATTCTCCCCATCTGCTGTCATATTGTCGCCCACTTTACGTCCTACCCCGCAGTCTCGGAACCGCACTCTTGTTGCGATCTACCCCCACGGTTCGGTGGGATTCAGCTTCGCAGAGCCTCGTGGCGGAACAGCGGTCAACTGGACCCTTACGACTTGTGAGGTAGTCCCACTAACTCGATAAATCGGGCTCGGCGCGGTTACAAGGCACCGGTCCGCCCGGAGGGTCTATGACGTTGATGGACAAGCACCGTGGAAGGTAAGTATGTGCGATTGATTGGAACTCGGACTACCTAATGCGCTTATCCTCGCTGACATCATTACACCGAACGCGCGCGGGGCGGACGCATAACAAATACGCATTAATCATCCAGAACGTCGTCCAGGGTCCTCCGGCGTACCGCTATGCCCACAACGGCGCGCTCTGGATTGAACCTACTGTATGATTCCCGGAGACTGAGTCACCGTTGGTTTGCATGTTATTTGAATTGTTCAACGTGGTTTGGCTAACGTCAGGTATCCGTTACTCTTTGATGCAGGACAATCGCCCATCTGATTCGTGTGGTTTCCCTTGATGTCACCCGGACTGCTTCCCTCCGAGCCATCCAGGTCACTGATGAAAATACACAGCGAGAAAATTATTTATCTTTGTCACGCGCGGTCGAGGCTGGAGGAACATCAGAAATTGTGCTGCCGAACGACAACGCTCCCTCATTTCCGCTGATCGTGTTAACAAGTACTGCCGGCCCTGACCCATATGAGTTTAGTTGCAGGCAAGTCTCACTATGTCAATAGAGTACAGGTACGCCGTGAAAATGAGCCGCGATCAATCATTTTGGCCAGACGACGCAGGACCCCCGACAATAGCGCCAAATGCCTGAGGCGATTTCGGACATTTGGGGCCCTCTGGAGCCCCCGATGCCTGATTTTTTCGGACGTGATTTGGCCTGTCGGCGGGCTGAGGCCTGAGGAAAAATCCGACCAAAAGTCGCCCAAAATGGCGTTTGGACCGTAGTCGCCCGCGCCGACGCCCGAAAAATCGCAGGCGCCGGAGGCGCCGCGCGCCAAAACGAGGTTACCCCCCTATTTTGAGAAAATTTTGGCCTGATGCCTGGTGTTTTTCCGGGCAAACGGGCTCTCAAAGTATGCCTGGTGTCTCGGACATTTGGGCCGCAAGATTTTTTTCGCGGATCAGGCATTTTGGCGCTATTGTCGGGGGTCCTGACGACGCACACAGTCCTTCGTCCCTGTACGGAAGTGGCCGTGTGCTTCTCCGTCTCCCGGGGAAGCCATGCGCGCGTTCTGGAGGGCACGTGTATTGTATTGAGTCTGTTTGCGAGTCTTGCAGAACGATGGAGAGTAGCTTCTTCGACGCGCTTACGTCCCAGTGTCATCAGGCATAATTCGCCGTGTTTGGGCCATTGCAAGACACTCCAGCATCCCACCGAGCCGCGTGCGTGTTTTCGGAGCCCTCGTCCGTCCACGATAACACTGACAGCAACAGTCGTTGATGGATGCAACTGTCCAGAACCTGTGACCGGCAGGCGTTCCGACGGACGTCCGTTGTCTCTCAAGTCTAAGCCCAGGCCACGGTGATGAATTCATTCATTGAATTCGGGAGTGCGCGCGAGACATGGCCACAGTTGCCCGCGTACAGGAACAGTGGCCGAAGTACGTCAGCACCTCACTTCGTCGCCCGTCGTAGCGCCAGATTACGCTCGTCGGACCCTCCCACCGACAGGGGCGCGGCTCGCACGAAAGGGCCCATTTGAGTGTGTGGTCACTGATCGTGATGGATTGGATACGTCAAACGAGCACCCCCGAGCGAAGACCTGCGCGAAGAAGGGCCCTTGACGTCCAACTTTGCCGCCACGATGCTCTGCGCAGGCCATGTGGGGACTCCTGGGGAAATAGGTGCGGCCCGGGCTGTCATCATGTCATAATTGCAGCCAACACCATCCGCGCAGAGGCCCGCCGGTGTGGCGGATGACTGCAGCGGTCGACGGCGAAGTCGCCGAGGGTGCGCTGCGCTATCGACCGTCGCCGCCATCCGAGCCGCGATACGAGACATCCCGCCCCAAGGGCCGGTGTCGAGCAGCCTCACATCGAGTGCTAATTCACTCTATTTTTGCTTGGCACTCTCATGCGCATGCTCATGATGCGCACCTCTCTTCTCAGGCGGGGCCACCGTACACCCGCCGGGGCGCAAATCGCGCACGGCCGTCCGCGCCAACGCCGGTACGAGAGTGCTGAGGACTGCTGGACGGGCGTGCTGCAAGGGGCACGGTGGAGCGCACCCCTCGCGCGAGTACGGTAACTACCCGCCCGCTCACACCGCTCACACAGAGTGGCCACCGGGAGCGCGGGGGCGACGTTCTGGCTGCATCCAGGTCGGCGTAGGCTCGAGCGATCGCTGCGTTCTTGCGCTTCGCGTTCTCGGGTGCAGTACGGCAGTTCCCTCGCGCTCGGGGGAAGTGTGCAGCTCGGTGCACGTTGCGTTTGGCTTTCGCCCGCGCCCTGCGCCGTTCTCATGCGTATACGGCATGCAGACGCGGGCGTCTCCGTCGACGGCGCACACGCCCTTAGCTACCTACGTATACGCAGCGGGAACGGGCACGGGCGTCGCGAGGGTGCGCCCGGGTCCCTGTCTTCCTCCGCCGCTCTGTGCTCGTACTCATTTACTATGCGTATGGGGACGCCCCGTGCGCATGTGGGCGGTTCGCGAATATCAATGGGGACCGGAGTCGGCCATGGGCATGTCGCTATCGCAGGCCAAATTAGCACACGCACGCAACCGTCCCCCAGTGACCTGCAGATTGACGTGAGCGTGCTGATAGCGACTATCGCTCGAGGGATGGATATCTGGATGGCCAGGGAATGAATGGGGCACCGGACGTCTGTGCGCAGACCATCGTCATTGGTCATCCCAAGCTTCGCGGGGGAGACGCTCCGCCCATGAAGCTTTTCATATTGTCATAATGAATGCGCGTCCGCCCGACGGCCTGCTGCCCGCTCCGGCGGGTTCGGTGCGCACAAGGCTCCCCCGGATCTGTACGCGCACGTACGCCAGCTGCGGCCGCACCGCACCGGAGCCTGGGCATGGGTATGCGAGGTGCGTCGCCCCGCCTCGTGGTGCATGTCCCAATGCCCATGTCGCCGTCGCCGTCTACGCTCAGGCCCGCCGCGTCGCACATACGCCCTCGACTGAACCAGACCGGGACGAGAGGGGTATCATTCATTGCTCGACAACGAGCGGAGCATGCGCACTAGGCTCGTTCCCAGCCGGTTCGGTGATCCAGATTTCAAACTCCGTTGTGAGGATCACCGAACCGGCTGGGCTGATCGGTCGCCCTTTGGTCGAGGGGGGGCCGTGTGAAATCGTACTTCGCAGAATTTCCGACTCTTGCTTTGAGAGAAACACCGGTGTACTTGTCCATGTCGAGAAAAGTTGTATATAAGATTGAGTCTCAGATGAACGCAACATGCAATCCGCACTTGCTAGTAGATTATAAGCTCAAAGTATCAATAAATGAACCATACATGGGCTCACAACTGGCGGTTGTGCTAGTTGTCTATTGGTATCAAGTAGTACACGATACTGTTGGTAAGTGCCGCCCCATCCTGTCGCCTCAAAAATTGACACACAGATTACTGACCACTGTTTTATTGCTTATAGCTCCTTCTAACTCATCCCCGATGGCAAGAGAGTGTTCAAAAGTGCGTGAATGTTTGCCTTGGTCTACCTTGAGAGCGCTTAACCTATTGCCTAGCGCTCTGTAGCCGCCCGCGTGCTTGTGCACCCCTTGGACACATATCTCTCGGATACCATCGCAAGTCACGTCCCTTTCACCTATTGCAGCAGACACGAGGCAATTGACAGGGTGTAGCAATGCATTACCGAAATTTCGTATGTGGAAGGGTAAACAAAAGTACGAGCTACCCTCTCAAAAGCTCCAAGAGACGTTCACGAATTTCGACAAGTACGATTTCACACGGCCCCCCCTCGACCAAAGGGCGACCGATCCTCCCAGTCGGTACTATCACCAGGGGGGTTCTGCAAAATCGCAAAATTTTGCAAAACTACCGACTCTCGCCCGTCCCTCCATGTGGTTCGATGCTGGTTTGTAGACATAATCTAGAGCGTGTACATGCACCATATATCAGCTGTTTTTGTGCCAGAACGAACGAGGAAGGGATGGACACTGGAAGACATTTGTATACACCCCCCTGTCACGCCATCATTCGTCAGATCTTTCAATGTTGAAGCATTCCTGGGACATGATATCTTCCGGGGTATAGCACAGAGGCTCTCCGGACATGTCTCTGTAACCCGATTCAGAGATAAGTTGTCTTTCAGCGAAAGATCCATGTAACAATGAGCGCAGCGGCGTCGAGCTTGCAAAGAGCGTCTGTGGCCATCCAAATCAGGTAATATTTGAGGCTCCGCTGTGGCGCCTGCGGCCATGACACAATCCTTGACGGTTGGACACTTCTTTCCCCCCATTCAGTGTCTTCTCCCACCATTGCGGACTGCAATGGACGACGAGTGCACACAGGTCAGTAACTACATTATCGGGCACGAGAATGTGCAGTGTGTTTATCAATGCCATTTTGAACAGGTGTTAGAACACAGGAACACTCGCCAGTTCGCTCCCGAAAAATCCCCAACACAACCACTCTAGGGCGCGGCACATCTCGTCTCCCTCTCTCTCTCAAGCTCTGCATCACCTAGAACTCTACTCTAGTCTCTCCGTGCTCCCACACTCTCTACTCTGTCTGCCGCCCAACTGTATTCCCACTTCCTCCCGATGGCAATGACTACATGTCTTCGAGCCGCCGAATGACATCATGGGCCATGCTTTGAAATCTCGTGCGAAGGCCCGTCGCCGGACACGCACCAAGGGTGAGCCTCGGCGCAGTCCGCAGGAACTGGAGCAGCTTTATGAGCTTGCCGCGACCTGGGTCCATGAGCATCCACGGCCAAGTGGGGAGGCCAACTTTGCTGGTGCGGCACGTGAGTTCCCTATGCTCAAGTACCACACTCTCCGTCGCCGCTACTACAAGACCCATCACGCGCATTGTGAAGCCCACCAGAGCCA
This sequence comes from Daedaleopsis sinensis, assembly GCA_033807695.1. Taxonomy (NCBI): domain Eukaryota; kingdom Fungi; phylum Basidiomycota; class Agaricomycetes; order Polyporales; family Polyporaceae; genus Daedaleopsis; species Daedaleopsis sinensis. The sequence continues at coordinate 952,323 of CM066310.1, read as the reverse complement.
GATGCTCTTGTCTGTGGAGCAAGAGCGAGTCCTTGTGGAGTGGATGTCGAAAGATGCTCGAGAGGGTTTTCCCTGGGACCGCAACAAGCTCAGAGAGCGTGTCCAGCACCTTATTGGCAAGCCGCCCAGTGACGATTGGATTCGAGCGTTCGATGATCGCCATGGTGCCACTATATACGCTCGTCGTCCCCGTCCCCTTGATACAAAGCGTGCACAGTGCTTCAATCCGACGACTGTCAAGGAGCACTTCGAGACCTATGACAAGATTCGCAAGAATTATCGCTATATCTTCAACTTCGACGAAACGGGGCAGCAACGTGGAGGAGGGCGGGGACAGAGCGGCCAGAAGTACTATATGGAGACTGGAGACAAGGCCAACTATCGGCAGAACGACGGTGAGCTCGAGCTCATCACGGTTATGGAGACCTGTTGCAACGACGGCACTATGCTCGACCCCGGGTTCATATTCAAGGGGTCGGGTACATACTCGACTGATTGGTGGGAGGGACTGGACGGTCGACGCATCTCGTGAGTTACACTGTATCTTCATCTCAGTTAATAACACATTTACATTTTAACTTTGTTAGAGTCGGATTGACGAGCAATGGCTGGACCAATGATGAACAATGCCTTAATTGGTTCGAGCATGTCTTCGTTCCTCAGGCTCGTGCCCAAACTTCCAATGCCGATGAACATGTCCTTCTCGTCTTCGATGGGCACCACTCTCATTTAACAGACGCACTCTTTGACCTGGGCACGAAATACAATGTCGACTTCTACCTGCTCCCCCCGCATACCACCCACAAACTACAGCCGCTCGATGTCGGTTGCTTTGGGCCCATACAACGGCGCTGGATTCATCGTTGCCGATGCACTGTCGAGGAAATGACTCGCAAGCTCGATTACGGAGAGTTTATCCGTGAATATCTCAGCATCCGAGATCAATACCTCACCTTTGATGTCGTGAAGTCGGCCTGGCGTAAGTCAGGTCTCTATCCATTCAACCCCGATGTCTTCCATGAAGAAGACTTTGCCCCGAGTCGTCCCTGGTCCATTCATGCTCACCTTCCCGAGTCCTTCCCTAGTGCCGAAGCATCTCAGCCAGGATCTTTTCGTGCAGACTCCCCATCCGAACACTCATCCACACACTCGACACCGACAGGTACTCCCATGAGTGCTGACCCACCTGATCCAATAGCCTCGCAATTCCGTTCTCCCCCACATTCCCCCAGCCCGCCACTCCCTAAGTCCCCGCTTTTATCTGGTCCCCACATCCCTCAGTTCGAGTCCACTTCTATCCCGAAAAGCGCTACTTCATCCGAGCATGTTGCAATCTTGTCACAAGATCTCGATAAGCTCAAGAGCCTATATCAATCTGAGTTCACCCGACGCGTCCGCGCCGAGTCCCACTGCGCTCATTCAGGGTTGGAAATCAAAGCGCTCAAAGCGCGGCTCGCAGGCAAGAAAAAAGGCGCCTCCCGGAAAGGCAAGCAGTTTGCCTCAAAAGCCGTCTTTCTCATGGGAGAAGGTGCTGTCCAGGAGCGTAACAAGCAGCGGGCAGAGCGCGAAGCCAAAGCCCAGCAAGATGCCGCTAAGAAGACAGAGCAGGAGATGCGAGAGCGCAACGACAAATGTCGCCGCAGCAAAATCGTCCTCGATCCGGAGCATGAGTTCTCAGGCTCTCTGAAGACGAAGAGGAAGGCGGACTTGCAAGATATCGCCTATACTCTCGGGATCCCCCTCACTGGCACCAATGAGGTCCTCGCTACAGCAATACACCAGGAACTCCTTGATCATCCCGAGCACCGGAGCGAGCGCAGATATCAGAAACTCTACCGTCAAGGTCACCTTGGCGCAGTCCCCGGGCCGAGCGACTGTGAGCAAGACCGACTCTCTTCGGCTCCCAACAATATCCCACCCCCAACCATTGCCTCCGACAACTTACCGCCCTGTCTACCATCCCGACATCTCCCTGTACCCAGACCTGTTGTCGCTTCACCCCCTATTGATCCAATACTCTTATCTCAGAGCATCTCCAATGCCGCCTACTGCCACCGTGACCCTGAGCACGAAAATCTTCCTCCCCCACAAAGCTTGGTTCCCACATCTGTCTTTCCGCTGGCACCTCCATTCCCTCGTGTTCCGTTGGCCGATAGGAGAGTACACCCCTCCGCCAGCACTGTACTCACACAGTCTGCCAGTTGTACGTTGAACCTCAGTAAACCGTCGACATACTCCGACAGCAGCCTTGCCACTACTTAATACTTACTTACTAGTACTACTACTTACGCCAATTGCTTACTATAGTGTGCTAGATGATTCGATGTATGTATTAGCTCATTTATTCGTACATATTCCCGCTGTATCCCTTCATCATAGATACTTTAATATGCATGTTGTGATCGTTCAGCCCACCCGGACTCTCAGGTAGTGTTGACGCCGAGCGGTGCCACAGCGGCATATCGGCATGATGGTCGGAGTTGAATTTGTAATGCGATCCGACCTGAAGCGCTCCTTGCAAAATGGCCGGTCTATGCAAAATTTGGGCGCGTACTTTTGTGCGCACGTTCTCTCCCTCCATCTCAATAAGTATGTCCCAGATTTTGCAGTACAGTGCGTACATGTGTATTCTGACGACTGACAAAATATGGAGGCTTACAGACTTGATTTGAGCAAGAAACTGAAGTTACATTAAAAACGTTGCAGAACCCCCCTGGTGATAGTATGGCGAGCTATCCCCCGTTCAAACTCCGCTGATCCCTTCGCTAATTTGGGATAGCTCGCCTACCGACGGGTATGGCGAGCTATCCCCCGTTCAAACTCCGCTGATCCCTTCGCTAATTTGGGATAGCTCGCCTACCGACTGGGTACGAGTCTACATGCGCACTACTACTATGGTACAACACCAGCCACCAGCCACCAGCCGCGACCGCCCCTCCTGCGGGGCGCACCCGCAGCACCCGCACAAAGCAAAGCCCCGTCCGCGAGCCCGCAAGCAAACGGCCCGCACGTCCTGAGGCCTGATAACTTACGCCATGCCCTGCTGCGCACGCACGCACCACCACAGACCGCTCCCGCTCCCGTGTATGTATGCCTTCGTTTTCGTCTTCGTCTTCGCGTCGCACCCCACCCCACCCGAGCCGCCCGGCACGGACCCTGTAGCCCCTGCGAGCGGCCATGCGCCGCCGTCCGCGTTCGCGGGCGCGAGATCCACGAACGAGCCCCAGCCCCACGAACTCAATCGCAGGCGGCGGTCACGTCGCTCTGCAGAATGCATCCGCCCGGGCGAGAAGCGGGCCACGAGGGGTGAACGATGTCGATGAAGACGAAGGGCGAACGAAGACGGGGGTCGTCGAAGGACGAAGACGCAGGGCCAGGAACGGAGCGGGAGCGGGAGCGGGAACAGACCAACCGACGCGTCAGCACTCCGCATCCCAAATCACGAACACGAGCGGGAACGGGCACTCACCGCGCGCACGAACGTGAGCATGTGGCAGGTGATGTAGCCCTTCGCGAAGCCCGCGGCGGCGTACGCGAACAGGTACTCCCACTTGCGCACGAACGCGCCGTAGAGCGCGGCGTCGCGCAGCGCGGGGTGGCGCGCGGCCATCGCGTCCTGCCGCAGGTTCGCCTTCAGCCGCCGGTCCCACGTGCGCAGCGTGCGCGGGTAGTCTGCGCGCGATAGGCGTAAGCGCGGGCGCGGGCGCGGGCATAAGCATAAGCATAAGCATCAGCATAAGCGTATTGATATTGAGAAGAGACGCGACGAGGTGGGACGAGGTGGGACGGGGTGTGGCGAGGCGATCGTGAATAGAGACGGCACGTACGGGGTGCGTGGTTCTCGACAGCCTCCAGGGTGAAGCGGCCGCGCGACGCGGCGTACGCCGCGTCGATGAGCACCGTCGCGCTGGGCAGGCACGAGTTCGGCCACATATACCGGCGCATGAAGTCGTCCGCCCTGGTCACAATTCGTGCTCGTGTCAGCCCCGCAGCGCACAGCAGGACCGAGCTCGCGCGGACTTACTGGTAGTTGCTATAGCGGCCCTCCGGGAACGTCGAGCAGGTGACGACGGCGGTCGCGCCCGTCGGCTTCAGCGCAAAGTCGACGACCTCGAAGTACTTCCTGTAGTACTGCACAGTGCGCGCGCGCGGGTCAGCACGCACGACGCGCGGAGGACGGCGGAAGGAACGGAAAACGCACCTTGCTCCCGACGTGCTCGAGCATCTCGATGCTCACGAACGCGTCGAACGCGTGCGCCCACTCCGCGGGCACGTCGCGGTAGTCGAGCAGGTGCACGCGCACGCGCCCCGCGAGCCCGCGCGCGCGCACGCGCTCCTCCGCGAGCGCCTTCTGCTCGACCGACAGCGTGAGCGTGTCGACCTCGCACCCGTACGCCGCCGCCGCCTGCCCGACAACCAACCACCAGCCGCACAACCAACCCAACCACACAACCACCCAACCCGACAAACCGACAACCACACACGCAATCACACAGACACACAGACAGACAGACAGGTGAGCATGCATGCGCTGCACAGGGAGGGACAGACGCAGACGCACCTCGATCGCGAGCCCGCCCCAGCCGGTGCCGAACTCGAGCAGGCGGTCGCCGGGCTTGACGCGCGCGGTGCGGAGCACGTGGTGGATCTTGCGGAGCTGCGCGGCCTCGAGGTCGCCGTCGGACGGGCCGCGGAGGAGGTCCCCGCGCACGCCGCCCTCGTCGTCCGCCCAGAGCGCGCACGAGTACATCATCTCCCTGCTCAGGAACGCCTGCGTGCGCGGGGGCGCGTGTTAGATGTTAGCGACGCGCGAGAGGGTCGGGGGGAGGAGAAGGGGGAATGGGGAGGGGAGAGGGGAGAGGGGAAGGGCGCACCTGGAAGAGCTCGTTGGACTGGTCGTAGCTCGCGATGACGTTGAGGCGCGCGCGCGCGCGCGTCTGGCCGAAGAACGCGTTCCGGAGCCCGGAGAGCGCGGCGGCGACGCGTCCGTAGAGCGAGGAGAGCGCGGCGAGCGACGCCTGGTTGTCCAGCCAGAGCTGCGGGATGCGCGCACGCGCACGAGCACGAGCATGAGAAGGCGTGCACGCAGACTGGGGGTGGGGCTGGCTACTCACGTCCATGATCGCCTTCAGGTTCTCCACCTCGACCTCGCCGATCATGTATGCTTCGCTGACTGAATGGCGTGGCAATTAGCAGTTAGCTCGGTGGGATCCCGACCGCGGCTGGTGCTTACAGCCAAGGTCGCCAGAGCTGCGGGCCGGCAGAACGGGTCAGCGCACGAGAGCGAGAGAAAAGGGGGGGCGGGAGCGCACCTGAACACGCGCGTCCAGAACTTGCCGTCGAGGACCTTGAGGTGCACGGCGCTCGCGCCCGCCTTGGGGTCGCCGAAGCGGAAGGTCTCGTCGCGGTCCTCGATCTCGACGTAGCCGACGGCGACGGCGGAGGCGAGGAGGGCGAGGACGGAGGTGCGGGCTGTGTGCGGGCGGGGTCAGTAGCGGGGCGGGTGCACGGAGACGGAGACGGGGGCGGACCAAAGGCCGTGAAGAACGGGTACGGGGCGGATTTGGGGAGATGGAGAGTGGAGGAGCCGCAGGAAGAGACGCTTTCTTTGGAAGGGGAGGATCGCGGAGAAGGCAGCGGGATCATCGTGGAGATAGAGCGAGGGCGGGGCGGGCGGAGGAAGCGCAGCGGAGGAGGAGCCTGAGCGCGGCGAGGGAACTTCGTGCATACCAGGGATTTATATGGCGGAAGGGGCTGCAGGAGCGGGCGGGCTCCCCCTGGCTCCCCAGGCGTGCAGGCCTCCCCAGGCGTGCATTTCGAATAAGGCCCGATCTGACCACTCGCGGTAGGACGCGGTGCGCGACGACTCTCCGGGGACCGTCGCCGGCACGATTCGCACTCGCCCGCGTGTGCGGACGCGCACTGCGCAGCTAATAGCCACTCCCGCTCTCCACACATCCAAGCCCCGGGCCCCATCAGAGAGATCCAGCGAGCGCACGATCTCACCGTGCCCCGACCGTCTGTGTTCTTTCGTGCCTTCCGCCGTTCGCACTAGCGCGCCCGTGCCTTTCGACGAACACGTCAGGCGAGCATCCGCTTCTCCCAGCCGAGCGGCTGCCACCCGTGCCCACTCCCCTTCAATCGCGCAGAAGCCCGCTGCAAGAACGAAGTCCAGAATCTCCCGCTACCGAACGGCCGGGGGCCCCGTCTGGATCGCCGGATCTGCCGCCGCTGCTGCTGCCAGGGAGGAGGGAGGGCGAGGGGGGGAGGTGAGACAGCCTGGGGAAAGCTCGGTCGGAGATCGCACAGGGCGATGGGAGGTCCCCGGGAGCAGCTGGCAGTGGCAGAACGCAGGGATCGTCTCTGGTGAGTAAATCGGGCTTGGAAAGCGCATCCCGGGCACCTGCGTGATGGCCCCTGCTGAGCGTGGCCGAGCGTGCTCACCCAGAACTCGCAGAAGGTCTCTGCGGAGGCCCGGAGCGAGCACGAGGGCCCCCAGCTCAGCGCAGGGCAGCCGTGGGAGGGCGAACCCGCACGCGATATCACCCAACTTACTGCCCCCAGCTCCTGCGCCCGCACGCCCCCGGCCTCGAGCCAGGGCTGGCCACCCATTTAAGCGTGTGTGGGCGCCCTCTAGACCGTCCGGCCCCCCGCACAGCGGTCGCGAGCCCCGTGCGTCGTGCAGCGGTGGTTCAAGCTCACGTCGTGCCGTTCAACTTCCGTGACCAGTCACGGTCACACTCATAGCCGAGTCCGATACCCGAGTGTGTTCGAACTTCGCTGATCGCTCGTTGACGACGTCTTTCCTGCACCCCCCGGCTGCCCCCCGCCCATGCATCATCGCGACCCTCAGCTTCTGCGTAGCCATTCGTAAGAACACGTACTGAGCGAACCGAGCCCAGTGGCTATCGACAGCGTCCGTAACACCCATTCATCGCAGAGGTGTACACGCAAACATATGCAGGCGCCTATGTGTCGACAAGTTCGCAAATACTTACAGCTGCTGTCGTACGTCGCATCGTGCACGTTCTCCATGAAACCGCGCGCTGATTAGATACGAGCCCCGTACCCGTGCACACCTCGCGGCTGTGTCTCGCGGGGGCTGTCTAGACACACAGCAGGCAATAACACCGTGACGCAGCCCAACATGGGCACTTCCGACGACTCCACCGGCATGCGGCGCGCACCCAGCACAAGTCCCTTGCGCGTTCGCAGCCATGGTGCCCGATAGCGGGCGGAGGGCGACGTCCGCGCCGGGGCTGAGAACGACCCTGCACGGCTCGACGCTCGACGCTCGAAATGCCCTCGTCTGCCTACGCACGCACGGCGGCCGGGCTCTCATATCTCATATCCCCGCAAATTAAACCACCACGTACGTTCGACTCAGGCTCGGGGCCTGTTGCAGCTTCGCGCGTACCACCCGCTCCGACCGAGCTGCGCCAGCTGCAGCTGCAGGCGGCCGCTCTCGGTATGGAACACCATAGCCGTGGCTGGACCAGCTCTGGCCCAGTTGAACTGTTCCGTCATGATCACGCATGGCATTGGCTCAGCCATTTTCCTGGCTCCTGGTTCCACACACGCTTCCACGCGCACGCGCACGCGCACGCTGCCCTCGTACTCGGCCGGCGACGGCGCCGGCGACGTCCAGACTCCAATTGCAGCTTCCTCCGAGTCGAGCAGGCCTCCGTGCTCGCGGATTGCGGATTGCGGATGACGGGACTGCACACGTATACGTATACGTATACGTATACGCGTATATACGGGACAGGCTTCGAATTCGCGCGATAGATACAGCGCGGAGGTGCGCACGCGCACGCGAGGAGCGTCCCCCGCCCCTCGCCCTCTGCCAAACCGCCCTCCGGCCAGGCGCGTGCGGGGGGTGCGACGGAATCGGACGCCCCGGGCCCGCCCGAAAGCGTGCTGGGCCCGGGGGCGATTAACCGCGGCCGTCTACTGTGACTGTCCAGCTACGTCAGCCTCAGGGACCCGGACCCACCGCCCTTGCGCTTGCGCTAGATGCGGCGTTTGGCGCGCTCGCCCGGGATCGCCACTTCGCCTCGGCCGCGGGAGATCGGGGCGGGGCGGGGGCGGGCCCCCCCGGATCCGGACTCGGAGCCTGTCCTGTCCGTATATGGCTCTTGAATTTGAGGTTCGTCGCGGGCTCACTGCTCAGATCTCAGACAGGATCGTCCTCCTCCTTCGTCCGGGCAGAACGTCCATGGTGGGTGCTAGTTGCCTGTGTGCACTCCTCCTCTTCAGCTTCAGCTTCAGCTGCGATCTGACCGCCCGTTCAAGTTTCCAGAACTTAGAAGGAGGGCGTCCCTGAATTTACGCGGGCTTCGAGTCGCTTGCTCTCCCGAGTCCCCCAGCCCACGGTTCTCGTGCCCACAGTGGGGGGGAAGACCTGGCAATACGCAGAGCGGATGTGGCTCGTATCGGGAATCGGATGCTGCGAAGCCCCCCGTGCGCGTGATTCATGAGATACGTGTGGTTCGCGCACGCAGCCGATCATGGCAATTACCACCGTTCATCGTCCATGGTTCCAGCGTCCAGAGTCCAGAGTCCAGAATCCAGAATCCAGACGCGCCTTCTGCAGCTGCACCCTCCCCTTCCTCGCGTTCCTCCAGCGGACGACACGACACACTGGCAGCTCGCGTATCGCGTATCCCAATTCCAAGGCTGAAGCCACACGCAGATAGACACACGCACAGGGCCCACAGTGGTACCGGTTGGGGGAAGACCCAATTGCAATGCATAGCGGATGTGGCTCGTATCAGGAAACGGATGCTGCGAAGCCCCCCCGTGCGCGTGATTCATGACATAACATACGTGTGGTTCGTGCACGCAGCCGATCATGGCAATCACCACCGTCCATCCAGAGTAACGAGTCCAGAGTCCAGACGCACCTTCAAAGCTTCAAGTTCTGCAGCTGCTCCTCGCTTTCCTATACAGCCTCAGCTCGCGCATCCGACGGCTGGAGCCACACGCAGATAGAGCGGACCGACTCGCGCTGCGGCAGCACCGTGGTCCGTGGCGTGGCCACTGCAAGCAGCATTCGAGGCAGTCTAAGTCTAGAACACTGGCAAATCAGGCCAGCAGTCCGCTGGCAGCCCCGGGACGCGGGACGCGTCTGCCCCCGGATCGTCGTCGTCCCGCACGCACGGGCGTGCCGGGCCCAACCCGGGGCGGTCCTCTTCCATCTTCCCCAGACGATCCGCCGGGGGTGCGCCACCGGCTCCCATGGGCCACTGAGGTCCCTCCAGATATCAAACGCTGCCCTTCGCGCTCGATCTGGACAGCGCCTTGCCAAACCGATAACAAGAACCCGTCTGAGTCTGACGTCAGGCTGTACCGTGCCGTGCCATCTATCGCTCTTGGCGCCCTTCTGGGGTTGACGCGGACGGGCGGATGGAACTGGAACGGGAACGGGAACGGGAACGGCGGAACGCTCCTGACATTCGAGCGACCACGCTCGAGCGTGCCCGCGGTGACATGCACATGCATATGCACATGCACATGTACACGTACACGTACATGGGGGGAGAGCAGAACGCGTGCGTGTTCTATAGCTATGCTCGCGCTCACCGGCACCTTCGAACCCCTGCCAGGCGCTTCCAACTTCCAACTTCCAACTTCCGAATTCCAGCTTCCAAGCTCCAAGCTCCAAGCTCCAATTGCAAGTTCCAGCTTCTGGATCCCAGCTCCCAACGTATCGCAGACCCTCTCTGTCGAATGCGGGGACATACCCGCCGTCCACCCGGGCACGAGCGCCGTCCGCCCACCGTCCATCCGAGTCGGATCGTCCAGGTCTTCCGACGGCGCAGACTCTCTCTTTCTCTTTCTCTTTCTCTTTCTCTTTCGGATGCGGGAGCGGGAGCGTACCCGCCGTCCGTCCGTCCACCGTCCACTTCCAACGGCGCAGATCCGAGTCCCCAGGGCCCCGGCGAGGAGGAGAGGTCACGCCTGCCGCCTGCCGCCTGCCGGGGCCGTTGTGACGAGCCGGCCATGGCTAGAGGCCAGAGCTCGTCTGCGCAATGCATGGCAAGGCTCGACATTCGACATTCGACAAGCGACATTCGAGCGACCACGCCCGGGCCCGCGGTGACATGCACACGTACATGGGGGGAGAGCACTGGCAGAACGCGTGCGTGCGTGTTCCATGCTCGCGCTCGACTTCCAGCTTCCGACTTCCAGCTTCAGTCCCAGCGCCCTCGAGACTCTCGAGACTCTCTCTTTCGAACGCGGGCACGTATCCGCCGTCCAGCCTGAGGTATTCTGACCACATCCTAGGCGCGACAAGGACAAGTCCCGCCGTCTGCGTCTGCCGTGCTGTCAATGCGTGCGCCATCTCCTGCCAGCCTCAGCTGGCGAGCGCGCGTGCTCCTGCGCGCGAAGAAACGTACGGGCGGACCCTGCGGACTCCGGGCCTCGCGCACGATGTCGACGATGCCTGAGGCCTGATGGGGCGGCCGGTACGTTGCGCCCGTTCGGGTTCCATTCCACACCACTGCAGCTGCCGCCGACCTCGAAGCTCGCAGCTCGGAGCTCGGAACCCGGAACTCGAAGAATGGATGGGCACCGGCATGGCATGGCATGGCTTTGTATCGGATACGGCGAAGACTCGGACACGACGGCGGGCCCCGTGGGCCAGACATATCATATGATCCCCCAACGTGGTACGCTGTCACGGTAGGCTGTCCCTCGCTCAGGCTCGTGTGTAGACCCACGCCGAGGAGAGCCCTGCGCTAGGCTGGGGAGCTCTGCTGTAGCCTTAGGCGACTCGTGGACCCCGACGGCCAGCCTGAGCGCGCGGACTCGGAACCAGAGCCTGCTTCGGACAGCTTGACACCAGGACTCGGACTCGAGGATATGCGGCGTCCGCACGCTCGGCGCTGATCACCATGAACGGCCGCATGCAGCTGCCAGCCTGCAGCCTGCAGCCGGATCCGTGACCTGACCCGGCGGCGACGCGCGAACAGACCGAGTGTCTCCCTCGCTCCCCCCGGGCCTCTCTCGAGTCTCTGCGGCCCCCGCTCAAGTAGTAGCACATGCGCGCTCAGTCGTACGCGGTGCCCCAGGCTCCCCGGGCCCGGGGGTGTGCCATTCGCATTCGCGCACTCGAACACTCCGGAGAAAGAACTTGAAAGAACCGCTGGACCCGTACCCGTACCCGGGGGCAATCACTTACGACTCGGACTCGGACTCGGAGTTGTGCGAGTACGGGTCCCGGGGTGCTGCTCGACACTCGCCGGACATGTCACATCACGCGAGTTCCATGCATCATATATATATACATACATGATCATGCATGGGCCGCCATGCACCATTGCACCATGGCTCAAGCGCTCATGGCTCATAGATAGTAGGTACACGGCTGGCGGCGGCAGCTGGCACGGGTGCCCGCGCACGTCACAGTCGCCTGTAGAAAACTTGAAGTGCGGGAAAATGACAAGCCGCTCGCGTTACTTATTTGCGGTTCAAAGTCACGGTAATGAGAATCAAGCAATGAGAGACGTACTTCAACTTCAACTTCAATTACTACTTGAATTGGTGCTGCCTTCAACTTCAACGTACTTACCAGGATCGTCGCAGAATTGGGCTCAAAAACGGTAAATCGGTTCGCGCATTTAGTCTACCGACTCGAGCTAATCCGAGCATGTATACAGTGTTTCGGCGAAGCGAAGACTCGGACCTATACCTTACACTTGCCTTACACCGGTACCACGGTGAACGTACTCAACTCAAACTGAACTCATTTTCACTCGACTGGCAAGGCGCTTATGCGAAGCGCTCTCGGCATTGCCCGAAAGTTTGGGAAAATGACATCTCGCCTGTCGGACTCAGGCTCTGTCACGGTCACTCTTCGGACGAACGGCAGACTACTTGGAGACTACACCGTTACTCAAGTACTCAAGCTCAAGTACTCACCAGTCTCACCTTCTTCCTCTATAGTGCATTGTGCACACAGTCCGACGCCCGCGCGAACCACGGGTCCTCAGCCAAATTTCACCTTGTTGCTCATGATCGAAGATGATGCCGGTACATGTTGCCACAGGTTTAAGCCGCCGACTGGATCTCCATGCTTTATGACTCCCTGACGGTACCTCGAAGAAGATCGAGCAACTGAGGACGTGTCGAACCACGGATTTCCGACGGTAAGGAGCGACTTCATGACTGCATGCCGGATTCTGTGCAAGTCGTACCACTAAGCCTGTCCTAGGTGTGTAGCTTCTGACCAGCACCATCGAAATTGAGCGGCAATTGAAAGCTCTCTACAGCCGTGTCTTGGGGAAGCTTTAGGCCCATCAGGACAGCTGTTCTCTTCACTGGGCAACGCTCCTAAATGTGTCTGGTGTCGTGGACGGACTCACAGCACGCTTCGCGGTGAGAACGCTGAGTCAAGCATCGCAGTCGCATCTCTACGCTTTCAGCGTCGGTTATTCAGTACGTGTCTCACGGGATACTATAGAACCGCTGTTCTAGGCAAGCACGCGTGCCAGTGAGTTCCACTCTTCGCACTTGGTCTCACGTTCTAGGCTCAGTGCGAGTGCTACTGCTGCAGAGTCTATTTCGATGGGTACAAATATATGACAGTGCGTCAGGGTCTCCCATTGCACTACAGGAGCTTGACAGCCAGCTCTCTCGCCTTTTTATAATCGTCCGCTATGTCGTCTGAGACCGCAGACCTCGACACGTTCTTCCCTTTACCCTCCTCCCCGCCTTCCGCCCGGTCGCCGTCGCGTTTCCCGGGCATCACGCGGTCGTCGAGCGATGCGCTGCTCAAAGTGTTGAAGGACAACCACGTCAAGTGGCATGCATTCTTCAACGACCGAGGGTTTCACAAGTAAGCTTACCGTCTCGGGCGCGTTCGACGACGACTGGCTGGCTGAGCATCTGCCGTTGTAGCCATGCGTCCCACCACCTTCTGGCGATCTATGCGCTCGGCGCCGGAGGACCGCTGATCGAGGAGGCGTACGAGACCCACGTCGCGTATATGCGCCCAGCGTTCAAGTCTCCGGAGCTAGTGACCGGGGAGAACTTCTGGAAGCATGTCGGGAAGCGCGAGTAAGTACGTTCCCCTTCGTCTGACAGAGTACGGCTCGTGAACGGGCGGGAGCTAGGTTTTACAACTCTTACCTCGAGTACTTCCGCGCGCTCCTCGTGAAGAAGGATGTGGCCGAGGTCATCGAAGAGTTTATCTTCTCCGCGAAGGCGAACGTGGGAGGGCCGGGCGTCGACGGCAGCCCTCGCTTGCTCAACCGCTTCCTCGCATCCATCGTCCATCCCATGATCCACACGTCATGCGGCCTCGAATTTGGGATCCTCGGTCTCGTTGCTGAAGGCAAGTACAACACTCAAGTCGCCATACCCACCGATACTGATGTATTTCACGTAGGGCTCGCACAAAGTGCAGTCCATCCGGCCGACGCTGAGCCACTGATCCCTCCTTCACTCTTTCAAGCTCATCCGGCCGGCGTAGTAACGCGCCTCACGGCCTTGCTTCCTTCCCTCACGCTGAGGAGAGGCACTGTCAAAAAGGACGATACGTTTACGAGCCGGAAGAGCACAGGGAAGGTCTCCGTGCACGCGTTCAACATCCTCGCGCGGGTGCTCGCCGACGACAGGTTCGCCCCGGCGAGCCTGAGTCTGCCCGTGGCGGAGGACGGGTCCAATTTCGCCACGGTCAACGCCCAAGTGGGAGATGCGATTGTCGCCTTCGCAGGCGAGTGGGCAGCCGAACTTGAGGGGACGGCGCCACCGCGGACGCCGTCGCCAAGAAGATCGAGGAGCTGGCGTGGATGAACGCGCTCATCTACGGCGTCGGCGGGTGGGCGGGCAGGCACCAGACGGACAACAAGTTCAACGCCGATTTCTTCTAGTACGTCTACCAAGCTAACTGGTTCACTACACATTATTGCTGAACTCCGTCTCTACAGCATGCATCTGGTCACTTCGTCCATTTTCCTCCCCTCGCTCGTCGCGTACCTCACCCCGCGCTCAGCGGCGCTCCTCCTCCGCACCTACGTCTCCGTGTCGCTCGGGTGGTACGTCGCCCGCGGCCGCCCCGCGCTCCCCATCCGCGAGTTCTACGCAGGCACCACCCCCAAGCCCGTCCCGCCCGGGGAGCCGCACACGACGCCCGCAAAGGACACGCTCACCGCGGGCGACCCCTCGCCGAACCCGTGGCTGCCGATCGTGCAGACGACGCTCGTGCACCCCGCGGAGCACCTGTGCAAGCTCCAGCGCGCGCTCGCGCACGACGCCGCGCTGTACGGGACGCGCGCGGCGGGGGAGTTTGCGGGCGTGGCGGCGGAGCTCGAGGGCGCGGAGGTGCTGGACGGCACGGTGTTCGTCCGCATTGCGGGGCTGACGGCGGACAGGATCGGGTGGATGAGGGAGGGCCAGGAGGCGGTGGAGTGGAACCGGTGCGGGTTCTTCTGAGGTGCGTGCACAGGTATGCTGTCTTGCTGAGAGATTATGAAGGGGAAGACAAGAAAAAGTTGATGTACGGGGATAAGGAAAGGAAGACTACATTCACAAGTACAACTTCTATGTATTTCTGTAGACGTGTTCGCTGCGCCTGTATTCGCTTTTCATCTCCTGCACCATTTCATCATCCCACCCTAGCTCCGCCCAGTCTGATCTCGCATGAGATGTCTGTGCAGATCCTGGCGACGCGACGCAGGTATTGACGGCCTCGCACAAGATGACCAGCAACCTCTCCCGCATTGCCAGCAAGACGTCGCGGGACAAGCCGGGAGGAGGTGACCATGCAAAGATAGTGCCGTGTGTTCCACTAAGCACGAGCTTGCTCCTTGCCGCGGTATCACTCCCAGGCCTAAGGAGGTCAGCCAGCAACCAGCAGCAGAAGCAGCATCGCTTGCTGACCCCAATCGGGATATCATCAAACTGCACGAACGAACCAGATTAATCCACAGATCAGGATTCACCGGCAGCGGAGGCAAAGGGCTCACAGGTAACAGGCTAGAGACCGATGTGGCCGTACCGGCGACCATGAGTCTCTGTGGATCACCGGAGAGAAGGCTCATTATCGCGGCTTCAGCATGGACGTTTGCATCGGCTTTCGTGACTCCTTTCTTGAGTGATTGAAGAGCGTGTTTGACAGCCTCGGACCTTCCCTCGCCGCACCGTGCCGCAAAACTTTCGCTAAAGCGATCGAAATACTCCAAGTATGATTTGGTTGGAAGGCGAGTGGGTTTGATATCAACTCGATACGCTTGTATCGATTTGACGCCCGATGAGGCATCGTAGCATTTATGGACTAGATAGGATGCGGCGCGAAGCGGGATAACGAGGGACCGAAGGTGGCGTAGGATGTGTTCTAGACTCTCTTCATTCTCGGCCTGCAAGTCGTCAGCTGATAGCAAAGGTGAGCGACAGAAGCAGGACCGAGAAAGTGGTTATGGACCGTACCCTCAAACTCGGACTTGTCCTTGGTTGTTTTCGAGTTTGGTTCTGTGAGAGCTTCTGCATGGCCGCGGTCAATAAATAGTGTCCACCAGCACCAGGTATCCTGCACGATACGTACGCATTAGCTCGGTATTGGTCTTCGCCTTCATGTAATCCTTGTATCGATCCTTCAAATCGTCAACGAGCTTCTTCTGGAAGAGGCGCTTGACTATATAGCGTCGTCCAACAAAGAGAGGGCTGCGTGCAACACTCTACGCTGAGCATGATCCTGGGGGCGCCGAGCCTGGCGCACCGAAGGATTGACCGCCTCAGACAGTATGTTTTCTATAGTCGTGAAGCAATGATGTAAGAGCTTGGCCCACACCGGAGCAGTGGAGAGAGAGAACGCGGCGTATAACTTGGGCGGGGATTGCATTTCGGTGTACGGGATGGAGTACTCATCGAGAAGATGTACATACGCTGGGAATTTCGGCATCTGGACGGAGACGGATGTATCCTGACCATCGGCCGCGGACGACTCTGCGGTACCGGACACCTGGTAGAACCCCCACAACGCTTGGAGAGGGTGTTGTTGCCACAAGTTGGATCCGCTTTCTATCCGCGCATAAAGCTTGCGATAGCACCGCATGACGATGAACTCGAAGAATTTAAAGATGGCCCTGGTCTTGGGACACTGCCTTTTATCGTCTGCAGAGAGAGACAACAGATACGAGATGATGGACATAACATCTTTCAGGTGATTGTCGAAGAAATCGACGTCACCAGATCTGTCACTGAACGCGGCGTCAGCGCTATAGCAGGAAGACGGAGACGGGGCAAAACTACTCACGGTTCATCAGGATTGTCGAATCTTTGTTTTCCGACTTCGGAATCGAGTTCGATCGGATCCACTTTGATAAGCGGATCTTTGGGGTTGCCTTTCAAGCCGTAGAGGGTGGAGGTGTTCCGGGCTACCATTGTCGCGGCGATATACTCCGGTTCGATCCGCCCAACGACCGCAACTACTTTGTTGCCACGCACGTCTGTAGAACTCCCGGGAACGAGAACATACGATAGGTGGGACCATAGGGCAGTCTTGTCCGGATCAGCGCCACGCTGTGGCTTCAGGGCTGTTGGAGTATAGGGACGATGATTCTTCAAGAGAGTGGAGAGAAATGTGATGTCTCGGCATATGTTATCATCTGAGTCTTCCGAGTCACCCGCGCTCGGGAAGATGTCGTTCCATGTGAGTAGTAGTAGCTCGTTCGACTTCGAAGGTGGGGTGCGTGGCGGCGGGCCAGACATCTTGAGCGTGTATATAGAGGAGTAGCAAGAGGAGTGCAAGCGGCGGGGATTCGTTGAAAGGAGGAACTCTGAGGGAATGGGGAGAACAGTGCTGAGAGGAGAGGTCCCTCAGGCTGATTACCCCGCGTGAGATCAGATAGACGCTGGGGCGAGGATCCATTCCCATGGCGAATTTAGGCTCGTAGACCAGCCTCTAGTTCAAGTGTCGGAAGATAAGCCCTCCTCAATTTTGATGGTGATGGGCGCGCGAGACAGCCGAACGCGAGACGCCGTCGAAAACACTCATGTATACCTGGGATCCGCAACTACAGCAGTCGTGTCGCATGTCGCTCGAAAGCCAATGACATTGACATCCCCTTTATCTGGGTGCGAAGACGACACAACGAGTTGTTCGAGAGGGAGAGACGTTTGCAAGTCCTTCATCGATTTGTTTACCGTCCGGCTGTCACTCGGCTCTCGCGCATCAGCTCATGAGATTTCCCCCCGATTTCCCTTTCCCTCAAAATTGAGGAGGGCTATAGTCGTTCCTTTGAATAGAGGCTGGAATCACCAAAGAGGAGGGGTGCAGACTCCGACTTGCCGCCATTGCCCCTCCCCATTGTGGAGTGTTTCCAGACGCGGCCGGCGCCGAGGTGTTGTAGTTTATTCTCACGATCAGTCTCATTTCATCCGATGACGGCGCGCCACACCGTCCTCATCGTCTACCATCCTATATATAATACTCGCTTGCTATCGAGAATCGTCCAACATTCGTCCGCACCATGTCTGATCGCGAGTCGGAACAAATTTCCAAACTCCTCAATGCTAGTCGCGATGGCGAGCATCCCGGTGGACTACACCTACGGATCTATTCATCTTGATGTTAATTCACGGCCACTAGACTCAGCCACATGGATCTGGCCCGAGGTCGAAAAGTCAACATGGGAGCAATATCCAGACGGATACCGGCTCTGTACCTTATTCAAGAAATGGCACGGCCGTAGCTTCCCCGCTGAAACCAAGTTTCCCTATGAGCTAGACCTTGGATCAGACGAACATGGTCGGCCGCTACTCCCATTCGCATACAAAACAACACCGCACGGTAAAATGATTGTCCCGGAGTCATACAGCGCTCTCTACAAGCGCATTGTGCTGAACCGGATCGTGAAGGGGGGGGCGGTCATCACTGGTCAGCCTGGCATAGGTGCGTCCGTGTTTCTTGTGAGTGTTTGGTCAGCTCGTCACCGGTCACCTCGCCAGGCAAAACCACGTTCCTCAAGTACTTGCTCGTCCGCCTCCTTACGGAACGTCAGGTCGTCGTCCTCTACACACCCACTACAGTCATGCTCTTCTACAAGGATGGTGTCTATCACAGACCCGATAGCGTCATGGATTTGCCTGAAGCGCAAGAATGTAGCGTGTGGTTGCTGGCGGATATGGAGCAAGTGAAAGCACCTCCGGCCATCGGTTCATTCTCGAATGTATGGCCTATCCAGGCGTCTTCTCCGGATCCTATCCGATGGCAAGGATGGCAGAACAGTTTCAACGCTGCTAAATGGGGCATGCCACTATGGACAATCGAGGAACTAGTCTGCGGGTCAGTCTTCGACCTCTATTACTTATCTTTCAGCTCTGTGCTCCTTGTGTCTGACTTAGTCGCAGGTTCCGCGTGCACACCGCCTACAAGGCCTTTCGAGAGGCACTGAGGGACGCCCTTACCGGCAGGTCGAACCTGTCTGTCGTAGATCACAGTGACAAGCAGCAGCAGGTCGTGCAGAATGCGGTTAAAGTTATCAAAATGGCGCAGGCTCGGGATGCCGAGTACTCGTCGGCAGACAGCGTCGTCTCGATCACCGGTGGCCCTCAGCAACATTCTATGCTCTCTGTTGACGACCAGGAGAAGGCCGTTGACGATGCAATCAGGACATTGGTGGCAGAAACGACCATAGAGGCCGGTTTTGCTCCCCGACGCCTCTACGACACCATCCTTTCTCCATCCAAATCGAAAATCTCCCCGGCAGCTGAAAAGCTCACTCTCGATAATATCAAGCACATCGTCGAACTCTTCTGTAAGGAGTTGTCGCTTCCGTCATCCACCCATTCACATCGTATCATCGCTGTTACCCCTGACCGGACCGTCGAACCCCATGCTACCGACGACGATACATGGCATGTCACTTGGGCATCTCAACGAGTCGCAACGGATGTACTCAAGTCCTACCCGAGGAAAGAGCACGACTTTCTGCGGCGATCGTACCATGTTTTCCATCGCCAACATCAAAGCTCGAGCTTGGCAGGATGGTCATTCGAGCAGCTTGCCCATCGCTTACTGTCTGGCGAGCTCGATACAGATATATCGCCAGTGCCGGAGCCAGTCCCTATGACTACTTCCACCCCTGACTCCGATGAGCCTCTGTTCACTCTCTCGTCCTCTGGCGCTTCGTCCGCATATGCAGGCACTCTGACTCCTGCGGCCCTCGCGACCCGCAAAGGAGTATCCGACGTTGTTCAACTTGTAGACCTATCAGGCACGCTTGAACTCGACGACCACTCGCTCCGATACTACACCCCGAGTCAGACAAGTAATCCTCTATTCGACTCGTTCTCTATCAGCTTGGACCTGGACCAGAACTCGGCCGTCATACACATCTACCAGATCACGGTATCGCGTCGGCATGAAGGCTCAAGCAAAGGCTACACACATATTCGTAATATCATGCAGCACGTCCGCACTTATCTCGAGTCTCGCTCCACTCATGCGGACGATTCGGAGAAGCGCCCGCCAAAGAAGACGAAGAAGACGAGGGCGACCGTGTCAGTGGAGTACATCCTAGTCTGCCCCTCGAGTGTGCAGGCGCCTTCCTGGAAGATGCCCAAGGGGTGGAGCCAGCATAAGGAACGCAACGACCATCGAGGGATCTTTTCCTGTATGCGCATTCCGTTCGAAGTACGTGTCTTCACTGTAACATGTGTGCTCATAGGCTGACATTGCCCCTACGTAGCGCCTCGGCCTGCAACATGATGATTGAATTGCATGCCGTTTGGAATCCAAGCGGTATGTACATGCTTTCAGATCGATCTAGCACTTGCAGATGTTGACTTCCTCACAAGATGTGGTTGTGTCGGACTGCCTCTAATTGGACGGGTACGGGTACGGGTACGGGTATGGGTACGGGTACGGGGGCAACCAACCCGACGCCTGCGCGACCTCCCAAAAGCCGTCCGCGAGCACGCAGGTACTTCCCGGTCCCCATGGCGGACGGCCTCCTGCAGCAGGTGAAGAAGCGTGTTGGCGGGTTCTGAGCGTTCAGGCCGCTCGGAGGGAGCCTCGTGGCGGACAGCGGGGGGTGGGGTTGCGTGAGGTTGGCAGGGGGGCAGCTGTCTACGTAAACGCCGTTCTTCGGACGGAGCACACGTCAGGCTGAGGCGCGCGCGTCTACCGCATTAGTCTCCTCCGAGTCACCACCACTAACTTGATTTTCGAATGACTAGCCCATACTAGACGCACCCCCATGTTGGCATTTTGAACCTCTGAATCATTGCAACTGAGTTCAGAGGCTGGGTGCTGAGCAGCACTACTTGGTGGCAAGATGAGCTCAGCACCGATCCGACCATCACTGGCACCTCTCATGCCCTGCGCATGCCAGTGTTCCGACTACCTGCTCGCAATGTTCCGTTCCCGTTCCTGACACCGACTGTATCACAAGGGAATTGGGTTGTCGAGCGAGGCACTGATCAAACTTGTGAAGGACATTAACAACTACTTCTTAGCAGGTGGTAGGGTTGACTCAACTGATCATTGGCCGTTAGTCACTCAATCCTCAGGTCCCCAAACCCACCGATACTGATGTCTGTTCCATACAGGGCTCACAAGGCACTGTCCATCCGGCCGACGCTGAGCCACTTATCCCACCTTCGCTCTTTCAAGCTCATCTCGCAGGCGTAGTCACACGCCTCACGGCCTTGCTTCCTTGGGCCCTAACGCTGAAGAGAGGCAGATGTTGTTACAAAACGGAAGGGCACGGGAAAGGTCTCCGTGCACATGACCAACATTCTCGCGCGAGTCCTCGCCGACGACAAGTTCTCCCCGGCGAATTTGAGTCTGCCCGTGACGGAGGACGGGTCCAACTTCGCCAAGGTCAACGCCGAAGTGGAAGATACGATCGTCGCATTCGCGGGCCAGTACTTAGGCCCGCCGAGCTTGACGGCGACGGCGCCACCCCGGACGCCGTTGCCAAGAAGATCGAGGAACTGGCGTGGATGAACGCGCTCGTTTACGGCGTCGGCGGGTGAGCCGGCAGGCACAAGACGGACAAGAAGTTCAACGCCGGTTTCTTCTAGTACGTGACCTAAGCCTTGACTGAACCGTCGCTGAACTGCGTGTCCACAGCATGCATCTCGTCACCTCGTCCATCTTCCTCCCCTCGCTCGTCGCGTACCTCACCCCGCGCTCAGCGGCGCTCCTCCTCCGCACCTACTTCTCCGTATCGCTCGGATGGTATCTCGCCCGCGGCCGCCCCACGCTCCCAATCCGCGAGTTCTACGCAGGCACCACCCCCAAGCACGTCCCGCCCGGGGAGCCGCACACGACGCCCGCAAAGGACACGCTCACCGCGGGCGACCCCTCGCCGAACCCGTGGTTGCCGATCGTGCAGACGACGCTCGTGCACCCCGCGGAGCACCTGTGCAAGCTCCAGGGCGCGCTCGCGCACGACGCTGCGCTGTACGGGACGCGCGCGGCGGGGGAATTTGCGGGCGTGGCGGCGGAGCTCGTGGGGGCGGAGGTGCTGGACGGCACGGTGTTCGTCCGCATTGCGGGGCTGACGGCGGACAGGATCGGGTGGATGAGGGAGGGCCAGGAGGCGGTGGACTGGGACCGGTGCGGGTTCTTCTGAGGTGTGCACAGTTGTGCGAGGCATGGCTTTGAGCACATGTATGCTTCGCCACTGAGATTGTATTTACTTATGGGGGGAAGGCAGGGAAAAGTTGATATACAGGGATATGGAACAGAGGATTACATTCACAAGTACAACCTCTATTTAGTTCTGTGCTTAAATACCGAATCGGATTTCCAACTCGTCCAACTCGATTACATCCTCAGGTAGCCCCTTGTAGTCGGACTTCGCAGAAGATGTCTGTGTGGATGCTGCCGGCGGTATGGGAGTATCGACGGCCTCGCGCAAGATGACCAGCCCGCATTGCTAGCATCACGTCACGGGGCAAGCCGGGAGGAGGTGCCCATGGAAAGATCGTGCCGTGCGTTCCACTGAGCACGACCCTACTCATTGCCACGGTGCCACTCCCAGACTTCAGGAGGTCGGCGAGCAACCAGCAGCAGAAGCAGCATCGCTTGCTTATCCCAATCGGGATATCGTCAGACTGCAAGAATGAACAAATCAATCCACAGATCAGAGTTCACCGGACGCGAAGCGCTTACAGGTAGCAGGCTAGAGACCGATGTGTGGGTACCGGCGACCTTGAGGCTCTGTAGATCACGGGAGAGAAGGCTCATCATTGCAGCTTCGGCATGCACGTTCGCATCGCCTCTCTGAACATCTGGCTTCAATTTTTGAAGAGCCTGATTGACAACCTTGGACCTCTCGCCGCACCGTTCCGCGAACCTTTGGCTGAAGCAATCGAAATACTCTGAATGTTCTGATTTGACGGGAAAGGGAGTAGGCGCAACGACGACTCGGAATGCCTGCATCGCATTGAAGTCGGATGGTGCGTTGTAGCATTGACCGACTAGATAGGATGCGGCGCGAAGCGGGAGAGCGAGGGACCGAAGGTAGCGTACGATGTGTTCTAGACTTACTTCATCCTCGGCCTGCAAGTCGTCAGCTGATACAAGCAGAGGCGAGTGAGCAAAGCAAGATCAAGGAAGTGTATATGGACCGTACCGTCAAATTCGGGCTTGTCACTGGTTGCCATGCTTGCCCCGTCTCTTGAGTTTGCTTCTTTGAGAGCTTCTGCATGGTTTCGGTGAATAACCAATGTCTCCGCAATATATCCCGCACGATACGTACTTATTAGCTTGGTGTTAGTCTTCCCTAACATGTACGCTTTGTATTGCATCTTCAGGTCGTCAACGAGTATCTCCGGGAAGAGGCGGGCGATTATGTCGCCACGTATGGCATCGTCCAACAAAGCGAGGACTGCGTGCAACCGTCTACGTTCAGCATCGTCGGCGGGGCGCCGAGCCTCGCGAACCGAAGGCCCAGTCTCCTCAGACAGTATGTCTTCCATTGTCTTGAAGCAATGATGTAAGAGCTTGGCCCATGCGAGAGCGGTGGAGGAAGAGAACGTGACATATAACATGGGCGGGGATTGCGTTCGGTTGACAGTGTACGGGATGGAGTACTCATTGAGAAGACGTCTATACGCATAGAACTGCGGCATGTCGATGGAGAAGGATGGATCCTGGCGATCGGCGGCCGATGTTCTTTCCACAACTTGATTCCGCTATCTAGTCGTGCATAGAGCTTGTGGTAGCACCGCATGACAATGAAATCGAAGAATTCAAGTACGGCACTGAGCTTAGGACGCTTCTTTTTATCATTTGCAGAGAGAGACAACAGATACGAGATGATGGACATGACATCTTTCAGGTGATTGTCGAAGAAATCAACGTCGTCAGATCTGTCACTGAACGCGTCGTCAGCGCTGTAGCAGGGAGACGGTGCGAAGCCACTCACGGTTCATCAGGATTGTCGAGTTTGTGCTTTCCAACTTCGGGATCGAGTGCGAGCTTATCTATCTGAACAGGGAATTCGTGCTGGTAGCTGCTGTGGCGGGGGGATGTATGTGGGGCGAAGACTGTTGCAGTGATGGCTCCCGGCTCGAGCCGGCCGACGACCGCGACGACTTCGTCGTGATTGTTGTCGGGAGAAATTCCGGAGGAGAGCACATACGATACGTGAGACCTCAGACCATAGCACCGAGCGAGAAGATTTGGTAGGCTGCTGCGATCTTGGAAGTGTTCTTTCTGTTTCTGGGCGATAGTTGCTCAAAAGAGTGGAGAGCAATGTGATGTCTCGACAGATGTCTGCATCTGTTTCAGCCATGCTCGGATCGGACAAGGGGAAGAACTCTTTCCATGTAGGTGGTCGCACGTCTAAATGTTTTGAATTCGGAGGAGACGAAGAGTCTAGACCAGTCATTATAAAGGAGTCAAAAGCAAGGAGTGATCGGGCTATAGAGAGGGGGAAGAGATGGGTAAGTTCTTCCACGGGTACGCTCTGCGAATTCAAGGTAGTCACTGAAAAAATGTACGCTCACTGGCAGAGTCACGATGGGGTAGACACAAGTCGAGTCACTGTAACAAGTTGTGTAGTAAGCGACGAGCGTCGAGTTGAACGTATAAGCGCCAATAGAATCACCCTTCCATAAAAGGGAATTTGAGGCCTTGCCTGCGGTTGGCGCGGCCGCTGCATCGGACATCCCGCTCCTGAAGTTGAAGTTCTCGTCGACGTTGTGCGTCCTGGCGATCGTCCTAGCTCACTGGTCTATGGTCTTCTATTTGCGTCGCTGGATGATGGCAAATGGTTCGCAAAATCCCGATGCGCAATTTCTCTGTGCTCCCTTCAACACTGTTGCCATAATCAGTGCCAATCGGAAAGGCCGACCACTACCAGCACCCGATATGAAACCTAGTGTGAGTCCTGACACGACGGGTACGGGCTGGTACGAGCACGGTTATGACGGAACATACATAATCTCATGCCTCGGTATGTTATCCGCCGTACATCCGTAACCTCGCACGAGACTGGGAAATCGGCTCCCGGTCGGAAACCATCCACACATGCATGCACTATAATACTATCTGATGCTCCCAGAGCCAGGGAGCTAAGAGCTTCGACGCTAGCACTCCGACCGCGGTGGTACGCACGACTGAGTGCTTCTGGGGCGCGGAAGCCTTCTTCGTTGCGCACTCCGGCGGGAAGGCCAAACTTCGAGTTGAGAGATGAGAGACGGTGCATACCGGCTCGAGCTGGCTCAGGCTCATCCGTGTCAAGGGTCAGGAGGCAGGAGGCAGGAGGCAGGACGGCTGTCGGCAGGACCAGTGTCGACCGCGCGGCGTGGGAGTACAGTCTGTATGAAGGTTATTCGACGACATCCGACTCGCTTGAGTCGTCCTGATCCTGTCGAATGATACCCCAGTGGCACTTCTCGAGTGTCGAGCGTCCTCAGTCCTGTCAGTGCGCGACTCGGAGCGCGAGACATGTATACGTACTTGCACCAGTAGCGTATAGGACTATGTCGTATCCGCCCGTTAGCGAGGCTTGAGCAATAAGATATCCGTTCAGGAACGTACAGCGTGGCACCTGGTGGCAGACGGCACACAACGCATACAGCGTGTCGGGACTCACGAAGGTCCCCGCTCGTCGAGAATCGTCGGAGCTCTTGGACACCGTGGCCGCTATGTAAGCGATGGGAGAGCCGTCGCGGTTGGGACTCCGCGAAGCGGCCCCCTCCAGCTTCGTCTTTCGAATTCCCGCTACCCGGATCTCGTGGCTGCCTTCTGAACGCCCTGTGCTTCTGGGTTCTCGTGGACGAGAGTCGCCATGGTTTCTGACCTAACATAGACCTGCGAAGCCTCGGCGTGCGCGTGCGCATATTCAACACCTCGGTTGCGGTGTCCACTGTCCAGTCGGGCTCTCACCTTTCGCGATCAACGAGAAAGAGGTGGTACCGGCATATTTCGAGATGCCCATCGCGACGCTCTGTATTAGAAGATGCAACGGCGGGCCGTTGTGGCGAGCTGAGTCCTGAGTCGTGACTAGCGACCCCGACGTCGAGGTTCCTCCTCATCGGAATGTACTGCGCAGACAAGAGCCACACGCAGAACCTCGGAACGGAAGAGAACACCTACGTCCACTTCTTGTTGATACGGGGGTTGGCAGGGACGCGTCAATAGACTCGAAGGAGACTTCTAAACACACTAGGAGACCGCTGGTCCGCCCGCCGGCGTTCCGTCATCTGTGGCATCCGACGCGTTAACACCGAAAATTCCGGAAGCTACACGAGCATACGTGAGAGAGAGATGCTGAGTGAGAAATTTTGCAAACGCCTTGGACGGCTTGAACGGTGTGGAGATGCACTCGGCCTGACGGAGACATGAATGTTATGTTCGGATTTGGTTTGGACTGGGTTTGGAAGGGGTTGGATGAATGGATTGCACATGTTCGGAAGCTACCGAGCAAACGGCAGCGGCTGGATTAGGTAAGCTGTAGGCGTCACAGTCAAAAGATAGAACCTCCTTTCTTTTCTGTTCTACCCAGGTTCGAGTCCCTGACTTCGCGACTCTGCGATCTGGCTGGTTGCGATAGGCTGGGCGTCCTGCAGGAGCTTCTCATGATGGACGGTGATGCATATGGCTGGTGGTGCGCTGGAGACTTCGAACCGGCAACAGAAGCGCTAGAAGCATACCTATGGGCATTGGGCGAAACGCCGCTGGGAGCCATGACACTGTTCACAAAGTACTTACTGGAGGATCTGTTTATGCGTAAGTTCATCCGTTCACTATTATCTGCGAAGCTGATCATATATCCATCCGCAAAGTTTCGTGTGCTGTGTTTTCTGTCCTTGGGAGGCGGGAAAAGCCTGGACAGTAGTCGTAAGAGAGATATCTAGGAACTAGAAGGAGCTAGCCATTGACGCACCGGTTGACAGTACATACTCCGTCGGCGGGTGAACGGCTCATGCGCAGACAGGCACCGGTGGGCCATGGTGGGTGGTGGTGGATGCATGAGGAACAGCCGGGCGTCGGCGCCCCGGTGATTGGAGCGGCCGTCGGGCGATCAAAAGGGGATATCTGAACTCAGGGATCTGGGTCAGTGTTATCAAAAAACCGTTAGCGAGCTAGCGAGTGCCGAGTGGTCAGATAAAATGGGCGAGACCAACCGCAGATCACCCCCCGCATCTCTCGCTGCATTTTTTGCACGCATCGACGACCATGGTTGGCTTCATCGACAGGTTGAACGCCCAGGTTCGTCCATCCTCCTCCTCGTTCCCTTCTTCTCCCTGACCTCCTCGTTCTCCGCAGGTCGCTGACTCCTTTGTCGGGAGGCACTTCCGCCTGGAGGGTTCAGGTCATCCCAAGGAGCGCGAAGGCTCACGGTTCTTCGTACGTCTTTCTGTCCCTTTCGACACGCATATACCCATCTCCTTTTCCTAGACCGAGATCCGTGCTGGCATCACAACATGGGCCGCCATGGCATACATCGTACGTACTCTTGCCTTCGTTCGCACGTCGTCCTTGAATTTAGATCTCCCCTTCCTACTCCAGATCTCCGTCAACGCGTCCATCCTGAAGGACTCCGGAGGAACTTGCGAGTGTCCCACCGGTGACGGATGCCTCACCGACCCGGACTATAATACTTGTCTCGCCGAGGTTCAACGTGATATCATCACCACCACTGCGGCCATCTCATCACTCGCGTCTGTCCTCATGGGCACGTTTGCGAACCTTCCGGTCGGGATGGCTCCTGGTTTGGGCTTGAATGCATACGTGAGTCTCCCCCCTCGTCGTCATCGTCATTTCTACTGCCCCCGCAACGTCGATCCGCACAAACATTGGGAGCTTCTTCTGTCACCCTCTTCTGCTCCCCCACCTTCTTCCCTCGCTGACTTCGCGATCCAGCTGGCTTATTCAGTCGTCGGCTTCCATGGTAGTGGTATAATAACATATCGGGAAGCTATGGCTGCGGTCTTCTTGGAAGGGTGCGTCCAACTGTCAATGCGTGGCAATCCTCAAGGCCTCATCGTCCCCCGATCTCATTGCGATGCGTCGTAGATGGATCTTCTTGATCCTCTCTCTCCTGGGTTTGCGTCAATGGCTCGCCCGTGTCATGCCTCAATCTCTCGTGCTGGCTGTAGGTGCAGGTATCGGCTTTTTCATAGCATTCATCGGTCTCTGTAAGTCGCCCTATACGCAGTGGCTCTCTCACGCCCCTGACCAGATCTGGACTAGCATCTGGCGGCCTCTTCGTCATCGGCGGGGACACTACCAACCTCGTCGGCCTCGGTGGATGCAACCCTGAGGATTACGCGGACCCCACGCTCCCCTTCTACTGCAACACGAAGGTGCTTCGCAGCCCCACCATGTGGCTTGGTATCTTCACTGGCGGGTGCGTATCTCGCCTGCATTGACGCCTGGCGCTCGGCTCATGGGGTCATGTCACTCATACGCAGTATCTTGACAATCTTCCTGATGCTGTACCGTGTCAAGGGTGCCTTGCTTATCGGTATCTTTCTCACCTCCATCATCTCCTGGCCGCGTCATACCGCTGTCACCTACTTCCCTGATACGGACGCGGGCAACGCCGCCTTCGACTTTTTCAAGCAAGTCGTCACCTTCTGGCCGCTCAAGCACACCGGAAACGCTATTTCGGTTGGTTTTCCTGCACTCACCGCGTCGATGTCGCTGACGCCTCCGTCATCGCTCTAGCACAACTACGGCAACGGTCGCGTATGGTACGCCCTTATCACGTTCCTATACGTCGATATCCTCGGTAAGCCGGACGCCTCATCACGGTGCCATGCAGACGTTGATACGCGATGACGCAGACACCACCGGTACCCTGTACTCGATGGCGAAGTTCGCTGGTCTGCGTGACCCCGTGACGCTCGACTTCGAGGGCTCCACCATGGCGTACTGCATCGATGCGTTCTCCATCTCCATGGGTGCGCTTATGGGCACGTCCCCCGTCACCGCCTTCATCGAGTCTGCCACCGGTATCGCTGAGGGCGGGCGCACCGGCATCACCGCGATCGTCACCGGGCTTTGTTTCTTCATCTGCGTCTTCTTCGCGCCCATCTTCGCGTCGATTCCCTCATGGGCAACTGGGGGTGCCCTCGTCATCGTAGGCTCCCTCATGATCCGCAAGTGAGTTGCGCATCCACCCCGCCATGTGTTCACTATCCCTGACGTTCACCTGTCCCTTAGCACCCGCGAGATCAACTGGGACTACGTCGGCGACGCCGTTCCGGCCTTCATCACGATCCTCACGATCCCGCTCACTTACAACATCGCGTACGGTGTCATCGCCGGTCTCGCGACCTACATCGTGATCAACGGTCCCGCCTGGCTGATCCGCAAGGCCACCGGCATCGCGCCACCCAACTACGACCTCGCGGAGCGCTGGGTGATCCCCCCTGGCGGCATCGTCCCCGGGTGGATCAAGGTCATCGCGGGGACGAGCGGGGTCGCGCACAACGAGGTGCAGATGCAGCAGCGCCACTCGCCGTCGTCCGTCGACGAGCACTCGCACACGAAGGACGCGTCGAGCTTCGATGCCATCTAGCTCCCGTCCTCCGAGTCAGGCCGGTAGTCGCCTGGCGAGCTGCGGCCCGCGATCCCCGCGCGCGCGTCAGGTGCGGAAGTGTAACTTAACAAGAGCCGTAAGTTATGCGGCGGCGGTCTCCTCTTTTCGCCCCTCGCCTTCGAATTTCGCGAGCCCGCCGTCAAACTCGTTTGGGCTTCGGTTTCTTTCCTCAACTTGACCTATTTCCTCCGCGGCTTCTCTTGGTACTCTCGACCTCTACCCCTCTCTCCTAAGAGCCCGATATCCGCCTCTCCACTCGTCTTGGCTTCGATTCCTTCACCTATGGACTCCGAAAAGTACCTGTCCCCCCGTTCTTCGAGTGTCATTGGATAGCCGCTCGGGGCTCGGCTCCCCGCACCTCGCCGCCTCGCTCCTTTCTCCCCATCGGCGGGGCGACGACATATACTAGCCCGCATTGTTGTGTGTCTCTCCGATCTATACTTATCTCTCATATCGTCTTGTATCCGCCTACGCCTACGCCTACGCCTCTCGTCCCTCAGCTCTGCTCTGCCACTGTACCCCGCGCCGATAGTAAGATAGCCAGGCACATCATGCATGCGGCAAGCCCACACCCGCGCAGCCTCGCACGAACCCCCTACGTGTTACACATCCGGGTCCGTCACTGCATCCCGATTTCCCGCCCCTGTATCATCGATATCCCATCCAGCACCGGGTGTCGGTCGGTCGCTGTCGCTGTCGTTCCCTGGGTTTCCTGTTGCTCTCCCGTCCCGATCGAAAAGCGCTGTACTACATACGTATACCGATGTATGTGCCATCCACTATGGTAGTCCATTCACTCTCGACTTTGCGATCGCGTTTTAGCTGATGCACACGCACACTGCAAGCTCAACGTTCAACACTGAGTACTGATCTGCGAAACTCCAGGTTCGCGATTCGCATCACCGTGCACGGGCCGTTGCCTCAGTGTATAAATGACTTTCATATTACTGAGTTGGTAGATTACAAGTACAAACGTCCGGGACATGTCACTTTAGGAACAAGTCAAAGTAAGTAACCAGTTGCAATCGACTGCAAGTACTACTGATACGTACCCATGTCACTTTACTCATATGCGTAGATGAGCGCCCGGCATTTCCCGCGAAGGAAGGTTCAATGAACTTGCGGCCAATCATAATGTCGGCGGAACGATACTCAGTACTATTGGTGCTGAGAAGGACGCGTCACCCTCGAGCCCTTTCTGTCCTCCATCTCCCACCCCTCCATCCCTCGGATAAATCTATTTGGAAACCCCGGGTGCTGGTAAGAACCCCCTTGTCTATGTAGAAACCCGGTTCTTGGCCGGACCTCCTCCGGAGGACGGCCGGTACCACTAACGCTCACGAGTGGGCGTCTACGTTCCGCCGCCTACACTAGACAACTTAAGTATCTTGCATGGTGGTCTCGTACCCAGACGTAGAGTAGAACGCCCGCACCCCACCACCGCGGCTACTCAGACGTCTGGGGCAGTTTGATAGAGACCCCCTACGTACCCCCCGATTTCAAATTCGTCACGGTCACAGAGCTCGGCTCGCCCGCCCCGCCACGCGCGCTCAGATTAGATGGTGAGATCGCCTGCCTGTTACGCAGACGCCCTACCGTACTTCCTTGCCTCTTCCCACATCTCGACGCGTCTTGTCGCCTCGTTCCGCATGTCGTTACATACACATGAGAACTACAGTCTCTTCGATGATGGCGAACCCGAGGATCTATCCGACGACGTTCGACTGGACTGGATGGAGCCCGATGAGCAAGATCCGACTCCTGATAGTATCTTTGAAGCAACCCCCGAGCTCGATCCTTACGATGACGCGGGAGCACGCGAGGCTGAGGCCGCAGAGGTTCGATTTGACGAGGAGCGTCGTTCCGATTCCAATGCTCAGTTGAGCTCGAAGTGCCGAGCCGTCAAAAATATCCTGACATACATCAAGACACAGTGGGTGGGCTCCAAGCAGATGACTCTGCCCGGATTCCTCGAGGCTCTCAGCTGGGGAGATGCAGACTGTGCGGCCGATGCGCAGATTCGTGGGCATCGAAAGGCTCTGTTAGTCAGCCCGGAGCTTGAGCGAATCCTCCGCGTCTGGGCGGCACCTCCATGTTCGACACATTCTCATCGTGCCCGGCCCGAGGGTGGACGCCGAATCCTCGAGAAGTTTGCGATGGATCTGCTGCTGAAGAAGGTATCACAGGAGTTGAAGAAGCTGGATCCGCACCTGAGGGCTACTGAAGAAGGGTTGACGAAGGAAGGTCTCACCAAGCTACGTCTAGATGAGCTGCAGGGCACTATGCGCAGGTTGGCCCCTACATTGTGGCGTTTCCTTGACCTTTGCGCGTATACCGAGAAGCAGCGCGAGGTGAACAAGCATAAGGATCCGAGCAATGCAAGTGATTTGATCCCTTTAACTTTGCTTCTACCGTGCTGATGAGATTGTCACTATGACATACTAGCTGGTCATGCTTATGATTGCTATGATTCTTTACTCCCGAACGCAGCAGTGTAATATTCTGCAGCGGATATTCGCCATCTACTTCAAGTTCAAGGGTCTCACAGCCAAAGGATGCGACACACTTCATGCGCTCGGGATCACCATGAGCTCGAAGTGGACAACAAATGCCGTCAGCCAGCTATCCAAGGAGGCGATGGACGAGGTCGTGCAGCTCCTCAAGATCTTTCCTCGCATCCCTTCACATGACAACCTCCAGATCTCCTTCCGTGTGTTCTCCCAACGCTTAGACAACCCTTCCGAGTTTGGGAGCGGCACCGCTGCGACAGTGTATGTGAAGAAGAACTCACCTTTGAAGGATCCGGAATTAAACCGTGCTCTACGCCGTCAGCGTGCGCGAGGCATGGAGAACCCACTGACCGCGCTCGATATCGTCGAACTTGGGGAACAGCACTGGCCGTCTATTGATGATCACCGTGTTCATCATGTTCTCCGTGTCCTCCTCGACTCTGCCGAATTCGATCTGCATACCTACCCCTCTAAGTCGAGCACAGCGCTTGATCCGCCAGTCCCAATCAACTCGCTCCCCTGCGGACCTGAGACGGTCACACTTCAGTATATGCTCGGCACTCTATCCATCCCGGAGGCGTCGTATGAGGACAACGACAAGGTCATTGCAAAGCTCCTCAAACAGATGGGCGTGACGAACGAAGCGGCGAGAAGGAAACTCAGCACCGAGGAGATCGTGTATTGGGTCGGCGATCAACTGACGGTCGACCGCATCCGTGGGCTTCAGAAGTTCTGTGGTCAAGACGAGAATTCCTACGACCGACTCGATTTCATCCTACCTATATTTGGCTGGCTTCACCTGCAAATGGCGTATGCAAAATCTCTTCACAAGCAGTACCTGGCTACCGAGACCGGGGTTGGTCTACTCAAACATGCGTTTGTGGTTCTTAATCGGAAAGGGCTAGACAAGGCCTCGACGAAGGGTCCTTTCCACGACAATCTTGAAAGAGCCCTCTACCACGTTCTAGAAGCGCACCTCCGCACATGCTGGCTCACAATCTCTGGCGCCTCTAAAATCGCCGACTTGCGCAAGCATGACGCTGCGGCTCTTGTGAACTGGGCACATAAGATCGCTGCAACATATGCTTCCTCCCACGCCATCGATGCACTGGATCCTGGTCCCGGCGTCACAGAGGAGGACAATGTGGATGTAGTATTCAGCCGAGATCGGACAAAGCAGCAAGCAATGATGTTCGTGCGCGATACTCTCTCGTACGTCGTACTTGACAAGGCAATCAAGTTGGGGGATGTTGGTATGATGGAAGCAATGCTTCCCCATCTGGTTATGCGGTTCGCAGGAGGACGGAACTCGCACTACTTGACGGAATGCCTGGAGTTACTGCAAGGTTTGAAGCGAGAGTGGCCTGCTAAAGTGAGGTAAGATCACAACTTGAACACTATCAGTCATGGGCACTTTGAATATTGACCAATGTTAATTACACTCTGTTCTATCCTTTCAGCGACTTTGTTAGAGGCAACTGTTGGCTTGTGAATAGTTCTGGTCAGCGAGATGGGCACACTCCAATTGATCGGGCACAAGAGGCACGGATCAAAGATATTAAGGTAAGTAGTATTGTACTATCTTGTCTCCCATTGGTTTGTATACCTTGAGAGAGAAACTAAGGCACTGTTTTGTCGGAATGGTTGACAGGTGACACATCGTCCTCAAGGACCAAACATAGACTGGAAGTATCTCAAAAAACTTCACCCCGCCCTTCCTGTCATTCAAGCACTGTCGCACCATGTCGAGCGAGAGTTTCGGACTTGGACTCGTTACAGCCATCACACGGATCCCGGAGACATGAAGGGCATATTGGCATTGCAGGACAAGTACATTTCGGAACGACTCTACCATACGGTGCCTGAGCGCTCGTTCAACGAGGGGGACATGGTCAAAGACTTCGGTGTCGAGGGTCTTCTCCACCTCATTCTGCCAATGGAACGATGGGTAGATCGACGAACGTTTGTGAGATCGACGGCGGAGAACTGGGAGGCAATGTCAGAAGGAGAGGATGCGGAGTATGCCACTGAAGAGGGTAGCGACGATGACGGACCTGTATCTGACTAACTTGGGATTAAATTGGCCAGACAAAGTTGCTGGTTGTGCTAACAGTTGTGACGTGTGATAGAGATAGCGTACTCTGAGCTGGAATAGAGCCGGAAGTGTGATGATGTATTTGGGAAGTACGACTTTCAGCGTCGGACTGCCACAATATAACATTAGCGGCTAGCCAATGAGATCTGGAAACATGTGTCATGGACGCACCTTTAAGCTGTTAGAGGGACTAGAGGACTTGACAACTGGACGGGGCCTGGGAGGTACTACCGTGCGGCCTATCGGAGCGGTGGATGTAACCGCCGCCGAGTCTGTCATGAGACGCTGAAGGCTGCTGCCCGGAAAGTCCAGTGCAATCTCGACATTGCGGGGCTCTGCTTCATCGATGCGAGGGGGCTGAGGCGACGGAGGGTGATTTTCGTCATTGGGAGTCGCAGCGTGCAGCCTCTTGCGAGCTAGCTTCTGCCGGGCATGTGCAGCATCGACAGCTTGCAGAACGTCAAGGACTTCTTGTCCGTGGCGGCGAGCGAACACCCAATGGGGGCTTCCGCAGTCGACGCTCGATGTCTTCGATAGTTTTGAGGCGCGCATCATGGGCAAGAATAGCAATCATCTCGTCCGAGAGAATGCCCTTTGCACCATAAGGAGAGCGTGCGTACCGGGTAGCCATGAGATGTGCCCTCAACTCCTCCAATGCAGTCACCGCCGCTTCACGATATGCCATCGTCCGGACTTGAGGTACTTGAGGAGCCGCCGTGTGGGTTGATTTTGGCAAGGCAGAGAGTCGGGGCAAGGCGGGCTGGGATGTGTTCGAGTTGCTGCTGAGGGACATACGGGAAGGATGGAGTACAGCAGTAGTGTCGGAAGGACGAGTGCGTTTACGGGATAAAGGGAGAGATGAAAGAATGTCTTCAAGGCCAGAGCCCTCGTCGCTGCTGCTGTCACTATCATCACCGGTGGGAATAAGAAGCGGTTGTTGAACGGCGTGTGACGTTGCGGCTTCTGCGCATCTGTCACAACAGCGCTCGGACGCAGACCCTATGGTTGATGCACATGGGTTATTAGCAAGGTCTTCGAGTTCCGAGAGACATACGATACTCACTCTGGACCCTTTTTGGATTGTTGAAGTGCTCATCCACAATGTCGCGGCGGCATCCGGGACTCTCAAGATATTTTCGTAGTGAAGGATGGATCTTCTTCTTCCACGCCTCGGAGTCGACACCATCAGCATGCTCGGGCTCTCGAGCGGTTGCTCTGATACTTGACACTTTGCGACGCTTTCTTGCACGCTTCTTGACCTTCTTAAATACCGATCTCTCAACCAGCAGGGTCGCAGTAGCCACTATGTTTGGAGAGCGGCCTGATCTCCCTGCACGTTGGATCCATATTGAGAGAGACATCGGCGCGCCAAATTGAATGACATGCTCGATATTGGAGATGTCGGCACCCTAAATATGCCAGTGTGAATCCTTGAGTGTTCAATGCAACAAGAGTGAATGTATTTACCATTCCCGCAGCCTCAGTAGCCACCAAGATTCTCACGTTACCATTTGTGAAACGGTCCATAACCTTTCGACGTGCACGACGGCGACGAAAGGCATGCAAGAAGTCGATGTTACCATGCAGATCAGGGCTAAGTTGGTTCCGAAGATATCGCCAGATTCGCTGAGTTAAACCCCGAGTGTTTGTAAATATCAGTGTCTTAGGGATGTCACTTGGAAGGTCGACACGCGAGAGGTTGAGGAGCGGATCGAGGACGGCGAAATCCTCCGAGTTCTTCATCTCCAGCACCCGGGACTTGATGTTTGGTCTGTCATTGCCCAGGTTCAGGTAGAAGGCCTTGTTAGCGTCAATGAGCAACGTGCTCTCCGCTTCTGCTATATCTTGTCGGGTCATTGTCGCGGACAGACACATCACGGGGGTGCCGCTGGGCACAATTGCTCTCGCTTTGCTCAAGTCTGAGTAGGCAGGGCGAAAATCACCCCCCCACTGAGATATACAGTGCGCCTCGTCCACTACGAGACCCGAGACCCGCCCACCAAGGCCTAGCTTCGTGTATGTCTCCTTGGCTGAGATGTTCTTAAGAAGCATCTCTGGCGACGTGAATGCTGTACGGTACTGATGAGACAACAGGTTCTACAAATATGTCAGCAATCGTTCGCATAGTACACGAGTAGACTATGTACCTTTCTCATGGTGTCGGACCATGTGTCACCGTTGGCTGCGACTGCAGCAACGCCAGCGCTTCTGAAACGACGAGTCTAGTAAAAGTAGCGGTTACTACCACATATACATAGTGTGTTTTCAATAGCCGAGAGGTGCACACCTGGTCGCGTTGCAGTGCTTTTAGAGGAGACAAGACAATCGAAGTCTTGTCTTGATTTTGGGGAAGGAGTGATGGCAGCAAGAAAGGGATGGTCTTGCCGGCGCCCGTGCCTGCTATCACGGTGCAGTCCAATCCCAGGCAGAACGCCTCAGCCACGTCGAGTTGCCACTCACGAGGATGCATACCCGTCCGTTTGTGCAGCTCCGAACTCATCACATCCCGGGTGGCGACCGAATTGTACCCATGGTCTTCTAACGCGCGCTGACGCGCCTTCTCAAGGTTTTGTCGAGAAATTGCGTGTCGCCTAGCATTGTAGTCGAGTGTAGATGCACCAGATGATTGAGCAGACATAGAAAGCACGCTAGTAGAGTACAGGACGCGAAAACGAGGTGAGCGCAACGCGACGCGTTTGCGACGCGTCTACAGTGAAGGTGGCAAGTACGGTAGGGCGTCTGCGTAACAGGCAGGCGATCTCACCATCTAATCTGAGCGCGCGTGGCGGGGCGGGCGAGCCGAGCTCTGTGACCGTGACGAATTTGAAATCGGGGGGTACGTAGGGGGTCTCTATCAAACTGCCCCAGACGTCTGAGTAGCCGCGGTGGTGGGGTGCGGGCGTTCTACTCTACGTCTGGGTACGAGACCACTTGCATGGCATACCGGCGTAGTATTTGCCAGCCTCGATAGTCTAGTTATTTACGCCTATAAATGCTATCTACTTTCAGCTCGGTTGACCGTACGTGTGATGTCTGACTATCTCCCTCCGAGTCGTCCAATTGCCGACCGAGGCTGCTTCCACTGCGGCCGCGGCCGCACGACCTCCCGTCTTGATTACGAGTCACTCCGGTCAGTCTTGCAGTTAAGTTGGCTGTCCCTTGTGTTAAATACAAGGTGTGTCTTAGGTATATCCTTCATAAAAGTGGCAAATTAGCACTGGCAGTGAGTGCACCATTCCCATTCACTAGAAAGCTGAGCTGTACCACACTACCGTTAAGTAGTAGAACTACTAGTAGTGTTTCGAACTCTTCCAAAAAGTTGTCAAAATATGTAATTAGGCTTGGTCGCCGTCTGAGAGATGGTACTAGTAGTAAGTGACTCGAAAAACTGTGGAGACTAGCAGTAGCCTCAGTGTGATACGACTACGCAGCGTACGCTCGCTAACGGGCGTCCAGGACGCGGAAGGGCGGGAAAAGTACCAACTCGAAGCTAGAGGGCTCTCCAGCTCGAGCGGTAGTCTTATACTCTGGGCTACAGTAGTCTATGAGGGTATAATGTGTATCTACCTGTCGCGGGCAGTGTACGTGCAGGTGCGCGCGACGTACAATGTGTACACTCGTACAGTACTCGTACCCAAAGTGATCGAAGCGGAGACTGAAAAGAATGATGCGAAGACCAAAAACGGACATGCTCGTAACACTTAGTAGCGCTCGCAGGGATGTTGTATTTCTTGAACATTAACCCCATGGTCGAGACTGATAGCTCCAGTAACCCGGAGTAGCCTGGGTGTTCTCTTCTCTAGGCAGACAATGTACAGGCCCTATTGAACGGGAGAGGACATACCAGAACGTCGAGTCGTTAGACGCAAGGTCAACGCTCACGCGCGGCGCGCGGCCGGCATGGGCGCCTGCCGACCGTCCGGGCGCCAGAATTATAATCGTGGGTTTACATCACTTCCTCAAAAGAACCGGGTTCTTACCAGCTCCCGGGGTTTCCAAATAGATTTATCCCCATCCCTCCATCCTCCACCAGCCTCGCATATTCTGCAAAACATGCAGCTTCTTGATCTCAACGACGATATCCTCATTGATATTTGTAGCCGCCTGTTTGGAAGGAACGCTCGAAATCTCTCACTCACTTGCAAACGTCTCCACGATCTCGCGGTCGTCTACATTGCCTCTGTACTGAGAGCACACGACGGTTGCAAGCTTGAAAAACTCTGTCGATACGTTCTCGATGGAGACCAGGCTTCTGTTGGTCACTTCCACAGTATTCTCCTCTTCTGGGGGGGGGGGGGAGGCAGGATTGAAGATATCGATCCCGTGGCAGTGTTCATACCGGAGGTCATGGATCTCGTTCTCTCCCTGCTCGGTGGCGCACGTAACCTGAAGAGGCTCTCGTTCGCCTATATAGACGAGTTCCTGCATCACGACAAAAATTCCAAGCTGGCCGCTATCTTTCGTGGTCTACATCGCCTCCGCCGCGCCGAGTTCGAGACTGTGACCACCCCGGTGGTCAAGTTCATCGGGAGCACCGGGTGGAACCTCTCCACACTCTCACTCGAATCCGACTTCGGAGGCATCTTGGAGACCGATAGCAGATACCATGAGACCATTCGTGTGCTCCTCTCCACCCTCTCCACCTTCCCAAACCTACGCACGCTGCGCATCGCGAACCTCTACATCCCGGCGTCTTACCGCGACTTGCATGAGGGTGTCCCCTTTCTCTATCCCTCCCTCCGGAGACTCTTCATCTTTGAGGCATCGAAAGAGACACTCGACCTTGTCGACCTCTTCCCCAACATCACATTGCTGGAGTATGGACTCCGAGACATGGGCTGGATGTCTCGAGTAGAGCACGCCCGAATCGTCCCCAGCCCCGCCACCGTCGACTGGCCGCCCCTCCGCTCTCTTATGCTCTCGTCGATCGCAGTCCTGCGCTGCATGGTAAATCGTCTATGCACAGTCGAGAACCTCCAAGTTGCTGCCGCGATCTCGGTGGCGGACGCAGGCGGCGAAGATGCGCGCAACGTCTCCACATTACTAGAGGCACTGCGCAAAGCCTCCCCCGTCGGGCTGCAGCTGTGGGTGATGGTGGGTGCCGAGCCGATGCGCTTCTGGGCGCAGGTACCCGCGATCGCCCCGCGTCTGCGTTATCTCGAGCTCAAGGTGTCTATCCTCGCGATCAAGGAGGAGTACGCCGGCTGGCTGGTACGTCCTCTCTATTCAGCCGGTTCTGTAACCTGTTGCGATTAATGTTGCTAACTACTGCTCCAACGTGTAGGACAACCTACCGGACGCGCTTCGCGGTCTCAACCTCCTCGGATTGCGGTTGTGTTTCCCTCCACTGCCCCATGTCGAGCAGGCGCCCATGTCCATCTGGCTCATGATCCCAGATGACCTGAAGGAGGCGACCAGGCGGTACGAGGAAAATATAGCGCTCTCAGATAGGCTCTACGACCACCGTGTTGCCACCCTGCCTGGACTGGCCATTCGGCTGGCCCATGTCATGCCCACCCTCAAGCTGGTCGGAATTATCGACGAGGGCCCGACCCTAGATTTCGATCGCCCTTCCAGGCGTATGTACATCCCTTGGTGTATGTCGTACTGCGGAAGCGCTATACGCTGACATATATCTATCAGCTGAATTGGAAGAGGACCGTGACGAGTACATCTCGGACTCGGACATCCGCCCATCCGAACCCATTCCAGGTTACCGGGTGGACGATGAGGTGTACTTCGAGAAGCGGGACGACTACGCGCGTCAGGGCTATTGGCACCGAGATTCGCCCATGAAATCGCGGTGGTGGCGGGTTCGAGGAGTCGATGAGGACTCCGGCGTGCAGCGAGTCCAAGTTCGAGCTCTCACGCCCGCGGAGGCCCGGCGCGCGCAGAGCATCCGCCGGGATCGTACCGACCTCGCCTGGATCGAAGAGATAGACAGTGAGTAGATCTACGGCACTCGCAGTACATACCGTGTCTCGATATGCTGACATTTCGATCTCCTCCCACAGATATCATACCTTTTGAGCCGTAGGATCGACGCGGAATTTCGATCATCAACAATGTCGCCGAACTGTACCCTTTCCTCGTGATGCCTCTGATCATAGCACAACATCGGCTCTTGGAGAGTCTTGCCCGTGGTGGATAGTCCCTAGATGCATGAAAGAAAGACTGGAAGAGGTTCATTTACATGCACGAAAGCGGGAGGCTCACAGTGGAAACTTTCGCGGTCCATGGATTCTGCCCCCTCGGAGGCAGCGTCGCGGACGAGTTACAAGAAGCAGGAATCTACTTGATGTACGATATTAGTGATATGCTGTGTACGACTATTGATACATTTTGTTGCGACCGCAATGATGTTCTACTTTGTCCAATGTAACCTACAAAAGTCATTATTTTGTGGGAGTCACTTCCTAACCCATCACGCTTGCAAGCAGTGCCATGCGGACCTAGCAAACAGACCCTCTGTCAGCCTGGACGTCATTCCCGCGAGACAAGGGCGAACTCACGAAAAGACCATAACGCATTTGACGGAAGTAAACAGCACGGCGAGAGTCGAAGTCCACGTCGGGGTCGATTTCTATCGCACAGTCAGTTGGAAGTCTGCGAGGATACCCGGAGTCACACTCACCGTTCACACGCGGAAGCGGGTGCATGACGATCATATCCTCCTTTGCTCGCGAGAGTAGCGAATGGTCTACGCGGTACGCGTCCTTCACCGCCGCCCATTCCGACTCGTCCTTGAACCGCTCCTTCTGGAGCCGCGTGACGTACAGGACGTCCGTATCTCCGAGGACCTCCTCCAGGGACTCGCACTGGCAGACAGGAATGCCCGCCTTGCGCGCAGCAGAGACGACGCTAGCGGGCATAGCGAGCGAAGGCGGGGAAACGAAGTTAAGGCGGACTGAGTATAGCGAGAGGAGAGTGACGAGGCTGTGGACAGTCCGGCCGTTTTTGAGATCTCCGAGCATAGTGATCGTACGCCCGTTCACAGTGCCCAGTTCGGAACGGATCGTGTAAACGTCGAGCAGAGCCTAGCAGAGCGTCAGTCCCGAGGCCCGCACCATGCTGCTGTTCGAGTCACTTACCTGCGTAGGGTGCTCCCCAATACCGTCACCAGCGTTCAGGATCGGAACTGGCGAGAACTTGGCCGCGAGCTGCGAGCTGCCGACCTCGGGATGACGGATGACGATCGCGTCGGCGTAGCATCCGAGCGTACGGATAGTGTCAGGCAAAGTCTCGCCCTTGAGCACCGAGGACGAATCGACGTTGACGTTGACGACCTCTCCGCCGCAACGTTTCATGGCGGTGTCGAACGAAGAAGACGTCCGCGTCGAAGGCTCGTAGAACAGCGTCGCGAGCACCTTCCCCTTGAGGATATCGAGAGTGCCGTTCCTCTCGACTTGCAGCTGCATTTCGTGCGCGAGCGTGAAAAGATCGTGGACGTCACGGTGGCCGAACTGCTTGACGGTGAGGATGTGACGGCGGTTGAAGGCAGGGTGGGGGAGCAGGTGGTTGAAGATTTGCATGCTGGACATGGGCCCGTGTACAGATGCGACTGCTGTAGAAGAGATCGCGCTATTGTGAGCTGCTGCTTGCGTCTGTGTCTGAGCGGTAGCGTCCGTTGCAGTGCGCCCGAGCATTGCTTGCATGTCGGGCCTGGGTCCAGAGACAGACACTCTCCTCTCTGCGGGCGGGTGGCTGATCGTCGCGCTGGAGATGTCCTTGCCCAGCGGCGCGCCTGCGAGGACGCCGTCGAGGAATGCCGTCTGACCAAATATTTGCACGCGGTGTACGGCGCCGTTAACGACCGTCCCTTCGAGAGGGGACCACGCGTGCACGCGTTTTTGGAACTGACACTTGCGGCCAACAATGATCTCGACGTTCGCATGGCCCTGTTCTGGCAGCGCGAAGATGCGGAGGGGGTTATCGTGAAGACGACGACGGATGTCCTCAAGGGTGAGACGACCAGTTGCAACCGCTCCGAGCAAGAGCGGAAGAGTCTCCTCGATACCCGATGCAGCAGATGCGTCCTTCCCGAGCTGTGTGGCGAGCTCGTACGGAACGCGTCCAACGGAGAAGACATCGATGGCTTCAAGGTTGCTCCACAGATACTGCTGGTTCTCGACCGTTGGAAGACAGGTGGTCCCAGGGAACTGCTCCTGCGTGAAGAACAAGGCGTAGACGGTAACATCGCAGGTGACCTTCAAGCCTTTCGCTTTGCTTAGCGAGATCAGGAGCATATCCTCTTTAGTCTGAACGTTCGTGACATGCAGCGAGTGGTTGTGGAGGTCCGCGAGCAGGAGGATCGGCGCAAGGTTTGCGCCCCGCGCGTCGGTCACAATCGCCTTCTCGGCGGGCCATGACGCAAAGTGAGCCGCGGCGGCAGGAATCTGACTGTCAGGATCGCCGTAGCGGAACGGCACGAACAGCGACTTCACGTCTGCCTCGAGCTCGTCGTCCAGCGCGTTCACATTGCCCGAAGACGCAGTAATGTTCATCCCGTAATTGCAGAACGCAGCGCCTGCGATGTTGCCGCTCGCCTTGTCCAGCGATGCCCTGTCCGTGATCCTAGTCTGCAAGCCGACAGGCATGACGAGCGCCGTGACGAAGCCGCCACTGATGGACGCCTTGGAAGCGTTGACGAAGTCCTCTCCTGCCATCGTCAGATCCGGTACATAGCTGCAGACGTTGACCAGGCCGGGGAACGTGTGCGTGTCGTGCGACGTCTTGAAATCGACGGGAGACACCTCCAATGGCATCTTGCGGACGAGGGCCTCAAAGAGCAGCTTCGCGATCTTGACGTTCGTGATGAGCGGCACAGCGAAGTCAACGGCCATGCGACGCGTGCGGTATCCCTTGCTTGCGTAGCTCGCGGGACGGCGATAGTGGTTTTTGGACGGGAGGTTGATGTACATGTCGATGAGGTTGTTCGCCAAGTGCTGTGTGAGAGAGTACTCGGACTTCTGTTCGCTGTCCTCACCCAGAATCTCGAGATACTGCGGCGCGTTGCGGTTAGAAACAGTGTCACACGGTACACTTCAAGCAAAAAACCGCTTACCTTGCAGGGGATGTTGTGTTCCGTGAAGAAATCCGCAGTACCGGACGTTCCAAACAGGTTGTACCCGGCGGCATGCAACCTCTGGACCGAAGGGAGAATCTCGAGCTTTTCCTTGAAGCTCCCGATGGAAAACAGGATGTTCTTCTTCGGCAGGACAATCCCAGTTGAGATCAGCGCCTTCACGTACGCTTCGTACTTGTCTCTCCCGAAACACGCCACCTCGCCCGTCGAGGCCATCTCGACGCCGAGCACGGGGTCCGCGCCTGACAGCCTGCTGAAGCTGAACTGCGGCACCTTGACGCCGACGTAGTCCACGGGGAGCGGGACGTGCGGGTACGGCTCGACGGGGAGGCTCAGCATGACCTTGGTCGCCATCTCGATCGCGTCGATGCCCGTGACCTTGGACACGAACGGGAACGAGCGCGCGGCGCGCAGGTTGCACTCGATCACCTTGATCTCGTTGTTCTTCGCGATGAACTGGATGTTGAACGGGCCCGTCACGTTCAGCGCGTTCCCGATCTTCATCGTCGCGTCCACGATCCGCCGCACCGTCTCCGGGTCGAGGTCCTGCGGCGGGTGGATGAGCGTCGCATCGCCCGAGTGCACGCCCGCGTTTTCGACGTGCTCCGAGATGTAGTGCATGATGACCTTGCCGTCTTTGGCGACCGCGTCCATCTCGATCTCCTTCGCGCCCTCGATGTATTTCGTGATCACGACCGGGTGCTCGCGCGAGACCGCCGTCGCCTGCGAGAGGTAGCTGCTGAGGTCGTCCCTGCTGAACACGACGTTCATCGCCGCACCCGAGAGCACGTACGAGGGGCGCACGAGCACCGGGTACCCGACCTTCTCGCAGAACGCGTGCGCCTCGGTGAAGCTCGACAGCTCCTTCCACAACGGCTGGTCGACACCTATCTCGTCCAGCAGCCGCGAGAACTTGTACCTGTTCTCGGCTGTGTCGATCATCTCCGGAGACGTTCCGTAGATCTTCACGTTCTGCCGGTACAGCGGCAGGGCGATGTTGTTTGGCGTCTGGCCGCCCATGGAGAGAATGACGCCGCGGGAGCGCTCGGTGTCGTAGATGTCGAGGATCGTCTCAAGGCTGATGTTCTCGAAGTACAGCC
The DNA here is from genome assembly GCA_033807695.1 of Daedaleopsis sinensis. Lineage (NCBI taxonomy): Eukaryota > Fungi > Basidiomycota > Agaricomycetes > Polyporales > Polyporaceae > Daedaleopsis > Daedaleopsis sinensis. The sequence goes on along the minus strand of CM066310.1, from coordinate 908,512 downwards.
GGTCTGCCTCGTCGTAGTCCGTACTCACGGTCTCCGGGTTGTAGTTCACCATGACGGTAGGGAGCCCACAGTCGCGTAGAGTCCGAATGGCGCGGACAGCGCACCAGTCGAACTCCACGGACGAGCCGATGCGGTATACGCCGGAGCCTAGGACCATGACACCGCAATCCTCGAAGGTGATGTCGTGCTCGACGCCATTGTATGTCGTGTAGAGGTAATTCGTAAAGGCAGGGAACTCGGCTGCTACGGTGTCGATCTGCTTGACGAAGGGTGCGACGCCGTGCTCCTGGCGCAGGCGACGGACCGCGAGCTCAGTGCTGCCCATGCACATCGCAACTTGCCGGTCTGAGAAGCCCAACTGCTTGGCCTGGCGGAGAAGCTCAGAGCCGATCGAGTTGATGTTGCATTGGTAGAGCCGTTGCTCCATGCTGAAGATCGACTGCAGCTTCGTCAGGAACCACTTGTCGATGTTTGTCATCTGCCAGATCTTCTCGACACTGTATCCACGGTGGAAGGCCGTCGCGATCGCAAATATGCGCTTGTCGGTCGGGTTCATGAGCTCCTCGTCGATGTCCTCAACGAAATCATTCTACGGACGAGGAGTAGTTAGTACACTTTGTACAGATCATCGTAAAAACACGCACCTTGGCAAACCCAAGGAACTGGTCGTCGATCGCCCGGATAGCCTTCTGAATGGTCTCCTGGAACGAACGCCCGATGCTCATGACCTCGCCCACGCTCTTCATGCTGCTGCTCAGTAGCGGGCTGACCCTGCTGAACTTCTTGAGGTCCCAGCGCGGGATCTTGACCACGACGTAGTCCAAGCTTGGCTCGAAGCACGCGGACGTGACCTTCGTCACCGAGTTCTTGATCTCGTTCAGCGGGATGCCCAGCCCGAGCTTCGCCGCGATGAACGCGAGCGGATACCCAGTCGCCTTCGACGCGAGCGCGGACGATCGTGACAACCGTGCGTTGACCTATACGTCGACTGGTTAGTGCAAGCAATCATAGGTGCGAAGTAAGGCACTAACCTCGATGATGCAGTACTCGCGCGACGTCGGATTGAGCGCGTACTGGATGTTGCACTCGCCGATAACACCGAGGTGTCGGATAACGTTGATCGCGGTCGTGCGAAGCATGTTGTAGTCGGCGTCGGACAGCGTCTGGGAAGGCGCGACCACGATTGAGTCTCCTGTGTGGATTCCCAGCGGGTCGAAGTTCTGTCCGTGTCGTCAGCATAACGATTCGCGGTCACAAATCGTCAGAACGCACCTCCATGTTGCAGACCGTGATGCAGTTGTCGCGGCAGTCGCGCACGACCTCGTACTCGATCTCCTTCCACCCCTTCATGCTCTTCTCCACCAGCACCTGCGGGCTCGTCGCGAACGCCTTGCTGCACAGCGCCTTCAGCTGCCCCTCATCCTGGGCAAAACCCGATCCGAGACCGCCGAGCGCGTATGCTGCGCGCACGATAACAGGGTAGCCAATTGTGTTCGCCGCCGCAACTGCCTCGTCGGCGGTGGTCGCCGTGCTCGACTGCGCGCACCGCTCGCCAATCTCCGCCATCGCGCTCGAGAACAGCTGCCTGTCTTCCGTCATGATGATGGTGTCGATCGGTGTGCCCAACACCTTGCAGCCGAGGCTCTCGAACTCGTCTTTGAGCTTGATGCCGACGTTGAGTGCGGTCTGCCCCCCGAACGTGACGTAGATCCCATCCGGCTTCTCGTACTTGATAATCTTGCGCACGAACTCGGGCGTCACTGGGAGGAAGTAGACCTTGTCAGCGAGCCCGCGCGACGTCGCGATCGTCGCGATGTTGGGGTTCACGAGGATCGTGTAGATCCCCTCCTCCTTGAGCGCTTTGATCGCCTGTGAGCCCGAGTAGTCGAACTCGCCCGCCTGCCCGATCGAGAGCCCGCCGGACCCGAGGATGAGCACCTTCTGCACGTCTGCGCGGGGTACGCGCTGTGCGTTCTCCTCTTTGCGACCGCCCGGCATTGAGATGGGGACCAGGCTGCCGGTCTTCGCGCAGTCAAGGATGTTCTGAATGAACACGTCGAAAAGGAACTCCGTGTCGCGCGGACCGGGCGTAGACTCGGGATGGAACTGCACGGAGAAGAAGGGTTTGTCGACACAGTAGATGCCCTCGTTGCTACCGTCGTTCGCATTTTGAAAGAGCTCTTTCCATCCCTCGGGCAGGGATACAGTCTCGACCTGATATCCGTGATTCTGGCTGGTGATGTAGCAGCGCCCGCTGAGCGCGTCCGTACAAGGGATGTTGTGGCCGCGGTTACCGTATTTCATCTTCGATGTCTCAGCGCCTGCTGCTAGTGCGAGGAGCTGGTGGCCCAGACAGATACCAAAGATAGGCTTGTCAGCTTCTTGCATCGCGCGCGAAAGTCGCTCGATAGTCGGTGCTACCATGGTTGGGTCGCCCGGCCCGTTAGAGACGAACAGACCGTCGAAGGGCTCCTCGGATTCCGCGAGATAGTCGTAATCCCAAGGAACAACCTTGAGCTCGACGCCGCGATGCGTAAAGCACCGGATCTGGTTGTACTTCATGCCTACATCCACTGCGAGCACACGAAGCGGACGCGACCCCGACGGGTGCATTTTGGGTTCGACCACGGGCTTGAACACGCGCGGAGTCTTGATGGAGACCGCCGCGACGAGGTTCTCTTGATTCGGGTCGTTGAATGGAACATCGTGGTACTCCTCGCGCCATCGCGCGCTGGCGATTGCGCCAGGCGGCGATGGGGCGCGAGACGCCGGTGTGGACGGAGGGATCAATGACGCACGTCTGCTACCTTGCACGTCCGTGCGCTTCGCCAAGATCTTTCCCAGCATCGATCCCTTTTCGCGGATCCGTTTGGTGAGGGCGCGAGTGTCGACACCGAAGATGGCGGGCACCCCGCTCTCCTTGAGCCATTGCCCGAGAGACGAGCCGGCGAGGAAGTGACTGTAGTCCTCCGAGTACGAGCCCACCACGACTGCGGCGACATGGATCCGAGACGACTCGAACTCGAGCGGGATGTCGTCGACGGTGGCGGCGTCCACGCGAGGGGGAACACCGTAGTTGCCGATGAGGGGGTAAGTTAGGACAAGAATCTGGCCCTCGTAGGATGGATCTGTGAGCGACTCGGTGTAGCCAACCATACCTGTGCGATTTTGTCAGAGTGAGTGCAGACCTGCGATCGAGGAGGGAGAACGCGAACCAGTCTGGAAGACACACTCTCCAGCGACGCTCTTGCCCTCGGCGCCGAAGCTGATACCGCGAAAGGCGGTGCCATCTGCGAGCTCGAGGACGGCGTCTGCGAGCGTGTTCCCATCCTGGACGGAGGCGGCGGCGATTGGGGAGGAAGGGAGGCCGTTTGGATAGTTGGAAGCCGAGCGAGGGAGGGCTGGGCGGACGATGTTAGCGTTGAGTGCGGGGTTGGACAGGGCCATGGTGGTCAAAGGAATGGATTGGAAAATGGTGGGAGGCGTTGTGGGGTGCCGTGAATCTCTTCCTCACCGCTCGCTCGCTCCACGAGAGTGTCGAGTGAAGAGGAAGAGAAAAAGATCAAGCGTCTCTCCGCCCCTCATGAAAACCAGAAATCGCAGTCACGTGCAGGCAAATGAGATGATAGATCTAATCGCGGAGCTTGCCGACGATCTCTCTCGGTTGCCCTTTATAGGGCAATTATATCCCAGGAGCCAGAGGCACATACTGGCACATACTGAGTGCTCAATTGAATCGACGTCGTGTATCTGTACGCCATGATGCACATGCCGTGTGCTTTGACGGGTAGATAGGTCTAGACGATGCACAGGTAGGTGGTGGGTGAAGCGGCATCACCCTCTAGTAGGCAGGCGGCGGACTTACTTTCAAGGTCTTGTGCGAGCCTGAGTGGGGAGATAAGTGAGGATGCTGGGTCGAGCATGCTGGGTCGAGCATTTGACCATGACTGCCTTTATATATGTTTGCGTGTGCGGCCTATACACGTACCACATCGTACAAAGTATACTTCCTACGTTATCCCAATATGGTGAAAGCCTATCCTTTTTGAGAGTGATCGGTAAATGATGACGTCATTTCATTAATCTCGCCCAGCTGCATGGAGAACGGCAGCGATTCCGAACCGAGAGCAATATGTATCTACTGCAGTCGCTTTCTCCGCGAGCTCGATGGCTTTCATGGAGCGCAGAAGCGTTAGACGTTGACGCGTTGATGCGTCAGACGCCCGATGCGCGGTGCCCTAATCGCTATGATTATCCACCCTGCTCGACTTGTCTCCATATAAGCATGTCAAACCATTCATAATGCACCCTCTCGCCCTCTGCGCGCGAACACCTCGCCGCCCCCCTCACCGCCAGACGTATCCACCTCGACTTTACCGCAACATGGACCATCCACGCAGCAGCCAAGACTCAGCCCCAGCACCAACCACGATGAACACAAGCGAACGCGACCCACACACGCACGGAGGGCACGAGGACACGACCCCCACTCAGCACGCTCACGCTCAAATCGCAGCCACCAACGAAGGAGAAAAGGGAAACGAAGACGGGAACGGCGGAGGGAGCTACGCACCAACCCCGACCCCGAGCATCGGCCGCCCCGCCCGCGCGGTCAGCTACCACGACCCCGTGCGCTATCGCGACGCCGACCGCTACCCCGCACCCGCGTCGTCCGCAGACAGGACCAGGTCGCTTCCCCCCGTCCCGGGTGCACATGACCGCGACCCGTCCGAAATCGCCCTGGAGGGCGTGGGCGCGCACGGCCTGCGGTCCACTCTCGACTGGGTCGTGCCGAACACGACGGCCCGGCGGGCTACTGCGCACGCGCCGGTGCGAAGGAGCGTCGTCGGGGGCACGCTCGTGTCGCCTCTGGAGAAGACCGTCGGCGAGCGCATCGGGCCTACGCTCGATGCTGCGCGGCTGGAGAGATCGCGGGCCGATACGAAAAGTAGGCGTTCTCGCTGCTGGTAGAGTGGGTGGACAGTATGGCTGAGTGTGTCGGATATTCCCGTGACTAGCCAAGCTTCATGGTTGGACACTGAACGTGGCGATCGGGGCCCAGGTGCTCCTCGGAGCACTGACAACGGGCGTCGCGGCTGCGACTACCGGGCCGCAGGTGAGCATACTGATCTAGAGATCGGACACGTACTCACTACTCGGCGTCCCCATAGGCATCAATAGCGACCTCCGTACTCGGCGGGCTCTCCACTCTCGCGGCGTCGTACCTTGCAAGAGCGCGCGGGTCGGGCGAGCCCGAAAGGAGTGCGCGCCGGGTGCACGACTTGGACTCATTCCTGCGCGACTGCGAGGCGTTCGAGCTCGACCACGGGCACAAGGTCGGGCACGAGCACGACGACATGATCAACCGCTACCGGCGCCGGTTCGAAGAGATAATGGGCAACGGCGTCGAGGGCGTGGGCGACGACGTCAATGTCAAGAAGAAGCAGGGCGCCGCTAAGGAGAAGATCAACGATTCGCCCGTTTGAAGGCGAGTGGGAGTGCAGCAGGGCAAGTGTGAGTGTGCGCGCCGCGACATTGAACATCGGCTCCGGATATCAGATATCGAATATTGCCAGGGAACGGTGGTGCCCTTTGCTCGGCGACTGCATGCATCCTTCACATATGGTGCATACGCACTTCACACCCTGCGCGGGGTTTCGGGAGTTCGTGAGTGTATTCCGATGTGTTATACTGTTGTGAGTAGTACTGTTGTGAGTAGTGTACGACGTAATTCAGAAAGGAAAAGATTCGGAGAGGTACTACACAACCCGCTATCATGCATCTCGTGACTGTCCGCGACGGACTAGAATTTCTCTAAGAGCCGAAATCAGTGTGCGGGGACAAAGTAGACAACGGTGCAGACTCCAGAGGCCCTAAACATACAATCAGAAGCATCACGAGTCACGAGGAAATACATAGTTCAGCTAAATTGATGATCCTCGAGGCTCTGCAGAGTCGAAGCTACGGCGCAAATGGTATGATATCTGTGGGTAGAGATCGAATTGTATGTGAGCATATCATGTAGTGGGACGCGATATGTACTACGGGGGCTAAGGATCTACTCACTTTCTATATCTTCGAGCCAGGTGAGGTCGGTACGATCCCGGCGGATTCTCTGCGCGCACCGGGCCTCCGCGGGCGTGAGGGCCCGAAGCTGAGCATGTTGTACGCCGGAGTCCACGTCGACTCCTCGAACCCGCCACCAGCGCGATTTCAGGGGCGATTCTAGGTGCCATTCGCCCACATGCGCGTAGTCGTCCCGCTTCTCGAAGTACACATCATCGTCCACCCGTCCATCTGGAAAATCCCATTCCTGGATGTCTGAGTCCGAGATGTACTCGTCACGGTCCTCTTCCCACTCAGCTAGAGGAAACTGTACGTCAGCGCCTTGGTGCTTTCACAGTATGGTACCGAGGGGATGTACATACGCCTGTTGGGGGGATCGAAATATAAGTTCGGTCCCTCATCGAGGATTCCGATAAGCTTGAGGGTAGGCATGACACCGGCCAACTGAATGGCAAGTCTAGGCGTGATGGCGATGCGGTGGTCGTACATCCTGTCCGAGAGAGCTATCTCTGCCTTGTACCTCTCCTCTTCCCGCGCCTCCTGCATTTGCTTCTCCACTGGGTCCTTGCAGCTGGAAGCGCGCTGGCTGCGCACAACATAGGGCAGTAAAGGGAAATACAACCGCAATCCGAGGAGGCTGAGACCGCGAAGCGCGTCCGGCAGATTGTCCTACATGTTCGAGCATTAGTTAGCAACAATCGCGGCTGAACTGGCTGGATAGCTAGGACGTACCAGCCAGCAGGCGCAGTCCTCCTTGACCTCGGTGGTGGACAGCTTGAGCTCGAGATAACGCAGACGCGGGGCAATCGCGGGGACCTGCGCCCAGAAGCGCATCGGCTCAGCATCTACCACCAGCCAGAGCTGCAGCCCCACAGGGGATGCTTTGCGCAGCCCCTCAAGCAAGGTGGAGACGTCGGGCGTATCTTTGCCGTACATGTCCACTATTATCCTGTCACCAACCTGGAGGTTTTCGACTGTGCATAGACGATTCTTTGCATAGCGCAGGGCAGCGATCGACGAGAGCATTAGAAAGCGGAGAGGCGGCCAGTCAACCGTGGCGGGGCTGGGGGCGAGCCGCTCGCTGAGGGGCTCCTGTATTACCCGGTATATCGTGTTCATGCAAATGACTGAATACTCCAACAATGTGATGTTGGGGAAGAGGTCGACAAAATCGAGCGTCTCTTTCGATGCACCAAGGATGAAGAGTCTGCGGACAGAGGGATAGAGGTAGGGGAAACCCTCCTGCAAGTCGCGGTAGGATGCCAGGACGCGGAAGTTCACGATGCACAACGTGTGTAGGTTGGGAAAGTTGGAGAGGGCGGTGAGGAGCATGCGAATGGTTCCATAGTCACGGTGTTTCAAGTTGATATGGGTCGTGCTATCATAAAATAGTGAGAGTGTGGACAGGTTCCACCCTGTGCTCCCGATGAACTTGAGCACCGGGGCAGTCACCGACCCGATCTCGGCCCAGCGGAGGCGGAGTAGACCACGAAGGATAGCCGCCAGCTTGCAATCTTTGTCGTGATGCAAGAACTCGTCGAGAAAGGCGAACGAGAGCCTCTTGAGGTTGCGTGTGCCGCTGAGCAGGGAGAGCACGAGGTCCATGACCTCCGGTGCTGCAGGATTGATCCCGCGGTCGTCCGGCTCGCCCGTTGTGACTTTCATACTGCTCTTCACTCTCCTTGGCCCCCACAAGAGGACAATACTGTGGACCTGACTGGCCGAAGACTGGTCTCTATCGAGGAAGTATTGGCAGAGTGGTTTGAGCTCGGCAACATCGCATACTCTCAGTATAGAGGCGATGTAGACGACCGCGAGATCGTGCAGACGTTTGCAAGTGAGCGAGAGATTGCGAATGTTCCTTCCAAACAGGTGGCTGCAGATATCAGTGAGAATATCGTCGTTCAGATCGAGAAGCTCCATGTTTTGCAGAATGTGCGAGATTGGAGTCAGATGGTGGTGGAGGGGTACGATCGGATGAATGGAGAGGACGAAAAGGACTCGAGGGTGAGCCTGGGGTGAGCCGTCTGCACCAAGGACTGCCTCTAGAGGGCAGAGGGGGATATAACCCCGGGCGTGATGGCAAAAGCCACTCGGATTGGCCAAAGAGCGAACACCCAAGCTGGCCGTTGACTCCGAGCGCATCAATTTTTCATGATCCGCTCATCAGCGTTTCAACGCGTGTCCAAATGCGTGCCCATGGGTAAGTACGGATATAACCCCTCAGCTGCTTCTAGAGGCAGCACGAATTCTTATGAGATCCTCGAAGACTCACCTGTCACTGCACTCGTCTGAGGTCTCACAGCTCCATGGATCCCGGTAAACCCCTGTATCCCACCTGAGGATGCGGACCTCGAGCCTGACGGAGGAAACGAGGCTGAAATTTCCCCTATGGTATGCCGGCGGGAAACAAGTGTCACCATGAAGATGTGGACACGCTCACCGACTATCCAAGGTTTCCTCCTCTGGTGGACTCGGATGCTCCGAATGGAGTATTCAAGTTGAACTGTCGACGAGTCCAATCATGATGAAGCGGTTCCGATCGATACTGCCGTTTCTAGTGGCGTTCAACTTCGGCCACGATTGGTGGTCAAGGCGGAGAGCACCATAGAGTGCTGGAGGTTTGAAGGGAGTAGTATTGAGGTAATAGGAGATTGATAGCGACATATCACTTACCCAGCTCTGGTAATCGGCTGTGGGTATATGTGTATACTGAGTGAGATGATCATGGTACATGTACTATGGTACGTACCGCAAATGTCACCATTGATCCGTATGGCAACTGTACTACTTACGTGTGTATCGTTTCTTCTACTTCATCCAGGGATACTTATCATGTATCATGTTCTGACTGATTGCTACCCGGACCTCCTGGACCAGCGAACCCCTGCCACGAATCCGGGGATAATATACCCGGGCCCGTCTGGGCTGTCACTTCGGACTGTGCGACTATGTTGCCACTCTGTTGCCACTTCGTCGGCTCGCGATCGGACATGCATCCTCTCATAAAAGGACGGCTGTCACGGAGGTACAAGCCATTTGAAGCGAGAACCAACGGCGTGCAGGGCGAGGATTGTTGTCGCTGGCACCCTGAGCCATAGATGGTCTCTACGAAACTTGCCATTGCGTGTGAAGCCACCGCACCACTTGCGCCGGTCTGCCACTATGGCCTTTATAGTGAGTGCGTTCATAACTGTGGACATTGATAGGTACTCACATCGACCAGATTAGAAAAGACTGGCACAATTCGATATCGTTTTGAGTTTGAACAGTCGAGCAACGTTTGACAGCGACGGGAGCCCCCTCACCACTCCGAATTGAACGCGTCGACCCGTCGACGAGCTCTGGGAAGCCGTGACCAGTTGCATAGGGCACAAAGCGGGCATACCGCGGCGGCGTCCACGCCCGTCAGACGCACCATCCGAGGCCACCACGTACACCAATTGGAGCCTTCCACTGGAAGAGTGACTGGTGCATAAGATCCAGAGAACCGTTGAGAGCCGAAGGGAAGGGAGCGCAGCCAGCGAGCAGATACGTCTGAGCGCGGAGAACCCACCGTCACCGGCGAAAGCGCATTCGACGGGCGGACGAGCTACGCACCGGTTTCATTAAAGATTGAGTTCACTCACGCTCGCCGCACGCAATCGTCCGCGCGCTTGTCGCCCATTGATGCCGGCAGCAAACCGAAAGCGCAGTGACCTGCGCGCGAGAGGGCTTTCATCGCTCACGGAAGCGGTCGCGCGGTGCAGTAATCGCAATGACTATCCGTCATCAACGCGAGCTTCCACGCGTGCTCACGCGTCGGGACTCGGTCGCCGGTCGGTATACTCGTTTCCTGCGTTTGAGAGGCTACGAGTCCAAGTCCGGGCGACGCTCGTGCACAGAGACGAGTCGAATGCGCACAAGGGAGATGCGTCTCCACTCGCGCGCACGTCGAGCAGTCTGCTGCCACAGTGACATTGTAGTGGGAGTGGCGCGACCGCGGTGTGTGGGACTTGGCACGGACAGGGTCGCGCGATCTGAGATCTGCTGTACGGGGCAAATGGAAGCGGACTCGGGTATGGCAAGGGTCACCCAGTTGGGCTTGTCTCCATGGCTTCTCCTTCGCATCTTTGCTATGAGCATTAGCAAAGCCGATCAAAGCCAGAGCCGAACAGACATAAGCCAGAGCACTTATAATGCACCCACCCTCTCGCCTTCCGCGCGCGGACACCTCGCCGCTCGCGCTTCCCCACTTCACCGCCAGACGCGTTCACGGTCCACCTCCACGACCCCGGCCGTGCTAAGTAGTTCTCCGCAGTATGGACCACCCACGCAGCAGCCAGGACTCTGCCCCAGCACCATCCACGACGGGCACGAGCGACCGCGAGCCACACGCGCACGGCGGACACGAGGAGGCCACCCCCACCCCGCACGCCCAGCACACTCAAACCACGGCCACGCACACGAACGACCCCAGCGACAGCGGCACGCAGACCGCGTCCTTCAGGAAGCCCGTGCCGTTCCCAGGCCCGATCACCATGCCTGCTCCGTCGTTCCTCCCACCGGCAGCTCAGCGCACCACAGAGAGCCCAACTGCAATGCATCCGACCCCGCCACCTGCGCCGCACACACCGTCGAACTCGCACTCTGATACGCATAGGATGACTACCCCTGCTGCCACTGGAGCTACGGCCACAGCTGCGATCACATCTTATCCACAAGCGCACGTCGCGAGCAGTAGCGCGGGCGCAGGCCCCTCGACCATGGCGCGGCGGCCGCATCTGCGCGACTCGCTACAGGAGTCAGACCCGGAGGAGCAAGGCGCGCAGTCCGGGCAGGAGACCTCCCCAGTGCGTACGTTCAGTATCCTCAGCAGCGGCTCCGGCTCCGGCTTTGTGCACGGAAGTGGAGGGGGGAACGGAAACGGCGGGGGCGGGAACGGGAACGGGAATGGGAGCGGGAACGGCGGAGGAAATCACGCACCGACCCCAAGCACGAGCATCCGCCGCCCCGCGCGCGCGGTGAGCTACCACGACCCCATGCGCCACCGCGACACCGACCGCTACCCTGCAGCCGCGTCGTCCGTGGGCATCGGCATGCCCGTGCCCAAGTCGCTCCCGACCACCCCGGGCGTGTACGGCCGCGACCCGTCCGAGATCGCGCTCAATCTGAACGCGGAGGGCATGGGCGCGGGTATGGCCTCCCCGCACGGCGGGTCCAACCTCGATTGGATCGTGCCGAACACGACGACTCGCCGCGCCACGGACGGCTCGACGTTGACGGCGCATGCACAGGCGCGGAGGAGCGTCGCGGGCACCCTCGTGTCGCATCTGGAGAAGACCGTCGGCGAGCGGATCGGGCCTACGCTCGATGCTGCGCGGCTGGAGAAAGCGAGGGCCGAGACCAGAGGTGAGCGTTCTCAGCGCAGGTGGAGAGGGCGAAGAGCTGAGCGCGTCGGATGTTGTTGCGACCAGCCAAGCTCCATGGATGGGCACTCAATGCGGCGATCGGAGCACAGGTGTTCCTTGGGGCACTCACAACAGGTGTGGCGGCTGCGACTACTGGACGGCAGGTGAGCACACCGACATGGAGATAAGACATTGTCGCATACTCACTACTACTTGGTGTTCCTGTAGACATCGATCGCGACGTCTGTGCTCGGCGGGCTCTCCACTCTCGCCGCGTCGTACCTTGCGAAAGCGCGAGGGTCAGGCGAGCCCGAATGGAGTGCACGGCGGGCGCAGGACCTGAGCTCGTTCCTGCGCGACTGCGAGGCATTCGAGCTCGACTACGGACACAAGATTGGGCCCGAGCACGATGACATGATCAACCGCTACCGGCGCCGGTTCGAGGAGATCATGGGCAACGGCGTCGAAGGCGTGGGTGACGACGTGAATGTCCAGAAGAAGAAGCAAGACCCAGGGAAGGAGAAGATCAACCACTCGCCCGTTTGAAGTGCGAATGCGGGTGGAGAGTATGCGTGTGCGCGATGTTGAACATCGAATTTCGGATTGAAGAGTGGTGCCCTTTGCTCGGCAGCTACATCATCTTGACACACGCATCACACGCTGCGCGATTATCTTTATGTTTTTTCCCGGGTTCTGCGAACATTATATTGTCTGTTACAGTGTTATGAGTAGTGTACGACGTAATGCGCAATGAAACACGAACTTTCATGTTGACAGCGGCCGCGGGGTGGCGTGCTTCTCGCTGTCTTGAAGTGAACTGTGCAGATACGGGGAGAGGCGCGGCTTAAGACACACGACCCTCAGTGTAATGGCATCATGAACTGCGAAGAACCCCAAAACGTCTTCTACGCGATCAGGTGAATATGATTTAACGCGTCCGGGGTTGCGTTATTGGAAAAGCGAATTTGACGGTGACAGGACTCAACGATGGTAATTTGAAGCCTGAGAAGGCAGCCACGATAGCCCGGGGAATGGCGTGTAGCAAGTCCGAAGACTCTGCTGCTGTATTCCTGGACACGTAGTAGTCCAGGTCTCGATGGAACTAAAGTCAAGTCCGCTTCACGTGACTTTTGGCACCGCTCCCCCTGGCACCTTTGGAGCGCTTGAGCTGTAGTAATAATTGGTAATAGAGTTTTCAGAATTAGTAGTCGGTGGCATGATCACTATGGTGGATGTGGATGCTTGTAGGGCTACGTAGAGTTGTGAGTTCTTATCTGTATCTCTTATCTGTATGTCTGTCTGTATATCTCTTAGGTTGGATTTTTCTGTCTCTCTTAGGTTGGATTTGGCTCTTCGTCTGCTATTGGGTGCCAGTGTAGTTGGAATATGCACGCGAGCGCGAAGGCTGCGATGCTTATGATATGTTTGTGTGAGAAGGATGTAGGCCGAAGCCATCGATGAGTTACGAGCTAGAAATGTTGAGCCTTGTACATGCGTTGTGGTCAATTGCCGAGAAGGTCATGTCGATTGGATCGACGGAGAAGATTGGGATCTGTGGCTGTGGCGTTGTTCGGAATGGTGCTGTCGAAGTCAAGGAGCTTTGTCAGTGGATAAGTCAGAAGAATGTGAATGATGAGTGCTGACTGGTCCGATGTCCACATTGTTCTTTAGCATGTAGCATTACGAAGCTGATGGTAGGAGAAATGCATGCTCTGCAATCTGTGCTATGCTAGAAGTGCTAGAATAGGATGAGACTTACGTGCTATGTGACTGTAGACGTTGCGCTTAGTGGAATCTAGCGTGCGGCTGACGAATCGTGTGTATGAGGGGTTCAACTTCAGTGGAAGAGGAAGATGATGCTTGATTTCCCGCGCTTGGGGGAATTGTATAAAGGATGGCGAGAGTGCGACTTAAACTGTGTAGACCATCAGTGCGTGGCAGAAGTGAGTAGCTCGTCCTTTGAGTCTTACAACTTTTGCTGACCGACTTTAGAGGAGGTGCTTACCGTTGTCGCACTTGAAGAACGGAGATGGCGACCTTTGAGAACGGCACGGTATATGTGCGGTATGTGCTGTAGATTGCTATTCGACTTTGTCCTATCTTACCTATTGGTGCTTAGAATGCCTGTGGAGCTCGTCGACGGTGTCGTTGACGTGATGGATATCGAGACTGCCCTCGCATGGCGGAGAACGTGCCGCGCGTCTTACACTTTGGTGGTCAGCTCCTTGCGCCGTCGTTTGCGAAGAATGTTGCAACCTTTCGTGAACGACGGGGAACCCTTCATGCTCTTTTTAGCGAAGCATCGGGCTTTGATCGGAGGGATGTTTGCACTGGCGTTCTTTATACGTGACGGCGTCCTTCCTGTGGATCTCTTGGAGGTCTACGTTCCGAATTCGCTTTACGATGGATTGATCGCGGATATCGAAGGCCATATCCGAGGTCCTGTTGAAGAAGTCAAGAAGTTTGGTCGCAGCGAGCACTGGACGAGACGGGACGTATCACAATGCACTCAATTCCGGCTCAGCGGAAGTCGCTCCATCGTTGTCCATCGGTCCATGTTTTGGTCCGCGTTGTCCCCTATCTGTCGCGCCCCCTGCACTGCTTTGTTCAACTATGTTTCGTGGCAGTCGTTCGGTTGTGCTTATCCGCGACTCACTTTGCGGTGGCGGGCGCTGTTGGCGGATCATGCGCTACACCGCGTTCTTCCGTTCGATCTCGTCGTGTTGAACAGGCTTACCGACCTCGGTTTCGATATTTCGTGGTCACCGGCGCGGTTCGACAAGGAGGACGCGGGTCATTGCAGGTCGTGGTCCCCAGGGATCGTCGGCTTGACACGTCGGTCGTTGGCAACGTTGGGTCTGCCGTCCGACGTAGGCGACGATGTCGATGCCACTTTCCGAGTACGAGACGATGCCCCTGCGACGATGAAGAAGCGACTACGTCTGTCTTGGGGTGCCCCTCCGGATTGGGAACGTTGGGCGTGGCCTTTTCACAGGCCAGTCCGTCGTTGCTTCGGGTTGGATGCGATGTGCCCGAAGCAAGTGCGGTACTTCGGGGACGCGGTGTCGTTTGTCGACTTCTTTGATCCGTTATCTGGCGAACGCGCGGTGTTGGAAGCAACTTTCATGACACCGTTCGGTACTGTGATAGCGTGGAGGCTGGCGAGTTCGTATCGTTGCACGATGCGAGATGGCTGCTCTCGGCTGGACGCAGAGCGAGTCTTCATCCGGGAGGGTATGATTTGGCTTCCTTCGTTGCCGGGCCAGAATAGGTTCAAGATCGGGGCGCCCTGGAGGCACCCTCCGATTTGCTTGTATTCTGGCGGATCGTGAGCATGTGCTTATTCGTTAGTATGAAGGACTTGTCTCTGTTGATATGATTCTTGTGTTGTGCCGTGAATGTAGCATGTGCTTGGTCGTTAGTATGAAGGGCTTGCCTCTGTTGCTGTAATTCTTGGGTCGTGCCGTGAATGTATAACTGTTTTCTTGGGCTATGAGCAATGAGTTTGCCCTGTTGCAAGCAACTTCATACTTCTAACGATGTTCTTTTCGAGTAGGTCGAGTCAATGTCGCATGTAGATATGGCGTGAGAGTCGTTCTGCCAGTGAGCGTCCGTTCCGAGGAGGAAGTGCGAGATGGTAGTGATGCTGGAGCGAGTGAAAACTGGGCTTGGGACCGACGGCGGACTTGATCACTTACTCATTCGAATACACAATGCCCCTGAGGATACCCAGCACTCTGCGCGCATGCTGAGCGCTTTCCCGCACAAAGCAGACCTTCTCAATCCACTCCATGTCGCTCCGTGAGGTTCTCGTACCGCTCGAGCACCTCCTCGTCGATGCTTGAAGTCGCGCATGGGTGCGATGAGGTGCAGCGAGAACTAGATGCCTGCCTCCACGGTCTGTGAATCAATCTGTCGGCCATCCATAGTCTCAGAGCGAGCAGCATTGCACGTACCACGACGATGCCCTCCTCGGGTGGGTGTCGGAGCTGCAGATACGTGTAGAACGATTCGTGGCTGAGCTGGAAGCCTTTGAAAGTGTCGTTCGCGATGGGCTTGCTCGCGCTCGGGACGCGGTGCACGTCAAGGCCTAGGGAGTGGGCGAGGGAGTGCGGGAAGAACGCGGAACTGGCTCCGTTCGCGAGGATGGCCTCCTCTGCGTTGCAGGAGCCGGAGTCGGCGACTGGGGGGTTTCGAATATGCGGAGTCGCTGGAGGCCGCGGACGAGTGTGCGGTAGCCGAGGAGCTGGACGGTATTCCAGTGCAGGCGCTGGTTCAGGGCTTCCATGGAACGCCGACGAGCAATGACTGGGAGGTCGTTGCCACGTTCTTGTAGACGTTTTTCTGTTATACGGCGAGATTGGTCGGTGCATATTTGTGGGCGTGATATCCCACTCAGTACTGAGGAAGGCGCAGAGGTCGATAGAAGTTCAAGTCGCCGGAAGGGACTATGGTCAAGACTGACTGGGATCTCAATACATAGCTTTGGCGGAATTGTGGATTATGTATGATACCACATTTGAGGGAGTCCGGCAGTGTAATGTACTTGCTCTGTGTATAAGGAATCGGCACGCAAGTTGTTTCTGTGCGGCGCGACGTTCAGCAGATTGTGCTGTGTGTGGTCAAATGTGCAGAGACGCGTGGTTGGTCTGCTCGGCGGTCTCATCGGGCGGTACTGGGAGTAGTCACTTGTCGTGTTCGGACGGTCGTGAGCAAGTATTCGCGGTAGAAGAAATGGTATCAACAATTTGAAACCGCATATACTGTATACTGAAAGTGAAGTTAGCTATAGAACATGAGCGAATGGAAGCAAAAATCACGTTGTCGACTTGGAGAATCTTGCGCAAGAGTAATATAGTATAGTCGGCGGACTTATTGTTGGGGAGTCGTGCGAGGATGCGATTGCATTTTTCTGTGAAACGTGGTAAGAGGATAAATAGGGGCACGTCTCGAAGCTGTGGTTATCTTGTTTAGCTTGGTGTTCTTCTATTCCTTTGGTACCAGAATCTGACAATGTGTTAATGAAAGGAGGAGAAAGAAACATGTTCTGATTCTGTCTTAGAGTCGGTATTCTTCTAGTAACTGGAACGAACGCCCGCATTGTGTATGCTCCAATCACAATTCAGCGCTTCCTTTTTCCCCGCAGGAAGATCTCGGAAATCGTCGCTTGAAGTCGGTAAGCGGCGCGAAACCGGGCCGCTCGCGTCTACTCCCGGTACTACTCCATTCCGAGCTGCTCAAGTCACTCTCCTTTTCGCGCTCTCATCCGCGATCATGGACTGCCTTGCCCGTGCGTCCGCCTTCAGGACGCCAAGTTTGACCTATCTCACTTGTTTCGAAACGGATTGCCTCGAATCAAGCGGTGTTTGATGGCCCTTGACTGCACGAACTACGCAATCTGTCTCGCATCGCCGCACACCCTTTCTTTCTTGAAGCTTGACTTGCGACCCAGGTACTGTCCGCCCGACGACCAATTATCTCCTAGCTCTTGCTGACGATGTTCCCACGCTCGCAAGCTACGACTACATGCACGCAAACTACGACTATACGCATGTCGTGAGCTATCTCCTCCATCCCCTTCATTTTCCCGGCCGCTACACGACTTTTTAAAATGTTTCAAGTTCGTCTTTTTCTTTGCTCTTCCGCCGCGTCGAACTCTCCCCCCGCCATATCTCTGCCAACCGTTCGGTACTCGGATTCACACTCGATCCCATCCCGAACGACCGTCGAGCGACGTGGTGCGACTTTCTCGACGTCGTACTCACGAGTACTTCCCGATCTCTGTCCGGTACGCAGAGATTCCGCTATATTTCCTCCGTTTATTATCCCTCTGTGTGATAACACATTGTCCCAGATCGCGTTGAACAATCCGCATCGAACGCGCCCGGTTTTGCGTCTATCTGTCGAGGTCATGAAAATGATTTCATTGCGATTCCATTAGTATCCGAGGTGAGTACCCTCTCCTGCCCGAACGACGCCCTGCCACGCCCGGTAACTAAAACATATCGTGTGCGCCGTCTATTCAACCCACGTCCGACAAGATTCGCGGCCTGAAACCCGATGTTTGAATATCGACCTCATGGAGATGTTCAACGCCGCCCGACAGTGATTCACGATACAGCCCGCCACGGCCGTCGCGTGAGGCCGTTCTCGACGAGAACAGCCTACTTTAACGTGGTACGGCCGTTTCGGAAGCAGCGCCGGTCGTAGAACACGCAGAACGTGGGCGTGGCAGGACGGCACTACAGCCTACAGCCTAGCTCATGAACGGCGCCCCGCCGCTGGCCGTGTCCCGGACACCCCTTCAAGCCTTATCTGTCCCCAGCACACTCTGCGCGCACGCGACGGTCGTCGCCCGGGCCCGGAACTTTAATGCGGAACCGTCGCGGTCGCGCGGGAGGCAAAACGGTGCGCACCTCCGCGCACCTTATCTCCGCGCCAAATCGCTGTATTCCGTTCCTCACTCATGTCATAGACGCAACCATCCTATAGCCTACAGGACGCCGCTCGGGTGTGTGTATGCGCCGCACCGTCCCCGACCCACGGAACCCTGGAAGTCTGCCGCTTGTCAATGTCACGCTCGCGGGGGCAAGGGCATTGTCGGGATTCGCGCTCGCGACCGCGTCCTTGCACCGCGCCCCGGCCGTACGCGTGCGCGTGGAGGCTCGGAGCACGAGTCTCCTCACCGCTGCAAGCACCGACAACCGACGGGCTCGAGTACGGAGCGGCGTTTGTTCCTGCCTTGCCCGGTGCCGAATGCGGACGACTCGGAGGATGTCCCTGGGCGCAACCGCAACGGCTGACTTGGAACTTGCCCCTCTCACGGCGGTGGGCACAGGGTTGGGACAAGCGAGTCCGCGGGGACGGGCTCGGACGTGGACGGCTACCATGAGCACATTCCCAAGTTCCTTCGTGGTAAGTATGCGATCACTGGCAAACACAGCCGCTGCGTTCACACACAATCTGCTTGTACTTGGCTTAGGATATCAAAGAAGACAGCACGAGCATATCACTACACCACTAATACATCCCGGTAGTCTCGCTACATACTCGCTACATACTCGCAATACATTGACGTAGCCAAAAAGCAACATGTCTCACGAGAGAGGAGACACAATGTGTGTAATAACCTAGTACGTTCTCCAGGAACGCACAGATTCTAGCTAAAAGGATGGACTGCAAATGCCCAGATTCACAGTCAACCTCTGGAAACAGTCGCTACTTGATATTCGCTAACGGAACGTTCAAAGAAATTAGTCTTAACGTCAATGGACGACCGCTCCATGAAGGAGAACTAGCAGACAAAGGTAAGCATCCGAATTATATATCACGTAGTATAAACACTTACCGGGTTACGTTTGTGATATACAGCAGCATGACCAAGGCCTTCGAGGAGGAAATCGGCCACGTACTCCACGTAGTCTTGCATCAGATCCAAGTTCATGCCGGGCAAGGATCGTGTCGGCGGAAGGGCTTCTGTCAGAGTGATAAGTAATAAGACTAGGAAGTACTACGTCACGCTCACCTTTGAAGAATGCATGCTCCAACATTACAGCCTCCTCCACAATCGCAACTACCTGTGCGTTCTCCAGCGCGTAAGGCAAATGGCGATATAAACTGCACGCGAACGCCGTATGCTGTCCCTCGTCGCGCGCGATGAGTTCGTTAGAGAAGGTGAGACCAGGCATCAGGTTCCGATGACGGAGCCAGAACAGCGCCGCGAAAGAAGAAGAGAAGAAAATCCCTTCTACAACGGCAAATGCGACGAGTCGGACCGCGAAGGGGTGCCGTAAGTCGTTAATCCACCGGATGCACCACTCGGCTTTCGCCTTCACAGCAGGCATGACCTCGATTGCGCGGAACAACTCCGAGCGGCGTCCAGCGTCGGTGACAAGCTCCGTGATCAAGCGACTATACACTTCCGCATGCACGTTCTCCCTGAGTCCGCGTATGTCATCATTCCGGCCAACAATGGATGTACAAGCGAATACTCACATCATAATTTGAAATCCATAGAAGCATCGAACCTCAGGAATGTTGACTTCAGAACAGAATCGAAGAGCCAGGTTATCTGCGACGATCCCATCGGCTGCCGCAAAAAAACCCAAAATCACAGAGAGGAAGTCTCGTTCATCCTCGGTGAGGACACTTCTCCACTGTTCGCCATCCATTGACAGGTCTACCTCGTCAGCTGTCCAGAAGGAGGCCTGTGCTATCTTGTAAGCACGCCAAAGCTAAAGGACTATTAGTACGAATAGTCTTTGACACTAAAGAAAAACTACTGACTTCAGGATACTTGATAGGAAATAAAACATAAGGGCAACGAGGATCTACACCAACTTGTTCGAAGGAAGTATTCAAGTCGACAGACATATAGGTGGGTAGCTTTCACGCAGTTTGTCACAGTCGCTTTTTATATCGTTCCTAGCCGCCCTTTCCAGCAGTACCTTCTCGTGAACGACAGAGAAGCGCCACCTCTCTTTTGCACAAGACAGTGCCACACAAGTGAGTCATCCGATCTGCTGACTACGCAAATTCAACGGCATGGATATACTTGACATATCTGAAGCCTACGATGATACGTGCAGATTCCAGATGTCGATGGAGCTTAAAGCAAAGTTGACAAATTCCTGATCCTGACAAAGACGTTGCATATTTCAACCACAACATTAGTTAAGCTCTCACATAACCAGTACACCGGCACGACAATTGCCTTACTCACTTTTAATCTCAGCTTACGAATATTCAACTGATGACCATGCTCGAAGGGGACTCTATTTAGACTATATCAAGAGATATATCAAGAGATACTCTCTTGTAGAGTGCGGCGCCTGTCGAGCTATCATGTCTAATCCGGCAGAAGTACTTCGTCGCTTCGCAATTGACATTGAGCTCCTCGAAGAATCAAACGGCAGCAACCGGTGTACCTGTAAGACTCTGTTTTTTTGCTCACTCGTGTGACATTGGCTGAGATACAATAACAGATTCGAGTTCCAGACTACAGTCTGATGACACTGGTTGCAATCGCGATTCATCAAGCGCGGCATCTGGTATGTCGAGCTTGCTCCTCCTCTCGACTGATGTACTAAGATGACACTCTAGCCAACATAGCCAACATATGGGAAACCATATCGCAGACGCGCGTTGACACCGACCATCCCGTATATGGTTTGTGTTTATTTCCTTTAGGTTGAACATCAGGCTGATATAGTTGTTCTATTCTCGTGGCAGGTCTCGTAACACGTTCTGATACTGGAACGTGTGTGCTAAATCTGTGCGACGAAGAGGAGCTTGCGCTTGACTTCACGCACATTTTTACCACTTCTGTCGATATTTCTCATCCCATCTCGTTTCAATCTTTGCAAGCTACCAGCTACGATGTGGTTGCAAATTGTACTCTAACGCGTTTATTTAGCTTGTATAGTCTCTGGCAAGCTGCAGATCTTCGTCAGATCGCTAATGCGCACACGATTCGCATTGGAGTACGAGAAGGACTATTCTCGATACGTGAAAAACTACAAGATCATCGCTGCGATCGGGCATGTCCAACCCTTCTCTTCCATTTCCGCTCTCTATGCAACGTCCGACCAGTCGGACTTGTAGAGCGGAGGCGCAGCGTTTGGGCCACCGGAACTGATGGACATGATCGATCATTTATGCAGGTAGCTAGCGACGAGTTGAAGAAGAGCATCATCAAGGATTGGCAAGAGCATATGCGAAACTCTACCTTCGAAACGAAAGTCTGCGCTGTGTGCGGTCGGCGTACACTTGCTAATGCTATTCACGACGTAAATCCCGCTAACATAAATCTTACCTTGTTGCAGAATCAGGCTTTACCGGTCGAAGTACTCCCTCGCACATACAATTTCGAATTGTATGGGAAGGCTCTGCTGGATCCAGCCGGTATGCACGACCCGTGGTCGCTAGCAACGTTGAGGCTCTGCAACGCTTGTCACAAGGATCTTGCGCAGAAAGGCGTCATGCCTAAGTTATGTTTAGCGAACTGGCTTTACTACGGGTTTGACGCCTTGCCTGCTAACGTACGCGATGCTTTTCAGAAAAGCTCTCAATTCGACCGACTACTCGTGGCTCGGGCAAGAGCTAGCAAGATATCGTATCGATTCAGCCAACTTCAGAATAAAGGCAGAACCTGCGACGATAGATCGCATTTCGAAGATCGTCAAACAGAGCAAAGGTTTATCAGAGGAAACGTATTGATCATGCCTCAAAATTCCACAGTATTGCGCACAGTCCTGCCGCCTCCGCCGTCTGAAGTTCGCGATACAGCATGCGCGGTGTTCGTCGGAAGTACGCCACCTACGATACACTCGATCAAGAGGCTAAGTCCAGTTCTTGTGACCCCATCCATTGTACGGACTATCATAGAATTTCTCGTTGCAGGAAACCCGTACTACATGTCAAGTACCGAGTTCCATGGAGTGAGCGGAGAAAACATAGACAACTTACTAAACGGAGAAGATCGCGACCTAGGTGTTGGTATTCCATGTGCACTCGACATCGGTTTCATAAACGATCACGGCACAACGGAACAGGCTGCGGCTGACTACTCCGGCCGAAATGCGCTCTCAGAAATCCCGCCCGAAGGTGCCGATATTCTCATGGAGTGCGTCGGTTATACATCCGGAGATGACTCTCCAGTCTCTTACCGCGACATGAAACTGAAAGCCTTGTATCATTGCTTACACAACGGTAAGTTTGTTCGCTCACAAGCGGGCGAACGCTTTATTCCAGATTTCCAGAAACCGGAGCTGTTGACGTGGATGTTTCCTCATTTGGATCCATGGGGTATCGGGGGATTCCACCATCCGTACAGAACAATTCCTATTACGATGGAGGAACAACTTCGATATCTACTGGAGCTGCACAACAGTCCTTTCGAGCGAGACGCCGACTTCGCATTCGTGTACTACAATATACTGCAGAAAAAGAACATATGCGACTCGGTAAGATTCCGGGTGAAGATCTCTCAGCAACATGAGATTGTACAACAGCTAATGAGTGTCGACAGACGCTTGCTAGAGGAGACAATCGCCCATTTTTCCAGAAACTCTGCTTACCAGCCGCAGACTGACAAGGAACATGAATTACTCCGTCTGGTCAATCGAGTCAGCACTGTGCTTCGACATCTGCCTGGCACAACCGGGTACCGTCTCGGACTCAGGAATGAGATACGTTCTCTCGTTCATTTTCATGGGACCCCTGCATTCTTTATCACACTTAATCCGTCAGACATCAACCATCCTCTCGTCCAACTTCTTTGTGGGTCGAATATAGATCTGGAGTCACTACCGAAAGGCACACCACTTACTGAGTGGCAACGTAGACTTCTTGTAGCGCAAAATCCAGGTCCTTGTGCCCGATTTTTTCATATTATGATAACTTCTTTTATTGACATCATTCTTCGACACGGAAAGAAGGCTCCTGGGATTTTAGGATCATGTATCGCATACTATGGAACAGTAGAATGTCAAGCAAGAGGTACTCTACATTGCCACATGCTCGTATGGATTCGAGGACATCCATCGCCGGAGAAGATGAGAGCGATGATGGCAGACTCAGAGCAATATCAGTTAGACATGTTCACGTGGTTAGAAGACATCATCAAG
Source organism: Daedaleopsis sinensis (assembly GCA_033807695.1). Classification (NCBI taxonomy): domain Eukaryota; kingdom Fungi; phylum Basidiomycota; class Agaricomycetes; order Polyporales; family Polyporaceae; genus Daedaleopsis; species Daedaleopsis sinensis. Next base: position 885,429 of record CM066310.1, on the reverse strand, counting down.
TCGGAATATCTAGGTACATCTGCGGTGCAATCCAATCCTATTCCAGAGGGTGACCAACGGCCGCGAGTCTACAGACATCCAGAAATCCATCCTGGAACGGTGACTGGTCCCAAGTATCTCGATTTTATCGATTATCCACCAAGCGTGTTCGCGATACGGTACGAGCAGTATGTGAACGAGTTGGTAGAGCAATACAACTGGCACGAGCACACAGAAACTTGTTGGAAGTATTTGCAGGCCGGCCAAGTACGTTCTGATGCCAACTGCCGGATGCGTATGGACGGAGTCACTAGACCTATAACCACCATTGATGATGAAACTGGCTCTATCTTGTTGCGCCGATTACATGGCAAGATTGCGAACTACAACGACTTAGTCATCTTTCTTATGAAGTGCAACATGGATATCAAGCACATAGGTTCAGGAGAGGGAGCCAAATCGCTAATATACTACATTACAGACTATATCACTAAATCAGCAGTTCCAGCGCATCTAGGCTTGGCAGCTCTCATGTACGCGATCAACCGCACAAATGCGAGGTATGCCGACGTAACAGAATGGACAGACAAGCACGATACGAGCGCGCTCACGACAGCAGTGAACAGTATGCTATGCAGAGTCGAAGTATCACATCAACAAGTCATGAGCTATCTTGTAGGTGGAGGAGATCATTACACTAGCCACAGATATAGAATCCTCCATCTAGCATCGTTCGAACGAATCATCAATCAATACTGGTCCGAGTCCAGCTCAACCCACGGCGAACCTGTTCAGCCCACTAGTGAAGAGAATGAATCAGAGCCAATGGACGTCGAGGAGGAGGAGGAAGCAGTGCATAGTTCACAAGACACGGTGACCCTAACATTGTTGAACGGTTCTATTTCAGCTTTAAATCAGCAACATGACTATATATTCCGGCCGAGTATCTTACCGTTCAATAGCATGTGCTTGTATGAGTACACCGGCTTGACAGAGAAAATAACTAGGCGACACGAGTCGGCCAGGCTGAAGAGCAAAGAAGAACGAGAACCTCGACGCTCTCAGAATCGTGGTCGCCGCGAAGAAATGCGGGGTGAATTTTCACCCGACCATCCGGACTGCGATACGCATCTTGTCCGAAAACGGATTGTTTGGGTAGTGCCCGTTCTGTTGCGAGACCGAATCCCTCGCTATGACAGAAGCGAAGAGGAGCGCGAAGAATGGTCGAAGACGGTTTTGATCTTGTTCAAGCCTTGGCGATTACCCTCGGATCTGAAGAGCGCGTCAGAGTCATGGCACGAAGCATATCAGCGCGAACAACCCGCAATTCCATCGCAACACCGCACTATAATCATGAACATGAACGTGTTATCCGAATGCAGAGATGCCAGAGATCGACTCACCACAGAGCGACGAGCGGCGAGAAACCTATCTCGAGATATTCATCCGTCTGATATACATCTCCAACAAGATATACTCGATAGACGGTCGCCGAGCATAGACCTGGGAGATGTAGACAGGCAGGCGATAAACTTGCCTGACGACAAGGAGACAAGAGTTGATTTTATGGCTGAACTGGACGATCTAATATCAGTACCGGCTCGAATAGCATTAGAGAAGCTATTTGACACTGCTGTACCTGCTGATTCCGATGACCCTATCTTGCACGTTGGAACGGCAGACTTAGTAGATCCAGCTCATAGACCTGATATAGATCAACAACATAGGACGATGACGCATATCAAGCAGAAACGAAGACCTGCCTTCAGGAAAGACATGAGCCCGCCACCGAGTAGCAAGCGTCGTCGACTCGATTCTCATCGGTTTCCTATTACGGAAATTAGTCAACTTGATATCCCTCGAGCTCAAAGTGACAATTATGAGAGAACCTCTAGTGATGGACCCAGTGAGGGGCCTGCAACTCCGGAAGAGATTATACAGCAAGTCATATTTGAATTCCAGTTGGACGGAAACGACGAGCAGAAACGAGCATTCGAGACTATTGCCAGACACGTGTGTTTTGGTGGAGAGCAATTGTTGATGTATATGGGAGGAATAGGAGGTACCGGTAAATCGCATGTAGTGAACGCAGTTCTCCGCCTGTTCACTTTGCTCAACCGACGGCATGAAATCTTCGTTTCCGCACCAACAGGAGCAGCGGCAATCCTGATAGGAGGATATACGATACATTCGTTAGTAATGCTGCCTCACAAATTTCCAAAGAACATTCAAGAGCTCATGCAACTATGGGAGAAAATAACTTACCTCATCGTAGACGAAGTCTCCATGCTCGGCGCACCAACATTGTCAGAGATATCAACCCGTATTCAACGAGCGAAGGGCCTTTCGGGCAAGGCCGAAGACTTGCCTTTTGGAGGTGTCAACGTGATTTTCACCGGCGATTTCGGCCAACTTCGACCGGTCCGAGCTCCAGCGCTTTACAACCACGACTTGGTTTCCAATCCTCGACTACAAACTGCTCTACATCAAACTGGTAAGGGAGTATCAGCACTGAAAGGTGTATATCTGTGGAGGTTAGTGGATACTGTCGTACTTTTGCGAAAGAACCAGCGCCAACACGGGGACGATAATTTCTCTAGTTTATTGCAGAGAGTCAGGGAAGGTAAGTGCGAAGCTGCATATCGCTCTGGACAAGCGGATGATTACAGTACTCTACAGCAACAAGTACTTGCTCGCAATCTGACCAAAGGTGTTTCGCTCGCATCTCCTTTTGATACCTGTCCCGTGATTGTCGGTCTAAAAGCAACCCGAGACGCAATCAACCAACTGCTCCTCAACCGCCATGCGACAAAGATCCGCGCAGAAGTTCATTTTTACTACGCTGTCGACTGGATCCGAGGAAAACAGGTAGAAGGCACGGATCTTCTACGTCTACGGAAATTGAGATCGAAATATACGGAAGAGTCTCCATCAAAGCTCGCATTATTTCCAGGTATGAAAGTGATGATCCAAGAAAATCTCGCATTTGCTAACAACGTTGTGAACGGAGCTATCGGGGTTGTCAAAGACATCCGATACGAACTACAAGACGACGTGCGGGTCCCGGTCGTCGTATATGTTCACATCAAAGGCTCAGGTGCGATCGCTTCTAATGTCGAAGAAGACATAATCCCTATTTTCCCTGTAACGACTAAGTTCATATGGACTCGAACTCCTAAGAACGGTGACATAGCTGCTGATATTGTAGAAGTATGTCGCAATCAACTTCCCTTGCTACCTGCGTACTGTTTTACTGACTACAAAGCACAAGGTCGCTCTCTAGACGTCGCCATAGTCGACTTAGCGTCAGCCAGAACTCTTCAAGGTGCCTACGTCATGCTATCTCGAGTACGAACACTAAATCGTCTTCACATTCTTAGGCCCTTCACCCGAAGCAAGATACAAGGACGTCTATCTGAAGAGCTACGCAACGAATTAAACAGACTGGAACGCTTGGACCAGCTGAGTAAAGAACGTTTTGAGATGTACATGCGCTAACCTCTGCGAGACAGAAGAAATATATCCAAACCGCCACCCACAGAGCATCGATCGCTGACCGAGCAACGTAACGAGTACTGCTTCCCTGAATTGAAGCTTACCAAATATTTGCGAACGACTACAACTAATACAGCTATCCAGCTAATAACTCACTAACTCCACCTTCATTTTCCGCGGAACAATCACCATTACGACGCTCGTGAGTCAGCATTTTGTATTTTATTAACTAGAACCACACATGCTTACTGACTGCACCGGATCGACACTGATTCTCGCATGCGAGATTAGCTTCCCATTTTCTATTAAACCTTGAGCAACATTTGTTATATAAGTACAGCTCTGTCGTGCTACTAGACTACACAGGACCGCCTTCCTGATACCATACATCCTTTTTCAGTACACGACTCACTAATCACTACTCGATCCGAACCCTACCGTTCCCGCCTCGATACAAGTCCTTTTTCAACGCCAACTATGACTCACTACCGCAGTTCTACGAAACATATACTAAAGTAAGTATACACCGAGTACTCCATTACAAAAGCTGATAGAGTCATCTAGTCTCCATCCGGAGCTGCTCGGATACATCGCCGATGAAGCTGATCTCAAGACAGCTCTCCGATGGAGAGTTACCTGCCGGTCAACATATCACGACGTCGCCGCATCCTTGCGACGGAGCCTCTTGCGCAGCCTCTCGCCCTTTTTCCCCCATCCGGGTGCCTTCCTAGCGCACCTAACTCGTTCCAGAAGCATCATTGGCGGTGTTTCCGCGCTTTCTTTCCTCCTTCGCGACGAAAGTCTTCGCTGTGGAGTCCTCGAGATATTCGCACCTCACCCCACCTATTCGACCTTGCTCGAGAGCATGGTAGCCTGTGTCGCCAACAAGTCCTCCATTGTTCGACTGCACCAAGACATACCCCGTATCGGATACGCAGCTGATCGAGAGATCTGCCAGTTCGCTATTTTCATAGTGGCCAAGGAGCGACGGATCATAGTCTATCGATCTGCATGCATCACTCCCCTCTCCGGCGTGGCTCGCTCGCCATCCACCGCGCTCATGAACTTTGTCACGGAACACTCGTTTGGCTGTAGCTACCCCGCATTAACCATGCAACGGCGCTCTCTCCTCTCCAACCGTCGTCTCAATCATCTATCACCAGTCGACACCATCGTCATGGACGCTCTTCTCCGAGCTCGCTTTCACTTTGCAGTTAGCCCCGCTGCATGGTCCAATTTCGCATCCTCTGCCGTCCCCGGTTCAGGTGATCACGTATCACCTCATCCCTGTCTACGTCCCAAATTCCTCTGCCCATTGCAAGGTCGATTCTTCGGCGATAGAGGATGCATCATAGGCCTTCTGGATCCGCTCAGCGACGACGTTGCTATCATCAAATCGATGGGCATTCCTCCTTTCGGGCCCACGATAGCATGGCGACTGGCGTCCTCCTTCGAATGCCCCAAAGCATGTGATGTTCTTGATCCGGTGCTCTATGAATATCTCGTTACATGCCCCGTTCTCATCATCCCGTCTCCATTCCCCGTATCCTTCTCTCCGAAACGCGAGATATCAAGTGGTCCTCATGCTACGACCATTCAACGTACGCAACGACGACGTGCAGCCTCTTTCTGAACAGCTCACCTCAGTCGCTCGGACATGTTGTATGTCCGCTACTTCTTGCATCGACTCCCTATAGTACCGCTTCTATAGGATAATCGTGACGATTTCCACCTCTGTGATGTCACCGACTTGCTATATTTACTTTCATGTCCTCAACTATATGCTCTTCGTCACCCTCTCAGTACATAGCAGTATCCGTTTCATTGCTTTGGTATAAATAGCTGATCATGAGTCTCAAGGCAATAGTCGATCCCGTTGTAGTATACTATAGTCAAACATCTGAATATAATTCGCTTGCTAGGTCCTACCATACTGTTTTCCGCTTGATATTCTCCGATAGTACACAGTCATAGTCAAGCCGCGCAGGCTTGGGAATTGCAATCCGAATCCAGACAGTGATAGCCGCCGTTAGGCATTAAGCCTCCTCCTTCCTCCGCTCACCGCAGAGATTAGAACGGACGTTGTCCGCCCAGCAAGAGGAATTCCCCGGAGACTATTTATCTCTGCAGTACTAATATACTAATACAGCTCGGGGAAGCTGTGAATATAATAAGATGTCCCCTTCTGCACGGTGAGTCTCTTATTATCGATTTTACCTGAGAATGCGACTACCTACTGATTGCAATACGATTTTTAGAGAGACGAACACGGATCTGACCACGAATCATATTATTAGCAGCCGCCGTACATGGCAAGCACGACACACGTCCCTCTACTTCGTCCAAATCGTCAATGGCGGGAAATCTCGCGGACGGCGTTATCGAGCCAGGACCCTCTTCTCCCGCCCCCCCTCCGCCCGTAATTACTACGGTCTCCCACCGAGAACTGTATCAAACCTTAGCCGAGCGCTCACGCCACCATGAGAAAACATTTGAGCAGTTTTCAAGCTCCTCTGTGCTCGGAACCTGGGTCCGCAAGCGCAGGCTCTCCCTCGCCTTCCTCCTTATTCTCAGTCCCCCGTGGCGTGCCGTGGTTGGTCCCGATTCCTGTGCCCGCGGAGCACGCGTTCGAAAGCGACTCTTGTCACTTCCGCACGCCCCGGTCTGTTGACCGTGGGGGACAGTGCGCACGGACCACGGGAGAGAGATAGATATGCTGTGTCTGCGCCCTCCAGCAGCATCTATCATCTACTCTCTTCTCTTCCCCTCACCTTCCCTCGCTCACCCTCTCACATATACCCCACATGCCTATCGCCACCCCAGTCCGACTGCTCACTGCCCTTACACGAGTCGACGTGCGGACACCTCACCTCGCCATCTACACGCCATTCCGCCCTCTGTCCGGCTGTCCGCCGTCTTCTCCCTTGTATGTCGCTCGCCGACATCGTTCGACACGACATTCGATCCCGAGTGGATCGTTGACGACGTGCACCAACTTGCCCAGTCTGCATCTGTGAGTTCACTAAAACTCACAAGCTGATCTTTACTGACTTGGAATATCTCTTTGCAGTTTCTCGCGCTGAGATCCGATAGAGTCGATGACTCGATGTTGTACGTACGGCCTCTACTGATCATCTGCAATACACACACTGAGTGATCTATTAGCTTCGTCTGTAGGGCAGCTGAAGTGACGACCCGACAAAGTCGGACTCCGTTCGCGGGGCTTGTAGTCTCGCGGTCCGAGAACTACTAGGCTCGATCTCGAAATACGTTGATCTGGCTCGCGTTTGTATTGCCCTTTGATTACTGACTACTATAAGGTATATAGTCTAGATATACATAGTGTACGCTTCTACTTCGAATGGGTACAAGTCCGGCAGATTCGGTCGGTCACTCGTGTGGACCGAGAGACAAAGTACGTGTTCATGCGGATTCGATTGCGCGAAGCAGACACTCACCGCTGGCAGGTTGTAACAGGCTGGCACGGCCATCGCCGCGCGGTAATGGTCAGCGCGGACAGGTACGTCCGACTCGTCCTTTGTATTTGCGCAAGCTGACCTGATCCATCTATCTGCGGCCCCAGCTCTTCGACTCGGTCACGCATACACGAGCGTCGCCTCCGGCGGGTACTCGTCAGCGTGCTGGGACGCCGACGTTTCGGACACCGCAGGGTAGGTACATTGGGCAGAGTGCACACATTTTCGGAGACTACTGTTCACCCCTGCAGGTCGCCTACTCGGAGTGTGGCGATCTACGGATGGAACGCGGCGAGAGCATGCGAGCTAAAGCCTCGGCCTCAGGCTCGCGCGCCGCACGCCCCCATTGGCAGTACCGCACACCCGGGGGACGGCCTCAGGCTGAGTGCTGCTTGCGCGTCGATCCCGGAGAATGCTCGCGTGCGACGCCTCTCATGCCATGATATACAGCTGCAGGGATGCATCGGTGAGTCGAGTTTGACCGCGCCGGCCCACATGCTCATTCCTCGAACCGCACACCACACCGCAACTCCTGGGGACACTGGCGCGAGTGCTGGCTTGCCCGAGCCCGTTGATCTCAGAGGAGTGCGGGCATGCGACGCCTCTCATGCCATGATATACACTGGCAGGAATGCGCAGGTGAGTCGCGATCCATCTCGCCGCGCCGGCTCGGTTCGCCTCGAGCTCTAATGCGAACGGCTACAGGCCTCCAGGAGCGCACGTCCGCGGCCGGGGCTGGCTCAAGGAGCGAATGTATATCCGTCGGGCAGCATGTATAGATCTCCCGAGACTGGCTGTTGCCCCCTACAGGTCGCCGAGTCGGAGTACAGTGGACTACAGATGGAGCGCGGCGAAAGTATGCGAACTCAAGCTTCAAGCCTCAGCTTCAGGCTGGCACGTCGCACTCCCCCATTGGCAGTACCGCACACCCGGGGGACGGCCTCAGGCTGAGTGCTGCTTGCGCGTCGATCCCGGAGGATGCGCGCGTGCGACGCCTCTCATGCCATGATATAGAGCTGCAGGAATGCACCGGTGAGTCGAGTTTGACCGCGCCGGCCCACATGCTCGCTCCTCGAACCACACACCGTATCACAACTCCTGGAGACATTGGCGCGAGTGCTGGCTTGCCCCGAGCCCGTTGATCCTAGAGGGGTGCGGGCATGCGACGCCTCTCATGCCATGATATACACTGGCAGGAATGCGCAGGTGAGTCGCGATCTATCTCGTCGCGCCGGCTCGGTTCGCCTCGAGCTCTAACGCGAACGGCTCTTACTTCACCGACAGGCCTCCAGGAGCGCACGTCCACGGCCCGGGCTGGCTCAAGGAGCGAATGTATATCCGTCGGGCAGCATGCATAGATCTCCCGAGACTGGCTGTTGCCCCCTACAGGTCGCCGAGTCGGAGTACAGTGGACTACAGATGGAGCGCGGCGAAAGTATGCGAACTCAAGCTTCAAGCCTCAGCTTCAGGCTGGCGCGTCGCACACTCCCATTGGCAGTACCGCACACCCGGGGGACGGCCTCAGGCTGAGTGCTGCTTGCGTGTCGATCCCGGAGGATACGCGCGTGCGACGCCTCTCATGCCATGATATAGAGCTTCAGCAATGCGCCGGTGAGTCAAGTTTGACCGTGCCGGCTCAGTTCGTCTCGGGTTTTAACGACCCTCACGCTCACAGGCCTCCGAGTATGTACACATCGAGCGAGCTTGCGGGCGCAGGCTCGCGCCCACGCCGTGCAACGCACCGCAATCCCGGCGGACACTCAGCTGGCACGAGTGTTGGCTTGTCCGGACCCGTTGATCCCGAAGTGGTTCGGGCATGTGACGCCTCTCATGCCATGATGTACACTGGCAGAAATGCGCTGGTGAGTCGCGATCCATCTCGCCGCACCGGCTCGGTTCGCCTTGAATTCTAATGCGAACGGCTCTTACTTTACCGACAGTCTTCCAGGTGCGCATGTCCACGCCCCGGCCAGGCTCGAGGAGCGAATGTATATCCGTCGGACAGCGTGCACAGATCTCCAGAGACCGACTGTTGACCCCTACAGATCGCCGAGTTGGAATGCAGCGGACTACGGATGGAGCGCGGCGAGAGTATGCGAGTTCAAGCCTCACTCTCAAGTTGGCGCGTTGCACGCCCCCATTGACAGTACCGCAGACCCGGGGGACGGCCTCAGGCTGAGTGCTGCTCACGCGTCGATCCCGGAGGATGCGCGCGTGTGACGCCTCTCATGCCATGATATACAGCTGTGGCAGGAGTGCACCGGTGAGTCAAGTTTGACCGTGCCGGCTCAGTTCGTCTCGGATTCTAACGACCCTCAAGCTCACAGGCCTCCGGGTATAGAGCCCCTTTAAACTATAAACTATTGGGTTGGCGTCATGAGATTTTGTCGAAAGGACTAGAGATGAGCTAGCTTTTGTTGCCGAGAGCGACGCGCAACGTAGCAACCCGTGACGTCATCCTCATGCTGACTCATGTTGATGGAGAAAAAAAAGTTGGCGCCAGACAGGTGTCGCCGACTCTTCTCAATCTCTATTCAAGCTAGAGATTGAAGCTATAGTACTACAAATCGCTTATGTTCTCTCTGTTTCCTAAGTGCCTTTCGCGATACCTCAACCATGGCTTTTACCGTTGAGTATTTCTCTGTTATCTATCTACTTGGAACCGATTCTGACTGAATCGTTTCAGTCGTTATACTCATTATATACAAAATTCAGGTCGAGCGATAATCTCATCTTATTCTTCGTTTTGAAGCGGATTTCCTTTCCCGCGTGGAGCATTTATCAATTTACGAAACAGATGTCATTGTGTGAGCTAGTCTCGTTGCAATTTTCGCGCTAACAAAGAACTTTGGTATGTAGAACTACAGAGAGATTTCAAGATGCCGTGCTCGCGGTTCAAGAGATAGTAGGATTTCGCAGGTGTCTAGAAGTTGCTTGTCGAGAATTAAGCTCTTAAACCGGTGTAAGTGCCCTTCTACAAACGGGAAAATGGAATAGGGAGTGTATACTGACTCTAAGAGGTTCCAAAGCAGATATTTTAGCGCGTAGAACCGCGTCTTTGTAGTTCATTCTTGGAATCCGAATGCTGAATGTGTAGTCGACATTCTCTGTCATGTGCGTTGCGAATCTGTCGCCCGACATCTTGACAATTCTTCCCGGTAGAGGGCCTAGAATTCGTTCGATAGCTGCAAGTCGCGAAATGGGAGAAGACGTCGGCGGGAATAGCGACCTGCCAAGGTACATCTCGGCCAACACGCATCCGAGAGCGAACATGTCCACAGTCTTGTTCCAAGAGATACCTAAGCTTCTGTTTAAGTAACGTTCCGTTTCAGATTTCATGAGTGCTTACCTAAAGACACCTCCGGTGCGCGATATTGATCTGACCCGACCATCGCATATGCTTCTGTATCAACAATGGTCGCATCGTCGAGATCGATAAGAAATAGCTTGGTATCAAGAAGCTGACATCGTGTAGTCGAAATGATAGGTGAGTAATTCAATTCCGAGATTAATCAGAGACTTACTCGAACTCGTTCTTTTCCACTGTGATCTATAACAGTAGATGTACTTGCGCATTGCAGCATGATATTTTCAGGCTTCACGTCCGTGTGTACGAGTGAAAGCCCATGCAAGACTGAAGAATCCGATTAGACAAGTCGCAGGAAAATCTTTGAGACGTACATTTCAACGCAGTCGCCATCTGCGTCAACATATCGGATATATCTGATGCCGGTAATGGGTAGAGGCCAGGAATGCGAAGCGCGTCCTTGATTGTGATAGAAAGCAATGGCATGACCAGCAACGAAGAAGAAGGAGACACGTCTACGAAGATGCGAAGAAAGGACCTTCCAGGTACAAGACAGGTTTAACGAAGACGGCTGATAGATCTGAGTCGCATACTCACTCTTTCCCCGGACCTTTAGCATCTGCGATGATCTCATAGGCTTGCCTTTCAACTGATATACCGAAGGACTTGTCAGGATGCGCGGAAAACGACTTGATCGCGACCAAGGTATTGTCGGCTAGTCGCTTTGCTCGAAACACGGGTCCTGCGCGCCCCTCGCCTACTTGGCTTTCTACGATATCTAGTGCCACTGTAAGTGCTTATTACTTCGGAAATCTGGTACACCCTACTCACATGTATCGGACAGCATATGTGAAATGTGTATACAGCGTATAATCAACGTCAAGATTTGGAAGAGGTTTCAAGCGCTTCTATTGCCGGGAGAGACTGAAAGTTCCCGTGCGACTACTAACGTACGTACAGGTCGGCCTAGGTACGGCCCTCAAGACGCGTACTAGTTACATGAGTACAGAACAACTCTATCGTGGATCTATTTGGCTCAGCTACGAGCTGCACAGCTATAGCTACGCCGTAGTCAGCGAGGCTCTATACTAACAGTGCGACCGTCAGCATTTGAGTCTTTCTTTCTATGTGCGCAATACAATGCTGACATTCGGGTTACATAGACACAGTAATTGGAGATCAAATCGCTTGAAAGTTTCGTGTCAGCATTCTTTGGTGACCTTCGTTTTGACATGCTCACAAATCAGGCACGCACATTGTTTACGACGTAGGCGTATAAATATTAAGAGATAGAACCGGGTGCCTTACTTCTTGGTCACTAGATGATCGTGTTGTCGTCTTCTCTATCTACGTATGACATCGAATTACCCCCACTGAACCAGTATTGATGATGTCTCCAGCAGACGCAGCAATCACTGACGCGAGAAGGATCACTCGAGCAATGTCCAGGATACCCCCGATGGCTGTTACTTCCAAAAAGCTACACGCCGGTGCTGCAGTAATGTGAGTAACCATAGGATTATTTGTGCATTGCTGAATTTAATTACTTTGGAAGACGGACTGCTCAACTTTGCGCTCGTATCACAGACGCTATGGACTTAGCCACGTTGTCCAGGTGGAGAGTCAGCTGTCGAGCCATGAATAAGCAGGTCGCCAAGACTCTAGAAAACTCCTTGACGTCTATCATCTCCGTGTTTCTTCCAAACACTGCCGACTTTCTACGCCTTATCACCGATTCTCGCGGAGTCATAGGCGGAGAAGCGGCGCTCTCGTTCATCTTACGTGACTCGTCCCTATTACGCGACATCCTCCATATCTACCTTCCAATGGGCCGGTACTACGAAGTCGTCCTGGAACTTCTCGCATATTCAACAGAATACTCCGCGCTACTCACCCTTGTCCTGGAGACAACGATTGTGGAACCTTACACCCGCCTACACGGGATTGGACGGCGAGCGACTTTCCGAACTGCCACCGGCCTCGAGATTCACCTATTCGAATCCGCCACGATGAGTGCATGCACACCACTCAGTCGTTCGTACACCACAATATTAATGAACTGGGTATCCGAGCACTGCTACGGATGTGCTTACCCAGCTCTAACCCTTCACCGTCGAGCACTACTATCCGATCTCGCGATACATTCTTTAACTTCGCAGGAGCTTGCCATGGTCCGCGGTTTGAAAGATGCAGGTTTCCAGTTCGAGACAGGGCCGCTCGCAAGTGCGAATCCCTTGAACATTCCCACCATCATTTCTGTGCCCGGAACGTGGGTCCGCGAGTGCGAACGCTCGAGATTCTGCTGCCCGGACCAAGCACGATATTTCGGAGACCGAGGATCCTTAGTCGGAATTATAGACCCTATGACGTACGATTTTGAGCTTCTTGAACTTCTCCATATCCCACCGTTCGGGCATATGCCGGTCTGGCGCTTTCGATTCTCTTCCATTTGCGATGGTGGTTGCGCGGATATAGACCCTGTTCTAACCAAAAGTGTTACTTCCATTACTGCGTTGTACACTCGCAATTCCGCCCTCTTCCTACCCACTGACATACGCGAGGACGATAATCATGCAGCGCGGTCATCATGTCCCCAACCATATGTTAGTAACATGTCTCGGATAGGAGCGTGGACCATGTAATTGAGACACAAACCAAACATAACATATCAAAACATGGGCAGTTTTTTTGCATCCATTGGGGCCGCGTTTGCTAAATAAGGCATAGCTACCCGTTGACAAAAGATTAGGTTGTAGATCGGGTCCGCGCCGAGAAATTTGCTCCGCAATTTGTAATAGCAATTTTTGACGCGTGGGCGGACTTCGGGATCTTCTCGATATCATGCTGGCGCCAGGTGCGTAGTCTTCCATACTATCGAAGTTTGCATACTTCCTTACGTGAAATAGATGCTAAAGTTCAATTACTACGGCAGCATGCCGCGTCTTCTCCAAGGAGACTAATGGATAATGGAAACCAGCTAATTTGTCAAGAATCTCGGCCCTCGTCTCATCCGGAACACGCTTACTGAGTAGCTTACTCACATCAACCTGCTGCCGCAGCACAATGTGGTTGAAAGGCTCGTGTGGTATGTACAGAAATCTAGAAGAAGCGGACGTGTTAGCTCACTGTTTCCTTGATGCTGTCCAGAACTCCTTCTCCGACTGAGCCCGGGGAGATAGTCGGTGATGATGACTTCGAAGGCCCCGTCGAGTACGCATCATCATATATTCATCTCTACATGGCCCTTAGAGCTAATATCGTTCAACCAGTGTGCCTGAGGATGTCATTTTCTCCGTGATCGAGAACAGCGATCTCGTCCTCCTCCTCCGATGGCGCCGAACGTCCAAGGTTTTTTTCGCCGCTGTCGCGATTGAGCTTCGAGCTCGATACAAGCTTTCCATCCACCCTTTCATAGAAAACACGGCTCTATTCGATAACGCTCTTCGCGCACATGGCGCGGTGGTATCCGGATCCGTAGCTCTACAATACTTCCTCCCTTCTTGTCGCTGGGACGCTGGAGATATGGATATCTATGTTCCAGACCACACGTTCGACGATTTCATCACCGACCTCGTTGCTCCAGACGGCCTGAACTTCTCGCACGTCATCGAGGTTCCGGGTCGTCCCAGAATATCTTCAATTCAACAAGGAATGAGCCTCGTGAAGGACCTGCGTCGCTACATTACTCCTACGCGGCGATACGTGGACGTCATCCGTAGCCCACACCGTTCCCCAATCACCCCGATACAAGGGTTCTGGTCTACATTAGTCATGAACTTCCTCACGCCGGACGGAGCTGCTTGTGGTTTTCCCGAAGCAACTATGGCTTCCCGCGCGTTCGTGAAGGCTGGCTATTTGACACGAGGAGACGAACGAGCGATCACGAAGTACGCACAGAGAGGGTTCACTATCCTCGACGACGAATGGTGGGGGGATACCCCTGAATATGACCCAGGAATGCTACGCTACTTCGGCGAACGACGCGGTCTAGTCTTCGACTTCCGGACTGCAGTCGATAGTCGCCAGCCACTTTTCCCCATCACGCCTACACGTCAAGGCTGGTATATTCTCCGACCGTTTCCGTCCGCACCAGTGAGTAGAATATATCCTCTTCGTGACGTCGCTAGCTTCATCCACTGAATCAGCTTTTTAGATCAACGAATCCGAAGATACGTGAATATGTAGCAAGTATATTTGCAACTCGCTCTGTCCGTCTCAATAGCTCATGCGAATTCACAGACTGAATCCAGCTCCTTAGTATGATATCATGCCCTGTACTATCGTCTCTCTATAATATGTACTATTCTACTATTATGAAGTAGACGATATAAAAGTTGCGCTGTCTTTGACCACTGTCCAATCTCACTGCGGGCAGTTCTGTGGGGTACATCTAGCTTCTAGGGTCCCGTCATGGCCTACGAACTTTCTCCATCACTCCCACTCAAATTCAGCTGCCCCCGCGACCTCGAGAACGGGCATCTCGTTAAAGAAGTAGAGTCCCCCATTCGAGTCTTATATGTAGCCTACTACAAATCCGTGTTTCGATTGGATGCGAACCTAGATCGTTCATTCTCGATCTTCGCGGAAAGTAAGCACCTCGTGTTGGTTGGCTGACAGGTTTCGTAACCTCCGTCTTCTGCTCGTAAGCAGGCAGTCTTAGCTGACACCATAATCATTCGAGGAACAGATTAACCACGTGTGCGCATCTTGTTCTTCTGAGGCTCGTCTCTCTAAAGACCTCTCATATCGCCACAGCTTCTCTACTTCTGAATCTTGTTCTGGAGTCCGTCGTCCATTCGCGTTTCTACCACTCCTCTTCCTCTGCCCACCGTGTCCTCGTATCCGATTTCCTTCACCATTCGCGTCTCTACCACTCCTGTTCCTCTGCCCACCGCGTCCTCGTTCCGACTTTCTTCACCACTACAATCGAACTCTGTTACCGACGCGATGAATGTAAGCCAATATCTTCGAGGGAGATTCGAATTCGCACTCATTTGTCGTCGCAGCTTTCCCTACCATCGTTGACGGAGCTCGTTCCTTTCGCGGCCGGCTTCGACGAGCACATGAATCGACAGTCTTGCTACAGTTGTCATAACGGCTCTCGGCCGGTACGTTGGATATGATGTCGTCTTAACTCTCTGAACTCATCATGTTCTAGTGCTTCGGCGATATCGATCACCCTTGTCTCCGCTGCCAAGGAATTGGACAACCTTGCGACCGTGGTCGAGCAGTTCCTTGCGTTCATAGCGCACAGCCATTCGCTATGCAAGTTCCAATCTTCTGTATCTGTCGCAGTATCACGTCAACGCTCTCAGGTACGAAGGTTCAACTCGAACCTACCTCTGTCTACAATATCCCATCGCCGTCTCCCTTTGTTCTTGATGCACCATTGTCACCACTACCTTTCGACTTCCTCAACGACGTACATTCCCCGTCTCCTTCGGCCCTCCAAGACGGTCGCGAGAAGTCTCCCTCTACCATTGGTCTTGGGCTAGACATAGCGCCACCTTTTGAAGTTGGACCTGACTTGTCGCTAAGTTTGGAATACCCGAGCGACATCAGCGAATACGGCGGATCAGTTCACAGCCTTCATGGAAGTCCACACTCGTCCACGTCTACAATGTCTTTCCTATCGCACCCAGTTCCTATTCGATCACCGTCTATAGACGTGATGAGCGACATCTCGGCGCAGATGGTCACTCCTATTACTCGTGTAAGTACTTTGGACTGCAATCTCGAATGAATGCCATGTACTTACGAGTTATTTACAGATTGGTACACCTGCGCTACCGCATGTCGAGTTAGCTATCACTCGCGCGATATCTTTGCCATCGTCACCTACTCTTGAAGATCTTCCTCAGCAGAGCCACGACACGATCCCGTTTCTCGATCTCCGATCCCTCGTCCCTGTCCACCAACCCTCTCACGCCACTCGCATTGCGACCTCCAGAGTTGCGACTGCGCTCAATGACTACATATCCGAACCACTAGGACAGAGTCCCATTCCGCATCTTCGTTCTGGGAATACGTCGGTGAGTACAACTATCAGCCACACGATGCTCGCACTCACCTAATTATACAGCTGAGCTTCCCAGCTTCTTCTGCCCATCGCTCCGACATCCTCGCATCCCCTGCTCGAAGCATGGTACCTTCGGACACCGCTATGAGCTCGCGCCACTCCGCTTCGAATCTCGAAGCCTACATTTCTCGCGATCAGGAAGATCGAACGGGATCTCCTCGTCCGCTTTCTTCGGATTTCCATGCTGAATACGGCTCGCCCAGATTGCGACTCGAAAGAGATGCGCTTGTGTACACGACATGGCTTCGCGAGAATAGCACTCAAAGGTTGGGCTTTTTCAGACGTGATCCAAGCAACATCGAGCTGGAGGCCGAACTTGGTCCTGGCGACGTTACACGGTCAGCTGCGGATCTGTCAATCGAGGCTATCGTCGACGCCCGTCAACGCGACTCCTCGACCGTTCTAGGGAATCTCGAACTCGCGGATGGCTCGCTGCAGCAATCGCAAGAATTCAGATCGCATGTCGCGGAAGGAGTTGCCGGGCCTGAAATATCAGCGTCTTCGACTGAAGTTCCACAGGCTAGAGCATCGGTAAGACGTACTCCTCTTTGTTTCTGAATTTCTGTTGACGTTATACTTGCAGAAGCGCCGCAGGCTTGACGAGTCCGACGGAGAAAGTTCTTCATCAGCAATTCTGTACAACGGAGTCACTCGCTCCTATTCGTCACCTATGTCTGTCGTCTCTATGTCCAACGGTATGTACTTTACCCATTTAACGCGACATATCATCTTCTGACCGGTTATATGTCTTAAGGTAACCGTCGTATGTCGACGCGAAGGGTTCGTCGACCTTGAACGTAGGGTTTCTTGATGCGGAGGCTTTATCAAGCAACGAATGCGAACGAGAGCTGGAAATGCAGAAGAATATTAGCGTATTTGTTCGGGAATAGGCAGAGTTGAAAGAGAAGTTATATCACGCTGTACCATGTATTTTCTCGTCTGATCCTGTCGCGATGTCTCTACCTATTCTACTTTGTCTCCGCAACAATCGGCGTTCATCTGACTGTTTTGAAGGCCTTCGGTCATATTACAAAGGTTAGTAGTTTCTAGGTAGATCCTCTAAGTATCAGCAAACTCCGGCTGGAGGCACTAGTTGTTTAAGTGTATTTGTACACGAGCGATTGACTGTTTACTACTATTTGTACACACTCCAAATTCGCTGCGTGTTTGCGTACTATCATCCTCGCGCACAAGTCCTGTAAGTTAATTTTCCATCATGGTTAAAAGAATAGCTCTAGACGGTGTGCCGCGTCACGGTACAGTCAGCCATCTCTTAGACATTCTAGCCCACTAACATTTACTTTTCCAGATGCTGACTTCGGTCTCTTCATGCGCATGAACCGGGTTTATAGAAAATCATGTGTTGAATCCATCTATCTACAGTCAGAAGTAACTTCGGTCTACATGTATTCCACTACATGTTTGTCCGCCCTCTACTCGCAACCACTATCCCGCTTTCTCTTCGACCCTTAGCCGAGCGTGCAGATTTGGATGAAGACGTCGAAATCGAGATGACTTCGAGTCCGACGCTCAGTCCATTGTAGAGGCGTCCGCCATATCAGCGATAACCATATCAGCGGACGCCGTCGTGATCGTCGAAGCACAGACAACGCTAAAACCAGGTATGTGAAGCCCACCACGACATTAGTGCGTCGAGACTCAGGTGATGAACAATGGCACTAGCGGTTTGGGATCAGCCTTCCGCTGAAACGCAGCAGAACTTCCTCTTTCTGCAGCTAGTTCTATTGCTCATCCAGTGGCAGACGACATCGCTGAAGATTTGCATGCTTGGATGAGGATGTTATCGCACTACCACGACTCTGGAGAGCGACTCCGTACTCGCAATGGAACACTTACTCGTAGACGCGGACGGTATCGCGAACACTCGCTTACGGACCGGCTTGTTCGGCGCAAGGACGAACTAGAGCCTCCCCTGCACCGGCATAAAGATAACGTTCATAGTACAACTCGTCCCAAACATGATATCAAGCCTCGTATCCATAGGAAGGACGACATTGACCTCCGGTGTAAAGACGACACTGAGCCGCATATGCGGCGCAAGCACGACATCGAACCTCGCCTCCGTCGCAAAGGCGACATTGAACCTCCTCTCCGTCACAAGGATGACACCGCGCTCCACCTCGTCTTCCCCTCTCCAGATACACAAGTTTACGCCACCCTCGCGACGAGTGGCATGCTCCAAGAACGTTATTCGCCCCTTCCACCTCCCGTCCTTCGCGTCGACGCTCCCCCGAGGTGGAGGACAAGTGCTATCCGACTGTCTGGTGAAGCCTTCGGAGTTGAGCAGCATGGCCTCGATACCTTGCCCCCCCGCCTATATACTGCTGTACATACGAGGACGATTCTCCTGAACCCTCCGACCCTCGTTGATTCGTGCTTCTTAATTCTTCCTATTCCTCGCTCCTGCCGCGTCTTTCACGAACCCTTTTCCTTTTCTATTGCAGGACCTCCTCCTCTACCGTCGCATCCGCGCGAATCCCCGCCCCCAAGGCGCACTGTTCCTGCATCCTGGGGCCAGCGTACATCAGATACATCGGACCAGGTTCAAACGGAGCTCGGGAGCCCTCACGCTTTGAGCGTTCAGACGCTCCTCAACCCCGACGATATCAGGATAACAATCCCATCGACATTGTTCCTCAGACGAGAAGAGGAATGTAGAGATTCCAGAGGCAGACTTCGATAACTCCAAACAAAGACGTCTGAATAACGACCAAGCGACGCCCCGCCGCCCTGGTCTGGATTTCCCAGCCTTGGTGCCATCTCTTCCGGCGAAACCGGTGACGGCTCCCTACTCTCCTCACACATCCCAGGCTGATCAGTCTCGTAAGTCGTCTCAGAAAATCGCAAGTATCGTTGAATCTTGACTCTGCGTATCGCACAAAGCGTAGGCGGGCACTTCTTCCTCCGCAAGATGAGCATTGAAGGAACAGGCAGTCGCAACCGTCGCCTGCCAATTTCGCAAACTTAAAGCTGCCTATCAGGATTCAGAGTCCTCTCCCCAGAGAGTGAGTCGCCTTCAATTCGGGTTTTCACGCTTCCTAATGGCAGAAGAGTCAACCACTGTCCAGCGAATCAGATGAAGCCGCTGAGTTTCACAGATCAAGGTGCCGTGCCTCTCTACGACACTCCGTCTGGCCATATCAGCCATAAATCTGTTTGGACTTACCCCGAGAGCACCAGCCCAATCCCACCAACGAGACCGGGTGCAAGGAATGGACGCATTCACGCGACCGGTCCGCCCAACACCTTAAGTCGTGGTATGCGCGGTCCGAAGGCCATGGACGTCGATCCGCCACCGTCGTCCAGCAGACCGCGTGTTCCTCGCACAGCGCCGCCAAGAGGCATCCACTCTGACCAAATAGCCGCTACAGCCTTGGAGGGGCTCCTGCGGGCACCCAGGGCTATGGTTCCTTCTTTGGCACCTTCGCCATCGTCCCCATACAACAATCGTCCCGCAGGCTTTCCCAAAAACAACTACGCTCGTGGACGAGGTTGTTAGGTTCCACCTGGAATGGATGGGCGTTAGGAACTAAACGATGTTGGGCGTCGGCCTAGTCAATTCGCCTCTAGCCCTGTTGAGCCGCCTCAGCAAGTGACGCCTCGTGACTTCCCTGAACGGCCGTCGGGTCGTGTCCATGATGTAGAGGTGAGCTTTTACTGGTGCAACCTGATCGTAAAGCTGATCTGCTTCGTAGCCATGCGCAGGACGAGGACGCCCCGGGGTAACGAATGCTACCCGGCAACCAACAATGAGCGGGACGAATAACGCTAATATTAAGGGAAGATACGACAACTCAACGTCGCTCGGGTCCTACGCGCCGCGCCGCCACCACCACCATTCCAATCTAGCAACAATGGGTACGTTCGTCTTCGTAACATGCGCAGTTCCCTGACGGTAAACAGTCGACGCTATTCCCGTCTTCATCCGAAGCATCTATTCTAGATCCTCGGCGTCACGATCATACAGGTCGCCGCCTTTCAGTGTCCACCAGTGGCTCGATGGTTTGTGTTGTATCAAAGTTGATCATATCGTAGCTCACAATATGTATAGCGCGGTCGTGGAGCCCCAGAGCCCATAGACGATCGGATCTCGCCATCGAATTCCCGTCAGGTATGAAGCACTCCTCAACATCATCTGTATACTAGCATGCTCACGCCCTCGCAGTCCCGATTTGCCCCGCCCCCCCACCTGCGGCTAACACATCCAATGCGAGCGCGGATAATGAAGAGCGTGATTGGTCGACCCGATAATAGATGCAAGCTGCGCGGGGGCGGATGATGCGAGATAATGAAGATCGTAGTCTGAGAGACTTTACAGAGTATGTGCCATGGGTTCACGTCGTGTCCTAATCTGACGTTTACTTCTTCCGATAGTGTGGACTGGTCCAGACGTATCGACCTTCCTGTTCGACGCGATGACCTACCTCCCCGAAGCGATGACCTACTTCCTCGACGCGACGAACCTCCTGTGAGGCAGCAGCAGCCTAGCCCTCCCCATGGCAATTTCAAGCTCAAATAGGGGTCAAACCAGGTCGATGATTCGCATCGCCGACTATTTTATTTCCTTCCGCCTCGGTCCCCACGGATTACCCTAGGCGTGACTGACCACGGAGGAGTCCCCTACAGAAAATCGGCGCGAGGAAGAGCTTCCGCCGGTGAAGGTCCACCCAGATCGCGTACGTCTACTCTCGGCCGCGATGACGGGTTCCTTCGATGCGTCTGAGCGGGGAGGCAAACCAGTACGCGACAATCGTCGGGGACCCGACAGGGCGTAGGAGTACGCGGGCGACCGAGGGAGGGACCTCACTCGAGATCTCCCTCCCAAACCCGAAGACGCTCGCATGGGCCCTCCCCGCGACCGTAGCCCTCCGTCGGAGAACGGCTACCGCCCGGGCCTGAAGTGCGGGGGGTCCCTCTTGACCGCCTTACCCTCCCCGACTCCCCGCCGCACGAAGGTGTGTCGTCGCTGCGCGACCGGGTCGACCTTCTCCCGCACGGCAGCATCTAGAGCCTCAGCAGCCTGCGCAGCGAGTCTATGATGGACATGGACAACGATCTCCATCGGGGATGATGGGTCCGAGGGCAGAGGTGGCGGGCGGGGCATGGGGAAAGGACGGAACATTAAGCCTTGAAGGGGTAGAAGGAATGGCGCCCCGTGAAAAGATCTGCGTTGTGTTTGCGGGCGCCTGGTTCTGGCAGGATGAGAAGCGAATCGAGTTTGGACTTTGCACCTGCATGTGTACGCTGTTTGGCTCGTGTTATGATCGATAGGCCTCTTCGCAAAATACTAATGATATGTCCTTGTTGTCAATGCATTACTGTTGAAGTCGTCGTACGCTGGTCTGGTGGTGGGTAAGATACATCATACCACAAACAAGCACAAACAACACTAGTTTGCAAACCGTCCGAACTTGTGCGCTCCTTAAAGCGACTTCAACCTTGAGCAGGTTTCTATAGGGATCGAAGACAGAATACAAGGCTTAGACCCATTTCCCAAACTTCGACATACTAGCGAGCCGCCTTAAACCTGCCAACTTCTCCGAATCAACCCTCCGGATCTTCAAGCTTGTAACATGACGCAGCTTGAATTCGAATCTCAACTTAGTAGTCAGTCGCTCGAGGTAGTTTCATCACTTGAGATCTCTATATCGGTAGCAAGAGGACAAGGACTGGGCTGATGACTCGTTAGGAACCTCGTACGCTTGAAGCGGTGAATGTGAACACCAATGCCACCACCTCCCTTCACGACGGCATTCTTCCGTCGGGCCAGCAGGTCATGCTTATTCTGGTCGGATTGATTGGCTCTGGAAAGGTACTGCTAGTCTTCTCTTCTATATTATGCAGACGGCAAATCTGAAATCGTTTATTGGTACACACTGTGCGGTGGCAACGTATAGTCTACGTTCGCGGAAGCACTCGAGCGTCGTTTCCCCCAATTCAGATGGTGCAGCCAAGATGACCTCGGCGATTGGAGAAGCTTAAAAGCACTAGCAAGGACTTAGCTCAGAGATGGCCTATCTGCTTGCGAGCCGTCTACACCAAGGGAATATCCTCCCTGGTTTTAAAACCGAAGGGAGGATATTCCTCCCCTCTTATCACCGCCCGTCACTCGCGTATCTCCCGCTCCCGCTCCGGTCTCACCCCGGCGCCCGTCCCTCTCCCCTGCGCTTATCCCCCTCTCCCCGCCCTCTCCCGTCCTCGACCGTGCGCTGCAGTTCAGCGTTCAACGTCTCTCCCCACCGTCCGCTCCGCGCCGCCCGCTCTGCTCAGCCCGCTCCCCAGCGCTCGTTTCTCCCCGCAGCCCGCCTCCCCTCCTCGCTCCGTCTTTCTCTTGCGCACCGACTCTCTCTTGCGCGCCGTCACTGTCGCCGCGCCGTCCACGTGTCAAGAAACCTGCAACGGGTGCAGCGCGCCGTCTGTCTCGCGTCCGCCGTCTGTCTCGCGTCCGCCGTCTGTCTCCCGCCCGCCGTCCCGCGGTCTGTCTCGCGCCCGCGTTCTCTCTCGTGCCCGCCGTCTCTGTCTCGCCCGCTGTCACTGTTGCCGCGCCGTCTGCGTCTTAAGAATCCTGCGCCGCGCTTTGGTCGCGCCGTCCGCGACTGAAGAAATCTGCCACGGGTGCAGGCCTCCCGCCGTCTCTCTCCCCCGCCCGCCGCGCCGTCACTGTCGCCGCGCCGTCCGCGACTCAAGAGACCTGCCACGGTTGCAGCGCCCTCCCGCCGTCTCTCTCCCCCGCCCTCGCCCACCCTCGACGCGCGGCGGGCGGGGGGGAGAGACGTCGGGAGCTCGAGGCGCAGGGGAGAGGAACAGGAGCAGAGAGGCGCGGGGAGGGTGAGACTGGAGCGGGAGCGGGAGATACGCGAGTGACGGGCGGTGATGGGAGGGGGGGAATATCCTCCCTTCGGTTTTAAAACCAGGGAGGATATTCCCTTGGTGTATAGTCTACTGCTTGCATAGATAGGACCAACTAGATGAAAGGTGAGCATACCTAATCTGGATTATCCTCCGAGTATTTTGCTGAACACACAACCCGCGCCGATTATTATCTAGTCAAAGTGCACATTGGATCAACATTGCATACGAGCGTCCAAGAACCTATGTGTGGGTGATCGTCTTTGACACACCGTACGAGGTCAGCCATTCATCGTCGTCCCTTCCGTCAGCGACTCTTACATCGGAGGGATGCGGCCGAATAACCCGGGCTGAAGCACTGACCCCCCGAATGCACGCTAAATCAAGCCGTCCCGACTATCCCGCCTCCTCCGTAGCTCTCTCCTTCGTTTATCTACTATGCAGTCCCTCGTCGCTGTTGATTCTAACATTCTAAAGCAAACTGCACGTATACTCGCCACACTTGCACTGCGCGCACAACCCGCCCACGTCCAAAATCCTGTCTTGAACAAGGAGATCAAGAATTACCGTTGACTATGTCATTGGACCTCCTCTCGTTTTCACATCTCGTGAACCGTTCAAAGTTGACTGACTGAAGGCGCTACTATATGCAGAACCCCAATGAGCCCTCGAAGAAACCGACACTACAGACCAATTCCGTCGAACTCAACCAGTGCGACTTATGGTCAGTCCACTCTACCACTTGGCCCGCGCGCGGATGTTTGAACGGTGCTCCATTTTTCCATCTAGATCCTCGACGCACTCATCAACGTCAAAAATAAGATTGACTCTGCCCTTCCTTTCCTTTGGCCATGTCGTGAGTACATCTGCGGCTCATGCGTCATAAACAGCTATGCCAGAAAATGTCAGTATTCCTCTGCAGGACTAACAGGACCGCGTCCAATGACAATGACAATGACACTAATATCTACCCCCTCCCGCTCGGTAAATAGCTCCTTATTATGTCGTGTAAAAGGCAAATCGGGTAACCCGAGCAGTTTACATCGTCAAGGACATTGTTCCCGTTCTCACTCAATTCTACAAGCAATATAAGTCTATCGAGCCCTACCTCTAGATCGGCAGCTCACCACAGACCACGAATTCCTTCAGGCGCCAGAGGACAGGAAGAAGTTCGATAGGTATGTCTCTGATCCCCTTTTCGAATCGCCATCCACACATCCGCCTATGCTCCGTTCTTCATGTCGTCGCATCAAAACTGCAGTAACTTGTATCTCTTATGGTCATGGACTTACGTGCTTCATGTAGCATGCACGAGTGCATCCTCTGCACTTGCTGCTCGACTTCTTGCCCAAGTTATAGCGGAACTAGACTAGTACCTCGGCCATGTGACCCTCATAGCTGCCCACGTCTTTTCAAACAGCACCAAGAAGGCCTCGTATAGATAGCACCAAGAAGATCTCGTACAGACGTTCTACGTATGTACTGGCCACATATATCTTTACAAAGTTAGCTACTTCTTACTGAACCATTTCTCCTACAGTTGGACGAGGACAACCACGTATAGCAATTTCACCGCAAGGTCGCGGACTCTTACCGGCGTGCCCGTACACGTCGTCGACCACCTCCTTGAACCGCCTTTCCACTTTCATCTTCCATGCTAGGATCCTCCTCCCGCGTGCTGCCATTGCCACGACCGGGAACCAGCCGGTCATCCACAGCATTATCGCTCCAATTCTCCGACGAATCCGACGCTGTCGACGCAGTCGACCCACTACCCAACGGACTTCTGTTGTCCTTCCTACTCTCCCCCAATCCTTCAAGCAAGACGAAGTCATCTGCAGCTCGCTTGAGCCCTCGACTCGAGCCTTCACCGACTGAGGAAGGGGACGCTGCTCTGTGCGAGTTCTCCATGTCCGCGTCAAGCATCTTCTCGTCAGGGACATCCAGCCCTCCAACAGGAATTTGCAAGCCCGCAAGTCCGTCCAGTGGCACGGTTTCTACGATCTTGACAGGAACGGCAAGTACTTCGTTATCGTTACCCTCTGTTGGCGACGGCAATTCTCGTACGTCAGATGTTACTAAACAGTAAATGATTACAACTCACCAGTTATCGACTCTCCTACCGTCAATGCACTCCTTTCTCCACGATCCAGCACAACTATGTCCATATCTTCGTCTACAGTCGACTCTTCGGGCTCGAGTTCTGATGCAGCCGTGACCCGAACCACGTCAACCGGTGAGTACACCGGGAACCAGTCTCGGTTCCCAATGACATAGCTGATGCTGAATGCGATCGCAACCACATCTCCACGTCGCAGGCGACCCGGTTCACAATCCTCGATGTTCCGAAGCGTGCTTCCCTCCAGTGCAAAAACGTTCGGGCGAGCTGGGTTTGCGCGATACGAACGCGAACGCATATCAGCTTCTCGCACCCAAGGATGCAAGTATGGAGGAGGATTCGGTTTCGGTTCCCCGTCCCGCACAAGCAAGAACATCGGAGCTTGCATAGTGAATCGAATCATAGAGTTCGGATCGTGTCCAGATTGCCAAGTACGACGCGGCTTCGCATGTGGGGCGTTGAAACCAGGAACGGTTTCCATGTATGCTTCAAGGGACTACCATCACCGTCAGTAATGTCCACCTTTTGTGTATGATGATATGATATAGCTCACTGCTTGAATGAAATACAGGCCACGATCGTCCGTAGTGTCAAACGTGTATCCGTAGTGACACCGAACTGACGCAAATGGGAAGCTGCCCGCTTTCACGGTCAACCACGACAGAATAGTACGGAACCGCCTCGCGTACCATCTGTTCCGGTCTTGACCCAATAAGGGAGCTGACTTCTCGGGGAGCAAGTTTCCAGCTTCCCGATGATCCGCGCTTGCCAAAATTCCAGCATAACTGAACACTGCAGGAGTGTTCGTTCCTTTGACACATAGCTAACGGTCCACCGGTAAGTCACTTCAATCAGTACCCGCTTGAAACTAAAGCTAACGAATAGTACTCACCACCCACTCGATCGCACTAATACGCTTTGCTTCGAATACTTGAGATGGCTTACACACCGAGCGGTAGGCTTGATCCAGAGGGATGTCGCTCTCACGAAAGCGGCGTTTCTTCCATGACTTGACGATAGCTTCGGTATCAGAGGCGAGAGCTTGTTCCATGTTATCAGTCGAGCAACTCCCACCCGTCCTAGGTGAGTTTATATAACCGTTCGCGCCGCTCGCGCCTTTCCGAATTTGAGACCTCCTTCCGTATAGTCATCCCACCTAAGCACTTGTAGATCACTATGTACACTATGTATCTCGATTCGACAGCACCTCTGTCACATTGTAGCTATTTCGATGTGTAACATCATTTACATGTCTGTACGCTTACACATTCAGCCGCCCTTATTAGGTTGTTTATAACGCAAGCAATGTTTTCGATCCACTACATACTATGTCAGCATGACACACCCCTTTCATTCCCTGTGCACTACATGGATACATGGATACATGTGTCGGCTGCGTCTCTTACATGACGTATTAAACTTACTCATCATGTGCTGCCTAAGCTTCATACTCTGCGACTTAACAACCGCACACAAACCTCCACACAACTCATCTCTCGAACGGTTCAAACCTTACAGAAATTTGCAGTGTCCTCCACGCTCTAAAAACCACCTAGGTTAACTCTCTGCGAACTCTCCCTAGACCTAGTCAACTATGGCACGCGGTCGATCACGGGTTTGTCCCATTCGTCCATGGTCCCTTAGCCAACTAATTACCGCGCTAGACTCGTCCAAGCATACAATCCCAGACTTTCCATGCGAGACGTGCAGCCATACTTGGTTGGAACAAGCGTGTTCGTGAACAAAGATACAATGTAGGTGGTTCCACCTAAGTTCGGAACGCACTCACATCTGTGCAATATTTCTAGTCATCATATCGCACTCCAGTGAAGGCGCTACTCTACCCAATAGGTGGAACGCATCCGATTACTCTATTGTTACCACCTGAGCGACAGTCAGACAGCGCATGGGAACATATGTTCGATGATATCCCGTACATCCAGCGATGGTTCCCATTCGGATTCTTTCAAGACCAAATCGGAGGCATACCCGGTTCCGATTTTAGACTGCGGAACAGCTACACTGTCCTCTCGACACGTCGTTCCTCCGAAACACCAGTCAATGACACTCTGGCTAGAGCCTTAGGAGTTACCTACCGAGGGAACGTCCTCGTGATTCGCCATCATGCACGCAGACCGCTAGAAATCACTAGTATGCACTCCTCGGAACATCGCTTCGTAGACTTGATAGTACAACGGTGCGTTCCACTTTTGCGTTGTACTAGTGCACTCTAAATTTGATTTATATTATAGTCATTTGCGCTACCAATTAATCTTCGCCGGCGGAGATGATTAATACTGTCCTTATGTTCGTAGTTCCTGCTAATAGTGTACTGGAGCATACCGCATGCTTCTCTTCTGTAACTTCGTCGCAAGCGCATTGGGCTGGATCCAAATGTAACGTTATGGGTGACACGTTTCGCAATCAAAGTAACTATGACTTGTTCTGTTTTCTCCTAGTATATACCACTAGATTATAGATCAAACATAGATCTTGAACTTGATTCTGCTTGTCGCGTCGTACAACTCTGCGATGTCTGGAGTATCGCGAGATTCTCCGACTTCCGAAATGCTCCGAGTACGCTACGATAGTTCAACCGTGACTTCTCTACTTCGGCGCGTACTATCATGTTCTTCTTAGCTGCCCGCTGTCCAATTCAATCTTAGATTTTTCATCGAATCTCTCTCCGAGTCCCTCTCCGCACTACAGATATTGAGCTAGCGATCGTCTTGCGGCCCGAATATACCATAGGAAATTCATCGCAACCCTCTATCGCCACCATCGATATGAACCGGTAGACCTTCTAAACCTCGATCTATATATTACTTAGCCTTTTCCGCTGCATCCCAATGAGACCTGTTCCGCTCCAAAGCTTTTAGTACGTCCCTGCATTTCTGATTTCTCAGCTTACCAATGCTAATTAAGCGATGACAGTAGCAAACCTCATGCTTCCATTTCTTCGACCACGCCTGGCGCACCCTTGCCTCTACACGAGCTTGATTCGCGACCATCATCTACATATATACCCTCGGGCTCAAGGTCGACAGCAACTACGTACTACTCCCCACTGATTCTTCCAGTAGCCGAACATTGACATGGACAACCCCGTCTCTGCCCCCATGGTATTGAAGCGCAGTATGTCACATTTTACTCTCTTATGCTCCTTATACACTATATACTCAAGCTTTACCTGACAGACGGGTAGGCGCGACTAGCTACTGCCTATAGTTGTAAGCTGATAAGCTGATAAAATTCAGCGCTCTACAACCGTTCCGCCCTGCTAAGGTAAGAGACACACCTATGGTATTCTGCTCTACTCGCGTGCTTATAGTCTCCCAAAGATTCTACAAACATTGAAGACTGTCCGTACATATCGTTAACCTATACGCAAATTCTCCCTAATCTTCGTTCGCGCAGATATCTTGGGATCTCGATACAAACTTTCTCAAGCTGAACTCGTGAGTGTGCTTTTGATCCATGTCTATTCAATACTTCTTATCGTTCTTCAGTATTGTCGACATAGTGGTAGCTGGAATATCTGCTCAGATTACGGCGGACGAGCTCTTGGTCAGTATCTATCTATTACTACACCGATTGTATTCCTTACTAACACGCCCGATCAAGACGTTCACCGCATCAGCAGCTGCTTCGATGACAGCCCATCACCCTGACTATAGCATTCTGGCTGGACGACTTCTTACCTGCTACATACACAAGACTGTAGACAAGTCCTTCGCGTGTTGGGTACAGGCTAATGGTAAGAACGTTCATTTCGCTTTACGGAATTTTGCGAATTGAAGCGTCTATCCATCCCGGACCAAAAGCGACCGTCTTGCAACTCCATCCCTTTCTGGTTCGAGCGGTTGAGTTGCATGGTCCTGAGCTAGACGATGCTATAGTCCACTCCAGGGACTTTGATCTGAACTAGTACGCTCTGCTTCATCGCGACAGGATTAAACTGACCGATTTCCAGTGTCTCCGTCCGCACTCTAATGCACAGTTATTTGGGTCAGGTCGACGGCCAGTGTCGTGAACGACCTCAGTTCATGTACATGCGAGTTGCTATTGCAATTCACGAGACCGACCTCCCGGGCATCCTTCGGACCTACGAAGCGCTATCGCGACGATTGTACACCCATGCGACGCCGGTATTGTACAATGCAGGCACTACGAAACCCAACTTCGCGTCCTGCTTCTTGTACCATCCTGATCCCGCTTCCGCCTCCAGTCTACTCCGAAGCGCGTCAGAAATTGATACGCTATGGTCCTCTCAGGGTGGCGTTGGCGTGTACCTAGGAGCTGTCCCTAGTCGCAGGTTCGCGTCGTGAAAAGTTTCTCTCGCGTTATAGCTGCTCACCATTTTGCACAGACTTTTCCCCGTCCCTAGACCCGGTATCATGCAGCTTCTTCGCATCTACGACAGCCATGCATCCTACATTAACTCCTCGGACGTCCGTCGATCGCCTGTCGCGACCGCGTACATCCATATTTGGCACGATGACGTCCGGCAATTCGTGGAGTGTCGGACCACTAGATGTCCGCCGTCAGCTAAAGTCAACAATATCTTCCTTGGACTTATGGTGCCTGATTTGTTGTAAGAACGCCGTGTTCATGGCCCTTTACGCGTTTTGCTGATACTGTCTACACGTATAGCATGATACGGCTGAGGATGGATATGCATTGGACCCTATTCGACCCATCTAAAGTACCTGGTCTCGATGACTTGTATGGCGACGAGTTCGTTCGTGCCTACGAAGCATTCGAGCGGGAAGGACACGGTCAACCCGTCCGCGCATCAGAGCTCTTTGGCCAGATTTGCAGCGCGCAACGAGAAACTGGCGGCCCTTTCATTCACTACCTCGACGCCATCAACAGTATGTTCACCCCGTCGAGAATATTTCCTCCCCGTTTCTAACTGTATTGAAATCAGACAAGAACAATCAGAAGCACTTGGGCGTCGTCAAGACCTCTAACCTTTGTACGGAGATTGTACAATACTCTTCGACGACCGAAACGGCGGTCTGCACCCTCGCTTCTATTGCGCTTCCACGTTTCGTACGCGACGATCAGACTTTCGACTTCGAAGCTTTGCATGAAGTGGTCAAGCTAGCAGTGCGCAATACTGACGCGTTCATCGACCTCACGCGTTATCCTACTACCGAGACTAGGAACTATGCCCTCCGCGCAAGAGCTGTCGGAATAGGCGGACAAGGACTTGCGGACTGCTTCCGCAACATGCACATGGCTTTCGGGTCTTCTGCAGCTCGCGCTTTCAACGTCGATGTCTACGAGACCATATATCACGCCGCTTTGGAAGCTAGTTGCGAACTTGCCAAAGTTCACGGAGCTTGCCCTGCTTGGTCAGGTTCCCCTGCATCGGACGGCGATCTGCAGATGGACTTGTGGGAAAGGTCACCTTCCTCTCGTCACAACTTTGCGGCGCTGCGAGAACTTATCCGCAAATACGGACTACGGAACTCCGTGCTCACTGCGCAAATGCCGACCGCTTCTACGTCTCGTATTATGGGTAACTCCGAAGGTACCGAGCCCCGCACCAGGTACGTGCTTAAGGAGTACACTATTACATATACCCCAGATTCTGATACCATGCAACTACCAGTAATATCACCACGTACCATCTTCAAAGTGGCGAATACACCGAGATCTGTCCTTCGCTCGTTCGCGACCTGGTTAGGCTCGGAATATGGTCTGAGGATGTGCGTTCGCGCATTGTTCGCGAAAATGGTTCGTCGCCCATGCTCTATGTTTGGACTTAGCTAACTGTTTTCATCACAGGGTCTATTGCACGGCTTCCACATGTTTCTCCCGCCATGAAAGCGGTATATCGAACCGTCTGGGAGATAGACACTGAGGACATAATCGATATGGCCGCAGACCGGGGTCCCTATATCGACCAGAGCGAGAGTCTCACCCTCTACGTAGAGCGACCTACAGTTGCTGTTCTGGTACGTTCTCTGTCCCCCTTTCCTAAATACGTTGCTCACGAACTTTGCAGCGATCCTTACAAATGCGCGCCTGGTCTCGAGGCTTGAAAACCGGAATGTACTACCTGCGATGTCGAGCCCCTTCGTTCCCATTGCCGTATGGAGTTAAGGGCGGAAGAGTGCCATTGCGTACTCTTCTCAAGATCGAGACACCTCCTAGCGATGATGACGACCTTCCGCCACCCCTCGAACCCGCCATAACTCCTAGGAGTCCTACCCCAGTTGTTGACGACTCAGCTGCCCACGCTGCGCTTCCCACCTGCTCTGAAGAGCCTTCCATTCGCCTTCAAGTTCCAATCGCTCCTGATCGCGAATATGCAATTGTGCCGACGTCTTCCTTCGTCGCCCCTTTGCCTCCTGTCTGCGAGCTCATCGAAATCGTGCCTCGTGCACCACGCTGTGAACCCTGCGAGGCGTGAAGATTGTCGTTGAACGTTTTCCTTTCTTGCGAAACAGCACCTTCAAGACTCGGGTAATGGTATTCTCGCTGTAGTGAACTGCTAGTCGGCGGTTCAATCTGTGATAGCCCTCTGTGAGAGCTGAATTGTAATCATGTCGTATTGCTGTTCTTGTATTCTGTCGTAGCTCATTCAAGTCGGTACGCCTGCGAAGTTCTCGATTCAGTCCAGTAGTATTAAATTGTTTCTGCGCAATCACTTCCACTTGTATTCCTGCCCCCCTCTCCATAATCGAAACATTACAGAATATATGCGGTGACCGTATACTCCCTATACTCCCTATAAAACACGCTCGATTATATTCCCTCTACAATGGGCTTGAACTTCACAACGGGCGAGTCCGACTCCGAACCGCTTTCAATACCTCGCACTAATACGGGGGACTACTTCCGATGGTGTCACCGCTCCGGGTCAAACCGGAAGCACCGGCAGTCAATTCCTCCCGTCCGATCTTCACCTTTCCAATAATCTCATAAAAATAATATTGATCGGCTTGTACTCATCCGCTAACAGGCCACGACTTCAAGTTGATCCCATCTACCGTTCCCAATGTTGTCTACCAAGTCGCATCTGGTTTCGAAGCTCATGTACCTATACTACGGTGCTACACCTACTGGTTCTCCATGCCTCGCTACATCATCACAGGTCCTCTAGGTTCACCATCACGACATTCCTCATTCATTAGGTCATTTCCGAGCCAGCAGGACGGACGTTCACATTCACTATCTCGAAGCTTACCGCACGTCGTCTTCTCTCTTCTGCACCACAAGAAGTGACTTGGAAACACGTTCGCATTGCGATCCTTTGCACTAACCTCACGCCAAATATCGCATCCCTATTCTAAGGAATCCATCGATTTACTTGTTACGCACTCGCAACATCGCCGTCATAGTAGTCGATGCTCCCTCACATACAGGTACCTGTCCGTTGGCAGTGGTCATATCTCATCCCAATCTTGCACGTACGTACACAGCTCTTTACATACCTCGGACGTCGCACTCATGCAATTATAAAGCCACAGTCCACAATTTCCCAAGCCGACTCCGAGGAGACTTGCTACAATCGTTGAGACCAGCTACACTCACCGAGCCCGGGCCTGAAATCACTACATCTCTCCGACCGGGTCCGACTCCGATGTAACACTCATCCACATCTCTCAACATCATCCACCTCTCATTATCTAGCGGCAAGTCTAGCCCATTTCAAGTCCGCTGACTCATTATTTGCACCTGTACTAGGACATAACACACCCTTACTACGACATACGTCACAACTCAACACAAAACAGCAGAGACAAACATAGAGATACGATCATGCTGGATTATCACGTTCGTCCTACCTTTCCTTTCAAACCTCGTCGACACGCTCCAGTCTTCATACATATCCAGATTTACTTCCCAATCGTGCTCCGCACAGTATCGTCACCTCGGTATTGTCGTCTTTCTTCCTGCCCCTTACAAATGCTGACAACTGATAGTACAGATAGTATAGTATATGCATCTAGATATTAGAACATTGTTTCCGCTCTGAAGCATCAGGCCTTCAGGCATCGAGCACCGTTGCCTGTTCCCGTAGAAGGTATCTTTTGCTTCCCGGCCCGCAGCCCAGAATCTCACATACCCACAAATAGAACGTTCCCGAACACTCGATCTGCATTTCAACTCTGAGCTATTGTTGACTAATCTTTGCTAATAGAAGCTACCGCCGTTCCTGAATCTGGCAAGTGCTTACTATTCCCTACTACTGTATTCTTTTGACTCTAGCCTCTTTCAGCGACCTCGTGATCTGCCTAGTCTTTTAAACGGCTATATTTCTACCATTTACTTCCATACCCTGGTGAGTCACGCCTCTTTCTGCGCCCACCTGTAACTAATCTGACCACCCAAACACATTGGTAACTCATTCCGCTCAACCTCCGAGTCGGTGCCTTCCCGACACCATCTTCGTCCTCCGTTTTCTAGTCATCCTCGTCCACTCGCCCCGTCCTCGCCCGCTCGTCACATCCTCGTCCAATCGCTCCATCCTCGTCCACTCGCCACATCCTCGTCCACTCGCCACATCCTCGTCCATTCGCCCCAATCCTCGCCCACTCGTCACATCCTCGTCCGACCAATCGCCACATCCTCATCCAATCACCCCATCCTCGTCCAATCGCCCCATCCTTGTCCACTCGCCCCATCCTCGTCCACTCGCCACATCCTCGTCCATTCGCCCCATCCACTTGCTGTATCCTCCACAACCTTCATCGATGCTACAGATAGTAGGCAAATGGATGGCGTATGGAAAAAACAGCCGCAAAGCAATCGATGTCAAGAAGAAGCACATCTACAAGCTCGTCACTCGGCCCACCGAGCCTCTGGAGGAAGGCATGCAAGTCAAGCTCTTTGCACTTACCAGAGAAGCTATCAACATACCTGGTGCATCCATCCTGGACCTTGCAGTCTACGACCCACACGTCATTGGTAGTATTTCGACCATCGTGGTCAGAATACACAACTTCGATGCTATCGTCACCATCGTCAACGAATGCCGGCGAAACACAGTTGAGTTAGTTGAACTCACTGTTCCTTTTCATCCCGACACCGTCGTATCACACAATTCTTCATCCCAACACCCCTGTCGAAACACACCAGATCTGCTTCAGCCAACATCAATTTCCGCTGGGATCTGGAAATCAGAGTGCGGTGGACATACGTGCTCTGGAACCGTGCATGATGTGGCAGACGCAAGGATTGGGTTGATCGATGAAAGGGATGGAGGTGAGCGAAACTACCGTGGCGGTGACTTCAACGACTTGGAGGCTGTGGGGGACTCAAGTTCGCGTTCGACCAACGTCGTCCACGTCGAGGAGAGATATATAGGTCCTGGTCAGAGGAGGTCCCGTAATCCCGCATTTGGATCCGGCTGGGTAGAGCGAAACATATTCAGGTGATGTCCACCATATTTTCGGTTGCCGGTTCCGATGTCGCATCACACGAGCGCATGCTACATAGCACCATCTTCCCATATCTCCGTGCTATCATGCCCCATGACCTCTGATTTCGTACCCCGCTATGTACTATACTCCTTTTCGACTAATCTTTCCACAACGTCTCGAATACGTATCCGTTACGTCCACCCACTTTGTATCATTTGCCGACACAAAGCTCTGGCGGCTCCTATAGTATATGATAGTATATGATATATGATACATGCATGCGTATTATCTCCAGCAGCATATCCTCTCCAAGTACAGTAGTATATCCTCTCCAAGTACAGTAGTATACTCTGATCCTCATAGTATTCTCAGAGCTATTGTCCTTGAGTCGTACTAGACGATGTATTTACTATACATCCATGTGCATCGATCGCGTTACAGTATAATACTAGTACTATACTACTGGTATATACTACTACTAGTAGTATATAGTAGTATTGATCATTGCTTGTTCATTAGTCACAGTACTAATGACCTGACTTAGTATTCATTAGTCACAGTACTAATGACCTGACTTAGTAGACAATTTATTTCATTATTGTCTTTTACACATACATACTATAAATCATATATTAATGAATAGTTGAAGAAATATCCTCGAAAACGGTACGTGGCCAGGTTCGCCCGGAGGGCCTACTTATCTGTATCATGGCACCTTAACCTTATCCCTGTTCCACAAGGTGCACGATTGAGCGACAAAGAGATGCAAGAGCCTTACAGAAAACATGCTTACCAATATCACACCAACGTCCTGCTGAGTGTGCACCGTGGCGCATGTTTGTGCGTAGAAGGATTGCGCCAACGTGGGTCAAGGATTGCGTCGCTAGTGGC
Source organism: Daedaleopsis sinensis (assembly GCA_033807695.1). Lineage (NCBI taxonomy): Eukaryota > Fungi > Basidiomycota > Agaricomycetes > Polyporales > Polyporaceae > Daedaleopsis > Daedaleopsis sinensis. Next base: position 849,833 of record CM066310.1, on the reverse strand, counting down.
GTTTGTACACGAGTCAATACACCTCCCACCTCGGGTATGTCTGTTCAAATGTGTTACTCATCCACTGCGATCGATGCATACCGTGTCAAGGGGCTGTGGGCAGATCACTCACCTCGAGCGATGAGTCAGACGGACTCCCCGAGTCCGCGGGGATTGGATGTGAACTCAGAGTCTAACTCTATAGCATTATCCTCTCTGTCCTTAGATGAGATGGGGTCGACGAGGAGACCGCAGTGGCCGTGAATGGGAACGGGCACGCCCGTCGCCAAAACCTGAGAGGAGAGTGAGAGAGAATGTTTAGCCGAGGATATGCCGTGTATTCGGGGCGGGCGGTTAGTAAGCCACGTACGTAAAAGGCAAGCGTATTTATTCGTTCTCGACCACGTTCAACGCCCACCTCTTCACCGTCTCGCTTTCTAAGCCTCGCCCTGCACAATGATTGGGCATTTTAGCATCCGCTCATCATAGCGGCGTGCGCTGATAGGCCAGGACAGTCCCCGACCGGATGGGTTCTATGATGACTCATGTTCAGGAAAACTGCTATCTTCGCGCGCACGGCCGCCCGCCGCGGTGGACTCGGATTTGGCAGCGGATGCGAGACAGGTATATATACGCGTAAACGGCAGGTCTCTCGCCTTCTTCATCCACGACCCCTCCACGACCCGACGCACGAGTGTTTCCATACAGTACTGTCATATAGTGGGCCCTCCGTTGGCTGAAAGCAGACTCTCCAGAGGCCCCTCCGTTCCCGACCTCCTCCTCAATCCAACCAAGGAGAGAAAACCAACTAACGGACACCTCCCAGATCTCAGCTTTTACGTCGACATGATCGCTCCGCCCTCCTCCTCGCCGTCGACCGTGCTCTCCCCGGCACAGACCCTGGTCGACGGCCGCGTGCCCCAGAAGTACTCGAGCGCACGCCGCTACGTGTTGCTCATCATCTTCTGTCTCGCCCAGTTCCTGGACGCCTTCAACAACTCCGCCCTCTTCTCCGCCATCCCCGCCCTCGTCGACGCGCTGGACATGACCGAGGCCGAGTCGACGTGGATCATCAGCGCCTTCCAGCTCACGTTCGCGTCCTTTCTGCTCATTGTGAGTGCCATTGGGCGTCGAGCAGGGGCCGGTACTAACGGTGAGACCACTGCAGAGCGGGCGCATCAGCGACGTGTACAACCCTAGTACGTTCTAGTAGCTCAAAATTTAGCCGCGACCGGCCCGACTTACCGTCTCGACAGAATTTGCGTTTATTGGTGGCGTAGCCGCGCTCGGTGTGCTCTCAATCGGTGCCGGCTTCGTGACAAGCAAGATCCCGCTCATCGTCCTCCGTGCGCTCAGCGGCATAGGTGAGCGCGCTCTCAGCCGTATTCCTGTACGTACGAGGCTGACAGTACCATGACCTGCAGCCGCTTCCATGACCATCCCCTCCGCGTTGACACTCCTCGTCCACGTCTTCCCGGAGCCGTCGGAGCAGGCGCGCGCCATTGGCGTGTTCGGCGGTTGTGGTGCCATAGGGAATGGTGGGAGATGCATTTGCGTGCTGTCCGTGTGTAGTGCCCGACGCTGACATCGGATGTCGCTTTTTAGTGCTCGGGCTCATCATCGGCGCGATCTTCGTGCAGTTCGCGTCGTGGCATTGGGTGTTCTGGTTTGTCGCCCTAGTGTGCATGCCCATCGCCTCCGTCTGTGTCTTCCTCATCCCGAAGCAAGAACCCCGGGTCGATGACCTCTCAGTCCGGCGCGACGCCCGATGGAAGAGTTTGGATCTCATAGGGGTTTCTATCTTGACAGGTACGTCCGTAGCCATTTGCGGAACTGCACCCACTTCATGCTGCGAGACTCTAACCTTGTTGTCACATGCAGTTGCTCTGATCCTCTTCATCTACGCCGTCACCTCCGGCACGACGGTCGGATGGGGATCGGGCGGGGTCCTCGCGCCGCTCATCATCTCAGTCTTCCTCGTCGCGGGCTTCTTCTATTACGAGACAACTATACCTGCGGACCGCGCGGCGATTCCGCCAAGCACGTGGTTCCTCCCAAACTTCCTCATCCTGTTCTTCACCGCTCTCCTGCCTTTCTTCTGGTGGACGACGGTGTTCACGGTCTACACGCTCCTTTGGCAGAACGTCTGGCACTGGAGCGCCATCTCGACCGCGATTCACATGTACGTACTTACTACTCCTTCGTCTCTACATACACATGCAGCCCACTGACACCCCGTCCAGGATCCCGCTGGGCGTTCTCGCATTTGCCATGAGCTTCACCGGCTCGCTCTCCCGGGTCATCAACTCAAAATGGATCATCCTCTTCGGCGAGGGCCTCTGCATCATCGCGACGATCCTCTTCACGTTCGCGGATAGCCCCGCGCGCTACTGGCCGTTCATCTTCCCCGCGTTCACGCTCGGCTCCGCAGGCGCCATGCTCATATACACGCACACTAAGTGAGTGCCCCCTCCCTGACGTTTGAACCTCGACGTCCGCGACTGACTCGCCCGCCCGCGCAGCATCGCGATCTTCCGCACGAGCCCCGCGTCGATGGCCGGGACGGTGGGCGCGATATTCAACGGCGCGCTCCAGCTCGGGTCCGCCATCGGCATCTCCGCCGTCGGCTCGATCGAGACGAGCGTCGAGGCGTCGCATGGCGGGGCAGACTCGTACGCGGGGCGCGCGGCCGCGTACTGGTTCCTGCTCGCCGTCGTCGGCGCCGAGTTCATCGGCATGCTCGTCTTCTACCGCGGCGGCCGCGAAGGGAGCGCTCCGGCAGGTATCGAGGCAGAGGACTCGGAGGCGGCGAATGCCGTGGAGAAAGAGAAGGTGCTCGAGGACGTTGCGGAGCAGGTCGTCGTGGAGAAGGGCGGGAAGATCGACGGGGAGGAGGAGGCGGTCAACCTCGGCACTCCCGTGACGATATACGGCGAGGATCATGTCCGCGTCCTGACCCGTGGTCATCCAGCCTTGGAGCTGAAGGGCGACAACAACGTATAGCGTTGGGTTCGTCACCGCCGGCTCTCGTTGATATCGTTTCTTTTCTTGGGATCTTGCATCTTAGACTTCGTGCTTGGTGGGTTCATCGGACACAGTGTTACTACTACATTCCACATAGATAGATCGACTCCTGTGTTAACGTCGTGTATCCATAGTTTCCTCGTTTCTTTTTCATAATGACAAGTCACGGATTTCATGCTGGACTCGAGTCGGGACCGTTCAAGACTCATCAGAGCTCTCAATTAACATTCTGACCCCCATGAGTCTTCTCAAAAACACCGTGACCATGAAGTACTGCCGTTAACGTTGACCCTCGGAGTACTACTGAAATTTGAATGCAGCATCGAGGAAGTAGCGTAATTATGAGAGATCAGGGAACGGATGTTACTGGACTTCCACTCCATCATCGGCTCAATGGTGTAGTTGGTTATCACGTCTGTCTCACACGCCTTGTTCGGCTCAAGGTCACAGGAGGTCTCCAGTTCGAGACTGGATTGAGTCATCTGCAGCCCCAATCCCTTTTGCTACTCTTGGCCACCAATATTAACCATACAGTGTACATACTTCATTTGCCATCCTCCCAAATCAAACTGTACGATCGCACATCGGATCGCAGTTGCTCACCTACCTGTAATCAGGAGTATTCAAAAGTGACTGCACCGGATGCCGCCTAAAGTTGGTGACTAATGACTACGGTGCCGTAGCGGGGCATCTTCCACCGAGTCAGACCCGCCGCGCGGTCCCTACATATACCTTGTCTCTCCTAGGCAGAAGACGTACAGGCCTCAGACTGAGAACACGGTCGCTGAGAACTTGAATGAAAGTCAACGTTACACGGAGCTCGGGCCGGCATTCCGTAAAGCTGTGAAGATGTCCCAACATTCTGGCGCCCGTGCATCGTCCAACTCTCAGAAAACCACCACTTACCCCTACTCACGTCGACCGAGCGATCCATGCAGTCCATTTGAACAGGTATGGTATTTCTTGTTAGAAAGACTCACCCATCTCAGGACTCAGGTTGGCCACACATGGCATACACATGCCAGCCTGCCAGAGCAATTGGCGCCACAGCTGCCGCTGCCAGTACACGACCTTCTTTGAACATTGCTCGAGCTGCCTTGGGAGATTGTATAATATCAGATTGTGCTTGTCGCTGTCATGATGCTAGCAGATTAACTCCGGGATTTTTCTGGGACCTAGCCCCCTCGCAGCTCGCTATGTAAGGCCGCGATCGGCTCTTCTCAGATTGGCTGGGTCACGGACGGCGAGCCGAAACGGCGGGAAATGTCCTTCGCTATAAGTACCCCCCGTCGGCTCGATTTCGATTGGGGCCGCTGATTTAGGAGTTCGAGCCGAAGAGGGGGACGAACATCGTTAGCAGGCGGCGCACCGCCAACGCCATTGTCCGACATACCGGCACTCCGATATGGTGGCAATTGCGCAGACGTGGTTAGGGAATCATTGCGTGCTACGCTGGAGAGAGAGCGTACAAAAGCAGAAGAGGTATAGGTGAGATGAAGTATCAACTCCAACACCCGTATCGCCTACAACATACAAGAGAATCAACCTACACAGCATGTCTTCAGAGAGGATTTCAGTTTTCTACACCGGCGCCACTGGTGAGTGATATGACGGTGTGCTCTCTTATGACATAGACTTATATCAACGTCGAATTGCGCAGGCTATATCGGCGGTTCTGTCCTGCAGCGGATTGTCAAACATCCCAAGGCAGACACTTTCGAAATCACGGCGCTCGTGCGCAACGCCGAGAAGGCGAAACTCATCGAGGCCGCGCTCCCCGGTGTCAAGACTGTGGTGGGGGCACTCCAGGATTTTGAGAAGCTCACTGAGCTATCGGCGCAGTCTCATGTGGTCATACACACGGTGGGTATCTGAGTACCCGCAATCCGCTGGCCACATACTGACAAAAGCGGCAATTTGTAGGCAAGCAGCGATGACGAGCCCGCGATGAAGGCGATCCTCGCAGGGCTCAAGAAACGCCACGACACCACTGGAGACACACCGATCCTCATCCAGACTGTATGTATTTAATCCCCTGCCCGTCTTCAAAATCTTACTAAGGACGTCCTTTATGCCCACCAGTCTGGCACAGTGACCCTCATGGACAACGCACGTGGCGAGTACGCCTCAGATACAATCACTTCGGACCTCGACCTCGCTGCGCTCGATGCGCTCCCTCCGACCGCACCTCGCCATGCTGTCGATCTTCTCGCCCTCTCAGCCTCCACTGAGGGGTACGCCCGCACCTACGTCGTCCTCCCAGGGGCGGTCTACGGAATGGCCAAGGGGCCCCTATTCGACAGCGGTATAGCACACAAGCACACCATCGTCTTCCAGTGGTTCACGGCCGCTTTTGCCCAGCGTGGACGAGCGGGCGTGCTGGGCAAGGGTGCGAACATCTGGTCGAACGTGCACATTGATGACAGTGAGTGACCTTTCCTTCTCGGCGATTGCGACGGTGCTCAATGTTCGGCTGCAGCGGCGGAGTACTATTATCTCCTGTTCGACGCGGTGCTCTTCGGCCCCTCTCCCTCCAAGCTCGGGCATGGGCGCGAGGGCTACTACTTCGTGGGAGCGGACGAGAGCACGATGTGCGACATAGCCAAGGCGATCGGGACCGCTCTCGTCGATATTGGCAAGATCGAGGAAGCGGAGCCGACCGTATTCACCGCGGCGGAGATTCTCCAAATCTTTGGGAGCGAGGCCATGGCCAGCGTGCTCTTCGCGAATGTACGGTGTCTTGCTGATCGTGGGAGCAGGGATCTGGGTTGGAAGCCGAAGTACACGACGAAGGACCTCTTGAGCGGGACCAAGGAGGAGGTCGAGGTGCTCGTCAGAGGGCAATAGGTTGAGCTCACCAGGATAACCTAAGATAGCTCCCACTCAGGGCACAATGTACTAATATGTGTCTGGATCACAAGATGACCTCGGAGTCGTGATGGTGAATAGAGAGACCGTTCCTCCTCCTCTTTGCTTCCTTACTACTATGGATGCTGAGACATTGGCTGCCAGTGCGTGTAGCGGTTGCGCGTTCGGGTGTCTGTCTCATTACCTCGTTAGGACCTGAGCAGTGAGCAAGGCCTAAGGCCTGAGGTCGCGGGCGGAACCAACCGGAGCGCTCATCCTCCTCCTCCTCTCACGAGCGCTTTCTGGCTTGAACCACGGCACGTCGCGTCGACTCGGCCAAAACTGTTAAGCACCCAGCAAAGTGCTCGTCGTCCAACTCACTTCGCGCGCCTGGTAAATTCGTGTCACCAAGCGATTCGACTGTGGTGCAGTATATCCTTCAACGGGCAATCTACGGGATTGCCAAGGGCCCCCTGTTCGACAGCAGCATAGCGCACAAGCACTCTATCGCTATTCCTTGGCTCACGACCGTCTTCGCGAAGCGCCGCCGGGCTGGCATGCTGGGTAAGGGTGCGTGCATCTGGTCGAACGCGCACATCGATGATAGTGAGTCATGACGTTATAATCTCCCCCGGGCGGCTGCCGGTGGAAGAGGATCCATGCTAGACGCTTCACCACAGCGGCGGAATTCTACTACCTCCTGTTCGACGCGGTGCTCTTCGGTTCCTCTCCCTCTAAGCTCGGGCACGGCCGCGAAGGATATTATTTCGTGAGGGCGGACGAGCACACCATGTACGACGTAGTCAAATCCATGGGGAGCGCTCTGGTCGACGTTGGCAAGATCAAGGAAGTGGAACCGACAGTTCTCACTCCAGCGGACTGCATCGAGCACTTCGGGAGCGCATACACAGCTCGCTCGCTTTTCACCAATGCGCGGTGTCGTGCTGATCGCGGGCGCAGAGATCTGGGCTGGAAGCCCAAGTACACGACACAGGACCTCCTGAACGGGATGAAGGAGGCGGTTGAGGTCGTGCTAAGGAAATAGGTCGGGGATACGCCATGGCAGAGCCTGGAGCGAGTGTCGACCGTTGTAAAGCAAATGTGAGAACGTACCTTCTGTAAGCAGTAGAGCAAACGTCACAAGTCCCTTTGCTAGTCAATCATGTTGAGCGGGGAGTAGGTACTATTACAATCTTTTTCGTAAAACACTTTATGAACAGCTTCGAATGTTCGGCGCACCTCAGAAGAAACCAGTGCGGTCCCAGTCCCCGGCTTCCTGCCCCTCCTTCATCCACCCTATCCTATCCGCAGTGAGTCCTGCAGCACGGATGAACAACGTGCTGTCCAGCACTTCCGCGCCCTCCAGGCCCAGCCCCGCGAAGTCACCAGCGCCCCGATTCCCGTACAGCGTCGCGTTGTGCATGAGCGCGCGCTGAATCTTGCACAGGTGCTCCGCAGGATGCACGAGCGTCGTCTGCACGATGGGTAGCCACGGGTTAGGAGAGGCGTCGTCGGGCGTGAGGGTGTTCTTCACGGGGGCGACACGCGGCTCGCCAGGCTGGACAGGCATCGCCGTCGTCCTTGCGTAGAACTCGCGGATCGGCAGCTGAGGGCGGCCCTGCGTGACGTACCACACGAGCGAGGTGGCGAAGTAGCTTTGGAGCAGGAGCGCCGCTGAGCGCGGGGTGAGGTACGCGACGAGCGAGGGAATGAAGACGGAAGACGTGACCAGATGCATGCTACGGGAACAGCCATTAGTGAGGAGAGCCAGTAAAAGACATCGTAAATCTCACTAGAAGAAGTCGGCGTTGAACTTCCCGTCCGTCTGGCCTCTCCCCGCCCATCCGGCGACACCGTAAATGAGTGCGTTCATCCACGCCAGCTCCTCGATCTTCTTCTGAATCGATGCGGGGGTGGCGCCGTCGCCGTCGAGCTCGGCGGCCCACTCATTGGCGAGTGCCGCGATCACGTCGCCCAAATCGGCGTTGACCTTGTAGAAATTCTGGACACGGTTCGGCAAGGGTATGCCTATGCTGGCCGAAGAGAACCTGGCGTCGGCGAGCAGCCGTCCGAGAATGGTGAACGCGTGCACACCCGGCTTGCTCTCTTCGTTTGCATCGTCGGTCGGGTTCTTGTTCAAAGAGAGGGACGGAAGTAGGGCAGTGAGTCGGTTTACTGCGCTCGAAGTCTCTGTCTGGAATAACGACAGTGGAATGATCTCATGGGCGTCAGTTGGATGAATAGCGGTCTGAGCGAGACCTAGATAGAACTATGCGTTAGACCAGCTGGGGGGGCGAATTTTGACCAGTGATCACCTTCCGCAACTAGTCCAAGGATCCCAAACTCGAGGCCGCACCCTGTGTGTATAACAGGGTGGAGGACAGAAGCCCAGAACCTGGTAAGCATGCGAGGATTGCCCTCGATGCCCGTGCCTCCCACGTTCGCCTTCGACGAGAACACATACTCTTCAAGGACTTCGGACACGTCTTTCTTCAAGAGGAGTGCCCGAAAGTACTCCAAGTATGAGTTATAAAACCTGACAACCCATGATCAGGACCATCGCGATGACACAGGCTGAAGGATGGACGCTTACTCGGGTTTGCCGAGGTGTTTCCAGAAGTTCGCCTCGGAGACGGGCTCCGGCGACTTGAACGCAGGCCGCATGTAGACGACATGGGTCTGGTACGCCGCCTCAATCAGGGGTCCACTTGCCCCCAGTGCGTAGATGGCAACTAGGTGGTGAGACGCATGGCTGCCAACAGGAACTGCTCAGTCACGATCTGACGCGGCTAGCGAGAGTGGAGACAAACTTGTGGAATCCGCGGTCATTGAAGAACGCGTGCCATTTGACGTGATTGTCTTTCAACGCATTTCTCAGAGCTTCGCTCGATGACTTGGTGATTCCTGGCAGGCGCAACGGAGACCGGGTTGAGGGAGCTTCGGAAGGTACCAAGGAGAACAGCGCCTCGATGGCATCCGTTGTGTTGAACGACGTCGACATGTTGATGGAAAGGTGAGCGGGAAGGCGGTGAATTGCACTAGGAGGAAGTGGTGGAGAAAGGTAGGAGGCCGACCCCATATATATCCGAGACAGGCATGAATTGAAGTTGGTGAGAATGGAAGGGCAAAGATTCCAACATGATAGTGGTCGACAAACTCAGTCACGAAAAGTAGAAGAGATTAAACCATATCGTCCCGTGAGCTGGCACGTATTGAATGGACGCGGGTCAGAGAGTGGATACACCCCGTGCTCCTTGACTCAGCGTTCTCATCATAAAGCGCCCACGTCAGATACGAATGGAGGCGAGCTTGAACCAGGCCAGGCTACCGTATAGCCTGAGATGCCCCTAGGCTGCGTGTCACATCGGCTCCTACCAGTCTGTGTGTCACTGCTGACTGAACACGCAAATCTACCAGTACTGGCATGGCAGACATACACACATCACGAGGTTGCTCTTCTCACAGCTCGTCAGCGACTCCGCACTGCGCAGTGATATATGATATAGCACCTGACAAGACACGGACGCGGTTGCAAGAGTCTATGCATGCTAATGTTTTAGCACAAGCTTCTGTTCTTTGAAGTCGTCAGATCAGCTGCTCGCGGATGTTACGGGAAGCAACTGTTACCAGGTGTGTAACGAGCTTGCTGGATCCTTCAGATAACTGTTGTTTCCTCGTCCTTCTCACTTCCCGGCTCGTGCCCTTCCATGGAGGCGTCGCGCGTTGGAACGTTCGGCGCGCTCTCTCGGAACGTGCCATACACATCGACCGCGTCGACAAATCCCAACCCGATAGGAGCAAACGACTTGCTAAGGAGAACATGCACGGCGGCGCTGACGACAAAGCCTAGAGGCCAGGCCAGGTCATAGCAGCGCGTCCAGCCCTGTGACAGCCCCGCTGATCGTGCGGATACGGCATTGACGAAGCCGGCTATAGCGCAGTGTGAGTTTGTAAAGAAGAAGGTGATGACCAATGACTGACGCATGAGTGGCCACACGCCAAGCACCCATGCGATGACAGCGCGGAAGTTCACGCCGTGCGTAAAGTAGTAGATCGAGCGTTCGTTGGGCATGTAAAGGTGCGTGAGCCTGAGCCTTCTCCGTCTCACTATGAGATAGTCTGAGATCATGACACCCTGTCGGCCAAAAGTCAGCGCTTCAGCACGTGAACGAACGGATCTAGGACGAGGAATGTACTTACGGTCAGAGGCCCGAGGAACACGGAAAACGAGCTCAGCACGGTCAGAAACACGTTTGAGCCGGTGAGGAGCTTCCAAGGGCATATTGCAATCCCCAGGGCGGCAGTGATGAATGCACCCCTAATACGAGCAATGATTAGTACACCGCACGTATCCTTAGAATCTTGAGACGTACCGCTTGATGTCGATATACTGTGGCAGCAGACCTGAAAGGTCGATACCGCCCGAGATGGCGTTCCCCGGAATGTTGATACCAAACTGAGAGAGCACAAACGCGCATCCGGCGAAGAAACAGGCTGCCCGGGCACCGGGCCCGCCGTGGAGTTGCACCACTTGCAACAAATCATATGGCGCCCACAGCAAGCCGTCGTCCGGATAGAATCCAGCAGCACAGCTTGTCACCATCACGCCGAAGAATGCAATAAGCACAGCGCTGACGGGAACGATGAGCAGCTGGCTGATTATCTGCGCCTTCGGGTATGCAGCAAAGCGGGTGTAGTCGCTCTGGTTGAGTATGCCTGCGCTTATGCTCCCTATGGTCGAGCTGATGCCGTAGGCCATGGCCCAGCCGAGCTGTGCGCTTCCTCTCAACGGCTCAACACCGCTCAGGGCGCTGGGTTGGCTCAGGAGAGGTCCGCCACCACCTTGTTTTGCGAGAGCCCAGATGAAGAGAGCGAAAGTCGTGACCGTCATGATGATACTTCCCACAAGGAATGGTTTGCGGAAGTATTCTGGTGGGACCATGAGCAGCGGGATTGAGATAACAGCGAAGACGATGATTCCGATAAGATCGTTTAGCCTATGAGGAGATGCATCAGCAGTCGGAGAAGGATAGCATCATGGGATAGATCCATACTCGATGCCGGCACTTGGTGGCAGCGTATTGCGTAGCGTATAAAAACTTGGCCACAGTGCGCCGATGACTACCTTGACCTGTCGAATGTAACTTAGATGAGATAACTGGAGTATCGCCATTCACAGATTAGATCAACGTACGCTTTTTCCACCACTATATAGCGCAAGGGTAGACAATTAGCATGGCACAGACCAACATGGATACTACGTAAAGAGGACTCACAACACGAGTTGTACGCCATACCAGACGATGGACAGCAGGATGCGCATCAGCAATGGAAAGAAGCTTCCGAATATCCCCCATACAAAGCGGTTGTAGATAGGAAATCCGACGTGCCACTCTGCGCCGACGAACCCGTTTCCGACCACAGCGCATGCGACAATGAGGTTCCCAACGATGACCGAGATCATGGCCTGCCACACATTGAGGCCTAAGCCGAGGAGACTAGACGCGGTCGTCCATCCGCTGATGTTGAAGCCCGTCAGTAGCCAAAAGCCCACGAACGACCATGCGCCCCAGGTACGGCGAGAAGGCGGCAGAGGAACGATGTCGCGATTAATCCACGCAGTCGCCTCGTCCTCGTCCTTGTTCGTCCGTTCGACCTCCAGTCGTCGTAGCCAGCGTGTCGCATTAAAGGTGGACATCATGATAGAGAGACAGAGAGTGCGGATCGCATGGCTGTCGCTAAACGAGCCCAAGGCATGAGAACTAGATGATAAGGCGGAGCAGCTGGACCGGATAACGCTCCATTGAAGCCGCCTGCGGCCTTCCAGTCATCATGTGCGCACCTTGACCTACTTACGGAGGCAGTACGGCCGATATGGAGATGAAATTCCTTATGTACTGTTGGAACACTTGCGTATGAGTAATTTCACGGGAGACGCGCTTCGACCTAGTAGTGCTACGTAGGCACTGGCAGGTACTAGTGCTATAGAAATTTTCTTTGAAGTTCTTGAATCGTCAATTAGTTTCGATACCATGTAGAATTATAGATGCATACCTAGTCCTAGACACATGACAGTATGGCTTCAATGTCGCATGATGTTCTCTCTTCTCTGCAGTCGTCGGGTTGAGAGCGTGAAAGAGAATGTCAACACCAAGTCAACACATCGGGAGTACGTCAACACCGCGGAGTTACAACCCGTGAGAAAAAACACCGCCACCCCACCTCTCGGATTTGGAGCGCTTCACTTCCAACACCTCCCGAGTCGACCCCTACGACAATTCTAACATTGCTGAGTACATCTGTCCGAGTCATCCTGCATCTAAAGCCCTGTAAGTAGTATCGCATGCCACTGCTGCTAATGTGCCTTATTGCTAAGCTTTAGAACATCTCAGGCTGCTTGCACATTGCCACTGGCATTAGTGTCGAATACTTATTCTGCGCCTGGGCCCTGCTGCACTTGCCGGTGTGTGACCGCCGCAGTACAACACCCCAACCCCGTGAGTCATGGTATCATCTTTCTATTAGGCCTTGATGACTCACTCGACGTCTCCACATGCTTCTAGTGACTACAACGATCATGGCCAAACTCAAGTCTACTAGCAATACGTGGCTCTTGCGGTTCGCCGGACTGCGGGTGCGAGACCTCAAGCACAAGAAATCTCATGGTGGGGAGGTACGCCGTGTGGTCTAAAAATACCCACACCTCACGCATATTGACAATAGCAACTTACTTAGCCAAACACAACATCTCCTGGGGACATAAACAAAATTTCTATATACTCACTTCCAGCCGAGCTCATTGAACAAATCCTGAGTTTCCTCTCGGATAACTCTGACATCTTACGCTTCTCTATGACATGCCGCTGGTGCCATGACCTCAGCGTCCTTCCTCTGCATCGCTTTATCATCGTCACGTCCAGAAACGTCAAAGTGCTATCTGAGAAGTTGGCGACCGATAACAATCCCGACTTTGCCTCGACTCGCTATCTTCAACTCGGGGATGAATCATGCGATCGCACGATGCCACACGAACGATTGTCCAGTGGAAGGGAGCTGGTCTGCAATAATAGTATATCCACTACAATACCGAACCTACGAGTCCTTGACACTCAGCACCACATACCGATTCCGGGCTGGCATTCGCTCATGAACATGCTGAGCTATCTACCCCAAGATATGGTCGAATTTTATGGGACCGTCCAGTACACCGGGGAGACAGATACTATTGTTCCGTCACCGGTAAGATCCCTAGCAAGTGATCTACTTTCTGATCGGTGCTCACGTCTACTTTGAGTTCGTCTTCCCAAGATATCATACCGTGCAACTCACATCCGATTGTCCGCCCCATCTCTGGATCGAGCACTCCCAATAGTGCCTCCACACCTCTCCCAACACTTTCCAAACCTCACACACCTCAGTATCACCCTCTCACCGCGCCTCGCAGATGCGCCCTTCCTCGACCGGAGCTACTTTCCACATCTGACTGTCTTCTACCTTCACACCACCCTGCTCATGCGATGGCATCAGTCGCAGCAGCTCACACACCTCGCATCCTTTCTTACTCGCCACGCATCGACCCTGACCGAGCTGCGCATTCCGTCATGCGCCGATATCCACCACATCGACCAAAACATGGTGTTCGCCCAGATCCCGTTCCGTCTTCAAAGACTACAGTGCTGCATGCATTTCGCCCAAATGTACTGTCGTTCACATGACCTCTCCTTGCTATCTGCGCTCGGGGTCGCATCTTCCATCCACACCACGGACCTGCTGAATCGTCTTTGTCCCGACGGACGCCCGTTCAGCTCGGTCAGAACGCTAGCGGTGGTCGCGGTGTTCCACGGCTACTGCTCCTTCCCTCCGCTCAGCGACCTTCGCAAGGCATTTCCTGCGCTCGTAGCGCTCCATATCTATACACGACAGGAGTTGATGGTACCGTTTCGTTTCGCTTGAGGTGACGTCATTCACTAACTTGTTTGGTGTGCAGGCTCTGCCGGGGGACGGTCTCGAAGAGCTCTCTGTGCATCTGCATGGTTGTCAGGATACCCTCGCTGACTGGCATAGCTTACGCAGTATCGTCCTCGTCGGCCCGCTCGAAGTGCGCCGAGCATTCACAGTGGATGACGACGCGGCTACTGGCACTAGACGACTACGACGACTCGACACGACATATTCTTTTCGACCTATGTCTCAGCATATATTGGAAGGAGAAGCAATCCGCATCGGTACATATGAGAACATGCTGGGCTGAGGACTCCGATCACGCTGATTCACGCATTCAGTAAAATATCTGTTCTCCGGCGCTCATAACCACCTTTGGATATTCTGTCCGCGACCCTAGACAAAACCTTACAGCCACGTAGAGAAAACTAGTACATAGTCGCGACGGATCCCGATCCCTTTCTCAGTCACATGCAATCACTCGTTCATCCCTTCTACTCCAACCGCAACCGCCTCAGCGACGGTGCCGGGACAGTTGAGTAGAAAAGCTACTTGCGGTTGCCCAGGATAGTACCAGACAGCGGTCGCCTGGTTCACACGGGCAATTAGAATATGTGAGGATGAGAGCGAGGTCAGGATGATGGTCATTGGACGAATGCTCGAATCACTCACAATGATGGCATAGAACGATATCATGGCCAGGCCTTCTGCGGAGTTCGTCTTCTGGTCGGTCAGGACATAATTGACAAGGAAGCATGCCCCAAGGAGCAGTGCCACCTCGAAGTAGTCGAAGAGCATGTGCATCGGCCGGTCCGTCCACCAGCCGAGGAGCACAAGGAAGGGGGCCCACCACAGCGTGAACTGGATGCTGAGGTCGATAGGCCGCCCATGCGCAAACTCATCTTCAGCTGACGCTGTCGATCCATCGCCTTGAGTACCGTATTCTCGACGATCTTCAGCCGACGACGGTGACGGTGTACCGTTCTGAGCCTTTTTTGTTCTCTTTAGGCTTTGGACCGCCTGCTTGATGCGCAGAATGAATTTGAAGATGGCGACAACTCCGTCGGGAGAAAAGGAGACAATGGGGAGGAGGACGAGGCCGAACCATCTGCGAGGAGTGTAACTTAGAGAGTCTATCAGACGGTCGACCAGGTCTCAAACGACGCACTCGGTCTGAATGCCGCTCTGCTTTCGGATGGGATCGATACTGGAGACTAACTGCAGAACACACATGATCAGCTCAACGTCCATTATGATAGGCACACTGGGACTCACGAACTCGGCGGTAGGGGCCATAAGTCCCACCGCTACGAGTAGCAATATCACGCACACAATGGCAGGGGGGCTCTTCTCCTTCGTAAATCGCGGCTTCTTAGGTAACGCCTTGTTACAGTGACACTCGCAAGTATTTGACGCAGTGTCCTCGGCGGCGGAGGGACGAAGGAGATGGTGCCATAGGCGGGTAGCGATATAACTGCATGAGATTTGAGACACATCAGTCAGTAGTAGGGTGAATAGTGAAGAGGAGCACGCGACGTACACAACGAGCAGAATGACCGATATTCCGCGACTCATTCTGAGAATGTCTCTTCTGACGAAGTCGCTCACCAGGGGAACAAAGGATGGAGGGAGACCCGAGTCTGACGACGCCTGTGTTCCGTTTACTTGGCTGACAGCACCGCGATCGAGTGCTGCGAAGAATGCTGTGGGAACCAGGGTCGCCAGCACTCTGCCGCGTTCAACGAATGTGTGAACATTAACTGTTAGCTGAATGGAGTAGGTAAGTAAAATCATATTTGCGTCCGTACCCTATCATGAGTAGACAGAGGTTGAGGTCGGTATGATGCGACTCAAGGTTCTGCTGGTAGACAGAGGCCCCCTCGACGAGGAACGCGGTTCCCGGTACTAGAAGAAGATGCAGAAGAACGATCCCTATGATGGTGGATTGCAGAAGCCGTAGCCTGTAGATGTCCTTGTTAGAAACCCTGTCCGTGTTTGATAGTGAGAGTTCAAACGCACTCGCACTTCAGAAGAAGAATGATTGCCAACGTAGCTTCGACCGCGCTAGAATGACGAGAGATCAGGTGAATTCCCTGCGCGAGAGCGCTTGTCAACCTTACTTGCTCAATGTGATGACCACGAGATCTCGAAGTTCGCTGGCAAGAAACGCACCCAACCTTTCACCGCCCCAGTCAAAGATCTTCTGCAGAGGAATCATCGCTAGAAAGCATACTGAGAGCGGCGATTCGCGCAATTCGACTATGTCAGTCTGTAGTGAACATGCGATTGGTCGTGACAACTGATACTCACGGACGAAAGTGGTCTCGTGTCCCCAGCGGTCGACATTCCAATGAGCGCCCCAGGCAAACGGTAGTGCGAGAAACAGGATGTTGAGCCCTGATCAAGCTCTTGTTGAGCCAACTAGCATCGTACACCGGTGACAATGAATAGCTCACATGATAGAGTCACGATGTGTTGAATGCTCTCAAACCAAGTGAAGGTAGCTGGAGGTTCCTTAGCCTTGATGTATTGCCATGCATCCGATGGCATCATCATGGCAAGCGCGCGCTTCATATTGGGAGAGCGGTCGGGATTTGTATCCTCTATAGTCCTACATCGGGTCGACAGGTGAGCAATGTGCTGATGGCATGAATAGCTGAAGAAACTCACCGGTGAAACTTGCTAATCTCTACGTCAGGAGCCGAGCCAGTTGCCGACATTGACTAGAACCGTTGGAGGGTGTAAGAGAGACCCGGGCATCGTTCGCCCCTTCCATTAAGTACAGGCTCAAGGTGACTGAATGAATGTGCGTGCCCGGCCTGGGGCAAAGCGAGACAGCAGCATGGTGGACGTTCGTGCATGGTGCGCAACTGCACAACTCAGCTGCACGGACTAGGCAATGCACGCGATAGTGGCTTGGTGAAGAAGCTGTGTGTGATATGTGAAATGAAAGTCGAGAAGGCTGAAGGTGCCCTCCAATCAGTAAGGCAGACCATTTGAGGGGAGACGAAGTGGGAAGGCTTTTCTGCTTTCGAATGCATGACACGCATTCGATATAGTAGTCAGCATGCCTACATGTGGAGGATCATCTAGGCGGTGGCGAACGGACGTCAACTCCCAACAGGCACGATGTGGACGCATGGTGGCCGCCATTGGCACTGGCTGACGGTGAATTCACCCCACCTCTCACACGCGCACGCCTGCATTCGACACATTTTGGGGCGGGCGACCTTCCGAGAAGAGCCACCTGATGCATTGCGTGATGAGGATGAAGGGCCAGACGTCGACTCCTTCAGCGGCGAGTCAGCGACGAGTATCTGCTAGCACCGCGGCCGCGAAGGTTGACGGGAGGTATGGACTTCGATTCATCATTACTTCACGACAGATGATCAGGGGATCCACGATGCCGGCGTATTAGTGCCTGTGATAAGACTTCAACTCGGCAGTCGCTGCCTGCAAGGGTGCAGTTCTGCTCACTTCGTTCTCGGTCCTGATCGTCAGCTCGTCATGGGTGATAGTATGAACAATCACCATCTCACACTCATCATCATCATCTACGAGATAATGACATGGGTCTGTGAGAGTTGGATAGACCTTTCTACGGAGCAGGACGGTACCAAATATGCGATATTGGTATGCTTCAAAGCGGGGAGCGTTATCAGAAGTGTGGCCGTACGACGTACCGGTAAGGTCCGAACCGAACTTCCTTGTCTCTGGGAACCAACCTGAATCCGATTCGGTACGGCGCCCGTCAGGAGTGAGTTGTCAGGGTCGGGGAAGATAGGTCCACTGAGAATTTGAGACGAAGGCCAGATGTTTCTGCCGGTCCAGGGTACGACGAACACACCGAAAGGTCCATCCTATCGACAGCATCTAAAACTCCGGATGTGAAATAGCGTCTTGAACACTGAGCAGTCTGTAAGGGACCACGGATGAGATGCATTGACTAGGAACGGCGTCACTGAAGTGCTCACGATCAGGGGCAAACTATCAAGGAAACCCGTGATAGGTCCATTTTCCTCTTGCCATTCCGCATATTATCTCGACGCTATTGCGTCGACACGTGAACTCGTACGTAGGTAAGAAACACCAGCTCCACTGAATTCACTCACGCAATTGTTACAACCCTTTTCCCAACCACCATAGTCAAGAGAGCCATCCTGCAACCGTCTTCAGTGATGAGCATAGTGGGATTGAGCACGCACCATCTGTCCACATACTGCTATTTTCTGGAGAGAGGTGTTTCCAAGCCTTAAGTAGTCCTGAAGCGCAGGCCGTCTGCAATAGGTTGGAGGACTTGCCAGAGTCGGATATCATAACAATGTTTGATATCATCAACTTGACCGCCGCGTGAATCAGATCTTTATCGAAGACAAGCTTCCACTCGCTGTTATAATGCAGAGTATCCAGAGGGTACCATTGACTGAATGCGAGGACAGCAAGTTCAACAAATGATTGACGAGGACTCACACTAAGGAGGAGGTAGGTTATCAGGCGCCAGGCAGCAGTGGCCAGCGCTAGTTCCGGCGCTTGAAGAAGTTCCCGGGACCCGCTGTCCCGGGAGCCCCGGCCGACTCCTCCTCCTTCTCCTCCCCTCCTCCTCCTTTCCTTCCTAAACGCATTACTACTAGTACCAGTACCTCTGAAACCACAACTGCTAGAGAGCTAGGACATAAGAAGCCCTGTATCCGCTCACATTCACCGCCGGTCAGTATTGAATATCATTAGTACTTGGCGGCGGCATGGTTCTGCGACACTGGCAGAGTAAGTAATTGCGTCCGGTCTTCCTTTCTTTGACGTGCTCACCGCAATATATACCAAGCTACAGGTCCTGTCGACCAAGGGCTTCAGTACCTGGATGTGCCCTGCCTAGTAAGAGTCCGACCTGACTCCTGAGGCATTCGGTCGGGTCGGCAAGCCTCCCTGATCGTTTGACTTTGCTTTCAAAGCGCTGTCAACTGAGGCTACGGTAGAACATCCACCAAATGCAATCTATCACGGACAGAATTTGCGTTCCTCATGGGTACAGTCCCATGGGATTATATAAATAACTGGTGAGTACTCATCCAAATTAACGGCTCCTCCACTTCAGCCCGTTCATACGACCGTTCTCTGCTGCAGAGTACCGGATTAGACTTGCGGGCGTATCGCTACATGTACTACCTGAGAATATCTCCATGTTCGATGCGATCGGCGAGATACTTTACTCGACAACGTCGCGCAAATTGCCTGAAATGCACCAGATATTACATCCTCCTGGACAGCACGAACGACGAGACCCATGGCTGTTCCTACTAGCTCTCAGACTCCGGCACGTCTTCCGTCTGCAATTCCAAACTCCCGAAGATCGTTCTGCTGCGGCCAATCCGAAGCGTGGTTCTCTTGTCGGTCTCCGCACGAGAGGCACCCAATGAGACAGCTACACTGGTCAGACTGTCACAAAGAACTCACGTAAGCTTCGGTCGGCATGGCCTAGTTGACCTACGAGCTCGAGGCAACAAGGAAGAGGCACCGGCAAGAGTGAGTCTCGCCTGGCGCAAGCACGGCGCACGAAGAGCTAGGTCGGATTCCTACCATTGTATATAAGCTTCCATGCTGGATGGACTCGCTCATCGTGGTGTTCCTCCCTTCAGGCCGACTCGTCCCTTCCTCATCCCTGCATTGGCCATGCTTGCCATCCTCCTTTCACTTGTGAGCCTTGCTGCTGTCACAAATGCGTACTGGATCTTTGGTGGCCTCAGACCGATTGTAACGACCCGTCTTGACCCAGTCATCTTCCCGAATACGGTCCGTATCGTTCTAACCAAAGCCTCGCAACATTGACTCACACTGTGCGTACATGTATAGATTGCCTCGCACGTGCACTCGGTCGTTGGGGCGAGCCGCTTCAAAAGCGTTTATGACCCCGTCGATCTGAAGCAGAGCAAATGCACTACCGTGCCGGTCCAACCTGACAAGAGCAACTACTGGGCGGTATGATCACCCTTCTTTACGCGTGTATAACCTAACTGACTGGACTTTCTTTAGCCTCAACTATACCATCAGGACCAAACGTCCGGCCTGCTAACTCCCATCCGTGAGTACCTTTCTGTATGATCGCCCCTCGCCGCTTCTCCCGCGGTCTGGTTGCCATTCACCCGAGTTCCGTGTTCTTGCGGCATGTCCGAGTGAGCTTGCGTCTACCTGACGGGGTTCGGGAAATATCGGGGAATCGTTGAATGAATCTGGCTGTGCTCTACCATATACGTCGCACTGGGTTCAAGAGGAACCACACGACACAGCTTCGGCTTCGGTGGTGTTTTGTTCAAACTGACGTGTTTTCGCAGCTACCGGATTTAATATCTACTATCTTAGTCGACCTGGCCCCAAGAATGAAACGATCAAAGCTTTTCCTCCAGGTCTTCGTGTACGCCTCTGTTCACTTGCCTTTAATAACACCTAGTAGCTGACTGCCCGTCCGCGTTCTAGATGGTCGCGGGGGATCCCAACAGACACACCTACAATGCCTCGAGTTTTGCCGATCAGGCCATAGACTTCGTCTGCCTTGGTCTGTATATCCTATGTTGTTTCGCGGGTCAACGACACTCACCAGAATCACAGATTTCAGCGGCGCACATGCGCACGACCCAGACTGGGACGAGCGTCCGAGTTTCTTTGACCATAACTGCCCCAACGGCATGCGGGCGCAGGTCTTCTTCCCGTCCTGCTGGGACGGGGTCAACCTCGACTCGCCCGACCACAAGTCGCACATGGCGTACCCCATCCAGAACTTCAACGGCGGCGACTGCCCCGACTCCCATCCCGTCCACCTCGTCTCCCTCTTCTACGAGATGATCGTCTCCGTTGACCAGTTCGACTACTGGGGCCCCGCCACCTGGGTCCTCGCCAACGGCGACACCACCGGCTATAGCCACCACGGCGACTTCCAAAACGGGTGGGACGTCGACCTCCTCCAGGACGCGCTCGACAACTGCCCCGACGCAAATGGGAACGTGCAGAACTGCCCGCCGCTCGCGGCGGTGTTCGACCAGGCCTCCGCGGATGCGTGTGTACTCGAGACCCAGATCGTCAACGAGGATACCGGCTTCCACGGGCCCCTCTCGCAGCTCCCCGGCTGCAACCCCATCTGGGACGGCACGGGGGCGCGCCCGGCGTGCCCTGCGCCCGGCGGCACCCTGGCCCTCGAGTCCGTGACCACGCCGCTCCCGACGAACTGGACGGAGATCGGCTGCATCGCCGAGGGCGCGACTGGTCGCGCGCTCACGGGGGCCTCCACGACGAGCGCGAACATGACGCGCGCGACGTGCGCGGCGTTCTGCCAGACGAAGGGCTTCGCGCTCGCCGGCGTCGAGTTCTCGGACGAGTGCTACTGCGACAACGTGCTGCGCAACGGCGCGTCGAACACTACCGTCGTCTGGAACCAGTGCAAGAATCACTGCGCGGGCAACAGTGAGCAGCGCGTTCCTCCTCCGTGTTACTTGGTGCTCACTCTGTTCTATTGCTTGTAGGTAACGAGATCTGCGGGGGCCCGAGCCGCCTCACGCTACTCGTCACCTCCGACCCGACGCCCGCGCCCGTCGAACAGGGCCCGGACGGCTGGAAGGGCCTCGGATGCGTCTCGGACGGCGGCCCACGCGCACTCACCGGCTACAGCTTCACGAGCGACGAGATGACCGTCGCGTCTTGCACCTCCGCCTGCGCCTCGCGCAACTTCTCGCTCGCGGGCATCGAGTTCGCCCGCGAATGCTACTGTGAGTTCAAGTCCCCATGCTCGACGCGTGGTGACTGACAGTGGACGCGGGCTGTACAGGTGGCAACGCATTCCAGAACTCGCTCGGGCAGCCGATCGACCCCGCGGCGTGCAACATGGGCTGCAGCGGAGACAGTTCGGCGACGTGCGGCGGGGGCTTCGCGCTGACCGCGTTCCAGTTCACAGACACGAACGCCACCGTGTCGGCGTCGTCCGCGCTTGCGTCGTCCACGGTCTCGCCCGCTGCGTCCTCGCTCGCCAGCACGTCGTATGCGGCCGCTAACTCGACCTCGGTCACTGCTGCCGCGCCCTCGACCTCTGTGCCCGCTGCATCGACCCAAGCGCCATCCGAACCGAGCTCAGAGTCTTGGCGGCGTCGCGCATACAGGCCGAGGGGTCTCGGCAAGGCGTACTAGTCGCATTTCTACAAAGATTTCCGACAGGGGAGTAATGTATGTTTCTACTATCAATGGGTCCTGCTACCGTGGACACGGTAGCAGTGGGTGTTCTGGAGGGGTGTAAGGTCTATGTACTGAGTTATAGATGGGTAACTGCTGTGTATTCCGTTCAAGATGGACTGTGATCAAACAAATGGGTTTTGCGCATCCACGTCTGTCAGTGTTATTTTCTCGACATGCGACCTCGAGGCTCGGAAGTTGCGACAGTACTCCGGATGCGCTTTAGCTGAGGCCAGCGCGCCGGACGTCTAGTTTCGGGTCGTGCATTTGCGAACCGAATGCGATACAGGTATGTGCGCACCAACATTTACGCCGGCGATAACGATTACTTAGCTTATGAACAAATCCCAAGCTCATATGCAATGTGTAGCTGTAGCTGAAGGGAAGATAAGATGATAGCAGTATGTATGTATATGAGTGTAGATGGAGCGTCGTCGACCGAATGCAATAGTTCTAGGGATTGAAATGCGCAGAAGATCGTAGAGATGAGGATGAAAAACGGTAGATGCAAGCAAGGGCAGCAACGAGTCCGAGACGTGCGATAGCAGATTACAACATAGCGTGTACATGTCCCATGCGGCCATCGTCCATATGCATGGGCTGCGCTTTGTCGTGCAGTCCATGGTTTCTTCGGGGGCGTGAGGGCGGAATCAGCGGCATCGTGTTCGCGATCGTGCGCCGCACCTTTCGTGAATCGTGCAGGGAGGAGTGCCTACAGAGCGTCGGCTACCACCCGACTCACGAGCTTGATGACCTCGTGCGCGCCGCTCGCCACCTCCGCGACCGCCTCGTGCCCGCCCTCCGCAGCCGCGGCGCCGGTCCCAGCAGCGACCGCCTCCGCGACGGTCCCGTGGCACTCGAGCATGAACTCGATCTCCGGCTGCCCGGGGTAGAACCAAACCGTCACGGCCTGTGATGCAGCGTCTGAGCGATCGCACGCACTGAGGAGGTAAGGCAAAGGAGGGAGGGACTCACGATCATGATGTAGAAGGCGACCATGATGAAGCCCTCGACCCAGTTCGTCTTCGCGTCCGCGGTGATGTAGTTCACGAGGAAGCACGAGCCCAGGAGCAGCGCGACTTCGAAGAAGTCTGTCGACGGCCCGTGTCAGCACGGCGTACTCGCTGAATCACGACATCGACCCCAAGCAGAGGCAGAGGGGGGCACGCACCGAAGAGGAGATGCATCGGGCGGTTCGACCACCAGCCGAGCAGCACGAGGAACGGCATCCACCCGAGCGTGAACTGGATGCTGAGGTCGATCGCGCGCCCGCGCGCGAGCATCGACGGCGTCTGCACCTTCTTGCCCGTCACGTGGTCGTACACGGACTCGAGGAAGAACACGATCGCGACCGCGCCGTCCGCCGAGAACGACACGAACGGCAGCAGCACCAGCCCGAACCACCTGCACGCGTCGCGGGAAGGTCAGCAAGCGCCGGATAGGTATCGGGGCGTATGTAATATTGTATGGAGGAGGGACGCACTCTTCTGTGATCCCGCTGACCTCGCGCACCCGCTCGATGCTTTCGACAAGCTGGGCAGACGTGAGCGATCCCGTGCGTGTGTGAGTCTGTTCTGGTACTCACGAACTCGGCAGTGACAGCCATGATGGCGACGGTCACGATCAGCATAATTATGCAAAGCCATGGGTTGGTCTTCGGCTCCTCCTGCAGAAGGTGGTGCTCCTCGTGCTTGATGGCTTCGGGAGCGTCGTGTGGCACGGTGAGCGCATTGTCCTCGCCCGGAGGGTTGTGCAGGTAGATACGGGACGCGACGTATCTATGCCATAATCGTACGCGTCGTCAGTGACCGAGCGCCGACCATGCAAGAGAACACCTCACATCACAAAGAGAATGATAGACAGCCCGCGGCTTATGTGCAGGATTTGGAGACGCGTCGCGTCATTCACGAGTGTGGTAGCGGCCTCGGCACCACCTTCACCAACGGCATTGACACCGCGGTCGAGCGCGGCAAAGAAAGCTGTAGGGAGCAGCGTAGCCAAGACACTGATTGCCAAACGGATGAGTGTCTGCCGAATACGGGATGTTATGGCTTGGAACGCACCCAATCATGAGCAAGGAGTGATTGAGGTCGGTGTAGTGGGGGTGAAGAAGTTGATGCCGGATCTGACTGCCGCCAACCAGGAAGGCTACTCCAGGGATTAGAAGAAGGTGCAGGATCACGACGCCGACGATGGTCGCCTGGAGGAGGCGGAGTTCGCACTTCAATAGCAGAATAACGGCAAGGACAACTTCGACCGCGCTTATGCAGATCGTCAGTACCCCAAAGCTCCCGCGAGGCGTGGGCTGCACTTACTTATTGAGCGTAACCACGAGCAGGTCACCGAGGTCTTTACCAAGGTAGAGCGCCATCTGCTCACCGCCCCAGTCGAACATACCCTCAAGCGGGATGATAGCGAGGAAGCACACTGTCCCGAGTCACAATATGAAGCAGTCGAAGACGCTCGCAAACACTCACAGACGAAGGTAGCTTCCTCTGTCCATAGCCAATGTGAGACCCATGCAAGAGGGATCACAAGAAAGAGTATGTTCAACCCTGTCATAAGAAGATTGGGTCAGTATGTCTAACTGAGAGCAGAGTTCAACGATCTGACGGATTTCGTAGAAAAGCGGCAATTTTGAAGTTGCCGCTTTGACCGACGTAGAATCTCACATGTCATACCGTATGAAAATGATCCACGCGAGCGGCCCTAATGGAAGGGGAGCATGCCTGCCCCTGCGCGCATTGCTCGAGCTTGACTGTACGTGCTTCGTGTACTCGATGTCGCCCATACTGCGCCTATTAATGATTCCCGTTCACTAGTCGCATCTTGCAATGGAACGTCACGCTGTGCCAGCGCGTTGAACAGACAGCTTACAGAGCATGTCTCAGGCTCGGTCTCCTCGATCTCCTCTCAGACCCAGAGACCAAGGCAAAGACAAACCAAGATGGCTCTGCATCTTTCAATGAAGAACCAGACATGGACAAGGTTGTGGCGAAGAGCAGGATGCCTATAGTGATACGAGAGCTGAGAAGGAGACTTACATGACGATTTGGCTACGTTCTTGACGCTCTCCCCCCACCCGATCGGTCTCCTCCCCTTGCCGGTAAAACGATCCCAAAACTGTTGTACTCGATCGTGAGCATAGCCGTACGCCTCGGTGTAGTACCTCTGGTTGGGTAAAGGCTGGGCAGGATGTTCGTGGGGTCCATGTCCACTGGTCAGCGTTGGCTCCGGGCTGTGGTAGTAGCTTGGGCGTAAGTGTTGCATCTCCATGTCTGGCTGCAGCCGAGCATACCCGCGCCCCTCGTCAATGTTCATGACTCTACTTGACGACGGGTCAGCATTCGCTTCGATGTCCGGGGAAGACATGGTGGCCGGGATAGAGGGAAATAAAGAACGAGAGCAGGTGGACGCGTGGAAGGAGGAGAAAGAGAATGACGATACTCACCAGAGGCGTAGGGTAGATTGGGGCAACTATTACAGCAGCAACGATGCCACGCGCTGCCAAGAGATGGACGGGACGCAGCACCAAGGAAACGCGTTGGCGGCTGAGGAATTTGACAGACTTGGCCAATGCCTAAGAGGACGAGAAGGCGTGCACGTACTACGCCACTGTCCTTTTTGTACGCTTGCGAGGCCGCGTGTGTGCATAGACTTCGGATAGTAGCGAGAGCTGCACGGTTGTAGATCTGAACATTTCCGAGTCCGAAACAGTTCGGAGGGCGTGGTCAACAGCCAACTCCGCGCCAACACGTTCACCGCTTGCCAAGCCTACGCGTATTGCGGCGATGGCCGCCGGCGTCTATCCTTTCTTTTCACTGTCCTGCCAGTGGTCCACCTGGCACCATGCACCAGACGTTCATATTCCCCGCTCGTACAGAGTTAACCATCTCAATGCTGGCTTCAAGCAGAGCATTCCATGTGTCTTCCTTGTCAAGGGCTCGAGCTCTGCATCGGTGCGTTCAACAAAATTACGCTCGCTAAATAAAATGGTAAGCAGTGATCCGCCCATCCCCGCGAAGTCCGCGAGCTCAAGTTTCAACGTGAGGTGCAGATATTATGTAGGGATCCCCTACTTGAGACCGCCGCAGCCAGGCGGCAGCGCAACACAACGCGGTGGCCACTTGCAATACATTGTCGTCTGTGCTACGACTGCCATAAACCAATGATCGGTCCGAGCTCACCAACCAGGTCTGTAATTTTGCTGGATTAACCGAGTCGTTCATTGATCGTTTCGAATGATAGTATTCTGGAGGCTCGAGAGTCTGACGACACACTACGCGCTTCGTAACAAGTTGCGTATGCGATGTCGTTGTTGGACAATGTTACGGGCCTGGGGCAAGTGCTAGGTACGTATGTTGACTTGTGCCGACGCCCAGCATATCGCGATCGGGGTTTCTGGGTACAGGGATGTGGTTATCTTTCCGATCATTTCCCAACCGCTCACAATACGACCACTTCTCCCTGTGCATTCCGACAATTCACCATGTGGAGTATGTGGATAAGTAAAATCGGGTACAGAGCATGAATCCAAGAAGAGCACACTAAGCTTTTACTACCAGTACCCACCGCCTCCGCCAACAAGCCTTTCCTCGCGCCCGGCGAACGTACGTACGCATGCATAATACCAAACGGCTACTGCTCCTCAACCGCATACATAACCGATCAAGCAGCCCCGACATCCTTCTTCACAAACCGCCCCGTGCGATGCCAAACCAAATGCTCCTCCTCCTCGCCCTCCTTCCCCCAAACGCTCCCCTCCCTCCACGCGTCCATCTTCGCGACCCACACGTGCGTCGGTCGATCGAGGCAGCACCCGTCGAACGCGCGCCGCCACACGGGCGTCCAGAACCGCTGCCACCACGCGACGTCCGCGCGCGCGCTCAGGACGTGCTCGTAGAACAGCAGGGTGCCCCCCGGCCGCAGCACGTCCGCCACGAGCGCGTTCAGCGTGCGCTCTGGGGCGGGCACCGAGCATAGCGTGAGCACCGAGATCAGTGTATCGACCCTCCCGTCTCCATCACCAGGCCCCCCGCTGCTGCTGAGGGCGGAGCGGATGAGCGCAGTCTCCTCCGCCCCGTAGGGCAGCACGAGAAGCGTCCCGTCGGCTTCGCTGAACCCGTGTGATGCGGCGAGGGCGCGGATGTGCGGGTGCATGAGCGTGTTTGGCTCCAGTGCGACGTATTGCGTAACCGTGGCGCGGTCGAGGTAGAGCACGGTGTGCCCGTGTCCTGTCCGGGTCCGTATGTGAGCGCTAGCGTTCTAAATGTCCCACCATGGCCGACTCGGATCCGGAGGCAAGAGCGAGCAATTGCAAATAGTGTCTCATCGTGCCGCACTGGGTCCGAATGGCTGTCGCTGCAGCCTGTACGGTAGTACAGTGCCCATGGATACGTATGTGCCAGCAGCTGAGTAGCCACAGACTCCCGGCACCGTGGGCATCTTCAACTTGCGGAGGGTGACCTAGTAGAACACGCACCTGCACCGATGTCGAGCACAACTCCTCTAGCATTCGTTCGAATAAGCTCCTCCTTGATATCTCGTCTTTTCTCGTCGACCCCATCGCCCCACGCCTTCCAGACATGGGACATGAAGATCCGTGAGACTTCGGTGGGGCGGATGATGAGCAGGGGAGATCTGAGGATTGCGAGCAGGGTCGGCACGAGGGCGACCTGCACTGCCATTTTCAGGACCCCAAGGAGGCCGAAGGTGTTTGAGATTTTCATCGGGGTCACTGGGATGATGGTAGGCTGTGGGTGAAGGAAAGCAAGAGGAGACCACCCAGTATCTATCGAACTTCAACCCGTTTCCAACTCAGTCACATCCGAGTGCAGTGTGACACCTAGTAGTCGCCGTGAGCTAACTTTCCCGGCGTAAGAGCTCTTGCTATGAGGGAATCCCTCGCAGCATCCGCGGGAAGCAGCGCAGCATTGGGCTTTCTGTCCTCACGACTCCAGATATTTTTGCCCTGCCAGCTACCAGTATGGATAAGAACTGCTGTGACTCGGGGTGGTTTACTGAATGATCATAGTACTAGCGCCATCTGTGCGTCTCGGTGAATCTACTCGGGTAACATTTCACGGTCAATCATCACTAGGTTCTTCAACACACAAGCAGTAGAATGCAAGAGCGCTGCGAGATACATGTTTCATTCCGCTGCGATATACTTGAACCACGCGTCGTACTCGCCACCGCGTAGCGCCTGACCTCCCTCCTCTCTCCGCGGCCATTACCATACCCGCGACGCGTGCAAGATACCTAACGGCCAGTACCACTCGACCGCATATATGACCGATCAAGCCGCGTCCTTCTTCACAAACCGCCCCGTGCGATGCCAAAACAAGTGATCCTCCTCCTCGCCCTCCTTCCCCCAAACGCTCCCCTCCCTCCACGCGTCCATCCTCGCGACCCACACGTGCGTCGGTCGATCGAGGCAGCACCCGTCGAACGCGCGCCGCCACACGGGCGTCCAAAACCGCTGCCACCACGCGACATCCGCGTGCGCGCTCAGGACGTGCTCATAGAACAGCAGCGCGCCCCCCGGCCGTAGCACGTCCGCCACGAGCGCGCCCAGCGTGCGCTCTGGGGCAGGCACGGAGCACAGCGTGAGCACCGAGATCAGCGTGTCGACCCTCCCATCCCCGCTCCCGTTGCTGATGAGGGCGGAGCGGATGAGCGCGGTGTCCTCCGCCCCGTAGGGCAGCACGAGAAGCGTCCCGTCTGCCTCGCTGAACCCGTGCCCGACGGCGAGGGCGCGGATGTGCGGGTGCATGCGCGTGTTGGGCTCGAGCGCGACGTATTGCGTGACTGTCGCGCGGTCGAGGTAGAGCACGGTGTGCCCGTGTCCTGTCCGGGGCCGTGTGAGCATCACGAGCATCATGCATAATATTACTAGCACTAAGCGAGCAAGCAGTGATGACCATTGACGACTGTCGCTGCAGTACGATGCATATACCTGCTTGCCCGGACTGAGTGTGCGCCACTCACCCGCACCGATGTCGAGCACGACTCCCCTAGCGTTCGCTCGGATGAGCTCCTCCTTGACCGGCCGTCCGCCTTGGTCGACCCCGTCGCCGAACGCATTCCAGACATGGGACATGAAGATCCGCGAGACCTCGCTGGGCTGGAAGACGAGTAGCGGAGACCCGAGCACTGCAAGCACGGTCGGCACGAAGGCCACCTGCACCGCCAGCCGCAGATCCTCGACGATGGCGAAGGCTTTCGAGATTTTCATGGGGATGAGGTGGATGGGCCCGGGGTGGGTGGTGGTTGAGAACAAAAACGGAGGGTGTCGTTTGCAATCATCTTCAACTTGGTCACACACGAGTGTAGTGTGACATTCCGTAATTTTCCCAGCCCAAGAGCTCCTGACATTAGGGATGCCCCAATCCCTCCGGATAGGATGCAAAGACACCGTTCAAGGTGGTGTAAACAACAAATGGCTTTCTGTGTTCACGAGTGCAATTTCCATAGCCAGTGTGGTATGAGGTGTGGCTGTGACTCGGGGGTGGTTAACCTTCGGTCACGGTCGGTCATCACCAAGGTCCCTCAACGAGCGAGGGGCGCACGCAGGAGCGCTGCGGGGTATAAGTGAATGATTGTCGCTTTGATATTTTATAGATTGAGCCGAACCCGAAGGGATGCACAGCGACACGTTCGACACTCAAGCGCGTCCAGCGCCCGGTTACAAACCACAGCCCACGCCGCACTCGCCGCCGTATCGCGCCTTTCCTCCCCTCTCCCTATCCCTCTCCCGCTACGACGCCCGCGGGCCCTTCCCCTCCTCGAACGTCTGCGCCCTCGTCGGCGTCGGCGGAAACGCGAACGAGCTCCCGATCGGACTCCAGCCCTCCTCGCCCCGCTCCTCCGCGCGTATGAGGCTCGCGATGCTCGCCGTGTGTCGGTGGCTCTTCCTTGTCGGGGACGCGCGCCCCCCAGACTTAACGAGCGGGACGGCCGACGCGGGCCCATCGGGGACGGGCGAGCGGTACGTGATGTCCATCTCCCCGTCCGACTCGCGGTCCGAGAGCTCCTCGAGGTCATACGCCTCCGCGTCGCGCATGATCGCGCCGTTCGCGCGCATCCCCCCACGGCCGCGTGGCTCCTCGAGGTCGTACATGTCGTACTTGGAGCGGTACGCGGCCGCACCGAGCCCGCCGGGGGCCGCGGTCGCGGCGGCGGGGCTCTTGAGCTCCTCGGGCATCATGAGGTAGAAGAATGCGACGGCGAGGCAGGAGCCGCCGACGACGTCGACGAGGTAGTGGTGCGTGAGGTACATCGTCGCCCAGTAGAGCACCGCGGCGTACCCGAAGATCCACTTGGTCGTCTGCGGGAAGAAGTGGGAGACGAAAAGGGCCTCCATCGTCGCGGACGCAGCGTGCAGGGAGGGGAACGCGCCGAAGACGAGGGGCGAGTTAGAGAACGCGGTGGTGTACCCGCGGGAGTGGAATAGTTTGTCGATGCGTGCGAGACCCCCAGGGGAGCCTCGGATGGAGTAGTCGGCGGGAGTGAGCCCGTAGATGAGCTCGTACCATGGCGCGGCGCAAGGAAACACGATCTGGATGAGCACGCCGGTGAGGTTCATGAAGCCGAAAGCGCGCGCCCAATAGTGTAGGGACTCCTTTGGACGGAAGAGCCACAGGAAGGCCGCGACGATGAATGGGACGACGTAGTGACCGACGCCGTAAGGTACCCATGCGAGGATGTCAAGAATGGGATGCGTGAACCGCGTGAGGATGTCGGAGACATTCGCGCCGTAGAGCACAGACTCCAAGGTGGGCAGGAGCACGACCGATGGTGTAGGACGGTACTCCTTGGGGATGAACTTCGACGAGAAGAAGCTGAGGAGGTAGAGCAGGATGGGACTGGCTCGGAAGAAGAATTGCGAGGTCAAAGGCACAAGAAGCGCGATTATGTAGAGTATGGGTATCAGTAGTTTGAAGAACCATGGGACCCCCATGATGTATAACCAAAATGTGGCGAGGGCGATGTGGAAGAGGTACGCAGAATCGGCGAGCGTGAAGTTGTGTTGTCGGACGCGGTTGATGGTGTCACTTGGAGATAATGACTTGTCCATACGTCCAACTGCTGCTATGAACGCTGCCCCCACTCGCCGGAACGGCTGCAGAACCGTGACTCGCATAGACATAGTAGCACCTAGACGGAGAGCACAGAGTGAGTACTCTCAAAGACTTCGTGAGATAGACAACATGACAGTCTCGTCGTGCATTAGAAGGCAAAACACAATTGCACATGCGCAGAGAGGCTTTCAAGGTAGAGGAAGCACTGTGCCACCAAGACGACTTCGCCTTGCGCGGAGATACAGAAACACTTCGTACTATTCCCCACTTTCTCAGACCCGCGAGCACAAAACGTAACACACCTTGTCCCAGAAGATCAATCCCAACAATATTGCGACTCGTTTCTCAACCTCCTAGCGTCACGGTGGAGAACTTGACCCTCGTCCGAAGCTGTCAGATGCGCCTGGCAAGGTGGTGAGTGCAGCACCGTCGATCCCGCCGCAGAGTGCTTTGCGTCTGAACACCAAGCAGAGCAGAGAGGAGAGAACAGGCCGACGGTGGACGGTGAGCTAGCAGGATGATGAGCGGAAGCAAGGGACTGCGCGGGCGCCTCATGCCGATGGGGCGCGCGCTGGCGCGCGTCCGAGACCGACGGTGACCTGGACTGTCGACACGACCGTCATCCTCTTTCCCCGCCAGTGTATGCTCACGCGCGTTGACCGCAAAACCTCTGTCTCGAGGGAAGACTCTCTCTAGTCTCTAGGCATCAATACAGGGACTCGTATCCGAGGCTGGAGCTCCCCTCTGCTCATGGGCTTTCTCTCGAAAGTTACTGTGAGCGCGGTGGGACTCTGGAGCAAAGCACTCTTGAACTCCGCATTCTGCTCGTCCGTCGCTGTCAAAGGCCTCGACAACCTCATTCGCGCACTGGAGGATGGCGAGCGTGACAACGGGCGCGGGGTCGTGACCAGTGAGTATTCCACCAACCATGTCAGTTGCGATATCTTCAGGTTCGAACGTCTCTGCCCGCAGTGTCGAACCACATCTCTACGTGGGTACCCCCTAGCGCGCACACCCTGTGAGAGACCCAGCAGTTGACGTTTAACGGCCGCCCAGTCTAGATGAACCAACCGTCTGGGGGGTGCTCCCTGCCCGGTACTACCTGAACTCGCGCATGACGCGATGGACACTCGGGGCGTCCGACATCATGTTCACCAATCCGTACGTCCCTCTCCCTTCTCTCGCGCTCGCGTTTGCGTTCGTGTCTGTGTGCACGCGTGTGCTGACGCACGCACGGTGCGCCCGCCCGCCAGATAGTGTGTTCTCCGCCTTCTTCCGCTCCGGGCAAGTGATCGAGACGTTCCGTGGCAAGGGCATCTTCCAGCCTGCCATCGACTCGTCTATCGAGAAGCTGAACCGCGGCGAGTGGGTGCGTGCCTTGCCTTGTGCGATATCCCGCGTCCATTCTCGGAGTCGGCATCTCACAACATTCACAGATCCATCTCTTTGGCGAGGGCAAGGTCAACCAGCACTCGAGTGAGGTTGGGCATTCCGACGCCGGACGTTTGCTCAGGTTCAAGTGGGGCATGTACGCGTCTCTTGCTGAACGTGCACCTGGAGGACCCTGCTGACGGGGACTCGCTACAGTGGACGCATCATGATGGAGGCGCAGAAACCCCCAGTGATAATCCCCATGTGGTTGACCGGTACGGCCCCCCACTACGCGCCAACCTCCTCCTCTCTAGCGTATTGACAAGAACACAGGGTTTGACAAGCTCATGCCCGAGGGCCGCCCCTTCCCGTACAAATACGTGCCCAAATTCGGTGCCAAGCTGAGCATAACGTTCGGCAAGCCCGTTCCCGCAGCAGACATCCAGGACATCCTCGCCACGCTCGTCCGCGAGCGGGGGATGCCAGAAGTCCCCCCCAGCACCTCGGGAGGCCGCGCCGATCCCACACGCGAGCAGGAGGAGCAGCACAGCGCCAGTGTCGCTGAAGCGGGCTGGCTGGGGGACTCCGTGTTCCCGGGTGGTCACCATGGAGCTCAGCACACGAGTGCGATGGAAGTAGCTAGGGTGAGAAGCGCGGTTACTGCGGTCATACAACGGGAGGTCGAGGCACTAGGTAGGGAAGTGTTAGCATTGCGTGAATAGAGACATCTAGGTACAGCCGCTTTCACCTTCGTGTTTGGCAGAGAAAGTAGCTCGTGCGGCTGCCCACCGGTCTTCTGTTCCAAATACGAAAAACTCAAAAATAATGCTGGCAACACAGGTCTTGGGTCTCTAACCTGGCCATCCGGGCGGTGCTTAAGGAGCACCAATGTCGCGAACGCGCACGACGACAGCGGGTACAACAGCATCCCCTGGGTACTGAGAACCCGCGGACTGCGGGGTGTGGTACATCCACGGTACCAAGTTCCTCCAATGGTGCTGTGAAACTAAGATCTACATATTTCATGGAGTAAACTCACCATTTACGGTGAGAATTCATCTTTTGATCCGGTACGCCTAACTATGGGAGCTACATACCGGTCTCTCAGGCTTTACAGTGAACTCGACCTACTGCTCCCTAACGAGCAACTCGACCACCTCCTTGATCGCGTTCGAAAGACCCTTCGTCGTGTACTGCAGCCTCCACCCCAGATCCCTGCGCCCACGATCGGCACGACACCGCGTATTCGTGAAGAGCAAGCCGGCCATGTACTCGCTCCCAAAGTACTCGATGCACTCCCCCGGAGTGAGAACTGTCGGTTCCCGGGCCTCTTCCTTGATTTTGCCGGCGTCGACGAGAGCGCTCCCGACCGCCTCAACTACGTCGTACATGGGGTGCTCGTCCGCGCCCACGAAATAGTACCCCTCGCGCCCGTGCCCGAGCTTGGAGGGAGAGGGCCCGAAGAGCACCGCGTCGAACAAGAGATAGTAGTACTCCGCCACTGCCACAGCCGAGCATTCAGCACCGGTTCCTGTCGCAATCGCGAGTCGCCGAGAAAGAAACGCCACTCACTGTCATCGATGTGCACGTTGGACCAGACGTTCGCACCCTTGCCCAGCATGCCCGCACGGCCCCGCTTCGCGAAAGCGGCCGCCAACCACTCGACACCCATGGTGTGCTTGTGTGCTATGCCGCCGTCGAACAGGGGGCCCGTGGCGATCCCGTAGACCATGGTCGGGAAAACGAGGTAGGAGCGCGCGTACCCCTCCGTGGAGGCTGAGATGGCGAGGAGATCGACGGCGTGGTGCGGGGTGATGCTCGGGGGGAGTGCGTCGAGCGCGGCGAGGTCGAGGTCCGAGGTGATCGTGTCTGAGGCATACTCGCCACGCGCGTCATCCCTAAGGATGGCTATGCCTGACTGGTTCACGGGACGGCATGAGTCTCACAGGAGTACGAAGGCACGGCAATTCGGTTTGAGGCACGTACGGTATGGATGAGAATGGGCATGTCTCCAACAGAGTCATGGCGGTTCTTGAGCCCGGCAAGAATGGCCTTCATTGCGGGCTCGTCGTTGCAGTTCGCCTGTGGCATCGTGCGTTGTGGTCCGAGTCGGCACATCGTGAATGTAGAGCATCCGGATAGTACGTACCGTGTGTATGACAACATGTGACTGGGCCGATAGCTCCGCGAGCTGTTCGAGGTCCTGAAGTGTCCCCACCACAGTCTTGACACTAGGGAACACGGCCTCGAGCAGCTCCGCCTTCTCGGCGTTGCGCACGAGCGCTGTGATGTCGAATGTGTGAACCTTTGGATGCTTGAGAATCCGCTGAAGGACTGCGCCGCCAATATATCCTGCGTGAGTGTCAGCGTATGTAGTAGACTAGAGTAGACGGGGAGATGATTCCAAGTACTGAAGACAAGGCGATCTCACTTACCAGTGGCGCCAGTGTAGAGAACCGAGATCCTATCTGAAGACATGGTTTTGCTTGGTGTGGACGCGTGGACGGCGCGGGTGGTTGGATGGAGGTTCTACATTATCCCCCTCGTTACTTGCATGCCTTTATGCGTTCTCTCTACTCGAATTGCCGTCACATCGGAGTTTACCGATCTATCGGGGACTCGGAGTGCCAGTAACATACGTCCTCCTACGTATACTAGCGTATACTACTCCTCGTGTGGTGCGCCGGGTCTTGCTGCAGCGACTCTGGTCCTCCTATCGGCACAAGCCCAATCTAGTCCCTTAGCAATACCTCGACCTCCTCCTTGATCCCGTTCAAAAAATCCTTGGTCGTGTACTTCGGCTTCCACCCCAGATCCCTGCGCCCACGATCGGCACGACACCGCGCGTTGGTGAAGAACAAGCCGGCAATGGCCTCGCTCCCAAAGTACTCGATGCACTCCGCCGGAGTGAGAACTGTCGGCTCCGCTTCCTTGATCTTGCCGACGTCGACCAGGGCGCTCCCGACCGCCTTGATTACCTCGTACATTGTGTGCTCGTCCGCCGCCACGAAATAGCACCCCTCACGCCCGTGCCCGAGCTTAGAGGGAGAGGGGCCGAAGAGAACCGCGTCGAACAGGAGGTAGTAGAATTCCGCCGCTGTGGTGGAACATCTGGCATGAGACCTCTTCTGTCGGTGGGGAGAATGCAGCGTGACTCACTGTCATCGATGTGCACGTTCGGCCAGACGGACACGCCCTTGCCCAGCACGCCAGGCCGGCCGCGCTTCGTGAAGGCGGCCGTGAGCCAGGGAACGGCGATGGAGTGCTTGTGCGCTATGCCGCTGTCGAACAGGGGGCCATTGGCGATCCCGTAGATGATTCCCGGAAAGACGAGGTAGGAACGGGCATACCCCTCAGTGGAGGCGGAGATGGCGAGAAGATCGACGATGTGGTGAGGGGCGCTAGGAGGGAGGGCATCGAGCGCGGCGAGGTCGAGGTCCGAAGTGATCGTGTCCGAGGCGTACTCGCCCCGGGCGTTGTCTATGAGGACGCCTGTGCCAGACTAGTTCGTCGGAAAAGAACGTGCTTAGTAGAATATTGACGACGGGTAGGAGAAATACGTACGGTGTGAATGAGGATTGATGTGTCTCCAATGGTGTCGTGGCGTTTCTTGAGCCCGGCGAGGATCGCCTTCATCGCAGCCTCATCATCGCAGTTGGCCTATATCATGCGTTATCATTAGCACACGGCATATGGAGGCTACTCGGCCTATATGCACCGTGTGTATGACCACATGGGACTGCGCCGATAGCTCAGTGAGCTTCTCGAGATCCTGAAGTGCTCCTACAACTGTCTTGACACCGGGGAGTGCGGCCTCGATGAGTTTCGCCTTGTCGACGTTGCGCACAAGCGCCGTTATGTCGAACGTGTTTGCTTTCGGATGTTCGAGGATTCGTTGAAGAAGTGTGCCACCGATATAGCCTATACATGTTAGTGCATTAGCGACTAGACGTAACGGCTAGGAATAAACATAAGTACCAGTGGCTCCTGTGTAGAAAATCGATACTTTTTCCGAAGGCATTTTTCAGTGGTTGTACTTGGAGTTGCTGACCTACAGTGTGTTTGGTAGACACTGGAGATTACATCGTTCACCATGGGCCGCTTTTATGGTATTGGTAAGAAGCAGGCTTACAAAACATAGAACACCGTGATATCGGACTTTAGCGACTGTCGGGAGATACCTATGTGTTGCCATCCGGTTAGTATTGATCGCAGCGAGAACATAAAAGCTCGCGTCCGGTACTTAGGCATGCGAATACGCGCAGCATGCAGTTCCAGGGAGAACACGAAGAGAAACTCCAGTGGATGAAGAGAGCATTGCGCAGTCATCTCGACAGGTGCTTATTACCGGGGCGACGCCTTTCACCGCTCACAGTGGTTCTCGAGAACGCAGACAACTCGGAGAGCCAGAGATGCTCGCAGGCAGACCCATAGTGAAAAAGAGACCGTGTCGCGACTCGCGGTACCCTGTTCACAGGAAGAGAACAGGTCCCGTCGACAGTGGCGGTACGAAGGTAAGCGCTTGATTGTCCGGCGTCTACTACACCATCTCTGTCCTCCACAGGCAATCCACAGGCTCAACTGCCTCAGTGACAAGCGATTGGTGCGCGGCCACATGCATGAGTTCGAGCGTCGACGCACTGCCATGAATGATGATACACACTAATTGATACTGCCAATTATCGTACACATCGACGTCGACCAGGAGGCCTCGAGACTCACCTAGCGCATTCAATACCCGACATACACCCATACAAACACTGGCCCATAGCACGGCAACAACGTCTTCACCCATAGTCGTGGCCCCCACGGCACGCGCTCATGGTCAATCATGGAAAAACCCCTCAAAGTCCCACTCGCCCTCCGCCCCGCCCTCGCGCACCCACCCAAGCCGGTCCATGCTCAGCCCCGCCGCGCGCACGAACAGCGTCCCGTCGACGGCCTCCGCCCCGTCGAGCTCGACACCCAGCGCCGCGAGGTGCCCCGCGGGCGCCGCCCCGTGCAGCGCGGCGAAGTGCGCGAGCGCGCGCTGCAGCTTGCACAGGTGGTCGTCCGCGTGCCCGACAGTGTTCTGCAGGAGCGCGAGCCACGGATTCGGGTTCGGGTCGTCCGGGACGAGCGTGCCTCCCGATCCCCCCGGGCCTGACACCGAGGACCCGCGGGAGGCGGGCGCGGGGGGCGCGGGCGTTGGGGTGACGGAGGCGAAGAAGTCCGCGACAGGGAGCGCGGGGCGGCCGCGCGCGACGTAGAGCGCGAGCGTGTTGAGGAGGTAGGTGCGCAGGAGGATCGTGGTCGAGGTGGGGGAGAGATACGCGACCAGCGACGGGAGGAAGAGGACGGACGTGACGAGATGCACGCTGTAGGGGGTCCAAACTCAAAGTCAGCGGGGCACGTCGCTGCGCGGGATGCAGCACGTAGTACGTACAAGAAGAAGTCGCCGTTGAACTGGCCACTCTTGGAGTGCAATCGGCCGCCCCAGCCGCCGACCGCGTAAATGACGACGCTGGTCCAGAAGAGCTCGTCGATCTTGTCTCTGACCTGCTCTGCGTCCGTGCCGTCTACCGTCCATTCCTTCATCATTTCGACAAGTTGGTCGCCGCGGAGATGCAACACGCGCTCAAGCGAGGTGTCTTCTTCTCCATCCTTAGGCGGCGGCAGCCCGATTGTCTTGTACGACCAGAAATCGTCTTTGAGGAGTCGGGCCACAAGGGAGAGTGCGTGAACATTCTTTGAGGGCGCACCGACGGGCTGAGCCTGTGTGGCACGGCCGAATTGTTCGAGGACGAGGGCAGGCACCAACGAGGTCAGTCTAGACATCGTTGCATTTTTGGCGTCGGACGCAACGGCCGTCGCATATTGCATCAACGACGGATGGGTCAAGGCGGGTGCGGTGACATGGTGTACAGCCGTCTCTGCGAGCCCTAGAGAAAGCATACCCAGATGAGTCGCAGGATTTAGGGATAAGATACAGTTTAGTAAACCGCACCTTCTGCGAACATTCCCAAGAGACCAAATTCTGCACCATAGCCTGTATGGATGAGAGGGTGCAGGAGACCAGATAGGAAGCGGTTTGCCATTTGAAGCGGGGGCTCTCCGGCCTTGGGAGGCTCGATATTTGCTTTCGGAGAGAACACGTATTCCTCGAGAGTGGCCGCGGCACCTTTTTCGAGCAGTGTTGCAGTGAAGAATTTGAGATAGGCGTCGTAGAATCTAGATAGAGGATATGCTCAGCCTCTGTGGATACGAGTACTTCTGATACCTTACTTCTCATCTCCGAGGTGCTCGTGAAAGTTCTTATCGGTGATAGGTTCCGGAGACTCATACGAAGGGCGCATGTACGAAGCATGAGTCTCATATGCTGCCTGAATCAGCGGCCTGTTTGCCCCTAGGTGGTATATGGCAAGAAGCTGGTGAGATGCATGGCTGACGATGCAATCAGGTTCGGTATATGTTAAATCATCAGGAGAAGAACGTACTTATGAAAACGCTTGTCGTTAAAGAAAATATGCCATTTGGTGTGATTCTCTCGAAGGGTGCTCTGCAGCGCGGCTGTAGAGTCTGGGCTGATGCCCGGAAACCGGCCAGGAGCTTGCGGGGAGGGTGCGGGCGCGGGGACTGGGAAGAGTTTGTTGAGGGACCCGTCGGTGACTCGGATTTGCGCCATATTGCGTGCCCTTGGTACAGGTCGAGGGAGCTGGGTAACTCTGAGCATAGACGTGTTCTCGTGGACGGCCAAGAACGCAGGTTATATACTCCCATTCGCATCCTATGACGTCAACTGAACGGCACCTGAGAGACCACCTGAATGGATCCATTAATACCAGGATCGCAACTTAGTAGAATACCTTCCTAGTCGACTTGTGGCCTTCGAGCTGTATGGGGGCAACTTGAGCGGACTCGGCTTATTCAACGGGTCCAAGTTGTTGTCGAACGTTCCTGAGAGTCTCGAGAATCACGTACTGCTCGGAATAGAG
Source organism: Daedaleopsis sinensis (assembly GCA_033807695.1). Classification (NCBI taxonomy): domain Eukaryota; kingdom Fungi; phylum Basidiomycota; class Agaricomycetes; order Polyporales; family Polyporaceae; genus Daedaleopsis; species Daedaleopsis sinensis. The sequence continues at coordinate 810,406 of CM066310.1, read as the reverse complement.
CTATCCACGACGAAGAAGAGCAGTGCTTGGATGGCTCAGTTGGTTAGAGCGCAGGTCTCATACTGCTGTATGACCACCGCTACGGTGGGCAATCCTGAGGTCGTGAGTTCGATCCTCACTCCGAGCAGTCTGTTGCATTCTTTGTTGTTTTTCATGGCTTTCACGTTAACTACCTTGCACCATATGATCTTGTGTGTAGAGACTAAAATCGGACCCACTGGTAGTGGCAGCATGAACCGATATGGAAGGTAGGAACTTTTTGGATTTCTACCCACCTACTTACCAGTGTAAGCTGCGAATGCTTTGTATTTGTGCATCAACGCGCCAGTCTAGCCGGTACCGTGTTTACATATAGATTGCTGAACTCAGATTCACTTGCAGCCCATATGTTCAATCTGCCCGCACACACGGCCAGTCCAAGACCACAAAATCCTCTTCACCCTCTCGTGAGCCGAGAAACTGGGTCAAGGCGTCCCCTTTTCACTCCGGGTCCATCATGGATCCGGGACGTTTCACCTTCTTTGCGTGGCAGGCTTTCGACGTCTAGGTGAAATCGACATCGAGATGAACAAACCCGAAGGCTATTTTTATCGCAAGTGGAGGAGGATGAGGAGGTTCGGCGAGCGTGAGTAGCACACTGTAAGTAAATCTGGCGCTTGCCCCGAGTCCTGCTTTGAAACTTATGGAAGTGCAACTTGAAGGACCGGCCACAATCCCTTGTGCGCATGCTCAGCGCACCAGCATACGTGTAGATTCTAGAACCACTCAACACGACCACACATCACAAAACGAATCGCAACTGCCAACGAGGGCCGCACTGGGCCGCACTGGCCCGCTACCGCCCGGGTCTGCCAGGGTCCGTAACGTCGACCGAGTACACCACCGTGTAGGCACCCGCGCCGGTCGGTTGAAATTTGAGAACCCGGCTTCGCCAGCCCCCGTCGAAAGACGCACAATCTCAGCTTCTGAGGGAAGGAACTTGAAGGAGCGTCAGAACGGATGGGGACGAGACTAGTCGGTCACCGAGGATTCAAGTTGGGTTAGGTAAAAGCTTGGGCAAGGTTAGGTTCGGAGCAAGCCCTTCCTCCGTCGCTACCTTCGCCGCGGAGCGCGGAATATTAGGGAATATTCGTTCGGAGAAGGCGGCTTGATCCGAACCATAGCTAGGGTAATGCGGGGAACACCTGGAACATCAAGACATGGTCTCAGTAAGATCCGACTTTCAGGGAACTACGACACATTATGATTATGTGTCTATGCAGATCATCGTCTGGTCACTATTGTACACACTTAGACTATAGTTCTGTTTCAAACCGTGTGACTACCCGGCCAATACAAGGACTGCCGCAGAGGCTCCGAGTCGGAGCTTTCTTGTGGAGGTTGAGCGAGGAGATCGTCGGACAGTCTTTCTCTATCGCGACGTCTGCGTGTAGGGTACGTATGTCGAATAAAGGCCCCTCCTCCTCCTCCTCCTCCTCCTCTAGGAGAAGGTGTAGGATGGAGGTTATGTAACTCCGAGCCTGAGCTACCGGGCGCTTGTCGAACCCGTTGGAGCAACCTAAGTATGGAAGCGTCGAGCGTCTCAGCCCCACACCTTCTTCTCCGTCCCTCTAAGTATCTGTGATGGCACTGTAAGACCCGGGAGGACCCGGGATCGTCAATACTCAACTCACTTCTCCTCGCCCGCGAGCAAACACATGATCTAAGTGGTAAGCTATAATTATCGCTCGTCCGAGTCACCACTGATCAGCTGAGGTCCTGTACCGTCGCCCCATGAGCTCGCACGAGCAGATCAGAGTAGCAAGGAGTAATAGCTGTGCTCGCTTGCAGTGCACACGTACCGACATGAAACTCCAATGCTCCTCCATCATGTAAGAACGGCCTATGAAGTTCCCGCAGCTGCTGGAGGTTGCTCGCAGCTCTAGGTTGCTGAGCACAAGGGCTGCTCAATTTTTCAAACACAATCCAGTGAGCCTGGAATATCGGGGACTAAAACTTCAAGACTACATGAAAATGCCTCACGCGGCCCTCCAGGGAGTATATAGGTCCGAACGCATATCGGCTGTTTCCCTCATGCTATGGGCCTCTCACTGCCAGCCTCACGAAACTTCAAAAAGCCATCGACATGAAAGCCTTCATCCTCTGCGCCCTGTCCCTCCTCGGAGCTGCCAGTGCATCTGCTCTCCCAGGAAACGTCGAGCCCTCTGACGGCTTCTCAGAGTACGACGCGATCCCAGCAGACAGCGGGCTTGTCTCTCGCACCCACGAAGGGAAGATCCTCGGCAAGGACCTCGTCGCGTCCTGCCCCGGGGGCCCAGGCTCGCCCAACGTAGCCAGGGCGGATCGGTGTTCGCTGGTGAGAGTCTGCCCGTGTATCTAATCTATGCACCGCGCCCGGCATGGTACTGACAACGCGCTCGCGACGGCAGACCAACATCGTCAACAACCCCGACAAGCGGATCTGGTCGAAACTCGGCTCTGCCCAGCTCAAGTACGTCGTCTTCCCGGCTGGTCTGACCGCTCTTGCCTGACCGGCTCCCCGCGAACAGCTGCAAGGGCTCGGATGGGGGCATCAATGTCTACCTCGGTGGCTCGACCACCGTCTCCCGCACGACCACCGTCAGCGTCACCTTCGGCATCGAGTCCGAGGGCCTCTCCATCGGCGGCGGCGTCTCCGAGGCCTTCGAAAAGTCAACGACCCAGTCCAGGTTGACCCTGTACATGATCCCGCCCGGGCGACAGGCCGTGTACGTCGTCGGTGTCAACCACAAGGTCCAGACGGGCAACGTGCAGGTCAACTACAGCTCCCGCCAGAAGGGCCACTACGTCGTGAGCACACAGACCCAGCTCTCCGCACCCCCTGCGCACCTGCTCACCGCTCGCGCCGTGTTTTGCAGTGGTACACCGGTGCGAAGATCACCATATACACGCCGGTCCCGGATGGGGCTGAATTCGACGTCTATGAGAGCGCGTGCGGTACGTGTCAGCCCTGCGATCGCAGCCGTGTGCAACTCGCTGAACCTCTTGTGCCCTATGCTATAGGCGAGGACGCCGAGGACCTCAGCAAATTCAACCGCTGATGGGATGGACTGGCCTGTGCGCCGAGTCCGTACTAGATGTACCACTCTACGGATTTGGGCGCAGCCGTGACGGACTGCTTACCTGTATGTACACTACCTACTATTATTCAGTGCGTGCGACAGATCCGACTGTCAGTATTTAAATAATCGACGTTCTTCATCGGATGTCCTGCATCGGAGCTGCAGCTGGTACGACTCGGAGGTACTGGCAATGTTGGCTCCAGTCCACGTCCATGTGCGTCCCTGCACCGTCGACGCGAAGTACTAGTACAGCAGCGTCCAACACTCGGCTGCGCAACATGTTGAACGATATCCGACACCTGCTCGACTACTTCACTAGCTACTGATGTCCGAACAAGTCCGGCCTTCTGCTCTCTTCTGCTCCTACAGTGTACTAGTCACTACCACGGGCTGCCCAGACCACGAGTCCGCAGCAAGCGGCGACCTGCAAAACGCGCGCGCCCGCTGTGGGTGTGACTATCCAGATATCCTGCGCGCGCGTGGGAGGAATTCATCTGTCGAACTCCAACTCTATCATTAATGATCTGTGGAGGCCACCTTCCTCCTAATGATATCCGCGCCCGACACGACACTAGCACCTGTAACTCCGTCCAACGAACACCCGGTAAGTACCCAACCCCTCTGGCAGGATATCCGAGACGATGCGTAGCTCGGGAACTGCCGGTCTGGCAGTAGAAGCACTCGCGCACGAGCAGACAAGGGGATACTCTGGGATACTACAGTAAAACGGATATCTGCCTCGCCGCTCCCAACCGCGCTCCCATTAAACAGCGTCATGTATATCCAGCAACGTACTAGTAGTAGTAGTACAAAAAGCAGACCATCCAGGCATCTAGTAGTACAACCAGGCTCCAGCACACCCCGCCACATCCTCGCATCCGAGCCCCATTCGAACATTCATGAGCGATGGCAAACGGAACGACAGCCCAGCCGCAGACGCACAGAGGCGCGCCCGCGCGGACCGCGTCCGTCCCCGCGTCGAACGCGCGCGAGGACAGGGTGCCAGGGATCGTAGGGATGCGCGGGCGCGGCCGGAGGCATCCGGTGCCGAAGTACACCCTCACCACCTCCACAGAGGGAAGGTGGACGACTTCTGGATGACCCACATGACCCACGGCCAGTCGTCGTCGTCGTCGTCATCGTCGTCGTCGCCGTCGCCCGGAGCAGGGTCCTCAGGCGGAGGTGCGTTGCCCGCGCACTCGGTCGGCGTGCGGTGGCCCTAACAGTGTTCATCTCTGATTAGCATGGCGCGGCGCGGGGAGACGACGGCGGACTACTCACGTTCGAGCGGACGCCTCCGCCCCACGGCGTGCGGCCCTCGACCTTCGAGTCGACGCCGAGGCCGCGCGAGGCGAACGCCTCCCAGAGCTCGCAGAAGTTCTCGCCGCCGGTGAGCGCCTTGTCGGCCGCGATGATCGCGTCGCGCGCGTCGAAGAACGAGGGGCGGCACGGCTGCAGCTTCATGCCGTCGAGCACGAGCTGCACGATGAGCGAGTTGCCGTGCTTGGGCACGAGCGGCTTCGGCTTGCCCTCCGCGGTGAAATCCTGCTTGCGGTAGAAGTCGCCCTCGGGGATGGTGCCGTCCTCGAGCGGCTTGGGCGGGAAGAGGTCGTCGACGAAGCCGTGCTTCTCGATGAGCTTCTGGGAGACGACCCAGAGGATCTGCGCCCAGACCTCGCCGATCGCGTGCACGCCCCAGTAGCCGGGCTTGTCGAGCGTCTTGTACGTGGACGGGTTGATGGTCTCGTTCTGGAGCGGACGGAAGGAGAAAATGAGCACGCGCACGGAGGAGGTCCCACGAACACACATACCAGGGAGTACGGGTAGTTACGGATACCTTTCTCCATGTTCGCAGCCCACGAACCCATCGCGTAGTCTGAGTAGGTCTTGTTGCTCCGGATAGTCGTAGCCAAGAAGTCTGCGTATTTATCAGTCTGCTAGCATTTGTATCATTTGTCTGTGTGTACGTACCACCCCAGCCTTCACCCATTCCTCCCGACTCACCCCAGCCCAAGCAGCCGGAGTTCGCGGGACCACCAGTAAGACGAGTGCTCAGACCGTGGCTCAGCTCGTGGATGACGATACCGGCCTCGAGATCGCCATCGCGGTAGGGGTTGGCGGTGTTCCACAGGTACATCCGGCAGCGCCCGTTCTGACCATCAGGCGGGGTCATGAAGTTGGCGTTGTTGTAACCGCTGCCGTCCTGCGCGTTCGCGATGACGGCGTCGTTCTCCTGACCACCACGCCCGAAGTTGTGCTGCTGGAAGTTGCCTGCCACTTCCGTGAAACCGTACCGGTAGTACAGGTCATGGACCATGTTGGAAGTGTAGAAGAGCTGCGTCACGGTGGCGTTGATGTACTTCTTCGCCTCCTCGAGCGCGTCCTCGGTCTCGGTCTGCTTGGGCTTGTACTTGTAGTCGAAGGCCAAGTCGTCACCGCCGTCGGGACGGTAGTTGTTGACCCAGTTGTTCCTGCCTTCCCAGTCCTCGTGGGCGAAGACGTTGTTACCCCAGGTGGTCGAGGTGTTGCGGAACTTGGGAGCATCCTTGCGAAGCCGGATGTTCGCGGTCTGCGGGTCGTTGGCGAAAGGAAGAGAGTGCCAGCCGAGGGGAGACGCCAATGCGTCGAAGTTCTCCTTCTGGATGGAACGCTCGCCGACCGACGGGTCGTTGATACCCCAGCCGAACACGTTGTAAGTCGCACCCTTGGGGTCCTTGGGGACAGGAGCAACGGGCATCGGGGAGTCAGACGCCCAGTCAACAACCGAGATGATGCGGTGGGGCGCCTCCGCGGAGACAGCAGCCTCATACCAGTTGTCCTGCATCTCGACTTCCAACTGCGGCGATGTCAATATGATACCCTAACACTATCAAGGTATACGCGTACCTTGAAGACGAGCTGCAGCGTGGTCGAGTCACCTGAAGGGACCTGGACAAAGGCGAGGCGACCCTTGACCGGGTTGACGGCGTCAGGGACGTTCTGAACCACGAAGGAGGGAGGGTGGTCGCCAGCGAGATGGTGGTCGAAGATGACCTTCATGTCGGGGAGGAACTTGGCTGGGTTCTCCATGATCTCTGCGCTGAGAGCGGGCTTGGGAGTGGCAGCGAGCATGAACTGGAGGACAGCACGAGAGACATCTGTAGACGCCTGGTCCTCGTCCGCGAATTGCGGGTGCTGGGACATGAAGTCGGGGGCATCAACAAACATGCAGTTCCAGCCGCGGAGGAGGCCGAGCTGAACGAGAGACTCGCGACGCTCGTCACTCTCGTCCCAGGAACTGTCAGCACGCTCAAGCTGCTCGTTGATTTCAGCCTGGAGAGAGTTGCAGTAGTCGGCATGAGGGTTGATGTCGCCATTGGATTGGGCGACGAACGGCGTGGGACCGTTGGGACGGAAGAACGAATCACCGTATGAGAGGACGACGCCGTCCTTGACGTTGACGTTGATATCTCCGTCGGCAACCTCGATACCGTTGTAGTACTGGCGGACATACACATGTGTGACACCGGTGGCGGCGTCGGTGTACGAGTCCTTGCGGACCTGGTAAGAGCCACCTTTGATGCCACCTACGAGATCCTCCACAAAGAGTCGCGCGACCTCGAGCGGATCTTCACTGGCGGCGAGGAGGCTGGAGTGGTATACGGGGTTGGTGTGGTAGGCTGCGTGAGGGAGAACAGGGCCGAAGCTAAGGGTCTTGCGACGAGAGATAGCATGCGAGTCATGAGCGAGAACGCCGGCGAGGCCGGCGGCAGCGACAGCGGCGACGAACAAACGACGCATGCTGTAGAAGGAGAGACGGTGGTGGTGGTTGAGAGTAGCGGACTTGAGTGAGCTCCCCAACGGCGAAGAGGGGGAGGTGATGGTTGGGGGGAAAGAGAGAGCGGGGGAGGGCTCCTCTTATCTGTCCGCCTCGGGCTCGGATGGCGACGCGCCAGCCCCCGGTGGCTACCCATATTTGGCTGCTCGTTTACCCGAAATGGGTCCGCATTCGCCCTTCACAGCACTTCACACAGGCGCTCTTTGCTACTCTGCCCGACTGCGCCCCAGAGAGCGAGATGGCCTCTGATGGCGTGTACAGCAACAGCTACATACAGCAACTGACAAGTCATTACAACACCAATCGCCTTGAGAGCCTCTCCGCATGCCCTATCTTGTCATGCACTGATACGCTAGCAACACATACTCGACGGGCGCCGGGGTCCTCGGAAACCGCAGCCATGCCACTTTCGTGCCCGCTTGCGTGTATCACACGAGCTGGGGTCCCTGCCAGACCACATTCACTATCAACCCTTTTTCTACACCTGCTCTAAGTCATAAGTCATCCTCCCTCTGACTCGGTGACGACCCACGATAAGCGGTGAGACCTCCAAGTCTCATACTACTATAGATTACAGTTGACAGTCCTCACCTCCTCCAGCCTCCTCCCGGTGAGTATCATATCTCTCACGCCAATTTGCCTTCCGTCCTCTGCAAAGAACACCCGCGTGAGGATCCGGAATGAACCCCACCTGCGAGCGCTTGCTACCTTGTCTACCGTGCAAGCCCCACCGTACTTTACATGTGGGGACTCTGTCGGACGACACCACATGTCCAGCATGACAGCGACAGTCTGCCTCTGCACTGTGCGAGCTACTGCGAGGCATCTATACGACTCAGCTCACGCGCCGCACATTCGACCACTCGCGAGTTGCTAGCCAAATCATCATACTGTCGAAGCACTCCGTCGCGCCTCCTGGTTGTAGTGGACCTGGACAGCCTTCGTTACGTGATGTGCGAAGACGTCAAGGCGAGCTATCGACTGGTGCTCACATGCACAAGGGAGACGGCTCGCGGGGACACTTTCTAAGTGAGCCTCGTGGCGAGCGGTGAGTATAGCGCGCTACCGGTCGGAGGGAGGAGCGGCACAAACGCTTTACCGAAGCCCCGACATACTCGGTGCGACTGAACTTACCTTCCTCCTCCTCCTCCTCCTCCAGTGGCGTGACGCGAAATTTCACTAACTTGTCCGATTCGATGTTCCTCAGGTCAACTCGAGCAGCCGACTCTCTTCTCATTTGTCTTATGATTTCAACCTCTCAGTACTCAGTACTCAGTACGTACACGATCATGCTAGCTTGCTGCCAACGCCATGTCCCTCCAACCGCAGTCCGATCGATGCCTGTCCACCAGCCAGCGTTCCGACTCTCGCGCTATATAGACTACTTCCTCTAGATGCTTCCCAAGTACTGGCCATCTTCCAACTCTGCTCCGTTCATCCTTGCCAACTCCCTCAGGCTCATCCGGTCATCACACCTCGAGACCAACGCACGCACGCCTGCCCGGAGCCGTCTCATCGACGAATACAGCTCCGAGCTCCGCTCACGCACGCCTCCCAGTCAGGAACAGCGCAACGCTATCCCTAAGCACGTCCCCGCTCGTCTCCCCGTCCCCGTCCCCGTCCCCGATCTCATACGCCGCAGCCACGCGCCGGAGCTCGTCCTCTGCGCCGCGCACACATCATATCCCCACATAAAGGAGCCACAGTCAGCGACGGGCACTGGCACTGGCAGCAGACGAACTCGAAAAACAGGCCAAGGGAGGCGGACGCACCAGACATCCGCCGGAGCGCCCACAACAAAAAGCAGATCATCCAAGCATCTAGTAGTACAACCAGGCTCCAGCACACCCCGCCACATCCTCGCATCCGATTCGAACATTCATGCGCCATGGCAAACGGAACGACAGCCCAGCCGCAGACGCACAGAGGCGCGCCCGCGCGGACCGCGTTCGTGCCCGCGCCGAACGCGCGCGAGGACAGGGTGCCAGCGATCGTAGGGATGCGCGGGCGCGGCCGGACGCATCTGGTGCCGAAGCACACCCTCACCACCTCCACAGAGGGAAGGCCGACGACTTCTGGATGACCCACATGACCCACGGCCAGTCGTCATCGTCGTCGTCGTCGTCGTCGTCGTCGCCGTCGCCCGGAGCAGGGTCCTCAGGCGGAGGTGCGTTGTCCGCGCACTCGGTCGGCGTGTTCGTCCCTGATCAGCATGGCGCAGCGCGGGAAAATTCACTGTGCACCCCAAAGTTCGGGAGCGGTGCCAGATGACTGTGGGGAAAGTACACAATCCTTGATTGATGATTGCTGGTCACGACTCTTGCATGCCTTTCATCTGACCGCTTCATGTCATCTTAATGTGTACTTGACAAGAGCAAGCGTCCGGGCCCGCTGTAGCTGGGAGGGAAGTGGGGGCAGTGGTTTATGGTTCATTCTACATTTATGTACCTCTACATCTGCTTTACGATATACTTACACGGTCCGTAGAATCTGTTATCAACTACCATTGCCCGAGATCTTGAAAGTGAACTTCCCTCAAACCTAAACACATAGTGATAACGTCCCAACTCTGCTCCGTTCATCCTTGCCAACTCCCTCATCCGGCTATCACACCTCGAGACCAACGCACGCACGCTTGCCCGGAGCCGTCTCGTCGACAAATGCAGCTCCGAGCTCCGCTCACGCACGCCTCCCAGTCAGGAACAGCGCAACGCTATCCCTAAGCACGTCCCCGCTCGTCTCCCCGTCCCCGTCCCCGATCCCATACGCCGCAGCCACGCGCCGGAGCTCCTCATCTGCGCCGCGCACACATCATATCCCCACGTAATCGTGGGGATGAGTAGTAGTAAGAATGAAAACTACGACAAAGCGTGTGTGTGGGAATAGCAGATGAAATCGTCGGCAACCATAGGCGCATCAAATTGGGCTCGCTCGGCGCCCGACGTGTGGAGCGCTGGGCGGGGCGGGAGGAGGCGTTGGCGCTTATTCCCCGCCTCTGCGGCTACGTAATAATACTCCAGCCTCCCTCTACCACACATTCCAGTCACTGGCGACCTGCTCTATCGTGTGGATGGTCCGACTACTGGTGAGATCCTATTCATTTGCTCGATTACTCTGTATCTAGTCCTGCCATGTAGTGCGTCCCCGCCGGGCCGCACCTCTCTAGCAATTGATGGACTCGGTTAAACCAGATCGGTAACATTCCAGCCCAGCCGACCTCAGTATATCGACGGCTAGTGACCAATAGGATCTCAAACACGGTAGGTGGCCAACGATCGGTAGACAAGCAATATGCGAGAGGGAGGTCGCGGGATGCTAGGCAGGAGATTTGGGGGCTGGCCCCAATGCACGGGCAATGTATAAGTCGGAGCGAGTCGATGATCACCTCCCGCTCGGCTCCCCAGCAACATTGCGTAGATTCACTGGCCTTGAAGTTCTTTCCGTATGGTGAGTTCTCATATTCAAGGCTCCGCTTCATTGAATGCTGTGGCACACTGCCAGTCGTACTTATCTGTCTAACACCCTCTAGGAGCTAAACCCACCCTCCCATCTCGATGCATGCTACGGACCACCAAGTAGTGGTGTATTCTCAGCAGGTTAGTGATCCTCCTCTGCTACTAGTCCACGGTGACTGATCTCATACTACAGATGCAGTCTCACTCGGAGACAGACATCGGTATGCATGCGCGGTGAGTGAGCATACTAGTATGCCACTGGGCAGGACTTCAAAAACTCTGTATTGACTCTGGCTGCGATATGTATCAGGTATTTGGGGATACAATCGTTGCAGAGCATCCCGAAATCCTACTTACCACCGATTGGATTGACCCGCTCAAGATGATCACCTGGCTTGATGCGAATGGGTGGGATCTCACCGGCCAAGGACAGATACCCTCGTTCTCTCAGTCACCTGGACGTCTGCCCGCCTCTCTCAGTGGTCCATTGTCTCCAGCGCCGTATGATTTCTCCTCTCAGGTAGACCCCGCTTCTCCCCCGGGCCCTCCACCGGTTTCGAGCCCGAATTCCACCGCAAGTCCAGGTCCTACCTCAGCACTGCCGCCGTCGCAAACCACAGCACTCCACCATACCATTATCGTCCTATCCGACTCGTCCGAGGACGTGAGATCTCACGGGCTGGCACCTCCGAAGCTCGGACAGCGAGGGGTTTCACGCAAACGTCGCCGTCGTGACTCGGACTCAGACGGTGCAGACCAACATCGGGCACCGGCTCAAGCTACTCACCAACCCGTCCGCTTGAACAAGAAAAACACAGCGGATATATGCGTGACAATTGACGACGCACCTGAGATCTGGTCGGTCCCTCGTCCAGGTCAGCCTATGGTTGCCTACATCCTTGACCTGCGCGGGCCGGAGCATGACAGCAAGTTCAGTCAAACGGGGACTCGGGAGTGTCTCAAAGTGGACGCTTATATCAAACTGCAGGTACAATGTTTCCTGTTCTATGGGCTGTTCTATTACTCATGATGTACGCTTAGTGTCAGGACTCTTGGAAGGGTAGCACTGGATCTACTCAGAGGACCGTCACCATTCCTCTACTCAAGGACGAGCACGGCAAATTGGTGGAGTGCCGGTACTCGATACTCTACTGCAACGGTGTTCTTGTTTGCTCGGAGCACCACGACAGCTTGTACGGTCATCGACGATGGGATGCAGATCCAAACGAGCGTGAACGCTTGATCACCAAGCCGTTGCAAGCTGCGTATGCCCGCGAGCGAGCAACTGTAGCGCGGATGAGTGCAAAGTAAGCTCTCTTATTGTGTTCGACTCTTTCTGCTACTGCGTGCTACTGCTGACTTAGGTTATTGTCGTATAGCTTCTACAGATCTGCTCTCCGGACGACTTGTCAAGCACAGCTCGAAGGACAGCGCTGCGGTGGAAGAGCAGTTCTGCGTCAGTATGCCAAGGTATGAATCACGCGCCCAGCAAGCGTTCGCACTGTATACTACCGGTACCCATTGTGTTTGTTTCATAGGGCCCGCGAGATGGCAAAACACATTTCGTTGGATGTTCTAACTGGTCAGCACATGACCGTGCTCTCGAGATACATCATCGATTCACCGCCATCCCGACCAATGTTCCATTGGAGATTCTGGAGAAGTTCTTCGCCGGAGAGGCCGTAGAAGACGCTTCCGACAGCGATCTCGACGAGGAAGCCGTAGGGGACTCTGGATGTCCCTATGTTATTCATCCTCAGCGAACACGACGAGGAGAGAATGCAAGAACATGCCGTGAGTAGTCGATGTACTGCATGTCTGGCTAGTAATGCTATTCGTACTAATCAAATATTTTGTAGCCTTCACTCACTTTAACGACGGACAGCTGGTTATAGGGACTATGGAGAAGCGTGCATGCGAAGCTGCACTGTCCATATGGGTGCCTATGGACCCTAGTGATCGTCGCGCAATAGTTTTTCCGCGACCAGGTGATCCGCATAACCACCCCATACCTCCGCCTGCGAAGGTTCCGTTTTCTGCACGCGCATCATACAAGCAGTGTGTAGAAGCACATGGGTTGGTTGGGGCTACACCGCTTCGTGTCGACCTTGGTATGTCTTGCAGTAAATTGAGTCAACGTGCACCGCCAACACTGATGCTACATTCTTATTAATAGCACCTTCGACCAAGGATATACTGGAGGGCCGCCTGCCATCCCAAGTTCATCCGGCACTTGGAGACAACCGACGAAGAAGACAAGTAGTGAAGGCCGCAAAGGTGGCACAACGTCCAATGACCGGCATTCATGGTATGTTACTCAATCATGCAGCCGTTCATAGACTATGTTAGACTCACTTCAATCTCTTGTCCGCCATCGTCACAAAGCCGTAATCGCACAAAAGGAGAAGGAACAGAATGAATATGAACGTACGAAGATCGACATGCGATACATACGCTCCACACGCATTCTCGGTGACAACACACATCTCACTGTCTGTTTGAACTCGTACATCGCCACACTTATTCATAGATCTCCGTGGGTCATGATCGACACTACGTTCAAGTGCGTACATGGCGACGTCAACCAATGGAAGCTCCTGATATGGATTCCGGAGTTAAATATCCGTAAGCCTCTGTCTGACTTGTATCCGAGTTATAGTATCATGTGTCAGTAGCTGACGGTGTTCTTACCATACAGGTGTGGTTGCAGCACGAGTGTGGCTTAACAAAGCAGACAACTCAGTCTATCGGGATGTATGGAACGATCTATTCAAGGCGATCGAAACAAGTACAGGACGGCGTCTCCTCTTCAAGCTGTTCGACAAGAAGGGGAACCTGCTTGGCATCTTAGCTGATGGCGAAGCTGCTCAAGCTATTGGTACCGGTGCCGCTCTAGCTGACCAACAGGTGAACTGCCCGTCCGTCAGTGGAATTGCAGCAGTGTCCGGCCCTGAGTTGTTGCTCTATGTGTATCGCACTTGCAGAGTCCATTGGATGAGGTACGTCCGACGTTTTCCAACATGTACATCTCCCGGCTGATCTCTGTTTGTGCTTGACATATACTAGAGGTATTGATAAGCTCAGCCACCTTGTGGGCTCGGATGTCCGTAACTACCTCCAGAGTTACCCGTACATATCCTCTCCCGAGGACCGGGAGCAGTACAACATCTACTGCTCATCTCACCCATGCAAGGAGCTACGAGGTACTGTACGATATCTAGACTCTGAGACTGTTCTAATGTGGTGTGTGAATGCCCATGCAGACTGGTGGTCACAGAAGAAGATGCACTCGTGGCTACTGCCGTTGATGTGCCCCCTAGCGGTGCCAGCTCCGATTTTCGCACCATTGTCGATACCGACAATGTCTACAACATACCCACTACAGAGCTTCAGCCTTTGCCATACTACCTGGTCCGCGCGAGCGTACACCCTTCGACATGCAGAGACCGTAGCAGGAGAGCAAGCACCCTTCCGACACCTTCGACCCGCCCGTGATGGAGCCTGGATGTCCTCTTCCCGCCTCAGCCATAGAGGACCCTAGCTGCCCCTCCATTACAGGTTCGTGCTATGCATGAGGACAACACACCAGCCATTCCCTTCCTCCAACGCGCAGAGGCGGTAGTAGACAAGTGCACCTTTCATTGGAGACCGCCCCTTCCGCAGATGCATGCAGTAGCTTCTCCAAGCCCCATTTCCTTCGACATCTCCCACCAGTAGCCTAGAGGCTGGATGCTTCGGCCTGGACGACTACATCGACACACGCTGGATGAGTGATCAGCCTACATCGATGTGCGATGGATTACGGTACAGCGAGGCTAGGCGCTCCTACGAGGATGACTACGTGGATGTACAAGGGACATATAGCCAGGCTCAGTGCTGCTACATCTACGTGCGTGTCATGCTGTTGTCTCTTTCTCTTTACGTGCACGATGTCTACGTACGTACCGTGTTGTAGGCACAGCACTTACTTAGTGTATATTTTCCATGTATTTAGGATATTTAGTTAGATAGCTCCCATACTTACCGCTCGCTCGAGCGCTATTCCTCTTCCTTAGCTTACCGTAGTACCATCACCTTCCCTGCCATCTGGCGACCCTTCCTCTTCGTGTGGAGCGGCTCGGACCCTCCCTTCTCTGGCTCTGTGACCCAGCACCCTTCTTCCTCCTTCTCTGCAATCGAGCGATCTTTCCCCCTTCTTCCCTGCGACCCCGTAGCCTTCTGACTCCCTTCGACGACGACATACGGTAGTGACGTGTCCCCACTACGGCGAGCCGACGATGCAGGCGATCCCCCATCCCCCATATCCATACGGAGGCAGGCCTTCTACGAGACGGACAAGATGATCCCATTGTTAGGCTGGATGTTGGTACGATCTCCTTCGTGCTCTGCTCGCTGTGTGCCCGGTGTTCGAGTTCTGTCTTCCTCCTATGCTTGACGTGCGCTCCTATGCTTGACGTGCGCGTCTCGACATCGTTGTTCGTTCCAGCTGCTCGGGAACCAGAGGTCCACCTCGCACCCTTCGGAGAGTCTGCCCGGTGTTGTATCTGCTGGGTTTTCCTAGTAGATCGCCGGTGCCCTCCCATCACTTGGAGCCCACCGCGAGGGGATTTTCTCTGCTACCACTGAGTTCCAGCTGCAACCTACTCGATGTCCGGTCCACGACCCCGCACCCCCTCAAGCTGAAGCATCAAGGTTCCACCAGCAGATCAACCTGGACCTCCACCTCTTTTTCCAAATTTCCCTCAATATGGATGTCTCTCCTCCCTCCATCCTTCACTTCCTCTCTTCTATCGACCCAGACCTCTCTCCACCCACAATCCTTCAGGCTTGCTCCCCTTGCATTCGCTTCCTTCCCGCTCAACCCGCTGTTGGACTCCCGCACTTCGAGGCTGCATTGCGGAGGCCTCCCTACGCGGATCAGCGCACAACCCGGTACACACTCTTCACATACCTCGATCTACCCGTCGTCCAGCTCCCACGCAGATCTAGCGCGCCGATCCCGAGATACCGAGTCATCAATGGGGACATAGACGCTTCAGAGGCCCCTGGAGTTGGAGAGAGAGTGAAGCAGGCAGGAGCGGGTGGTGTGGGTTGAAAATTGGTGCGCAGGCTCCTCAGTATGCCCTCGTTCCCTCTACCCAACTGCGAGAGATTGCGCGCCGGCGTTGCCGCAATATCAAGACCTCAACTCCTCCCCCCCTACTTCGCGCTTATCCTGATGTTGGACCGGACCTCGAGGACGAACGGCCGGACAAATCTGCACGCGATCCGGCACACACGATGTTGCACTTAGAATCCATGCGCCCCCTAGATCCCGTCCCCATACATCCACAGATGACGGAGGTACACACCTCACCCCCTTTCTCTCCAGCTATGTGCCATCCTGCGCATCCCAGCTCTACAACACTACATGCAGCATCCATCCGAGGTCTTCGTCCTCCAGTGCAGTGCCTAGAGCAGCAATACAGCACGGACAGCAAGTGGCCACCTGCATCCTCCTTCCTGACCAGCGCGCAGTGCATTCTCCTTCTTGACCAGCGTGCGGAATAGCGATGTGGCGTGTCTGGCAAGCGGCCGTCTACGTCCTCCTTGACCAGCGCGCGGAATCCTCCTTTTCAACCACCATCTACGTCCTCCTTCTCGACCAGCGCGCGTAATCCTTCCTCGACCATCACGGCAAGCGACTGTCTGCATCTTCCTTCTCGACCAGCGCGCGGCGATAACGAGGATGATAGCAAGCGGCTATCAGAATCTACGGCGATACAGCGATACAGCGCGGACGGCAAGCGGCCATCTGCGTTCTTCTTCTTGACCAGCGTGCAGAATAGCGATGTGGCGCGGACGGCAAGCGGCCATCTATGTCCTTCTCCTCGACCGGTGTGGATGGCAAGCGGCCGTCTTCGTCCTTCTCCTCGACCGGCGTGGATGGCAAGCGGCCGTCTATGTCCTTCTTCTCGACCGGCGTGGAGGGCAAGCGGCCGTCTATGTCCTTCTTCTCGACCGGCGTGGATGGCAAGCGGCCGTCTACGTCCTTCTTCTCGACCGGCGTGCAGAACAGCAATACGGCGCGGACGGCAAGCGGCCGTCTACGTCCTTCTTCTCGACCGGCGTGGATGGCAAGCGGCCGTCTACGTCCTTTGGGGATGGCAAGCGGCCGTCTACGTCCTTCTTCTCGACCAGCGTGCAGAATAGCGATGTGGCGCGGACGGCAAGCGGCCATCTACGTCCTTCTCCTCGACCGGTGTGGATGGCAAGCGGCCGTCTACGTCCTTCGGGGATGGCAAGCGGCCGTCTATGTCCTTCTCCTCGACCAGCGTGCAGAACAGCAATACGGCGCGGACGGCAAGCGGCCGTCTACGTCCTTCTCCTCGACCGGCGTGGATGGCAAGCGGCCGTCTATGTCCTTCTTCTCGACCGGCGTGGAGGGCAAGCGGCCGTCTACGTCCTTCTTCTCGACCGGCGTGGATAGCAAGCGGCCGTCTACGTCCTTCGGGGATGGCAAGCGGCCGTCTATGTCCTTCTCCTCGACCAGTGTGCGGAACAGCGATACGGCGCGGACGGCAAGCGGCCGTCTACGTCCTTCTTCTCGACCGGCTTGGACGACAAGTGTTCGTCTACGTCCTCCCTCTCGACCGGCGCGAACAGCAAGCAGCCGCCTGCACCCTATGTCTCGAACAGCCCATCGAACGGCAGTTTCAGCACGAATGGCAAGCGGCCGTCTGTGCCCTACATCTCGAGCGACACATTGGACTGCACGTCGAACGGAGATATCAGTGCGGATAGCAAGCGGCCCTCAGCACCCTATGTCTCCGGTGACGCGTCCATCTATGTTCTCCATCTTGACCAGCGCACAGAATCCTCCTCGACCATCGCGGCAAGTGGCTGCCTGCATTCTTCTTCTCGACCAGCACGTGGACTAGCAATATGGTGTCGGCGGCAAGCGGCTGTCTACCTCCTGCTTCTCGACCGGCACGAACGGCAAGCGGCCATCCGTGTCCTTCTTCTCGACCAGTGCACGGAACAGTGATACGGCGTGGACGGCAAGCGGCTGTCTGTGTCCTCCTTCTCGACCAGCACGAAGACACGGATAGCGGGTGGCCATCTGTGCCCTACATCTCAAGCGACACGTTCAACGGCGACTGGTCTGTGCCCTACGTCTCGAGGGCAACCCGTCTACTGCCTACATCTAGAACAGCACGTCAAATGGAGACTTCGGCGTGGATGGCAAACGGCTGTCTTCTTCCTCTGTCTCGACCGGCACATCAAACAGCGATACAGCGAGCGGCCCTCGCCGTTATACTTCTCAGGCAGCGCGTGGAACGTCGACACAGAGTGGACAGCAAGCAGCCATCGATGTACTTCCTCCTCGAGTCCTCCCTCCTCCAGTGCACGCGCAGTACAGCGAAGCAGCGAGTCCTACGTCTCAACCAGCGCGCAGAACAGCGGTACAGCACGGCCAGCGAGTCATCAGTATCCCTATCCTTCCTCTCCAGCTACGAGCGAGCGACCATCAATCTCCCTGCTCTACTCTTCTACTACGTCGGCATGCGGAACAGTGTTGTCCCTCAAGGTGCGCCGAGCGGAGGGACCGGGGACGGTCCCAATCTCAGTTGGGGGGAGATGATGTGCCCCCTAGCGGTGCCAGCTCCGATTTTCGCACCATTGTCGATACCGACAATGTCTACAACATACCCACTACAGAGCTTCAGCCTTTGCCATACTACCTGGTCCGCGCGAGCGTACACCCTTCGACATGCAGAGACCGTAGCAGGAGAGCAAGCACCCTTCCGACGCCTTCGACCCGCCCGTGATGGAGCCTGGATGTCCTCTTCCCGCCTCAGCCATAGAGGACCCTAGCTGCCCCTCCATTACAGGTTCGTGCTATGCATGAGGACAACACACCAGCCATTCCCTTCCTCCAACGCGCAGAGGCGGTAGTAGACAAGTGCACCTTTCATTGGAGACCGCCCCTTCCGCAGATGCATGCAGTAGCTTCTCCAAGCCCCATTTCCTTCGACATCTCCCACCAGTAGCCTAGAGGCTGGATGCTTCGGCCTGGACGACTACATCGACACACGCTGGATGAGTGATCAGCCTACATCGATGTGCGATGGATTACGGTACAGCGAGGCTAGGCGCTCCTACGAGGATGACTACGTGGATGTACAAGGGACATATAGCCAGGCTCAGTGCTGCTACATCTACGTGCGTGTCATGCTGTTGTCTCTTTCTCTTTACGTGCACGATGTCTACGTACGTACCGTGTTGTAGGCACAGCACTTACTTAGTGTATATTTTCCATGTATTTAGGATATTTAGTTAGATAGCTCCCATACTTACCGCTCGCTCGAGCGCTATTCCTCTTCCTTAGCTTACCGTAGTACCATCACCTTCCCTGCCATCTGGCGACCCTTCCTCTTCGTGTGGAGCGGCTCGGACCCTCCCTTCTCTGGCTCTGTGACCCAGCACCCTTCTTCCTCCTTCTCTGCAATCGGGCGATCTTTCCCCCTTCTTCCCTGCGACCCCGTAGCCTTCTGACTCCCTTCGACGACGACATACGGTAGTGACGTGTCCCCACTACGGCGAGCCGACGATGCAGGCGATCCCCCATCCCCCATATCCATACGGAGGCAGGCCTTCTACGAGACGGACAAGACGATCCCATTGTTAGGCTGGATGTTGGTACGATCTCCTTCGTGCTCTGCTCGCTGTGTGCCCGGTGTTCGAGTTCTGTCTTCCTCCTATGCTTGACGTGCGCTCCTATGCTTGACGTGCGCGTCTCGACATCGTTGTTCGTTCCAGCTGCTCGGGAACCAGAGGTCCACCTCGCACCCTTCGGAGAGTCTGCCCGGTGTTGTATCTGCTGGGTTTTCCTAGTAGATCGCCGGTGCCCTCCCATCACCGTCGATCAGCCCATATCTCACCAAGATGCCTCAGAAATATTGGGATCTGCTACCTGCGAATACCAACGCATTAGAAGGTAGTCATGCAGATGACAACCGCGCAGTTCCGACAAATCTCCCCCTCGCCGATAGTATTCTATTGTGCGTTGTTCCTTTTTACTTTTCTTGGTCTTGAGGATTTAAATGTCTACTTGCAGATACTGCGAGCATGATAAGCGTACTGCTCAACGTATTCAAGACATGCTTCAATCCGGGATTCTTCCCAATGGTCCGAAGACGGTCGAGCAACATTTCACCTTACAGGCTCAACGGCATGCTTCTGGCAAGAAGAAGAAGACTGCATGCGCAATGCAGCATGCTGAGCAGGCCGCTCTAGAGGCTCGTCTCAAGGCTATTCAGACAGAGAAACAGGTAGTGAGTGAGCGACTGAAGGAAGTCAAGGCTTCGACACCCAAAAAGCGTCGTAAGGAAGCCAAATATCAACACGGTGTGTCCATTCATTTGACATGAGTCTACCAGTGACACCGAGCTAATACATTGTTGACGTTCAGTTCCTCCTCCAATTCCTCTTCCAGCAGCATTTCCTGATGCAGATCCTCGCTCTCAACCGCACATTTCGTTTACTAATATTAGTGACTACGACTTTTTCACCTATGATACTGCCCAGTCAGAATTTATTCAGGGCTCTAGTAAACGTCCCCTATAGACAGAGTACCTAATGCATTAGATAGCTTAATATGCAGGCCAATATACCTCTCTGCTACATCCACGTCGCTTCGGACACTATGGGAGAACAACCAAGCTTACTTCTGTTCCTGCGATATCTGTAAGATTGGGGGGAGCTTACTGACACTACTATCCCGCATATTACATCTATATCCGTGTACTAAAGGTGTTATCCTGATCCCAACTGTTTACATGCAGCGTACAAGTGATGTCGAAGACAAATCAAACTAAGCGCCGGACGCTTTCGAAGGAGCGTTGAGTATAGTGCTTCCGGCGTCTAAATATCCAAATCGAGACGGAGTTTGATCGCTGTGCCAGACAGCGAGCAGCACCTTCCCGACAGCGAGCAGAAGCCGACACTCTTCCGACGCCAAGAGCAGACGTGGTACATTGCCGAGATGCCGCTGAGGGGGATCACTCGCTCCCACACCCACGGTATGTTGTAGTTTTTGTTTTTGTCACTCCCTCCACGTAATGGAGTCACAGTCAGCGACAGGCACCGGCAGCAGACGAACTCGAAAAACAGGCCAAGGGAGGCGGACGCACCAGACATCCGCCGGAGCGCCCACAGACTGGACGGGTGCGCGACCCCCGCGGGGAACGGCTCCCCGCTCAGCAGCGGCAGCGGCGTCCACCACGCCGACGCGCTGTTGAACGCCCGCAGCTCGCTGTGCACACCGTGAGCATCGCGCCTGCGTACAGAATCCACAGGGAAGAAAAAGGGGAAGGCGGAAGGGGAAGGGAGAGGGAGAGGGCGCACCTCCGGACCGCGGACGCAGCGAGCACGGCGCGGTGCGCGTTCGCGCGCTGCTCCTCCGCGACGAGCGCGTCCTGGCGCGCGCCGCCCGCGGCGAGGATGCGCACGAGATCCCCGAGGAGCGTCACCTCCACGAGCGTCACCTCGGACACGCTGGGTGCGGGAGCGTGACAGTGAGGCGGATCCGTTTCTGGTTCGGGCTGCATGGAAGTTGGAGGTGAATCGATGGTGCCCGTGGACGTCTGGGACTCGGGAGCACCGTGCTGAGCTTGGGGATGCGCTTGGAGGCCGCTGTCATGGCATGCGCATGTGCAGGAGGGTGTTGCGGCTGATCCGGAGGCGTTTGAGAAGATCATCTTGAGCCCTGTGGAAGGGTTCAGAGGGCGAGATAAGTCCTGGCAGGTTCAGAGGTGGCGGCCTGGGGTAAGTAGTCAATCACAGACCTCGGACAAGTCTTGCTCATATACTGCCACCGGTTGGCAGTGGCTGCCTGGCGTACTGCCACCAGTGACCAGCCTAAGTACTAATGAGCACAGGTACCGCTACCGATGTCTCAACGTGAGCAGGACTCTGGACAAGTGGTAGGCTGGTAGAGTAGGATGAGGAAGGTACATAAGTATCAGTGCACTGTACCTCCCGCCTCCAGCGCGGGCGGCGACGGTGACAGCCCAAATGAGAGCCGCCGCCCGCGCCGACGCCGTTCGGTCACAACCGTGAGGCGGGGAACCTGTCATATATATACCAATCGCCAATGTGGCGCAGGGGGTCCGACGTGCAGAGCTTTCTGAGTCAATCGCCTGAAATCGCAGTGCGCACTTGCCAAAGGGCGCAGCAGTGAAGGAGAGCAGACCGGCCGCAATTATGCTGCTTGTTGCGTAGTATCAGTACAAAATAGTACAGCACCACTGTCAGTCCTGTCGTACAACCGTTCCTTGCGCCTCGCGCACTAGTACTGTCAGATACGCGATAACGTATCTGAACGCACCCGGACCCGTGCGCGTGACAAGTGGGCTGCCACCTGTCATGCGCATGCGCATCGCAAACGCGAGCCTCGAGCTCAAGGGACGACCTTGAGCGCCAGCTCGAAGTCCGCGATGATGTCCGCGATGTTCTCGATGCCCACAGAGACCTGGAAGCAGTGTGGTCAGCACGTGCACTGGAGTCTGACAGCAGCCTGCGGGCCACACAACGCGTGGGCCAGGCTGACAGTGAGGGAGCAATCGCGCACCCGGATGAGGTCGGGCGTGACTCCGGACATGACCTGCTCCTCCGCGCTCAGCTGCTGGTGCGTGGTCGTCGCGGGGTGGATGACGAGCGTCTTCGCGTCGCCTGGACACGTGCAAGCAGGTGCAAGTGTTTGTGCGTCAGAAGTGAGAGCGAGGAGCAGACTGGGTCGACAGACGCACCGACGTTCGCGAGGTTGCTCGCGAGCTTCAGCGCATCGACGACCGCGCTCCCGACTTGCGCGTCCTCGCCGCCCTTGACACCAAAGTTGAGCATGCCCCCGAACGCGCCCGGGCGCACGAGGCGGAGCGCGAGCGTGTGCGATGGGTGGCTCTCGAGTCCGAGGTAGGACACCCACGCGACCTTGGGGTGGTGCTGGAGCCACTGCGCGAGCGCGAGCGCGTTGTCCGAGTGGCGCTGGCCGCGCAAACTGAGCGTCTCGATGCCCATGAGCAGCAGGAAGGCCGGGAAGGGGTCCATCGCGGGCCCCAGGTCGCGCATGACGTCGAGCCGGCACTTGACCGCGAATACGGCGGCGCCGAACTCTTCGACGAAGCGCATGCCGTGGTAGCCGTCCGCGGGCTCGGTGAAGTCGGGGAACTTCCCGGATGCAGCCCAGTCAAACTTGCCTGCGGGGACGTACGTGTGGTTTGAGTAGGTGGTAGGAAGAGATAAGACCATGGTCGGGAGGGAGGAAGGAAGCGGACGTACCACCGTCAATGACGACGCCTCCGAGCACCGTTCCGTGCCCACCGATCCACTTGGTTGCGCTGTGCGTGATGATATCCGCGCCGTGGTCGAAGGGGCGTACCAGATAGCCTTAGGGAGCGATAAGATACACGCGCGAGTGCATTCTTTCGTTACTGTCGACGTACCTCCCATGCCAAACGTGTTGTCCACCAAAAGAGGAATGCCATTGTCGTGGGCAATCTGCGTGCATAATTATACTTAGCGAGAGAAGTGGAGGATATATCGTCTGAAGGTGGGCAATGCGCACCTTAGCGAGTTCTGGGAGAGGCGCGACAGTGTTCCTGGGGTTCCCGATGCTCTCGACGTAGATCCCCTTTGTCTTTTCATCTATAGCCTTAGCGAAGTCGGCGGGATCTTCGCTTTCCACGAACTTCATAGTGATGTTGAACTTCTTCATGAAGACTACCCCGTCGACTCGGTCAGATCGCACGTCGTTATTCACGCACAGACAACCTCACCCTTGAATTGATTGTAGGTCTTGAGAGGGGTCGCGGGTCGTACGTCAATCCTCCGGCATCTCACAAAGGAGATAGCTCAATCACTCACGCCGCCGTAAAGGTACGATCTATACGTGGAGGTAAATCATTATTGCATGAATTCAATACATGTGAAGGGGTACTCACGAGCTAACGATGTTGTCACCAGCACCGGCTATGCAAGAAATGGCCATGAACTGCGCAGCGTGCCCACTCGATGTGGCTACCGCCGCTACACCGCCCTCCAGGGCAGCCATGCGGCGTTCGAAGACATGCTTGCAACGAAATACTTCAGTAAATTGTAGAAGTGTCGTCCTAGTATCAGCGTACCACTGTGGGATTGCCCATGCGGGAGTAGATGTTTCCCGTGGTTCTGTACATGGCATAAGTGCTGTCCTCGCGTGGTGCATCCGAGACTTGGCGAGCAACATACCGAAGTCCGAATAGGTCTGCACCATGCTATACAAACGATGTCAGTGCGCTGTATGATACTGAGACAGCACGTCGGGAGAGGAACCTTAGAGTCTTTGAAGACATAGCTTGTGCTAGCATAGATGGGTGGGGCGCGGGCACGAGTCTCGGCGTCCGGTTCGTACCCGGCATGCAGCTGGATAGTCTCGAACTCGGGCTCTCTGTAGAATGGCTGTTCTCAGAGAAACAAGAGCTCGATCAAAGAACGCTGACTCACTTAGCGAACTTGTTCACGGGCTTGGGAGGGATCATCTTGATGCTGCTGTGGGGGCCATGACGGTGGCTCTGAAGCCTTTATACAATTGAGCACGCGTCTGGCGGTTCACCGTCATGCACGGCTCCATGGTGTAGAGAGATGCGGCTGTGGGACGCAGGATGACGGCGTAATTGTTACTGCGCTGGTACGTGCGAGCAGCAGAAGCACAAGGCAGGATCTGGAGACGACCCTGT
The DNA here is from genome assembly GCA_033807695.1 of Daedaleopsis sinensis. Classification (NCBI taxonomy): domain Eukaryota; kingdom Fungi; phylum Basidiomycota; class Agaricomycetes; order Polyporales; family Polyporaceae; genus Daedaleopsis; species Daedaleopsis sinensis. Next base: position 786,276 of record CM066310.1, on the reverse strand, counting down.
CTCTATTACTCTGTGGTGTCATCTTTTGTTGACGGGAGAGTTCGAGGTTCGTCTTCGAGTTCGCATTGTACTTCCGGAAGACCTGTGAAAGATAGGCGAGCGGTGTAATGACCTCCCGGTGTGCGAATGGCTGTTTCGTATGACTCGCCAGAAGAAACCCCTTAATTAAGAAGTATCATAGTCAGTGGAGCCTCGAGTGAAGAGAAGTCGCACACGCTACCTTCTCTCTGTTCGACCCCCATTCAGGTTCTCTGGTCCGACGAGCTCGTCCGCATGATGCGGCGTACTTGGCACTGGGAATGGGCTGATTCATCGTTCACTAGCTATTGTGCTTGGGGTACGCCTCAAACCCGGAGAAGACCAGAGGGCGTTTGGATAAAAGCGTGCGGCTGCTAATGTTGACATCTAATGCTAATGTTAGGTCCGCTATCTCACGTCAGTAATGTGAACTCTACCAGTACTGTCCGTCATCCCAGGAAAATGAGATCTATTACGAGTCTGCAGGTCTCTCCTGTTGTAGAGCAGCCAGCGACCGACGTGGATGAGGTTGTGACTTGCAACGCGTTTTGAGACAGTTTTTAGCGGTGAAGGTTTTATAGGAGAGAAACATAGACGTAACGTGGCGCACGGAGTGCATGGTTCAAATAAGCCGACGCGTGATACGGAAGACTTCCTTGTAGCGGGGCAGTGTCGCCAACCAGTCGGAACGCGCTCTCGCCAGCGGCCAGTCATTGCTTCATCTCCACCCATCCGCAATGTTGTATCTTCGCCTACGGATAGACGATATACCCGTTGATAATTCCGAGGCGAACCATGGTAAACGGCGAGACTTTGGTAACGAGTGCTACCTAGGACCCTGCTGAGTACGAGCGTTAGTACGTAGCGAGCATCGACACACGGTTCTGAACGTCTCGAGTCATGAGGTGCTCACATATGCTCCGCTCCAGGTCCACCTGTCCTTCTGTGTCATCCGCCTCGATCCCATGGTCGTGCGAGACGCCTAGCGATCACCGTGAGACCTGTCCGAGGAGGTGCAAGTGACTCCGAAAAAATTCTGACACAGGTGTCTAGCGGAGGGTGCTCGGCTCAGATGAGTGGCAGCTCTGTAGTCGAGGCATACCCGAGCTCGTGAAGACCAATCGCATACCCCTGTGTGTCAACGATAGCCTAGAGACTTGGTATGGGGGAGCTCGCCGTCGGGCAGCTGGCCGCCTCGCCGCTACTCTGCTGAGCCGAGCACCGAGGCCTACAGTCGGTTTGACGTTACTGTTTAGTATCTGTTGGATTACCCAATGAGCACACAAGTTCCACCAGCAGACAAATCCCGTACCCTTCGCACGCGTGCATACAACGCACAACTTACTATCCGCCGGCGTGATTTGGATACGCTCTGTTTCGCCTTATGGTAACTGATTCCATTTGATATGTTCTGACATAGACCGTGCGGATTAAAACGGCGGGTTTGAACAAGTGTCGCAGCATGTTGAGGCGGCCGCCGCTGGAGTGTTCAAGCTTCCACTGACTGCCAGCATGCGAACTCGATGGCACAACAACTTGAAAACTTGAAGTTCATATGCAGCATTCAGATAAGGCAATGCATCATGTGGGCAAACGTTGGTAATAGTCATATCAGGAGTTCGTCAGCAACAGGTCAGCAAGCTAGTAGTGGTAGTAGCAAAAGACGAACCATGGCAACCTGCCAGAGCCTGAGAGTTAGTGGACGCGACGAGGGGACTGTGTGACTGACACGTGCGTGACAGAGCATGTGATGCAGCATAACGCGTCTTGAGTCACGCCCAGCAAGCTCCAAGCAACTGGAAGCGTATGAGTAGATGAGCACAAGGTCCAAAACCATACCCGGGCCAAAGCACATCGTATTTTACACTATAAATCCTCCTACATACAGTGAGACCTTTCCTTGATTCGCTTAGATACTTATCTGAGTCTGATCATATAACCACGAGTTCACCAAAGACTTTGGACTACGGGACAGCCTTCAGTGCGTTATCAAAGTCTGCGATGATGTCTGCAATGTTCTCAATGCCAACAGACACCTGAGTGAAGCGATTATGAGCGATCAAGTGCGTGAGCTGGCAAAGTAAATGTCGCACCCGAATGAGATCAGAAGTCACGCCCGACGCGAGCTGCTCCTCGTCCGTAAGCTGCTGGTGTGTAGTCGTCGCCGGGTGTATCACGAGGGTCTTGGCATCTCCTGTAGACGTCGACGAGATCCATTTCGGTGAGCTCCTTCGAGTCCGCACTTTCGGCCTACGAGGTACGCACCGACGTTGGCCAGGTTGCTCGCCAGTCTGAGGCTATCGACGACCGTACTTCCTACCTTCGCATCACCCCCCTTGACTCCAAAGCTGAGCATGCCGCCAAACGCGTTCGGGCGGAGCAAACGGAGGCCCTCTTTGTGAAACGCGTGCGACTCGAGCCCCAGGTAGGACACCCACGAGACCTTCGGATGCTTCTCCAACCACCTAAGCACGGCATTAGCTGCTGAGTTCGCCATAGTGCGATAGTGCGTTCCGCTCACTGTGCGAGAATTAGGGCGTTGTCCGAGTGCCTCTGTGCTCGGAGGCTGAGGGTCTCGAGGCCTTGGAGGAGGAGGAATGCGCCGAACGGGTTGAGTGCCGAGCCGAGGTCACGCAGGACCTCGACGCGGACCTTGACGGCAAAGGCAACTGCGCCGAATGTCTCGCTGAACTTCAGGCCGTGGTATCCGTCCGAAGGCTCGGTGAAGTCGGGGAACCTCCCTGACTTCACCCAGTCGAACTTGCCTACAGAACATGAGCTCATCGCGGTCAATGACTGGAGGTGTAGCAGATCGTACCGCTGTCGACAACGATTCCTCCGATAGTCGTCCCGTGGCCGCCGATCCATTTTGTCGCACTATGGACGACGATGTCCGCCCCGTGCTCAATCGGTCGGATGAGGTACCCTGTGTCTTTCGATGAGTACTCATCTAGAAGCTGCTGCTGCTGACTGACCTCCCATTCCGAAGGTGTTGTCGACGATTAGTGGAATCCCGTGCTCGTGCGCAACCTACGACGCTTGATCACTGCTCTGATATTGGGAATGCACCTTCGCAGCTAATACCTTGGAAAGCTCTGGTAGAGGCGCAACGTTGTACTTCGGGTTACCAATGCTCTCAACGTATATCGCTTTCGTCTTGTCATCGATCGCGGCAGCGAACGCAGCTGGGTCCGAGCTCTCGACAAATTTGATGTGAATGTCGAACCGCTTCAAGAACACTGTAACGAAGAAACTGTGAACATGAGAGTCCGATGGAAGATCGCGTTTCCGCATCACCCTTGAATTGATTGTACGTCTATAGAACGGCCATTAGCCGATTATACTCAAATATGCGATGCTCGTACTTACTCCGCCGTAGAGGTAGGAGCTATATGAGGTGTCAGCGATGATCTAGTCATCGGGGGAGATGTACTCACGTAGAGACGATGTTGTCACCTGCCTTCGCGATGGCTGCGATCGCCATGAATTGGGCAGATTGCCCGCTCGAAGCAGCGACAGCAGCTGCTCCGCCCTCGAGGGCAGCGACTCGCTTCTCAAATACATCCTATGGGGACAGAACGTTTTCGTAAGCCACGTGTAGGGCAAATCCGGGGTCATCAATCAATGCCTACCACCGTAGGATTCCCGATGCGGGAGTAGATATTGCCCAAGGCCCTGTCCGTACCGAGTCAGCACATGCTAATCGCGATATCTCGAACAGTAGAGTCTACAACGAACCTCAATCCGAAGAGATCTGCTCCATGCTACCCGAGAGACCACCCATGAGTGCTCGACAGTAGTGCAATGATACTTGCGCATTCCTCACCTGTGAGTTGTTGAAGACGAAGCTGGTGCTGGCATAGATCGGCGGAGCCCGCGCGTTCGTCGCCGGATCGGGCTCCTGGCCCGCATGAAGCTGGAGAGTCTCAAACTCTGGGACTCTAAGAAATCCGCACAATCGATGGTTAGAAAATGACCCCTACGAGCAAGGCATGCGTGTGTGGACTATCGAGCACTTACTTGTAGAAGTTGCTCGTCGACATGTCGTTGGCTGTTGCTTTAACCCGGATGGTATAGGCTTAAACCAGGCGGAAGACAATCGTTCCTTTGAGGTGGTAGGAGTTACAAGGTAAGACGCGCATCGCCGGTGGAGACCCGTGTATAAAAGCGGTGCGAAGGAGCGAGAGTTGTGGCAGCATGACGTGCTCAATAGCCACACAAGAAAGGAAATCACGCAATCACTTTCAGCGCAGTACGCATTGGCAAGGCACTGGATCATATGGCGAGGCTCAGTACTTGGCGGCATGGGCGGCCTTGCGCGGTCGGGGCAGCTACTAGACTGTATGTATTATGCCGGACCGGTCGAGGTCGCTTCCGACTCCCAGCTGTCGAATGGATGCAACATTGTGGCAAGTCATGGGACGTTCAACGGTCATTCACGCTTTCACGAAATGGAGGCTTAGTATCCACGTTAGGACCGTATAGGCGGAGGCGTGGATGTGTGCTGAGACGAGGGACTGTATACGTCAAGACCAAGTCAAGACCTCGCTTTCGAGTTGTACACCTAAAGACCCATGCATGGGTGTCAGCACTCGCGAAGCGATCTATACACGGAGGACAGTGCGCACTCACCTTCAGTAGCTAGCAGTTCGGAAGTCCATTTACCTACCGCTGCGACGATGCCCAATAGACCACGGATTAATGCGCGCGTGCGCAACGCACACAGAGAGACGAAGCGATAACCAGAAAGATTACATGGCCACATTAAAGTATCCATCACATACAGAACTGAGAATCGAAGCGACAAGACAGCGCTAGCAACGGCACCCTCCTCCTGACGTCGGACAAACGCGCGGGCGCGGAGCGACTGCGCCTTCACTTGCCCGCCTTGGAGAGCTGCGAGGGGTTCGCCTTGAACTGGTCGACGACCTTCTTCGCGATCTTCTCCTGGCCTTGGCTCAGGCTCGTGAACGTGACCGGCAGCTCGAACTTGGTCTTCCCGATCACGACCCATACCTTGTGCTTCGGCTCGCCCTTGCCGCCGTCCGCCTTGACGACCTCGTGCCGCCACTGCGGCGGCCCCTGGTTGTTCTGCATGCAGAGGTCTGATGTGACGGGGAAAGCGGACGGACGGGGAGGAGGAGGAGGAGATGAGGAAGGCGAGCGGAGACGAGGGAAAGGACGCATGTCAGCGCCCAGGATCCAGATCGTTGAGAGGGGATGGTATGTGAGAGCAGGCGAAGTGAAAAGACGTACCGTATAGTATCGAGACGTTCGTCTTCGCCACGGAGTGGATCGCGACCTTGCCGCCCTTCGATGCCGAGGTCGAGCCTGGCGCACTACTTGCTGACTTCTGCACATCCACTGCAGGAGACGCAGACGCAGTCATAGTCGGTGGCTTCGCAGCAGCCTGGGACTGCGACTCCGTACCTGCAACCTTATCAGAAGACGACTTGGGGGTGTTGCCAGGGGTCGGAGGCAGAGGAGGAGCACGATTAGAGGGCGGAGGGGGCGGGGGTACGGTAGGCGGCTGAATTGGCTGCGATGGAGGTGGTACTACGGGAGGGGCAGACCGAGGGAGTTGAGAACCGAGAGGTGACTGATAGGGCATGAACCCGGAGTTTGGAGGAGGGGCTGGCGGACTGTGAGACGGTCGTACGCCTGGTGTCGGGGCCGCAGGATAGAAAGGCGGAGTCGGCCGGCCTAAGGGTGCAGGTGCTGGTAAAGGTGCTTGTGCTGGTGCTGCTGGCGGCGGCGGCGGTAGCGGGAGCGGTGGTCTGGGCGTTGTCGCAGGTGTCGGATAAATCCCAACGGGCTGAGATGGAAGCGGAGTTTGCGGATATGGCTGGTATCCTGGGACCTGGCCTTGGCCGGGGAGAGGGGCATACGGAGCGGCAGAGTTATACTGATATGTATGCGGGTAGTGCATAGGTACCTGTCCGCCGGCAACAGGAGGCTGGGAGTGGTGATGGTGGAAGGGAGGTTGGGGCATGCCACCTGCCGCCGGCGGAGGGGCCATGAACGGCGCGGGCGCAACGGCCATCTGAGGTTGGTAAGGAAGATACGAGCCTTGTGATCCCGGACCGAAGTACGGAGCCTGAGGAGGCTGGGTACCACCGGCGACGGGACCACCGGCTGTATGATGGAATGGAGAAGGTGCGGGGAACTGCTGCTGTAGGTGTGGTGGACCACCACCGAAGTGAACAGGAGCGAACGACTGCGGCTGCCACTGCTGGTGCATGGGACGCGATGGTCCACCGACGTTCCTCGGCCCAGGCTTCATCGAGGGTGCAGGATAACCTGTGCCACCACCGAATTGGCCAGGACCAGGCCCGTACGGTTTCTTCGGCCCATACTGATACTGGCTCTGCTTCTTCTTCTGTGCGTTCCAACCAGGCTTATTGTTATGATGGTAACCGCCCCCATTCCCGACCTGACCATGACCATAACCACTGTCCCCCTGCGGCAGAGTAGGAGGGAAGTTTCCTTGACCCTGCTGCTGGAACGAGCCACTCGCAAAACGCGGCTTCTTATACTGACCGCTCCCAGCAAAGCCGTTCTGATAACCATTGGTGGACCACTCACCACCCCCGCCACCGCCATGGAAGCCATCACCGGATTCCCAGTTCTTGCGTTTCCGGTTCAAGGACTGGTGATCCGGTTGCAGGTAGTGAGGGACGTAGCCCGGCGGTGGAGGCTTGCCCTTGAAGCGCAGAAACTCGATGGCGCCCTGCTCAACGGCATGGAGCACAACAGCGAGTTTCGCGTCGGCCCGGTTGCGATACTCAGCAGGCACAGTGTACTTCTGAACCTGCTGAGGGGTCGGTTCCGGAACGAGCTCGATTGTTATCGAAGCACCACAAGCTATATGCCGATCAGGCTCAGACGAGTACCGAGTGGGAAAGGAGTAACCACTAACCGTCACCGTCGAGTGTATAATCAAAAGTAGGAGAGAGCCCGGGGCCGCGGACCTTGCGGTACTCAGAGTTCAGAGTTGGCAGAAGTGTGTTGTTGATGTGGAAACGAGTCGATGACGAGAGCTTGTCTTCGATCGCTTTGCCAACGTTACGGATGTACTCGCCCACGCCTTCGGACATGGCAAGCAAACAGACGGCACCTTTCGCTTCGGAGCGTTTCGCGAAGCGGGCATCTGCGAGATAGGACTTTACTTCACCTGGGCGCTCGAGGCGTAGCAGACACCCGTGCACTGAACCGATGGTCAGTAGAACAAGAGCAAGTAGCGAAGGTCACTCACGGCCGTTCTGAGGGTTCACAGTCCACACGAACCGGGGAACAATTCTGCCTCCACGGTTTGATTGGATTGCAGTATTGAGCCACGCTGGACTGTTGATGTCGAAAGCACTCTTGCCTGCTGCCGGTTCGGGGAAAGGTTTTGGAAGGGAATCGAAGAACTCTTGCAGGTTAAGAGCCGTATGCTGTGGTTTCTCATCAGCAGCCGGTGTCGCGTCAGATGGAGCCCAAGTCGTAGTGACAAAGTCTAGCACGCCGTCCGCAAGCGCAGCTTCTGCACACGCCTTCTTGGCCTCGAAAGGGCTGTTATAGATGGCGTTGACCGAGTAGACCCGGGACTTGCGCTCCCCGAGACGGATACGCAACGCACACCCGTGAGCTAGGAACAGTAAGCGTGACGGTATATAGATGCAGTATGGATTCCGCACTTTTCCCAAACTTGGGTTCCGTGATGTTTAACCAGAACGGTTTGACCCTTCCGCCAGTAACTCCCAAGCAACACTCCTCGATTTTATCCACGGAGCCGTCCGGTTCTTCATCGCCGGGTTCCGGAGTGGACAATGTTGGCACCGATGACGGATTGGACTTGCCGGTTACGATGAACTCGATCGCGCCGCTCTGTATCGCAAGTGTGCACACACTCGCCTTCGCGTCATACTTCCTGGCGTGGAAGCCGGGGGAGATGTAGGTTTGTGAGTCGCCGTCGGGTCGCGTAACAGTGAGGATGCACCGTTTGCCTTCGAACGAAATGAGAATACATCCTCGGAGCATATTACACACATGACGCACCTTGAACCTCATCCTCATCATACGCGAACCGTAGACCCTGCCCGTCACCGAAAGCTTTTTGGCATGTTTGATGAAGACGTGCAACTGCTCGTGTCACATGCTGTTCTGCATCTACGAGTGTCGAAGATTGAGGTTGAAGGGCGGTCGCGGTGGATGTGCTGGGGACGCTGTGGGAGGATGAAGGAAGGCCGATAAAAGACGAGACAGGGACGGCGCCGATGCTGAAGAGACCTTCAGTGACACGAGTGAATGCGGCACCTGGGTGATTCTCAGCGACAGGTCGGGAGGTTGAAGCTACAGGATCCATGGGGTGCCGGAGAGCTGGGAAAGATTGAGTAAGTAGACGTAGCTGAGTAGTGGAACAGAAAAGGGAACGGCGCGTGGCCAGAGCAGTGTACGCTTCGACCAATGTGTGCACGTCTCTGCCCAGGATATACATCGATGTTGGGTGGAATCAGGATGGGAATACCTGGCAAAGATGTCCACACACTACCTCGGGGCTTTCTGTCCGACGTGCTCCTGCTCTGCTGAATGGTGTGCTATGGTGGGCCCCCGTGGTCAAGAAGTTCCCTTGAGGGGTCTATGAGCCCACGGGCTCATACTTGGAGAGAGATGGGTTTGCTTGACTGTTTCTGAGCCACCACGCTGTGCGCTCCGACGTGACCTCCCCAACGTGTAGTACGCAACGTGCGTAGCAGACAATCCCTGCCTCCCTCGATGTTCTACTTCCAGAAGCACTAGAGACTCACGATTACTGCATATAACCGGCGAGGCCAGAATGCTGAAGCTTGAAGGTGATGGTCAGAGTCAGAGGTCAAGAGGCAACTGTTGCGCGATGCGGCCTGATGCGGCGGCCGCCAAATTCATGAGTCCGGGCCGAAGCTCCCTGTCCGAAATGGTCATGTCCTCCTCCCTTGTCCTATGTCTCCTCCTTCTTTCTCGACTCTCAAGCTTTTCAACCTAACCCGGGCCACCTGCTGAGTGGTGCGCTGTACTTCTGCTGCAGCTACACGGCATGATCATGCTCCTAAGAGTCCTATTTGCCCGCGAGGCCTGCAGCACAGTCTAGAGCTCAAGCGTGGTCACCTGCTATCAGCCGGCGTGGCAACGAACTTTTAAGTTATCGACAAACCACCATGTCGTCCACCAAGCAGCTGTACGACGAGCAAGGGTACGTTGTGGTCTCCGGCCTCGTGCCCCTTGACCACCTCGACGCACTCGAGAAGGCTTGCGCACACGTCATTAAAAGCACCCGCTCCGGCGAATGGCCACATCGTCGCACCGTCGGACGGCAGTTTCCACCCTACGGCGACGGCGACCCGGACTCTTGGGGCGTGCAGCACGTCATGCATCCGGACCTGGGCGAATCGGCGTTTGCGCAGTGGTACACCTCGGACGGCCTGATCGATGTCGTGAAGGAGCTGCTGGGGTGCGAGGAGGATCTGCTGCAGATGGGTGAGTCGTGCATCCTCCGGGGCCTTCTCCGGGGCCTTCAAACAGTGTGATTAGCAGTCATATACCTCACCGGGAGCATTGAGCGATGTAGCTGCTCGTTACATCACGGTCAAATCCATTCGTGTGTCGTGGTGCAATGGCACGCTAAACTGCGTCCAAATGTTCCTGTGTTTTTGTGTAACATCCTGGATACTTCTCAAATGTTGTGTGTAACCACAACGTATCCAGGGTGCGACACATTGGCAAAGGAAAGTAACATTTGGATTTTAATCAACCACCATGATACGACTTGTTACAATATTAGTCCATTCCCCGGTCCAGATTATATTGCGAACTTTGTCCGCGATACTGCGTATGATTAAAGCAACCTCTCCGTCTCGTTTACTTCTGTTTGGCGTTGAGGCTCTCGATCTATGCAACAACGCAATGGACGGCAGCCTGTGGCTCGTAACAAGCTGCGCACACACTCTTAGTCTTTGCTCAGCAGCTATTGCGTGCAGCAGTTCTGTCTATCTGCTCAATGCGCCGAAGTGCAGCGAGGCATCTCTTGTAAGGATACATGGTGATCATGGACAAGGATTGCGATGTGATCAGGATATCTCTGCTCGTCACAAATATTGGATTATGCCCCGGTGTCCATTATAGAGCGTTGGGGGTTGACTGACAGGATTGCCAGAGTTGTTCAACCTGCTCATCAATCCGACCTCGAACTCGTTCGCGCTCCGATGGCACCGTGACGATGTCCGGGAGAATGCAATGGAAGACGAGGAACTACAGGCTCTGGGTGTCTGGCACCATGGGGTAAGTGTGACATTTTAACTAGCGACGTTCCCCGATGCCCATGCCTTCACACAGGTGCAATGGAACACGTAGGTCGCCCCTCTTGTTCACTAGGACACGATGAATGACTCTCCGCAGTGCCCTCCGGACAGACTCGTGCCTCTACGTGGTCCCCGGCTCGCACACGATCCCGCGCACTCCCCAGCAGCGCGCGCAATCCTGCACGCTCGACCCGCCCACGGACCCGATGGACATGCCCGGGGCCGTGCAGGTGACGCTCCGGCGCGGGGAGACCGTGTTCTACAACAATAACATCCTGCACTGTGCGACGTACGACCACACGCAGGAGCGCATCACGCTCCACGCGTGCATGGGCGACGTGCGGGGGGGCCCTGGCCGCGCGCGGAACATCCTGCAGCACGGGCTGGGGTGGATGAAGGAGGACAGGTTCGAGAACACCCTCGACGGGCGCGGGAAGCTGATGCTGGAGAGGATCGTCCGGTTGCAGGAGAGCGTGAATGGGGACGTAGGGTATTCACTTGCGAACGAGTGATGCCAATGTATCGTGAGTCGAGTTTCGTACTAGGAATCTGCCGTCTGATTGCAATTGAAACCACCGTCTCGTGTTTAGTCAATCATCTGCATTGTGAGTGAGCGTGATCAGTCCGACGCACTTCAATCTGTACCAACACCGCCTCGACTCCTGTGGTTCTCACCGGTCCAGCACCACGACAGCATTATCATTCACGAACACCTCCGAGGTTCAGGGAGTCGAAACATCCTCAGTGATGGCCTCACTCGGTCGACGCCGCTGAGCATGCTGCAATGCCGCGGTAGGACATGTTCCTACATGCCACCAGTTGTCTGTCGTCGACCCTAGTCGAGATCAGACATCCATCTGCGTTCCAGGCTGTATTCACGGACCTCTGCGTGGTGAGCTTGTCCCTAAGTTCGGCTCAGATACATAGGCCGGCCTGAGCAACGTACTAGTAAACTTCCTGCGATCTCGAACAGCTTTCCTATCCTAGTCCCCGGAAGCTCACGACAACCATGCTCTTCTCGCAGAGCGCCACTCTCCACAACCTTGCACGCCTGCTATGTCAACTCCGCAACCTCGTCTCCGGCACACGCACGTACACCGAGCACATAACTTGAAAGTTAAATATTTGAAAGAAAGGGGTGTGTGTGTTCATTGAGCAGTTGTGCGGCAATGATCGGTCTGTACAACACGGTCAAAAGACGGTATTTCAGAACACCTCAATTGCTCGGGGTCAGCATCGAACTCACGCTCATATGCATTCATGACTCCCGCCGTACCTAGCTGAATTCTCTCTATCTGCCGTCCACTGACATCCATATACTAGTCCTGCAGGTGGTGCAAGTCGAAAAGCATATGCATTGACATATATCATCAAGACAGTGACATCGGGAGGTAGGTTCCAAGCCATGTCTGTGCGTTGCTCTGACTCACAGGAATTCGCACTCGGACGCAGCTTAGACCCTCTAGGACCACGATCACTACGATATCGTTGATTCTATCACGATGGAGGGAGCTATGAATGTCATACCATTTATGCACGAAAAGCGTGTGGCCCAAGTGTAGTCGGCAGTCGGTTCTCGAGCGCACGCCGGGTCGACTGCTATATCAGCACCTTCTCCTTTAAAGCTACAACAGGTACACACATGCATAGGGTGTCGCAACGAGCTCCCAGGCTTGTCCGTTGACGCACCAAATTGGAAAAGAATTAGAGGTGCGTCGTATTCACGGTTGCAAGCCCCAGCCCCGTCGCGCCCTAAAGTAGGAAACCTGGCTAGGCCATGCGGCTGCTGAATATTGAATACTGGCACCGCAACGCTTCGCTTGTCTCCCACTTCTGCCGTGTTACTCGGATACGCCATCCTCGAGCCCTCCCATGCACGATGTATGGCAGACGGACGAGCAGTCCTTCCAAGACGTCCAGGCTCTCGATTGACGTCATGACTCTCTGACATATGACCCCGTCATGATTCGCTGACGTTGCGCAGTCGCGCTGGAGGACGGGTGGGGATGTTTTGGATCGACACCCAGTCTCCGACGCTTCCTCTCCGCCTCCTTATGGTCTATCATCGACACCAAGCAGACCTGACTGGTATCCCTCTCAACATCCTAGTCCACGCGTGCTCTGAGCCTGAGCGACATGAGCGTCGCACGAGGGATGTCCTAGGTCACGGTGTCGAAACAAGAGACGGCGCGCGAGGAGTACTCGCTCATGAGGATCATGAAACACTCTCCAGATCAGATCTCTTCGCTTGGGGTACCCGTGGCGTTGGTGGTCCGCTCTCAAGCTTCACGTACATTCCGCGATCGTACTGGCCCCCTATTATCCTACCATCCCATGACCTTTTCGCGTCATCCGCTGCCGGCTTCGATGGAATGTGTGGAATCACGTCACTCTCCTGCAATGAGTTCGCAACTCTTCAACGCTTCAGGTGGTCGAAGCTTGATCGAAGCTGCGCGAGTTTCGCTCGACTAGCTACGGCGTACGTGCAGAGCTTTCCATTGTCCGGGAAGCTAGCTTGTCAGACAACGTAGAACAGCTCTGTTACGCATTTCCGTCCTGTCAGGACGTGGACCATAACATCGGGATGGTACTGCTCAGCATACGACCCTTGGCCGGAAGTTCCACGAATGCATCGTCGGGACGTACTTTAACACAATCAGAATCTTTAATCCTTAATCTCTCCTAAAGGTTGTCACACCAGCTCCGATTCAAGACATCCGATGCAGGATGTCGAATAAATACTGACGGTCGGATCCGTCGCACACACTGAACAGGGTATTGTACATACATCTAATTAGTCACTTGCGCCAAGTCCGTAGAGTGTGACATTCACGAACTCGGCCCAAAGGCCAGTCCATCGCGTCAGCGATTGAAAGAGCTGAGGTCCTCGGCGTTCGCGCCTAAACATTAGGGCATGACAAGTTCAGCTGGTTGCACACGGATGCGATGGTTTGACCGAAACGTACCGCACGCGCTCTCATAGACGTCGTATTGAATACCGTCAGCTGGGTTCGGTGTGGACATGGTAATCTTTGCACCGGTGTACCACTGCACATGGCACGAACAGCAAATGCGAGTGAGATGCGTAGGCGGTCCGCAGGATCAAAATGCTCACGATGTAATGGCCCTTCTGGCGGTCCGCGTAGTTGGCCTGCACGTTGCCCGTCTGGACCTTGTGGTTGAGACCAACGACGTACACGGCCTGTCTTCCTGGCGGGATGGCGTACAAGGTCAACTTGGACTGGGTGACCGACCTCTCGAGGGACTCTGAGACGCCGCCGCCAATGGAGAGGCCTTCGGATTCGATCCCGAACTTGACCTCGACAGTAGTTTTCCGGGTGATAGTGGATGAGCCACCGAGGGTGACGTTGATGCCCCTCGTCGAGCCTTTGCAGCTGTTCACGTTTGCGGGGAGCCGGTCAGGCAAGAACCGTAAGACTAGCCGGGAAGACGACGTACTTGAGCTGAGCATTGCCAAGAACCGACCAAAGCCGCTTGTCGGGGTTGTTGACAATGTTAATCTGTCATCGCAAGCTCGTTCTCAGTATACTGTGCGTGGTGCGTGGAGACAGGAGCACAATCTCACCAGTGTACACCGGTCCGCTCTTTCTACGTTGGGCGAGCCTGGGCCCCCGGGGCAGGACGCGATGATGTCCTTGCCACCGACCGTTCCTTGGTGAGTGCGAGACACTAGCCCGCCGTCTGCTGGAATTGCGTCAAGCTCTGAGAAGCCATCAAGTTCAGAGGTTATGTTGCTTGAGGCAGGGAAAGCAAATGCAGCGCCGAGGAGGGACAGGGCAAAGAGTGTGAAGGCCTTCATGTCGGTGGCTCAAGATCTTGGAAGCTTGGTTGTGAGGCTGAGTGACAGTCGGAGAGGTTCAGACCATGAGGAAGGGAGAGCCGTTATGAGTTCGGACCTTTATACTCCCTGGCGGGCCGCGTGAGGCATTTCATGATAGTTTAAGATTAGCGGTTTGACGAAGTTGTGACGGTGCCCGACGATAGCGTAGGGTCAGATTATGTTAGCAGCCCTTGTGCTCAGCAAGCTCCAGCAGCTCCAGCAAAACCCGGCCGTTCCGATTTGATGGAGGAGCGTGAAAATGACACAGTGGAGTGTTTCACGTCCGAGTCCGTGCGCACAAGCGAGCACTGCTACTCCTTGCTACAGATCTGCTCATGCGGCGACGGTACGGAGACCTGGTGCCGGACGATAAGTAGCTAACCGCTATCATGTGTTCGCTGGAGGAGGAGCAGAAGTGAGTTGAATATAGATGATGGTCTTACCGTGCCATGATAGGAGGAGGAGGGAGGAGGACGCTCGCTTCAGGGTTCAACGAAGCGCCGGTAACTCTGGCGTCTACTAGTACTTGTCTAGACTCTCTATGATAGTACTACTACTGCAGGTTCGGGGTTACATGACCCCCACCCCCTTCTCCTACATACTCAGATATAAGGAGGAGGATGGGCCTTTAATTGGTATATTCTACATGTAGACGCAATAGAGAAAGACTGTCCAACGATCTCCTCGCTCGACCTCCACAACAAGTTATCTGTGGGCCGGCCGGCACGTCCTTAGCGTACGGTTTTGAAGCTGCCGAGCGGGCTATCTAGTAAAGATCTAAGATACACGTGCGTCCCACTACAGTGTGGCCTGGCGGGATGTCGCAGCGACGACATCATGATGCATCGCATTTCTTTGAGACAACGTCTTGATGTTCCTCGAGCACCCTATACATAGCACCCTGCGATAACAGTTACTATAGCCTTCCCCATCTCGATATCGATATCGATCTCACCTGACGGAGTAGGATGAGCCGGCGGTGCGCTGGAAAGCCTGCACAGCAAAGAAGGCTGACTGGAGGAGACACGCAATATCCACTGACAAGTGCGTGAATCGTCCTGAATCGTCTCAGATTCGCCACAATGGTTTCCGATCAGAGTGCCAGTGGAGAGAGGTTGACGCTGGTTGACGCCGCTCGGGCCAAGTTTCTCGTCCAACGAGAGAGCGAGAATCTGCATATTTATAAAGCAGGCGAACAAGTGCGCTACTAAGACGCAGTGTCACTGGAGTGAATAGCCGTACGTCGTGAGTATGAGCCTATCCTATACAGTAGTGTCGATGTCTCTATAAGACTGGGGGGCGGAATATTAACGTCATCGTGATCTCGGCTAACAAGAGGGCGAAGAGGATGTTGGTGGTGGTCTTGGACTAGCCGTCGACGGTCGGACGCGCAGTAGATTATAACACGGGATTGCAAGCTTGGCTGTTTCTATTACTAAACCGTACAGGCTTCGTCTAGTATCATGCTGAGAACTAGGACTATGCTTGCTATGTGCAAGGTTAGAGCAAAAACATAGAAAGGAAACAAAGTGATAAAAATGCTCGGAGTGAGGATCGAACTCACGACCTCAGGATTGCCCACCGTTGATGGTCATACTTGCGTATGAGACCTGCGCTCTAACCAACTGAGCCATCCAAGCACAGCGAGGGAGGTTCGTATAAGTATTCATTATACTGCTCCCATACCTACTGCAACTGCTTGTCCTCTTCACTCACATCATCCTCCGGAAATCATGAGATGGTCATGAAATATAGCACTAGTATATTGCGACCGTCGAGCACTAGTACTGCTGGAGCTCCCTCGCTGCTTAACGGCACCTTACCTATGTATGATGTCACGAGCGCCTTGAGGAGGACGCGTTTATTTGGGCCGCTGGGCCGAGCCACCGGCGTAGCACACTGCGTCTTGCCACCTTACTCCTCGTCCATTGCATGCACCATCCTCCCCGGTCTCCTAGTCACGAACACCCATAGCTTACAACTGCTTAAGCCTGCGTATCTCCAAGTCACACTCCCAGTCTCCGAGTCTCTCCAACGCTCCAACCTTGCTTCGACACTACAGCGTGTCCGAGTCCCGGAATACACGATTATAGCTCTGCACCGTGCTGGTCCTAGCTGTGCGCTGACCCTTGAACGAATTCGAACACGACCACACCGACGACTACAACGATACATACCAGCGTCCACAGAACGAGATGTCGAAAACACAGGCACAGGGCAAGGATAAGCCGGCCGCGCCCATCAACGTGAAGCTGCTCCTCATCGGGAATTCGTCCGTCGGGAAGAGCAGCCTGCTGCTCCGGTTCTCGGACGAGCAGTGGCTCCCGGAGGACGAATCCAGCGCGACGATAGGCGTCGACTTCCGGGTGAGTCCCTACACCGTATGCAGATTCAGAAATCCTGCGGGACGAGTGCCATCTTGGACTCTTGAGTCTTGACTCGGAGACCGCACGCTGAACGCCCTGCATCACAGGTGCACAAGATGGACGTGAACGGCAAGAAGGTCAAGCTCAGTATATGGGTACGCACCACGATATCCTAGTGCAGGGCCGTGCCCCCCGCTGCGTTGTCCGCTGACTATGCTCGCTCAACGCTCGCACAGGACACCGCGGGCCAGGAGCGCTTCCGGACTATCACCTCATCATATTACCGCGGCGCGCAGGGCATCATCCTCGTGTACGACGTCGCGAACCGGGAGTCGTTCGACGCGCTGCCGAGGTGGTTCTCGGAGCTCGAGACGTACGTGTCCAGTGCGGTCGTGAAGATTATCGTGGGGAACAAGGTGGACAAGGTGCGCCTTTCCACGCGCGTGACATCGTGCTCTATCCGCCACTCACCATCTCCTGCCGTCTTATCATATCCTCGCTGTGCCCCACCCATGTCGTGCTGTCCTGGCATGCACGGTCACTCCGTCCTCGCCCATGTTGCCAACATCGACGTGGCCACCCATGTCCACGGTCCCCCCGCTCTTCCCGGACGCACGCGCAGGAGTTCTCCCGACAAGTGCCCTACGCCGAGGGCCAGGCGTTCGCTACGCGCATGAACGCGCTCTTCGTCGAGGCGTCCGCGAAGACCGCGGTCGGCGTGCAGGACGCGTTCCGCGATGTCGTCGCGCGCATCCTCGACACCCCCGAGCTCTGGCAGGCGCACCCCGTCGCGCGCAGGAACAGTGCGCAGGCCGCCGCCGGCGCCCGCGACGACATGCCCGGCAGCATCGACCTCAGCAAGGAGCCGGACGAGGCAGAGGGTGGCGGGTGCTCGTGCTGAGCGCTGAGCATTGGCCGCCCGCTGAGTGGACGATGGGGGGTGTCGTGATGCGTGTGGTTGGGTGCGCGCGTACGTGCAGTTCGAACTTCGAACGGACTACGGTACGACGTACCGGTTGGGTGCGGTGCACGGCTCTCCGACCGCTCCGGCGTAACTGGAGTCTGGGACTCTCCTTGGTTTTGGTTCCAGCTGGTGATCGTGACGCCTTGCAATGGCGAATCTGGACCCACTTACAGCAGCCCGTTTCATGGATGTGGGCACACCGGGACACCGGGAGGCCTTTGTAACGATATCATTCGGTTTTTATTTGACCTATCTTCCTGATAGACTGCCGCAGAGTAGGACTCTCAGCTTTCGGCATACGATTTCGTTACTGTACTGAACACAATCTGAGGGAGTCTACCAATGGGAGCGGAAGACTTATTCCGATAGGAACCAGTTATGTGTGCTTGGATGGCTCAGTTGGTTAGAGCGCAGGTCTCATACGCAAGTATGACCATCACCGGTGGGCAATCCTGAGGTCGTGAGTTCGATCCTCACTCCGAGCATTTTGCGCAGCTTCTATTTTTACGCTAACTTAACCACATCGTCTATCGTCTATCAATAGTCTTCATCTAGATGTTCACCTCAAACGCAGTATGCCTAATCATGCGCAGTACCTAGTCATGGGTTGGGATATGCCTAGTCTATAGTCAGTATAGCACCAAACGCACCCAGCATACGCCACATCAAATTGGACAGGAACCTCTTGCCAAGGCTGAGTCTGCCCCTGTAAACTGCTGGATGTTCAATGTAGTGATCATGTCCCATCAGCGCGCAAGCTAGGACTTGCAATCGCTTGCAAGCTCGCCATCGCAGGGTGCAGAAACCGCCTAGGTGAGTGAAATCGACATTGAGATGGGCCCGGCTAGCACGAAGGCTATCGCAAGAGCTATCGCAAGGTGGGGAACATCAAGACGATGTCTCAGGGAGATGCGACGCATGTCCGAGTCGGAGCCGCAGTTGTGGGGTACAGGGTCGCCACCAGCGTACATATCCCTTATCTCAAACGTACTGCGGGAGACTGCGGGTAGCAAGGGCACGCAGAGAAGTTGTGGCTGAGGTTGAGCGAGCTTTCTCTTGGCTGGACAGTATGTAAGCATGTCCGGTGATTAACTTGGCATCCGTCGTCAGAGTTGAGAATCCTCGAGTAATAGGTACGGCATAGATCCTCATAGATCTGTATCATTACACAGGTTCTACTAAAAGACGATAGCGGACAGAACTGCCAATAGGATAGCTCGGATACTGTATCGCGGGAGGTTGAACTTGAATCTGATCTTGAGATTATGGTGGAGCGACGACAGTTCCACTATGTCTTTTGCAAAGGATGATTCAAGGGACCTGCCGGGTGTATACCGAGGTGACGCAGGCCTGTACTACTATGTAGCAATGTAGTACTAGTAGCAGCATTCAGTACGAGCCAACTCAAAGGGCGACGCCAAGGCGACGCGGAGTCGCGGACGTCCGACGGGGCGAGTCTAAGCGCTTCGGTAGGCGTTTCACCATTATCAAAGTTCAAGTTAACGCGTGAAGCGTCGACCTCCGATCCATCTCCCGCGGGCTCCTTTTTCCTGATGGCACTGTAAGACCATCGATACTCAACTCCCTCCTCCTCCGCCACGAGTGGACACATGATAGCGGTAAGCTACTTATCGCCCGTGTCAGCAGGTCTCCACACGGTCGCCCCATATCAGCCCAAATCTCTTCATGATGAGCATATCAGAGTAGCAAGGAGTAGCAGTGCTCGCTTGTGCGCCCGGACCGACGTGCAACACTCCAATGTATCACTTTGACGCTCCTCCATCATGCAGGGACGGTCCGAAGTTACTGGAGCTGCTGGGGCTTGCTGAGTGCACGCTGTGACGAGACTCGGAAACGCAATCTGAGCCTGCCATCGGGTACGACGACGGCAAATCACAATATAAAACTATCAGGAAATGCTTCACCCATCCCGCCAGGGAGTATAAAGGTCCGAACCTGTCTCGTTCTTCCTCAGGGTACCTCAAGAAGCTTCCAAGAGCCATCAACATGAAAGCCTTCACGCTCTTCGCTCTGTCCCTCCTCGGAGTTGCATCTGCTCTCCCTGCAAACCTCACACTCTCGCAACTTGAAGGCTTCTCAGAGCTTGACGCGATTCCAGCAGACGGTGGGCTGGTGTCTCGCACTCACCAAGGAACGGTCGTTGGCAAGGACATCATCGCGTCCTGCCCCGGGGGCCCAGGCTCGCCCAACGTAGAAAGAGCGGACCGGTGTACACTGGTGAGATTGTGCTCCTGTCTCCACGCACCACGCACAGTATACTGAGAACGAGCTTGCGATGACAGATTAACATTGTCAACAACCCCGACAAGCGGATCTGGCGTGTCCTCGGCGATGCTCAGCTGAAGTACGTTGTCTTCCCGGCTAGTCTGACGGCCCTTGCCTGACCGGCTTCCCACGAACAGCTGCAAGGGCTCATCGGGGGACATCCGTGTCACTCTTGGCGGCGAGACCACTATCACCCAGACCACCACCGTCGAGGTCACCTTCGGCATCGAAAGCGGAGGCCTCTCCATTGGCGGCGGCATCTCCGAGTCCCTTTCAAAGGCAACGACCCAGTCCAAGTTGACTTTGTTCAGCATCCCGGCTGGGCGACAGGCCGTCTACGTCGTCGGTGTCAACCACAAGGTCCAGACGGGCAACGTGCAGGCCAACTACGCCGACCGCCAGAAGGGCCACTTCGTCGTGAGTACTTTGATCCAGGTCATACGTACCGCCGACGCACCTTCTCACTCATATTTGCTGTTCGTGCCGTGTGCAGTGGTACACCGGTGCAAAGATTACCAGATACACGCCCGACGGGAGCAATGTTGAGTACGACGTCTATGAGAGCAAGTGCGGTACGTGTCGGTCATGCGATCGCATCCACGTCCAACTAGCTGAACCTGTTATATCCTGTTGTATAGGTTCGAACCCCATGGACATCAGCAAGTACAACCGCTGATGGGATGGACTGGCCAGTTAGCACTTGTGAGCCCCGCGCCCATGCATGTAACACCCTACGGACTTGGTGCGACGGACCCTTCAGTTGTATGTACAATACTTATTTATGCAGTGTGTACGATGGACCCGACTGTTAGTATTTAACCGGTGTTCTACTTGGGTGTCCTGCAGGAGAGCTGGTAGTGTACAATATCTGTTTAGTGTGTACGATGGATCCGATTGTTACTTTATTATTTATTCGGTATCCTCCATCGTTCGTCCTGCATCCGAGCTGGTGAGCCCCCTTCAGAGATGAATAACATCACACAAGTACCCTTAAGTGTGGTCGTGGGGTTCAAGGCAAGTCCAAAAAGGACATGAACGACGAACCAATCCATATTTACCTTGACCACGACGTCTACAGCGACCATTGCGGAGGTCGCCGATACGAATGTTATCGCTCTAACCTACATGGCATGAGTGTGTAGAGGCAAAATTCAAACCCATTCAAGGCAGCATACGCCGAAATCTTGAATCGAACGCGGAAACCTCTTGAAATAGGCCGAGAACTTCTGCCCCCTGCAAATTGCACAAGCTTTGTGAACGTCCCGATCCCAGTCAGCGACTATGTCTTCAGTTAGCACGCATCCCTCAACAAAGTACAACTTTTCTTGAATTGCGATCTTCAAAGTATACAAGTTACAAAGCAATCTCAACGCAGCAACGCTAACCGCTACCCTACACAGCACGTACTACGGTGGACCCTACAGCACCTACAAACCTTCACGCTCACGAGAGCAAGTTCGAGTTATATTCCGGCCACAACATCCTCTCCTCCTCCCGCGTATACTGCCTCCAGGCTAACGGCGCCCCAGCCCCGGGGCTTACAGTATAAGCCACCCCCGTAGGCTCAGGCTCAGCGGCCCTGCCTTTTCCCTTGCTCTTCGCGCGCATCAGCGCACCGCTCACGCTCTCCCCGAAGCCCGTGCTCGGCCCCGCCTGCGGCTGCACCCCCTCCATCTCCTGCTCTTCTCCTCTCCCGACGTTCGCAACGGGGGACGAGGGGCTGCCCGCGTCCTTGTCTGCGTCTTTGTCTGCGCCCTTGTCTGCGTCCTTGTCTGCGAGCGGCGACCACTCCATCTGGATGTCCATGCTCGACGGCGGCGGGATGTACACCGGCCAGTACTTCTCCCAGAACTCGAGCATCTTCTCCGCAGCCCGCCGCTTCGACTCCGGCGTCAATGGTTCGTCCTCGTCTTCAAACTGTGCGGGTGCGGGGTCGTTGGCGGGAGCGGGCGGAGCGGGAGCGGAGGACGCACCGATGCTGGCGTTGGCGTTGGCGTGGGGGCTGGCGTCGGCGTGGGTGTTCCCGTTATCGTCGACGACCGCCTCGGATCGGCCGATGCTGTTGAGCCAGTCATCGTCGCTCTCCCGGCTGATCTGCTCGCGGCTCTTCTCCGCGACGGGGGACAGCACGCGCACGGCGGGCGCCGGCTCCTCGCTCGACGACCGCTCGGTCCGGACGGGGGACGACGGCGGGAGGGGCGAGTACGCGAACCGGCGGGGGCGGTCGCCGTCCGCCCGCCGCTTCTTGCTGACGTGCGCGCTGAAGTCGATGAAGGGCTGCGTCTGCGTCTCGGTCTCGGTCGCGGCGCGGCGCCGCTTTTGCGCGCGCACGGAGGCGTTGTTGGACGGAGAGCTGACTGGGGGGCTCGACCGGGTCTGATGCCCCGCAACAGCACCAGCAACAGCAGGGGGAAGCATGCGGTGGCCGGCGGTTGGCTTGAAACTGGGGGAGGCGGGAGGCGGGGTCAGTCGTGCCGCGGATCAGAGACACGGTGAGATACTCACAGAGTAGCGGCGGAAGTCGCACCACGGCGTGTCTGTGCACGGACAGATGCGTTGTGCAATGGGGAGCTCACGGGAGGACTGGACAGCTCCGCAGCCGGCGAGCCAGGCTCGACGATAGCGGGTACGGGAGCCTGCTGAGGCCTAAGATAGGCACCGCCGTAGTTTGAGCAAAGAGTATCGCGAAGAAAGGTCGAACGGACAACACTCACGTGTTCATCGTCGCGGTCATAGCAGGAATCCTGTAGCCCGACCCCTCCACTGGAGGCCCCCGCTGGGGGGTTCTGGGACGCTGAGCCGCCGGACGAGGCCGGAATTGGACGACTCCATCCTGGTCAAACGACGGTACAGACCACTCGTCCGCCCGCTCCTTCAGGAAGCGCTGATAGTCCTTCCCAGCGACGCGCCCGATCTCGTCCATCAGCTGCTCGTATCCCCTGAGCACTTCGTTGAGCTCGATGGACGCGATGGTCGAGTCGAGCAGCCGCTGCGCGACTTCCGCGCGGATCGTGGCGAGCCGCTCCTTGATGAGATCCCGGCCTTGGAGCGCCCCGACCATCTCGTCGAGCCAGTACGGGTCGTGGGTGTCGGGAGGGGGGTAGTCGTACACCAGGCCGGTCTTGGTTACGTAGGGAACTTCGCATTCGCTTTCATCCTCGCTCTCCTCCTCGGATCCCTGCGGTGAGCTGACTCTGACTACACGAGCTTGAGGACGAGGGCGAGGGGGAGGGGTGTGTGCGATGTCTGTTGAATCGTGTGGCCGCATGGTTAGGAAACCCACAGCGTGCATGAGGGGTATGAGGGTCTTACTATAGTTGACGGCGGTGTAGGCCGGGTCACGAAAAGGTGGCAGGTTAGGGTCGACGGATATTGCACGCTGTGGCCGAGCAACTTCCTTACCCTTGCCCTTGCTGGTGCGCGGTGGGGGACGGGCAGGCGTAGTCGCGGCAGTCGTGAGGGTGTTGGTCCGAGCGCGAGATGCTCCACGGAGAGGTGGAGCCCTTGAAGAGGTGGCAATGCGAGCAGAGCGGCGCACAGAGGGAGGTGGCGGAAGGGGTTCTGACGTCGCGATGGGTATGTCGTAGTCCGTGGTTAGAGTGGTGGATTGACGCTTCGGAGGGGCCATTGAGGGCGATGGTTATCGAGGTAATGTGCTGGAGAGAAGTTGTATACTCCCACAGGTTGGTGTTAGTTATAGAAGTGGTGGACGGAGGGAGAGGGCCACCGAACGGAGTGGTTGGGAAACAACAAGTGGCGAGCGGCTGTACTCGTACAAGTTCTTGTTCGCCAAATCGGGGAGCGCTCATCAACTCACGTGGCAATTGTTGATCTGTTCGGGCGTCTAGATGCACGACTTGACTGCGTGGCCCTGGCGTGGCCCGAGGCCCCTACCGAGCTAATAGTAATAAGTAGTGGCGACTTGTCAGTTCGAGGCTATTCACAGACGTTCTCGATCATGAAGGTGTGCAATTAATATGTCCATATGATAAAGGCAGACTGAGAGCTGAACATACTGGTACAAGCAGAGCAGAGGCGACCGACGACATCCCCTTGATTACGCATACGGGTCCTCTTCCCGCTCTGGCTGGTACACATACGTGTTCTGCGTCGCCATGACAAGCGGGTTCGTGAGCTGCTCTGCTTGCTGTCTGTCATTATCCGGATAATCAGTAACAGTACCGCCAGCATAACAGCGCGGAGCATACCCAAACTGCCTCCTCAACAGCTCGTCGAGAAGCGCATCCTTGCGCTCCTTCCAGCACTTCTCTTCGTGCCGTAGCACGCGGAGCTCCTCGACGAGCGCCTCGTGCTGCTCGAGCACCCACCGGTGCTTCGCCTTCATGAGCATGTACCGCACCTGCGTATGCGACCTGCCATTGATCAGGCCCGTTGCCGGGTCGGCCTGCCGCAACAGGTGCTGCGGGAGCTCGTCCTCCGGGTCGTACTCGAACGTACCCGGCTCGGGCGAGAGCTGCTGTACTGGGGGCTGCGCCGGTCGGTTGGCGTGGCTGCCGCCGTCGACCGGAGAGGCGCGGAAGTCGTCGTCCTCGTGCGCCGGCTCGATCTTGAACGTCGAGTACCCATACGGGTCTGGGGGGTGCGTGACCGGGACCTCCGGCTCGATTTCGCGCTTGCGCTTGCGGTTCCCGCCGCGGCCAGGGAGGGGCGGGGAGATCTGGTGCTGTATGCGCATGTGCTTCGCCAGGGCGTCGGAGCGGGTGAAGGATTTGTCACATTCTGCCGGAGAGCGGGGGTTAGCGTCGACGCTTCTCGTCACGGCGAACATGGCGGCTCACCTGGTCTTGAACAAGTGAACGGTTTCTCTCCGGTGTGCGAGCGTATGTGGGATATGAGCGCGAACCTGGACGTCTGCGCAATCCCGCGGCGGACACACCCAGCCCATTCACAGGTGTAGTTGGACTTGTGCACCCCAATGTGATCTTGGGGGGTTGCGAGTCTCAATCAATGTATCTTCTAGTGTCGTATGATGCCTACGTACCGTTGTGTATGTGATCTATGAGTGTCGGTAAATGGTTGAACACTCTCCCACAATCCTCCCATTGACAAGTCATGGTATCCGCCTCTTGGTCCTCCCCTAGCATATTCGCCTCTGCTGTGACCGGCGACCCCGGTCTCGACGCTGAGGCGCCATAGTCACCCCCCTCTCCGTGCGAACCGATATCCTCGTCGGAAGAGGAGTCGGATAAGTCGACGCTTGAGCGTAAGCTTGGGGACGGGGATGGGGTGTAAACGCTGCGCGCCATATTGAGCAGAGCAGTCACAGGGGGGCGTCCGGGTCTATGTAGTGTTGAGCAGATTGGGGAGGTGGTTAAAGGGGAGTATGAGTGTCTCGCCACCGCATGAGATTGCGTCTGCCATAACGCGGCGCAGAGTCTCTGGCGCGCATGATTTCGCGGCGTCTGTGCTACCGCATTCGGATTCCCTTCTCTCCTTCACCATCTACCACCACCTCTGCGTAATACGCCCATACCAAACCACTGTATCTCTGTCAAGGGGCGAAGAATCAACACAGGCACTACCATCTCAGCGACCTCTCAGAATGTCTTCACCGTTCGCGACATACCCTGTCCCCGAACGCTCTTTCATCCCCTCAGGAGCCCCCTCCACACCAACACCAGCCCGAGGGGGTGCCCAA
This sequence comes from Daedaleopsis sinensis, assembly GCA_033807695.1. Taxonomy (NCBI): domain Eukaryota; kingdom Fungi; phylum Basidiomycota; class Agaricomycetes; order Polyporales; family Polyporaceae; genus Daedaleopsis; species Daedaleopsis sinensis. The sequence goes on along the minus strand of CM066310.1, from coordinate 760,826 downwards.
GGAACTCGCGGAACAGGCGCGAAACGGGGACGCAAACCAAAGAACGCAGCAGCAGCAAGCACCAGCGTCCCATCCACACCCACACTCTCCCAGCAACCATCATCCCAAGCCGGGTTACAGTGGGTCGACGCTCAGAAGTCGCAATCCGCGGCGGGGTCCAGCACCCCATCACCCGCGAACCAGGACACACAAGCCGCTCTGCTTGCGCAGGGGCTCAGTCTGCCGGGCACACAACCCGCCGCGTCGACGTCTGCTGCAGGAGGAGGAGAGAGCGGGACCCCGGGGCCTGCGGGAACTGGGAACGGCGCGAGCGGGGCTCCTGGGGCTGCCGGAGCTGAGGAGGAGGGCGATGGAGAGGACGAGCTGCTGCCCGCGATGGCGGATGACGACTACTCGGCCCAGCTGTCGTGGCAGAGCCAGTCGAAGGACAACTTGAAGTGCGTCGTGTTTGAGATAACCGCACGCCACCGTACTGATTCGCTGTGTTATCTCTGTGCAGGGTCCTCATGGACAACTTCAGCCCCGCACAGTATGAACGCTTCGAAGCGTATCGCAGGCATGCGCTGCCGAAACAGGCTGTGCGAAAGGTGCGTGCCCCTCATATTTGCCTGATAGAGCGTTATACGAACTGTGTTGGCTATGACCTAGGTCATACAACAAGCTACTGGACAGCAAGTGTCGCAACCTGTCGCTCAAATTGTCGCTGGATTCGGCAAGGTGTTCGTTGGAGAGATCGTCGAGAAAGGTGTGTATCGTCTGTCTTCCGCGCAGATCCGACGCAGCTGCTCATCCTTTGACAGCACGTGAGGTTCAAGCTCGCAGAGGGGATACCGGCCCACTCTCCCCAGATCACCTTCGCGTGGCATATCGCATGTATCAGGAAGAGACTGGGAGAGTTGGGGCCGCTCGACCTCTCAGATCCAGGCGTCTCTTTGTAAGATGAGCTCTCGAACGTCCCTCTTCTTCCCTGTGCCACGTTGCTCTGCTAGTACGTGCAGAGTTGTACTTATATCCCTGCGTGCTATGCGGCGCTCAATCACCATTGGAATTATGCCAGATACGCTACCCCACACCACTCGGTGCCCCAATATACGGTGCCGTCTTGTTGCGTATTACAGGACTTTCAAGCCGGTCGTGCTGATACAGGTTTGAACGGTATGCATGCAACCTACAGGGAGCGCGTTGCAGGCAGCCATCATATGCATCCACGTATGTGACGCAACGTTCAAGAAGACAAATATCATGCTGATCTGTACAGATGTACTATGTAGCTACCGTAACGGTGGTCGTGATTGGACCTTCATCGACACAGTTGTAACCGAAACACTGCCAAATCAGACCTGGACTATACGAGACGTCTGTGGCAGTACAGGCGCGTAGTCTTTGCCTCTGATGACCATGGCACTTGATCCTTGTCCTGCCAAAAGTAAAACTACGCAAGCAGGTAGAAGTACATGTCAGATTTTTTAGATTTGCTGCTCAAATGGTTATTCTACGGAAGTTGGCGGTAGGCACTATTCGGTTCCTGCCACTGGCTGAAGCACCGTGAAGGTAGACCTTCACGCTCCGGGGATATATCTACTATCAATCCAGACTGCTGTCCTCCTCGCACGCTTGCATCCCCCCACCAGCACGGGCGCATTCAGCCATGTCCACCGAACTCCTCGCCCTCATCATCCGTACCTGCTACACTCTCGCACCTGCAGCGCTCCACGTCATCGGCCGACTCGATGTCAACCTGTACAACTTCATCTTCATCTCCGTCGTCATCGCATCCATGGAAGGCTGCGTTCTCCTCTGGCACAACATCACCCCAAACCCGAAGGTCGCCACCACCAAGTCGGCCATCCTCCCGCAACAGCACGACTACATCGAGACGTTTCAGCAGCAGCAGATAGAACGCGTGCAAGCGTTCCTGCACGCCCTTGCCGTCAATAAGGCGCTACAGCAATGCGTGCAGCAGCAATATCAAGTCAATATCGAGCTTGAGGAAGACATGGCCGCGCTCGAGCAGGCCAACAATGCCCTCAGGAGCGAGTTGGCGAGCAAGGTTATTGAGCCCTGGCAGCGTGGCGTCTCGGATGCGGAAGAGATCTCCGTGCTGACCGAGGATATCGAACACTTCAAGGAGGAGCTCGCGCGGCGGGACCTCGAATGCACCAAGCACCACCTCAGGAATGCTAGGGTGGTCGCGGAGAGGCAGAGGTTCAGGGTACGTGCTTCACACTTGGAAATGGCAGAGCTCGTGCGCATACTCAAGAACACTCAGGCCCTATTCCACGACCAAAAGCGTCAGAACGAGATTCTCACGAAGAAGCTCTATCTCCTGGAGGCGGAGGTCAGCGAGGTCAGCGAGGATCTTGCGTGCGCGGTCAAGCACATAGAAGAAGTTCAAGCTGCGTTCGTGGAAATGAACAGCGAGAAGGAGAGGGATCTCGCCAAGTTGGAAGCAGACGTTATCTACCTCGAGGAGGCGAAAATGCAACTCTTGGTACGCATGTTTTCTCTTGGTGTAGCTGCCATTACATATACCGACTACTTCGCAGGACAAGGTGGCAGTCACGCAGCATCGTGCGCGCTTCTCGGAGGAGGCTTTCCTGAGCCTGCAGGAGAAGACTGCCGACAGGATCAGGTACCTCGAGGAGAAGGTGGTGGCGAAGGACGGACTGTTGGGTCCAGTGTACCAAGACGCCAAGGACGCTTCTGCGCTCGTCTTCCAGCGCGACGCAGAGATACGCTCCTTGCAGGACCAGCTCGTCGCACAGGGCTTGGAGAACTGCACGCTTCGGCTCGCGGAGGCTCGCCGGCGTTTCGCCGCGCTTGAAGCCTCCGTTTGCAGCGAATCGCGCAGTGTATCCGTATCTTCGAGGCGATCCGGCAACGTCGAGACCGTCTAATTCGCCAACTTCACCAGAGTCGCCCGACCCGCCTCTTACCACCTCTTCCTTGAAGCATTCGTCCAGAGGTCGCCGCAATCCCGCGACTACGTCTTCTCTCCCTCCTCCCTCAAGGATCCAACGGACCCTTCCTCCCCGGTCTCTCACCGTCACCTGACCCCGCTCCCGACTGCGCGCATCCGGTTCTACCTCTCCTCTCCTGCCTTCCTTAATGACCCACTCGTCTACTCACCCTGTCGCATCGTCTGACCCCCGTTCGAGAATTCCACGGCGGAGTACTACCAGTTTCCGCTCTTTCGCGCATCTCTAAGTTCCTTACTTTGCCCGGTGTCTCCCGTTCGCTCTGCTTGCGCATCGAGTGTTTTTGCTTCCGATATGTATTGATATATACGACTGAGTGACGCGAGCACTATGTGTCACCTCATTTACTCGCGCGCGACGTCCTCTCATGGCGACCGTCCCGGTGAACATCCGCGCTCAGCCTCAGGTCAGCATAGTCATGGATATCTATCGCATGCCAATCAGTGCCAACTGACGGTCCATTATCAGGCTGTTGTGCGTCGTGCTCAGCGGATATCACACTGGGACACGAAGTGCCATACATTCAATTGGACGACGGGAAACAAACAATACACCCGGCGCGCCAGTCCAAGCAGCCTGCTGCTCGTTCACACACAAATACGCACGCGAACCGTAGACGTTTGGACAACGGCGTGCGAGTCATGCATGTGTTGACGAGAAGACAGGCTCCAATCTCGACCGACTGACTGGCCAGCGTACGCTGTTTCACCGTTCTTAGTATAGGTAAGAGGTGACTGTCACGAATACCAATGCATCCCCGCACGCACCCGCGCGACGGACGAAACCATTGACACGCCACCCACTTCCCGCCCGTGCGACAGACTCTAGTGACAGTGACAGCTTGTGTACGCCTATGGGGCCCACTGGCATCGTGCATCGTGCAGTGTCCGGGTTAACTTCCCTGACGCGGACGCCTGTCAGTACTACTGTCGGTGTCATTGTGCGCATGGAATGGAATGTGATGTAATGCCAGTGGAATGGAATGCACGAAATGATCGTGGGGTGCTTGTACTGCACTTGCACTGATAGACACTGGCTCGGATATGGCACTGCCGCGGCGCAGGCATGCAGCACCGTCCGAGTCAGTCCGCGCGAGCGACGGAGTCGGACCCGTTTCGACCCCCGGCCGGGGCCCGGGGCCCGTGCCTGGGAGCGCAGTGCGCAGATCGTGCACATCCCGGCTTGCTGCCCTGGCATTGTGGTTGTCGCTGTCGCTGGCATTGTCGATGACATGTTGACAAGCGATGCGACAGCACAGCTGTATACGTCAAATAGAAAATAGTCCAGCGGGGACGGAGATGGGCGGCCAGGACTGATGGAGTCGCGGCCCGGGCCCGAGGGGGGGCAGGCCTAGGGAGGGTCACTGGAGCGGTCTGCCTATCGTAGTAGGCCTCAACAGAGACCTCCGAGTCCGAGCCTGAGGTCGCAGTCCGCGGGTGGCAGGTGAGCAGACTTGTCCGTCCCTTTGGCATGAGACTGACTGGCGGCATAGTGTAAGTGGATGATGAGCGACGCGAGCCCATCGCGGAGTGACAATCCCGTCTGCGAACAGCGTGTTGCAAGTAAGTAGGTCCTGGCAGCGTTCTCAGTTCTGCCTCTTCCGAATTGCCCGGGCCCGGGGAGACCATCACTCACGAGCTACGGTGCGGATGCGCGAGCGGGAGCGTCCGGGCCTCGGGAGTATTCCGAACGTCTCGGTCTGGACGCTGAACGTTGAACCAGGACGGTTGAACGTTGAACGTTGAGCCCGGGCGGTTGAACGTTTGAACCACCCGGGTCCCGGGCACGCAGCGCTGCCCGCGACCTTCGAAGACGTTGAGTCGACGGCGGCTATCCAGCTGTCGGGCGTGGCCTATACGGTATACCATGGACGCGGCGTCCGGAATCGAAGAGCCTGGAAGCGGTGAACACTGGCAGTCCACCGACGGGCGACATTGCGGAAGCCGGCCGTGCTCATAGCCTAAGGATATTTATCTCAGCAGGCTGCTTCGCTCCCAGCCTTACCAGACATCAGCGCATACACACACACACCAGCATGCGGCCACGACGCAGCTAGCCCGGGACGCCAGAAGGGCTGCGCGAAACGAAACGAGACGAGACGAGACGAGCACATGGGCAACATGGGGGGCGGCTGGGGATATGTTTCCCCCACTGCCGAGAATCAGAGCACGCACGCGCACGCGGGGCTTCTAGTCGCGCATGGGAGATGGAGATGGAGATGGAGATGAGAGATGAGAGATCACCCAAGCGGCGGGTATCGCAGGGGTTCCCTCGCTGCCCTCGACATCCCGAAGGGCGAGCGAGGCAGAACTTCTCAGACCGTCGAGACGTCGAGCGGCGAACACTGGACGATGGCCCGGGGTAGAGCTGTCGAACGGCGTGCATGGCCAAACGGGCTCGGCACTGAGTACTGAGCCCTGAGGACCACGGCGAGTAGATATTGAGGAGGGAAGAGGCGCCGCGTGCTGCACGTCGACCGTCGCCCGCATCTTGGTCTCAGGGCAGCCGCGTGGCCACACGTCCGGGTCGAACCGAGGGGAGGAGGCGGGGCGAAGGAAGATCGATGTGTAGCCTCGTACTCGCACTCGTGCTCGTACCCAGACGTCCGCGAGCGGGGCGGGGCCGCATAAGCATACGGTCTCCGGCAAATACGCCTATTTTCGGGGGAGACAGCGGCCAGGGGCACGACGGGGAGCGGGAGAACGACGGTCGTTCGAGCGTGCGCGTGAACGTTCGTCCACATCCACATCCACATCCACATCTTGCACCACCGTGAGCGACGTCCGGCCGCCGTCTTGCCTGGTGCACCGTGAAGCGTGCGTGGCGCGAGGACCCCGGTCGGTCGCTGCAGGCTGCAGCCATTCTCGGGCTCAGGCCTCAGGCCTCAGGCCTCAGTAGCCTGTCGACGTGTCGCGTTCCGCACGCGTGTCACGGATGAATAGATGGCGCAGCGGACGCGGAAAAACCACCGTCGGCCGTCGGCCATCCCGGCGACCGTGCAACGTGCAATGTTCATCGACAACGTTCATCTTGCACCCCGTGGGCCACGTACGCAGGGTCCTGCTTGCATGAAGCGTATGCACGAAGCGTGCGCGCCGAACGAACGAACGGATGAAAGACCGGACGGACGGACGGACGGACGCACCCCCTGCCATTGGTTTCGGTATGGCATGGCATGCAGTGGCATCGTGACTCGGACTCGGACTCGGACTCTCATCCATCGGGGTCCTGCGGCCTGAGACCACGACTGACGTGGGCCGCCAGATCGAGTCAGGGACACTGTGATTGTACGTTGTAACAGTATAAGTCGAAACGCACGCGCATCCGGTCACGAACCACTGGCAGTACCGCCCCAACAGGATTGGATGGCCATCCAGGGCTTATCGGTTCATCGTTCTTCAAGAAAGCGAAGGCGAGCGGGGCACAAGGGTCCACGGTCCACCGGCTACGCGCACGGCTGAAGTCCGATCCAGACGCGTACGGCGAGGGTACGGGGAAGAAGGGACCCCGGACTGCCAGAACCCGAACCCGGCGATAGATTCAGATTCGGGTTCGGGTGCGAGTCAAGCTTGCCATTGGTGGCCATGGTGCTGCTGCGCGACAACAACATGAATGACAGAAAGCTCTATAGGGAAAATAACGAGGGTGGTGGTGCACGCGGGTCATGTAGCCAAAAGGAGGAGAAAGAACCGGGTGTTGTTGGGTTAACGTTTAGGGGCTGTAGCCTGGGCGAACGACTCACCAGGTCGACCGCATGCGCACTGCGGAGCTCTTTCAGGAGCGACGCGTATGCTCTTGGTAAGCTCCAGTCGGGTGGAGGGCACCAGACTGCACACGAGCAAACGTCAGCAAGTGAGATGTGAGAGACCCGGAACACGGAACATAGAACACAGACCTTGGAACTTGGAACTTGGAACTTCTGGAGCAATTGGGTGCCGCAGCACGACATACAGTACCGGCAGAGAGCACACGTATGCGTCCCAAACAGGTACAGGTACAGGTACGAGTACAGACCCGGTACTTGCAGGACGCGGACGTCGACGGCGAGTTCGAGCAAGGTTTGCATCCGTGCCGATCGTGGGTCGTCGAGTCCGTCGAATCTCGATCGAGAACTGTCGGGGACATTCCGCCATACGCGACTCGCGCCAGCTCGGAAAACGTGCGGCCTCGGGCAAGTGCTGCTCCGCCCCGGAGTATGTGTGTCTGCGAGTCGCAAGGAGAGAGCCATGCGTTAGCCCAGCGGGGCAACGACTCTGCGGAGCATGACATACCATTCGCGCCCCTTGCGCTGAGTAATCGCGGCGACCAATGCATACCTCCGCCCGAGGCCGAGGAACAGCGAAGATAGTCCATGTGCACGCTGCCGGGCTGCTGCTGGACGCAGCAGCTGAGTAGACACCGAACCGGTTCCAGTGCCAGTGCGCGGCGAACGCCGGGCGCTCCCGCGGACGATCGTAGTAAGCCAAGAACGGATCCGGACGCGCCTGCACGCGCGCGAATCGCCGGTCGGGTGCGACGGAAGAGCGAAGCAGCTGCAGCGGGCCCGGAGTGCGACGTGCCTCGCGCGCGGAGGGGCTGCTCAGTCAGCAGGGGGCGCACCCTCCTCGCCCCCGCCGCCCGTCCGCCCCCGGGCCCCGCGCGCTCGTATGCGATGACGTCGGATGACCGGCCGAGAAAGGCAGGCGAGGCGCCCGCGCGTAGGACGTCCGTTGCGGTTGCAGCCGTGGACCGAACGCGCCTCCGGGATCGCTGCCCCGACGATCCTGCGTCCGGAATACACACGGACGTCGCGGGGCGTCGCAGGGACACCGGAGGTATGACGCAACCATGCCAGTGCGGCAGGCGCGTGCGAGTGCACTGTGTTCCGCCGGCTCCGGCTGTCAGATGTCTGTCCTCGGTCCTCGGATTCCGTCGCGCGCTGGTGAGCTCGCGTGTCGCCGGCCACGGTTGGCGCAGGAGCCAGCCTGAGCGTCGAGCCGGAGCGCGTGCGACGACGAGGGGCACGGCTGGGTTGATCCTAGGTTTCTCCAACACGCCCGTGGTCCATGCCTGCGTCCGAGTCCGCGTCCGCGTCAGGACCGGTCAATTCGCGGGATGCGCACTGCAGGGGCGCGCCGCTGCTGTACAGTACTAGTGCACAATGCACATGGATCGGCTGGGCAGCGGGCAGCGGCGGGACGCCTAGGAGCAGGACGCCTGCACGTAGGCTGTCAACGTCATGAGTACAAGGACGCAGTGCGGGCGCTACGGCGTTACGGTGCTCACTGCTGGTTCTGCTCACCTAACGCAGGCATGATCGCTGCAGTGTGAGTGGACGTGACGACACGAGCCCGAGGCACACGTACGTGCCTATGTACACGCGCACAGCCCGCAACCGGAGTTTGGGAGGACGTGCTCCATGGAGAGGTCCGACTCCTCCTTCGCATGCACGGTGCGGTGCTGCGCAGGGCTTCCTTCGGTGCCACTTGTCACTTGTCACTTATAGACTAGGACTCCTCGGTGCTTGTCAGCTGCGGCTGTCCCGGTGCTTCGCGAACGTTGACGAATTCGAGCTTGGACCTAACTCGGGGATGAGCGAGCTGGAGTGTACGTGGAGTGTGATTCATCGAGAATGGGAATCGTAGGCAAACTCATATTACGATGCGGTGCGCGGCCATGAGGTTGATGGTCGACCGTCCTGCAGCTGCTCGAGAATGTTCTTGTAAGTACGTACTCGCCGGCGGGTCTCTATCATAGAGCTTTGAATACTCAAAACGCGGTGGTCCTACTCACGACAACGCCGAGACGTGCAGATTGCGCTAGCCTGAGATGCGACAGGGAGTGTAGCTGCTAGCACACGGTCACAGTCAGAACATTGAACAACGCACTCGAGCTCGAAGTTTCGTGATGAGGCGAGACGAAACATATTACACAAGGGCAAACCCGGAAGGCCCTCACGAATCCCCGACCAGTCCCGACCACCCCTCGGCGCCTCCTCCGAGCTCCATGCGCCCGATCTCGATCGGCCCCTGCGTCCAAACAGGGCACGGCGGGCCCGCATCAAGGGGCCCCATCAACCCGGCGTTGCCCGCCCCTGAGACCTGAGGCTCGATCAGATTCGTGCGACTCCCGGCGCCGATCCGTGCGCGACGTCCGCGTCGAGAACGAGCCGGGCGACGAGCAAGTCCATGGGTATGTATTGAGATGCAGCAAGTATTGGAGGGGCGGACTCTGCCTGGGCCTGGCCCTGCGGGAGCGGACCCCGGCGCCTTCAAGCTTCAAGCTTCAAGTTTGGGCTGTCTAGACTCTGCTCCAGGTGCGGGAGCGCAGATGCTAAATGAATTCACTGCGACGGACAGGAGCGCACAAGACTCCGACAGGCTCTGACAGTGACAGTGCACGCCGGCACCGCAGGTTGCGCTGCACGCACTGTGGCTTGGCGCAAGCCCGGACTCTGCGCGCATCGGCCTGACTCGCGGACTCGCGGACGCGCGGGGGTCAGAACTTGCAGCGCAACGCAACGCGGCGACCGCGAGCGACGAGCGTGTTCCGCGACCACCGGCCACTGGCCAGGCGCGGACTCGACGCGTTCGGTATAGGTACATTCCAGGACCACAGTCGGTGACTGAGTACTGAGTACTGAGTACTGAGGGATCCGGAGGTTGCGCGCGGACTCTGCTAAGGTGGACTCGGGACTCGGGATCGGGAGGCGCGCGGCGCGTGGCGTGGAGACCACAAGCACGAGGCGAGCTGCAGCTGGCGAGTCACATCGGGCAGAGGCAGAGGCAGAGGCAGAGGCAGAGGCAGAGGCAGAGGCAGAGGCAGAGGCAGAGGCAGAGGCAGAGGCAGAGTCAGAGGCAGAGTCAGAGCCGCGAGCTATAGCATGCCGGCACGGCGGCTTCCGCTGCCAGTGGAAGGTCCAGCTCGCACTGGCAGCACCGTGTCTTCGACGTTCGTTGCCCGTGCCGATGGAGGATGAAGCTTTGCAGGACGTCGGATGCCGGGCCTGGCGGCGCGCATGCGCATTGCACGAAACAGACTTTGGGAAGTTCAAGATGGACGCGGACCCGACGAGGTGCAGGCGGCGTGCATCCCGCGTACGTACGCGCGGCGACAGGCTTGACGTGAGAGTAGCTCTTGTGCGTGCGAGCGTGCGCCTGCTCGTCAGGCCAGCTAGAGCCAGGGTCGTGATCGTGCGTATGCAGGAGTCGCCGTCCAAGTCCACCTCTAGAGTTTGGGTGTGGGTTTGGGTTTGGGTTTTACGATTGAGTTTGGGTTCGAACTATGCGAAGGTGAGCGGTCGACGGGGCCCGGGGCGGCGAGCGGGGTGCGCGTTGTCCGCGTGTCGGGAAGTCTGGAAGTCTGGAACTCGGGAGTTCCAGAATCCGGGCAGTCGAGGATCCAGCGGTCTAAGGACGTACAAGTACAAGCCGAGAGTTAGACTTCGGGGCAGCGGCTGCACGAGGCGCGACGCCAGTGGGAGACGAGTGGTCGTAAATACGGGCACGCACGTCGACGTCGGTATACGCGACTGGGGTGCGTTGCGACGCACAAGGGCGGGGATGAATCGATACTTCCGCGTGCGCGTGCGCATGCGCGACTTCAGACAGCTACCGGCCGACCAGTGGCCACGGCCTGGTACCAGCATTCACGCGCACGGTCCGTCACGGTGTCGTAAGTCCGTTTCGAGGCAGGGGACCTCCCATTCCCATTCCCATTCCTGGCATCCCCGTTTACGCTTCCGAGTCGAGTGCACATGCGAGTGCCGCCGCTTCGCACGAGTTCGCAGAATGGAAGCCGCAGGCCCGTCGGGTGGCGTGCCCGTCGTTATGCGTTAGGCGGACGCAGATGAGCGTAGATTGTGTGATGCTGCGTGTGCACTGTACAGAGAGACGGGGCGCACCTGTGTTGGGCGGGCGTGCGAGCGTCGGAACGTCGGAACGTTGAGGTTGGGAGGGGCCGCAGGGCAGGGCAGGTTGGGGTACGTGGTGCACGATGCACGATGCACTATGCACGATGCCGTGCGACGGCTTCCTTGACAGCTCGATTTGCGTTGAACCTTGACTCGGACTCGTCGATTCTTCGAGGTACATCCTGGGGGACTCGGAAGAAGCGGCAACCGACCGCGCGCGCCGCTTACGTAGAGTCTGGAGACACGTAAAGATGGTTTGGTGTTAACGTTCACATACGCAGTAGGGACCTGTCGTACCCTCTTTCAGCCAACTTTCAGCAGTGGCACGCGTCCGTACCGGCAGCTGCAACTGGGGCCTGCCCATACGCATACTTACTCCCAGGCGAAGCGAATGCTCCGCTTGATCTTCGAAGTCGGAAAGCGCCATGACGACCTGGGAGACTGGAGTGAGCCTACGCGAACCCGGAGGTCGACGAGGATCATTCCGGGATCCACGTACAAAGCAAGCGTGGTAAGTGTGGCCATGTACAGCATTATGCATATGGAGAAAGGCTCCAAATCTGTACGCAGCAGGATCTGACGCACCCATCAGCAAATCCGCGTCGTGCGATCCGAGGGTCCGGGGGTGTGCGGATCCTTGTTGAATTCGAAGTTGATGGGGGCCTCCCGTCCGGCGTCCAGCAGCAGCCAGCAGCGTCCAAGCCTAAGGGTCCTGCCCAATACGAGTCCATGGCCAGTGTGTCGGACGAGAAGCCGCTGGAGCGTCCAGAGTCGCAGTCGCAGTCGCAGTCGTGCGCCATGCATGCGCCCCGTAGTACCAGTGACATACGTACACACGGTCATGCATCATGCATCATGCATCCTGGCGCATGAGTATTGAATGGGAAGAGACTCCGGGCCCCGAGGCGGGGTCTTGAGCGTGTGCGTTGCCTTGTTCCGTTTCGTGCCACTGGCAGAGGACGGGGCAACAAAGAAGATGCCGGAAAAGGCGCGCCGTACGTATCATTCATATTCTGTGTGTACCTGAGTCGCGACTTGGGAGCTTGACGACGAACGTTGAAGTTAACGCCGAACGTTGAACGCTGAAAGAAAGGCAACAGTGACAATGGCTGGGAACCTGTCACGGAGCTTTCTGTACGCTACTAAGTAGCACACCCTGATCCGAGTCGATGAGCACGATTGGAAGAACAGTGGACGGCGGACGGGCAATCGTAGCCGCATGTTGGATCCTTTACGTTGAGCGCGCCGTCTGGCCAGGACCCCCTCTGTGCGACCGAGTATTCTGGGTTGCGCATGGCATACGCACACGCGTAATTTCCGCGAACGCATGTACGGGGTCAAGGCTTCCTCCCACGCTTCCGAACTCGAATTCGCGCACGGGCGGGCGAACAGCGAATAGCGCACCCCATGGCCCCTCCTGCCAAAATTGGCCGGCCGTTCAGTACGACGAGTGACGTTCGGCCAGACCCACCACGGTTCGCCTGGGAGTCGAACCGCGACACGCATATGCATATGCTTACACGCGTCTGAAGGCTGCCAGTACTAGTGAGTACTGCGCACGGGAGCTAGCACAACTTGGAGCTTCGAACCTCAGGCCTCAGAGTCACAGCTTGCAGAACCGTGTCCGAGTCGCGGCCGACCCCGACTCGTTAACGCGTTGGAGCCATTGGAGCCGTTGGAGCATTGACGCATTGGACTCGGAGCACCGAAGCTCGCAATTTGAATGAAGGAGCCCGCGGCCGGACGGCATCGCACTCGACGCTCGCGAGAGCCCGCGCCCGCGCCCGCGGGAGTCCGAGCTTCTCGTGCGCGTATACCGTAGACGCGTTCGGACTCGGGCGCGCTCCAGCAGGCCCCAGCTCCTTGCCTTGAGCTCCCAAGTCGAACTCCGTGGCCCTGGGAGGCCCGGGACATCCTCCAGCCTGCAGGTACCGGTGGGGGCGCGCGGGTGTACGTATGCGTACGCGTACCCGGGGCTCTGTGGCATTGGCAGAGGATTCCGGAGGGCCCGGGGCGAGCCTGAGGGTGCTGAGACGACCGGCATCGTAAAGAGATATGCGTAACGGTCATTGGTGCATGTCCGAGTCGTCCACCCGCAAATGCAGTAGTGCACGGACAGTGCACGGATAGATTCGCATGGAGCACGCGCGCGTACGTATACGACCCACGGGGCTCTGCTGCCGCCTCTCGACTCCGGGGTGCTGCACCACCCTACACCGGTGCACCGCTGGCATTCCCCAAGCACAAGCACAAGCACACGTCGCTGGCGAGCTGGCGAGCTGTCGGCGAGTCCAAGAACGCCGAGCGGGTGCTGCGTCTAGATATTGTGCGCACCGACGAGGAAGCAATAACAGTGCACGGGAGGCCCGGACTCTGGAGTCTGCAGCGACACCCGCAGACGGTGTGCGGGTGTACGTAGTCGACGGCGTCGGAGAACAGCGAGAGAAGAGGTGAGAAGAGGTGATCAAGAAGAGGTGGTGCAGGAAAGTCAAAGCGGATGTACATGTCGTCGACGTCGAGGCGGATCGGAGATGTCCGGCGTCCGAGTACAAGTCCGCGACGGTCCTGCTGCTCGCGAGTCCGACGAGTGGGCGAGTGAGTGATGGTAACGTTAACGGTTGCATGATGATGGGTGATGATGATGTGACTTACGAAGTATGTGCCTCTAGCTCTGAATCAGCGGTGCGTGTTTAAGTACATGTAAGTGCATGTACGCTCCCACTGGCACTTTGAACAAGGTGTTAACCCGCGGCCGGGAGAAGACCGTCCTCAACGGCAACCCGGGGGCCAATTCCGCGCAGTCCTCGTCAAGACAAGAGAGAGAGGCGGTGAGTCGTGGGTGGCCATGGGATGTCGATCCGTGGGTAGCATGTACGCGTACGCAGATTGAGGAAGCTGGTGCGTCATCGAAACGCTGACTTGAACGTTGACTCTGCCATTGTAGTGAGCTGTGAGCGTGTATACGTATGCATATGGCGAGCTCTGACCATCTCGAGCAGTCTGTCTGTCCCCAGTGCCCACGGGTACCCACGTACGGGGGCCGACCAAGGGATGGCCATGGAAGGCGGATCAACGCGAGGCGACGTCAGTGCGGCCAGTGTCATGATCAGTGCCTAGTAGTACACCGATTGAGATTGAGAATGGGTCGCCCTGAGTCGCCCGGACTTGGCTGAAGCTGATGCTGAGGCGCGAACACTCCTGAACGTAGCGATTCTAATTTCCGAAGACGCGGCTCGCCGTCCTCCGCCGGCAGCTGCAGCTGCAGCCTGCAGGAGATCAACGGCGTGGCCACGGTGGCGCCGCGTGCGCACTAGCCACTACTTAGTCCTAGTAACTAAGTCCTGATACTTAGTCCTAGTAACTGAGTCCTGATACCTCCTGACACTGACACTGGCCAGCGACAGGCACGCGAGGCGCGAGGTCTAGGGAGTCGGACGTGAGCGCAGGCGCAGACGCCACCATCCACTGGCAATACTTACTATGCGTGATCTGGGATCTGTAGTCGGACTGTGCAGCGGGATCGCTCGCGTGGCGTGCCACGGGTACTTGCCTGACAGTGCCTCTTGGTAGGTTAAGTAGTTACCGCCGCCGTGGAGGGTTGTTGACTCGATACCTAGTAAGCAAGCACATATCGGTCTTCCCGAATCCCTAGTCCCTAGTCAGTGTCACTGTCCACGCGCACGAATCACTAGGCACTGTTGTGAGCACAGTAAGTGATCGTCCGCGGACTGATCCGGACGACAACCGCCGGGAGTACTTAGGACATCCCGCTGGCCGGCTCCGATGGACACACGGAGGCAGGGCGGAGTTGCACTTACTGTACTTACTTGGTGCCAATCGGAAGCCAAAACACGATCAGCATGTGCCGCACAGCCTGATCGTCGAGTGTCGGGATCACACAGCAGCTGCTTGCAAGTACTTTGTAGATCAACCCCGTTGCTGTTGGAAAGCCTGGCGAGTGCCAGTGGTAAGTAAGTAGTGTGCAGAATGGGCGATTGTCAAGGACACGAGAGGGATCATCGATCAGAGAGGTAAGCAGCCTTGCGGGATGTCGTTTCCTCCGACTGGGGCGGCGGTATAGGCTAATGAGGGGGGAGGGCCCGTGCGCGGGAAAAGTCGGAATGCGCCACCGACGTCCCTGGGCCGGGTATGGCGAGTGTGTTGTTCCAGACGAGCTAACCACAGCGTGGATGTGCGATACCTGACCACGGCGGCGTGGGTACGCCAGGGACGCAGAGCGGGACGAAACGAGGAAGTCGCGCCGGCATGCCTTCCGATCCATCACGGGTGTGCAGGCCCAGCAACTGCGAGCTGCTGCTATAGCCTGTACGAGAGGGCGGTTACGCAAGCAACGGGTGCTAGCAGGTGGTAGCCTGACCAGCGGAGCAGGAAAGCGGATGCGGAGAACGAACTAGAACGAATTCAAGGAGGTGATCTGGTGTGTGCGAACGCAGTGCACGAGCCGGGCGCCGCAGATCAGCATTTCCGCCGTCCATCACGGTGGGAGGCGGGGCTCGGGACCAGGGCCGGGGAGCCGACGCAGGCTGCCCGGTGCGCGCGATGGTGGTCACGACGTCGACGGCAGGACGGCGCGAGCGTGCACGCGCCCCCGGGCACTGTTGGCGGACAATGAATGCTCGGAAGCGCGACGTCGGCTTCGCAGGCGGCTGGGGGGCGTGTGCATTGTGTGCAGCTATGCCCGGGGCTGTGCGGACAGGCGGAGGGGGCGCGCGAGGGGTGCGGGAGGCGGAGCTCGGGAGGGATCCGCAAAGGGTGCAACCAGGGCGCGACGCTGGGGTCGCAGGCGGTGCGGGAGGCCCGTCGAGGCTGGCGGGCTGCCCGCTCTAGGCGCGGCGTCGGTTGCAGATCGCGGGGCGCATGGTCGGCGGCACCGCCTTGCCCAGCCCCCGCGTCGGCCGGTGGGCAGCTGCATGCTCACGGCCGCTCACGGCGGCTCCCTCGGGGACTGGTCGATGCCGAAGGCCGAACAGCGTCTGAGTTTGAACGGGGAGCCACACCCCCGGCGCCGCGTCTGGCGGTGTTTGCTCCTGCTTGGACGGGCGTCTGGGATCGGGGTGAAGGTGACGGGGGCGGCTTGATCTGGACTTGGGTGGGAGCCAGAGAGCTGGAGCGTATATTACGGATGGCCATTCGCCCTTGGCCGATCTCACCATCCCCTCCTCCGACTCCGAGAACAACTCGCCCCTTCCTCCTTAGACGACCCTTCTCCTCTCGCTCGCGCATACATAGACCTCATCCACCACTGTATTTTTGCATCTTGCCCAACGACCCCTCGCACGACCTCACTCGACTTCCCCTAACTTTACATCTCCTCGCCCGACCACAATGGCGACAGCTCAGCCCATCTCCTTCCCCGCGGCAGACTCCCAAGATTTCCCAATGGGCTCCGGCTCATTCTCCGGTCAGAACGGCTCCTTTACACCGTCCTCATTGACAAGACATCTACTCGGCTCTTCCTTTCGCTCGGGTTCGTACGGCAGCCGTTTCTACCCTGGCATGTCTCCCGGACAACTCCTAGGCCCATTAGAGTGAGTCCCTTTCTCTGTGCACGCGCACATTCTTTGGCAATCTGCCTGCGGATCTTCCCAAAGACGCTACCCCATCCGCAGTCGTGCCAAACCTCTTGCGATCCTCATGTCGATACTTATCATCCTGCCCCGCTTCTCCCTCATGATCTTCCACTTACGCATCCTCTTCGCAGTCCCCACGAGTTCAAGTTCGGCAAAATGTCTTCGTCAATAGAGAGTGATCGCGGTTCAATAGTCAACGCTCTTGCTACAATCGAGCGACAGGACGAACTGGTGAGTCCCCATCGAGTCCAATTTGCGGGATCGGTCAGCTTAGATGGATCCCAGTGTCGCGATTACACCTGCTGTGGTCTCAACCTCACCGATCTGCACGCACTCGTCGACCACTTTGAAGAGTGTCACGTCGTCGTCCTCGACCCCTACGCACCTCAGCAAACTCTTGCGCCCACCACCGCTCCCCCATCGAACGCCCCGCGCGCCGTCGCTTCATATTTCCCTGACGCATGCGGGGTCCCTTCCTCATCAAATCAGCAATCTGCACGTGTCCATTCCCAACAGCACTCGGTCCCGTACCAGGGGTTCGACCCTGCAGACGACATGGAGCTTGATGTCGACCAAAATCCGAGCGCCCCATCATCCGGAGCGCCTTCCCCGCCCGACACGCCCATCTCCACGCCCCTTTCAGGCTACCCATCGCCCACGTACTCGGCCGCTCCTTCGCCGCACGCCAGCCAGCCCGCTTCGCCTATTTCCGCATTCGACACGACCACAGTGCTTCCATCGCGCGGGCACCACGGCGGCTTCCGCTCTAGTGTGGGAGCGGGTCCGTCCACCGAGGACGCGTTCAACTCGTACGCAGCCTACTCCGACTACTCGAGCCTTCTCCCAGGCGCCGCGCCCATCGGCTCGGGCCCGAACGCGATGTTCATGCAGCAGCACAGCATGAACCTTGGGCCCATGAACGGCCAGAACGGGCAGACTGTATGCGCGCCCACCGCGCTTCTCCTCAGTTCCAGCGCCGGCAACACGCCCGACAGCACCCCGGCGTCCTCGCGCGTCGCCTCGCCGATCCCCGGCAGCTCCGGCTCGACATACAGGGCCGTCGCACCCAACGCGCAGGCGTCCTCGTCGACCGCCGGCGCGTCCACATCAGGCGCCGCCGCGGGTTCTAACGCCGCGAGCGGCAGCGGCTCCACCCCGCGCGCGTCGACGACGCTCTCGCGGCCCGCGTCCTCGCTGCTGCTCTCGAAGCCGTTCAAGTGCCCGAAGGCGAACTGCAACAAGTCGTACAAGCAGGCGAACGGCCTCAAGTACCACATGACGCACGGCTCGTGCAACTTCGCGCCGCCCAAGGACCTCGAGCACCTCCAGGAGCTCCTCGCGAGCAAGCGCCACGAGAAGGCGAAGGCCGCGGGCGAGGCGGGCGCGTCCGAGGGCGACGTCACCCTCAGCGAGTCCGAGCTCCGCGAGGTCGAGAAGGAGGCCGAGCGGCGGCTGCGGCCGTACGCGTGCGGTGTCGGCGACTGCCAACGGCGGTACAAGAACATGAACGGTCTCCGTAAGTGCTCTAATCCTGCTTAACATCACCCGCGCAGCGCGCTGATACTTGGCTTGGGTTCAGGGTACCACTACCAGCACTCCGGGGACCACGGCGCGATCGGGCTCGCGCTGCTCGCGAGCGGGCAGCACGAGTGCCTGCAGCACAACAAGTCGCGGCACGCGACGCCCGCGCACTCCGCGTCGAACTCGGTGTCCTCCCCGAGCGTGACGCCGCGCCCGCCGTCGTCGGCGACGCAGAGCGGTGCGTCGACGCCGTACACGCAGAGCCAGAGCGCGCAGCCGTTCGCCGCGCCGCCGTCGTACCAGAGCGCGCTCGGGAACCCGCCGAGCTACGCGTACCAGCCCGGGCAGTACGCGCAGTACGCGGCGCCGCAGCAGCAGCAGGCGTCGCAGTACGTCATGCAGCAGTGAGCGCTGCGTGCGGCCCCGCTCCTCCGTCATCGTCTCCCCCGTTCTCCACCCTAGACACCACGCCGTCTGAAGCCTGAAGGGATCCGCGACAAAAGTAGAGGTACCCCGCGCGTAAGCCGCGCACATAATCGCAGTAATTATCGTCGGCACCCCGTCCTGCTCCTGCTGTTGTTCTCCCCCCGCGTGCGCCCTGCGCGTGCTCGTGCTCGTACCTCCCGTGTTGTGCTTGCCCGTTACTACTACTAGGTACTAGGTACTAGGTACCGGCTCCCCACCCGCTGTATAATAAACGTCCTTGTCAGCCCTACTGCTTGCTTCTGCTTCTCTCCTTCCTTCCTGTCTCTGTTTCTTTGTGCCTTTGTTTCTTTCTCCTCCTCCTCCTGCCTCTCGACGCTTACATATCCTGGTCGAGCCCGCCGGGTCCTGGACCCCTTTCTCCCCCCGCTAACGCAATTCACTCGCCCGTTCCCGTTTCCGGATCCCCTCGAGACTCCCGCCCGTCGTCTGCTGCACACCGATCATTGTCGACCATCTCCTTCGGTCGCCGTCGTTCATTCGCTGCTGGTCCCGCGATATGCGCCCTGCGCTGTACATACTGTAGTACCCACCCCGCGCGCCTGTTACATATACTTAATGCGCTCCTTCCCGTCTCCTGTCTCCTGTTTCCTGTCTCCTCGTTCCGGTTCTAGTGCTAGTTACACCAAGTGCTATGCCATGATTATATGACGACTGTCTCCTCCCCACCCTCCCCCCTCTTGACCGCGATGAGACGCACCACCGTCCGGCTGGCCTCCAAAAGTATTTGGGTTATGTACCTGCTGTAGCTACAGACTGTATCTGCACGATAACGTTAACGCGTACATACACCGCTACACCTTCCACCTTCCACCTTTACACCTACGCCTATCACCGCTACAGCCTACACACTTTCCTGCTATTCCGAGATGCCGTATACGTATACGCATCTCCGTAGCACTTACACCTGCTGCAGATGCGTGTACATGTATGTATGTATGTAGACTTTATGCCTGCACGCGCACGGCAATGTAACGGGATTCGTTCACTGCCACTGCCATGAGCCACCCCGCCCGATGCATGTGCATGTGCATGTAAGTGTAAGTGTAAGTGCCTTGAAGTACGACACACGTACACGTATACGTACCCAACGAACGTACGGGTTCTCCTCTTCGCCTGTCGCGGAGGCTTGCGTGGCCCGACGACCAACCAGGAGTTCGCCATTTGCAAGGAGCCGGCTCCACTCCACCCCGGCCTCGAGTCTCGGAGATGCGCGAGGCGGCGTTACACGCATAAGTATGCGTGGGTTCCACGGAGTCCACGCGAACGTAGCTAGAATGTACCGTATACGTGCTATAGTTACGGGGCCCGTATACGTACGCGTCTCCGCAGTACTTGTGTGCGGTGTGCGGTGTGCGGTGTGCGGTGTGCAGCATGGCCTGTGTATACTTGCGCGGGTGGATTGACCTCCGACTCGGACGCTCCGACATTCGCATTCGAAGGCCTCCGCAGTATGTAGCAGGCCTAGCAGTCGTACGTTCAAGTCGAGTGAGCGGAGGAGGAGGAGGAATTGAATTCAAGCGCGCACCACGTCTACAAGCCTCAAGTCTACCGCATTAGTACAGTAGACTTCAACGTGATGTACACTACCGAACCCTACTTAAATAGAGCGGAATATCACTCAGCCACAGCCAGCGCCCGGGCGCGGGCAGTCGTGTAACGTGTTCAGTGTTCGGTGTTCACCCTTGTTGACCCTGCGGCCGCGGCCCGCCAGTGCGCACTGCGGGCGACGCGTGTTTCGGATTCCGGAAGGCTGAAGCCAGGGTCCCGCGCGGTGAGACAGGCTTAAGCGCCAGCGGCGCGGGTGGACATTCATCGACATGCTTGTTCCGGTTCGGGTTCGTTCGAGCGCGAGTTCGAGTCCGCCATATGCATAACGCGTAAGTCGTAACGCGATCGCGCCGTGGTCTGCGGTGGTAAGACAGTGCGGACTGGAGAGACATGCATGGCCATTGGGCGGGGGAGGGGCGTGACACCGATTATGCATATGACACTTAGACTAGATGATACTGGCGGCCTGGAGAACGTTCAGCCCGCCTGGCGGACGTCGCGTGCGCAGGACGAGTCTGGTAAGGCCGGCCGCCCGCGTCGTCGCGTCGTGCTAGCAACCCGTCCCGCACACGAGTGACGAGTCGGCGCATCCCGTGCTCATAGTCGCAGTGGGTGGGTGGCTCCTGATTGAGGACTCCAGACGGAAGTAGGAAGCTTCCATCCGTGCGCTGTCTGGATTCTGGAACATAGAGCCTTAAACCTTTCATGCTTCCTGGTTCGTGCATGTAAGGGTACGTTGATGATCGCGCAGCGCCTCACCTTCCGTCAGGTTCGTGAGACACGAGTGACTATGTGCGTCCTAACTTGAAGTCCTCGTGCGCCACCGCCGCGTTGTATATTCAACATTGCACCCCGCGACGCGCGCGCGTACGTGGCTGTCGACAGTCGTTCTCGAAGCCCGCGCAGTCCGTGTGCCCCAGTGTGTCTCGTGTGCCGTCCATTCGTGTTCGGCGTTCACAGCTGGACTTCGGACATTCGCGCCCGTTATCCGCTACGCGACCGCCCATCGCCAGCCCCGAGCGCTGAGCGCTGAGCACTACGATAGACTACGATCGTCCATCGTCTTGCCATCGCGGGGAGGCCGTCTGGGGTCGTCTGTCCGTGCGTGCTCGGCGCCGGAGTCGGGATCGGATCATTCGCGTCTACCGTCCACGGTCGGAACGCTAAACCCAGTCCAGTCCGCTCATAGTTCATAGATGGATAATGAATGATAACCGTACTGCAGCCACGCCGTCCTCACTCCTGCAGGCTGCCAGCATCGCACGGTTCGCATCGCAGCCAGGCTCCAGCCACCGTATTTCCGGATTCGAGATATCTGAGCCGCGGGTGCGGGCCACCAACAATGTGGTTCAACGTTGTCGATGATGTCGATGATGCTGCTGCGTGCCCCGGAACCCGGCGCGAGATGTCCGAGCGCAGCCCCATCGGCGCGTTCTGAAGCCACACTCGGCGCCCCGTGAGCGAGGTGCCTGGGGCAGCTGTCGCGCGTGCGCGTGGACGGCGGACGTGTGTGCGCCGTGCATCGTGCATCGTGCAAGCGGCGCACCGAGTGAGGTCACGACGGAGTCCGGGCTGTTGAGTCTCGACGTGGCATGATGATGTTGTACGTGCGTACGAACTCACCGGGTCTGCCGCGCGCCTGTGCCGTGTGCGCGAACGCACTGGAGCCTCCCTCAGGCTGGCGTTCCGTACGCGTACGCGTACATCGTGCACCTGTACTCCTGGTCCGCCGCGATCGATAGGATCTCGCCGCGACACGCCAGAGATTGTGATTTGTACTGATGGATCGGGGCATCATCTGCCATGCGTCCTGGGGTGTGGGGAGATGGGGATGGATAGAAAGGCGAAGAGTTCGGCTGAATCATGCCAGCGGGGTAGCGGCGTTGACCGACGTCGAGGCGGCGCGATGTTGCCATATGCGACTGTCCAGTTCCTGTGCCCTGGGCGCGAATATGGATGCGAGCAGAAGATATCTGTCGAAATCACCGTCAGGATGAGAGGACTGGCAGATGCTGACCACACCCGCGCGGCGAGGACGAGGCTATCTCGATAACGCCACGACGTTAGGGAGCAGCTTAGCCCGATGGCTGTGGTTCGGTCATCCATGATATAAGGTTTGTGTTCGGGCTGTGAGCGCGAACACAACCCTCCAGGGCGAGATGTCTGCAGCTGTCGCACTGGACGTGACGGCATGAAATCTCCGTTCCAGTTAACGTTCAAGGACACGAGTACCAGACCAAGCGATAGAGGAAAGCCAATAATACGGTAGATGCACCGCCCGAGTCATTCATGACTCATTGCATCTTGACGGACCGAATTCAGGGACGGACCACGAGGAGTGAGGAACGCGAACGCGAGCATGTCCGTTCGCACCGAGCCTAGGGAAGAGGATGTCGTAAAGTTGCGTGGAAGGTGAGACGACCAGGGAGAACGTGTCCACGCCGCGTGTTTGTAGCCCGACAGCTGAGCTCATCGCGGCTGCTCCTACATTTGGAGAGTACGGCGCACACGCCGCGCAGGGTCGCCTGCAGCTCGGGTGGGAGCGATGCGCGTGCTCTGCAACGTGTTCCTGCACGGACGGCACCTGAGAAGACGCGACGCCGGGTGCTAGTCACGAGACCGCTGCGCAATGGGTAATCGCAGCCCCGCAGAATTGGAATGCCCCAGCTGGTTACTGTATAACTGGCGCGCGGAGACGGAACCGAGTGGAACGGATGGTCAGATAGAAGCTGCGATCGGGAGCAGTGTGTTGACGCGGCGTGCCCGTGTCAGCCCGCGGGCGCGGAGGACTCCGGATAGTAGTAAGCTTTCAGGTTACCCAGGGGGAGGATTAGGCAGCGAGAGAGCTGAGAAGCGTGTGCAGAAGCGGAGATTGGGAAGCGTGTTCTTCCGATCCCGTGTTCCTCCCCGGATAGAGTCAGACAAGGTTCGGGTCGGCGCGAGATCCAGGGCGCGGATAGGTGGATGTCGACCTTAGAGTTGGAGATTGTGGAGTGGAGCGCCTCCGGCGTTGGGGAGAAGGCGGGACATGGGAAGGAATCACCACGAGTGGCTAGGGAAGCGGTGTATAGCGCACTGGTGTGTGCAAATGCATGGATATGAATAGCCTGTGGACGGTGTGGACGGGATGAGCTGGACGAATGGGGATTCTAGGGAACGCATGGTGGCGCGCATGCGTACGGGATGGTGTCTGATAGCGCAGTGCTTTCGGCCACAGTTGCACCACGAGGCTAGGGAGCTAAGTCGGAGACATCTGCCATGGAAGGTTGCCAGAGTGTGACTCAATCGCCATGGAGGGTGGAACCTTCGGGGTAGCGAGGAGTTCACGGTATCGCTTGATGTCGCCGGAGATTGTACCCGCGAATTGAGGCGACCCATGAGACATTAGCTGTATGGTTCAGTAGGGTTCTCAATCATCAGTAGCAAGCATTGTGGCACACACGCCAATAGGCTTGAGAACGGGATACTGAGAACGAGGAAATCATACCCAGTGTGTACAAAAGACTCCCGCGCTGCCTGCCGTCATGGCTTTCAGACCATCCGGAATTCACCATGACAGCGTGGCTCCGAGTTGCGGGTAGAGAGTGCGATGAGTCCTACAACCAATAATGTTACTATCGTCCTGCGTATACTATTGCATAAAAGATACCTCACATTTGTATACCGAAGGCTGTGCCATGAAGGTGTGAGGCCTAGGTGAGGGTTAATAATGAGTCAATGACAATGCATGTACTATGGTGCAACTTGGAAGTGACACTTGCATAGCAACGCGATAAATAACACAGTCAACAGAGTCAAAGGAATATGGACGAGATGTAAAACACGATATTGGCTTCGGCTCAACTGTTTCTGCGCTTACCGCATTGCCACAATGGCTTCACGTTTCAACGTCGTTGTGAGCCATAAGCCGGACCGTCGCAGAAGAGAATGTTCCTGGAGAGGGCGAGATGTATGTCTTGTTGGAGATGGGAGAGAGGATGGTAGTGGTGCAAACAAAAGACAGAAAATTGTTTTTTTGCCTTCACGCCCAGTGTAGTGACGGTTGCGGCATGTCGCGGCAAGTCCCGAGGTGTTCCATTTCGGGGAACTATGTGTACCTCATGCGCAGCGCTAGCACTGGGCAACGTCGACTTCCTCCGTGTCCTCCCACCTTTTGAATCCTTCGGCCATTCTCGTAGCGACTACATCACCCATCTTTTTGCGATCTGAGCAACATCGAGCACCATGATGACGAGTAGATTGCACAAAACTTTGGACGCTGCTTGCGAGTTCTGGTCGACCTCGAGTCGACATTGCGATCACATCAACCGTATTTCTCTGTTTGTTTGCATGAGAAAGCCAGCTATACAGCTTACCGATGCACACGTCACACTTGTGAGAGTGCATCGGCAGCACGGTGTGTATGGGTCGGGTTAGTTGCTGTTGATGAAAGTTCGATGAACGTTTGAACTGAGTAGAGTTTCTGCCATTTTCTGCTACTAAATATGCTTAGTACCGCTCGAAATCAACACCAATATGTTGCTGGGTATGCTGCTCCGTAGACCGTGGTACTAGACGCTGTCGGGAATCGTAGGACTCAATTTGCTAGAAGTCGACTTCATGGACGCTTCCGATCGCAAGCAATTCAGCGATACCATCCGGCTTGCTCCTCCAGCGTCCCTGGAAAGCGTTTGCTCAGTGACCATCTATTCGTTGGTGACGCTCGACGCTCGTACAAAATCTGCGTATGCGGCGTACCTGCTTAAGCCGCATCCGACAATCCAAAGATGATCCCACCAACAGCGACAGCTACCAGTTTCTACAAGTACGACAGGCTCTCATGCTATTGATGCTATTCTTACTGACAGATTTTGTTTGTAGGGAGCCCGAGTTCGAGACCCTCCAGCTGCATGCTGGACAAGAAATCGACTCTGCCACGAATGCCCGTGCGCCGCCCATTTATGCGAGTACATCCTTTGTATTCAACAATTCGAAGGTGATCGTGCCATAACATCAGGCCCGCCTCTTTCATTTACTGATATACATTCTGCTAGCATGGCGCGGATCTCTTTGGTTTGAGGTGCGTGGGCATTTTTCGCCTCTCCTAGTAGTGTAAATTCACATTTGTGATACCACGTAGGTCGCTCGGGAACATTTACTCTCGCATCGGTAACCCAACTGTGGTATGTGCAGATCTGAACTCCTAATGATATGCGTTGTCGGTCTGAAGCAACTGTTCAGGGTGTGTTCGAAAGACGCATGGCTGCCCTCGAAGGCGGAGTTGCCGCTGTCGCAGCATCCAGCGGACATGCAGCTCAATTCATGGCCATCGCGGCGATCGCTCGTGCGGGCGATAACATCCTGTCATCGTCGTATCTTTATGGCGGGGTGAGTGTTATGCGTACCTTCACCTTTGTTCTATAAGTAGGATAATCTGACGCGTCCCTGCTCCGCATTAGACCTACAACCAATTCAAGGGTCTGTCACTGTCGGATCTCGCTGTGTCAATCTTCTGACGCGTTTCCTAGTCTTCTTGAAGAGGTTTGATATCAACGTCAAGTTTATCGCAGGTCACGAGCCAGATGACTTCGCTGCCGCGATCGACGACAAAACCAAGGCCATCTATGTGGAGAGCATCGGCAACCCCAAGAATAACGTCGCACCCCTTCCGGAGTTAGCGAAGGTACTGTCTATGATTATTACTCGTGCAACCTATATGGTACTGACTTTGACCTTGTAGGTAGCTCATGCCCATCGTATCCCCCTCATCGTAGACAACACGTTTGGAATAGGTGGTATGCTCACTCCTCGCCCTCGCTCGGACCCGCTCCGCTAATTCGACCCATTTTCAGGATACCTCATCCGCCCGATCGAGCACGGCGCGGACATCGTCACCCACAGCGCCACGAAGTGGATCGGCGGGCACGGCACCGTCCTGGGCGGCATCGTCATCGACGGTGGCAAGTTCGACTGGGCCGCGTCCGGCAAGTTCCCCGACTTCACCGAGCCGGCGGAGGGCTACCACGGGATGCGCTTCGCGGACACGTTCGGCAAGGCCGCACTGGCGGTCAAGGTCCGGCTCGACGTCCTGCGCGACCTCGGGCCGGCGATGGACCCGTTCGCGGCGTTCTTGATGCTGCAGGGCCTCGAGACGCTCAGCTTGCGCGCGCAGAGGCACTCGGACAACGCGTTTGCGCTTGCGCTGTACGTCTTTGCGCCCCGTGCTACACGTGTGCATGCTAAACGAGTTTCTGTAGGTGGTTGGAAAAGCACCCAAAAGTTGCTTGGGTGTCTTATCTTGGGCTTACATCGCATGAGTCGCACGAGGATGCGCGTCGGCTCCTGCGTCCGGATGCGTTTGGAGGGATGCTCACGTTTGGCGTGAAAGGCGATGCGCACATCGGGAGCGAAGTCGTCGACAAGCTGAAGCTGGCAAGCAATCTCGCCAATGTCGGTGCGTCACCGTACCGCCCACCTTTGTCGTATGTGCTTTCTAACGCTCCGATTTCGCGATTGTGCGTATCACCTAGGTGATGCGAAGACCCTTGTCATTCATCCAGCCTCGACGACGCACCAGCAGCTCACGGCGGAGGAACAGGCGGCGTCGGGGGTCACCCCGGACCTCATTCGCGTACGTCCTTTGTTGTCGCTCGGTGATGCGCCGTCATCTGACTGCCGACCTTTCGCTGTCGTTGTTCAGGTTTCAGTCGGCATTGAGAACATTTCTGACATCATCGCCGACTTCGACAATGCACTGAAGGTTGTCCCTTGAGGGCGGCGCCTCGTGGCATGTTGACAAAGGAGTGGCACAATGTCGGTCTAGACCCTAGACCATTCAAGTTGCCGGGACGATGTTCGTACAATGCACAAGTATCTCGCACAACGCTATGCGACCCAGGTTTTGCATCTAGACATTGAGTATAGCAATACAAAAGAATACAACAATCGTCGAGCAGTAGTACATGAGCACAAAGAATACCAGCCTAGGAACACAACAGCACGCTCGCTATCGTCAAGTCCGTCATCAGCGACCCCGACGGCGGCGGCAAAGAACGATGCAAGCGATAGATAGGAATATATAACCTCGACGGGATGCTCAGGACTCCCTCACCCTCCCCCCTCACCATCGACCCGGCTCACTCGCAGCCTCGCACGGGCGTCGACACCACACACAGCTCAGAAGCCCTCGTCGCTGAACGCGATCGCCGGGTGCAGCGGGCGGAACGACGGCAGGTCCATAACTTCGTCGTACCTCCGCGCAGCCCTCGCGGCCGTGTTCGTCTTCGGGACGATCCTGAGTCCGTGCGGGTCGACGGCCGCCTCCCCCAGCGACGCCGCTATAGCGGGGATAGCAAGCCCGGGGTGTAACGGTGAGCTGCTCCAGACGTCCATGAGTTGCGCTGCCGATGAAGCTAACTAATGCAACGCAGACACTCACCCTCGGTCGACGTCCAAGACCGTCGCGATCTTGTACGAGTTGGATCGCGAGAGGTTCTCGACCGGGGTCGCGCTCCCCGCGGGTGTCGGCACCGCCGTTTCGTCCGAGTCGGACCCGCCTGAGCCCTCCTCGTGCGCCGAGAAGCGGTCCATGAGCGCCGACCACGGCCTCCGCCGCCGCCGCTCGGTGTGCCCCTGCATCCCCGACCACCACTGCGCAAGCTCGTCATCGTCATCGAGCTCTGCGTATCCCCAATCCTCCCCCTCCCCCTCCTCCTGATCCTCCTCCTCCTCCTGTTCACCCTCATCCTCGCTGGACGTCTCGTCGCGCAGACATCCCTAACCACAACCACACTCAGCAACCACCGGTACGAAGACGACCGAGACGAGTACTCACCGACGACGACGCAACGCCGCACGCCCTGTGCGCGAGCTCTTCGTCCACCGTACCCGCGCCTTCCCGTGCTCCCTCTCCGTCGGTGGCGCTGTCGTGGTTCTGGTTTCGGGCTGCGCACGGGCCCTTCGACTTGGGACGGCCGAGCTTTGCCCAGCTCGGCCTTCGCCTGGAGGATGGCCCCTCGACGGCGTCCGCGACGTTGTTCGCGCTCTTCCTTGGACGCGCCACGAATGCTTTCACGAACGGCTTGGGAATGTCGAAGAAGGGCATCGTGGTTGTGCTGAGGGAGCGCGGTGTGAACGTTAGCGGGGGCAAGCGATAGAGAGGCCCGTGCGTGAATTTGGGAAGAGAATGAGAGGCGCGGGGAAGGAACTGCCGACGCAGAATAGGAAGGGGGGCAAGGACGCACCTTTTATACGATTGCGGGGTCGTGCTGGGCAATGGCTTTGGTTTCAAGTTCGGGGGGCGTCCGAAGCCCGTTTGTGAACGTAGCTCGAGCTGTGAAGAGGTGAGGTTGGGCAAAGGGCCTATGCGGTATGCACTTATGCACTATGAATCATGTACAAAGCGGACAAAGAACAATAAGCGCATGTCTCTCTATGACACTCTTTAAGGGACCTTTAGCGTGGGAGTAGCCAAGCAGCTTGGACGCTCCACTGGGCCGGTCAGTGCGTTGTGGCACCTTCTTTCTCTCAGCCCAAGTTACAGGATTGCGGATAACCGCGACTTTCGGAACCTGATTATACCTGTGGCACAATAGTATAATCCGATGTACTACCCTTAGCCAGGAGCGCGCAAATACCTGAGCAGCCCATTATCCTGTAGTTGGCTTATGATCCACGCAGCGTCTTGTGGAGAATCAAGATGAAACCTCTGTGGCAGAGAGTCTTTGTTCTCCGACATTGGGCACATGTCCGAGCCAGTACTGTCTCCATTGTTAGAATCAAGCAGATAAGACTGAAAGAAGTACAGAAAGCACTTACTTTCCCAAGCTCCAGTTGCAATTGTCATGAGGACGCATCCACGTCATGAGGCCTTGAGGCCTGGGGCTTGTCGAGCGTTTGAATCTTAGCAAAATATCGGCCATTGTCTAGTATATACGCAAGCATTGGTAGCTACCGCCAGATATCATAGCGAGGTCCTGTGAACTTGGATTGGATCTTGGGCTGGGACATGGTTGCAGGCGCGTACGCGCGTAACACTCGCGAAGAAGCACAAATTACGCTTGGAACGCATGGTAAACGCGCTATCTAGATCCGGTCCGATACTGCCGAGCTATAAGCCAGAACGCGACATACGGGAGCCGTGCAATACGGATGTGCTGTCGGGCAGATCTAGAGGCATATACGGACCCCGTAATCAGCCTGTAATCCAACTGCTACAATTATAAAGCAAGGAACTTCTCCTTTTAAACTCCATGGTCATTCCTGTCCAATGGCGGCTGAGAGAGAGCCGCAGTTACAAGAGGAGTCATAATTCTTCGGAGTACCCCACAGAGACCTGTTCACTACGATCCACCGGTACTTCTTGCACGAGAACGCGAGGTCGAGGCTGCCCTGCGTTCTGTGGGCGCGCCGTTCGTCTTGCTGCAGCACTGGACCGGTCCTATGGCGCCGGGGGGGGACTCGCATACCCGCGCGGACATGCAGCTATGCAGAGTCGTATCGGGCCAATGCGAGTGAATGAGAGATAGGAAGAGAGATAGTCGTACGCACCAGTTTTATGTCGTGGTGGTTGTACCGGCAGTTTGACCTCGTACGAGCGACTCCCGAAGTTTACGCAGTATGGAGTAGGAGATTGACGTAGTACGCACCAGTATCCCCACATTGCACTCGCTCACAGTGATAGCAGCCACGCATAAACGCCAATTTATGCCCATGTTGAATAGGCTGTGGTCAACGGATTCCAATGAGAAGACAACGTTGACCCACCCGGCTTCGAATTATCGAAGTCACACGACAAGCTTCTGGCGTAGGCCGCATCGCATACATATCAGACGACTGTGACGATGTGGTGGGCGAGCGGGACGAGCGAACAACTGATAGCATTTTGCAAAGCATGAGCGATACACCGAGCGCAACAAAAATCTTCTACTCAGATCTCAACGTTAGTTTCACCGCATATACTTAACCGTGAAAACACTCACAACCACATGTATGTACATATATGACCGGGTTCTACCGATCCACTCCGTGGTCGATGGGGATATCTAACTCTTCCAACGCTTTCCGCCCGCGAGCGGCCCAGTATGCGACGACCTCGGGGTCTTCGAACCACATCTTCTGTACCTCGACTGCAGCACCCCCATCCTCCTGCGCGGGATCTCCGTTGCGCAGCGAGGAAGCGGAGCCCCTCGTCTCCCCGTCGTTTCCGAGCGTAGCGATCTCGTCTCGATCGCGCGTGCTCGAGTTCGCAACCCGCTTCCGCTTCTTCACTCTCTGGCGGGTTCCACTGCCTTCACGTTCGCGTCCGGGTTTCCGATCGTCGTCAACAGAGAGCGTACTGTCGTCCGAATGAACCTCGTCGTCCTCGTTCACCCCCCTACGCGGGGACCGGTCGGTCCTCCTGAGCTGTGGAGAAGGCGCTGTAAATGCGCCGTGCGGGCCCCACAATCCTCCCGCGCGTATCCAAGCGGCGACGTTCCCCTGGGACTTGATATCGTCGAGTACACCGATGACTGCAAGGAGCGTGCTGTCGTAGGGGAACTCCGGCGTGCTGTCCTCTCCAGCCTGTTCGAGGAGGGCGAGGCGCTTGTGCAGCTTCTCCATCTTGCGTTTGCGCTTCTTCGACATCTCCTGCGCGGGGGGTCGTGACTCGTCTGAAGAGGGCGCGTCGTGTCGTTCATCTGTCGGGGACTGCGGGCTCGACGAAGCGGGTGCATCTCTGTGTGCGTCTGCTCTCATCGATTCGAGTTGCTCGCGGGCTTCTAGAGCTGTGTTCCAATCTTGCTCTTTCTGCAGTGTGTCGATGTCTCTAGCCCTCAGGTCGCCACTGTACTCCCCGATACAAACGTGATTGTAGGGCTGGAGTTCAGCTTTCCGAGGCGAGTCGTCCAGAAGAAGAGTTGTGAGCGCAGAATGCACTGAATGTAGCATTCTATTTGCTGCTCGAGATGACTTATCGTCGCTTGGAAGAGAGGGGCTAGACGGCCGGGGAGAACTACGCGGAGTGCTCGCAACAGATGATTGTGGGGATGAGGGAACGCTTGGCTTGGGCGCAAGGATAGACCATGGCTTCTCGAGGTCCTTTGTCGTTTGCACCTTCTGGACTGATACGATGTCGGGACGGATACGTGCGAACGGACGCAAAGCACTCACAGTAATGTTCGTTCGAGAGCCCCAGCGTATCCCTTGCCCACACTGCAATCAGCTTCTCCTTGTCCTCTCCAAAGCATTTGTCCACCATGTCCTGTACGCTGTGTGGCTGGGCGGACGACCACACCATCACGTCCAACCAGGCCTTCGTCTTATCGTGAAACAAGTACGACCGGAAAGCGGGCATGTAGGGTCTTGGGTGCACTGGACGAAGGCGTGGAAGAAAATTGCCCTGCGCATCACGCCCACGCTCAATGTATCTGCCGCGAACGTTGTTGGGAGAGCGGTGCAGCAGAGTTCCATTGAGGTCGAGGACGAGAAGTTTGCGCAGGGCTGTTGGGTCTTCGAGATCTGTGGATTTCTGCTTCGACAGCGCGATGTAGCTCGAGGATGGTGTGAGCGTTGGAACAGGAGCAGGATCAGGGGCAGGGGCAGGGCGAAGAGGAAGAGCATGCGTTTCGTTGCGCAAGGTTGTCCGCATAGCCCTAGGTTCTCGTGGTGGGGATCTCATCGCTCTCGGTGCGCGCGGTGGTGACCTTGAAGGGGGTGCATACACCCAGTCTATCTTTCAAGATGGGCGAGCAGCGACAGCTCTGAATATGTATGCACGAACCGTTGTAAGATGTCTGCGATGAGGGTGGCATTTGAGAGGGCTCACCCTCACTATATGCGCCGTAATCGTCAGACGGCGCGTGTCGTCCGTATGAATGGGCAGAATGTGGTCGTCGTCGGTCCGCCATCGTAGTTATAGTCCGCAGCCCACGGAAGAGAGACGATGACCGTAGCGAAAACAGGTTGGCGAAGGTTGGCGAAGGTGGTTCGAGGCCAAGTCGAAGTCGCCTACCGCAGCCTGCAGCGGGGTGAGCGACGCGTGCGTTGTCACGCGTTGTCACGCGTTGTCACGCGTGTAGCGCCCTCCCCGAGCGCCCCGCTCCCGCTCTCAACGTTGTGCGCAACGGCGGCGACAACGGCGACGACGCGCCAAACGGCGTGGCTCAAACTTCCTTCCATCGCCTCATGGCCCGCCTCCGCCGCGATACCCAAGACTCAGCAGGCGCGACGGCCCAGCGGCCCCTCCGCGTCGTCGCGACTGGCACCCTCTTCGTGACCCACAACCTCGGCCTCCCGACACACCCCGACGCCAATGCCGTCGTGCGCGCACACTCGGTGTCGCGCGCGCGAGGCGGTTCTGCGAGCACCTGCCTTTCCATAGCCGCTCAGTTTCCTGCAGTCGACGCCCTGCTCGTCGCACCCCTCGGCGGGAACGAGGAAGGCCGGAGGATCATTGCGGAGCTTGACAGAGAGCGGGTGAGCACTCGTTACTGCAAGATATGGCCAGAGGCCGGCGTGCCCAGTGCCTGGGTGCTTCATGCAGGTATGTGCTCTGTTCACTGCGCGTGTAGTCGACGAATGAAACATATTCCAGACGACACGGACAGTCGCACCGTGATCAACAACAACCCTCTGCCAGATATCACCCACGAGGAGTTCATCTCTCTCACTGGGCCTCTGCTCGTTCCAGAAAACTACTCGTATCTCACGCCTTCGACGCCTCCGGCGAGCGCACAGCAGGCGGCAGGCGGTCCTGGCCAGCCTCGGTCCTCCATGTCTAACCAGGGAGGCCCGCCGCCGGGACGTCTGCCTCCTGCACTGATCAACAGCCCCGCGCCGATTGATTGGATCCATTTCGAAGGTCGCTCGGTCAAGACCACGTTGAGCAACATTATGGGCTTGGATGGACTGGCACGCGAGCGCAAATGGCGGAGCCATTGTGTGTTCAGTATCGACGTCGGACGGCGAGCCCGACAGGGCGTTGAAGCGGTATGTGTTTTGACGATATCTCAGATTCACGACGGCAAAGGACGATCTTCCGCTCCAGAACTAGCCCTGTGACTAGTGCGGTGACTGGATTCCTAGTCACAACGCTAGTTAGCAGGTCATGTTCAGGCCTGAATAATGCTGGCAGCATATAATGGGCTTCAGACATAGTTTTACCAGCCTTTGTTCAGATTCCGAACCTGAACTAGCTTGGGGGTGGGAGGCACCATGATAAGTAAAGCAGGGGTGCATTAAGATCATAGGCCAAATGTGATTCGCGTGCCACTTAGCGATACATTTTGTTCCCATGCTAGTTGCATGCAGCATCTGAAATGTAACCAGCATGGGACGAGTGTTATGCGGTATACCTCAAGTCTCAATTGTCTTTGTGATAGGACACTTGAACAGATGAAAGTCACATTTGGCCAATGATCACGCTTTGATCAGGATGTAGCAGCTTGCTATATGGCTCACAGTCCCGTGTACGACGTGCAGTAGCCGAATTCAAGGATCCTGAAATCCTAGAGGATTCGGCTGGAACTTGAAACACTCCGGCCGATTCCCGAAGCGGTGGAAGTTCGTCATTTTGGAACAGTTTCCCCAACTGTGAATAGGAGGTTGGCACGACGTACAATGGCCGAATTCAAGGGTCAGGAGATCTTTTGGAAATTGGTTGGAATATGAGACGTTACAGCCGATTTCTGAGAGGTCTCCGAGCACTGGAAGTTCGTCAATTTGGGACGCTTTCCCAGCCTGTGCACAGGAGGCTGGACAGGTAACTGGGCCCAATGGCCGGAAAGTGTCTCGACGGTCTTCATATCCTGTTTTTATCCTGCCACAGACCAAAGGCCGTGTTAGGCGATGCCAAAACACTCTCCGGTCACAGGACCCAGTTACCTTTCCAACCACCCGTTCACAAACCGGGAGGTCGTTCGACATGAATGACTTTTCTGCCTTGTGACACATCTGGGAATTTGGCCGGACTGTCTTACTTAGAACCCAATTACCCCTCAATTCCCAAGCCGCTGAGTTTGGCCACTGCACGTCGTGGCGGCTAGTCTGTACCCATCCGTTATGGCAGAGCCTTCACTACAAGCCTAGTTCCAGGGCGGAATATCTACCATTACCCGTCGCGATTATTGTTAACAATGGTCTGACCCCCTATGCAGCTCATTCCACATGCCGACGTCATCTTCTTGAACAAACACTACGCTCACGCCCATTCTCCGCAATATGCCTCCTCCCCGCGCGCGTTCCTTCTCTCGCTGACCAACATCGCACCTCCACACGCACTGCTAGTGGCGCACTGGGGCACCGACGGCGCAGCCGTCCTCTCCGTCCCGACCCGGGAATACTTTCAGGCCTCGGGCTGGGTCGAGCCGAACATCCCCCCAATGCCCTCTCCCGCCCCCGAGTCTGCGGCGCGCAGGAGCGCGAATGCGCGCATGGACGACCTCGACGTCCAGTCCGTCCGCACGGGCAGCGATTTCTGGGCGGGCGCCGGCCACGAGACCGAGAACTCGAGCATGTTCACCGCCGACCTGCTTGGCTACGGCTCGAGTTCGGGATCCGGGTCGTCCCAAGCGCGGCGGCAGCCCTCGAAGGAGGACGTGGCGCGCCAGAAGCAGCAGCAGCAGCAGGGACGCGCAAAGAACGGCAAGCGGCCGGCGTATCGCGATCGAGAACAGGACGACTCCTCGTCGGACTCCGACGGGACGCAGATCGCGGGCCACGGCGGAGGCGTGCGTCCGGCTCTGGAGCCCCCGAGGCGGCCGCCGCCAGCGAGCGAGATCGTGGACGAGGTGGGGGCGCAGGATGCGTTCGTCGCGGGGATGATGTGGGGGCTGAGCAGGCGATTGTTGCCTGGGGAGCCATACACGCCGTCTGCGGTGACGAACAACGCTGGGGCGGAGTCCGACGGTCAGAAGGGACGGTGGAGGCTCGAGGAGTGCCTGAGGTGAGCACACATACGTTCGTTGGTGCCTGTGTGTCATGTCGACTGACAATCTGTCCGCGTGGACGACGGATTCAGGTTCGCTACTGAGCTCGCAGGTAGGAAGGCGAGGCGGAAGGGCTGGGACGGGCTCGCGGCGGAGATGGCAGCAGCCGGTTGGTTCGAACTGTGATGATATGATGAAACGACACTCGACTGTTGATGCTCACGATCCTAATATCTTCGGTAATGTTGCGCACGATATTGCTTTCCTGTCCTCCTCAGCTCACTGTACCGTATACTCCGCTGTAGTATCTTTACTGTTTTACTATGGTCTGTTATATCTGGGACCATTATGACTTCGTCCGATGGGAGAATAGGTCTATGGGTTCCTCGATACGTGTCCCAAACTCACCATCTGAAGTTTCTTCGTAGATCTGCTGGTTGTGACCTGCGAAGGCGAGTGCCCGGTCTGCCTTTTGTACTTTTCGTTGGCGTGGCCACTGACTTGCGGTTCAAAAATACAGAGTCGCCGACAGCACGGATCACGAAGTCGCGTTGCTAGCTCGTTCTCTGAAAATTCCACCTTGGTCCTACCACATGCATCACCGCACTCGCGAACGACCACATCTTCCCGGGGTGGCGTAAAAACGCTCTGTTCTGCAGCTCATCATAGAGTACTACGTACGGCTTGCGGCAAGGTCCGTTACTCAGCCTGCCGCTACTCCCGACCAGCGCACTGCCCACCGAAGGTCATCTCCCCAGTCAGACGTCGCCGGTGAGAAGTCGCAGCGAATCTGCACTGGTCGTGTGCATCGTCAATCCTCGCCTTTCACTTTTCGCCTTATACGACCCGCGCAAGGTGTGTTGCACTGTCACTGGTGAATACGTGCAGCTCTGATCATACGATGCTAAAAACCGCTTGTATTTGCGGGCGGAAGGTGTGTTCGAGGGGAGCCACGTACATCCTCCGGACACAGATGTTACATGCACAGCATGCCCACGCGCGAACGAACACCAGCAGATCGCGTCAAACGCCAGACGTCACCTCGTCAGAATCTGCCTGCGCTCTGACCCGCGCGGGGCTGTCAGGTCCCCGACACGCGTGTGCCTGCAGCGATCCCTCCGCAGGCCACGCGTCCTCGCCTCACAACGTAGCTACTGAGCTGTTCGTCGTACCGCCTGCGGAAGCAGCGATGTCAACGTCGCATAAAATGGCCCTCGCGCGCGAGACTACTGCGCATCCTATCCCACTCGCTCTGCGACGATGGACATTGCACCAGGCCACCCCACCGCTCTCGATGTGTCGCTCGGAGTTGCGTCGATTGGGAACACGATCGGAGCCGTGCTGATATGCACCTTTGTCACGCTCATGTAAGTGCCGACAAGTTTATAGCTATCGCGACGACTGTGCTGACCTGGACGATATGGCTGGGCAGGTTATACGGGTTGACTGTGCATCAGACGTATCGATACGTCTGTCTGTATCCGAATGATGCCCTGCTCTTGAAGTTCATGGTGCGGCGCTTCTCTTCTGCGATCGCCGTGCGCGCTCGCTGACTGGACTGCTTGCAATGATCACAGGCTCTAGGCTTATTGTGAGCGGACCTGTGGTGCACGCGATACCTTCTCCCGAGTTGACGACAGCTCCCATGATGGAACAGCGCGCTCGATACATTCCATTGCGGAACGCTCATACACCTCTGGTATGTCGGAGTCCCTCTCCGGGCAGCGGGCGGGGAACATACTCACCGCGATCTGCAGCTATCATTATCTTGTAACAAATTATTTCGACCCGCTGGCATCGTCGCGCAGTGTTTGGTAAGTCGCCACATGTCTGGGTACAGTCTTCGATAAGCCAACCTCCGTCTCTTTAGGTCTATGCAAGTGAGTCAGAAGGCAGCCTCTCCGTACTCAAAATACTGATGATCTTTGTCGTCTTGATAGTCGATGTCTACGGTCACGGTGCGGTCCCATTGTTCTATTATCATGATGATTGGTGGATTAACGACTACCGTCTCGCAGGGGTTGATTGCGCTCCTCGCTCAAAGGTCCGTGACTTGGTTACGCTGCATGTGTCATTCTCACAAGTCAATATTCAGTTTCTTCCTGCGTCGCATATACATTGGAAAGGGTAAATCCCTCTCGCGTCGTTGAGAACTGTGGATCTCCGTGTACCCATATCTTTCTTTTCAGCTAATAAGCTACATCGGTATATGATAGCCGTAATCGTGAGCGATGCCTTCAACTACTACAGGATAAGCTGTTGCTAATCCACCCACACAGACTATACTTATGGCGTTCGAAACAGGTAGGAGAGCTTATTAACGAGGACTCGAACCGGGTATTTAGCTCATGTGTGTCCTGCCCCCCTACACTTACAGGGATAGTGATCGGTGCGTTTCTACTGTCTACCGCTGCCACATGCCATCTCTCATTCTCGTTGTGATATAGTCGAAAGCATCACAGCGTACTGCGTCTTATCAAGAAAAACATTCAGAGCATACTGACGCCGCTCTCCAGGTTCAAAACCAAGACCTACGAAGACCTCTTGCGTTACCTTGTACGTCGAGCCGTTGTGCTTGTGACGACTCTTGCTTACGGAGGGCACGTACCGTAGTGGCTCGACTCGATGCTGCTCTGCGTTGCCATCGTGATAGACCTCGGCCTGACCGGCGCGCTCGTAGCCATCTTACGCACCAGACGGACAGAATTCGAATAGTAACCCCTTCTCACCAAAAGTCACTAGCGTGACGGTGCTGATCTGCTCCTCGACTTGTCCCGCAGCACGAACGGCGTGTTAGACACATTGGCCCTGTATGCTGTTATAGCGAGTGCGTTGTCGTCTTTCCTTTGTCGTGCGCTCGCGGCTCACCCTCGTACTCGCCGGTTGTGCGCAGCGGTCATGAATACGTGCGTGCCCTCAATCGCTCTCCTGCTCATCACGCTCATCCCGGGACCATGTACAGCGTCTTGACCGTGCCCGCGTTCGCCTTCGTGAGTTGCGTCTTACCTCTCTAAAAGTACTACATGATCTCTGAGGCTCGTTTACTGGCAGTCCTTGGCAGAACCCCACAACTACGTCTGGATCGCGATCGCGATGCCGGTGACGAAAGGTGAGAGCCCTGCCTGCATCCACTCCGTGCCAGTGCCGTGCACAGGATGGTACGCTAATGCCTGTTATTGTGCGCAGTCTACACGAACTCTGTCCTAGCGATGTACGTCTCCCCTCCGAGTCCCGCTCCAGTCTTGCCAGACTTCTGACAGCTTAGCGCAAGGCTGAACTGCCGCGCCTCGCTGCACAACCTGAACCTGAAGGGCGAGCGGCGGGCAACGACTCGGACGACGTACGGGACAGACGCATGCGCGTCCGCCGCGTTCCGCGTGCCCCCGAGCCGCGCGAGCGTACTCCCCGCGCCCGCGAGCGGCCAACAGACCCCTCTCCCCGCGTCGGGCTCCGCGTCAGACACGGTGGGTACTCCAAAAAGCGGTGCCGCCTGCCTCGGCGATAGACTCCTAGCTGACGTGGTAACTGCGCAGCTCGTCGCATCCGTAGGCGCGGACGAGGATCCGGGCTTCGACGCGCTCCTGCGCCTGTTGGAGGAGGGGCTGAGGCTGACTGTGCTTGCCCAGGAAACGCTTGGGTCCGAGCTCGAAGCTGCTGGTACTGAGGCATCCTCTTCGCGGGGCTGCTGTCCTTGATCAAGCGCCGTACTATCGTGAGCTGCGGGATCCCACCCTTCTCGTTTCTTGGTGTCGTTATCCGTTACTGTATCAACTAGGGCCATCGCATATGTATCTATGTTCAAGTTCGTTGTTTCGTCACTTCATCGCGAGGAGCGGGTGGTCTGAACATTCCACAGACCGATATGTTCGCCCAGCCGAGAACTATGGATACACGCAATACACGACTCCCCGCATCATCTTTACAACCGTATTGGTCCAACGCAGGTCAGAATCCTGAAATCCCCTTTCAGCTGCTGGACAAACGAGTGGAGGAGTGAGGGACCCACCATTCGGCGCGAATCCCATCCGCTGGTTCCCGATGTCCCACACCGAGTAGTAATGCTTCAGCACCGAGCCGCCGACCAAATCCAGCCCGTCAAACGCATTGATGAGCGTCTGGCACACGCTCTTATTGCTCGCGAACGGCCCGACGTTGAGCTCGCTGCTCGGGATCGTCAAGTTAAACGGTGTCCCCGCCTCCGACGTGAACGTCAGGTCGATCGTCGCGGGCAGGCTGCCGATCGCGCTGCACGGCAGCCCGTACGCCCCGGGCTCCGCAGGGAACGGCTTGATGTCCGAAGAGATGAGCGCGTACATCGCCTCGGTGGTCTCGGTCGAGAAGAGGATGTTGGACGTGCCCGAGTCGAAGATGACGCTGCGCCGCTGCTTGAGCACGCTCGTCGTCTGCCCGTTCACACTGATCTGTGAGGACGGCACAACCCAGTCCCCGCGCCCGGTCTGCGCCGCGAAGACGATGTCACCTGTACAAGGGGTGCGCGCGGTCGGTCACGGTGCTGCGTTGGGGCGTAAAAATGAACTCTCACCCTTGTGCTTGGTGTCGTCGATCCCGCCCAGCAACAGCTCGGCGTTCCCGACCGTGTTTGGGGTCAGGAACATGCTGAAGAGGGCTGCGGGGACCGGTCAGCATGCGATCCCCTCATGCGCCACGACTAACGTGACTCACAAGGAAG
Source organism: Daedaleopsis sinensis (assembly GCA_033807695.1). NCBI lineage: Eukaryota > Fungi > Basidiomycota > Agaricomycetes > Polyporales > Polyporaceae > Daedaleopsis > Daedaleopsis sinensis. Next base: position 721,236 of record CM066310.1, on the reverse strand, counting down.
TCCCGCCTTCGTGAGGGCCAGGAAGAAGCCCTGCGCGGTCGAGCCCATTCCCTGGATGCCGAGGAACGGGTCGATGTTGAATTTCGGCGTCTGCTTTGTGATCGTGAACAGCGACACGTTCTTTACTGCTTGTCCGCCGACGGTGATGGTGTCGGTGCCGCTCCGCAGGGTGAGGACATAATCGTTGTCGACCACCGGGTCCACGCCGACCCCAGTAGCGAAAGAGATCGTGGTCGTGCGGCCGCCGTTCACGAACGTGGAGCTCTTGGCCGGGTCGAACTTGCCCGTCTGCGTGCAGGACGTGCAGTCTGTGCTCGCGAACTCGAGGCTCGTCGAGCCGGTGTCGAAGACGACGCTGACGGGTTGTGGCGGAGTCCCGACTACACATGTACGCGTGAGTACGGGAAGTTCGAAGGTCGCTCGTAGCAACGGAAGAGCGCACCTGAGATGTTCCCGAACCACTGCAGGTCTGTGCCGAGGAAGAAGTCATCAAGGGGGACCCCGATGGGGTCGAGAGCACGCCTGCGCAGGGAGGAAACATGGCCCTTCGGTGTCTTGCGCGACTGTAGCGCGACGGGGATGGGCTTGAGTGCCGCGGACGACGCAGACAGGGCGAGCAGACCGAGTGCGAGCGTCGAGAACATCCTTGGTCGTGCGACGAGGGGGGCGTGCGAGACAAGCAAGCAGCGCGACTCCGAGTATTTATACGTTATCGAATTCCCCGCCATCCGGAGTGCGCTATTGCAATGCGTGGATGGACCGTGACGGTGGACCACATGCAGTGTGGCGCTTCGGACTCGGAAGACCCGCCAATCAACAAGGGTATCGTTGTTCACGCGGAAGTCGACTGACAACGCCCGAATGATGAAATGCATCCGTGGCCTCGCAGCAGCCACACACGGATGGATGCATATGGAGCCCGAGGGTGGGATTGGAAGCACGCATCCATGCGGCATGTGGGTGCGGGGCGCTATTTTGATTCAACGCGACTAGATGCGAGATCATCGAATCCTCCACGATGTCCTCCAACACCGGTCTTCGGCGGGGATGTATGTAGATGGCATTAATAGATGTCGACAATGCACGCGCGGGGTTGCAGACGAGGAAGCTACGAAGGATAAGGGGAAAAGATCCTAGGAGGAGGTCTTCGACGTCCGACTTCCGAGGCTACTTCTCTATGGTGATGCCCCTTCCTCATCCCGACGGTCGACAAAGAGCGAGCGAAGAGCATCGAAGAATCAGAATAGAAGAGACCATGTGGCTGGGGCCGCCAGCATTCATGTCGAGGTCGAGGGATGAGGAGGAGGAGGAGTAAATAGCGCTCAACGATGGGCGTCATAATAAGTAGTCGCATGGGCAAGCGCCCGCGGTCTCTGAGCTCGCGGTACTAACTTACTGTCAGACAGGCTACAGCGCAATATTCTTATAGGCTGATTATTGTCCGAGTCGAGATGGCCAGAATCTGACGACAAGATCAAGTAACAAAAATACATATACAAAGGTCTCACTCGTACAATCGGACGTCAACTAACAACTACTACAATACAGTGCACCTTGATGCATCTTGTACACAACTCGGAGCTGCAACTATAGGTACCATTCATCTCAACGTCCGTGGCGAATAGGAATACAGAACACACACACATCTTCCAAACCCTCCATGGCCAGACAGTCGATGAGCGCCGGCTATTCGTCCTCACTCACAACGACACAAAGTTCGCGAGGTGGCTGGGATCCCCTGGGCCCGACGCCAGAGGCTCCATGCGCCCGACCGCACCCCGGATCGTTTCCTTCACCTTCACGTCGTCCGGGTCGGTCGGGTTCCATCCGGACAACGTCGCCCTGGTCGCGCACGGCCTCCAGGAGCCTCGCGAACGCCGCCTCCTCGCGCGCGCCCTGGACGACGCCGAACGTCGCGCACGTCGCGCCCGCGAACCAGATGTCGTACGCCGTGAAGTCTGACTGAGTGCGGTCCGAGTCCGAGTCCGAGCCCCAGTCCGAGTAAGGATCAGGGTCAGCACTCTGCTGGAAGACCACCCCAGGCGCAGAAGGAGCAGAAGCAGAAGCAGACGCGAAGACGAGGCGCAGGACGGGCTCTGGGGGTGCTGGGGGGTGCTGCACGGTCGCGTCGGAGTCGCCGGAGATGCCGGAGTGGCGCGGGTTCATGCAGGTAAACAAGTGCGGTCGGACCCCCTCGGCGCCCATAGTCACAGTGTTCTTCACCCGGACGAGGATCACGGAGGCCTTGCGCGCGTCCAGCGCCGTGCCAGAGAGCGTCGGGATCAGGATGTCGAAGCCTTCCTGGTTGTCCGCGCAGATGAGCGCCGCGCCGCGGGATATGGCGAGGAGCAGGTACCGCTGGTCGACCATGTCGAAGCTCGGGACCCTGATGTAGTGGTTGAAGTATACATGCGCGACCGACCAAGAAAGCTTGAACTGTGTTTTCATAGTCGTCCGGGTCGGGCACTTCGTCCTGCGTTAACCATTGGACGGCAGCTGGATCGGACGGCGGGAAACCTGCATGAATGCGTCAGAATACTAGATTAAACCACCGAGTGGACCACGCACAATCTGCCAGTGCACGTGACGGGGAGAGATTGACGGGTATATAGAGCAATTGCTTGGCGAATTCGTCAATCATGCGTGATTTACCGGTCCCAGACGACTGAGTGAACGAGGCAAAACGTGCATACACGTCCTTTTTCCTCATATTTGCGCGCAAGACGTCCCGAAGAGTGTCTGTGTCACCTACGTACGGTGCTTTCCAAGAGTTCATGACCACTAGACATTCGCAGGATGAGGCCAAAGTGAGTAGTGACAGCGAATCGTATAATCAAGGACCTTCTTTGGTAGGCGAGGTGAGGCGCATATACTGGGTCTGAGGGCGCACGGCCGGAGGAGCCAACACATACTCTACGCAAGGAAGTGTGTTAAGAATATTCTATTGAACAAAACGATGCAACACTTGCTAGACGTCATAACAGCTTTGAAGTCGCGCGCCTTGAGAAGCTTCTTGAGCTGTGGATGGGCTTCGACAAGATGTTTCAATATATCAACCTCCTGGTGGTTGACCAGTGCATTGTTCTTGTAGCCCGTGGTCATGACATGTAAGATGAGAAACAGCACGTCTGGAGGGTCTATGTCTGGGTGCATCAACCTAAGTCGTTTATCTTGACTCCATTTTTCGAGTTGTTCTTGCGTGAAGAGCGAATGAGAGTCGAGTTTCTCGTCGCCAGGGTCCAGGTGGATCGAGTCGCTTGGCGAGAGAGGAGACATGTCGCCGGTGTCTGGAGTGGATAGGGACTGACTACGCAGCCTCTTAATCTGTTGTGAGGTCTGAAACAAAGAGTACTATAGAGAGGGAGGAGAGGGGGAAGGTTAAGAGTACCATACTTACTGTAGTACTTAACGGTAAGGCTCCGCGTCCCTTACGTCACGGTATTAACGTAGCCAGTGCCATCCGCGCGCTTACTCACGGCCCGTTGATCCTGCGTTGCTCGCCGCGGCCTCAGCATCATGATCTAGTACTACTTAGTACGCAACGACCACAACCTCTTGAACGTTGAACATCGACCACCACCAGACTCACGACATAGCTACCCGCAATGGGTCAGGGTGTAATATCTATCCCTGGTAGTATTACTGACGTTCGCGGCCATAGCATCTCTCGAGGAACTCTCCTTCAACGAGCCGCATCCTCCTCAGGAGAACGCCTTCGAGGCCTTCAGCATCGTCGAGGCCACCATCAAGTCCGAGATCGTCAAGTCTCGCCGTCACTGGGACCTACACGAGCCCAAGATGTGGTCGCGCGCGAGCGGCGTCTCCGATGGTGACCTCGTCGCCTTCACGCTCCGCGACGACCTCGTCGAGGTCCGCAGCTCCCCGACCTCCTACGGGACCATCATCCTCGGCAAGATCAGGCTTCCGGCAATTAACGATGTGGAGGGAGAGGGCTACGTCCACGTTCGGTACGTCGATTCCTCGCACTACACACGAGTCCCGCCAGCGACCGGCTGAACGCACCGATGTCAGCATCCACGACCCTCCAAACCGAGTGGGTGTGCTGATCCCGACTCGCGCATGTGCATATAGCTGACCACATGCTGGAAGGGCACGGAGGATGTGGTGTTCCACTCCCTCTGGACAGATGAGGGCACCCGCGATGCGGACGGCCACCCGACCACCTGGCGGGCTATCCAGACCCGCGACACCCCACTCGAGTTTTTCAACGAGTGAGGTATATTGAGAGATAGTGGTTCATGTACGATATCGCAGCACATATACTAGCGAAGGGAGAAGATGATCTATCGATGTGTACGTATATCTGATTCTTCTGTTGTTGTCAAGCCACCGACTGACCTGGGCTTATGTTCTTCTAGATTCATGCAACAATTATACCTGTATGCCACGTATTCGCCAAATTGTGTATGTACAGTCACCGAAGGACTTGCAGCAGTCCTGATGTGCCCCGGGCCACAACTCATACGAACTATCGCGCGAACTGAGCCGCTCCCACTTAGTGTGTCCAGAGCATGACAGAACTACCATCAACGGCTAGCCCGTATCGCTCGGGAGCGCTGGGGACACGGAATGTCAGCAATTGATGGCGCCCTGCCATCAAAGAAGTATGCAAAACTGGTCGAGTTCCTACCCTTCCCTACCCCGCCGACTTGCGAACCTCCTGCTACGACTTCGAACGGGGCCCACTCCCCTTTTCTCTCACCTTGAGCGCATCAGCAAGACGCTCTCCTCGACCAGCCTCACGTGTTAGGAAGCCCCGAAGATAGTGACACACTTTCTCCTCCAGTGCCCGCCATACGCCTTCCATCGGGCGGTGCACTTCACTCCCATAGGGTTCTCCGACCGCTCACTCTCGGTCCTCCGAACGACGGGCTCCGCCCTATCTTTGCCTACATCAATGCGATTGAGCAGTTTCGACGAGTCTATGGTCTCCGTCAGCGACGAGCGCACCCGCAACAGACTGCACTTCGCTTCTCTGGCGTTCCGATAATCGATGTAGAAATACAGCCCGTAGTTACGAGCAGAGCACCCTGCGAAGCTATTCGTGGCCGGACTACCCAACCATGCTCCTCTTGCGCCCCCGCAGACGGACTATCAGCCCGCAGTCAGCCCACGAGTCTGAACAAGAAAGAGAGAGCGCGCTACCGACCGTCATCTAATCTGCGAGAGATCGCCGGCCATGCCTTGCCCATCGTGGTTTCGTACGCGCCCAGGACCCCAGCGAACAGCGGCTCCGAGGCCGGGTGCGTGGACGAGAACGCACGCTCGAGCACGTAGATGTCGACCGCCTTGTCCTCGACGAGCGTCGACGTGTACGCGAGCCCGAAGTCGATCAGCACCTGCGATGCCCCGTCCGTTCAGTCAGCTCAGCGCGCGATCGCACAGGAAGAGGGGGAGGGGAGGGCACGCTGCGGGGACTGACCAGCTGGCGGCCTTTGCGCGACGACGGGTGGCGGAGCATCATGTTCGAGGTCGTGAGGTCGCCATGGATGACGTCCGCCTTGTGCATCTTCGCGATCTCCGTCCCGATCAGCGCCATGAGCGCATCTGCCGCCGCTCGTCAGCTGAGAGCTCAGAGACAAGCACCCGATGGAGCCACGCCGACCGACCTTGGGAGATGTCGTACTCGCGCAGCGGGTCGTCGTCGTCCGGCTGCAGCGTCTCTTCGCCCGCGTCCTCGCTGTCGCTGTCGCCGCCGTCGTCCTCGGTCGCCTCTTCGCCCTCAGCGCCGCCGCCGAGGAGGAAGCGGACGCTCTTGCCGTCGATCCACTCGATGCCGAGGACGCCCTCCGCGGCGTCCACCATGCGGACGCCGGGCACGTTGACGCCTGAGCTGCCGCAGAGCACGTATGTATGAGCACGGTGCAGCGGTCAGGCGCACGCTGAGAAACGGATGCACCGCAGGCATTTGATGAGGGCTCGCGCCTCCCCCGCGACGCGCGACTTGGTGAGCGCGCTGTCGAGAGTCGGATGGCGGTACTGCTTGTGGAACCGATGCTTGATCAGGATGCCTTCTGGTGCGTTCTCGTGCTTGTCTGTGGGTGGGGAGCACCCGTCGGAGGGCCGAGGATGGAGCTGTGCCCGATATATTTTCTGCAGCGTGCTGATGAGTCGACACGCCTCTTAGCGGTTTGAAAACATTCTTTACCGCTTCTGCCCCCTGAGATATCTTTTCCGCACGTTCGAGTAGCTTCAATGATGCTTTCGTTTCAGTGACCATGGTGGTCTCGATGAGGAGTACTTATACTCGGAGGAGGACCCAGATGGGCGGGCGGCTAGCACGTGACGTAATTACAATGGACGGAGCCTTAACCTTAGCTTGTAAAAGTACTCTTAACCCTCGACTCTCCTCCTCCCCCTCTCCTCCCTCTCCATAACACTCCTTGTCTCTGTCTCTGTCTCCTCTCTAGACTTCGATGCCAAAAGACGGGCGGACTCAGAAGTCTCCCAGACCTCACAACAGATCAAGAGGCTGCGTAGTCAGTCCCTATCCACTCCAGATACCGACATGTCTCCTCCCTCGCCGGCCGACTCGATCCACCTGGACCCTAGCGACGAGAAACTCGACTCTCATTCGCTCTTCACGCAAGAACAGCTCGAAAGATGGTGTCAAAATAAACGACTTACGTTGATTCGCCCAGTGCACGTAGACGTAGACCCTCCAGAGGTGCTGCATACGATCTTACGTGTCATGAACCCGGGCTACAAGAACAATGCACTGTTTGACCACCGCCAGGAGGAAAAACTGGAACCTCTTGTCGAAGCCCACCCACAGCTGAAGGAGCTTCTCGAGGCGCGCGACTTCAAAGCCGTCATGACATCCAGCAAGTGTCGCATCATTTTATCCAGCTTCTATCCTCAACGACCCTCTTTCATAGAATATGTGTTGGCTCCTCTAGTCGTGCGCCCTGAGACCCGCTATATGCGCCTCACCTCGCCTACCAAAGAAGGTCCGTGATTATACGCTTGGCTGTCACTGCTCACTTTGGACTCATCCTGCGAATGTCTAGTGGTCATGAACTCTTGGAAAACACCTTACGTAGGCCGCGATACAGATACTCTTCGGGACGTCTTGCGCGCATATATGCGGAAAAAGGACGTGTATGCACGTTTTGCCTCGTTCATTCAGTCGTCTGGGACCGGTAAATCACGCATGAATGACGAACTCGCCAAACAAGTGCTCTATATACCCGTCAACCTCTCCTCGTCACGGGCAGATTGTGTGTTGGTCCGCTGAGTGGTTTACCTAGTATCCTGACGCATTTATGCAGGTTTTCCGCCGTCCGATCCAGACGCCGTCCAATGGTTGTGGTTGACGCATGACGAAGTGCCCAAACCGGCCGACTATCAGAAGACAGTACAAGCTTTCTTGGTCGGTGTTTTCTCCACCACGCGCGAGCGCTTGGAACCCCTGGTGAAGGAACTTCCTCAGGGTACATATTTGGTGGCGGTTTGCTCTTTGGTCTATAGCTGATCGTTTTCTCTTCAATCTTCATGTTCAAAGGCCTTGATTCTTCACAGAGGGTCGCTCGCATGGCTGCCGCGTTCAGGACCAAGATGAACGAAGGAATGGAGTTCGACGCGCACGGCGAGTATCGCACGTCATTCTACAAGACCGTTGTAGAGAAGGCAGAGCAGGTCAGTGGAGATGACACTGTATATGAACAATGCGGCCTAATATCATTTTCCAGTTTCTCCAAGCAGATCGTACGCCGCAGAAACGGGTGGACGGTACCACTGTGCGACAGGGCGTCACCTCTAGTGAGCGATCAGTGCATCTGCGTACGATCAACATGTCAATGTCTCTTATTCCAGAACCCTCGTCGCGCGAAAAGACCGTTGAACTTGCTGCAACCGGCTTGGTCAATGCCTCAGCCCTGATGAGGACGATCGCCCGGAGGGCCCACTCGTGATCCTCTGCTTTGACGAGGGACAAAAACTCACCGAGCCTATCAGAAACACGTACTGGACTCGCTTCTTCGAGCTCACACGCGCTCTTCGCACCATTGTCAAAGAACCCGTTTTCACCGTCTTCCTGTCGGCAGTGGGTAGACTGGACCGGTCCTCACAAATGTTTCCCCCTATCGTCACGACGCCATTCGACATCTTGTCGGACAAGTTTCCACTCAAGCCGTCCAGTGCTTGGAATCTGAAGCGAGTTGCTTCCACGTATCACATGGCCCACTTGGGCCGGCCCCTGTACGTCGAACATGCACTCAAGAATACGGTGTTGTAGCTGATGGTCGTTACAGGTTTGCCGCGGTATACGATGCAGGAATCCAACGCGGTATCGTCGACTACGCTCGCACCAAGCTGTTGAAATCCCGGAACACAGACAAGCTCTCAGATATTCAAGTATTGGCCGGTATCGCAGTCCGAATCCCCTTCGACCTGCGCTTCATGTCCTCCGAGGGGCCCAGCACGGAACGTGCATTGGTCTCTGACCATCTCCGGCTACTTCTATATGCCGATGCAGGGTTTGCGAGAGTAGTCACGGCCTGCGCATCTGAGCCACTGCTTGCGGAGGCCGCATACGAGGCCGCGATTGACGACAGATGGGCGCGGGGCAAGCCCGCGGTTCGTCGCGACAGGCCGTCCCTCAATCCGGTTTTAGGAACCACTCGCGATCTCGTCTCACGTCCCACACTGGCAGGTGTGGCCATCGACCTCGGTATGCGTGGGGAATTCATCGCGGCGATGCTCTTGCTCGACGCACGGGACCGCGCCACGACATTCCCCTGCGCCACTCCCCCTGGAGACTTCGGCGACGGCGACAGCGCTGACCGACGGTACGACGGCGCTGACCGACGATACGACGGCGCTGCGAAACGGCGCATCGTCACCGTCCTGCAGTTCCTGGAGGCGCTAGTCCCTGGCCAGCATCATGAAGTGTGCCGCAGTCATCTCCCGTCGTCGTATCTCCCTGCGCACGAGAACACTAAGCTGGCCGACGCGTTCGCCAACGCGCATGTGTACTTCAACCACTACATCAGGGTCCCGAGCTTCGAGACGGTCGACCAGCGGTACCTGCTCCTCGCCATATCCCGCGGCGCGGCGCTCATCTGCGCGGACAACCAAGAAGGGTTCGACATCCTGATCCCGACGCTCTCTGGCACGGTGCTGGACGCGCGCAAGGCCTCCGTGATCCTCGTCCGGGTGAAGAACACTGTGACTATGGGCGCCAAGGGGGTCCAGCCGCACTTGTTCACCTGCATGAAAACACGCTGGCACACCGGCATCTTCGGCGACTCCGACGCGACCGTGCAGCACCTCCCCGCGGGCCCGGAGCCTGAGCCCGTCCTGCGCCTTGTTTTTGCTTTTGCTTCTGGTGCTGGTTCTGGTTCTGCGTCTGCCGAGCCCGGGGTGGTCTTCCAGCAGAGTGCTGCTCCTGATCCTGACTCGGACTCGGACTCGGGCTCGGACTCGGACCGCATTCAGTCAGACTTCACGGCGTACGACATCTGGTTCAGCGGCGCGTCGCGCGCGACGTTCGGCGTCGTTCAGGGCGTGCGCGAGGAGGCGGCGTTCGCGATGCTCCTGGAGGCCGTGCGGGACCAGGACGACGCTGTGCGGATGCACCAGTACGGGAACCCGTACGACCCGGACGACGTGAAGGTGACGGAGACGATCCGGGGTGCGGTCGCGAGCATGAAGCCGCTGGCGTCATCGGGGGATCCTAACCACTTCGCGAACTTTGCGTCGTTGTGAGTGAGGGTGGATAGCTGGGGCTCCATCGACCGTCTGGCCATGGACATTGGAGGTTTTGGACGATGTGTGTGTATCAAGAGACGAATGGTACCTGTAGCTGTAGCTGTAGCTCGTCGTGTACAAGATGCATCAAGCACTGTATTCTAGCTGTCGGTTGACGTCCAGACTGTATGAGTGAGACCTTGTACTTGTATTTTGTTACTCGATCCTGTCGTTAGAGCCTGGCCTTCTCGACTCGGACAATAATCAGTCTCATAAGAATGTAGCGTTGTCCGGCAATCCTGGACGAGAGAGACGGGGAGGGCGCTTCGATGCGACTACTCATGTCCACTAGTACGTATTTAACCAAAAAATGTGCTCAGGAAGATGCTAGCGGGCAGCTCTGCATGGGTGTCGTACCGATCGATGTCCGTACACTACACCAGTAATCGTTGTCATGAACCGAGTGCTATATTACATGATTGTTCAAATATCGGTCTCCCGATTATTCTCAAAGGTTGACATCCAAGTCGCCGGTGGAGAGAACAAAGTGCCCTCATCTTCAACATCGCGTAGATATCGGACACGAGTCAGCTTCTGGTTACTACCGATCGGACGCTCAGCACGGTCACTGCGACAGATTTACTGGCAGGAAAATCACCTTGGAACACTCGAAGACCTCAGTTTCGACGGTGACGCAACAGTGAATCGACACGCTGGGATGAGACGCGGATCGTGACAGCCGCTATGGACATGATGAGCGAGCGCCGTTGAGTGTGCAGACGACATGTCACTCACCTCATCCATGAACGAGAGGGGACGTGGACTGCCACTGCGTCCTCGTGAAGAGGAGGCCGTCTTCCTCCGAGCGAGAAACATACTCCAGAGACTCCTGGCTTCAGGGCCTCCGATGTCCGTCCGCATAGCTGGTGAGTTGATGACGCTGTCGACGTCGTGCGCAGTGTAAACTCGTGAGTATAGCCTGTCCGTCAATTTAATTTGCGAAAACAACGGCGCGCCATGCTGCGATTCCACTCACTGGGCTAGAAGTGTGTTTGCATAAACTGAAGCGAAGTCAGCGACGTACGTCAACCCTGACTAGTCAGCAAACGGCCGTACTCTTTGTCGTCACGATGTCGACCGCCATGAACTTTTGCGTATCCGGAAAGCCTATGGCCTATAATTGATGATCATTAATGTGACGCTCGCCCTCGACACATGTTGGACTTACGAGGACGAGAGCAAGGAGGGTCATGATACTAGCGAAAGTGGAGTCATCGAATGAGCTTGATACATCCGAGACGTTCTCCGCCTCGCAACTTACCCGATCAGCAGCCCTATACAGACACGCCACCCGTTAGCGCAACATAAACATGATAATCTCTGGCCAAACAGAACAGACCAGTGTTAATCGTGTACCTCATCAGGACAGTGATCACGGAGTCGGTTCTGAAAAGGCCGATGTTCAGAATGGCGGGATACTAGGTCTGGCAGAAGACCATACTTATTAAAACCGGTGCGGCTTCTATGTAATGAGTAAGTCAATGCGGCCGCGAGCCCTAGAATCGCAAACAAGGCCATTCCGAGGTGTATACAATTCAGGCGCTACAATCGTCGTCAGCTCATCCGTATTCGGTTGGGCTGATTCACAAGCGACGTACTTTGATTGCGGACATGTACTGATAGTTTGTCCTCGATGAATATCTATGCTCTCGTGTTGTTGGTGCGATTGATACAGATTAATCACGATTTGGAGGAATGTGACTGACACTAGGACCGTGGCAGCTGTCCTGAAATCAGCTGGACAATCAGACGGGCTGAATAACGGAAGATGGAACGTCACCTAACACTGTGCCTATCAGTTTCGTGTAGTCGCGTCAGTTTGTACAGCGATTGAGATAGTTTGCGACGAACCGAACTGTGCCAGATTCGAGACTCCCTGGAGATAGAGGACGTTCGGTACCCAGCTGGAAATGCGGAGAGAGAGGCACTTACCGCAAGGACGACAACTAGCAGACCATATTGACGCCACACTGGACAAGGATTCGATATCAGGCATTGATGGATCAGAAAGATAGTCTCACGTACGAAGATAGACACCACGAGCAAGAAAACTTCCAAAGATTGGAGAAGGCTCAGATATTCGTACATGGAATGGACGGCAAAGGACGTACGCTTGGCAGATGCAAATGATAGCGCCCTTTCACAACATTTTCATTGACGAGTGCTCGATAATATTGGAGTAAGATGCACTCACCTCGAAAACTCCAACTATCTGCCGTATGACGCCAGGTGAAATTGTCAGTCGCGGCCCGGCTCGATTCGGACATGACGACCTCACATTGGCAGACCTGTAAACAACAGGTCAGGACGGACTTTGGCCGCCACTTGGTCTATACGAGCTGCATGCTTACCAGACACCGCCGTTAACAGTTTGAAAATCTGCAGAACGACTCTTTACGAGATAGTAATAGCTAAATGGAGTATTGGCGTAATCCACCGTCTCATGTCTCGCCAATGAATCTCACATACCTGAAATGCATGCACAGAACGCTGTGGATAGTCTCCAGAATCCTGTACGACCGTTAGCCTCGCGATCCACTGCCAAGATATATTCCAATTTTCGTAAGGCCTCACACGATGACCGTCACCTAGTCCCGTAGCATATAATAGATCAGTGATGAAAACATATGAAGCCGCCCAGTGCCACGCTCACCGCAGCTCTGAGTAGCAGTTCATCAGACGGGAAAGAGACAAAGTATCTGAACGCCTGGTTCAGGAGGGTGCCATACAGCCTACGATCGCATTAGTCAAGGGCTCCCAACAGAACAGATGCTGAACCGTCTTACACAAGCCCAATGAAAGTGCCAATGAGGAGCGCTCCCAGAGTGCCGTCCGCGGGACTTCGTTCGGCTAACGACGGGGCGGCCGTGGTTGTCGACGTAGAAGCCAGAGCTGTGAGATTCAATACCAGTGCCATGTCGAGACGCGAGGGTATCACGAGAAAAAGTTCTGGGACTAGGGAGTATTTGTAGAGCGAGCAAGAGTCGCGCGAGTGAAGTAGTGGGAAGATGGGGCTCGCTGACAGTGACCGCGACGGTCTTCAGATTGAGATAACATCATCCGTGAACGTACCTTGGCAGATAGATATCTGATCTCCTTGAACTTGTCGGACCATTTCGAGATACCGATACCGCAGTTCCGGATGACAGTTCGGCCACTTAGAACACCATAAGAAGGTAGTTGGACAGTTCTATGATGGTGGATGGATGTCCTTAAACGAAACATCAGTAGCGTCTTACGCTTTGCTACATAGCACTCATCACCATAAGTATACGTATACGGTATATGTACCAAATACCGCCGCAAGGATCCTGGATCACGGAATCCGGTTATCGACTACTTGTGTGGCAGATGCAGATATCAGACTCACCTATCTACAACAGACGCGTACTTGACGCGTACCGTCAGAGTTGTCCCCAGGGACCTCGATCACGAGCGAAAGAACAAGATAACTAGTCGGATTACAAGAAGCTACGTAACATGAAGTCTAGCCGTACCACTACCGATACAGCATGTACCATCATTATACATCGCGTCCGTGAATGTCGTGAATGCGTTGAGAGGAGTCAAGACGTGGGTGGAGGCATCGTCGGAAGAGGTGGGGATGGATGATGGATGGGGGATACTTACATAACCGACGCAAAGCATGCACGACCGGACGAAAGATCCGAGTCGCACGACGTTTACGCGCCCTTACGAGCAGACCACCGAGAGCCGCGCCACACCTTCTTTTCGACAGTCTGGAACCCCTCGGGTTCCTTGGGACCATCCTCCTTGGCCGGGGGAGGGGGAGAAGCAACGGCAGGAGAGGCTGGTCGAACAGGAGTGGCATCTCCGGGAGTGCGACCCCCGACTGCCTCCGTCTCCTTCGCGGCCGCACGTGCACGCCATCCACCGCCCGCGCCCGCGAGAGCTCCAGGCCTGTACTTGCCGGCCGCGGGTGCGGGACTCTCCGACCGCGGGGGTGTAGCGATACCAGCAGCACGAGTGGGGGCCGCCGGAGCGCCTGGCCTCCGCCAGACGTCGGGTTCGGCTGCTGCACGAGCGGCAGGACGAGTCGGGGCAGGAGCCTGCGCCTGGGCAGCTTGAGCAGCCTTGCGCTCCGCCTGTCTCCGGAGAGCCTCTTCCTCGCGCTGCTGCTGACGGAGAGCTGCCTCCATGGCTTGTTGGCGCTCTTCTTCTCTTTGCTTGCGCATCGCTGCTGCTTGTTCCTCCGCCTCGCGCTTCTTCTGCTCGGCGAGCGCTTCGGCGGCTGCTTCCTCCTCTTCTCTGCGTCGTTCTTCCGCAAGACGCTCTGTAGCTTGGGTAAGTTCACGCTCCAAACACAACAAGCAGTCCACGTACCTTCTTCCTGACGAGCCAGCTCTTCTTCCTCCTCCCTGCGCGCCCGCTCCTCTTCCTCGGCCTGAAGCCGCTCCTCCTCGCGAGCCTTGAGAACAGAGGCGCGGCGCTTCGCCTTCTCCGCTTCCATCTGCTTCTGCGCCGCCTCCATCTTCTTCGTGAACTCTTCGCCCTTCCGCGCGGTGACCGCATCTTTGATCTGGTTGAAGTCGCTCAGCATGCGAGTAAGGCGCTTCTTCGTCTCGACATCGTGAACATGAGCCTGGCGGTGTGCCTCGATGCGAGTCTTTTGTGACTCCTCGAACACCTTCCGATCGTTGGCTTGCTGCAGCTCGTAATCCTTGGCGAGGAGAGGGCGCTCCTCCTTGCGGTAGGCACGTTCGACATGATCGAGGCGTTTGGAGAGGATGCGCATGCGCTCGCTGAGCTCTTTCTTCTCCTTCTCGAGCTGCTCGACCTGGAGACGCATCAGGTTGTCTGTGCTGAGGCTCTCCATGTCCTATGCAAGCAGAGTTAGTCCTCAGACAATGGCCATAAACACGAGACGTTGAAAACCTACCTTGATGTCGACCTTGAGCGTGCCCTTCTCTTTCAGGCTCTGTGCGAGCTTCTTTGCCTCCTCGACGCGGATGTTCTCGATCTCGCGACGGGCGCGCTCGAGCTCCCGGTTCCGTTGCTCCTGAGCTGCCTTGCGTTCCTCCTCCTCCTGTCGACGCCGAGTAATCTCCGCACGACGACTCGCCTCCTCCTTCTCTTTGCGGACGGACAGTTCGGACAGAAGCTCGCGGCGACGAGCGACGAGAGCCCGACGGATCTGGATAGCTTTGCGCTCAGCCTGAGCAGCAGTAACCAGAGCCGAGAACTTCGCCTGCTGCTCTTCCTCTGTAGGTTGCGTAGGAGGATAGAGAGTGGCGAGGGAGTTATGGAGGGTGAGGGCGACGGTGCCGAGGCGAGTACGGACAAACTCAGAGGTAGACGGCTGAACTGCGCTGACGTTTGCCATGGAAGTCGACGAGCTCGGATCTTCAACAGCCGCGAATGGAGTGTCCACGAAAGTGATGCTACCCGCTGCGTGGTCGACCCGGACGTTCAGCTCGCCTCGACGTGCACATCCCATGACGTACGCCTCGATCTGCTCGTCGTCGTACGACGCGGCCCCTTCAACATTGACCTCGCGAATGGGGACGATGAGTTCGAGAAGGTTACTAATCTTGATGGTGTTGTACACTTGTGACAACTGGGAGAGCAGACGAGAGAGGAGAGCATGTTGCAGCAGTGGGACGTAAGATGCGTACGAAGCATCAGATGCAAGAGATTTGAGGAGAGGAGAAACAGACGAGCAAAGCGTCAAAGGATCGAAGGTGACTTCCAGGACGTTGTACAAGGACTTGACGATGTCAGGCGACAGTTTGAGGACGTTACGTGACAGCTGTAACGCGTATAAGGATATGCCACACAGCTGGCAGTATGAACACACGCACCGCTTCCCGTAGCAACCCAGCACGGGTCGGCGTCCTCGTCAGGCCAAGCAGAGCACTGAGACGAGCGTTCTTGCCCTTCGTCTCCTCCACGCCTTCCTCGCCCTGGATGCCGACAGGAACAGCGAGAGCGCTGACGAGAACCTGACCAGCAAGCCTGCGCATCTCTTCCTCCGACTTGCCACCGATTGCAGTCACAATGGCGTGATACCGTCCCCAGGCTGCAGCATGGTACAGGGCGTTGCCACTCATGAGGAATATCTTGGTCAACTTCTCGTAGTAGTTGGCCATCATAGCCGGCCGAGGTGCCTTCTTCGCCATCGTTAGCAGGTTGTGGACATCTTCGACGGACCGGAAAGCCTCCTGCCAGAGCTCAAGCTCGACAGAGGTATTCAGTTGCGCGAAGCGGGTATCGAGGTGGTGCTGCAAAGTATCCGGATCCGAGAGGTTGATGGAGTGTGGTTGATGGGAATACTTGGCCACGTTCGCGAGGTGCAGGCGGAGCGTTTCGCATAACCGGCGAAACTCGACCTTGCGCTGGTGCTTCAAGCAGAACTTGAACGCTTGCTGGGCGATGTGCTACATAGGCAGCAACGTTACGTTGTGACAAAAGAAGTGGCCCCGAAGTAGACGAACCTGATAGATGACCTCCAGCCGAGCGTTGTTCTTCAGAGTCTCGAGGGCAGTCCGGTAGCTCTCCCAAAGGAACTTGAGCCACGGAGTAACCAGAGCCCTGTCCGTCCTATCCTTGTTTTGGTCTCCGCTAACCGCGCCAAGAAGGATACTCTCCGGAGTCTCACTGGCCTCGAGATCGTCTACGTCCACCGCGACAGCTTTGTCGGCCTTCTCCTGAGCCTCCTGGACCTTTGCATCCGACAGCTGGATGAACCGGTTCACAACCACCTCGATGGACGCGACGCTAGAGTTCTGAGCGATGTTCTTGTATTGCATGAGACCTTCCTTCGCAGTGCGGCCTTTCCGGAGTTCGACACATAGCTCGATAAACCTGAGCATGATCGGTTCTAGGGATGCGAGGGGAGTAGAGCGGAATCGTTTGGAAGAGAACATTTCCGTGAGGGATTGCAGAGCAGCATGGGTTTGACCGACAGAGACGAGGCCCTCTGCTTGCTTGAGGACCGTCTCCGGCTTTGAGAATGGCGCCATGTTGGGCGGATTTTTGTGGTTAGAGGCGTCGAAGACGGCGAGGACGATGCGGAGGACGTGGAGGACGACGTGAAGGACGATGCCGAAGCAAAAAGATGTTCAGACTCCACCCTAGTCACCCGGTTGCGGCACCGTGAAACAAGGGTTGCATTAAAGGGAAACAACTCCGAAACTCCGCTCAAAGATAGGCGCCTACCTAGACTCTCGTGCTTCCGCCATCGAAACTCGAAGACAGCGGTGTACTCGAGCTCGAACGCAGCCGTTATATGTATATTTTGTACCAAGTGGCGTACGTCCTTAGACATCAGCTGAGGGTATGGAAACTATGAAGCACTCCATTTATGCATGATAAACAACTAGATGAAGGTGGAACTAGGAGGCATAGAATAAGTTAGTGCGAAAGTGCTTTACACTACTAATGCAAGTGCGATAACTCTACAGTACGAAATTGATTATCCAGTCCCAGAAAGCGAGAAGCGGTATATGCAGCGAAGGAGCGACAATGGTTACATACAAAGGTCCTATTTTCTATTTTCTATCGTCCTCTTCTGCGGCCTCTAGCATCATGTCTGCGAATAAGGGTGAGTCGCGGAACATCGCTCCATTCTGATAGTACACTTGCCTTGCCACATTGAGTCCTGCATGGACGACGAAATGTCGTCATCATCGCCAACACGGGAGTCTCTCGACATGGAGCCGTCGAGCCTGATACGTCGTGGTGGTTAAACTACGTGAACATGGCGATGAACGGGTCGACGTACCTGCTACTCATGTCTATAGAGAGCATGCTGATATCGCTCGTCCGTTGTCGTCGCTGAAGCGGCCTCGATGGTGTATCAAGAGTATATGAGACATCCGGCGAAGGGAGAATCCCCGGTGTGATCGCGATCGGCGTGTCTCGGTCGTAGTCCAAGGATCGGTGCACAGGGGTTTGGAATGGCGAGGTAATATCGCGTGTCATCATCGGCGGTGTCGCAAGGAAGTCATCGACAACGATGGCAGGGATGTCTCCGACTACAGGCACGTGAGCGGCTCGAAGTAGACGATATGCGCTGTGGGAAACTTACCTGGCTGTCCCATCTGTATCAAGCGAGCCTGCTCCCTCTGACCCAAGTACCGCCGGCGATACAAGATCATGAGCAGGAGCGACTGCACACGGTCGAAGTCCACAAGGTCCGTGACAAGTTTATTCGTCTCCGTTCGCACAACAAGGTCCTTGAGCCTGCACGGTAACGTCAGCCTGTGAACAGAGACGCATCGATGGAAACGCACACTAATGCCTCCCGGTCGACGATGAGCTTGTGGTGGGCCAGCAGAAGGAGCATATTCGTAAACGAAATACCCTTGCCCGGTTCGTGGGAAATCCGGGCTTCGTGATACAGCCGGTTGTAGAGGTTCTTCCTGCGTTTGATGGCGGCGCGGTCAATGCTACTCAAGAGGACGTCCGTCTTGTTGAAGTCGTATCCTTCGATTATCTTCTCGGACAACGAGTCTCGATCCTGGGGATCCTTCGACAGGGCCATGACCCGAGGAATACTGAACTCCGTTGGATAGATCTTCACCTCGAAGATGCCGCTCAATTTCTGGGCGGTGGTCAGCTGTGTCGCACAAGTCTTGAAAGCTCAAGCGATATCAACGTACCCCGAAGAAGCGGACAAACTTGTGGCGCTCGAGGTATCCCGTCTTCGGGTTGGCAAATTCGGCCCATACCTTCTTGAAAGCTCGCATTTCTTCTCGGGTGATCGACTTGGCACCACCGGACATTTGGAAGACGTAGTAGAAGCTCTCGACGACCACACCGGTGAACAAGTTGGCGAAGATGTACTGCATCGAAGGCACGGATGAGTTAGGTGTTCACGATGAGGATACGATCACATACCATGCTGAGCAGGTTCCATGCGATGAAGAGCACGAACGCCCAGTAGACGCTACCACAGTCGGTCTCTCCGGCGGTATTGATTGTGCATCGAGGGTAGTCGATCGCGCTAACGGACCATCAATATGCCTCTAGCGTCGATGAGAAGTCTGCCGCTCACTAGTCGTGCATGTACTGGTTCCACCCTTCTCTGTTGAACGGTGAGTAAATCATCTCCTGATGATCATCATGTGTAACATACCCCGTTGTCATGAACGCCAACATGACCAAGGCGTTCGCCATGCTGGAGTAATTCTGGTTCCAATTCTCTCCAGTGCTCCACTTCGTCATACTGAATACTTCCACGAAGAGGATAGCGAAGAACAAGAACAAGATGACCCAGAGACTGAGCAGGCTCAGAATGACGGGTAAACTCCCACTGCACATGCCACGAGTCAGCGAAGGGGCATCGTGGCAGAAGGAGTAACCTTACACGGCCGTCTTGAACAGCTTATTGAGACTGTTCACTCTTTGCACGAGCTTCAACGCGATACAGGTGAGGAACAGTTTCTGCAGTTGCTGAATGATGAATCCACCCGTGTTGAATCGAACGATGAGCGTGGTGAAGAGACTGCCCCCAGCGACGACGATGTCGAAGATGTTCCAGCCATTGGCGCTGTAGCTTGCCCAGCCAAGCCCGAAGAACCTCACGATGATGTCGATGCAGTACATGACCGTGACAAAGATGAAGAAGTCGTCTGTGATGGTAGGTACATGAGGACGGGGGCATGAGAGGGGCGACAAGGATACGCACTGCGGAGTTCGTCTAGGATGTGCTGAGGTGTGAAGGTTTGGGTCCTATAGGCGGACTATGAGTAAAGGCAAGCAAAGGACACGTGAAGCACGCACATTAACGCAATGACGTGCAAAGTATACAGCACAGTCATCATGCGAGACCACCATCCGTGTTTGTGTACCGCACGATCGTAGCACCACTGCCTGACGCGCCAAGTCGGTCTCTTCTTAGGTCGTTTCGAAGGCCTCTGCCGCTTGATGAGCTTCTGGAGGTCGATCCACTCTCGTTGGGGTTGTGTGAGGAGTGCGGATCCCGTCCTCGACGTGAAATTGCCAATGATGATACTGCGAAGCGATCAGCATGAGTACTTCGTAATACGGAATATCTTGCATACCTGACGAAGAGCGTGAAGATGACAACTCCGCCCATCAAGTTGTAGATTAGGAAGAAGATAGAGTTGCCGACGGACGCGTTCGTTTGAGGCTGCTGGCCCTTGCCTGTGACACTAGTCGCAACACCCAAGACGTCGATCCATCCCTCGAGCGAGACAATCTCGAACAAGATCAGCAGGGATTGGCGGAAACTGTCGAACGAGAACTGCGTCGACGGAGCGGGGTTGTCCCAGACACGAGGCACGAGATAGGAGAACGAGTCATCTATGACAGTGTTCGTCGAGTACTCGCCGATGCATTCGTCGACACTACCGACTTCGCCATCGTTGCATTCGTTCGTGACCCCGGCGAAGATGTTGAGACCCCAGACGGCGTAAGGGATCATGTAGAGAATGGCCAGCAGCGCAGCGTCGAGAATACGAGCGATACCGGAGATGATCAGCGATTCGAAGGTGGACCGCATCTTATCAATGAGTGTGATGAGACGTAGCGCACGTAGAGCCTTGAGAGATCGGGTGATGCTACTGAGACCGCCGATGAAGATGAGGCCGGTGGTGACATTGATGAGGATGCCCATGAGGATGAAGAAGTCGAGGACATTCCAGATGCTTCGGATATAAGCATTCGGGGTGAACAGAAACCCGTCGGCGACGATCTTGATGACGAACTCGAGCAGGAGAACGATAGCGAAGGACCCCTCAGCGATGTCGAACCATGTTCCGCGAACGAGCCCGTTCGTCTGATAGAAATCGCGACGATAGAGCGGGGTCGCGATGCTCTCGACGACAATACCGCCAATGACAGTGACCAGTAAGAGGAGCTGGAATATGGGATGGGCGATGGGCGAATGAGGGATACCGAAGATACGGTCTCCTCCAGCGGGCGCAACGAGCTTCTGACACATCCGGCGGAACCAATTCTTCTGAGAGAACACCCAGAACGTCTTGTCGTATGTAGGATGATCCCGGATGAAGTCCGCTTTCTGAGCTCGGCGCTCGTACAGTGCATCGTTTAAGTCTTCGGCATCGGCTACGTCGTTGTTCAATGCAGCCAATACCTCTCTGCCATGACGTGAGTGAGGAGAGGACCCGGAGGTACGGCAACTGTAACGTACAGATGGCGTTCGGTCTCTTCGTCCACCGGATCCGAAGGTGCAACAGAGTCACGACGCGTATTCCGCAGTGTTGTCATTGGCACGTCGCCCGCAGTGATATCCCCTGCGAAAAGTCGCTGCAGTCGTCGAAGCGTGGACTTGGCCGAATACTGTCGCGGGACGCCTCCGCGCACAGTCGATCCGTCCTGAACCTTAGTTAGAGATCTGTCGTGACATCGTATAGAAGCAAATGCTTACAGTAGTGGAATTCTCTCTCTTTGGGAGGGTGTAATCCTGCACCAGCGCCTTCTGCATCGGCAGAACTAAATTGGAAGGCAGCTCGACTTCGATAGCTTTCGGTTGGGCTTTGAACCATCGGTACGGATTGAGCTTCCGAACCCAGCCAGCCCGGGCCTGTTGTGGACGATGCGAAGCCCAATAGTGCGATGCCTGTCTGCTTCGCTTCGATTCTTCCGCGACGTCAAAGTTCTCGTTGATAACAGCGATGAACATCTGCAGCACGATGTCTGCAATGGTGCGGCATGAGCGACCAAATCAGCAAGAAGCATCCTGGAATGACACCCACAGTTTGCGAAGAACATCCACCCTGCAACGAACAGTACAACAATTGCCGACTGTCGCAATGGAACCTCGGGCACCGCAGCAAGGTATAGTACATCCGTCCAGTTCTCTGAGGAGAACACTTGGTAGATGGCGAGAAAGGAGTTGTACAACGTGCCGAAGTCGATGAGGTCGCCCGCCTTGATATCTCCGCTCACGAGCTGCACTGCAAAGAGCGCCGCGAGCAGGTTGATCTCGATCAGGAACAAAGACATGTTCGCTAAACCATACATGTTACCGAATACGGCGAGCTATCCATGAACGATGTCAGTAGTGCTTTAATACGAGTTGCGTCACCTAACGATTACGCACCATAAGCGGCTTCATCCTTGGAATCTCGAGGATGACACGGTAGAACCGCATGAGCTGAAAGATCGTAAGCCACGGGTAGACACTGGACTCGTGGATGGCTGGTATCTGGATGACGCTCGAGCCGATAGCAAGGATTAGATCCAGCACGTTCTGTCCACGGAAGAAGAACTTCCGCCAGTCCGGTAGGTATGCCAGCACACGGATGAGAATCTCCACGTCGAACAACAGTGTCAGTGCCAGTTCGCCCTTGTCTAAGATCTCCTCGTGCATGTCGGATATGTCCACAGTCCGCGTCGCTTGCAAGATGACCGAAGTGAGGGCGAAGCCAACCCAGCACCAACGAATGTTCTCGTATACCTCGGCCACACGGTTACGGCCAGCAACGCGTCGGCCATCGACTATGGACCAGCCTTCTTCGTGGTCGTCTACGACTGGTGCTAATCTGCATGTTGGAAGACGTTAAACACATGCCAATAAAAATCGTACGTATACACTCACGCGGCGGCGCCAAATGCACTCTTCTTCGTATCCGAACGGATGGCTGAAAAGGTATTCGTGATGACCGCGACGAAGAGATTGATGAGCCAGAAGTTGAGCACGATGATGCAGACGATGAAGAAAGCGCAGGACACGAAGAACTCCGAATCCATCATTTGGTACATGAGCGGGCTCCACTGCGCGGAACGTGAGCATTTCCCCCTACAATCTGGCGAAGGGACGTACCCCGTTAGCAGAGGAGACGATGACAACCTGTAAGGCAGCATAGTATATGACGTCGAAGCTCTGCATGCCAGCTTCAGGGCTTTCTGCATTGTCCTGCAAGTACATAGAGTAAGAAAACAGTAGATGATATCAATGTCACGCTCACTTTGCATATCTGTCCCAAGGGACAGATGAAGCCCTTTATGGCAGCGCTGTTTCCTTCTAGGTCGATGTAACCCACAGGCTGCAACGTAACCGGGTCAATGTGGCCACCGCATAGCTGCTCAAGAGGGATATCATCGTCGCCCACAGATAAGTGACACGACCGACGAAATGAGCCTTTGAAAGATTGAATGCCGATGATACTAGATGTACCATGAACATTCGTTCCAGAGTATGTCGAGAACAACGGACTTACGAGAAGAGGATCATAGCGAACAGTACGAAGTAAGCGACACTGGCCAGTAACGGCCGTGCCGTTTTGAGTGAGCGCATGATTGTCTGCAAAGAAGTCAGGTCTATGGCATGGAACACGATACTACACTGGACGCACCGTAGTACCAGATGTAATGGCTAGCAGTCTCGCAGTACGTAGCACACTCATAGCGCGAAAAAGGCCGATGTGGTACGCGTTTCGTTCAGCGCCAGCCGTCGCCAGAGCAAAGGCGACCCAGAAGCTAAGGATAGCAATGAAGTCAATTCTAGTCCAGCTATGTCGAAGGTAAGGGAGATTCCGTTGAGTCTGTCCACGCGCATCTTCCACGCTCATGCGGAACGGCAGAGAAAGGGCTTCGCTAGGGTTGTCGGAACGGAGAGCTTTGGCAAGAAACGTAGGTTCCGAGGGATTACGAATGTGGGAGTGCACCTTTTGCGCACCGGCGAGAGTCTTCTCTATCATTTGGGACTTGGATTGAACTGTGTCAGATCGTGCGCGAGATGCAGCCGACTTGGCGTTCGGGTCCGAGGAGGTTGGAGTAGGCACGGTCATCGTATTATGCGAGAGGACGAACGGCTGAGCGATGTTTCTTCGGAAGTTACGCAGTTTCTGTGTGATCGTGAGGTCACGGTGGAGTTGGGATGAGGAGTGCGTAGCAGTCAGGGAAGGGGTGCGGGCGAAGCTGGCATCAACAGCAGTGTTCGGTGGACGAGTGATGTCGGGGTATGGAGAGAATGGTGACTGAAAGAGCGTAGAGATGGGTAGTTCCGGATCCAGCAGAAATCCTGAGACGCATATTCGAGCAAAGGCTTCGAGGCTGTTGCGTGTAAGCATATGACGATTTCAGAAAGATAGTGTACCCACGTAAATAAACAGAACAACGCAAACAGCACGTAGTCTTCCCAGCCGTGGAAGTAGCCGGTGATTGCGGGTGGAGGTGTGTCGTCCGGAAAGTCTTCTGGCAAAGCGCGAGGACGGGAGGCTTGTATCGTGAGGACGACCGCATTAACGATGATCAAGAACAAAATGACAGGCTCGGTCCACCTGCAATGTGTAAGCATGTAATTGCGTAGTCAAGCAAAGTGATACTCACGGATAAATGAGGAACTTGTACATAGATAGTCGTAGCCTGCTCCGTGGACCAAGACACCCAAGCGTCCGCCCACGAATTGGAAGGGTCTTGGACAAGTCTGGCAGTACCTCGTCCTCCTCCGGGAATACATCCTCGTCCTCGCGCTTTGCTCGTCCCTCGTCCACGTCGTCCAGGCGCACATGGTCTTCTAAACCAAGTCCGCCGAAATTGACGACGCGCAAAGAAGCGCGTCTCAAATTCCGAGAAACGGTCTTCAACGTCGTTCCCGTCTTCTTCAGCGGAGACGTGCTATATCGGACCGTCCTTCTGCGCGAACGCGCTGACGCACCTGAACGCTCGGGGTCTACGCCGTCGCCAACTCCCCATTCACTGCCCGCGCCCGGACGCGACATGTTCGCGGTGAGATGCGCCTCGTCGTCATCGCGTGTACTGTCCGTGGTATCTCCGGACTCGCGGAACTGAGATGAAATCAACGAGGCAGAAGACTGCCCAGGCTGCGACGTGGAGTAGACTGCGCCGGTGTTCTGATAGCGCATTCCGCCTGTGCGATACGAGTAATCGCGGAAAGGAGGCCCATCCTCCGTAGGCGAGTAGAACGGATCGTCGGTAGGCCACGCCGCGTGGTCTTGTCGCGACGGGCCAGCAGCGGGCTGAGGGTCTGAGGGCGGCAGATTGAAGCGCAATGGGTCTTGGACGACGTTAGTGCCTCCCCAGCTAGTCCGACGGCGGGCAAGGCTGTCGGAAGACAGAGGTGTTGTTGGACGCGAGTTGACGAACCCAGCGGGAGTTCCAGATAGATCTACAGCGGAAGAAGAAGAGCGATGCGAGGCAGAAGGTTGGCTAGCGTCCATGCAGCTCAGAAGTGGGAATTCGTGACGAGCACGCTGTGCATGACGGCGGCGACGGGTGTTCGGGCGTCGTCTGGGCGTCGTTAACGCGTTTGGGCGATGGTCTGAGCTCCGTTTAAATCTGTAGTAGAATTGGGCCTCACATCTTGATCCCCGCCTATCCTCGCTTGTCGGGAACCATGTCTGAGTTCGAACACGACATACGCTGCGGATGTCTTCCCTTATCTTCCCACCATGATGCTCAGTCACTGAGACTGAACTCATGCATACAATCCTGTAACGCTGCATTCACTTCATACGCGTGGATATCGAATAATGGAAGAAGACGCGTTCAAAATGCCATCCACAAGCAGAACACCATTTGATTCAAGCACACCCTCCTATCCGACGTTTGATGCCACAGTCCTTGATTATCCTCAACACCCGAATGCCTCAGTGCCAAAAACTGCAGCCAGAAGATATTCATGGCTTAGGAAATCAATTGGACGATTCCGTGAGGTTGTCGGAGCCAACATCGGTTTACTTCTAGTTGCATCCGCGCAGCTGTTCTTTGCTCTGATGAACGTAGGCGTGAAGGAGTTGAACAGCTTGGACCCGCCTGTGCCTGCATCACGAAAAAGGTGTGCTTATGTACATCGCTGTGCGTGGCGGACCGAGGGGTGAGCACTGTCTGCCGGAGTGAGGCAGCGCTGCTGGAAGTTGATCGAGAGAGGTCAGTATTTGTCTGCGCGGACGAAAGGTGATCACAGGTGATCCACCATGAGTCGGCACGGATGTAAGCTGACCTTCGTATATCATTGTGTATGTGCAGAATGACCAATGTTGACCATGCTGTACCATTCCATGTCCTAAATATGGATAATTGTCTGCGCAGGTCTTTACTGCGCAACACATATAGTCCGAGATTGAGCTACGAGTGAGATTTAACACTTACCAAAGGCTTCGCGACTCGGCGATCATTACTAAGTATATGCTAAAGCATTGTCTGCCCGGCTAACGCGCCCTCATAGATCCCTCAGGTCTTGCACGCATGGTCGCTGTCAGCGCCATGGTAAGTACACTGTAGTGAATATTGTCGAGAGACAAGTCCTAGTCTTGCCTGAATGCAACTTGAAGAAGGGACTGGCGCCGCATTTGGTAGGAGACGTGCATTGCATCACTAACACTTCAAATACGTCAGAGGTCTTCCACGTGATCAACATGTCCTTTGCGCGACGACGCGTTCAACTTCTGGCAGCATCTCACTTGATCCCACCCCAAGGCCGTTGTATATAAGGTCTCTCATTGGATAACCTCCCATCTCACAGCTTGTTCTCTCCCCACCACCTTCCCCGCCCGCGATGCTCCTTCCGTTCTCTCCACTGTCCTCGGGTCCTTTTCCCGCCGGCACTCGAATGAAGGCAATCAGTAAGGTCCGACTTCGTGGTACGTGTGCTCATAATGCGTGTGCTCACCTGATTATATGCGCGCATATAGCCACACATTTGCATGCTGGCTCTAGGTCCAGCGTGATATACCAGGTACGTGTCACGTTCCTCTCCGAGTTGGCACCTGTCTTCAATGTGAGTCCACACTTCGACGTCGATGCTACAGTCAATTGAGTATATGCATGGTCATTCCTGCCCATCATTCAGCGGTGAGTACCTTTCGTTCACTTCGAAGCATGGACTCTCGTCTGCAACCCTGCTCGCAACGTCTATGGAGACAGTCTGGAACTGCGATCGGTTGTTGAAGGCCGTGCTTGTGAATATACCTCATCGGTAATTCTCTTTTTCGGTGCCATCTAGCGACTTACGTTCTGCTACAGCACAGGTAGGTGACACTGTTCAGACTGAGGTACGTTACTCTATCATTTGCATGGCAGCTCTGACCTCCCCTCTATCCTGTCCGCCATCGCGGACACAATGCCGAACCCTGACTTGTCTCCGCCGCCGCCCGCTCCCTCGCATCCGCTGTCGGTTTGGACTCGGACTTCACGTGCATGAACGGCTCCAACCCCTCCTCCCCCGTTTGTCGATGATCTTACACTTGCTGTTGCCTCTCATATGATATATCAGCTGTATTAGCGTAGTATGGTACAATATATTGTCATTTTTATGGCCATATCTAGCCTGAGTATGATCTAATCAGTCGTCTACAGTAGCCAGTGACTAGATCTGACTAGGATCCTATGATCTGTGCGTGTATTCGTTATGATCATTGACACCCAACCACTCGGTCCGTAGTGAACAGATTCCTCGGGTACCTTGAACAGCGGTGATCAGGGCCGCCCCAACACGCGAACATTGGTGTTCTTCATTGATCAGACCGCGAGATGGAACCGAACAGTGAAGCCCTAGTGCTAGGCCGCCCCCGATCTTCAACGTTCTAGGACTCCGCACCGAATGGTCCGCATAGACCATTGCTGACGCTGCTCGAACGTCTCCCATCACCTCTACTGTATCGTCCCAGACATTAGGCGAAGCGAATTGACCCTAACCCAAGGCGTGGGAAACGGGCTGTCAAGCGAAAGGTGCCAGGGGACAAGGGACATAGGCGAAGCGCTCGTCCTCTCCCGCAGACGAAACTTGGACGAAATAGCTTGTTTAAGCCTTCTAGGTAACGTTCGAGTGCTCGCTGCTGCTAAAAGACCTTCGCAAAGGTGCTTGAGCCGAGGACATAATCCTCAACAGTCGTAGCCAAAATGTCATCGGAAATTCCCATATATGGAAATCTTTGGCTAGGCGAAGAGGACCCCGGGACATGGGGACAAGCGCCCATATAGGCGAGGCGAAATGCCCCCGGGGACAGGGGACTTCGCCTAATGTCTGGGACGTACAGTATATAAACTCGACGTAAGGTGAGTCAATGCTGACCGGTTTGAACATCAGTGCTCATTGGCACACCTTTTTCGTGATGTGCCGTCGAAGTAGAGCACAAATGAACAAGTGAGATAACGCCTGTACTGATCTGTGCGTATAGTTGATCCTTGTGCGGATGGTATGTTTTTGGAAGGTCGGCTCTATACCGGTGCCGTTCATTCACGACCACGGTCTTCGCACAGGGAATTACATGGATTTGCTGCGTGTTGTACATGTGAGCGCACTCTTTAGACATTCTCGTCGTGCAAGGAGCACTGACTCAAAGGCCAGGCATACAACCAAGGTGCCTGATCCAATTATGCCAGGACCCAAAGGCGTGCGGTTCTTCCTCGTGCAACGGGGTGTATTCGGGTGAGCACACCTACACAAGATTCGGAATCTATGTTGCGCCTTGCGCCTTGCCCTCAAACTTCAAAGACTTATCCGTCCAACTATGGGTTCTGCCTACAGGTTTGTAGGGATATTCTGTCTGTATTACTCCTTGCAGTACCTATCGCTGTCGGATGCAACGGTGCTGCAATTCCTCTCTCCTATATTCACTGCCATCGCGGGCGCGGTGTTCCTCCATGAAGCGTTCTCGTGGCGAGAAGGGTGCGCTGGACGTAAGACGTCTTTCCACAAAGAGCAGCTGTGATGATCCTACTCACGAGTGAAACCACAGTCGCCAGTTTATTCGGAGTCGTCCTCATCGCACGGCCGGCAATTCTTTTCGGTCATCTAGGACAACACGATTTGGTCGGGGCAGGAGAAGGCATGTTCGCATCCAACGAGGCTCTCGAAGACGAAGGTGTCACCCCGGCAGAACGCCTAGTAGCCGTGGGGTGAGTTGAGTTACGTATCGACCAACGAAAACACGCTCACTGTTTATGTCAGTGTTGCTTTGCTTGGGGCGGTGGGCGCCGCTAGCGCATGTAGTTGCTTCCCCGAAACGTGAGTGACCCTGGCGAACTGACGAATAGCCTCGATCCATAGATAAGACACGACCATCCGACACATCGGCAAGCAGGCGCACACCCTTCACACCCTCGTGGCCTATTCCTCACTATGTGTCATCGTAACGACTGTCTCCCGGTAGTTGTTCAGACGCAATGGGAATGGCTGATGATGCTGTTTTTCATTGGAATAGCTGGGTTCGGTGGCCAGGTATGACATTGTTACTTGGAGGGAATTTGCATTGCTTGTCACTGACTTATGCATGAGGATGTTCGCCAGGTGTTGTTGACCCTGGGCTTGCAGCGCGAAACAGCAGGCTGAGGGACTATCGCAGTGTACGGACAGGTGAATCGTCTCGTTCAGATGCATACGCACATGCTGACGCTATGGTGCGCACAGATCGTGTTCGCGACTGTATTCGAGCGCTTGTTTCTCCACACATCGCCGTCTGTCTTGTCCGCCGTCGGGACCCTGATCATATTAGGGGCGGCGCTCTATGTTGCGGTACGTTCCAGTAGTGTCCATCGTTGTGTGCATACATGTGCACGATTGACGCATATTCACAGTTAACCAACTCAAAGAAGCAGCCAGCTTCTCGTGTTCAAGTCTCTTCTGACGACTAGGATGTCGAAGAAGGGCTTCTGGGTAGTCCCATTGAGGACGAGGGCGACGAATCTGCTCAAGATACTCCGCTCAGTGCTACGGGCGATGAATCGGAAGTGCGGCATCCGTGACACGCACCAAAGAATGTTACGCTATCGCCTTCAACACAGTATAAATAGTAACGGCCAGACTCCGCACACTTCACTGTGGGGCCGCTGGGCGAATTGTATCGGCTAGTATTTACTGCTACGTACTATTGGTCTACAACTTTCTACAATTCTATGGTGCTTTCGTTGCCAGTACTGAGTACATACCTTGCGCAGTATGTGCGTGACGCCGAGCAGTTCAGGTTATGCACGCACAGCGCAGCACAGCCGGACGGCCCGGGTCCTATCACGGGCGTTTACGTGCTGTGCGGCGACCCAGGGCGTTGCAGTCGAGACTCAGGACCCGACTTTGAGCACGAACTCTTCGACGTTATCCTCCTTGGGCTCTACGATCTGCTCTGAGGTGTTCTTAACGACTACTATAACATCTGCCCCCGCTTGTGCGCTCAGTAGGGCCACTCTATCCCTGGAATGGCCAGCATGCAGCACCTCGGTAAGGGAATTGTCCGCGCCGCCAAAAACTACACCAAAGGGTACTCGGATGTCCAAGCCAAAGTACGCGATGCTACCTCCAACGATCCCTGGGGCCCCTCCGGCACGCAGATGAACGAAATTGCGCAACTATCCTACAACCAGTTTGTGCTTCCTCGCCCGTTCACACGAGCCGCCGTGACCTCCCCCGCAGAGACCATTTCGTCGAGATCATGGAGATGCTGGACAAGCGGCTGAACGACAAGGGCAAGAACTGGCGACACGTATTCAAGGTCCGTGCACCGTGGCGCGCACAGTTCCTGCAACTGATGCCCCCCAGTCGCTGACGGTACTCGACTACCTGCTCCACGCCGGCTCGGAGAACGTTGTCGTCTACTTCCGGGACAACATCTACATCATCAAAACGCTCAAGGAGTTCCAATATGTCGATGAGGAGGGCAAGGATCAAGGCGCCAACGTCCGCCAGAAGGCGAAAGACATCACGAACCTCCTCCAGGACGAGTCGCGTCTGCGCCACGAGCGGCGGGACCGCGCGGTGATGCGGGATCGTATGGTCAGAGGGAGAAACGAAGGCGAGGATGACAACGAGAACACTCGGCGGCGGTCGCAGAGTGTCCCGGGGCGGAGGAGGAATGGTGGGACTCGTGAGGAAGACGACCTCCGCAAGGCTCTCGAAGAGAGCAAGAAGACCGCGGCGGAGGAGCAAGCACGACTGAGGATGACGGCGGAGGAACGAGATCTGCAGCAGGCGATACGTTTGAGTGAGGAGGAGGAGGCGAAGCGTGCTAAGACATTGCAAGATGCCACCCAGTCCGCGCTGTTCGACGATGCGCAACAAGCGTGAGTGCCATTATGCCTCGTGCCACATGCCTCTTCATGAAAGTTCGCGTCCGCATGTCCAGATCCCAACCGACGAGTACCAACCCCTTCCCCCTAATCGACACTTCCCTACAAGCGCAGCCGCAGTTTCTCCAGCCACAGTTCACCGCTGTTCCGCAACAGTTTACATCATTCAATCCCTATCAGCAGCAAGCGCAACAGGAGGCCATGCAGGTATGAGCGATTCCTCAGTATGCCTCCTGGACGTAGCTCATCTTTCGTAGGCGGAGTATATGCGCCAACAGCAAGAGTGGCAGATGCAGCAACAGCTCATGCAACAGCAGCAGCAACAACAACAGCAACAGGAGGAGTGGATGCGTCAGCAGCAATTACTCCAGATGCAGCAGCAGCAGCAGCAGCAGCAACAACAGCAACAGTTCCTGATGCCGCAACAGTCACTCGTGCCTCAACCCACCGGATTTGGGTCAGTCCCTGCTTTGATTGCCCTATAACCCAAGTTCACTGACGCGGCGCGACGATATAGCTCGAACAATCCCTTTGCGCCTTCACTTATACAGTCAACACCGTCCCTGCCAACGAACCCGCAATCGGCGAGTCCAGTGTCGTTCAACCTGCAGGGCACGTACTCGCAGAACCCACCTGCGAGCTCTCCCCCACCACCATCGCAGTCAGCACCTCCCCGGGCAGGCACCATGCCCCCAGTGAAGACGCGGAACGACGACCAGCATTCCGCGCTGGCCGGCTTCCTCGCCAACCGCGAAGATGGAGTGGACACGTTCGGAAACTGGGGCAACCTCAGGTATGTGGCTCTATCCATCGCCGCGGCGTGTAGTACCGCATACTGACCTCCGGCATAGGTACGGACAACAAGCCGGCAAGTACGTGAACCAGACGACGACTGGCACACCGCAGGGCAGCCACAACCCGTTCGCGCAGCAGCAGCAGCAGCAGCAGAACGAGCAGCCGTTCTTTTCACTTTAATGTGGTTTGCTGTCTTTATTCCGTATGCATCTGCTCCCGTCCGCGCGCCCTCCCTCCTTTCCCTGCTGAGCGTCACGAGCAGCCACATTCATGATCACAATCCACATACCCTCTCGTTCTGTTGTTACTATTGAGTTTCGCGCTACGTTGTTTAAGATGAATGACGAGGAAGAGGATGTCGAATCTGCTGGAGTACTGTACTAGGTAATCGCGGGGTTGTGTACATGTTTACCATCATTCCTGTGATATAGGGCCGCGGAGGGGGGCATTGGAAGTTGCGTGATGCCTGAACGGGTCTCAACCATGCAAATTATTACGAGAACGAGGGGTCGGTGCGCGACGGCAAAGTGAAGTCGAGGTGAAGAGCTTCGATTCAGTTGGAGTGTCGGAGGCCACGTTTAGGCTTAGCGATTCGATCTCCGACCGAATATAGAAGCCCTAGACCTCAACGGCGTTTCCGTTCTTTGTCCCTCCCGGTACCCTCCATCCTCTAACGACCCCATCCCTCCTCCTAGTTCCCTCCTCCTAGTTCCTGTTCTAATCCCTCACGTACGTGTATTTCCTCTCAACTCTTGTCTGGAAGCCCCGAGATTGTGTCGTCGCGGTCGAGGACGCTGTCGACACGCGGTTCACCAAGTTTTCTTGATCAGTCGCGCTGACGTTGATCCTCCAGAATGCGTGAAATCGTTCATCTGCAGACTGGCCAGGTGAGTTTCACGCGCCTTTCGCGTCCTCCTGCGATACTGATGTGTCCTTCATTCAGTGTGGTAACCAGATCGGTACGAGGCGTCGATACCCTCCGATGTTCGTTCCAATCACTAACTCATCGCAGGTGCCAAGTTCTGGGAGGTCCTATCTGACGAGCACGGTATCGAGAGCGATGGTGTGTACAGGGGCACCAACGACCTGCAGCTTGAGCGGATCAACGTGTACTACAACGAGGTCGGCACGAACAAGTACGTGCCCCGTGCGGTCCTGGTCGACTTGGAGCCTGGAACCATGGACTCTGTCCGCTCTGGCCCCCTCGGCAACCTGTTCCGCCCCGACAACTTCGTTTTCGGCCAGAGCGGAGCTGGTAACAACTGGGCGAAGGGTCACTACACGGAGGGAGCTGAGCTCGTCGACTCCGTTCTTGATGTCGTGCGCAAAGAGGCTGAGGGTACCGACTGCCTTCAAGGTTTGTCTTTGTGACTGTTATTGTCACGCTGTCACACCGTGATTCGTGTTGATGCTTCTTCGTCCAGGCTTCCAGATCACGCACTCGCTGGGTGGTGGTACCGGTGCAGGCATGGGTACTCTCTTGATTTCGAAGATCAGGGAAGAATACCCTGACAGGATGATGGCCACCTTCTCCGTCGTCCCCTCACCGAAGGTGTCGGACACTGTCGTTGAGCCATACAACGCGACACTCTCCGTTCACCAGCTTGTCGAGAACTCTGACCAGACCTACTGTATCGACAACGAGGCGCTGTACGACATTTGTTTCCGGACTCTCAAGC
Organism: Daedaleopsis sinensis; assembly: GCA_033807695.1. Lineage (NCBI taxonomy): Eukaryota > Fungi > Basidiomycota > Agaricomycetes > Polyporales > Polyporaceae > Daedaleopsis > Daedaleopsis sinensis. The sequence goes on along the minus strand of CM066310.1, from coordinate 688,018 downwards.
TCACCACGCCAACATACGGTGACCTCAACCACCTCGTGTCGATCGTCATGTCCGGTATCACGACGTGCTTGCGTTTCCCTGGCCAACTGAACTCGGATCTCAGGAAGTTGGCTGTCAACATGGGTATGTTATCGTGCGTTGATATATTACCCTCTAGCTGATCGATATTATCCTAGTTCCTTTCCCCCGTCTTCATTTCTTCATGACGGGCTTCGCCCCTCTTACCGCACGTGGTAGCCAACAGTACCGTGCCGTCACGGTCCCCGAGCTCACGCAGCAGATGTTCGACGCGAAGAACATGATGGCCGCGTCTGACCCCAGGCACGGTCGCTACCTCACGGTCGCTGCTGTTTTCCGTGGCAAGGTCTCTATGAAGGAGGTTGAGGAGCAGATGCAGAACGTTCAGACCAAGAACTCTGCGTACTTCGTCGAGTGGATTCCCAACAACGTCCTTACCGCGCAGTGCGACATCGCTCCTCGCGGCCTCAAGATGGCGGTTACTTTCTTGGGTAACTCGACCGCCATCCAAGAGCTCTTCAAGCGTGTGGCGGACCAGTTCTCGGCCATGTTCAAGCGCAAGGCGTTCTTGCATTGGTATACTCAGGAGGGTATGGACGAGATGGAGTTCACGGAGGCCGAGTCCAACATGCAGGATCTCGTCGCCGAGTACCAGCAGTACCAGGATGCCACGTACGTTGTAATACCTTCTCTCAGCAATTGCTTTACCTGACTTGTCTTGTCACAGCGTCGAGGAGGAGGGCGAGTACGAGGAGGAGGTCCCCGTTGAGGACGAGTAAGCGATTGCGCGTAGTTTTGCACGTACGCCCATCGCCCGAAAAGGTCTCTACATCGTATACACTTTATATTGGTCGCTTTCGATGTTCTTTGCACGTTTTCCCTCTCGCCGCTCTGCTGTCGTCTTCGCGCATGGCGATGCATTACATCCTCCCCGATCATCCCGGTTGGCATTATCAGAGTTACCCTAGTCCGCATACCTGTCCATTCATTGTCATACGTTTACGAATTCATGTCCAGTCCGCTCGACAATGCTCATCATACCCATCCTTGCCGCTATGACTTCGTGAGGCTGTTATGCGGATCATCTGTCTTGGTTCTTAGCTTATCACTGTCATCGGCGTGCTGAACGCTGGGAGATTTAATGTTCAAGTGACTCAGTGGCGTCATTCGAAGTGACCAACTTGGACGAGCATGACAAAGGTTGGTACTAACCTTACAATGTGCAACTGTTCCCTCGACGTCGACCACGACAATGTCTGCGAAGACGATCCCTGACCGGTCCATTAGGATCTGTGCAGACAGAGGGGGTACGTTCTGTGACGTTCACGCGTCATTCCCAGACCCAGAGAACCCGGAGGAACGCAGGGAGATCGTGGTCAAATTGTGTGAGTATCCACTTTCATCTATATGCGCTAGATACTAACGCAAAGAGATCAGTATCGCAGGACCCGGGAAATTACAGTGATGCACCAACAGAAGGCATCCGCCGCGTCCTTGAGACCGTGACGGGGGAGCAGATACCGCGGGGCAGCGTCCTCAGTACGGATAAGATCGGTGAGTACCGTGCTATCTGTTCCTTAGCCCCATTGACCCTCGGGATCCCAGACTACATCCGTCTGTCGACCACCGTCGCGACGAACGCGCTGCTCGAGCGCAAAGGACAGAAGCACGCGCTGCTGATCACGCGCGGGTTCAAGGACCTGCTGCTGATCGGGAACCAGTCTCGCCCGAAGATCTTCGACCTGAACATCCGCCGCCCGCCCCCGCTGTACTCGGCGGTGCTCGAGGTCGACGAGCGCGTCACCCTGGTGGGCTACACGTCCGACCCGCAGGCGGAGCAGCACGCGGTGCAGTTCGACGAGGACGGGAAGGTGAAGAGGGGATATCGGGGGAGGGGGTGGGACCAGAAGGGCGAGGCGGAGGGGCCGGGGGAGGTTGTGCAGGGTCTGTCGGGAGAGGCTGTCAGGATCATGCGGAGACCTGGTATGCCCTTGCTTTTTCCTCGTCTCGGAGCCCCGTGCAGACTTGAAGCGCATGCATGTGTGTACATCCAGATATGGGGAAGGTGCGTGAAGACCTGCAACGCCTCTACGAGGACGGATACCGCTCGCTCGCGATCGTCTTCTGCCACTCGTACACGTACCCGGAGCACGAGCTGCAGGTCGCCGCGCTCGCGCGCACGCTCGGCTTCTCGCAGGTCTCGGCGTCGTCCCAGCTCCTGCCCATGATCAAGATGGTGCCGCGCGGGGTGTCGTCGACGGCCGACGCGTACTTGACCCCGATTCTGCGGCAGTACCTGGACGGGTTCTTCGCGGGGTTCGACGCGAAGCTCAAGGACGGGAAGGTGCTCAGCCCGCGTGTGGAGTTCATGGGCAGCGATGGCGGTCTGCTTGACCTGAACAATTTCTCGGGGCTGAAGAGCATCCTGAGTGGACCCGCGGGCGGCGTCGTGGGCTACGCCTTGACGAGCTGGGACGAGAAGAAGAAGATCCCGATCATTGGGTAAGTAACTTGCATCTGATCTGCACCCTGGCAGCTTACTCATGCTGATGCACCGCGGTAGGATTGATGTCGGAGGCACATCCACCGACGTCTCGCGGTACTCTGGCCGCTATGAGGTCGTGTACGAGACGACAACCGCAGGCGTCACCATCCAGTCACCGCAGCTGGACATCAACACCGTCGCTGCTGGGGGAGGATCGTGCCTGTCCTTCCGCAACGGATTGTTCCTTGCAGGGCCGAACAGCGCAGGGGCTGAGCCTGGCCCCGCTTGCTACCGGTACGTCTTCCTCGACTTTCTATAATGTTAGACATTGTTAATGAGCAGTCTTACAGCAAGGGGGGGCCTCTGGCGGTCACGGACGCCAACCTGGTGCTCGGCAGGCTCGTTCCAGACTACTTCCCGAAGATATTTGGTAAGTCGGAGAAGGAGCCGCTGGATATCGAGGCGTCGCGGAACGCGTTCGAGGAGCTCGCGAAGGATATCAACGCATCCGTGAGCGAGGACCAGAAGATGGGCATGGACGAGATCGTTTATGGGTGCGTGCACAATCTCCAACCTGCCCCCAGCCGCGCACTAACCCGGCCCATCCGGCAGATTCATCAAGGTGGCGAATGAGACAATGTGCCGTCCCATCCGCGCGCTGACGGAGGCAAGGGGGTATGCTACCTCCAAGCACATGTGCGCATCTCTTTCCTGCTAAAGCACGCCACACACTGAGTAGTCACAGCTTGGCAAGCTTTGGCGGCGCAGGCGGCCAACATGCGTGCGAGATCGCGCAGCTGCTCGGGATCAAGACCATCCTCATCCACCACTACAGCTCCATTCTCTCCGCGTACGGGCTCGCCCTGGCAGATCGGTGCGTTTCTCTCTCTGGGCATCCCATTCGTGGTGCTCAAAAAGCCGTTATCAACAGGGCATACGAGCTCCAGGAGCCCTCCTCCACCTTCTACACCCCCGAGAACCGGCCGACGCTGCGCGCGCGCCTCGATCGGCTGGACGGACAGGTGCGCGAGGAGCTGCGGCGGCAAGGCTTCGCGGACGCGCGCATCCACACGGAGCGGATGCTCAACATGCGTTTCGAGGGCACGGACACCGCGCTGATGGTCGTGCCCGCGCCCGCTGACGGGGACGGGGCCGAGGACTTCGAGGCCGCGTTCCGGCGCGTGTACAAGGCCGAGTTCGGCTTCCTGCTCGAGCGCAAGGCCGTGATCGTCGACGACGTCAAGGTGCGCGGGTCGGGCAAGACGTTCGACACGCTCGGGGAGTCCGTGTTCGACGAGGTCGCGCGGCTCGAGCAAGAGGGCAGGCTGCGCGCGGTCGAGGCGGACCGCGCGGACTCGGTGCGCAGCGTGTACTTTGGGGAGAGGGGGCGGGTGGACGCGACTCCGGTGTTCCTGCTGGAGACCCTGCAGGTGGGCGACGTGCTCGAGGGCCCGGCGATGGTGATCGACGACACGCAGACGATCGTGCTCGTCCCGGGGGCGAGGGCAGTCTTGACGAGCAAGCAGCTGTACATCACTCTTGAATAGGTCGGCGGCGGCTGTGTATGATTGTAGAGCGAGGAGGCCTGTCGTTGGAATGTGTGATCTACGGTGTAGCCTTAGAAATGTGTACTTTTGTCGGAGACTTCTGTAACGACGCTTAGAAAGGAGGTTGTGGACAGTCCAATCCTACGCACTAGACTCGGCAGGTACGAACCTCTCGTCTTCAGTACCGTAAGCATGGCTCTGAGACTTGCTCGAACTTCATTGGACGACATCAGTTAGCCATGCATGTTCTAAAAGCGTGTTCGCCGGTGCCCATCGTTAGATACACATCTGGATTGGAGTAGCCTCAGTAGGGTGCCCGAGAGGTCGAAAATATGGATGATTTATTGGATCTCCTGGCCATATTAGTAGCTGTCTGACGATCGGAGACTACCTTATTATCTAGTAAGTAATAGTAGACAGTAGTCACTATGCGCACATTAGAGACATGCTATAAACACCTGAAAAATTCAGTGTCATCCCACTTACTCAACTGAGTGGGCAAGCAAGTACTTGCGTTATTAATCTTATTTGCGCGGCGTTGAGTAGATGATGGACCTGGTGCAAAGTCTTGTCGGACGCCCGTCGCCCATAGAGCGCTTAGGAAGCTTCGGCAAGCCCGTGCCGCTTCATACATTTTCCCCCCGCACCACCACCACATCCACCACGGTTCTGAAGATGGATAGCGCCGCCATCTCCTCCGCCTCTCACCTCCATGAAGGCGCATGGCGCCCCCATCCGCGACATACAGCACCCCTACATCTCCCTCCCGACTCTCGAGCACGAGTCCGACGCCCCAACAGCGACTGTACATGACGTCACGCGCGTCGACTCGGACCATGGCTCGACTAGGACCGGGGCGGTCTGGAAGGTTTCAGCTGCAGGACACCCGTATGTGCAGGAGGGCCTGCGCTTCACGCGGAAGGGCGTCGAGCTGTTCCACGGCAACACCGGCTTGCTTTTGATTGCGCTCTCGCAAGGGTTTGCGTCCCTGATGGGCGTTTGCGTGAAGAAGCTGCGGGTGGTGGATGCGTCCGTGCACCCATTGGAGGTAAGAGCGTTTGATCATGAAGTTGAACTGCTAGCTCATGAATTTGTGTAGCTGATCTTCGTGCGGATGGTCATGACCTGGGTAGTATGCGTGGGCTATATGTGGGTACTCCCAAGATGCATCTCGGGCGATATCCACATGTGTTGATACCCTCATAGGTCATTCATGAAAGTTCCCGACCCAGTCTTTGGACCGAAAGCGGTTCGTCTTTTGCTTGGAGCTCGAGGTATATCAGGGTGAGTCGCGGCGTGTCAAGCAGCAAATCTCCAGAGCAGTCTCACAGGCCATGCTCGCAGGTTCTTTGGTTTGTTCGGAACGTACTACGCCCTCCAATATCTGTCACTATCGGATGCTACGGTTCTGTCATTCCTCAGTCCAATGACTACCGCGATCACGGGCGCTGTATTGCTCAAGGAGGACCTCACATTAAGGCAGCTCTTGGCCAGTCGTACGTCTCTTTTCTAGTCCGCGCATGCCAGATTCTCATGTCTCGGTTTCGCCCAGTATTCAGTTTCGCTGGAGTACTGTTGATCGCCCGTCCCGAGTTCCTGTTCGGGAAGCATGTTGAAGAGACTCAGGGTACAGAGATGGGAGTGACCTCCGCGGAGCGGCTTGGCGCTGTCGGGTATGTACCCATCTCACATCTTCACTGGCTGTATGACAGGAACTCATGTAGACGTCGTGCAGCGTTGCATTAGTCGGCGTGTTGGGGATCACAGGTGCCTGTGAGGAAGCCCTTTCATCGAAGCAGCAGTATCCGTGCGCTGACCCGTCCGATTTTGTAGACACCTCCGTGCGCGCGATAGGAAAGCGCGCACACCCGATGCATAGCATGGTTGCGTTCTCGTTTGTCTGCATACTCACATGCCCCATAGGGTACGCGAACTCTCCGAATTCCCGGTAGGGAAGGTTGCACTGACCTGGAATGTCTCGGAATCACGCACAGCATGATTATTACGCACACGCCAGTCGTTATACCTGACAACTGGCCAACTCTTTCCCTGATCCTTGCTGTAACTCTATGTGGATTTGGAGCACAGGTGCGGTTACAGTTGATCACGATATTCGCACCTATTCACTTAAGTCTTCTGCCTCGTCTCAGATGACTTTGACTACTGGTCTACAGCGAGAGACCGCGGGCCGCGGGTCCATGGCCATGTACATCCAGGTGCGTTTTCCGATACTTCGCTATATGCAGGCCAAACTGACTGTGTTTCTGTAGATCATATTCGCGCTGATATTCGAGCGCGTTTTCTTCCACACTACACCTCGGCTGCTATCCATCGTCGGGACTGTCATTATCCTTTCGGCCGCGATCTACGTAGCGGTACGTATGAGACGAACACAGAGTCTCATCCTTGCTGACACGAATATGGACGCTACAGATCAGCAAACAGTCATCGGCGAAACCCTCGAGCACGCGCGTCGAGGCTTTTCTAGAAGAAGGCCTTCTCGCCAATCCCGCGGACGGCGACGATGCGGTGTCTCTGGCTGAACTGGACATCAAGAAGGGAGTGGACGCCTTACGAGCATCGTCTCGAGAAAAGTTTGCCATCGGCTCAGAGGATTCCCTCGGGACACATGCATATGGGCCGGAACCAGGTTCGTCCAGGTCAATCAGTAGCATAGAGGAGATATGAGGCTTGTATCATGAGGCTTGTACCGTGTATCCGTAGTGTAAAAAACCATAGTCAGTGCTCGATCTCGTGCAAACTTGGTGTACGGAGTCCGGATCTGCGTGGAACTGGAAGACAAAATCCGACGGCTTCAACTGGGCCTGGGAGCGTGACGCCGTCACACTCAGTCACCTCCGTGCGTCCGCGTGTGTGAGCGCTTGAGCCCGTACCGACTCCCGCCTCCCGCCGCCACTATGGCCTCCGTGTTCAGGCAAACATACCGCTACCTCGTACGCATCCCCGCCCCTTGTACTGCACACGCAGCCGCATACACTGACCCGACACGGACAGCAACGGCAGGCGCACGAGCAGCCCGTCCTCTTCTACTCGGTCGTCATCGGCCTCATTGGGCCCACGATGGTCATCACCGTCCCGCCCGTGCGCAAGTCGCTTGGGTGGAGGCCCGCCGAGCCCATCCCGACGTCGTATCCTGGTGAGTGTCCCGCCGCTCTGTTCTCTGTCGTCTGTCGGAGAGCCCGTGTGCATAGCGTGGGCGGGGAGGTCCGGAGCGCGCGAGGCGGGTCAGAGGCGACACCGAGCTGACTGGGTTGTCTGTGCAGTGCCGAACCGCGCGAGGAGACCAGTGCAGGGGTACGAGGACGAGTGAGGTCGGGTTCGGCATGGAGGGGGATAGAGCACCAGGTGCGTCCGAACCGCGTTGTCGTGCTCGGTTTGTGCTGGGGCTCACTGGCATTGCTGCATTGTCATTGGCAGCTGTCCGTGTGTAGTTGCCCGCACTAGAAATATTCGTCTCGTTGCTGCCCTGCTTGACGCGTGCGACCGCCCATACTGCAACTTTCCTCGGTCTTGACGTTGGCCGAAAGGTGCACTTTGCGTGTCGACAATCCCACGTCGGCGTGCGCGAATAGGCTGGTGATTGATGTTGTGTATACGCCACGCTGCGTGACAGGTGTGTGGTCGACATCCGTATAATCTCCCGCTTCTTTGCGTTCCAAGTCGCGCATGCGGCTTAGTTGCCCCAGACCACTCCATTTCTATGTAGGGCCGGGACCAACCTTCGTGCGTCTTTGGGCCGCAAATACATCAGTGGCAGGCTGACCTCTCACACCAAACGCAATCTTGGAGGTGAAACCGTGAAGGAGGGTCGTTTGCGGTGATAAATAATGGCACTTTCTTCTCGAAGTCTCGACACGATGCGAGGAGAGCGGTGAAGATACCCCGCCTCGATTTTCGACACCTTCAACCGCTCTTGGTCCTGCGAAGCTGTTGAGCTGCCAAGAGTGGTCTTTGGACGTTCCCGCGCATGGTGATCATCCGGCACAACTCTAGGCGGCCTTCTCAGAAGACACGGGATGTTATCAAGTCCCTTGGATAGAAGCTCTTTGCGAAGTCCCTTGGATAGAAGCTCTTTGCGAAGTCCCTTGGATAGAAGCTCTTTGCGGTTCGAACACGGCAGGGTGCAATAGTAAGTTGCCACCCATGGGATGTTCCAGTGCTGACGTCGCGAAGTAGTTGTTCGTCTCTTTGCTTTCTATCCAGGTAGACGTTTCGTAGGACGATCAATGGTTTCGATTCTCCAGTCTGTTCATAAATCCTGGATTCGCTCAGTGGTATCTCTCATGTACACGTGTGTTATATATGTTTCTTGCTCTCACTCTAGTACGTCTTATTGATCATCAATCCAGTTTCTATGTGCACGCCCTCCGGCCAGTATTCCTTGCGGCCATCTTTGTTCTCTAAAAACAACAAAAACACTCAAATGCATATGCCTCACGCTGCCATTCATGCCCGTCCGCATTCGAAGCCTGAGCGAAAAACTACTCCCCACGCTACAGCCACCTTTGCCCTAACAGGCAGTGTTCCCCGGAGGGTAGTAGGATTCCTCCAAGGTTCTCCGGGCGCTGCGCTCCCACCAGCGGCGGATGGCTGCCACCGTGCATTCGATTCCGAACGTCCCAAATTGCACGACACGTCAAATGCTTCCCTGTGTGCTCGGAATCCGCATAAACCGTATATAACGAGGATGTGCTCGGTCGGACGTGGGTCACACTCTGCCCCACTGCGTCCTTAGGCCACAGGCTGCCCCCGAGTATGGCCCCCGAGTCCGCCCCTTCCACCGCCGCGGCGCCCGCTGCTCCGATCCCGCCTCTGGACAACACGTTCGGCGCGTTGCTCATCGGGACGTTCGTCGGGCTCATGTATGGTCGCCGAGTTCACATTGCCGCAACCCCACTGAAAGCAATTATCAGACAATTTGGATGGACCACGCATCAAGGCTATCGGTATTTCCGGCTGTACCAGAAGGACAGATGGTCACTCAAGGTTCTGGTATGTGGCCCTCATAACCCGGTCCTCGTCTCGCTAGTTGACAAACTGCGATAGGTAGTCACAGTCCTGCAAGTCTCCCACGTAGGACGCTCGCTTCTCTGCATTGACCGGATTTTTTTGCAGAGCTCTCGAGACATTCCACAGCTTCTTATGTGTGCATATATGGTGAGACCGAATGGATGGCTAGTGATGCTTCGCTCGCGCTGACGCCACGACCTCAGCTACTATTACCTGACGACGAACTACTTCAACCCGGCGGCGCTATATAAGGGAATATGGTAAGCCCGCCGACCGCCGACCGTACGCATCTCATGAGCCACTGAATTCTGGCTTCAGGTCTATTAGTGTGAGCCGAACCAGTTTGGGTATTATCGTGCGCTTGCCGTCCAACGTTGACATGTCTGAACTTAGCTGCTAGGAGCTTCTACGGTGAGTGCTTCACAAAACCACGCCGCACTGTACAAGTTTAAGATCATTCTTGCTGAACCGCGCTGGTACTCTACAGGGCGCAGTCATCATCCTTACACAAGCGTGCGTCGTCCTTACTCCTTACACTTGACGGCCCGCGTGAACATGCCTACAATCTCACCGTAGCTTTTTCCTCCGACGAGTATACCTGAGTACGTCGCCGAACATGACATGCACAACACGCCGCTGACCTGTGTGCAGTTGGACGCAGGTGCCGCGCGCTCGTTGCGTTCTGCGTGAGTCAACACGGTCGCGAATCTCCTCGGACCAAGGCTGAACTTTTGCGGACCGTGATCAGGCTGTCCTGCTAGTGGCCGAATTAGGTACGTCCTGGCGCCAGGACCGGACTCGCTTTCCCATACTCACTGAAGCTTCCCCGTCGGTTTGCAGCATTTTCAATAGGTAGGTTGGGTACTACATTGTGCACGAGCCCTGCTGTCTCAACTCGAACGCACAGCGGTCACCATCGAGACGTTTCATCATCCCACACTCCACAACAGCGAACAAGCCGTGAGTGGCGTGCTTCTTCGAGTCCCGTCGACCTCCGGCTCACCAAATCTGATTAGTGGATGAACTCCGCGGGTGTCGGTCTAGCGGCCCTCGCTGACACACTCCTTACGGCTGCGCTAACAGTATCTCTTCATCAAAGTCGGACCGGGATAAAACGGTGCGGTGAAGCCTACCTATCATGGGTGCACTAGTGTTGTACTCAATTACTCTCCTGCTCCTGTAGGACGGACAGTATTATAGACCTGCTCATTCTCTATGCAATCAACACAGGTCAGTTTTCGAAGAAGTGGCGTAGCGCGTACCTCGCCTGACAATTAGGTTATAAGGACTGATTACAGGGTGACGAAACACTATGTCTCCAGTACGACCCGCAGCTGACTGTGTCGCACGGTCTGCAGCATCTTCAACCTTTTATCTTTCGTTTTTGTCAGTGCTTTCCCTCGCTCTTTTACTTATTCGACGCTCATATTCCTGGCACTTACACCTTAGGCCATCGCCATGCCGAACAACCTCATCTACTGCGGTCTCGGTATCGTGGCTACAAAGTGTTCGTTCCCTGGTTCGCGACAATCACCTCTCCTCATATCTGATCCTCTCCACAGTCTACGCAAACTCATTGTTGGCTGTGTACGTCTCACCCGTCCGAGTGGGGACGATCTAACGAAGCTGCTTCCAGACTGAACTCGCGGCGCTCCCTTGCAGACCTCACCGACAGTGGCGTCGGGCACACCTCAATCAACCTCTCGGTGTTACAGCGCACAGCGACGTTGGGCGAACGGGGCGTGCTTACCGTACGTGTCTGACTACCTCGACGTTACCTCGCAGAGCCTAATCGTATGGGGCGAGTAGGGTCCTATCGACATCAAGGTCACTACAGAGACCATGACAGTAGACGATTTGTCCCGAGAGAGCCCGTCGAAGGACGGTCTAGGAATGGTGTAGAACGTCGAGTATTTGTTAGGCTGTGTGTAGTGCAGTACCGTATAATGAGTGTGAGAGTGACAGTGCGAGTAGGTCACATAGTAGGTATAGGTTGCTACATGGGTGAGGTGATAATAATACTACAACAACGAGCGTGCATCACAGCCCCAAGGATGATCTGAGAGACCTCCGATCGTTCGTACATGGCTGGATACACAGGCGGACCCCAACACGACAAAAACCCGAAGGACAACAAAAAAACAGCGCGGCACGCACGGGCGAAAGGCGAATACGAAAGGACCGACATGCCGCACGACATGAAACTCGGGTGTTTGTGCTCACTGCTCAGTGCAAGTCCAAGAAGCGGTACGACGGCGGCGGCGGCCACTCGCCGGAGTCGAGCTCCAGCCCCGGCGGACTCCGCAGCAGAGGAGGCGGCGGAGGCGGGGCTGTTCCCGCATGCAAGTGCAAGTTCACGCGCGACGACGGGTGCGACGACGGCAGGCTGACGACCGGGGAGCCCGCGAGCTGCACCCGCGGCGGCTTCTCGATCGAGCTCCGCCGCGCCCGCTGTGTCCCGACGCGCAGCGTGCGCGTGCGCGGGAGCGGAACCGCCTCGGGGTCGCCGTGTTCGGGCGAGAACGTCGAGGAGGGCGAGGGCGGCGCGTGCACGGACATGGAGTCGAACACCGTCGGCGACGTCGAGCTTGTGCCGTTCGTCGGGCGGCGCTGCAGCTCTCCATATCCACGCTCGTACCCGTACCCGTACCCGTACCCAGATCCATATCCGCGGCCGCGGCCGCGTCCGAGTTCGAGTGCGTGCTCACGTCTTCCGAGGACAGGGGAGTCCGGGCAGCTGCCCTCGGGATCCTGTGCAGTCGAGTACGCTTCGGCCTCCTCCCAATGCCGGCTCGGCCCCGCGAGTGTGATGGAGATAGGCGGCGGGCGGCGCGGGCGCACCATGCGCGAGAAGGTGCGGCGGAGCGCATCGATCTCTCCAAGGATTGAGCTCGAGTTCGCCTGTAGACGTCGCTGGTACGGGCCCGGGCCATCCCGGTGCGCATGGGCAGAGTACGAGTGCTGGCTCCGGTGGGTGTGGGTGTACACGTACGGGCGCGAGCTTGCGGCGGAGGACGGTGGGGTGCGGGTGCGCGGGGAGCTGCGGTACGAGACAGAGAGGGCATCGGCACGCGCGAGGAACGGCCGCGCGGTCAGCACGTCGCGCTCTCTGGACTTACGCCGGGCGTGGACGGTGATGCGCCAGAGGAGAATGGAGAGGAAGAAGAAGCCGAGCGCGCTGAAGCTGGCAGCGAGCACGGTGGTGCGATGGTCCAGGCTCCTGACCACATCAACGTACGATCAGTCGGGGAGGAAGAGCGTTGGTACGAGACGAATGCACTCACGTCGCCCCATCTGAAAGTGCGCTGCTCGTGGTGCGGGGTGAGTCTTCACGTCTCATGCATCACATAACTGCGAGAAACGACTCACGGGTCATCTGTCGGCGGCTGCAACGCTGAGTTTCCGTGTCCGTGTATCGAGAGCACTCTTCCGTAACTCAGATCGACCTTCCGCCTTGCTGTCATCGCGTTCACGGGATTGTTCTCTACCCGCAGCTGATGACTGCCCTCGTTCAACCCGGTGACCGCAAACAGGACGTGCGAGTCGTTCGTACGGGGAGGGATGGACGTGTTGGGCGAAAGCGGGTGGAACGTCTTTCCGTCAACAGACACAGTCACCGGCCCGCTGGTCTCGTCGATGTTGCCATACAAAATAAAGCCGGAGCCTGCGTTGTCTTGTTAGGTAAGGTGGGCGACGATCGCAGTTATGTTGAACCTACCCTATGAGTGGTGTTCAACCGGAGTGAGCGAAAGAAAGTACAACACTGCGGCTTCGAGGGGACATACCTGGAAAGTGACCTCCATAGCACCGAGGCTGTTGTTCGTCGCACTACAACATCACACTATCAGTGGCAGTCGCGACACCGAGACCCATCACGACATACCGAGAGGTGTTGCTAGCAACCCAGACGTTCCGCTGGGCGGGAAACCAGCTACATGAAGAGTCCGAGTGGTCTATGATAGACGTCTCCTCCAGAGGGTTCTGAAATACCAGCTGAACAAACATACACAGTCAGCTTTGCGCGGAGGGTTCTCGCCATGGAAGCGAAAGAGTTGCACCACTGACATGGCTGACATCGAGGACGGGTCGCTCGGGATCCTTGCTGACGTTTGTGATCCGAATCTGGTGCTGGCCCACAGGCAGACTCGTCGAGTTGAAGAGCACGTAGTCGAAGTGCTCGTTCAGCCCAGAAATGTACCCCTCATACAAGGTGGTGATGCCATCGAGAGTTACCTGGTAGTCGCCCAGCCGCTTGCGGTACCCGCCGTAGACCCTGTATACCCGCAATTCGTGAAGGTCGTCAGCCCATAGTCAGTCCGACGTTGCTGAGCAGAAAGCTCGTTGAGGGCGAGTATGAAATGACGTGACGCACCAGATATCTGTACAGCCCGGCGCGTCGCCAAGCAGTCAAATTTAGCGCGTGGTCCACTTCTCCTAGAAGCCGGAGACGAAGCTAACGACGGAGCGCACCTGTACCCCACCACGAGAACGCGAGGCTCGCGCCCTCGAACTCGGTATGGTTGGTGGCATGATAGCTTGCGTATGTGTAATTCAACTATGGTCCCGGGCCGGAAGGTATGCGTGCGCAGAGTTTAAGAGTTTCGGTGCACGGTTCGTGGGTAGAACCAAGGTTGGAATAGAAGTGAGCAACAGGTCACTGAGGTGAAGTGGTCGTTAACTCACCAGATCGTGGTCGCTTTGGTTGCCCTCGAACCAGGCGTCGCGAGGGATGTAAGAAAGGAGCGGACTGACGTGCGAGACGTTGGTGTTGGTCGGCATCCTGCCGGAGCTCGCCACGAGGACTCGGCCAGCGGAAGTCGATCGTTGGCGGCCTATATGTATGTCCCTGTAGAGCGGGCGGGTGGTGGAGGAGACAGTATGGGCGAAGATGAAGGCGAGAACAGGGGGAGCAGGGCCTCGGGAACATCAGGTTGCATGAGAAGGCCCCCGTGACGAAGGGGCTTCCAAGAAGATGACCACAGCATTGGAGGGACGGTGGCAGCGCAGGATCATGAATCGTGCTCGCGAGATCACTGTGTAGACATTGGCTCCGTCAGAGGTGCATCAGTCCGTACGACAAAACTTACTTGGAATGGACGTGACGTCTTGCGAACACTCAAACTCCGTATGGAAGCGCGCGAGTCTGCGTTCCTGCTGTCGGCCGGAAATCTTACCCACCGGAGTAGGATGGATAGCTCTGGACCACAGATGAGATGTATGCCAGTGCGGTCTGGTGCAGCCAGGATGCAGCCGTGCGTGCATTGCGACTCGGGACGCGTCTGAAGTGTGGCTGATGACAACCGTCCTCTGGCACAGGCAGTGTGTCATGAGAACACATCGAAGCTTACTCGCCGACCTGTCTCCCACGCGCGAGTGTGGATACAGCATCAAGTCGATGCTATGAATACTCAAGTCCGAGCAATCTTCCTGCCCAAAATAGAGCGAAGCGCGACGAGAGCGTGATTATGCCTCTGCCAAGGGCTGATGTAGCGTCCTATGGCTCGCGCAGTACTCAGTGAAGCAGTAAAATGCACAAGTAGGATTGTACGTTACTTTCAAAGTTCGATCCGAACACGACTCGTATACTGGCTCCAGTAGGATCTGGGCGGTTTGTGCCTGAATCTAGCACTGTTCAGCACCGCCATCGCCCTGACAGTGACCCAGAGTGCGCTACTCACCACTGCCGCATCCTCATCCTATAGAGTGCGATACTCCTCATACCATAGCGGCGGGTACCTTCAAGATAGTGTGTTACAGCGAGAGGCATCATCACGTTTCGCACCATTCGCACCATGCGATGAACCCTGTGCTAGGACAAAAACATGATAGAATCGCAAAGCGATAACCAGGGTCAGGCCCGGGGCTCATGTGCGTCAGACGAGTTGAGTTTGGTGATTAAGTTCAATGGCTACTCGAGCGCGCAAAGAACGACAGACGGTGGACGCAATCATACTTAGGCAGAGCCAATGATCTGATACGAAGTTTAGATGGACGTTCAGTATCGCGTTTACCAGAACTGACTTACTATTCTCGAAGGGGCACCCCTACTAACCGAGTCCGTCCAATTGACACTGTTTGCAGCAAGCTCTGGAAAGTACCAAGTTCAACGCGGATAGAATTTGAGCGCGTTTCTATGGACCTGTTAGTGTCACGAGAGCACGTTAAAAGAACCGGTGATGAGTTGTTGGATGATGGAGTATCCGCCGCCTCACCTTGAGAAAATAACGTTGACGTCCGCGTTGCAATAGGCCTAGGGTGAGTCAAGCAGAAGTCAAGGTCGCGATATCATCGTGCGACATTGTAGTCTGAAGCAAAGGGAATATCATCAGTGATCACACATCGCATATTGACAATGATGCGGCTGTTGTGCAGTCATTTCAAGCCAACTTCAGTTGTAGCAAACCTAGCAGTACTATAGCCTTATAGTACTATAGTCCACCGAAGAGCTGCAAAGTTTGCTACGCGCGTGGTGAGTTACATTGAAGGATCGTGTACTGTCAGTTTCAGCCAAGCTCGAGCAAGGAAGGAGGACTTGGAGGGACTTACGAAAACAATAACACGCATGTCGTGTGAGTAAGTAATAGTACGCGTCATGGCCGAGTTGGAGAAGCCGAGTCCGAGTGCTTTATGGGCGCTCGCAAGATGTCGTAACCTTATCTGAGCATGCAACGTCGAAGGGTTCCAATTCGAGGAGTCGACATGAACTTCCAGTCGGACTAGAGCAAGCACCTATACTCTCCTCTTCATGGCACCAGCATCATGCGAGAGCTCGTGCGTGGAGGAACAAGGATGATCGATGAATCTTGAGATACTTAGTATGGTAACCCAAGCGCTCACTGGACTCGAAAGTTACAGAGAGATATCTAGAGCGTGTTACAGGTTGCAGTAACTTTAAGCATACGAAGTTGCGTGGTCATGCGATTACGAAAGATCGAGTGCAGCCCAGACTATACACCGACTATGTACACTACTTTCGCGTCACGCCCGCAGACACATGGGCACAAACAAGACCCGACAAAGCGGCAGCGCTACGAGCAAGCTCTAGATGGAGGTCAGTAGAGTAGGAAATAAGAGAGTAAGAGCTGTATGCACTATACGGCGTCGTAAATAATATGGATGGGTAGCGAGCGAGAACGCGACAGGCCAACGAAAGGTAGACTACGATATGTACAGAGGGAAGAACGATGAATGCGACAGTGTCGCAAAGCATACCATGAGAAATAAGGGCTCCGAGTCGCGGACAGAACACATCAACACGGAGTTGCAGTTCATTAGGCGCGATTCCCGCTGATTTCGTAGAGGGTGCTGGCGAAGGGCCGAGGTATGGACCCCGCTAGGAGTCTGGAGGTATATCGACATCCATGCATGGTGTGGGCCTGCGTGACATGATGTATCGAGGAGGAAGTTGACACGCATCACGACACATAGCCCACGAACTCAAACTGCGGCTGCCCGCCCGCAGTCGGGTTCGGCCAGACCCGCCAGCGCGCGCCGGAGAGGAAGGTGACGTCGTGCAGCACGGGGCACGTCTTGCTCCAGAGCGCAAGGTGCGCGCGCTCATGCACGCGCGGGAACGGGGTGTCCGTCGTCGACGGCCGCGCGCTGGCCGGCGCGGGCGGCGTCCCGGGCCCGCGGCCAGACAGGTACCCGGACGAGTAAGAGCACACAGACGTGCGTCGGTTCACCGTCGGGGTCAGCGGCGGGGACGCTGGGGGGAGCGGGAACTCGAGCAGGGGCGACGTCGGGTGCGGCGGCGGCGAGTCGCGGTGGAGGGCGAAGGTGCGGAGCACGCGGAACCGCGCGAGCATGCCGACGATGAGCTTGTACAGGATCTGTGTGCGCCACAGGGCGGGGGGAGGGTGACAGGCGTCAGGCACGCTCTCACAGGGATGGGAAGCACCGGCGCGGGAACTCACCTCGTCGTCGAGCACCCAGTGCACCTCGAGCGTTTCGATGAAGTCGCCCAGCTCCGCGCCCGCGGACATGACGACGCGCTCGAGTGTCCGCTGGTCGATCTTCTTCGACGCGGGCTTGATCGTGAGCGCGCGGAGGGTGGCGCGAGCCGAAGCGAGCGCGGACATGAGCGCGGAGGGGCGCAGGCCGTCGTAGAGGGTCTGGTGGATGGGGAGCCTGATGCGCTCGAGAGGCCGCCCCGGGACAAGTGCGGCTGCTATAGATACAGGACCGTCGAACCGCCGCAAGTGGGGGGCGATGGTCAGCGGGAAGGGCGAGCTAGAGACATGAGAGGGGGCATCAGATGAGTCGTGCGGGGTATCAGACGTGCGTGGGGTATGCGCGTGCGGGGAGACACTACTATTAACAGACGGGGGCGGTGGTGCGGGGAGCGAGGGCAGGACGAGCGAGGGAAGTGAGAGCGAGAGCAGAGAGGGGTGGTTGCCGAGCCAGGAGAAGAGTGCGTGGTAATCGTCCGGAGATATGCTTTCGCATGTGAGCGTGAGATGCCGCAAGGAGAACGTGGCATGGCGGACGAGACGGTGGTCAAAACGAGGTAGCGTGAGCGTATGCAGCTGGTCCATGTTCGTGAGCGCGATGGCAAACGTGACCATGTCAGGCCCGACTGTTGGGTCGCCACCCGCTGGTGGAGGGAGGACGCGACATGCAAATGAGTGTACGAGGGACGCGATGGGTCTTCGGGAGGCGAGAGAGGTGATGCATTGCTCGATCCGCTCGTCGTCGACGTTGCGGAGGTCGAGGTCGTCATACAGTTCTCGTAGAGCAGCTTGTGAGAACGATCTCGATACTCGGGCAAGCGCAATGAGGTCTGGACGAGAAGCAAAGGAAAAGACGAACGAGAGAAGGTCTTGGGATACCCGTTCGAGTGTGGGCTTCTTGGGCTCTGGCGTGACCCGCAACCATGCAGCGGGCGAGGAGACAGGGGATGCTGGGAGACTGATACTCCGCTTGCGGACGTTCAGGAAGTCCTCCCTCTCGCCGAGTTCGCTCGCTCTTCGGCCCAAGCCCGCGGGCATGCGGATGTCGAGAGACGGGGCCGGTGACGGCGAGCGACTCCGCCAATACGTCAGCGGACTTGCGACGTTTGAGACGGGTGCATGTGTGGAAGTGGGTGGGTGGGATCTTGTCAGCTTCGCGGCGAGCTTGTTGAGCGAGGAGGGGAAGCGTATTCGAACGGAGGGGGCCTTCTCGACGGAATAGATGGACCCGGGGCCGCTCTTGCGAGGGAAGTTGACGGAGTCTTGGAGGGGCGGGTTGCCGCGTCGGCGTGAAAGGAACGACATCGCAGTCAAATGTGTGTTGAACGTCGAATGTTGCAAGACATATACAGCGAGCAAGAGCAAGACAGAGCGGCAGGATCGTGGTGGTGGGTGTGAAGCTGGACCGGCCAGTTCTGGTGGCCTGTGAATGGTTTGCAGTCGCGAGAAGCGACGGCAAGGCGGGTCGCCCACAAGCGTCTTCCGTCGCCACCGCTCGTCTGTGGCGTCCTCGATCACCAGGTCCACATTCCTCCGACTCGGCCTAGGACAGTCCGCTATTTCTTTTTCTAGACGTTGCCTTATGTCGACTCTTCCTAACTCTTCCTCCTCCTTTTTCGTTTCTTCCGACGGTCGATAGAGCTGCCATCCACATTCTGAGTGTTCCGACTGCAACCATCTTATGCATAACGTCAATTACTGTAACTCCATCAGCTTAGTCCTTACGGAGCTAAACCCTAGATCCGTGACGGAATCATATTTCCCCGGTGCCTGCGCACGCCTCAGGAGGCCAGGTAAACAAATAGACCGACTTACCGTCGACTAGAACATCGACTGAAGCTTGCAGGTGCAGACCAAGCCTTGTTTGGCCTTGATCAGGCTGCCAGCGGCAGATGAACAGCAGAGTACGCGGGCACGCGTACCGGACGTACCACTGTTTGATACCTGGGTCTTCCGTATTTTCATCAAAGCAGACTCCTAGGTATGTAGTTAGTCGCATACCAACTTCTGGCGACTTGTGTGAGTGTTTGATCCGAACGCCATGGACGTATGCGTAGAAGTTAAGTGTTTCGAAGGGATGCATATGCCGAGGCCTGAGTCTGTGCACAAATGTTTTATCAAGTTGGCCATCTCGGCCCTGGGCTAACTGGCAAATAACCATGCAGAAAACGTATACGTAGAGTACTAACTCGATCTGAAAGTTTTTGGGCACCGGCCTGAGGTTCAGTGACTTACTTGTGTGGCGAACGAGTATGAGTTGCAGGCAGCTGATAGCGTTTGGTTATAAGCCTCCTATAATAAAGCAGCTCTAACCTCGCAGTATACTACCAGAGAACTCTATGGCTATGTAAAATAGTTCAAGTCACTGGTGTGCAGATCCTTCGGAGAATCGGACGTGCTCAGAGCGAGTACCGTCTCGGTCACCGTGCCGACGGCCACGTGTCTTATCAGATAAGACAGTTAGATAAGCCATTATCAATCTGCTGCGGTTATTTCGAGGACTCCACATCTTCTTAACCCCAGAGAGTTTGGTGTCTCCCGCGGCGTGCTCTGTGGTCTGATAAATCGTCTGGTATACAGCGAAGCATTTCAAAGAAGAGTGGTCACCAGTCGACAGCGGGCGAAGTCAATTGTCAATCCATTCATCACGGTCACGTGGAAGACATAACGCGTTCTAATGAATCTGAGCGCGTTCTCCCGCGCGTCCATTCGAGTACTGAACGCGACATTAGATCTCTTCATTAGACATTTAACAATATTGACATCTCAGCTCACAGTTTGGAGCATGGTTATATGTTCAAGAACATGGCAGAACTGGTGGAAGGCACGTACCTGGCGATTCAATATTCAACTTAGGCCCAGGATATTCGAGTTGAATGACGCTGTTTGGGGACAACCCGTGGAAGATGACACATATATGTGCTCAGCGAAGTCATGGCCAAGCATTTCTGCCGGAATCTATGTGAAACGGTTCACCAATGTCCCCATTAACAATGCGTTTGTTATAGAATATGACCGGAACCCGTTGTTCATATGTAGATGGCCTTGAACCTGGCATGCCTGTTCGTCGCAGCTTCTTCCTCCGAGCCCCAACATTAGTCGGGTCGTGATCAGATGAATATTTACTGTATCGGTACCGCTACGTACCACTGTACTGTTCCATCTCGGAAGGGTTCGGCGGGGCCGTCGGGCGCGCGACCGACCTCGACCGCCTCATGGCTGGGTAAGATGCGATGATCCGGCAGATGACGTTATACTGATACTACTAGTATCGACCCATTTCCTGGCCAAGCAGCGTCCACTGCATGTTGGACCTGAATATTCTCCCGCATATTCAGGGATTACTCTGACTTCATCGCCAGATATTCTCCATATATTCCTAGCTGGATATGATTCAGATAATCCCCACTTTATATACGCGCATAGACGCCGCTGTCGCTCCATAAAAGGAATTGACTCAACCAGTGTGTCAATTCCTTTTATGGTGTCTGAAGCTTGTACTGCAGCGCTGTGCGCGACTAGCACCTACACCGTTACCATTCGCCGCATTCCTCCCCGCGGCCAGTTTATGCATTATTCTTCATACCATCCATATCAAATCCACTGCCTGTGCATATACAGTCTCAAACCAGCGCATACACACACCATGATCGACCTCGGCTCCCGCCGCTCCCGACGCTATCTATGCCCCTGCACAGAGTGCCTCAACTCTCCCGACTGCATGCAAACCCGGAAGACCATCAAGGACCACCGAAAGCGGGATGAAGCACGAGGGAGGATGCGGGCAATGCACGGAGTTGGAGAGGTTCAGCCTCGGCAGTGGAGTCCACGCAGCTTCGAAGCCCGCCGAGTCTCAGGACGATCTCGCCGTCCTTCTCTGCAAGCTCTGGCTGGTCCTTTGCCAACTGGTACGCACTCTGCTATGTCTGGTCTGGATCCCCTTCCTGCAATGGACTTGGACTTGGACGACAACAGTCAAGACTTCGAGATCGATTTCGGGCACGATGTGCCCTCTCCTGCTCTCTCTCGACACTCAAGCCTGAGCCGGACCCCCTCTCTGGAGCACATGCATGATATCTCCTCTGACCTAGACGATGATCTTGCTGGACCCTCTAGTCAGCATCAAGATGCCGGACTCGAAGATACAGACAAGGACAGCGACGATGAAGACGGTATCGAGGTCCAAGAAGACGATCCGTTGTATGCGCGGGTAGAAGATCTCTTCTCCCAGGCCCCACCAGCACATGCATCACCCCTTCAAGTTGACACACTTCCTCCGGCCTTCAATGAAGACCCGCTCATCCGTCTAGAGTACATCCGAGCGTTCGCCGCCGCTGCCTTCAGTGGTGCAACACACGATGTTGCAAATGCTATGCTTGAATCTGGACACCACACACTCTCGTCTCTCTCTCGACGGCTGGGCTATGAGTTCCCGGGGCTAGACGGCATGGCCCGAACACTTCGTACAGCTGAAAAGCGGCTTGGTCTAGATCCTGACGACTACATCGTGTACTACTTCCACTGTAACTTGTGCTGGTTTCGCCATCATCCATCTGAGCTCTACGAACTCTCTGGGAAGACGTGTACTCAGCCTGGCTGCACCGGCGAGCGCTATAAGATCAAGACTATGACAGACGGCCACAAGCAACGAATTCCGCTCCGGATCCTGCCGACGCTCCCACTTACGACAGCCATCCAATGGACATTGCTTCGTCCTGGCAAGATTGAACAGCTCAATCAGTGGCGAAAGGATGGCGACGAACCGGGCCCAGCTGCACCTCTTGCCGAAGAGGACTGGCCAGGTGCCAATGACCCAGGCTTCCGTATGTATGATATGACCGACGGATGGGGGTGGCGCGCCGTACAAGCAGGTCTGCAGCGCCGTCGTGGAGGACCATGGACAGTAGAAGATGTCGCTGTGAATGAGCTGCGACAGCGATTCGTCTCCCTGCCCCTTGGGCTCATCCTTCAAATCAATGTCGACTGGTACGTTTTGAATCATACAACTTGAATGCTGCTGCTGCCTAACCTCTCTTCACAGGTTTCGAGCGTACAAGCGCGGCAAGTATTCAGTAGGAGCAATATATGGATCAATCTGCAATAATCCTCGTTCAAAACGCTTTCTACGCGAGGAGACCTTCCTTCTCGCGATCATTCCCGGTCCAGAGGAGCCATCCCTTGAGCAGCTCAACTATGTACTCGAAGTTTTCGTGAGCGAAGCAGAGCTCCTGTACAGAGGTGCGTACAACAATATACAGTATACTAGTACGACCCAGCTAATGGGTCTGGGTCTCAGGTGTGCCTATGCGTGTCCCAGATAAGGACGAGCCTCAGCCGGTGAATGTGTTCGTCAATATCCTTTGTTGTGATCTTCCTGGCGGAAGGAAAACGTCCGGTTTGCGCAGCCATAGCTGCAATGACTTCATGTGCCACGTCTGCAAAAAGACGGTGAACAGCCTTGTCGATCACGAATGTTATGATGAGAATAGTACGTATATTCCTAGATGTTATAACACTTGCCAACTAACTACATTGTCTCTTGACTATGTAGCGTTCGAATACCGGGACGATTGGCGATATCTGAAGTACGCATTCAAAGCCAGGTTTGCAGACGAGGCGACCCGGAAAGAGATCGCCGAGCGACGTGGGATTCGTTGGTCGGCCCTCAATATTCTCCCGGGTTGGCTGCCGGGCCGTGACACCCCTCCAGACTTCATGCACGCAGCATACCTCGGTAGAGTCATAGCACATCTAAGTTAATCAAGGTGGTATCACTTACCCGCTGCCGCAGGAGAAACGAAGCATGTTGTCCAAGGTATACTGATCGCCGGTGCAATGTTTACAAAGCGGAGCCGCAAAGACGAGCCCTTAAAGCGCTTGGAGAAATTCTTGGAGACGGTATGGATGCCGGTCATGTACACGCGTGCACCGGTGAACGTAAGTGAATTAGTGACCTTACTTGATATTGTCGCTACTTATTATGTGTTATCTCCAGTTGTTGACAGGTGCGACCGGGAAGGCTGATCAATGGCGGACTATGGCAGCCCTGCTACCTGTCGCTCTTTACGAGAGTTGGCGTGATGATCGCGCCATACCGAACATTGACGCACCCCGCCCGCGAGCACAAGAGAAGAAGAAGAAAGCTAATGCCCAACGCATCGCTAACCTTGTCGAAACTCGCCGCCGAGCGCACGCCGCAGCTCATGGAGACCTCACTGCCGAGCTTGAGGAGGATCCTACGGCTGGTATGGACCGCAATTATCTCCGACAGTATCAGACCATCCTGCTCTGGTGTGTCGCGATGCGGATCTGGGGCTCAGAATCAATCACGAAGGAAGAAGCTATCCGTGCTCACGATTGTCACGCGCAAGCGTGTCAATGCTGGGCACGGATGGCCGCCCATCTGACACCCTACTTCCATCTACTCATGCATCTCGTCGTCTGGATACTTATTCTGGGGCCGATCTATGGCTGGTGGGCTTTTCCTTACGAGCGCTGTAACGGAGCGCTCTCGAAGGTGCACCATAATGGGCGGCCAGGGGAGTTAGAGGCAACAATGATGAGAAGCTGGACTAAGCTCCATTTAATGCATAATCTGGTGAGCCTTCGGATCACTGAGTACAACGACTGCTCTTGATGGTATTTACGTGCGTGTCTTACAGATCATTCAACTGGAGCACCTGGGCGAAAACCAAACCGACGAGGACCGGGAGGCCATCAAGGTTCTTCGCAAGTGTCTCGACAGTCACAAGAAAGCCGGCAAGGAACGAGGATCACTGCTTACAATGCTCGCAGCGATGTCTGCTTCTGCTGATTCAACCGGCGGTGCGTACTAACAGATGCGGTCCGTTCCATGCTATCTGCATGCTCACGTTCAAGTTTCACGTCATGTACTACTAATAGATCATATCCGCTTTCCAAGACACTCTCAGCGCATCAACCTGAAGCCGAGCGGCCTTTACGACATGGTTTTTCTCCATCTCCGACCTCTATGGCATGGGCGGATCACGTTGATCCCCGATACTGCTTCCGCAGACGTTGAAGGCTCGGCCTTTGTTGGAATGTTCGTAGAGTCGTACTCTCACATCATTATTGCAGGTCGCCGGTACGGTGCATCCACAGCGCACCGTGGGGTGGGCTGCCGCTATGCCTACATCAACGAGCGACAAGCTGTTGACATCATCAAACTTCTACGTGTTACGCACATATGCTCGGTTACTGGACAGACCCTGGTCGCAAATTTAGCCATCGTTCGTCCGTTCATCAGAAGCAGTCATCATGGTGATCTACCATGGGCGTCGCGGTGAGTCAAGTCTGATCTAACTATATTGGTGCTGGCCTGGGCGTAACTAAGCTACTTTATCTAGCTCAGCCGACTTAGGTATTGACACATGGAAAGGGCAAATACTTGGCGACATCGTTGTAGTGAATATGACGCAACTGTCTGGCCATTTCGCTCTCTGTTCAGCAACTCATCGTGCTAAGAAAGTATGGGTCACGGTGTCGTTATGCCGAGTACGCCTTTCTATTCTATTAATCTCGGAATTGCGGCACATGCACAAGTACTCATATACTAGTCAATCGCGCGCGTACTGACGGGTTGATAGGAGTCTCAAGAACCCGATCGCATTGATGGCGAGGACGAAGACACATAAACGTAGCAATATTGGTCAACACATGTTATTCGCACAGCCTATCAAGAAATTCAGCGACTTCCTCCTGATGGGGCCGGGTCAGTAGAAATAATTGTCGTCCACATCACTGTCCAATCGCGTGACCCTCTGCTTCCCCTTCCACCGTAGGCTCCCACCGACCTGCCAATCTTCATCCTCCCCCGTACTCTGCCCACCCGAGCCCTCGCCACCCGAGCCCTCGTTACCGCCCTCGCCAGAGTCGCCACCCGAGCCCTCGTTACCACCCTCACCACCTGAGTCTCCGTGCCCGCCCTCATCCCACTCACCCCCCTCGCCCCCGGCTTGCCCGCCCAATCCTAGGCCTTCTTGCTCGTGTCCACCTTCTCCTGCACCACCGATCCCGTTGAATCCAGCAGCTATGCCAGGCGCCGGGGAGAACACTCGACCACCGTCAACGAGATACTTGTGGTTGTCATAGGGCCGTCCATGGATCCAGTGAGACAGCCACGTTGGTTCAACTTGAGCTCTTTTGATCCACGAGGTCTTACCCGTCTTGATGATAGGCAGCTTCGTGTCCGCAAAAGACTTCGAAAAGCCGCGCGTTCGCTCACGGTGTGTGTTGCCTCGTTTGCTCGACCTGTTCCGGGTGCGGTTCTGCTCAACGATGCGGTCTAGATGGGCAATGATGTTGCTCGCCTGCTCGGCATGCATGATAGAGGTGAGTCAGCGATGAGAGCAAGTGTATGCCAGCCACGTACCTCCTCGTTGCGCCACGCCGGTGCTCGCGCCTTCCACACGGTCTTTGACTTCCGCTTCCCTTCATCATCTGTTCCTGGATCCAGCACTCCATTGTCGTCCTCGTTCGCAGACTCGTCGGTTGATGTGTACCGCCAGTCAAACATATAGTTGTACTGTGAGTCTGCTGCGCCCGGAACTTGTGCGCGGACCTCTGATCGAGCTGTAGCCTTCTACAGATGTCGGTTGTTGCACAAGTTAGCATTCAACACAAATAGCAATACACAACAGTACGCACTGCACGTTTTCGTCCAACCAACTTCGCATCAGCCTTTTTATCTTCGGCTGACTTCTCACTCTTCTTCGCCCGCCAGGTCTTGGTGACCCCACGCCACCACGCCTGAATCAGCCGGTAGATTGTAGCCGAGGACAGCCCCGCGATCTTCTCTTTGGAGAACGTTGAGTACTTATATCCTTCTTTCTGGATCCGGTTAGTCACATCTATCAACCACCCTTCTGAGTTCTGGCTCCACGACGCTTCCCACTTCGGATGCAGCCTGCGCTTTTTGTAGATCTCGCCACCGACTTCGATGTCTACCATCACCCAGTACTCACTGCCTTCTAGCGGTTCAGGCAGGTTCTCGAAGTTGGTCACATCCATGAAGGACCTGAGGCACGCACGGACAGCGTCCTGGAAAGATTGCACGGGTGAGTACTTGCAATGAGGACACTTCTACCACGAACGCTCACCGCAGCGGCATTGTTACGTTTTTTCTTCTCCTCCCCGGCTTCTCCCTCATCATCCCCATCATTCTCGCAGTCTTCCAACACATCACACCGCTTCTCTAACACAGCAACACGTTCGAAAACTGCCTCAAGTCTAGTATCGAGCATCTTCATCTTCTCTTCGACGGTTTCGGCAGCATGCGTTGCGGATTCAGCCATATCGATGACGGACTCAACCTCTGCTTTGAGAGTCTGTATGTCGGTGTCGTGGGTATACAAGGTGCGTTTGACTTGTTTGACCTTGTCTGTGAGCATCTCAACAGTGTTGCGCAGCGTGGAGATATCTTGGGAAATTGCTTTTGCCGACACCCTTCCCTGAGCCGGAGCCGTGCCTGTAAATATTGGACGATCAGGCTCTGATCCAGACATCCAGGAACATCAACTCACCACTCGCTGTAGTAGTCGGCGCTGTTGTCGACGTCTCCGACACCCCTCCTCCCGCACGATTCTGCATCCTTCTAGCTGCCTGCGCAAACCCGCTCCCTCCTGCATCCGGACGCACACTGCCAGGTTTCGACGGTTGCACTATGGTGTTGGCCGGGTGTGGATGAGAACGAGGGGGGGGGCTTGATCCGACGGCGGTCGGGCTCGAGGCTTGACCAAGTGGGGCTGACTGTGCCGTGCCAGTGCCCTGTGCGGGGCCAGCCTCTCCGAGGCCACTGGCCTGAAGGCGAGCTCGTTTTGCAGGTCCTGATATACCCGGTGAGTCACCCCTGGTACTCTCTTCTCCGAGTCCGAGTCCCGCACCGTCTGACTGGTCATTCTTAGTCTTGCGTTTCGATGCCGGCGCCTTGTGCGGCTTGCCAGCAGACTGGTCGTCGGCCATCCTGGCACTGGTACTGGGCGGGGGAAGCAGATGAAAAAGGACGACTCCAAGCTGGTCACCCCTCGACTCCGACTTGGAGCACCACACGGACATTGACACCCCGCCCTCAACAGATCGTCAGCAAGACGGGTTTGTCCAATGACAGTAACTCCGCTGCAGGCCCAGCCTCCTGTCCCGACGTGTTCGAGGAGAGGAAATACTTTGCCAACTTGGACTACGGCTGTGACAGCGGCGGCGCTCTGCCACCATCTTGCAGCACCCTCATCTGTTCAGCGGCCCACAGCCTGAGGGTGCGACTGTTCTTCTTCACACATTATACCACTGTTGTAGCACTGTCTAAGGTCAATACAGGCCATGTTTGACGTTCGTATTGCGCTACAATGCGTAGTATAGGGACGATGTGCAATATAGTGCTGCTGGTAGCGAGCGCTGAGCGGCGGTCCCGTGTATTTGATAAAAGCGCCGGAAGAATATGTGAGGGATATGCGAGCCTTATTGAAACTTCTCCTCAGATATTCCCCACATCCGGCTGGCGAATATCTTGTGTCTATTTGGCGAGCATCTGGCATACTCTCGGGATATTCTCGTAGAATATCCCAGTCGATGTGCAGTGGTCGCGATTGGGCTTCGGACAGAAGCTTCACTGAGGTGACTGACGGCAGACTGACTCCTCGGGAGTCTGGGCGCCACGCGTATGTCGCGTCGTAAGCAGGACACGTGAGCGGAACAAATAGGGCCAAAGAACGCGCCTGGGGCTACAAATTGTGGAGGACGCGACCGCGTCTCGTCCAGACTCGTCCCATCCACTTATCTCGGCGCCCCACTCTACCTGGTCTTTTCGCCCTCCCCTCTCAAAATGGTCGCCATCGTCCAAAAGCCTGCTCCCGCCTTCAAGGCCACTGCTGTCGTCGACGGCCTCTTCCAGGACATTTCTCTGCAGGACTACCTCGGCCAGTGGTGCGTTGTCGTAGACCTCACGCTCATCTCTCGGACAGACGACTTACTCTCCTCGTCTACCACGTAGGGTGGTCCTGTTTTTCTACCCGCTGTACGTGCCATCTGCTGAAGATATTCATGTGTCCTTCGAGTCTGACCTGTTTGTATCACCAAGGGATTTTACCTTCGTCTGCCCGACCGAAATCCTGGCCTTCAACGATGCCCTCCCGCAGTTCAAGGCCATCAACACCGTTCTCCTCGGTGCGTCAATCATAGATACATTCTTTTTCCCGTCTCATCCCTCCTGGTCCTCTACAGGCTGCTCGACCGACTCCCACTACTCCCATCTCGCTTGGGCCACACAGCCCCGGAAGCAGGGCGGACTTGGCCCGGACCTTAAGCTCCCGCTGATTACTGACAAGAACATGTCGATCGCGCGTGACTACGGCGTTCTCATCGAGGAAGAGGGCATCGCCCTCCGTGGTCTTTTCCTCATCGACCCCAAGGGTACCCTCAGGTCTGTTCGGTCCCAGCGCCTCGTCTGCAGTCATGGTCTGACAGGTTGTACTCGTTTCCAGGCAGATTACTGTCAACGACCTCCCGGTTGGCCGCTCTGTTGACGAGACTATCCGTCTTGTCAAGGCGTTCCAGTTCACTGTACGTCACCTTAGTCCTCAGTTTGATGCACTTCGGTACTCACTAGTCGTCCGCCTCTCACCATCTAGGACGAGCACGGCGAGGTCTGCCCCGCAAACTGGAGCGAAGGTGGGAAGACGATGAAGGCGGACCCCAAGGGTTCGCTCGAGTACTTCTCCACCGTCGACGCCGACGGCGCAAACGGGAATGTGAGCAAGAAGCGTGCCCGTCATGACTGATGTCCTCTCCCGTGTATTCTGATCATGCCCCTCCCTCTCCATGTTAGCTGTCGCACTGACGGCCGGCTGGGAGGGTCTGATCTGATTCACACTACGCCGAGCCTGTCCCCCGCGTCGTCGTCAGATCGTGCCCCTCCTCCCTCTGATCTAGTGTGCATCTCCGTGGTCTCGCTTCATTTCATCTCTCCACGTTTTGGCACGCCCCCACTCATAGATCTTAGAGAGTGAAGTTTCTTGTTGTTCGATAGATAGATAGACTAGACGGGGACCCCTGGCAACCTTCGTAGTATATGCTTTGTTCCCGGTGTAGAGTAATGTCTACTTACAGCCTCTTGCCAGTCGGTACTAGTTGCGCGGGTGCGGTGGGAGGTGGTGGAGGTGGTGGAGATCGTCGTGTTGCAGACCTAGCTACTGCTAATTGACCCCCTGCTCTTGGTGATACACCCAACCTGTGTGCGACTGCTTCTGTCTCCCTTGCCCCGCCTGGTGGTTAGCCTCGGTGCGATGTCGAGCTTTTTTTGATGCGCAGAGTCGGAACTTGGCACAATCTTGTCCCGTCCTCCGCTCCTCACATACGCGTACGGCGGAGCTCAGCCGATCTCGTGCTCGGCGAGCAGCTAGACAGGGCCAGGCTCAGTTCATGTCCTCCCCATCCCCTACGAGAAAGATCAGACGCACCATATTCGGGATCCCATTCGAGATCGGATACACATGGCTGCAGTTCGGGCACACCATTGCGCCCTCCTCGACGTGGATCTGGCCGCACGCATGCACGCGGTCAGAGCTCGCAGCACGGGAGACGGGGGGCGCGAACGGGGGTGGGGCCGGGGGAGGGGGGAGAGGGGAACGGGGACGCACCTCGAGCAGGACGTGGTGCAGCTTCTGGAGGAAGTCGTCGTCGAGCATCTCCGGCTGCTCCGCGGGGAGGGACGTGTCCCCGAGCTGCGTGGACGGTACTAGTGAGCACAGCGTACGCGTACGTGCCCGACGCACGCCTTCGCCGCCTTTGCGTCCCGCGATCGGCTCGCACCCCGGACCTATGGGGAACGCGGCCTCGGGGAACGCCGTGCAGCCCGTCGTCGCAGCGCAGGCGGCCGCGAGCGTGCGGGAAGAGCAGACACTGGGCACGGAGAGCTGAGACGCACCTGGCGCGCGGCGTCGACGAGGGCGGGCCACTCGAGACGAGGGAGGAAGCCGCGGATGAAGTCGGCGTTGAAGTCGGCGTCGCGGAGCTCGACGGACGCGTCCTGAAAGCGCAGCGGGAAGTTGTTCGCCGTGCAGCCCTTTGCGTGGCACGCGAGCAGGTTGTGCGTGATCAGCCGGACCATGGGCAGAGAGGGAGCAGGAAACGGAGCAGGGGCAGGGGGAGCGGGGGACGGTGAGCAGCAGAATCCAGATTGATTCAAATTGAATTTGCAGATGATCACTGCATCGGGAAGCTTAAGCGCCCTCTGCCGCTACCACGTTCCACGCTCTTAGCCTCGGACGACACAGCAACTCAGTGACGACGCGCAATATAACAACGAGATGGATCAGAACGACGGGTCGAGAAAATATATTTAAACAGAGGTGCAGAGCGACGTCGAGAAGGCGAGGCGCTCAAAGACAATATGGCCGAATTCGAGTGGTTAGACTTATAGAAGTTGAACTCAGGCAACAGTTTCGGACGCTCATCTAATCTGTTTCGCTGTTATGGTTACAGTCGAAACAGCATATGAAGTCTGTGCCAAAGCTGACCAGCGGGTATCTGATGGCGTCCGCTCAATACTGACACTCTTGATGCCGCCTCCGACAGGGTACGCGAGCCTTTTCGCCCCATAGTCCGATATGCGGCCATGACCCGGCGAAACGGACCTCGACGTCCTCGAAGCTCGAGCGTCAGTATCTTCCCTCTCCATCTAGTACAGCGTCTTGACCGCAGGGAAGGAGCCTGAGAGCCTGGTGTACGCGTAGTCGCGCTTGAAGGGGTCGTCGAGCGCGTCGAGCTTGTCCCATTGGTTCCGGAGGAAGTGGACTCGAATATTGGGTCATAGAGTGCGGCGAGGAACTGGGCATGATGTGCACGGGAGCTCTCTTGGAGGATGAGGGCCGTCGCGGGTGAGGGACAGGTGAGGGCCGGGAGTAGCTCTCTGCCGACTCAGATAGTAGGCAGCTCGAGCTGCAGGCTGGCGAGGATAGACACCAGGAAGACGGTGCCAGTAACATCTCTTAGCTCGCACTCGGCGTGCGAGAGTCGACCGGGGACGTAACGCACCCCCGGTACGTAGCTCACGCCTGTGACAGCGGGTGCCGCTGCGAAGGGGAGGGAGTGTGGGATGTTGTCGAGTAAGACGCTTCTCAAGCAGACGAGCTCTTTCTCATCGTCGCTTTCCGATGGACCAGCTGTGAGAACGAGGGTGCCACCCGATGCTGTGAAAGTGCTCGGAAGGATGGTGCTTGGGGGGGCCACTGTGGCGGCCAAGAGCCTGTAATGCTGTCGCCAGAGTGGCGCGAGGGGCGCTGATTCAGACGATGACCACTTCTGAGGGAAAGAGCGGTGGGTAGGCTCATACCGTTACCACGAGCGTGAGCCCGGCTGAACGAAGGAGTAAGCGGAAGGTCAAAGGGAATGAAAAGCGTTTACGATGACAGATTGAACGTGCCAAAATAGTGCTCGTGAACCCGAACTCGGTCCATGCTCGTTCCGTAAAAACGGTCATGAGAGAATGCACCAGGTCATGCTTCTATCCAGGCTAACTGGTGTTGCATATCGCGTTCATCGATGACTTGCTCTTGTTGGGACACGAGGCACTCCGGAACCAGTGACCGAGTAGATATCCGGCGGTTCCGGGGTAGTATAAGGGCTTATTCCTTCCGGTGTGCAGGTAGCGCTTGAAAGGCAACAGTACATATAAGTACAGCCAGTCTCCGCAATCTGATCTGTACCGCTTCCCCCATAGCTCACAGACGATGTCTACTCAACGTCAGTGAACAGTTCCGAACCTTCACAAAGACGGAGACGACAACTGACCTGCTCTCAGCGAAAATCGGACAACTCGTGCCTCTGCAAGCGAAAGCAGACCAGAGTGTTGCACTCAAAGACTTCCTCTTGACCGGGTTCAGTCTCCTGTCTGGGGACCAGGAGCCCGAGACGCTGCAGTGGTACGCAGTCAAGTACGACACTCCCGAACCGACCTACGCCATCATCGACTCCTTCGCCGCGGAGAGCGGACGCCAGGCGCACATCAACGGCAAGGTCGCGGAGGCGTTGCTGGCCAACAGCGACGCGCTCCTCGCGCGCGGGCCAGACATTCCCGCTGGGGCGTTCGACATCCTTGCGAGCAAGGTGAAGCCGACGGGGGCGACCGATGTGAAGAAGGGGCTGGCGTATGGGTTGCGGGTGTTGATCAAGGCGAAGGAGAGCCAGGTGGAGACTGTCCGCGAGTTCCTGAAGGTTCGTGCCTTTCGTCCGACCTCTGTGAACATGAGCCGAGGCCTGGTTTTAGGGTGCCCTTCCCTTGGTCGAGGCCGAGCCCGAGACGCCTGTGTGGTATGCTATCGAGTTCCCCGGCACGAACGTCTTCGGGATTATCGACTTCTTCCCGTCTCAAGGAGGCCTTGACGCACATCTGAAGGGGAAGGTGGCCGAGGCGCTGTTTGCGAACGTTGACAGGCTTCTGGAGGGTGCCCCCGACGTAGTCAAGGTGGAGGTGCTGGCCGTGAAGATCTAGAGAAGTAATCATATCCAGCAACCAAATGTACAATACTTACCACTTAGGTGGATCCTGAGGCCTGAGGGTAAAACTGATCTCCAGAGCCCAGTGAGGGTATCTGAGGCTTTCTGTATGTCGTACTTGATGTCGAACAAACTTGTGCACCTCGTTCTCACTCTTCAGCGCACTCGAATACAGCTTCGGTCTGTCAAGCGATGTTTCTTTCCTGTTGAGAGTCGAGAACAGTGTTGTGAATGTCGATGTAGCCTCGAGGCAGCCTCGAGTCTCGAGGGAAACGATGTGGGACCCGCCACAAACAAAACAGATGCACACAGGTGGATCTTGATCCCTTCCGCGTCTAAATTTCTGTATGGCTTTGAGCGCTTGAGCACTCTGACCAGCAAACGGCTGCTCATCGTCTGCGACGTTGAGCTCTGCGAAGATGTTGGGCTCGAACATCTTCCAGGCTTGTCTCCGGACACGACCACACTCTTGGCTTGTATCTCCTGTCTCTGCTCGTCTATGGTCTATGCCAGCTCGGAGGTATGCGGCTACCGCCGCGGCGACCAAACCCACAGATTCTGCGGAGGACCCTGCTGTCAAGGAATACCCGGTGTACGAGCTCACGGAAGAGGACCACAAGCGTCTCCGCTTTCAGAGGAACATTGGGGTCTCGGCGCATATCGACTCGGGCAAGACAACGCTGACGGAACGTATCCTCTATTATACTGGACGTATCCGCGATATTCACGAGGTACGTTCCCCTGAGATGTGGCCATTTAGTCAACTATCTTCGTGACCTTCCACCTTGTTTGTCTGTTGTAGGTCCGTGGTCGTGACAATGTCGGTGCGAAGATGGACAGCATGGAGCTCGAGCGGGAGAAGGGTATCACTATCCAGAGTGCTGCTACTTTCTGTGATTGGGAGGCGTCCATGCCGGCTACATCAGACAAGGAAAAGTATGCCATTAACATTATTGATACTCCGGGTGCGTTACTCTGGTCGTCCTCTTGATTGCGCCGTCTGAACCTTCGCGGTCAGGTCACGTCGATTTCACTATCGAGGTGGAGCGCGCCTTGCGTGTTTTGGATGGTGCTATCCTTGTCCTCTGTGCCGTAGCTGGCGTACAGAGTCAAACAACTACGGTGGATCGGCAAATGCGACGTTACAGTGTCCCTCGGATATCCTTCATTAACAAAATGGATCGGTACGTCTAGACAATGGGCGGCTTGATTCATGAACGACGCTCACATACAGAACTCAAGCCCCGGTGCAAATCCATGGCGCGTCATTAACCAGATTCGCCATAAGCTGAAGATCAGTGCGGCAGCTGTGCAAGTACCTATCGGTGTGGAGGATGGTCTCCGAGGTGTTGTCGACCTCGTCCGTTGGAAGGCTATCTACAACCAGGGCGAGAAGGGCAACCAGATCGTTGAATCGGATGAGATCCCTGCTGAGGTCATGGAGTTGGCCAAGGAAAAGCGTCGCGAGCTCATCGAGCAGCTCGCGGAAGTCGACGACGAGATGGGCGAACTCCTGATCATGGATGAAGACCCTACGACGCCTCAGCTTGCGGACGCCATTCGTCGTGCGACCATCAGCTTGAAGTTCTCCCCGGTTTTCCTCGGCTCGGCGATCAAGAACACTGCTGTCCAACCTATGCTTGATGGTGTATGCGCGTACCTACCTACACCATCCGAGTCCGTAGTCACCGCCCACGACACGTCCCTCCCTGTCTCCGCACCGCCTGTCCAGCTCACGCCTGCCTCAGCCGCACCCCTAGTCGCGCTTGCGTTCAAGCTCGAGGAGGGCCGTTTCGGTCAGTTGACATACATGCGCGTATACCAAGGCACCATGCGCAAGGGTCAGTTCATTTACCACGCTCGTACCGGCAAGAAGGTCAAGGTTCCTCGTTTGGTTCGCATGCACAGCAACGAGATGGAGGTATGTCCCTTCGCATGAGATCCGTAGTCCTCGTCTCAATGTTTTGTCCAGGACATTCAAGAGATTGGTCCCGGTGAAATTTGCGCCATATTCGGCATTGATTGTGCCTCCGGCGACACCTTCACGGACGGCTCTTCCACTTTTTCTATGGTGCGTGTGCTAGCGAGGTTACACAAAAGTAATGGCTGATGGGGTTTCGTAGACCTCTATGTTTGTCCCCGAGCCCGTCATCTCGTTAGCGTTGAAGCCAGTTGGTCAAGAAACGCCCAACTTCTCTCGCGCTCTCAACCGCTTCCAGAAGGAGGACCCTACTTTCCGCGTCCACATTGACAAGGAGAGTAAGGAGGTACGTGCATCATCAGTTACTACCTTAAGCCTCTGCTGACCATCTCGCCACTGTTGCAGACCATCATCTCCGGCATGGGCGAGCTCCATCTCGAGATCTACGTCGAGCGCATGAAGCGCGAGTACAACGTCGAGTGCACCACCGGCAAGCCGCGCGTTGCCTTCCGCGAGACGATCACCCAGCGCGCGGACTTCTTCTATACGCACAAGAAGCAGTCCGGCGGTGCTGGCCAGTATGCGCGCGTGATCGGCTTCGTGGAGCCGATGGAGATGAACGAGGAGACGGGCAAGGACATCGAGTTCGTGAACCAGGTCATGGGCGGCAACATCCCCTCGAGCTACATCCCGGCCTGCGAGAAGGTGCGCATATACCTTCCTTTGTATCCCCGCGCCGTTCCGCGCTGCGCTGTAGATGCTGACGACCCGCGCGATTCGCGAATTGCAGGGCTTCTACGAGGCGCTCGAGAAGGGCTCGCTCTCGGGCAACCCCGTGTGCGGCGCGCGGCTCGTCCTCAACGACGGTCTCGCGCACTCGGTCGACTCGTCCGAGCTCGCGTTCAGACTGGCGACGATCGGTGCGTTCCGCGAGATCTACAACGCCGCAAGGCCGATCATCCTTGAGCCGATCATGAACGTCGAGGTGGTCGCGCCTTCAGAGTTCCAGAGTACGTAGCCCCCCGTCTTGCCTCACTCGCACTATGCACTACATATCAGGTTGCTGACGCCGTCCCCGCAGGTGCTGTCATCGGCGGCCTGAACCAGCGCCGCGGGACGATCGTCGACAGCGAGGTCCGCGAGGACGAGTTCACGGCGGTCGCGGAGGTCGCGCTGAACGACATGTTCGGGTACTCGAACCATCTGCGCGGCATCACGCAGGGCAAGGGCGAGTTCAGCATGGAGTACAAGACGCACCAGCCGGTGATGCCCCAGGTGCAGGCGGAGCTCGAGGCGGCGTACAAGAAGACGCTGGGCCAGCCCAAAAAGTAGACTAACTTATGATGGCTTTACACACTTAGACGTGCTATGCTCCTTATGAGCCCCCCACCCACACCCCGCTCACCTATTATGTACCACACAGACGTCTCAGCCATTGTGCTCCGTCGTCACATTGCATCTCGCTGCTCGCTCGTCGCATACACTCACATTAGGGATTTTGTATAATCACTCGTAGTCAGCTATACAGTCGCACACCATAGCAATCAATCATTGAAAACATCCATGGAGGGTCGAGGCTGCAGCCTGCAGGGATAATCTGGACACGAGTTTGCAATCCGCGCGACTCCTCCGCCGTCCATATCGTTCAAACTTCAAGCAGCTCGTTATGTTCAGCTCGTCATGTCGCTCACGCACTCCCACACGCCCTTCAGGTTCTCCTTCCACAGCGTGACCTTGCCGTCGCCACAGCTGACCGCGAGGATGTTACCCGCGAGTGACCACGACACGCGCCAGACGACGTCGGGGAACTTGCCCGCAGGTGCGGACGCGGCCCCAGCCGGGGAGACGGACGCGGAGGAGGGGTCAAGCGCGGTCTTCGTCCACGGGGCCGTCGGCGAGTCCTTCGTCCAGATGAGGACCGTCTTGTCCTGCAGCAAACCGCTCAGCCCGTTGTCGACACCGCTAGCACTAGCACTCACCTGCGATGCGGTCGCGATGTAGCTCCTGGGCAGGCCGATGTTCGGTGCCCAGGCGACGTCGCGCACCCAGTCGGCGTGGCCTTCGAGCACCTCCTCCTCCTCCCACGCCTGCTTGTCGTCGCGGAAGCCCCAGATGCGGACGAGGTTGTCGCAGCCCGCGCTCGCGAAGCGCTTCACGCTCTGCACGGCCGCGGGGGCCTGGCCGGGCACGGTGTTCGACGGCGGCGGGACGAGGAGCGAGCCGGGCTGGACGGCGGGCGCCCAGGAGACGGCGTTGCAGCCGATGGCGTGGCCCTCGAAGACGTCTGCGCCCCAGTTGCCGTCGTCTGTATGGGATAGCGTTCGGGGACGATATCAAGAGCGAGAGAAGTCATCGGGCAGAGGACGGAGAGGTAGGGCAGGAAAGGCGGTGATGTCATCGTGTCGATATACCAAGGCGAAGAAAGCAAATCGAGGGCTGCAGTCAGCAAACGCGGCAGGATGTTAAATGTGAAGACGCACTTTTGAAGGTGAGTACGGAGACAGTGCCGTCAGAGGACGCGCAGGCAAGGATCGCACCGAGCTCGTGTGGGGCCCATGAGACGGAATTTACTGTTGGATATGAGGAGACGCGCGATGAGGGGGACCTCGAGGCATACCGGATGCTTTGTGGAGGGTGTGCTCCTTGATCTTTGTCCAACCCCCCGCGCCTGGGCTCTGGCCCTGCTCTTTCCAGATGATAACTTTGCCATCATACGAACACGACGCGAGAATGTCTCCGAACTTCGGGTGGGCCCATGCGACTTGCCAGACGGGACCGGTGTGCCTGTACTCAACGCGTTTGCAAAGGCTGGAAGGGGGAGCAGATGCGATGCTCACCCTTTCAGCGTATGTCCCGGTGTCCGCTGTGTCTCTCCATCCACCACATTGAAGACCTTCACTGTCCGGTCTGACGAGCATGTCGCGAGGCGTTTCCCGTAGTAGTCTAGTTGTGCATCGTGCTGTCCTGATGTCAATACGCGTCGGGCGAGGTTCAGGCGCGAGACGTACAATCATGTCCTCATGGGACGTCTCGATCGGCACGGGCTCTCCCGTTGTTGTCGACGGCTGTAGTCACTGTCGGAGTCATTACAGTTGTGTATATGCGAGCGGGCTCACCATGTTTGGGAGAATGGAGGAGGGGGAGAAGGAGGTAAAGTAAAGTAGACGAACACCAAGTAACGTATGGGGTTGACCAGGAATTGACTGGCGACGTGGATGTACGTGGACCGGTTCGAATGTAGCTGAACTGGTTTGCTTGGGGACCTTCCTCACGTGACGTTCGTTCAAGTTCAACAACAGCGGGCGTCTACGATCATTCCTCTCTCTTCTGCCCATGCGGCATGCCTACCGCGACGGACCCTAGTATACTGCTGCCAGTGTAGCTAAGCCTTTGCGTGGTCATGCATCTCCCAGCGACAAATGAAATACTTCCACCATGGGAAAGTCACTTGTGACGGCTTAGTTGGTATCTTGGTTGACACCGTCAGTACAATACTCCTCTAAATACGAAGTCAACGTTAACGGGAGTTGCTGAGTCTCCACGAAAGCTAACTCGTGGAATGGTAGCACTAGTCTCGGCTGGCTAACAAGCGTAAGAACTCCCCCTGCTCCGCACTCACACAAACTCACCCAATCTGCGGTCTAGTATGCTATAATTGCTGCAACGAACGTGGATATCGATGCCAGAAGCGCTACGCCGGGACCATGTGCTTCCTGACGACATGATGGCTGTTGCACAGAAGCATATTCTCTGCATGATCTCCTTCCACTTCGACGCGATAACGTCGCTGAGCCATATGCCACTTAGTCGTACACTCCTCCGATTGTCGCTCTTGCTCCACTAGAGCTACTATAAATCTGATGGCAATTTGTGGACGGCTGACTGCGTCGTTCCTCTAACACGTTACATTCCATATTCCTCCAGCGACAGGCTACTCACGATGTTTGCTCTCCTTCCTGCTCTTGTAACCGTTGTGACATGCGCGAACGGCGTGACTGCATGGGGTGCACTTGGCCACGAAACAGTTGGGTGAGTCCCTACGTTCAAACTTCAAGTTCATCACCACCTCGCGGCAATTGATTGTTGGCGTCTAGTTATGTTGCCCAGGCAGTATGTTCATTGTACCCCTTGGACTCTGTACAGTTGCTGATGTGCAACCGAAGTTTCTAGCACCGAAGGCACTGGCCTTCGTTCAGTCCTCCTTAGGGACGACCTACAACATGTCTCTCGGTGCTGCCGCGACGGTGAGTGTGTTGCGCATGCCCGTACGCCCACTTAACAGGCTTGCTGCAGTGGGCAGACAGCGTCAGATACACCAAGGGCTATACGTGGTCCGCCGATCTCCACTTCGTCGATGCCGAAGGTAGTTAGAAGTGCTCATACGGGTCCACGCACGTTGCTGAAGATGGACCGTACTACAATCCCAGACTCTCCTCTTTCCGGCTCCTGCTCAGTGGAGGAGACGCGCGACTGTAGCAAAGGGTGCATCCGTACGTGCTTCTGCCGCTGTTCGCCAGATGCGGGATAGTCTCAAATATACAACCCTAGTTACTGCGATCGCCAATTATACCACGCGGGTGGCGGAGACATCCCTCAGTGCTGCGCAACGGCAGGAGGCTCTGAAATTCCTCGGTGAGCTGCAATATGTGTTGCGAATCTGCCGAACATCGGTCGCCTGACTATCGTCGTAGATCACGTATGTGTTGCTCTTACGCCCTAATCTATCGAAAGCTTCGCTCATAGCTCTATTGAAGTTCCTCGGAGATATTGGGCAGCCACTCCATGTTGAGGTACCATAAACCGCTCTCATCATAAAAAGCAGTGGTAACCAACATATACTGATGTACATGTTCTATCAGGCGTACGAAGTCGGAGGGAACGACATCTCCGCCAAATGCTCAGGCACCACTACCAACCTTCATGCCGCATGGGGTATGTCTCATCCTACGACTATTAACCACGGCGATTGAGCGGTACTTCGAACGACAGACACCGGCATGGTGACGAAGAACATCAACGACAACCACGGTGGCACCGTTCAGACGTACGCTGCAGATCTCGTCAAGCTGATAAAGGTAGGCCTCCCCCGTCTTCTCGATCACATTCCGCCAGTGCCTCGTCTGACAGCCCACGACGTTTGAATCTGTCCCACAGAGTGGTTCGTACAAGTCCCTCACCAGCGACTGGCTCAGCTGCACGTCGATCACCGAGCCCGCGTCGAGCCTGAAGCGCTTCTTCGACATCCCAATGGTCCCGCACACGATCGAGGACGACGTCAGGAGCCTGCTCCCTTTGGAGGACTCCCTCCTCGGCGCGCGCGCGCAGGCCGCGATCACCCCGCTCGCATGCCCGCTCGTCTGGGCGCGCGAGTCGAACGCCTATTGCTGCGTGAGTCTGGCCTCTCCATCTACATCTACGTACATCACACAACAGAGGCTGACGATCCTGTCACGACTCGGACCTCGGACGTCGGGGCTGTAGTCCGTCGTGTTCACATACACGAGCGGGCAGGACCTGTGTACGAGCAGCTACTTCACCAAGGCGGTGCCGGTGATCGACCTTCAGCTCGCGAAGCAGGGGTACCGCCTTGCTGCGTGGCTGAATGTCATCTTCGACGGGGCGACGAACCTTCCGTGAGGCTTTGAAGGATGACATTAGGGTGGAGACACAGTGCGTTCTTTGTTTGTTAAGAGCTGCAGATTGTTTCCTGTTTATAATGAATAAGTGGATGGCTACTATGCCTATGCCATAGTGACGTATCGAAGGTTGGTACCTGCCTGGCTTGCGCAAGTTCGTCGTTGCGGGGCCTCGCAACTGCTACCGCTCAACAGCAGTCAACAGCGCCTTGATCTCCGCATCTGGCACCAAATGACTTTGTAGGTCTCAGATCAGGATGATCGTCGCTCGGTGCCTCAATACCTCGCCTTGTATGGCTCTCCCTGCCGCGGGCAAGTGACACTTCGTGTTGGAGCTTGGACGACAGATACGAGTTGCGAGGTCCCGGTGATAGTCACGACCCATCCGTCCTGTCGCTCCGATTCGAAGTGCTGAGAAGGGTGATTATATACCTTCTTTTTCCTCGTCTCGCGGTCCATCCATAAAGCAGACTGCTATCTCCGGAAACATCCTCACAACCCCCCATTCGTTCATCTTCTCCAATCCTCAGCTCCTATCAGGTCTGCAATACCAGTCTTGATCTCATGGACTCGATCTTGGGCGAGTCGAAGGCAGTAAAAGCGAAGCTCGGCGCGACATTGGGCGCCGTCCTCATTGGCTTTGCGGCCTCATGCGCGTGTGTTCATTTCATTCCGAACCCGTTCCCTGATTCGGACTGACAAGACACACTCGAGCAGGCTCTATGGTGTCACGAGCCTGCAGACTTGGATGTACTTCTCCTTCAGGTTCGCTGACAAGTTGCGTCTGCGCAGTGCGGTCAAGTTGCTGTGGTAAGCCATATCGTAGCTTGAGTACGACGCTCGAGCGGCCGTTCTTACCTGATACGTCCCTCCTACTCAGGATACTCGACACGCTGCATGTCGTCATGCTGACCATAGCGATATATCATTACTCCGTCGTCGACTTTGGGGACCTGCGTGCTATAGTGCGGCCGACATGGTGAGCATAGTACCGAGTACATTTAATACTCAATGTGCCCTCGCTGACGGTATGGCTGCAGGAGTCTCGGGGTGTGTATTTAACTCATGCTGTGAAGATAATGAGATGTTTGACGAACAGCCCCGATGCAGGGTATGGCGATCGTGAGCGTACGTCCGCGTGACAGACAGCGCGTCGAGCGATCGACACCGATCTGACTCTGGCCGTCTCATCCAGCTTGTGAGCAACCTATTGGTTCGCGCGTATGTGTTATCTCGGCCCGATGCCTGCATGCGATATTTGTGACCATCTCTTCCTACTAGGTTGTTCGGCATGCGGATCCTCAAGCGTGCGTACAACACATCCA
Source organism: Daedaleopsis sinensis (assembly GCA_033807695.1). Classification (NCBI taxonomy): domain Eukaryota; kingdom Fungi; phylum Basidiomycota; class Agaricomycetes; order Polyporales; family Polyporaceae; genus Daedaleopsis; species Daedaleopsis sinensis. The sequence goes on along the minus strand of CM066310.1, from coordinate 646,596 downwards.
GGTGATGCCTATGTGCTGATTGAGTGTATCCTTCAGTCAGCGAGGGCTGGCGATGGGTGGTTCCGGTGATCCTCGTGGTAAGTGAGCGGTGAGCGAATATATTAAAGAGATAGACGACTAACATGCCGTTTGTAGAACGCCCTCTCGCTGTTTGCATTTGGTGCGTACTGTCCCATGGTGACCGCATTCGCAGCGCTAACGTCTCCCGTTGGACAGGTTCCGGGACATGTAAGCTACCCCCAATTTGCAAGTCTCCGCATGCTCTTACTGAATCGTTCCACAGATTTCGTGGTCAGAGGGTGAGTATTCGCAGATAGTGCTCTTCATGATAAGAAATGCTGATGGACACTGGGACAGACTATCGTTGCCTACAATATTTGACGTCCATGAGTACTCGGTGGGTGCAATGCACAACACATATACTACGACGCTCGCTTCAATTCATTACAGTGGAGCCTTTGGGGCGCAATCGGCGCGAGTCTCACCGCTGATGGCATAACAACCGCGTCGCAATGTATGATCCTCAGCAGGATGAAAACAGGGCTAGAAAGGTTTGCGCTCAGTCTTAAGACACTCCTTGTGACCTGTGGCTGATATTAGTTCTCTCAGTTCCGACAGTGTGATAGAGCTGCTCATGAAGTATAGTATCAATACCGCCCTTCTGACCAGGTAAGGATCTTACCAGACGTTCCAGGCGAGCAGCTTGAGCTGACGCGCATTAGTTTGTGCGCTTTGACTGCTCTGATAACGGCAAGTCAACTTTTCTTCATGAGCCGTCGCAAATGACTGACTACACTTATAGTTTACCACTCTGCCGGGAACACTCGTCTACGTCGCTTTGTTCTTCGTATATAGCAAACGTTCGTCTCCCATCTGAGTTCGTGAGGACGATCCTCCGAGTCTGACATTAAACATCATTGCGTCTAGTGTACATCAACTCGCTACTAGCGACACTTAACGCCAGGGCAGGCAGCCTCAGGAACACACTTGATGCACGGAATCGGAGCGGAGGCGGTCCAACGACGGAGATCGCGTTCAAGAGCAGAGAAGGAGAACTCACCCGCCCGGCACAGGTATGGCGTCGTGCACTTCTTTAATATCTGTGATGACTCATGAGGATTTCGCTGGAATTCTGGACTTGCAGTTCACAACGATCATCTCGTTGAGCATGAAGGATATGAGCTCTCCTGTGACATATGGTGGAACGGATGCGGTGAGTGTGCTGTATTACTGGTTCGCTGCACTTTTAACCTTACAGTGACGGTGTATCACTTTCAGGTTTGAGCGGATATTATTGTTGTGACGGCGTGTGCAGAAGCTGGAGATTTCCTACAGGACCATTGACGACACGCGTTTCTTGTGTTTGTTTGGATCACTGCTGAAATACACGAGTCGTAGGCAAAGAATCTAGATGAAACTCGGCATGGACGACCTCCTTCGCCCGTTGTACGCTCCGAATTCGAAGAATACCGTCTCGAAGATATTCACGGGGCTATTCGGCGATTTCGGATTGCGCATGGTAGTCCCGAGTGTGATGGAGCACTAACTATACTCCCTTGCCACCATGAGATACATTGGGTGGAGCGTTGAATACACGGACGGAGGAGCTGGCCGAGCGTCGAGCTGCCGAGATACCACCCTAGGAATTCGAACTGTCCATCGAGGGCCAGGCCATGGCTTCGACGCGGACATCTTGAAGAATACGGTATTAGTTCTCGGTGACATCTATTTTCAGAGACGGTCTGTTTGTTCATCTAGGAAGCAAATGTTTTAGTGCGGGAGAGAGAATCTACTGTCGAGTCCGCAGGTACGTCCTGGGGAAGGTTATACTGAAGGCAGATGACCGTGCCTGGGAAGCTGACCATAGTGCTGTCAGCCCTTCGGAGTCCGGAGCGGTCGCGGCCAGGCCGAGCACTGAGTAGATCTGCCGAAGTCTCCAGGGAGAGCTCTTCCGCAGGAGAGCGAAGATCGGACGCAGTGCTTCTACCTGCTGCGTTCAGGTATAACGTCGACAGCATTATGTGTAGAACAGGCCGGAGCATGTTAATAGAACTCCCATATGTGCCATCGCCCCACGATATACTGCGAGTTCATTATAACGTCCGTAGGTAAAGTAGAATGTCGCAGGACATGGGGACCGCCGGTTCCTTCTTTACCGGCACGCTCGGAGATGAACCTTTATGTCCGTTAGTATACCAAGAGCTGGGTGCATGTGTGATTAATGTGATTAAGGACCCGGGGTGTGTCCGCATGAGAATCGTGAAGGGTGGGACTCGTAAGGTACCGAGAACAGTGTCCCATGTATAGATGCGCAGTGGTCAGCGATAATGAGGCACAAGGGAGATCTCCTTCGTCTTCCCACCGGCCTCTTCCATAGCTCTGGGATCGAGAAATGCAAGGAACATGTAGAAACGAAGAGCAATCTCGTCGTTATGCGTTCTGAAAATATGAAATCGGCATGTGAAGAGAGATTCAAAGATGTGATCGCTTTAGACACTCACTCGGAGTCTCCTTGAATTCTCGCATTCGCGAACTACTGCTGACGACCGAGATCTCAGTCGCCCAATGATCAGGCCCCTGTTGAGCAAAATCGTGCAGCGACAGTCGCACAGGTGTCGACACCCGATGTTACAGCTGTTACTGGTTCTTAGGTTGGAGTGAATCCTAGTCCATAATGCAGAGAGGGAGTGTACGCGGACGTTGTTTGCAAAAACAACTTCTTTCTATTGACGTTCTAGAGTCGGACAGCCGCCGGGGAGTGCAGGTGGAGTCTGGAGCAGCCTCCGAGTAAGGCGAGGAAATCGATGTGGAGTCTCAGAGACAAAAGAGGGTCATGAGAAGGTGAGTCGAAAGAGAATGATGATTGCACACGGTTGCATGGCCACTCCTGCAAGCTAGGGCGTGTTGTTTGGGGGAAAGCAATGAGATATTCTCATTGGACATTGGTTCATGCTGGACAGAGGGTATGCGGACTATATCGCGGATGCTCCTCTGGCTGCCGATCCACCCATGGCCAGGAGGCGTACTAATAGTAGTAGATGAGCCTCCGAGCACTACTGCTGTACCATTGTGTATATGGTGCACTCACATAGGACGTAGAATATATAGCTGCCTTTTTCAGACGGCACAATCTCGTGCCAGACTGCCACATACTTAGACTATCGTCAAGTATATCCGAGTCCGAGTTGAATGTCGAGATGACTAAACAATTGCGGGCCGCCTGGGGCCTGGGCCATTCATATGGTGGCTGTGTTCGGAGTGATCGTCCAATTATGGCAAGTGTAGCTTCGAACCTCGCGCAATCCTAGTGGTTCGGTGCAGCAGTGAGTTCCGGGCACTGTGTGCTGGGGTATAGTATTTGTGCTACGCCGCACACTATCAGCTTCAGGATGGGACGAAAGCTAGCGGTACAAAGCTGTGAAAGTTATCACACAAGCGACGAAAAGGTCAATTCATCTTCGAAGTTCTCAGTTTATACGTCAATGGAATGCAGCAGCCCTATACAGCATACGTACCACACAAAAAGGAGGCCAGTGCGCCTTGGATAGTCCGCCAGGTCACAGGTCGTCCGGCATCCATGAATAGAAGCTCTACGATTAAGCATGCCGACGTAGGCCGACGTCAGATATTTAACTCAGCCTCCGAAGTAGGGATGTACCAGACGTGATACAAGCCAAGCATCTCTATATATCTGAGGAGCTGGGAAGACATGATCCGGAGCCCTATTCGTGATATATGCTCACCAGATGTGGAATTGTAGTGCCAGTGTCCATCCGGTACTCGGGATTGCAGCGGGATGCATAAAAGATCGGCCCCGTTCGCTACGATTGCCACTAACTTACGTCTCCTGTCAAACGGATGAGCAGCTGGATTGGCATACGTAAGGATAATTGTAGCGACTCACTAGTCTCGGAAGGTACGACATACATGACATTGTTGTTACGTCCGGAGAACTATGTCGCCTCATACTCCCGGTCAATCGAAGCGAAGTAGATGGCTGATAGTTGGACGTACGATGAAGTCATAAGACCGATGAAGGACCGTTTCGTCGAGATGAACAGGGTTCCGTCCGACCGCGAACTGATGGCGTGTGGGGCACTGTGAGAGCTCTCAGTTGCGACATATAGCCTCTTGTGAGCGAGTCAGCAAGCTCGCGAAAGATATATATATATACACCTTACCTAACCATATAGGAGTGTCGGTCGTCAGTCGTCTCTGTGTCAGCACTGGTAATTCTCATGTGCCAATTTGAAGCAGGTGAGTACATGGCGCATTTGCCGTAACGAGAATCACGGCATGAATCAACACTGAGCTCACACAGAGCGCTTTCGGCATACTCTATGAGAGGGTGAGGCAGTGGTACTGTGAAACAGGGTACACATACCTATGCCGCAGGAGGGATTCCTACCTGCGTCTAAACTATCGGCCGCCGGGTGATATTCCTCAGTCCAAAACACGTACGCGAGCCAGACGGCGCGCTGATCTTCCAGATCAAGGTACCAGGAGAAGAAGCTAGGGAGACGGCTCAAGGTGATAGCAAACCGTATATGGCGGGAGCGAGCGAACCTCGAGAAGACGACAATGGGAAAGGCTAGAGCACAGCCGGATCTTGATGAGCGTGTCAGGCGTACGTTCTCGTAGAGAAAGGGACCTTCTGTTAGAGTCAGGTGAGCGTGCAGAGGATGCCGCGAACAGGGTGGTGGCTCTGATTGAGAGCGAAAGAATCGGCGTTTCAGTCGCCTAAGAGGTTACTATGATCAAGCAAGCTGTCGCATAGACGAGCTCGCAGAATAAGTGTGATAGCTATCACGACGGCAAGTTGCGAGCCTTCGAATTAGCTTCTTCCTTCCGTAAGCGAGGGTTCGGTCTGAATGGGGTGCTAGGGATAAGCCATAAGTAAATAATCCCGGAGTCCTAACTGATGTAGCCATACCCGGGTGCTTCCAACCAAATGAGTACGGGAGTCGTTGAGGGATTCGCATTCAGCAGATCTAGACCTGTGGTCACATTTCTTGCAAACATCGTCATATGGGATCCCCTGGCCCGTAATCGTGGTGAGTTACTCTCAAAGTGTGGTCAGCTTTGCATACATGCACCACCAGACTCTGCGAGATACAGTCTTCATCGATGAAAGAGAAGGAAGAAGGAGGAGACTGCATAAAATCAGTGTACGTGGCAAAGGCGCCTAAGACGGGCGCTCAAACCGGCCGAATCGCGCAGTTTCAACACCTCTTCCTCCATCATCTAAACGTTGACGACTCCGGACCGCAGTACTCGCTATTTCTGAGCATCTTTCATGGAACCTGCACGGTACTGAGACTATGTATACTGAACTTAAACCGACTTTGCCTGGCGATTTTCGCCCCTTCAACTGCGTGGCAGCTGTGCAAGAAGTTCACTCGGGTCGGCAATCGCATTTGCTTTCCTTTCGGTCAACCTAGGTTTCATTGATAATACCGAGGTAGCTTGGTGGTAAGTTCTTACCAGAATTGAACACCTCATTTTTTGAATGTTAACTTAGACTTGGCTCGGCGACAGATATAGCGTCCGGCAATAAAAGGAGCGTCCGCAGACTCCGGTCATCGGTCTGCATATCCGCCGATGGGAGTACGACCACGACCACGCAGCAAGCGCACGCTAGCGAGTTTGGCACTGCTTCGGACTCTCCGACTCGGCCACTGTGTACTTCAGGTTGCTCCAAATTGACGAGTCAGGTTAAGTACCCTTTCTCCGGGCGCCGTCTCATTCCCACTGCAGTCTTCCTCGCGAACCTTGCACATGCCCCTGGAGCAAGAAGACTCACGTATAGAAGACCCGGCAGAGACCGCTCTGAGGTACTAGCCGCGTGCCTTCAAACAGGTCGTTGTGAGTAGCTCCGCCATTCATTCAGTCTGGCGAGGCCGATATAAAGCCTGGAGCGAGCTAAGCACACCCTCACTGCTCTACAGGCCCACACACCCGTCGGCAACTACACAGTATACCCCCTCACCTCACCGGGGATACTCTACCATGACGCCCCTCGTTTATATCAAGGCCCTGCTCCTTACCAGCTCTGCCTTCTTGTCCTTCGCTGCCCTAATCCCTCCGAAGCGCGCGTCGGATCGCACACAGAAGCTCTACACAGGCCAGCCGTTCGAGTACCTCGTCCGGTTCCTAGGGTACCTCGCATGCGTACGTCCCTCTCACCTGTCATGTTCTCGTTCGACCCCACTAACATAGGTACATAGTTCGTCATCGTATCGCCCTCCCTCAGTCAGTCGGCACTTCTTCTGTCCCACGACGTCTCACCAAGAGCCGCGCCGATGCTCTGCCCGGCGAACACGAGCCTCCTCGGCCCGCTCTTCGAGATGTCCCCGCAGTTTTTGGTGGGAGTGCCCCTGGTGTTCGCCGGGGCTCTCTTCCGGCTGTGGTCGTACCGTGCGCTCGGCTCGCTCTTCACCTTCGAGGTGTCGATCAAGAGCGACCACGCTCTCGTCACCTCGGGCCCGTACGCCTACGTCCGGCACCCGGCGTACACGGGCGTCGTCGCCATTCTCCTGGGCGAGCAGCTCATGCAATTCGGCATCGGGAACTATGTCTCGCACTGCGGGATCGCGAACACGCCGTTCGGCATCTTCATCCACATCTGGCGATACGGCGCGCTCTTCACCGTGTACTCGCTGTACAAGCGTTGCAGTGTGGAGGATGGGCAGCTGCAGGAGCGGTTCGGGGCCGTGTGGGACGAGTATGGGGATAGGGTGCGCTGCAAGCTCATCCCGTTCTTGCTGTGAATTGTGGGCTAGGCTGTGACTGGACGGAACAGTTTCTTCATGCATGTATTACTCAAGGGGGGTAGTAGTCATAGAAAGCCTGAGGTACTCGCTCCTTGCTGGAATCTTTTGGTTAGCACCGTAGTACTCTACACCATCGAAGGCCATATGTGTTGTCTAATCAATTTTCACTTCGAGTCCTCTATTTTATAACTCCCACCTCTCGTAGCTATAGGTGGCCAATGGCCATAGACTTAGCTATCGCGAGACACCAGACTCTGATCACTAGTGTAGTACTAGTAGTCTACTACTTAGTACCCGAGTTCGAGCGGACGTCGCCAGAAACACGGTTCATCACATGTGACAGCACAACGAGGCCCGGTTCGGGCGCCTATGGCTAGCTTCCATCGGACGTCCTTTGCAAGACTGTTCAATCTAGTACAGGTTTGGCGGTTTTCCAGTGGCCGAAGGTGAGCTTCAACCTATTCCAACGTGCTCTCCGTATACAACTTCAGACAACTTGAGTTCAACGAGGTGATACTGCGGACCAGCACTGCATGACTGAACTCCTGATCCTGATTCAAATCGTCTCCGGCGCAGATACCTCTGTCGGATCCGACTCCCCCGATTTCTGGATTGTCTCTTCAGTCTCTCACGCTAAAGGGGACTCATGAACGATAGGAATGTGATAGGCTCGTACCTGGCAGCCTATTCGGTGATCACGATTCAAACTCCGTTGAGAGGGATAACCGAACAGGCTGGGCCGATCGGTCGCCCTTTAGTCGGGGAGGGACCGTGTGAAATCGGCCTTAGCAGAATCTCTGACTCTGGCTTTGAGAGAACTCCAATGTACTCGTCCATGTGAAGCACTTTTGTATATACAATTGAGCATCAGAATGGAGAACCATGCAGGCGGCACCTTTCTGAATAATCTCAGGTCAGAATATCAACAGCTGAATGTTACAATGGCTGATAAGTTACTTGAGCCAGTCGCCTACTGGTACCAAGTGGTGCACGAGCCGATGTCATTAGTAGGTCCGGCCATGTCCTGTCGCTTCAAATACTGGCACACAAGCTGGTATGTACTATCTGACCTCTTATAACCCCCTCTACCGCGATGCTGAAGGGCAAGACAGCATTCAATAACGCATGCGAATCTACCTTCAAGTTGGGCGACCTTGAGAGCACCTAATAGGTGGCTTAGCGCTTGTTAGCTGCCTGTGTGCTTATGCACCCCACCGGACGCACATTCAATGTACTTATATCAAAGTAAGTTGTACCCCTTTCACCATTAAAAGCACATATAACATGAATAGCAGAGTGCAGGAGCCCATCTCTCAGATTTTATAGAGGGAAGGGTATAAAATACTTGCTACCTTCGTAAAAGCTCCAAGAGACGTGCACAAGTTTTGCTAAGTACGATTTCACACGGCCCCTCCCTGACTAAAGGGCGACCGATCTGCCCAGTCGGTATGGCGAGCGGTTCCCCCCCGTTCAAACTCCGCTCGCCTACCGACTGGGGACGAATCTAGAAATGTGACCTTAAGCTTGATAGTTTTGACATTCAGGTGCGTCACCTGCGTGCGTCGTGAGTTTCTCAAGGCTCATCTCAAACATGCATATGGACACATTGCGCGTGTCCAGGAATAATATGCGCGTAGATCGTTTATTGCTGTCACTGGTCAAACAGGTACTTTAAGTAATAGTCGACTACTAAAGAGCATCATATGATGATCGATATCATCCATAGGGACACTATTTATTGGTGGATGCCGCTACATACGACATTTTAGTACGCCAATCAGGTTTCTCCTTGTCTCCTGCTCACGTGTGTCACCGCACTTTATCATCGCGGGACCCGGATAGTCGCGGTGATGGAGTGAGGGCTGGCAGTAGCTGGCAGTGTGCTCTGGTGCGGTGATACCTGGCGATACTTACTCTCATTACGTCTGTGGCACCGTGCGTGTCCGGACCAACCTTGTTCCTGTTTCTGACCTAGTCGTCGTAGTCGATAGCCCGTGGCAAGTGGCAGTGCTGGATGTTCAGCTCGGCTAGGCTCGGCTCTCACCATCATCTCATGTGCTGTGCAAGACAAGCTTACTTACTACTTTTGTTGCATTACTAATGGCGAGTCTCCGAATTTTTGTAGGGTCATATACTGCTGATCATACCACCAGATGAACTACGAAGTAAGGATCCACAAGCCTGAAACTATGAAATGCGCAAAACATAACACATGCTTCAACAGAGTGTTTTGATCTAGGTGCCCGGATCCACTATTTACCCCCTACCTGGTCTGAAAGTCTGAGACCAAGTACTCCATGCCGTAAATGTGATGTAGGTCAGACTGCTTTTCCCCGATCTCCCTCTCCAAACAATGTCTCTAGGCTCAGCCTTCTGCACCATGAAAGCATCGGTGCCGGTGCAGTCTACGCTGCCATTCCCCCTCCCTATCGACCTGTTATTTCTCTTCTCGTGCCCTGTGCTCGCGCTCGCGCTGGCCAGTGGCCAACAAATATGATTACCCCGACTGCAGCAAATGTGGCCTCGGTGACCATCGAATGTACCCTTTTTGGATTGTTCATCCTTCTCTCCCCGGTGTCCCTCTTCCTGCTGGTTCGCAGGCGCCGTGCCATGCTCTCGGGGATCTCTTCGCGCTCCTCCCACGCACCGGGCAAGCGGCTCGTAATTCTGAAGGAGATGGCGAAGTCCCCACTCATTGTGGCGAACATATTGATGATGTTCACGGTGACTGCTGTGAGTGGCCTCTTCCATGATTCGAGTGTGTCCGCTCAAGACGATCAACATCAGCATTGGGTGCTCAGCATCCGCCGACTGTTCGTTGGAGTGGTCTATCGTGGAGGCGGCCAGGCGGGCAATGAATTCTACACGGATTTGAAAGACCATACCGAGCTTGCGAGGACTGCGATATTGTTTTTGGACATACTGGTCGGGGACATCATAATTGTGAGTCAGGATAATTTAAGCAATATGTGGAGGAACACTGTGACTGATGTCAATGATGTATTGAGACGTACCAGACTTGGCTCGTCTGGCAACGAAATATTTGGATCGTGGTTTTCCCCATCTTGATGATTGCGGCGTTCACAGGTACAGCGACGCAACTTAAGACTCATTGGGGACTTATCTTCGTCTTCCAGTGTCCGGGGTGGGACTGCTGAACGAATTTGGAGCTGCCGAGCCCGATAAGTACATATTCACATCCGTCTTGAGAGGTTGGATTTTTGGTTTCTGTGGTTCTACTCTTATGTATGTACCTGCTCTCCTCGTTTATGTGTCGGCTTCAAGCTCACAAAGTTCGTACAGCACCAACATATATTGCACGAGTGCGTTCCATTGTCTCGCTCGTCGCTCCTGTGCGTAAATGCGGTATCTGACTTGCCTCACTGCAGCTATGATCGCATACCGCATAGTGGCTTCAAATAGGATCCTGAAGAACAGCCACTTGCATACTGGCAGGGGACGAGACCTCACCGTATGTGTTATCCGTCCCGTCTTCACAGAATCAGCCATGCGATACTAAACCACACAGGCCCTGTTGATATTTCAGAGCGCTCTTGCTATCCTAGTCGAAAGTGCGGCAATATTCACCATCTGGGGGATCATGTTCGTAATCTTCTTCGTTACAAAGTCCCCGCTGCAGACGATCGGCTCCAGGTGCGGCCCCTCCGTGATTGGCATCGCGTTCACGCTTATCACCGTTTACGTGGGGTTGGGCTGGGGCCAGGACTCCCACCCCGTCATCTCCGAAGGTGTGCGCTCGCCTGCCGCAGGTGCTGTGCGGAATCAGGTACAGATAGGGCAGGAAAGTTCGTTCCCGATGCGCATGTTCACCCTGAACGTTTCGCGGACGGTGGAGCAGGAGACGGATTTTGCACTCTCTCAGGGCGAGATCAAGGCGCAGCGATCAGACCCGGGGATTGCGATGCCTATACGACCAAAAGAAAAGAGCAGCTGGTAAGCGGAGTGCACTGGGTAGTGCACTGTGGATGTACATATGTACTTCATTGAAATTCAACTGCGACTCAACTTCAACAAATTCTTAACAAATTCCCCGAACATGGCGGTTCAATGGACATCATCAATCCGATATGGTGTAGTGGCTAACATTATCGCCTCTCACGCGATAGCCCGGGGTTCGATTCCCCGTGTCGGAAGGCTTTTTCTATTAGTCCTCTTGAACCTCGCAGTCTATTCGGGTGCAATGTGCGTCTATTTAGGAGACAACCACGGTTCTGCTCACAGCTCCTCCTATATTTTTGTGGCCGTAGTCTCTCCTAGGCAGACTATGTGGACCTATTGGTGTGAGGGATGGACGTTACTTTTGCCGTAAGTACTGGTCTTATGGCCTTGCAATCGGGGTCAGGTCTGTCATGGATTCAGTACCCATTACAACTGATCAGAACCACGTCGGATTCTCTATATCTACAAGCTGCGCGTGTCGACACACTTACCGGACGCAGCAATACCTCAAAACGCTATGGAAAACACTCCCGAGTCCCTTCCTCGTCGAGTAGACGCGCGCTAGTATTTGACCGCGACATGTCGAACCCCGCGAGCCGCTGCCCAGCTATGCGGAGCCCATTTGAACGCTTGTGAGCATTGTGTCAAACACAAAAAAAGTTTGCGTAACAGTACGCCGACCCGATCTCCTTTACATCATGCAATAGAGCGTCCTCCCATGTCTCATTCCTCTCTTCATTCACAACAGGACATACTAGCCCCTCATATCTTTAGACTGTGGCTCTCCCCCAAAAAGATATATATCATCTGCATTTACACATCACAACCGTAACACTCTAGGATCCAACTTCAGCGTGTTACATGTTAACAACCGCCGCCCGAGTGAGTCAATGCACTCACTGGAAATCTGCATACTTGTACTCAATTATGTCTACTTATGCTGGCAGTGTCTTCGACTTGGCTTCTATCAAACCACAACCACCATGGCAGGCAGAAGTGACAGCGGCCTGCTGTTAGCATCACAACGCGCCTGGTTATTCTGCCGCCATTGATGGTACAAGAATCTCTTCGAGGACGCCGAGGTAATTGACCCTATTTCTCTCTGCTAGATGTAGCTTGGGCACCAAGAGACTACCCAAGCGTTCTCTATCCTAGAGTGTCTAGCACTTAACGGTACCCATGGACGGTACGACACGGATCAAGGTCTGCCATCAAGTGTTCTAAGGTTTAGGTTTGCTGACTCCAACTCGGTCACGCCGCCGGCACAGAACAACCACACAGTGCCACTTCCTCGTGTCATGATGGTGATACCAATGTCAGAACCTTCACCATCTTCGAGCCTAATACACCAACATATCACCCTGTTCCACTCTCGAAGATGCTGCTGCACTCACGCCCGCCTCTGACTGCTATCTTACTCTTGGAAGCCTGAGCAGCATGATCATTACCTCTACCGCAGCAAACATGGCGGCCATACCGATCGAATGTACCATCTACGGTATCTTCAGGCTCGTCCTCTCGATGACCTCCCTTGTGCTCTTGGCCCGTCGGCGCGACCGAGTCCCATCTAGACACTCGCCCAACTCAAAGGCAAACTCCAAACGCCGCTCATGCAGTGTGTGGCTGGCCTCGGCGCGCAACATGTGCAAGTCACTGCTGCTGATTGCGAATGTACTTTTGATGTTGACTGTGACCACGGTGCGTCTTCCTTGTCCCCTTGTTATCACTAGATCCGCCTAACCTCGACTGCCTCCCGTACTTAGCACTGGATCATGGGGATCCAAAGGTTGTTCATCGGCGAGGTCACGTTAGGAGGTGGTCAAGCCGCCATTGCGTTTTACACCGAGCTCAAGGACAAGACTAATGTTGCGAGGATCGCTGTCCTGTTTGTGGATATGCTGATTGGGGATGCCGTCATTGTAAGTTATATCTTGTAGCATCCGTGCCAGATGCTTAGTAGCTCAACTATCCAGACCTACCGAACATGGCTTGTTTGGGGCTGTCGTACCGCAATCATCATCATTCCAGCGTTGACAATATCAGCTTCTATCAGTGAGTGCCCATGATTGTTGTGCCACACTTACAATCTCTAAGTGCGAGTACTATTCTCAGCAACCGGGGTCGGTTTGTTGCATGCGTTTGGAGCCTCCAGCGCTGACAAGAGTTTGTTCGATGCGACAATCAAGCGTTGGGTTACCACATATTGCATCGCATTTCTGTGGTAAGTCATCCAAATGTGCTGCCCGATTCCAGCTCTAACTCAGAAGATATGTGCTCAGTACAAACCTGTATGGTACGAGTAAGTTGAGCTACTCTTTGCCACGTCTCTCCTATACCTAACTCTACTCTTCAAGTAACAATCGCGTATTGTATCTGGTCGACAAACAGGCTCCTGAGAAGTCGTATGTTTACAGGCGAAGGAGATCTAACGGTACGTTCAAGTTAGTCACAAATTCCGACGCAGCCCCGTGCTGACTTGAATGCCGTTGTCTAGAGCAGGATAATTCTATTTCGAAACCCGGGGTATGTGAAGTAACCCGGGTTGCAAGCAAAATAAGACTTATCTTGATATAAAGGGTTCCTCCGCCCGGCCGGTCAGCGGGTGTCACCCGGGACACGAGCGCCCAAGAGGCGCCGCGCTTGAGCATTTGTTCTCCTCAGGCTCGAGCTCCGATCCTCCTCCCCTCCCAACAACGCCCTCGACACCCCAAAATACGCCCGAATAATCGTTTATACCATCTAGAGCACTCAGGACAGTGTCGAAATTGAGTGTTGAGTTCTGGGTACGCAACAAAATGGTACTTCCAGCTTCACATACTTACTGCAATGCTATGCCAATTGATCATTAGCCAACCTCCCATTCATATTTTTGTTCGGAAGGTTTAGGTAGCACAGTAACAAAGCTCTACATCTCGACTCATAAAAGACTGTTGAGCCTCGGAAAGTTTGGTAACAGAGTCCATATGATCTGATATTACTTAGTACTAAGTATGTATACTAGATTTTGCCCCTTCGGGCACATCGGAGTCGGACTCAGAGATAAGTAGTACTCGACTCTCTCGGGGAGGTAGTATTTCATGAGGACACTGTGGACCAAGATATGTGAAATACCAGCTTTTAAGGTGCTAGTTGATGTAGCATGAGCCTTGTACGCACCGGCACAGTACGTGACTAGTACTTACTTACTCTCAGTGAAGTAGCTAGTACTTCAAGTCTAAGCTTCATGTTGCGGCATCGGATGAAGCCTAAGTTGGCCACGCACAGTGATAGTATTATACAGTTCATTTGCTAGTCCCAGCCTTAGGTGGTCTATATCGAGCGGGTTCAACTCGAAAAGGCTTCTCGCACAAGTCCGATTCCGAGATCATGCCACTAGCAGCGCCGGTAAGGTGGGCGCCGGAGCCTGGACACCGGTGGGCCACTGGTGGCAGTCTCGAGTAGTACAATACTCATGAACTAGTAGGGAGTATAGGTATCATAGTCCTTGACTCGTATGAGGCTACATAGTGAGGACCACTCCCGTATATGTATGTCTATAGCATTGATATTGGCATGAAAGAATTGCGCGGCGGCCGTGGCAGACGCTAACGTGTTGTCTCCTTTTGGTAGCTTAGACGCCTGTGTACCGGGCGGGAGCACCCGAGCCGGCCAGTCGGCCGGGTGGAAACCCGGCTCTCAAATAGAAGGGGGGTTGCATTTCGATACCCGGGGTTTCAAAATAGAATTATCCCTAGAGCACACTCGCAATCTTCGTCGAGAGCGCTGCAATGTCCACGTAAATGACTCACATGCCTCTCCCGTCACATAGTCGGTGCTGACCATGCCATCCTGTCCTCTTCAGTGCGTGGGCGGTGATGTTCCTTGTGCTCTACTCGGGCACAAAATCGATGTTGGAAGTCCTCGGGCCGGGATGCGGCCCTGCAGTCATCGGGGTTGCGTTCATGCTGATCACCGTGTGCGTCGGCCTTGGGTGGGGCCACAGCTCGACCCCTGCTACGTCTGAGGTCGAAACGGCCCGGTTTGCCATCCCAGGGCGGAGCCGCGTGCAGTTCAGCACTGGAGTCGAGAACTCGTTTCCGATGAGGAGCTTCGCGGTCGAGGTGCACCAGATGCGCACAGTGGACTCGCACTCGTGTGATGCTGATGGTCGTGCGGACGGCTACGGTGCTGCTACGAAGCTCGAGCCTGACTCCATTAAAAAGCCAGATGTGGTTGTATTTATGCACTGACTCTTCAAGTTCGGAGATTTTGCGCCGGAATCAATCATAATTCCTAACTTTACTTTGCAATCTGAGTGGGATGGGCGACCGGGGAATCGAACTCGCATATCACTTACCTGCAGTTCTCAAGATCTCTGGCTTCAGCAGGATCCAGTCTGAAGCAGATACATCCCGTATGTATGGCTTTTGTTTCGAAGTAGCAAACTTGTGATTATGATGCGGGGGACCGAGCCCCAGGCTTTCTCCGATTGATTGTTGTCTGTTCAACCGGACTACAAACATGCATTTTATCCGATATGGTGTAGTGGCTAACATTATCGCCTCTCACGCGATAGCCCGGGGTTCAATTCCCCGTGTCGGAAGTGCAAGTTTTGCTACTTCGAAACAAAATTCTTTAGCGAATGTGCTAACTCCCGAGGAGCTGCACAACGATGATAGTGCATTACACATGGCTGCTTGCCAGTGGCGAGTGGGTGCAGCGGCCCTGTCTGCATCATTCCGCTGTGGTGCCAGAGATGTTGCACCCAGGCGGTGACCGGTCAGACTTGGGTTAAGCGCCCTTGAAGTCAGCCTGAACCTCGAGCTCTCTCCTCTCCCCCATGTCATTCGCCACTGTACTGACGACTTCTACGCGCGATGAAAGACCAGGAACATAGGCTCGCTCCAGATGCTCGATATTGAAGGCTCCTAACAGTCAATGGGTGTCCAGATCTCGGCGTTCTCAGCTGAATCCAGGCGACGCGAAATTATGACAACATCGTGCTTGAGCGTTTGCGCAATATTGCATCACGCAGATAGCTGCCTTCCTATACCTCGTGCATGAGGTGAAAATCTGCACGTTTGTAATGCTTTCTATCCGACGCTGACAGAACCCCTGGGGCCTGAATCAGAACAGATACTAGTCTCTGCTAGTCCTCAACATTTTATGCGGATGTTGAAAAGTCGTGGATATAACGGCATCGTGCCACAGGCTCGAGAGCTTCGAGCTCTCCCCGCTACCCCAGCTACCCTCTAGACTGCTAGCTTCACGCGACAGCACCATGGCTGCGAAAGGGGACTCTACCAGTGGTTCTCCAACCGACGTGTACTCGACAAAATCTTTGGCACTCGACTCAGAGGTTGAGGGTCGAGCAGAACATGCGCACCTCGACCCAGTGCTTGTTGGGAGAACATGGCGCAAAGTAGACCGACACGTTATGCCTATCGCGGTGTTGCTGTATCTGGCCTGCTACATCGACCGGTAAGAGCCTTCGTGATGTCTATGCATTTCAAGTCCAACTGTCGCTGACGCCCCCTCTCCAAGGGCAAACATCGGGAATGCAAAGGTGCTCGGACTAGCGTCTGCGCTCCATTTGACGGGTGGGCAGTACAACTGGGCCCTTTCTATCTTCTTTATCGGCTATGTCATCTTCGAGACCCCGTCGAATATCCTCCTTCGACGACTCAGTCCGAGATGGTACATCCCCATCCTCACGGTGAGTACTAAAAGGTAGCACGGTCTCGCAGCGCGCCCGATGCTGAATAAATTCTTAGGTATTCTGGGGATTGGTATGTGCACTTTTCGCAACGGTGAAATCGGCGGCAGGCCTATTGGCCATCCGATTCTTCCTGGGCATTGCGGAAGCAGGGTTCTTGCCCGGAATCATCTATTGGCGTAAGCGAACTTCGCCTACTCCGGGAAGGCCTTAGTTGACCTGATGTGGCAGTCAGTTGCTGGTACCCGCGCACGGTGCTCGGACGGCGCTACGCTGTGCTCTACTCAACGGTCTCGCTCACAGGTGCATTCGGAGGTCTGCTCGCGACTGCGATCCATTCACTCGACGGCACCCACGGCATAGCTGGCTGGCAGTGAGTACACCCACCAGCCTTTTGGTCTCTAAGTTGCTCGGCGATCCTGCCGACTGATGACTCCTCCCGCTTCTACAGATGGATATTCATCGTCGAAGGGGCCATCACGATCGGTATCGGGCTCATCTCCGCCGTCTTCATGTCCAGCTACCCCGAGACCGCCGCCTTCCTTTCCGCGGACGAGAAGCGCGTCGTGCTGCTCGCGAACGAGGCCGACCACGCCCAGCAGGCGGGCGAGTCCTTCAGCGCGAAGCAAGTCCGGTCCGCCTTCACTGACTGGCGGACGTGGCTCTGGGGGCTCGCGTACATGGCCATCTACATCCCCGTCTACAGCGTCATCCTCTCCCTCCCCTCCGTCGTGACTGGGCTCGGGTACAAGGGCACGAGGGCGACACTCATGGCGTGTCCGCCGTATGCGGTCGGCTTCGTGATCGTCCTCGCGGCGGGCTGGACCGCAGACCGGTACGGCCGGCTGTTCTATCACTACGTCGCGGCGATCCTCGTGACGGTCGTCGCGCTCATCGTGCTCATGACGGTCGAGAAACTCGTCGTGCGCTACGTCATGTTCTTCTTCGTCATGTTCATGTGCGTCGCCGTTCCGCTCCCTCCTTACTGGCGCAGGGCTTGACATCTGACTATTTTTCTCTGATCGCAGGTTCATCCCGGTGTCGATATCGTGGAAGTGGCTCGGGAGCAACGTCGCGAGCGCGAACAAGCGCGCCACCGCGGTCGGCATCGTCTTCTCGCTGGGCAACATCGGCGGCGCGGTCTCTGGGCAGATCTACCGCGCTGAGTGGGCGCCGCGCTACGTACAGGGCCATGCGATCAACCTTGGGTGCTACGCAATCGGGCTCATCGCGGGCACCGCCCTCTGGTGGAGCTACAAGACTGACAACGCTAAGCGGGACCGTGCAGCTGCGGGCACGGACGATAAGCCGTTGCAGCACGAGAACATGATTGGGGAGGAACTTGGAGACCTCGGTGATAGGTATGTCCGACGCGCAAGTGGATACTTGCCGTTTGTCCCTAACATCGCAATCTACAGGCACCCAAGTTTCCGATATTACTTGTAATTGCGAGGGGTATACCAGTGGCTACGTGATTAGAATGACATGACACCAACGGAGTGAGTAGATGAATGCTACATACATACGAACCTACTATCGATAACAGATGCGACTGTACCACCGACACGGTAATACTTTAAAACACGGGCAATCCCCCACACGGGCAATCCCCCCCACGCGCAGACATCCTCATGCATCGAGTTCACCTAAGGGAGTACGCATCAACGACATTTTCCGTTTGCCGGGCGAGCGGTCCTCGTTCAACGTCGACTGAGACGAGCCTGCCGCCTTCAGCATCCGCAGATCCTCAAGCGTCCCCTTCAGGATGATGATCTTGTCTTCCCAGTTCCCCCGGCTCTCGTGGTTAAGCCGCTCCGCCTCCCCCGCGACGTCCCCCAGCACATCCACGAGCGCGTCCTCCAGGATGCGCGGGTACCGCGTCTCCAGCGCGACGAGGTGCGGCACGATGCGCGAGATCGGGTACAGCAGTTGCGGGTCGTTCTTCCAGAGCGGCGTCCGGAAGAAGTCCTGCAGGTGCACGAGCGTACCCTGCAGGTGTGCGCGGACGTCGCCCTGTCCCGTGGGATCCACGTCGGGGAGCGTCGCGAGAGAGATGACGAGGTCGCAGGCGTCGAGGAAGTGCTTGATGTCGTTGTCTTTGCGGGCTTTGCTCATGAACGACACGACCACGCCGAGATCTGCATGGACCAGCGTGAGTTCGTACCAGAGACGACCAACGAGTGTGGGGGGCACATACCGTGGCATCCCGAGGAGGCGCATTGTGCCGAGAGCTCGAGGTTACGCGAGAGCTGATGATAGAGGATCTTGAATGCCAGGTGGCGTACGGCGGTATCGCGGTCATCCAGCAGCGAGAACAGAACGCGGCAAAAGCGATAGTACGTGAGAGGAAGGGTGCCAACGAGAAGTGGCTCGATAGTCTGCAGGATGCGGATTCGGTGCTCAACCAAGGTCTCCTCCTCACGCGTTTTCGCTAAGGCGTTGAGGGTGATGTTTGTGAGGATCGCCGTCCTTGAGCTCCTGTTCTCGTCGAAGTAGGGCACAGCTCCGACGACTCGGTCCGCGCGATACGCCATGATGTCATAGTAGCACTGTACAGCGGCGGAGGGAGCCATGTCGTCCAAGCATGGCTCGACGACGTCCCGGAGGAACGTATCGTCTAACAGTGTGCGGTCTGCTACAACAAGCATGCGCTGATCGAGACTGGCGTCCTTGTCGTCGATAAGGACCCATTCGCGTGCCTTCCAGCTATGACTGTTTGGCTTGTCCGCGAACCGAGACAGTCGTTGAACGACCCGTTTCGCGAACTTGTTGCGCAGACGACGTAGTGATCCATCCGCATGAGGCAATACGATCTGGTTGGCGTACGCGGCAATCCATCGTGCAAACCCACGGGCGGGTTTCTTGAGCGTCTGGATGACGACAAAGATCGCCCATGCCTGAGGAGACTGGTAGGAGCAATCCGGCATGAAAGTCGGGAGGACAGTCGTCACGAAGATGAAGAAGAGGAGGAGTGCTACCAGCACAGTAGCTACGATCGCCACGTGTTTGCTGATGGCGAACAGGAACAAGATGAGTCCGACTAGGAAGAGTACCAGCGCGCCTTGCAGAAGCATGGGTAAGAGCATCATGATTTCTGCGACCTTCCATTTGCGGAGGTTGTCGTAGCGGTACTGCCGGAGGCGAGCGATCTCAGGAGATACACCTGCCATGCCAGAGGTGTATTGGTTAAGCCATTGCTTCGCCATGAGGCTAATCGACGCGGCGGCGAGACTGCATATAAGGCTTGAAAACCACAGGCCGTTGATCAGGGCAGCTCTGGATGGCGTAAATCCGTTCGCTCCTGAGCCAAGTGAGGATGTTTGACTAGACGACGAATTAGCCTGTGAAGCCAGATCAAGCCCGTTGGACTGCGCCATGCTCGCGATAAGTAGACGAAGGAGGTCGTCTGTAGAAGAGGTAGATGAATTAGAGCTCTGGTTTTGAGGGATGAGAAGTTGGTAGGCTTCGACGTTGAACGCTGTCAGGATTGCCGAGAACAAACCTGCCTTGAGGCAACAATCAGCGACATGAGCCACGACCGATAGCTCGACGATACGTACGAACACAAGATGGGTGTCTATCTCCTCTTTCCACCCTTGGATTTTCGCTTCATCATATTCCTTGAGGGCGGTCGCACATTTCATCCAAGCATTGGTAGCCCCTCGCATCGACATGGTAGGCGACGTCAGCGACATGGATCCGTCCGGCTGGCGACTCGAGTATCAGTTGCAGTTCCTGCTGGAAGGGGAGACGGAAGAATGCTTTCTACCTGAATTTCAATTGTTGCATCGCCAAGTGGGCTGGTAGACTTGCGAGCTGGCTGATGTTTGTGAACGTGTCAGTTTACCCTCCCAAGCTATCAAGAAGCCCTCACTCACGTCCACATTCACGTCTTGTGAGTGCATAGTGTCGCCGGGACGCTTCGACCATCCATCGGAGGGCGTGCGCTGAGCTTTCAACTTGCTATGTCGTCCGAGTGCGTGCATCGATGCTGATAAGCGATGGTGATACAGATAAGGAAAGGCGAGGAGCGATCGGCGGGATATTGAAAGCCTCGCAATGGTGGTATGGGTCGAGGGAGGAGGCGAACAGGTATGTGCTCATGGTAAGAAAGGCGGGGACTGAATGAAGGTGCCTGTTTGCGCCTCACAACCAGGTACAGTGACATCAGGTCGCAGTTGCGGTAGCAGTCAAGCATGCTACGAACGTGCGTGGCGGCAGAAAATGACAAGCGCTCGCCGACTTGAGTGCTGTAGAAGAGTTAAATCGTAGCCAACGCTGTGCGGCGAAAAGACCGCTGGGGCTCGCGTGTGGTACCGCGTACCAAACGCTCAGAAGAACGCGAGCTAGGTAGACTGCATGAGATATGATCACAGTATAGTACATCTGGCCAAATGGTTCGGTGGATGATACATATGCGGCTGAGCACTTGCCTGGGGAAGCACATAGGAAGAATGGCTATAATTTACTTCGATTGGGATGTTGTTGTAGCGCAATAGCAGTGCGAGAGAGGCCACAGCCAGCTCCTGTCACAGAATCAGTCGCCGCATAGTGTTGCAAGTTCGGAAACATCATACACACTTACCTCAATTTCTACCGGTTTCGCCCCCACTCTCGCCCTCGATAGTAACCACTGCCTCCCCCTCTATCATAAGATCTCTCTACAGTCCTGTCGCGTTGTTTCCATGGTCGATCCCGAGGTTCCTCCCAATGGCGCGGCTTGCGCTCCTTGCTGCGATCGCGGTCGCGATATCGATCTCGATCGCGGCTTCGGTCTCGACTACGTCCTCTGTCCCAGTCCCGACTTCCCCCCCCTCTCTCTCTGTCCCTGTCTCTGCCTCTGTGACTGGCAGAGGGAGGAGATTCATAACGCTCGCGCTCGCGGCCGCCGCGGTTTCTCGCCCAGTCTGCGTAGCCGTCGCCCGAGTATGTGCGCTCGCGCTCGCTCTTTGGAGCGACGAGAGGCGAGCGTGTATCATGGATAGACATCGATGCGAACCCTTGCAGTGCCCCGCTCGCAGCAAGCGGAGTCTGCGGCGACATAGTCTGCGGCGGCGCTATAGCAATAGGCGGCGGCGGCGGCGGAGCAACGATTGCAGGCGTGGGCGGTGCTGACGGTAGGCTGGTATCCAAGGAGAGCTTAGGTCCTTGCTCCAAGGGGACCGATGGCGCATATGTAGACGCCGTGGGTGTAGCAATATTCACACTCGTAGTGGAATTGCTTGAGGTAGATGGTCGATCACCAATAGCAAGATCGCTTTGCAAAAGCACACCGTGTCTGGCCTGACCAGCGGCGCAGATCAGATACACAATCGATCTAGTGGTCCTCACTCAAGGGCTCACCTCTTCATCATGCGTTCTTGTTTCGACTGATCTGGTCGGAGGGTCGACTTCCATCTTCACAACCGATGGTTCTGGCTCTGTGACCTTCGCGACTGATGTGGTAGACCGCTTGCGACTCAACGACGGTGGAAGAGGTACACTGCCTGTCTCAGGCCCATAAAGCAAATCCGCAGCGGCAGCCTGAGCTGTTCTGGTCGTTCGCCTAGTGACCTGTCCGGTTGAGGTATTGCCCGCAGGCGTGGCAGGATGCGAGGCCCCAGAAGCAGCAGCTGTAGAAGATGATCCTACAGCGAGAGCTGATGTTTTGGTACTCTTCGCCGTGACCTTCCAAGTGCTGGCGACTTTGTTCGCAGGGGTCTTCGAGGTAGATGTCTTCGACACGGGCACAGGTGTCGAGACCTTCCTCGCTGCCGTTGTCTTCGCCCTGGTTGCACGCGCAGTGGGCACCTGAGGCATCGACGCTCTCCGCTTCGCCGGAGCTTGTTCAGGCTCAGTCTCGTCGCTCTCAGAGTCCGGCGCAGGTCTGCGCCTCTTCTCTCGTTTCACGGACACGTTCGGTGACTTGAGTTGGTCTCCACTTGCCCCAGAATCGTATTTGGCCTTGATGGCGATGGCAGCGGGGGTGTCTCCCTTCCCGTCAGTGGCTAGCTTGCAGCTTTTGAGTCCCTTGACCAGGAAGTCGAACATCGTCTTCGTCACTTTGTTGTTCGCACGAACATCTTGATGTTTCTTTCGAACGTCCGCGCGCATTTGCCAGATGGCGTTCGACAATTGCAAGAACGAGTACTCGTGCTTGTACATGTCGATGAGCACCCCGATCATTGTGAACTCAACCGGTGAAACGCGGGACGGCTTCTGGAACGCAGTGTTGTAACGCTTACTCTTGACAAGCTTGATAAAGATCCGGAATGTTTCAAGCACCGTCTCGTGCATCTTCTTCGAGACAGGCTGCGGGGTGTTGAGCCACTTCTCCAGCCTCGAGGTGGTTGGGAATGTTGCATTCGGACGATGCGCTATGAGGAAGACGATTGTGGCCAGGCAATGGAAGTCCCTGCCACGATCGTGTCCCCAATCCAGGTCTTCGCCAAAACCCTCGTCACCGAGCACATAAGTCGAGACCTTCCGGATCAGGGATGGGAAGGGACCAGCTATGGCTTGCATGCGCTCTGAACGGTACAATTATGAGTTCGGCACCACAAAACTTGCACTATGTCCATACCAGCGACAGTCAAAGCTACTCCAAGTTGCACTCTCTACAAGGCCATCAGCGGGGATTGGTGTGCCGGACGAATAGACGGACCTGGAAAATCTCACGCTCTTGATCATCGGTGAGTCCCTCATACTCGATGCAGGTGATCTGCTTGTTTGCGAACGCTTGCAGCAACGGTTTCGGAAGAATTAACCGATTCTCTCCAAGAGCAGGCTTTGACCAGTATTTCTTGTTATTGGTACTGGAAGAACCTG
The DNA here is from genome assembly GCA_033807695.1 of Daedaleopsis sinensis. NCBI lineage: Eukaryota > Fungi > Basidiomycota > Agaricomycetes > Polyporales > Polyporaceae > Daedaleopsis > Daedaleopsis sinensis. The sequence goes on along the minus strand of CM066310.1, from coordinate 623,361 downwards.
TCATTACTGGAACGAAGATCGATGAACAGGATACATACTTGTCCTTATCTGTGACAAGGGTTCAGTCAAGGTAAAGCGCTGGCAGAGTATGGGACTCACGAGCTATCTGGGTTGAGCGCGCACAACCGAGGTATTAGAACCATCACTTCTAAGTCACCGCTAACATGGACCCACCATTCCATCCATGAACCTGAACAAACACATACATGGAACGCCACAACCGCTGGTTAGCGATCAATTGACAAAAATTGACGATGGGTGAAGAGCTAGACAAGGGCAAGAGAATGGACATCGAAAGAGGTATGCATACCAAGTTCGATGTGCATCCTTCCATTGCTACCACGATACGCATATAGCTGATTATCAATCAACCATAAGCGTGTCGAAGACATTGTTGCCAGGGTAGGCGCCATGCTATCGCCAACTTTCAATGATCGTGTGGTTAAAGAACATGCTAGGTGATCATCGCGCATGCAACAAGCATGTGTCGAAGTCGTGATCACATGCTGGAATGTTCCTACAAGAACGATAAAAGATAGTGAGTTATGCGCAACGCTAGGTTTCGCGCCAGAATAATTCAAAATCGCAACGGGTTCCACTCCCCTCTGTCAGTAGAGCCCGAAGGTCGACTGATAGAGGGGCAATGGTTGAGCCGGCTAGGATGAGGATGAGAACAAGGCTCACATTTGTATCGACGTTAGCCGTTGTTTACCATCGATACAGACCCGAGTCTGTGTGCCATCGTCGCGAGTAGTCACCGCTTGGGACAGAATGAGCATCCACCGCGCATGAAAATAATTTTCGCGACTCACAGAATATCACAGGAGGCATGTAATAGTTTCTCAATATAGAATCTATCAGACCCGACTGCTTGCTCTCGCCCCAGACGATGTCTACGTACACAGGCGTCTTAGTTCTTTTACGTATACGTATGGCAAAGGCGCACACCTCGTTGATATTCCGGGTTCAATTCGATTACGTTGTCGATAATCTGATCTACAATATTGTCGTCGTCTCCTGGAGTCCGACATTCGTGGAGACTTGTGCAACGCACCGTACAGGCTCTGCGCGGTGAACGTTATCGTGCGGTAGGGTTTGAGCGCGCTCGTGACCTGCGACGAGACCAAAGTGTTCTGCCACGCCTCTCGTTGTAAAAGTCGATGTACATACCTTGTATTCTTCCTTCGGCTTAGCCCGCGCCTTCTTCTTAGACGCTCCAGGGACATACTCGTCCTCGGAGGAGGAGAGCTCGGTGAGGTCTGACTCCCAATCGGAGAGCATCGGGACGAGTTAAGAGGAGTGCGGGACCAGCGGGGGGCGAGATGGTGGTGGTGGTGGTGCAACAGACGGAAGCCATGCGGTCCAAGTATTGTTTGGGCCCCTAATATGGCTTCCTATATAAGGCAGCAGCACGTGACCTACGCGCGCTGTTGAACGCGACGCGACGCGCCACCAACGCGTCCAAGTCGCGACCACCTCCTCCTCGACTGGGACCACCCCTCCGCTTCAGCCTCATCTTCTTGTATTGAGACGGGAACTGTGACATGCATATTCAGGAGCTGATCCTCGACGGCTTCAAATCATACCCCGTGAGGACGCAAATTACGGGATGGGATCCTTCCTTCAATGCCATCACAGGCCTTAACGGCTCTGGGAAGTCCAACATTCTCGACGCTATCTGCTTTGTGCTGGGCTTAACCAACATGGCATCGGTGAGTGGATTTTGGTATACACAGGCTGGCTATGGATCAAGCGAGAGACCACGACGGTTGGGAATGGGTCTCTGACTCCTCTTCCCAGATGCGTGCACAAAACCAGCAGGACCTCATCTACAAGCGTGGTCAAGCTGGGGTCACCAAAGCAAGTGTTACCATCGTCTTTGACAACACCGATCGTGCGACGAGTCCTCTCGGCTATGAATGCGCTCAAGTGACCGTAACCCGACAGGTGCGTATTCGTTCATAGTCATTCATTCGACCGATACTAGATGTCTTCGTGCAAGATTGCGATACCTAATCTCTCTAAATACCTTGTCAACGGCCACAAAGCGACACAACAGCAAGTGCAAACCCTGTTCCAGAGTGTCCAGCTGAACATCAACAATCCCAACTTCCTCATCATGCAAGGGCGGATCACCAAGGTACGGGTCGGACGAAGCGTTCTGCACGGGGCGATTAGTTTGACCTTCCGCTTGCGGTAGGTTCTCAACATGCGGCCTCAAGACATTCTCGGGATGGTCGAAGAAGCTGCTGGGACCCGAATGTTTGAGGAGCGCAAAGAGAAGAGTCTCAAGATTATCGCTAGGAAGAACATGAAGGTTGAAGAGCTACAGGCGGACTTTGACGAAGAGATCACCCCCAAACTGGCGAAGTTACGCGAGGAGAAGCGGTCCTATGTGCAGTGGCAACGGACATGCACCGAGCTGGAGCGTATCGGACGTACCCTACGTGCTCATGAGTACACAGAGGCTCGCCAGCGCGCTATCGCGAAGCAACGGGAGATAGAAGCTGCGGAGAGGGAGGTGACGGCACTGAAGAATGACAAGGGGAGGTTTGACAAGGAGATCAAGGCGGCAGAGAAAGAGATCAACGAGGTCAACAAGCAGAGGGAGAAGGAGCTGAAGAAAGACGGCAAGTTCAAGAAGTTAGAGGAGGAGGTCAGCGAACACGGCAAGAACCTCGCGAAGGTGCGAACTCAGGTCGAGCTCAAGATCGGTGTCGTCAAAGACGAGGAAGGCAAGATTGCGGTGTCTGAGAGGGAACTCGAGGAGGTGAGTGCATAAAATGCATACAAGCTCCAGTGGTTCTCATGCCGGGCTGTTACACGCATACCAGCTTCGAGCGAGTTCTGAAGATAAGCTTCAACAAGTCAAGAAGCTGACGCTCACACACGCGACCGTGAAGGAAAAACAGGACGCCTTGGAAGCGACGCTTAACAATACTGACAGCCTCTTGCAATCGCTAGTGACAGGCTTGTCCTCGTCCAACAACGGTGCCACGGGTGGTGGATATATGGGTCAGATCTCCGAAGCAGAAGAGCGCAAGGCGCATGCAGGCGCCGAGGAGCAGCAAGCTAAGGTGCAACTCGGGATGAAAGAGAAGGAGCTGGGTGAGCTGGAAGGGCGATACAAGAAGGTGGAGCGTGAAGCCAAGGATAGCGCTCAGAATCTCGACTCTATGCGCGCGACCGTCGAGAGCTTCAAGAAGAAAATCTCTGAGACCGGTTGGAGCGACGAGAAAGAACAGAAGCACGAGAATGACCTCCGCGAGGCCAAGAACCATGTTCGCCGCTTTGCAGAGGTGCGCTACGTGTCGTATCTTCACTTACCTCATACCGATCCTGGTTGGGTAGGCTCGCGATGCGGTGAGGTCACGCGTAGCTGGCCTCGACTTCGAGTATGAGTCGCCCCACCCCAACTTCGACCGCAACAAGGTCAAAGGTCTTGTCGCGTCCCTCGTAAAGCTTGACCAGGTCAACTACAACGCTTCCACCGCGCTCGAGATCACCGCAGGCGGACGCTTATACAACGTCGTCGTCGAAAGCGATGAAGTCGGCAAGCAGCTCCTCTCGCAGGGTCGTCTCAGGAAGCGCGTTACCCTCATCCCACTGAACAGGATCGAAAGCTTCCGCGTCTCTCCTCAGGCATGTCTTGTACTATGGATCTTCACCGCTGAAGCTGACCGCCTGAGCAGAAAATCCAAGCGGCCGAGCGGATGTCAGGGGGGAAGGCGCGCCTCGCGATTTCGCTTATCGGGCACCCCAACGAGGTCGCCAACGCGATGTTCTACGTTTTTGGTGGCACGTTCATTTGTGAGGACGCGCAGACCGCCAAGCAGATCACTTTCTCTCGCGAGGTCGGCGTCAAGTCCGTCACGCTCGACGGTGACGTGTACGATCCGTCCGGAACGCTGAGCGGAGGCGCCGCCCCGAGCAGTTCAGGTGTTCTGATCAAGGTACAGCAGCTCATCGAGGCCGAGGGGAACCTGCAAGAGGCACGACGCAAGTTGGAGGCGCTCGAACGGGAGGAGGTTCGTTGGCGCGATTCTCGCGAGAAATGGAAGGCGCTCTCCAGGGAGCTGAACATGAAGGAGCATGAGCTGAAGCTCCTCCAGGAGCAGGTCAACGGCAGCAATGCCTCCAGGGTGTGTCTTCAGTCTAATTTCCCGGTTCGGACATCCGGTTGACCTCACCCGACTGCACAATAGATCGGCGCAGAGGTAGAGGCTGCCCGGAACGAAATCGCTACGCTCAAGGAGCGGATCCAAGTCGCTGCTAAAAAGAAGCAGGATGCGATAACTGACATCAAGAAGCTCGAGAAAGACATGAACGAGTTCAAGAACAACAAGGAAGGGAAGATCGACGAACTCAAGGTCAGTCGCGCTAGAACTAGAGGTTTGAACGCGCCACACTGAATGCTCCCTGTATGCCAGGTCGATCTCAAGAAGCAGCGGGTTGCGCTTCGAGAGCACACAGTACTCGTGAAGACCCATCAGAAGGAGCTGCAGACCGCTACCCTCGAGTCTGGTGAGTATGAGTCTCTGCACCCCAACGGCCGTGTTGAGTGATCTTTGTCGCACACAGAGCAAATCGAGCAGGATATTCTACGAGCGGAGAAAGACATAGACAGCGCTCGCGCCGGTCTCAAGAAGCTGCAAAAGGAGCTGGAGAAGCTGGAGGCGGAATTGGAGAAAGTCGAGGTACTGCTGCGCTCAACATTCTGACATATCCACGGAACTGACCTGCTCCGATAGGCCCTGTCTGCTCAGGCCGAGAAGAATTTAGCTGAAGAGCGTGCAACACTCAGCCGGTATGACGAGGAGCTCAAGTCACTCGATCGCGTCATCAGGGAGAAGAAGCAAGCCATCTCGGACACCGATCTGAAGATCACTCAACGAGAGCACGAGGTTACTCATATCAGCAAGGAGAAGACTGCAGCCGAGAATATGGTTGCGAATCTCGAGAAACAGTACGATTGGATCGTGCAGGAACGCGAGTACGTATGCCTCTCTCACCTCGTACGCCTTTTAGAGTCGTTTGTGACAACTACACAGTCAATTCGGGAAGGCCGGCACGCCATACGATTTCAGGAAGGTCGACATTGGCCAGCTGAGGACTAAAGCTCAGGAGCTTGAGGCGACGCAGAAGGGCATGAAGAAGAAGATAAACCCGAAGTCCGCGCACATGCTTGAAGAGTAAGTGTTGGCATATCCATCCCGCTGCCGCCCCTTAACCTCTGTCACAGCATCGAGAAGAAGGAAACAGAGGTCACACAGAATTTGCGCAAAATCCACGATGACAAGCAGCGGATTCTCGAGACACTCGAGACGCTCGATCGGCACAAGCGCGAGGCGGTCGAGAAGACCTGGGCGAAAGTGAACGAGTACGTCTTGTGCAGCCTGCCCCGAACCGCGACTGACGGGCGTTTTGTTCTCGCAGCGACTTCGGCGCGATCTTCGCAGAGCTGCTCCCAGGCAACTTCGCCAAGCTTCAGCCGCCAGACGGCCAGGACCTGATGCAGGGCCTGGAGGTCAAGGTCCGCCTCGGGACTGTGTGGAAGCAGAGTCTCACGGAGCTCAGCGGTGGTCAACGGTACGCGCTCCGTGATCACACCCGCTCCCGTAACGCACGCTAACCGACCCCCCTCCCCTCTTCCCGGCAGGTCGCTCATCGCGCTCTCGCTCATCATGTCCCTCCTGCAGTTCAAGCCCGCGCCGATGTACATCCTCGACGAGATCGACGCGGCGCTCGACCTGAGCCACACGCAGCACATCGGGCAGCTCTTCCGCACGCGCTTCAAGGGCTCGCAGTTCATCGTCGTCTCCCTCAAGGAGGGCCTCTTCACGAACGCGAACGTCCTCTTCCGCACGCGCTTCCGGGACGGGACGTCCATCGTCGAGCGCACCGCGAGCCGCTCTGGGGCCGGGAGCGGGGGCGCGGGCGCGGCGCACGCGCACGCGGTGGACGACGACGAGAATGTCCCGCCTGGCGGCCGCCGTGCGAGGAGATAGAGATACGGATACCTGGGGCCGGATGCTTAGGGCGAGGCGGACGTGCATGTTCCGGACTGCGGGGCCTGCAAGTGTTCGAAGTCGTTTGTGTGAGATGCCATCTTGTAATCTTATTTGCTGGGTTGCGGGACCTTGGAGAGCCCGGATGTGACGATAGGCAGCGTGATATATTACTGTTGTACTGCGATACTTACTTACTATAGACTCAGACTCTTAATCTGGAGAGTCCCTTCCCTCGCTTCTATCCTCCGGCAGAGCGGCGTGTTACCATGCATGGCCGTTGAATGGTCAGAAATGCGATAGATAGCAGACAGAACGTACGGATGACGGCCTACGTGGCCCCGATGCTACTCTCTACGAGTGAGTTGCCGTCCTCGAGTCCGCCGTATTCGCTAAAATTTCCCTCCTCCTCCTCCCTACTACGTGCATCGTACTCGTAGGTAGTCACCGCGAGGTGCTCTCGGAAGTGCACGCTCTTGCATGTACATATAACTGTGCATTGAGCTGCAGGACAGTGAACACCCGAGTATGGTGACTCGATCGACACTCGATTACGGCTGTATTCTCCTTCTCATCACTGAAGCATCCGATATACTCGCTCTCAGATGTACAAATGTCAATGTTCATTGAGCTACATGAATAGATACGGTCGTGTTGATCACTGCCCACATAGAATACGGGCCGTCGCTATATTCTCGTCACCCAAACGCTCGAGGTGGACGTTCTCGGGATGCATGCATCAGTATTCATTCAGTCAAGAGCTGCAGGACGAGTACGATGGTGCTCAGGCTAGTGACAATGTCGAGCCTTGCCGATGGCCCCCCTAGTCATTGTGGAACTTGAAGGACGTACATAACTGCGCAAGCAATCAGTAGTGCGTAGTACCACTTGAACACTCGCCTGAATATTTATTCTCTCTAGCAACGCTCGACGTTGCCCTGGTAAGCGGTCGCGTATACGATTAACCCGGTGGACGTTATCATCCTGGTCGCGTGCAGCGAGTTGATATCGGCCCAGCACTAGAAGAGGAGCAAATCGGACTGCTCTCGACGGAGGCTATTCCGAACGTATACCTCTTGCTACATTCTGCCTGGCCGTGAGAGCTGAAGCTTCAACACTGGCAGCTAGTTGAGATTGGACATCGCGATGCGCTTTACGACGCTCGCACAACGGTCTCCTCCGAGACAGAGGGATGTCAAGGACCTTGAAGGAGTAGGATGAAAAGCATGCATGTGTGTTTATCAATCGCAACGATGCGGAACCTGCGACTCGGAGGCCCTCGACGTACAGGCTAGAAGCGTGTAGTCCTTGATGATAAGTCTAAGGAGACAGAGACATATGCTGCGCACGTACAACATAGCCAACGCAACAACCCAATGCCCAAATACCCTGCTGCTCCCAGTCGACTAGGGCGGTCTAGCTTGAGGTCTTCGACCGACGGCCAATGCGGTCCCTTGGTCGTGGCAGTCCTGGTACGGAAGCGCGAGGCCTCGACGTGAGGCGGTATACGAGCACTCTGCATGATATCATGACGTGATGTGAAAGTTCAAGTGGTGCGGGGGTGGAGATGAAGGCGAGGGCGAATGGCTACTGAACGAGTATCGTGATGGCCATGGCTACGCATGCCAGTGCGACATACGGGGACAGCCGTTCTCCTGGTGAGCACCGGACACGCCTCCAGGTCAGAAAGAGAGAACGGTGATGTTCAAAGACACAATCTTCTACTCACCTATGCGCGCGGACATCCAGAATAGACCGAGGAAGCTGGATAGACAGGCAAGGACGCGGGTCAGCATACGCGCCCCGGACTGATAGAGCGCTTGGACGACGATGGACCCACCCTTCCTTGTTCCTATCGACGAGACGAGGTGCAACAGAGCGCATGTACGTGCATGTGCAGATGAAGAGGAGGATTACAAGGAGGAGAGACTGAAAATTGAACAGCGCAGACTGTGATGCTAGGTGTGTCGGCTACAGCGATTCGCAGTGCATGAGGGCTGAGCTCACCATATTGAATCTGTCGTATATCCTCGTAGCACCTTCAAGTCTCCCTCAGCCCGCCAAATTGTCCTAGTCGTCAGGTAGAGGGTGGGTGGTCGTGGTCGAGCTCAACGTTTGGTGAGGACTCGGGAGACCTGCGGGGGCCATCGTGTCCGCAACGCCAGTCCGTCAAGCGCCTGTGCACGTGGGATGACCTCAGGGGAAGAACTTGAAGCGCCTAATTGCCAACGCCGCAAGTTCAAGCTTGTTTTGCAAGTAACGGTCACGTATACTGCTAAGTATCACGATCGTGCAACTTCCTGTTTGCAACAGTACTCACGACTTCGCTGCCGTTCTGTATGCACAACCCCTCTATGGCGTCCCTGTGCGTCGACTGCTCGCGCTTCTCGCTATGGGACGCCATCATACCGCAACCTGAGGACGTCGAGCGTAACGGTCGCTACGACAGTATGCATGCTCGATTCGCTGCCGTTCAACGATCATAGGGCGCGACTTTGCGCATGACAGTTGTTTTCATCAACTATAGGAGTGCTCAAGTACGGAAGACATCACGGTCAAGACTCCATTGTTACGCTCACTACGCTCTGTAGCTGGATCTATAGCGTGGTGGTCGTCGGACACAGCATGGCAGAATGCGGTATGTAGGCAGACTGTAGACATGGACAGATCTCCAAAGCTGATTCTCATGAACCTCGTTCATCTCCCCAGTACTATGTAGTATCTTACGACGACGGGCTACATGCCTTTCGGATCCTCGAGTTACGGCTGCAATTGGTGGCCCCGGTATGAGGCAAGGACAAAACCCCCGCAATCCGGATCTTTGAAGCCCGAGTATCAGCTTCTACAGCGAAGATGGAAGACGCACCTATGTGGTCCGCTATGCCACTATATATTGTGCGTGTGCCGCGCTCCGAGTCAAGTCGGATCCTGGGTAGCATTGCTCAGATCTTGGGCTTGAACCCTACAGGCGATCTGATTCCCCCTCCGAGGGGTCATGGCCGCGGTCGTCTGTGACCGTAACTGTTTAGTGGCCCTGGCCCACGAGCGGTACGTAGTACCCTTGGGCGAGATCTCAATTGACGGTATACCATCCATTCAGTGACCCCATGCGCAAGCTTCCAACTTTCAGGCATCACGGCAACTCTCTCAAGACCGCCCCGGCGACAGGCTACAGCATGTTCGAGGCCTATGGTCATCACCCGATAAACGCGCCATTCCCTTCCAGTACGGCAAGTAATGCTGATCCGGAGCTCTCTGAACCTATACAACGCTCATGAACTGTCCTCCTTTAGGGTCGTCCTCTGTTCAGGAAACTCCCTCCTTCCATGGTCGCAGTGTCGTAATTCGTTAGACCGCAAGCGCGGCCACCATGACGTCGCGGGAGAATGTGTCGGCATTACAGGCAGCCGGCATCCCAGGCTGTCCCACACCCCGCTCGTCCTTACCCCGAAGGGTGTTCGTTCGGCGAGTCAGGATGGCGACGCTGCCCGCGGTGTACGGCGCAGTAAGTCTTGAATTCTCGTTCCGACGATTACCGGAGGTTTGATTCTACGCATCCCACAATAGCCCGCAAGTGAGCGAATAATAGCTAGTTTGACGTTACCCCAGAGTCGACCTTCACACGTCGCGGGCAAACTCTGCATACGATCGGCGCGTGTAAGTAAGTGGACAAATGCCTTCGACAAGGATACCCCGGGCTACTCGGACTGTGGAAAAGCTGCTATCTAATTCCACTAGCATAGCGGGCGGGGAGACCCGCAGCAACCTGAAGAAATCACCGTCCTATATCCTTCTCGGCGATTAGTACACTTGCGGGACTGACACCAACAGAGTTCGGCACGTCTACCTGATCATTGAATGGCGTTTCTCGTGGCCCGTGCAGGCACTTCAGCAGAATGTCAGCAGCACAATGCAAATTCGATATTCACGTCTACTCACAGTATCGCTACCGACGAACAGGCACATGTAAGTGACCCTTCAGCATCCGAGGCGGCTGGGTTTGATCAATGAAGATAAGTAAGTATCAGTATCAGACCGCGCTCGCGCCTCCAGTCTAAAGCAGGGAAGAAGTAACAACGGTCAGGCGAGTCCTGATATTGTCTACTGCGACTAGCCACTCATTCCGCCGTACAGTACCTCGGACCCGTCGTCTCTCGACGGGTGACCAGCGCGTCGCTTGGCATGAGTCTGAACACCGTCCGATGGCGACTCGAAAGCTGGCAAACGCCTTTTACCGCACTCCGTGTGTACGAGGCCAGCGAGCGTATTCCAGTCATCGGCGACGGTCCTGCGCCGGCGAGCGTTCTCCCACCAGGCATCCATCTACATCTGCCACGCCCAGACCACTCCTCCTGCCGCCCGCCCGTAGTGATATCGGCCCCGCGCGCAATGGCCACAGGAGTCCCGCCGATCGGGGCCGGGGCTCGATCCTCGAGCTCGTCAACGGCACAGACCACTGGCCCCGCCTCTGGAACGGGCAACGGAAGGGGATTTCTCGGATCGCGCGTACCAGACCCCGTCGTGTATCGCACCACCCACTTGCGAGCGTGCTCTAGCCGCAGTCCATTCACACTTTGAGTATATATAGTACGTACCACCGCCGACGCCGACGCTAGGAGGCTGCGGGCGCCGCTCTAACACCGTTCAGTACTCAGTACTCAAGCCTCAGTGTTCCGAGTCTCAAGGCTGACACGCCTCGGGCCCGCCGTCCCCTCCCCGATGCCCGTATCATGTGCACCACTGAGCGCACAATCTCAATCCGGGCCGTACTTGCATTATGTACGTATACAGTACCGACTGTCCCGCTGTGGTTCAGTGTGGTTCTCGCTCCACCGTACGCGTTGGACCGCCCCCAGTTGAGTCGCCGGGCTGGCGTGCGCCACGACTCGGATCCACTATAGATGTGTGGATTATCCGTGGACCTGCAGTTATCTCGCAATTTGCCGTGCCCCCGCCCCGCATTCGTGGCACTGGCACGCATTTGCATGAGTCCTGGTGGCGCATGCGTGCTCCTACAACCCGTAATACGTACGGCGGGGCGGAACATACCGGTAAGTAGTTGGAGGTGGAGGTGGAAGTGGACTTGGCTTGTGGTAGGGGGGCCCGACTCCTCAGGCTCCAGCTATAGCCTGAGATATGTATATGCATCATGCATCATCATCATCATGGCACATGCACTCGTGCTCGTGGCGCGTCCCGACTGAGTACTGAGTACTCAGTACTGACTACTGATTGCTCCCATTCATCTAGGGCGGATCGTCCGATCATGATGCATGTGCACGTCTCTGGAGCATCTGGCCACGAATTCTGCCAAACTCTGCGCAGTAAGTAATATTAAAGTCGTTCACTGCAATATACAGCTGCAGCCTGCAGAGACGTACACATGCTCAGGCACATCTGGTCCTCTTCATGATGACCAGGTTCGGGATTTCGACACGTCGACCGCTCTCCCGTGGCGCACCAAATTGTCCGCACCATCACCCATGAATGCATGAATCACGATCTACCATGATGCGCATTGCACGCTGCCTCTGGAGTCCTGGACGCGAACGACTGCGAGCAACTTAGCAATTGCACGCCCGGGTCGCGCAATCGCCGCCCCCCCGCGCTCGCGCTCGCGCTCGATCCATGAATCCACAATCCACAATCCACAATTCAGAATCACATGCTCATGATCTCCGGGTCGGTGCGCATCTGCATGGCCGCAGAGTCGCGCGCGCCACCATCATGCTCAGATCCGGGTGGTTCATAGAAAGCACATGTGCTTAAGCTTCATGAACCTACTTCAATCCTCGAGGCTGGCGGACTTGTTCACAGCAAGCTCTACTTGCGAGCATGTACAGGCTAGCACCGTGACTACGTGCCACCGCACTTGCGCGTTGTCCGAAGCGTCGACGTCGTCGCAGGATCGGGATTCGGTGACCGTCGCTCCTCGAGCTCGAGCTCGACGACGCGCGCATCTCATCTGCTCCGGATCCAGCGATCTCGCGATCGCGCGATCGGACGCGTTCCCTTGGCACAATGGCACTGCAGTACTAGCGTACCGCTGCACCGGGGCGCGGTTGCCCTCGCGGCTCGCGGGGTGTGCGTCGTTACGCGCAAGTACAGTACTTATGCCTCGGAGTCGGCGGCGGCGGAGGAGTACTAGTGCCTGCTTACTGCTTAACATTTAACGCGAACGCTTGAAGCTGAAGCGTCCGATGCTCAGGCTGCCGAGCGGTGAGCACGTGGCGCGGGCGCGGGAGGTCCGGCTTTCTCCGTCCGCCGGCAGCGGGGCGCAAGTCATCGTGAGCGCCCGTCGGAGCGCCGGAAATTGTCGGAGGCTGGCTGCGCCCGCCGCTTGTGCGCATCTCGCCATGACACCATCTCGCCTTAAGTCCGGGTTTCCCGCTGCGCTGCTCTGCTCTGCTCTGCGTCTGCGTCTGCGTCTGCGGCTTGGTCTTACTTATCTGTGTCTGTGTCCGTGTCTGTGTTCGTGTTCGTGCCCGTGCCCGCTCCTGCGCTTGCGCTTTACGCTCGTCCTTACGCCGGGAGGGAGTCACCGTGGTGCGTGTCAATATCAATGGTGTTCCGCTGCGCCCACCGCCCGCCCGCTCCGAGATCTGGCGTGCGCTGCAGCGTGCATATGAGATCTGAGACCGCGGCAGCGAGCCGGATAGGTGCACGCGCCGGGGAGGGCCCACGCCATATGCTGCCAGTGCCATCGCCACCAGCTGCCTGTCGTCTGTCGTACATGTCAGTGTCAGTGTCACTGCCAGCGTCGTCGGCGTCGTTCCTGGGCTCGTGACGCGGCGGGAACGTCTCGGGGACGCCCCACCTGGCTCCTCGAGCGGATACTGGCAGTGGGCAGTGGGCTCTGCGCGTTGGGGGCGGGGGCGGGGGCGGGGGCTCGGTGCGCCTCCGGAGCCGTCCCCGGGCCGAGCGACGACGCGGGGGTCGCGAGGGTCGTGTGCGCACAGACTAGCTAGGCCGGCCGGGCACGCCGGACTGACATGTACATACTGACAGCGTTTTAGAGGCAGAAGAAGAGAAGGCCCTGGAGAGTGCATACTGCCGGGCGGTAGATAAGTACGCTGCTTGCTCCGTTTGGGGCGCGTGCATGCGGGCGGGATTTGCTCGCTTCTCGAGCAGCCGCTGCCATGGCCAGAAGCCGCTAGCCAGGGGCGTGCGATAAGCAGACGTGGGACTGGCGTTGCGGGCCACGAGAGCGCAGAGAGTCAGACGCAAGCTCAAGGGGGCCCTGGGGGATTCCACAAGCTCGGGGACGCGTACGGGCGACGTCGATTGACGACATGCATTGAATAAGTCGGGCGCATGTGGCCCTCTGGTGGAGAAGGGAGCCGCGCCTGTGTCAGGACTCAGAAAGCCATGCTGATAGATTCTGGGAGCTCGAGGTGCACACAGCGTACACGCGCGCGGTGTTTCACCCGAATGCGAGGGCTGTGCGCCTGGCCCGCCCTCGCACTCCCCGAGCGTGCAAGTCGCGTCTTGATGCTGCCTAGGCTCGAAGACACGGAGCGATGCGCCATCGTGCTGGGGCTGTGGATAACACGACGACGGTCGTCGCTGGTGTCGATGACATCAAGCAGCAGAAATTCCTGGACGGGCTTGGCGCCGGCTATCCGGGCGGGACTAGTTGCGTATGTTTGTCTCAGCCCGTGTGCGTTTGACTGGGAGGCTTGCCAGCAGAGTTTACAGCGGAGTCTGGGGAGGAGGCGAGCTGTGCAAGCGTCCGGCGTGGGATGGGCCGGAGCAGGAGCGGCGGACGGACATGTGCACATGGCGAAGGGGATCTCACCCGGGCGATTGGGCGGGCGACGTGCGAGGAGCTTATCGGGCGGGGGCTGCACATGGATGCTGCTCCATCTGCTGATTCCATTCCGTGTTCTGAACCGTTTGATCCACCGTGAAAATCAGAGTAGCGCGCAGGTAGCGCGGGGCAAGTGCTTTATATGCCGCTCCCCGCCCGTCCGCCCAGCCCATCGACCCCCCGTCGCGCCGAAGCCCGTCATGGCAAGCCCCATCCACGACGACAAGCACTCGGCCAGCTCCTACGACCACAAGGATGCTGAGAAGCAGGGTGCGTCCACTCATCTCCCCCGACTCCTCCCTCCCTTACCCAGCTCCCCCAGTGGCACACGTCCCTGTCGCCGAGTTCGATGACCCCAACCTCGACGCGGACGCTGTCGTCCTCGGTCAGTCCTCTCCCCGCTACCCCGCGCGGTCCCCACTCACCCACTAACAGAGGAGGACTCGCCCTACCCCGAGGTCCGCTCCGCCGTCGCCAACACAGACGACCCGTCCATGCCCGTCAACACCTTCCGCGCATGGACCATTGGTCTCATCTGGGCCATTCTCATCCCCGGCCTCAACCAGTTCTTCTTCTTCCGGTATCCGTCCGTCACCGTCAGCAGCGTACGTACTCGTTCTTACTGCGCACCATCGGCGCGGCGCTAATCTCCGCCTGGCCCCACCAGATTGTCGCCCAGCTGCTCTCGTTCCCCATCGGTCGTCTCTGGGCCCGCGTCCTCCCCAATGTCAAGATCTTCGGCGTCGCCATCAACCCCGGCCCGTTCACCGTCAAGGAGCACGTCCTCATCACCATCATGGCCACCGTCGGCTACCAGTCGGCGTACGCGGTCAGTTCACCCTCCTCCAGCCGCCCCCGACGCGCGTTTACTCATCCGTTCCGCCCACAGACCGACATCGTCGCTGTCCAGCGTGTCTACTACAACCAGATTTACAACTTCAGCTACCAATGGCTGATCGTCATGTCCACTCAGCTCGTGAGCCTCACGCTTTTCTATCGTGCGCGCTTCTGCTAACCGCTCCTGTGGCTCAGATCGGGTTCTCCATCGGCGGTATTGCTCGCCGCTTCCTGGTCTCGCCCCCCTCCATGATCTGGCCCGCGAACCTCGTTACCTGTGCGCTCTTCAACACCCTCCACTCGCAGCAGTACAGCGGTCTTGGCCAGCGCCCAGGTATCTCCCGTGAACGGTTCTTCACCTATGTCTTCCTCGGCTCCTTCGTCTGGTACTGGTTCCCCGGCTACATCTTCCAGGCCCTCTCCTTCTTCAACTGGGTCTGCTGGATCGCCCCCGACAACATCGTCGTCAACCAGCTGTTCGGCTACTACTCCGGACTCGGCATGTCGCTCATCACCTTCGACTGGGCGCAGATCGCGTACATCGGCTCCCCGCTCGCGACCCCGTGGTGGGCGTCCGCCAACGTCGCGGTCGGCTTCGTGTTCTTCTTCTGGATCGTCACCCCCATCCTCTACTACACGAACACCTGGTACGCCAAGTACATGCCCATCTCGTCGCGCACGTCGTACGACAACACGGGGAACTCGTACGACGTCTCGCAGATCCTCACCCCGGAATCGACGCTCGACCTCGAGAAGTACAAGGCGTACTCGCCGCTGCTGCTCTCCACGACCTTCGCGCTCTCGTACGGGCTCTCGTTCGCGAGCATCACCGCGACGCTCGTGCACGCCTTCCTCTACTTCCGCAAGCAGATCTGGATCCAGGCGCGCCGCTCGCTCTCCGAGCAGCCGGACATCCACGCGCGCCTCATGTCGCGCTACCCGCAGGTGCCCGACTGGTGGTACATGGTCGTCTTCGTCTCCATGTTCGTGTTCGGGGTCATCGGCATCGAGGTGTGGCACACGCAGATGCCCGTGTGGGCGCTCGTGCTCGCGCTCGTCATCGCGTTCTTCTACACGATCCCGATCGGCATGATCCAGGCGATCACGAACATGCAGGTTGGGCTGAACGTCATCACGGAGCTCATCATCGGCTACGCGCTCCCCGGCAAGCCCATCGCGATGATGATGTTCAAGACGTACGGGTACGTCACGATGACCCAGGCGCTGCAGTTCACGTCCGACTTCAAGCTCGGGCACTACATGAAGATCCCGTGAGTCCCGCACGCCCCGTGTTTGTCCGTTGACCGCTCACTGATGTCCGTTGCAGCCCGCGCGCGATGTTCTGGGCGCAGGTCGTCGCGACCGTCATCGGGGGCACCGTGCAGCTCGGCGTGCAGGCGTGGATGTTCACGAACATCCCGGACATGTGCGACCCGAAGCAGAAGGACGGCTTCATCTGCCCGTCGACGGAGGTCTTCGGGACCGCGTCGATCATCTGGGGCGTCATCGGGCCGCAGCGCCAGTTCTCGCCCGGGCAGGTGTACTCGGCGCTCGTGTTCTTCTTCCTCATCGGCGCGCTCCTCCCGTGCCTCTCGTACGCGGTCTCGCTCAGGTGGCCGAACTCGCTCGTGAAGTACGTGAACTTCCCGGTCATATTCTCGGGCATCGGGTACATCCCGCCTGCGTCGGCGCTCAACTACGTGCCCTGGACGATCGTCGCGTTCATCTTCAACTACGTCATCCGCCGCCGCCACTTTTCGTGGTGGACAAAGTACAACTGTGCGTGCCCCCTCCCTCTCTCTCTCTCCCCTTCTCTCTCCCCCTGCTCTGTATGTACGGCGCCGGCGCTGACCCCGCTCGCGCGCACACAGACATCCTCTCCGCCGGGCTCGACTCGGGCGTCGCAGTCGCCGCGATCCTCATCTTCTTCACCGTGCAGTACCCGCGCGACGGCACCCTCGGCCAGAACACGCTCGCGCTCTGGTGGGGGAACACCGTCGGGCTCAAGACCGCGGACGCGGAGTCGCAGCCGCTCTGGCAGATCCCCGCGGACACGGGCTTTTTCGGGCCCGCGTCGTGGTGAGCCACCGCGTGCGTGCGTGCGTGCTCCGATTCTTCTTCTTGTGCTTCTTCTTGTGCGTGCGGTGGTGTGCTTGGGCGTGCTTGGGTGTGCGTGCGGGCGTGGGCGTGGGCGTGGGCGTGGTGTTGTAAAGATGTTGGTCATGTATACCCTGCTCGCCGGTGCGCTTGGGATAGGGCCGGGTAGACCGTCTGTAGCATGTACGTGTACGTGTGCTTTCTGCTTGCTGTAGTGTACGCTAGTAATCAATGTGTGCGATCTGCACCTCGCTTTATCTGTCTGCACGGATTCGAATTGTGCGGAGGGGAATTTACAGCGCGGGCGCGCGGGCGCGCGACCCGGGATTTATCTCCGGCGCCGAACGGTAACGCGAACAGTAACAGTAACAGTACTTAACCACTGCTCAGTACTTGAGATCTGAGATCTCGGCCTGTTTCGTTGGGTGCGTGCAGGCTGAGCATGCCATGTGCATGCCTGTACGCTTACGCACGGTCCTCCGAGTCCTCGCTGGATTCGCTGGTTTCGCGCACGGCCGAGGGCGACGGCGACGAGGATGTAGGCGGTGTGAACATGTGCACTTTTCGGGTTGCCTTTCAGACAGCCTTGTGACGAGAGGCATAGGGCCGTCAGACTCATAGGGTCGTCGTCACGGACCACGGTAGTGTACTTACTTGGGGTTAACGTTAGAGAAGAGAAGACTCGCCAAGGAGCGCCACTGGCAGCGCTTCCCCCCTATCTACTACGACGCTTGTCACGTACTGTCACGTCTGCTCCTCCTCGTTGCCTCCTCGTTCTAAACGTTAACGCTGCAAGCAGGATCGGACGGACTGGGTATCCGACTGCGAGGCAACGCCTCTACCAGAACTAGTGTCCGTACCACTGCTGAGGAAGGAAGGTAGCCTCCGGCGGCGCAGCGACGAGAGAGGCGCCCGGGAGGCTCCACTGGCAGGAGAACTAGATTTGCGCTGCAAATCGCGCTATACCGTGACTGGCACACAACCGTACACGCCTTTGAACAGTAAGTAGATATGTCTTCTCTCTCCGCCCCTGACTCGAATTGCCCATCCCTTGATATCCGAGTCGCTCACAAACTTACTATGGGTCCGCATGTGTCCGCCGCGCGTACCGCCACCCAATTTGCGACGGAGCCCCACAGAGCCCTCAGAACCCTCAGCCCAGCCTATTGAAATTGACTCGCAGTCGCACTCGCAGTCGAGTTCTGCGGATCGCCGCCGCCCCCCGATGCGGATGCACTGGATCTCCATCTCCATCTATACCGTGACACACTACAACCGTACATGGTACACGCCTTTGAACAATAAGCATGTCTTCTCTCTCCGCCATCCCTTGATATTGCTCACGAACTTACTATGTGTCCGCATGTGTCCGCCGCGCGTACCGCCGCCCAATTTGCGACGGAGCCCCACACTGGAGCCCTCAGCCCTGGCAGACTTCTGAAATCAACTCGCACTCGCAGTCGAGTTCTGCAGATCGCCGCCGCCGCCCGATGCGCTGGATCTCCATCTCCATCACCATCTCCATCACCTCGACGATCTCGATTTTCCATCTGCGCAACTGACAACGTTAACTCAGACTGCGTGTGCTGGCAGCTGGCGGCCATGCGGTATTAATGATTTCATCGTGCACGTGAACTCAAGGGGGCAATAGCAGTCCGAGGATGGAGGAGGAGGGAGGTCCGAGGTGGCAACGGCCCTGATTAATACTCGGAACCGACGCCGTACTACGCGTGTCCGCAGCATCCAGTCCGGGGTCGAGTCATCCGCTCGTCCGCGTCCGCATCAATACGCGCGCGCGCAGCGCTGGTCGACTCGGGCTCGGACCGGCGACCTGCCTTCGACGAACTTTTAACTTCGAGCCTCAGGCCTCAACGTCAAGGTCGCGCGCAAGGCCAGCGCTGTGGTAGTAGGCTGGGTGACTGACTACTGTGTTTAGGCCCATACTAGTGCTTTATACAGAGAGAAGACGGTGGACAAGCGGCAGGCTCGTGCTCCGTCGGCACGGCACATCGATACTTGCCAAGGTACTACGGTAGGCTCCCGCGAAGTCCGAGTCCGAGTCGACTTCTTCCGAGTTCTTGTGGCAGTCTAGGACTGCTCTGGAGTCTGAAGGTCTAGTACGGCGATCCGCCGAGCTCGCTCGAGTTTTGCTTGAGCCTCCAATAAATCGCGACCACCTTCCACGACGTCGATATTCCTCAAACCTCAAAGTCAAGGCCTCAGGCTCAGGCCTCACTAGTCACTGCCCATCTCCGGACGAACGAGCCGCAGGTACGAATTTCAACCCCCGGAAATTGAAATGATCAATGCCAACAGGTGCCAACGGTCGGAGCCGAGCGATTGCCCTCGGCGCCGTTAGTGTGACTATGTAGCTACAGCTGCCAGTGCTTGCCACTTCAAGCCAGGCTATGAGACTGGCAGCAGACCACGCGCGACACACGATGTCGACTTCAACGTGCCCGCCGCGACTCTGAGGTCAGAAGATCTGAAGCTTGAAAGCTTGAACGATGAACGAGGTAAGTAACTTATTAGTACTCCGGTTCAAGAGCACTGAAATTGAAGCACGCAATGGCTATAGGTAGCACTATGCTAATCACAATGTCCCCGGGTCATGGCCGCCAGGGCTATAGAACCACCCAGCCCCATCTAACAACCCCAACTATCCTATCCGGCTAACGCTAACTGGCATCACTTCAAGCTTCAAAGCTTCAAGCTCCAAGCTACACACTGCAAGCCTGAGCTTCTATTCATCTGAAGTCAGGCTCTCGCCGCCGACTTCGTTCCGTCAGCGAATCGAGCCTCATCAGCCTCTCCACATACCAACGCCTGTGGATCCTCCCGGCGGGCCACACTGTGTTCGAGAGGTGCAGGACGGCTAGACCGGCCACGAGGTAGACTGCCCCCACCCGTCCCTCGTTCATTCATCGCCACTGGCCGCGACTCGGGCGTATGACGCGGGCAGCGGCAAAACTGGGACTGCACGGAGAAAAAGCGATTACCGACCCGGGCGCGCAGGGGCACATTGCACGGCAAGTGCACCTTCGCGCGCGTGTGCGGGCTTGCAATGCTTGCACACTCAAGCAACAAGTTGGGCATCCGGAGATTGGTGAGTCCACTCGCACGTCCGTTTCCGTCGTGGTCCTCAATGTCGCTCGCGTAACGATGATACTGATAACTGTTATCTGCCAGGAAAGAGCGTCCTGCTCTGTTTCTGCGATACACACCAGGAAGAGCCTCGCACATGAGATCTCGGCACAGTGCGCAACCTCCCCGGACTTCTACTCTGCGACCGCACAGGTTAGGCTCAACTGCCCACTGCGTTCGCGTACAAAATGTCGGGCCGCTGACGGTTTGGGACTGCTCGTCCAACCGACCCCGCCTCGCACTGTGCGTTAAACTTCAAAGTATCCTGGCTCAGCTTCACGGTCACCGTGACCCTCACCGACGCCTACACAGTTTTAACTTTTCCGTATACGACTGGACCGGGCTGCGTGTTCTACGTCTCTTCCGGGCGATCGCCGATGCGATGTCTGTCTGGGCGATATCCGGGCCGCATCGACGGCAGGCCACGATACGGATACGTATGATGGACGTCGCAGTGTGTCCAAGTCAGAGAGTCTGACTCAGCGAAGGTGCTCGCAACGGAAGACGCGTCGGGTGCTCTACCTACTTACATACGTATGGGGCCCCCGCGGCCGGCACGCCGCCGCCATACATATGTACGCCTGAGAGCGAGGCTGCGGATTCGGAATCAACATGCATTCGTGATTCTATGACGTGAGTGTTCCCGTAGTAGCAACAAGACACCGGGAACGCGGGACGCACAGCGCACACATACATTATGCATACGCCGTAGCACTATGTGACCAGAAGAGGCGAACCGAATATCCCATTTTGCATTGCGCAACCCCCGCGCGAGCCCGACCCGTCCATGTCCGTGTCCGTGTCCGTGTCCGTGTCCCAGGCTCCAGCGCGGCGGTATGCGCGGGGCGTGGACTGGACTCATACGTCGACCTCGCCCGACGCGGTGATCGTGACCCGCGACTTCGGGCGGCCGGACTCGGAGCCGTACGCCTCGATCTTCTTGACGACGTCCATGCCCTCCTCGACCTCCCCGAACACGACGTGCTTGCCGTCGAGCCATGACGTCACGACGGTCGTGATGAAGAACTGCGCGCGCGCGAAGAGACGCGTCCGACACGGGGTGAGCGGGACGCTTCGGGGGTTACATGCGAGCACGGGGACGCACCTGCGAGCCGTTCGTGTTGGCGCCGGCGTTCGCCATGGAGAGCAGGCCGGGCTTGCTATGCCGGAGGTTGAAGTTCTCGTCTGCGGGGCAGGGGAGGGAAGGAAGGGGGAACGTGTTGGGAGCGACGTCTAGGACGCGGGAAGCGGGGTTAGGACTCTGGGACACTCACCCGCGAACTTCTCCCCGTAGATCGACTTCCCGCCGGTGCCGTTGTGTCGTGTGAAGTCGCCGCCCTGGAGCATGAACTGCACGCGGTCGCTACGGTGTCAGCGCTGCCGGAGCAAGGGAGGGCGCGTGCGCAGCGGACGAACGAGAGAGCGGAGAACGTACGTTGGGGATGATGCGGTGGAAGGTGCTGTCCTTGTACCCGAACCCGTGCTGGCCGGTGGCGAGCTCGCGGAAGTTGCGCGCCGTTTTTGGCACGACGTCGTCGTAGAGCTTGAAGACGATGCGCCCGGTGGGCTTCGCGTCGATGGCGATGTCAAACTGCACGGAGCTCGGTCGGTCCCTCTGCCTGCGTTCAGGCTAGCTGGCAGACACTCACGAATACGCGCGACCTGGCGGCGCTGGAGGTCAGTGGCTGGTCGACGTGTGCGTTCGAATAGCTCCGCACGCTTACATTGGGCTAGCAGCAGCAGATGCTGTGCTCATGAACCGGCGGAGGAAGGACGACATGGTTGTTGGAGTTCGATGTGAACGTGGTCGTGGTGGTCGTGGCAGGAAGGCAAAGTATGCACGCGGTTAGCCGGCGCGCGTCTGTATTTTGAGGCAAGCGCCGGACACCTCATACTACTACTCACCACGCGACGGTTGTGACTTGACTGGTACTAGTGGTATTGTTGAGGCGGAGCGTGCAAGTCGAACTTGTATCAGAGTGGCTCAGAGGGTAGAGAAGAATGGTTGACCCGGAGGCGAGTACGTGCTCTTCTTATATACAGGAGGAGGCACCTCCTTCTAACTAGGCCCACAACTTTACAGAAACGGCCGGTGGCAGCGCGAGCGTGATCCCATCCTGCGTCCTCGTCCCGGAGAACAACGCTAATGGATCCGTATCCAGAACGAGGGTGCCTTCGATCAGCTCTAGGCCCTCCTCGCGGGAGAGGCAAAGACGATATACTCGGACACTCAGCCCACGTGTTGATGACATCCCGGGCCAGCGCGCACGCATATCGCGGCGGACTCGTCGAGGGCGTCGAGCTCGAGGACGACGCCTCCGGGCGCACGACGCCGCGCGCGAGCCAGGACACCAGATGGCAGATCTGAGGGTGCGGGGGGACGCCGAGGGCCCCCGAGCGTTGGTGCGTGCTCCGAGTCCAGATCTAGACCACAGTCACGGTGCGAGCTCGAGTGACACTGACTCGGACCCTAGGCGCATGCGGCCAACGAGGCGGTGGTGGCGTCGTGCGCGAAGGCCGTCGAAGCTCGGTGGCGAAGAACGCACTCGTCGACACGCGCACACGCACACGCGCCCGAGAGATAGGATGGCCGGTCAGGAAGAAGTGCGCGACGTTCAACGTTCCCTCGGACGTCAAGGAATCAAAGAACCCGGCCCCAGCTATGTCGCCGGCACCAGACGAGCGGCCTGCGACGTGCGTACGTGCGTACGTGTATGTAAGTTAAAGAGTTGCTTTGCGTCGCACTTTCGAGAGCGAGAGAGCCCAGGCCATCTGTGTATGGACGTCGCGTCGCCGACTCTGATCTGCACCAGCCGATTCATTTTGTCCCGGAGGAACTAGTTGCCGGCGAACGATCAATACATACCGAACGACGTACACGGACCACACGAAGCTTTTAGTTTTACGCATTCAAGCTACAATGACTCGTCGACTCTGCGAGCCTTAACACATACTATTGATTGCGCGAGCGAACAGCGGTCTCGACTCTCGCCAAACTCACAGAGACATACGGTATGTGTCGTTGTGTGGACAATTACCTGCGAGGGTGTTCGCTGCGGCTCAGCTGCTAAATACGATAGGGGGATCAGACCATCGTGAGCCAATCAGAGACACGGCACGAATACCGGGCCTAGCAAGGCCTATAGCATTAGCTCGGGGTGAGCCTGGGGGAGCCAATGGGACAGTGCGTACTACGAGGCGAATCGGTGGCGTTTGGCAGCGCTGCTCAAGTGCGCGGCCGTGGGGCACACTCTGTGCCGCCTCGCGCGCAGCAGCTGATGTCGCCATCGTCCTATACTCGGCGGCGTGCGGCCCCAAGCCGTCTGCGCACAGACCACTCGCCTCGGCGCGCGCACGGCCGCGCGCGCGGCACGTCGA
Source organism: Daedaleopsis sinensis (assembly GCA_033807695.1). Classification (NCBI taxonomy): domain Eukaryota; kingdom Fungi; phylum Basidiomycota; class Agaricomycetes; order Polyporales; family Polyporaceae; genus Daedaleopsis; species Daedaleopsis sinensis. The sequence goes on along the minus strand of CM066310.1, from coordinate 600,087 downwards.
GGGAACTCGTCCATATAGAACTGCCATCGCTGAACCTAGTATTGGCGTCATGGGCGGATATGGAAACGCGTTCTGGCCCCTGCGCCTTCGCGAACACGCACGGTCCGGGGCAATTTGAGATGACTCGGGGGTGGTGCGTCCTGGCGGCATCGATAAGCACAAAGCAACTCCGCGAGCTCGCTGCCTGCCCGGCCATTGGTGCGAGTTCTGGTGCCGAGTGTCGTCGCCCTCGATTTTACGAGTCGTCCGTGCGGCAGTGCGCGACCGACGCGGTTCTGGCCATGGGGCGTCGAGGCGAGGACAAGAGCGGTGCACTGTATGTCGATCCAGATCCCAGGGAGCACATCTCGGAGGGGCAGGTGCAATCAAGGGTGCGCACGAGCCTCAAGCTCAATTCTCCTCCTGCCTCTGCAGGGCAGCTTGCGCCTCGGGAGCGAGCCCGGCGGCCAGCTTCGATTTCCGAGGTGCACCGTGCAGCCCACCAAGATGGCAAGACCGTTCCCGTCCGATCGAAGGTCGTGGACGAGCCAATAGTACGTATACTATGGCCGGGATGACCTTCTATTGGCGACGGCAACGACAGCCACCTGGTCCTTCTTGAAGCTTCCGTCGAACGCTGCCGCCTGCCGCGCGCCACGAGTGGGAGCCGCAGCGCGTGGACGCGTTCGCGGTCAGGGCTGATAGACTCGTACACTCACCGACCGGGCCCGCATGCGCGCAGCCGGCCGGGGCGCACCAAAAGCAAGCGCGGCGCTCCCATGCTTGCGAACCCGCGCGCTGCGCAGAAGCCGCCGTGCACGTCTTGCGCTTGCGCCCCCGAGCTTGAAGTGGCCGGCGGTTCGGGCGCAGCGAACTGGCAGACGGGACGGCACCGGCGGTACTTGATACTGGTACTGGTACTGGTACTGGTAGCGTGGTGCAGGGCCGCTGGCGAGAATCCGCGCGAGGACCGGGTCTGCCGGTGGCTGGGCCCTTCTGAGTCACGGCAGCAGACGTCGGTGAACCACCCATCCAGAAAGCGGAGGGCGAAAAAAACTCCCGAAGGGTGCCGTAATTTGGGCGACTTGATACACGACGGAGATGAAGCCTCGCTCTGCGCCGTGATAGGCCCGGCAGCCTGGCAGGAGCATGGTGGGGGGGCGACTACGAGTGTGGACGGACCACGAGCGCAGGCTGTTCGCGGGTGTATTTCGAGTGCGAGGCTCGACTCCAGACGTTCGACGCTGGCGAGAGAAGGTTGTGGGACTGGTCGCGGCCCGAGTCTTGAGATGCATGGATGGGGATGAATTGAACTTAGTCGCCAGCCACGAGTCGGCATTTGGAGGTTATTTAACGGTTGATCCGACGGAATGCGGTAGCGAGTTGGGAGTCGCATGGACGACGTGCATGGCTCCGGTGGTACTCACAATGAGATGGGGTGGGAGGCCACTGTCCGGCGTACGCGGGATATGGGCGGATATGGGCGGATACCGGGATCGAAGACCTTGAAAACAAGTCCTGGGGCGAAATGCCCTGGTAGCTACGAGGCTCGTCGTCGGCCCTGGCGTGCAGTCTGCCTGTGCCGTCTCCGACAGGTTAAGGTGCTCACCATCAGGTTCCATGCCTGTCGACTCTCAGCAAGCCATCGGTGCAGTAGCGGATGACTTGGGGGCTTGAGCGATTTCGTGAGATTTGATCCTAGCGTGTTATCGAGCAATGTGGATATGCTAGCACGACAACCTACCGTGAAGACTGCAGTGGATGGACAGACTGACCAGAGCGAAACAGCGTCTCTGGGGTCGGATGGACTCGCATCACGGCGGCTCGGAGGAGCACCAAAGGAGCACTGTATAGAAGGTGACCCAGTGGTACACTATCGCGACAATCACGGAAGGATATGCGTACCATGTCCATACCGCTGGCCAGCCGCTGGCTGTGAGGCCAGCCTGGCGTCGGCGGAAGTATGCCGGCGGCACCACCCGACGACATGGCTTCGAATTGACCGACACCATGACTAGTTTGACATGGGATCTGAAATGTGGGTGTAACCTCTCACTTGCTGCTATGCTATATTGTTAGAGTTAGCTTGACTTGAACACGGACTGACGGGTGAGCGGTCACGGTCTGTATCCCAGCGGACCTCCAGCACAGACGACATTCCAGAGTACTTACGTGACAGGCCGGGTGTTCGCAGTACAGATATATATGCACCAGTGCCGTCCGTAGTCGAAGCAATTCCGCCTGTGCTATTTCCAGGACATGTTGTTGTGCCTTTGCCACTCGGAGTTCTGGTTAACTGAACTTCTTGAATTTGTGGCAGGAAAACTTGAACGATCCTGATGATTCCAACGGTGGGCCCGGCAGAGGCGAGCAATCCACATGTTAACGGATGAGCATAGTTGATGGTCGTTGGCGAGCCTTGTCGACCAGTCGTGATACATACGCAGAAAGAAGTTGAAGTCGTGGTTAGACCAAGAGTACTGGTCAGTGTCTGGTCACACTTGGCATCCGGCAGTGACATGCTGACTGCGGTAGCGCTGACGTAAGCCAAGCTTGGCCGAGAAAGCCGGAGCACAGTCTGGGACGGTTGCGGTGTGTGAGGCTGTGCACTGCTCTCCAATATATAGACTGGCATACCTCAAGCAGGCAGTCCTTTCTCTACTCTCCTCCATCCTCCACCGCTTCAGCACAAGTTCCCGAATGCGTATGTCATGAGTGCCAACAGGATCCCTGCTTTTCTCGCTGATTTCGAGTCGGTTTTGGCAGGTAGGACCGCACTTACACCTCTGCTCAGCGCGCTGTGCGCGTTTTCCGTCGTACCTGGGGCGCATGCCTATTGCTACATCGATGGGTGAGTGTTCGACGTTGGTCCTTGGAGCTCGAAATCTCGTCCTGGGGGAGAGCTTTTGCATGTGGCGTTCACTGCGGTCAGCAAACTCAGTTGGCCAATCTGAATTTGTTACCATCGCACTAGATGCGTTTCTGGGCACTTCGCGACTCTAGTATGCATAGGATGGTTTGTTTCGAGCTGTCATGTATCTTTTGCGGGCAAGAAGTCGCGGACTCGACTTCCGATACTGAAGGGATTTCTCTGGGATATGACTTCACGATGTAGTCAGGTTCGGTCGCTAATGGTGTGTATTCCAATAGGTTCGGTCGCGAGCGTTGCACGCTATCGACCGGAACCCGCATCGGAATTGCGATAGCTGCTTGTGCGTCACCTTCCTCTCATACTCTCTCTGGGAACTCAGCATTCGCTAGTCGCATCCCTTGCCATTCTCCTCGCTGTCTTCCGATCTATGCGACAGAGGAACGCCAGACGCACCAACCTACAATACATCAACACCTCCGCCGTCGCTGGCTCGGTCCCCCCCGGCCCACCTCCACCGGGCTATCCTCCTCCAGGCGGATATCCTGTGAATGGGTACGGTGGCCCCGCACAGTACCAACCCAACAACGGCTACTCCCCGCAGTACCCTGCCCAAGCATACAACCCGTATCCTTCGGTTCGTCTTCCATTCATCGTTGTAGGGCGCAGTCGCTCTAATGTAACTTACCTGGAACAGCCTCAGCCACCCCCGCCGGGGAACTTCCCTGACTATGCACCCCCGGCAGGCCCGCCTCCCGGTAACAGCCCACCATACTATGCGCCCCCTCCTGGGCCTCCACCGGCGTCGGACCAGAAGCAAGCATTCTAATCAAGGGGCTGTCAGTTTTGTTATGAAAGTTATGCTCGAGCGGTGACTGTTGACGGACCAATGTTCGCGATATTGACGTGTATAATGATTTTGTATCGCTTGATTACTGTTCCCTATCCAGTCTGCGTTCTCTGTACGACGGGAATCTGTGTCGTTCTGACACTGTGGTGTGGTCTTGAAGCCGGGAACTGTGCTAGAGCCGCCCTTGTTCCGCACCAGTCGAACGGGGAGAGTGAAGCCCTGGGCGTTTCGGGCTGTTGGCAACGGTGACGACGAGAATTATTGCCGCCGCGTGGCTCGCTTGTTTGCATCAATTCCCCCTCTCCGAGTCGGCTCCCACCACCACCACCGTCCTCCTCGTCCCCGACGTGCTCGAGCCTCAGGACCCCTTTTATTCTCTTATTCCTTGATGCAGAGCTTGTTCTCTCGCGCACGGACCACATCGACCCCGACAAAGAAACCGGCCTTAGACCACGGCCTACAAGACGAGTTCGGGAGGATCAACAGCAGAGGGTCCACCCGGCAGGTCATCGAGCAGCACCTCACCGCCAGCGCGAAGAAGGCGGGCAAGAAGGACGGCGGAAAGGGGTCTATCAGTAGCAAGCCACGGCCTCCTGGCTCCCAGGACGATGACCAGGTCGAGTTCGGCCTGCCCGACGGCACCTTCCTCCCTCTGAGCCTCGAGAAGCCGCGGTACGAGAACGCTGAGGATCCGACGCAAGAGCCGCCGCCGCCCGCCCACGACTACGGCTACCTCTCGTATGGCCGACACGTCGTGCTGGGCCTGGAGGAGGTTGCACGGCTCGTGGACGTCGTCGGCGACGAGCTCGGCACGCGTGGACTGACGACACCGTTCATATTCTCGACGCTGGCCCTCGACATCTCCGCATCGTCCGTGAAGCGGCTCATCCAGACGTTCCTGAAGACGTGTGCGCGGCCGTCGGCGGAGGCGGAGAGGCAGTGGCGGGAGGAAGCGCGGCTAGCGGGACCGCACGAATTGGGCATGGCCCTCCGCTGGGGCCTGGCGCGGGTGGTGCGCTGGGTGGGCAGGCAGGAAGTCCGCGGGCTCGTCTCGTACGACGCGTACGTCGAATGGCGCGACACCGAGGCCAGTGCGTATCCCCCGAGCTGACCTCCTATGTGCGTGTCGTGCCCCTGCTGACCGTTCCGCAGTGCTCCGCTACCCTGCCATGCATTTCTCTGCTTTCCTCGAGCCGCTCGAGCCCCTGCTCCGCTCGCTGCTCACCGGGCTGTTCACCCTCCTCAACAGGTTCACCGCGCACTCTGCCTCGTCCGGCCATACGCCGCCCACTCTCTCGCCGCTGTTCGGTCCACTTCTCTTTGGTCTGGGACCATCCACGCTTAACTTCCACCATGCTTATACCTACTATCTCCGCGCAACCACTGCGACCGAGCATCTCATCCTAGCATTCATCCGCTGGCAGGACGCGAAAGCCAGTGCAGCAGGACCGGCGCCCGGCGTTCCAACCCGCCTCAAGGCATGGATTCAGGGTTACCCGTCGATGCTGCCAACGCTGGGAAAGAACGACCGGCCTCAGCCCCGCCGAGGTGCCCGCACTGTCCGGATGCTGAATGTGCGTCGCAACGTGCGCATGTACTCCCCGGACCTCGTCAAGTCCTCAGCCTCGTGGGCGCACCGTCCCCGGAACTCCGTCTCGAGTGCATCAGAGCGCGCGTTCGCGGGATCGAAGGAGTGGGAGCGTATCGCCCCGCCGACCCTCAAGCTCCCCCCGCGATACTCCGACTCGTACAAGAAACGCATGGATCTTCCACCCAACTTCTATCCGGATGTCGGCCCAGGATCGACAGCGTCGATGCTCACCCCGCCCTCCCTCTCATCGTCCGTCTCATCAGCCTCGTCGGTCGGTTCCACGCTGTTTGAGGACAAGGAAGGCGAAGAGCGGTTCCGGAGTCTGACCGATCTGAAGTGGGGCGAGTTCGAGTCGATGGGATTCGGCAGCATCGCTGCGGATGACAAGAAGCTGCAGTTCGACCTAACTGAAGGCGCGCGCGCGGTACGTCCCCTCCATGTTCAGATTGTGATGAGACATTGATGGTGTGTGTGCTGGCCTCGGGCAGGCTCGCGCAGCGAAGCGTGCCACTCTCAGCTGGCAGGACTTCTCGTCGTCGGGCTTCTCACGCACGGATGCGCATCTGAGTGCCACTCTGCAATTCAGCGCCCCGGTCGCGAACACGATCACCTCGTGGCCGTCGCACCAGGCGGAGATGCACCGGAAGCTGAAGAAAACGCAGAAGGCTCTGCCGGCCTTCGGGTGGGACACCGAGCCAGTGCTGGGAACGGAGGAGGTCATCGAGGAGGCGTTCTTGGATGTGTTCTGCGATCTCATTTACGGGAGTGGATGGATGGATGGCGAGAGGCGCGAGGAGACAGATCGGGAGTGCAACTGGGCTTTGGTGAGTCGATTATCTCCCATATCCCGTGAAGGTTATCTCACAAGGCGGTGCTCGTGAAGGTCGAGTTCAAATCACTCCCTGTCTCTCGCACGACTACTGTCTCCGGGACGGCAGACCCTCGCACGGGATCCACTCTCATTCTCTTCGAGGAGTTCGTCCCCTTCGAGTACCGACAGCAACTACACGCTGGCAGCAACAGACGACGACTCCCTTCAATCTTTTCGTCTGCGAACAAGACCAAGCAGTGGAAGCCCGCGCCTACGCTTAACGGCCGCCCATATGTGGTCGGAGCTGTGCCACATAGTCCCAGCTTCCGCGAAGCAGAGTTCGAGGGTCTCCTGCGCTCTAATGGCAGCGCGACGAAGGTCATCTCACTAAACCGCAGTGCTGACAAGCAGCGCGCGGCGACCACTCCCGGTGCGGCCGGCACCACTACGGGGCATGAGGCCTCTGGGAATCCGCTCATCAAGATCATCAGTCCGACCGCGAAACCTCAGTTTCTGACACCTGTACGCACGGACTCCCCGACGCCTGCGGCACGTGAGGACAACGACTCTCCCGTTCCAAAGAAGAATCGCTTTCGCCTCCCAGCTGGTCTCCCGTCCAGCCCCTCGTCTGGCAAGAGAGCAGGCCTTGTGCCTACGGAGTACGACCCCGTCGAGTTCGACACGCGCATGGCGAGCTTCGACGACGACGAGCTCCGGTCAAAGAGCAAGTATAGACGACGCTCCAAGGACGACGCTTGGGTGGACATCCTAGTCGCGACCAACAGTCGTCGAATGGCGGGTCAGGACGCGGAGCTGCGCAACGGGCTCAAGGGCGGCAGGTCGGATCCCGAGCTGGCCAGCCAGGAGGTCTCTGAGGTGTTAGCTGCGGTGCGCGGCGGCCAGTTCTCCGACGACGAGGACGAGAGCATGGAACCCGTCGCAGGCCCGAGCATCTCCGGGGACACCTCTACCCTGCCGGACTCTGTCCTCGAACACGAGCATGCGAACGGCGAATCCTCCTTGGCCTACGATGACGAGGGAACGGTAGAGGAGGAGGTAGAATCGAAGCTAGCCTCGAGGAAACGCCTTGGCTATTTTGACCTCCATCCGGACCGTCGACCTCCGACCGTCGCCGACGATCCGCGCGATCGGTTCGAGCGTCCGTCGATGGAGAGTGACACCTCCACGGACAATCCGTACACCTCTGCCACAGTCCGGACCCGCCAGACGCTCGCGCCTAAGGAAGATCCTGCCCTGCTCAGACAGTCTGTCATGTCCGAGTACGACGATGACCCCGAGCCGATCCACATCGGTTCCCAGGCAATCCCCCGCGACATCAAGAAGCTCCCTTCTGCGCCCAACGCTGCCGACGCCCCGTCGCCGCCGTCGAAGGCGGGAGCTAGCAAGACCGCGTCGCTCATCGAAATGTATCGCGAGCGCGAACGGCAATCGTCGACCAGCCCCATCCCATCCTCGCGCCTCCCCGTCCGCCAAGCGTCGCTGCAGGTCGGCAAGGAGCGCTCGACCTCGCCCCTCCCCCAAGTCCCATCGCCCGCTTCCGCCGCACACGCAGACCTCCCGGAGATCGAAGTATCTGCGGAAGACAAGGTGAGCGTCGAAGATGTCCCGGTTGATCTTCCCACCCGCTACATCCACGGCGCCCCCCTTCACAACGTCCTGGAGGAAGAGGAGGAAGAGGAGGCGTAGCGCACCTTTTTCCCCTTTGTCTTTTCCTACTATCCCCTTTTGGCTCGTCCCCCTCCCCCTTTGCATTTGGCCCGCGTCGGCACACTCTGAACTATCGTATCGTATTCAGCACCGGTGAACGCCCGGCTACTTCCGCACGCACAGACAGACCCACACCCACCCCCACACAGCAGTTGACACCATGATTTCCCTCGTGCTTGCTTGCTCTGTCTACCCTCGTGGCCCGTATGGCGACATACCTCCGTCCCTCCTGCATCTGCGCGCGCGTTCCGCAACAAACTCGGTACGGATACTACATCGTACATATTCATACTGCATTCCCTCCCTCAAGATACCTCGCAGCGTCGCCCGCGCTTCGCCACGCCGTGCTTGGGCCCATGGCGAAGCCGGCCCCGACGCTGCATGTGCCCCGGCCCACACACATAACTTACTCCTTCATTTTGTGTCGTGCTTACTCCCTCTCCTCACTCTCACTGTCCGTCTCTGGGCCCCCTCCCCATGCCTTTTATCGTTTTGGCAGCCTGTGTCCGTATCCGACCCTCCCTCTCCTTCGAAACACACACTCACACACCACACATGTCTCGTCCTCGTCCTCGTTCCTGGGTTTGCCTCGTCCGTCCGCTATGTTGTGCATTTTCCTATTCCGAATATATGTCGAACGTGCTCGAATCCGGGTGATGATGTCTGTCGTCTGAATCCTGCCCGGGCCCCGGGCCCTGCCTGCTGCACAATGCACATGCGGGCCCGTACGGATGCGATCGCGAGGCGAGTCGGGGTATAGTTTGCGGGTAGCGCGGTGTATTCTTTTCCTTTCCGCGAATACTAGTCGGCGGAGGTTGCAACGACCGATGTCCTCAGATCGAGGATATTCGAGCACATCCATGTGAACCAAAGGCGATGGTTGTCCTCTCCCAACCCCTCAGCGGAAGTCTCGAGAACACATCCACACCTGCAGCAGGCTCCACCTCGGACGAGGCCAGTGGCACAAAAAACCAACGCGAACCAGGAGGACCGCGAGAAATAGCCGTATGAATAATGTAAATGTAAATATAAATGTAAACCGAGCTTGAGTATCACGTACAACACCGACACCAACGTCAACACGCAGAGCAGACCGACAGCAGACAGCAGCACGAGGACGTATCCAATACCAATACCAATACATCTTGCCCTGCTTTCCCTCCTTAAACTTTGACATGAAATGTCCAACGGTGACGGACCGGATCTACCACGTCGCGGGCCTGCATCCACGGTCAGCGAGCATCTCATATACCTACACTCGACACGTAGAACGTACCCGAATGTGCTGCCCGGGGGCACAGCGGAGAGCGGCGTGCCGGCGCCCTTGTGCCCGTAGTCGGCCGTGTTCGTCGACACCGTGTTGCCCCACCACGCCTGGATTGTGCCCGCACCGATCGCGCCGCTCTGCGGGAACTGCAGGCAGAAGTAGATGAAGATGATCGAGATCGCGACGCCGCAGTCGAGCCCGGCCGACAGGATGTCTGTTTGGGAGGGGCGCAGCCGCCGTCAGCACTGGGCCCACGAGTACGGACCGAGCCGCGGAACGCGAACGCGGTCGCGGTCACTGGCAGGGCGTGCACTCACAGTTGTACTTTGTCCACCACGAGAAGTGACGGCGGCGGATGACGTAGTTGAACACGAACCCCGCGATCGTCCACGGCACGTAGTTGACGGCGGACGCGGGCGGGATCCAGCTCGTGCCGTTGAAGATGACCGGGAAGTTCACGTAGCGCAGCGCCGAGTTCGGCCAGCGCGTGCCGACGAGGAACGCCGCGAGCGGGCACGCGGCGCCGATGAGGAAGAAGTACACGAGCCCGTAGTAGATCTGCCCGTGCGAGAACTGCCGCTGTGGCCCGATTACGCCCCACACGATCGACGCGGTCCCGAACACCTCTGTGGACGGGCACACGAAGCGGTCCCCTTGGTCGGGCTGGCACATGTCCGGGATATGCGCGAACATCCAGGTCTGGACGGCGAGCTGCACGGTGCCGGCTATGGAGGCGCCGACGATCTGGCAGAAGAACATCGCGCGGGGGCTGTGTGCGGACACGGTGAGATACTGGCGCAAACACGAGACGAGGGCGTGCGTGCGACGTACGGGATCTTCATGTAGTGCCCGAGCTTGAAGTCGGACGTGAACTGTAGCGCTTGAGATGTGCTGACGTAGCCCCATGTCTTGAAGAGCATCATCGCGATGGGCTTTCCAGGCAGCGCGTAGCCGATGATGAGCTCGGTGACGACGCTAATGCGCGTTCAGTCTCTGTATATCCGTCACGGGTACGCAGACGCGAAAAGACCCACTTCAGAGCGATTTGCTGATTGGTGATGGCTTGGATCATACCGACAGGGATGGTGTAGACGAACGCTGCAGTAGCGATCAATAGGCGGCGGCGGGCGAGGCGGAGCATACGCACCTATCAACATCGCCAGCACCAACGCCCACACAGGCATCTGCGTGTTCCACACCTCGATGGACACCACTCCGAAGATGAACATCGAGACTGTGCGGCGTATAAGAATTAACCACAGAGTATCAGAGCACAATCACCGCACCGAAGATGGTGGAGTACCACCACTCCGGCACCTGCGGGTACCGGGACATGAGGCGGGCGTGGATGTCCCCCTGCTCGGACAGCGAGCGGCGGCTCTGTATCCAGATCTGCTTCCGGAAATATATAATCGTGTGCATGATCGTCGCGGTGATGCTCGCGAACGACAGCCCGTACGACATCGCGAACGTCGTCGACAGGAAGAGCGGCGAGTACGCCTTGTACTTGTCGAGGTCGAGCGTCGCGTCCGGCGTGAGGATGCGCGTGACGTTGTACACCTTGCCCATGTTGTCGTACGACGTGCGCGTGGACATCGGCATGTGCTGCGAATACCAGGTATTCGTGTAGTAGATGATCGGGGTGAGGAACCAGAAGAAGAACACGAAGCCGACCGCGACGTTCGCCGCCGCCCACCACGGCGTCGCGAGCGGCGAGCCGATGTACGCGATCTGCGACCAGTCAAAGGTAACGAGCGACATCCCCAGCCCGCTGTAGTACCCGAACAGCTGGTTGACGACGACGTTGTTCGGCGCGATCCAGCAAACCCAGTTGAAGTAGCTGAGCGCCTGGAAGATGTAGCCCGGGAAGAAAAACCAGATGAAGGACCCGAGGAAGGCGTAGAGGAAAAACCACTCGCGGGAGATGCCGCCACGGTTTCCAATACCGGCATACTGCTGCGAGTGCAGGGTGTTAAAGAGCGCGCAGGTGACGAGATTATTTGGCCAAATCATGGACGGCGGCGAGACCAAGAAGCGTCGGGCAATGCCGCCGATAGAAAAGCCAATCTATGCGAGAGTTTGGAACTGTATGACTTCGTATAAAACGGTACCGCTCACCAACTGGGTAGACATTACGATCATCCACTGATACCCAAACGAGAAGACTTGGTTGTAGAAGACTCGTTGTACGGCAATGATATCGGTCTGCATGAAATGATGAGAACGACGAAGGAAGCAGTGTGCCGATACTCACCGCATATGCCGTCGTATACCCAACGTTCGCCATAATCGTGATCAGAACATGTTCCTTGACGGTGAAAGGTCCGGGATTTAGAGAGACACCAAAGATCTTGACTGATGGGAGAGCGTAAGCCCATAATCGACCGAGGGGGTAGGATAAGAGTTGTGCGGTGATCTGTCCGAGTACCGTGTAAGCAGGCCGACTATGGGGGAGCGGTAACCACGTACTCCGGTGACGGTTATGGCAGGGTATCGGAAGAACAGGAACTGGTTCAGGCCGGGAAGTAGGACAGACCACAATATGCCGATAGTCCATGCACGCAGGGTGTTGACGGGCATGTCGGGATCATCCGTATTTGCGACGGCGGAACGGACCTCGGGATATGGCGAATCATCGTCTAATGAAACGTACCTCTCAGACCTTCCGTTTCTCGCGCTCTGAAAAACTGAAGCCTAGCATACCCCACTCACCGAGTATAACGACATCAGGGTCAAAATTCGGATCGTCAAACTCGGGTTCAGCATACACATAGTGTTGGTGATCTTCGTGAGGTACTGCGACTTGTTGTGTCTGCTTTAGAAGATGCTTATCACAAGGACACGAGTGGGGGCGCTTACCGATGTGTTTCTCCGCATCAGCCGCCAGCTTCTCCTGTAGGGATCCTAAAGACGGCATATGCTCCCCAAGGTGCGATGAAGACGACATTATGGGGGCGAGAACCTGAGAGGGGAGAAGGCTGTAAGCACAACTGACGTATAGATATGCAAGACAACGGAGAGGGGCGTCCCCATGGGACGGATGTAATCAGTCCGCTGTCGAGCGGTCCTATCTTTGCGCTCTAGACGCTATAGATTGTGGGAATGGGAGAACTGTTACTTCTGCACGTTGGGTGCGCCAAGTGCATATGTGATGAATCGTGTGCAGCTCCGCTCTGGTGGGCAAAATCCCGTGCTCTTCCAGAATATGTATGGCCTACCTCTCGACTGCGAGAAGTGGAGGCGCAGGAGCTGTTCAACTGATGGTATGGAGCCAACGAGTAGCACGCGATGCGAGCGTGTACTCGTTGACGGGTGCGTGATAGATGTCTGTGTGGGGCGCTGTGTGCGAAGTTGGTCCTGTGCTTCTCGCAACAATGGATGCTCCGCGTTGGCTCCCGAAGGCTCGCTAGGCCCTCTTCCATACATATGCAGATGGAGATGTGGTGATGATGATGAAAGAGAAGCTTCGAAGCCAGTACTCACCTCCAGGTACCTCGATCCGACTCTGGGGACACTCTCGACACTGACGTGGTCATCCGCCATGACTCCAGAACAGCACCCTTCTGGTGCTGTTTCCCTCCGTGTGTACACCGTCGAGGTCGTGGTCGTGGTCGAGGAACAAGGGGGATCGTGGGCACTGGACTTGAGGAAAGGCGATAGTTATGTTCGCTCACACGTCGTGACGTCGATCAATAGTGGCGCAGGCACAGATATCGGGTTGACTTGCTCTATAGCTCGAGATGACCGGGTTCGTACGAGTGTCTCGGGTCGCGCTTCTGTCAATGTGTGAGGAAGAGACGAAGAACGCGGAGGGCGAAGGACAGGGAACATGAGGCCGACTGTCAGGGGTTGGTGGGAGCGGATGAGGATGCGGAGCGCTGGCAGCCAGATCCGCGACGCGATCCAGGAACAGCGGTGATCCGGCCTCAGAGTCTTTCAGGGTTGGTGACTCCGGATATCTACTCACTGAGGATGAAACAAGCATTGCGAAGGTATAAGTACGCAATGAACGTCGTATACTGTGTCTCTAGACTGTGAAGAGACGCATATACCAGATCCCTAGGTAAGTTGTAGGCGCCATAGCATCGTCAAGCCTGAGGTACCTCAGTGCGCAAATGCTCCGCGAGGCTGCCATTCTCGGATGACAACCAGCGGAGATAGGTAACAGGTCGTTTGGGCCACAGAGAGGGCCGCAGAGGAGATATTGAGCTGTCATGATGGATTAAGGTAAAAGCTTGAGGTCACTGAGAGGCACAAATACACGGTCAGGGAGTCGATCTTGAAGCATACGTACGTGCTGCCCATTAGCACCAAGCTTATGTTGTACTAGAAGTACAAGTTGTAGTCCTTTCGAAGCTGCCTCGCTGAGTCGCGTAGTACGTACGTCTCACAATCTAGTTTTCGGAGTCCGGTCGAACTCAGGACGATTCAGATCTTGAGGAATTTTGAACGAAATATTCCCGAGACACGATCACGTGGCACTACAAAACTACTGGAAGGCGTGGGAAAGTAAACAACGTCGTCGCGCACCTCGATTGCAAGACTCAGGCTTCCGACTCAGGCCTTACTAGTCTCCTACCATATCGTGCAAATACTTCTCTTGTTAACCTCTATCTGCTTTGGTTACCGTTTCTTGGAATCACTATGCCGGAATACATCGGCAAACCTCCCCCATGGCTCTTGAAGCGGAAGCAACAAGCTCAGCAACAAGCTCAGCAACGAGAGCTCTCCCCAGTAGTCCCAGATCCAGAACACATAACCCCATCACGCACAAATGTCTTTGGGAGTCCCGCGAAGTCGACGCGCGTCTTGAAGACATACGCCCACAAACGCGCAAGGTCCTACGCGAGCTCGGCGGCGGGGGAGCCAGCAGAGGATGAAGATGACGGTGAGTAACAGACACGATTTTCGGTTGCACTAATGGTGTCTAACGTTGTTCTCAGAATCTTCAGATTCATCCATGGATCAATCTCCCTCAAAGCCACCCTACAAACGAGCCAAGATTTCCTCTACAGGTCCACCTTCTCGTCGTCCGTCGACCTCACGCCCAAGGCACAGAGAAGAAGACTCCGATTCTCATGCTGGTCCGTCCCATCGAACCCCTTCGTCATCTGCCAAGAGGCGCCGTCAGTCATTGTCCTCTACCGTACCAACCGCCCCGCCCCGTCTGTCAAGTCCCGTTATCCCAACTGCATCTGCTGTAGACGTAACTCGCGTTGGTCGTCCTCGGGGACGACCTCCTAAAGTCAAGCCCGTCGCAATCCCGACCCCATCCACTTCTTCCGAAGACGGTGCTGTTCTCGGTGGCAAACGACGCGCAGCCGCAGAGTCTGCTGGACCTGCATTGACTCTTAGCGAGGCCCTGAACCGCTCATTCGCTAAAGCCTCCATGCGACTGGCAGAAGATTGTGAGCTTCTTGACTCGTCTGTATCTGTCAAGCGGAAACCAGGCAGGCCACCTGGGCGGGGGCGCGGGCGGGGTCGAGGCGGAACAAGCAATACACGTTCTGCTAGTCACGCAGTGCCTGCCTCGTCTGAAGAGGACGACGCGCCTCCAGCTCAATCCAAGCGACCTCAAGGTCGCCCTCGCAAGAGCTCAATTTCTGGACCTTCCTTGCCCGACCCCGCAGTCGAGGAGATGCAAATCGACGACATAGAACCCACAACCCCTGCCAAACGTCCACGCGGCCGACCACGCAAGAGTGCACTTCCCTCATCGCCGCCGAGCCGCCGCGAAGAAGCTCGGTCGGTGTCCCGCGGCAGGAACAAGTCCGTCCGCTCGCTCTCTCTTTCTCAGCCGACCGCCAGCCAGCAGCATCTGTACGACACCGTCGACGTCGAGCCCATCGTCCGGGCCTTCGAGAGCCTGGCGGCACAAGAGGACGCGCATCTTTACACCGAGGCCGAGTCTCCTGCGCCCCCCAAGCGTGGCCGCGGCCGCCCCCGCGGGAGCAAGAACAAAGCCACTCCCGCCCGCGACACCTCTCGCCCGCAGCGGCGGACGGTCTCTGCGGGGCCCGCGACCCGCGTCTCCGTGCCCCAACCCCCAACCGGGCCGTCGCCGATCCTGCCTGCGAACCCGGTCGTGCAGACCCCCGCGAAGCGTCCGCGCGGGCGCCCCCGCAAGAGTGCGCCCGCGGGTGCGGGTGCGACGACCGTCTTCCCCGCGGCCGAGACGTTCGACTACATGGAGCCGCTCAAGGACCCCGACGCGGACGACGGCCGCGGGAATGCCAGCGCGGGCCCCTCGACCCCACGCCCCCGTGCCCGCGCCCGTTCCTCATCCCGCTCTCAGTCGCGCGGGCGCCCGCGGCGCAACAGCGCGATCGTGCTGGTGCCCCCCTCGCCGTACTACCTCGACATGGCGACGCTGCAGTGGCGCCAGCGCGAGCCCCCCGCCCCCGCGTCGGAGCCGCCGACGCCGTCGCGCTCGCCTGCGAAGCGCGGGACGCCGCACCCGCAGGTCGCCGGGGCCGCGGGGGCCACGAAAGAGTATCAGAGCACAGTGCGGCTGTGCACAGCGCTGAAGAAGGCGCTGCTGCATGCTCCGATGCCGAAGGTGCGCGCGCCGGACGGGGGTGCAGGGAAGGGCAAAGGGAAGGAGAGCACGGGCAAGGAGAAAGGCAAGGGCAAGGAGGACGCGGCGGGCACGGTCGTGTTCCGTGGCTCGTGGGCGGTCCTCGCGGACCCGAGCGCAGTGTGCGACGACAGCACCGCGCTGAAGGCGCTGCATGACATCGTTCGGGGGATCGACGTCTGCATCAAGTAAGTCGTCTCCCCTCCCTCTTCTCTCTTCTTTCTTTCCGACCGGACCCGCGCTGACAGCCGTTCTGTTCTGTTCTGCGTAGCTGGGAGAACACAGGGCCGACGTTCTCCGCGTCGGACGACGGCCGGACTGTCGCCGTCACCGTCCCCTGCGGGTGCCTCTCGATCCCCAGCCGCGCGCGCGACGACGACGACGGTAGCGAGTGCGCGGGGGAGATGAGCGTGAGCGTGAGTGAGGACGAGGCGCCCGGGGGTTTCGCGGGGCTGGCGAAGGCGATGCGGATGACTGTCACCGTCACGCACTAGCACTAGGGCCCCCTCGATGGTTCCCGAGTCGGAGTCCTCGCTCGCTCGTCGATCCACAGAGCACCGGAGCACCTCCGCCGTGTTGGATACAAGGTCGCGCTCTGGCGGTATATTGGTATAGCGATGCCACAGGGCACAGGGACTCAGCGCTCAAGGCGCGTGTCTATTACAGGTTGGGAAGCGCAGATGGTACAGTATCGAGCAACGAGAGCAAGAGCAAGAGCAGCGAACGTGTACTTTGTGAGCATGTATGGGCAATGCACGGGAGCATGCCCGTGTAGAACAGTAGTATCATGTCGGGCAGCGTGTCCGTGGTATGTCCCAGGGAGGAATCAATAAATGCATATCCCAATAACAATACGAATACGAATACGAACGCGGGCCGTCAGATCTTCAGGCCTCAGGCCTCAGGCCTCATGTCTGCAGGCCTTCAGAAGAACGCAAGGAGCGCAAGCACCCCCGCAAGCACCGCAGCAGCCACGGCCCCTGCGCCCGCGTGCGCACGGCCAGCCGCGTTCGCGCCTGGGGCCCCAAGCGCCGTCCAGTCCCGCCAAGCGGCGTACATCTCGACGACGAACGCCTGGCCCTCGGGGCTCTTGCTGCCCTCGCTCCCGACCGAGTCCGGATTCACGACGGGCGTGAGCCACATGTCGGACGTGAAGTGCGCGAGCGCGGTGCTGCTCGCCGCTGGGGCTGTGCTCGTGCTCGTGCTGGACCTGGAGGAACTCCGCGAGGAGGACGAGGACGATGATGGGGAGGAGGAGGACGAGCCGGGCGCGAAGAGTGCGGTGCGGCTCTTCTCGGCGAGCGGGAGGTGCGTGTGGATGCCGGAGAGGAGCGCGAGGCGGTAGACGGTGCTGGCGAGGAGTGCGGTGCCGGAGGCGTCCTCGAACGAGGAGCCGTCGTCGGCGTAGTTCGCGAACAACCCAGTCGTTTGCTGGCGGGATGGGTATCAAATACCACACCACGGCCGCGCGTGGTGAGCAGATGCGAACGAAGAAAGGAGAGGGCGAGAGACGACTCACGAGGTGGGGGTATATGCCGCTGTGGATGTCGTTCACCCAGCCCGTGAGGTCATTCGCCTGGTTCTTCATGATGTTCGAGAACTGGGAGTGCTGGATCGTCCCGAGCACACGGAGCATTCCGGCCGCGGCCCATCCGTTCCCTGGTGCTGTGTGTGAGGAGCCTCGTAATGGTAGCGGTGGAAGCAGACGACTCACCCGTGGTCCAGTGTCCGTTGTCCTGGTAGCTGCCCAAGGCGATGTGCTTCCACATCCCGCCAGCGTCGTCGTCCACAAGATACTTCCGGTAGAGTCGGCATTGGTCGTACGCTGCTTGCACCAGGGTCTGGTTCTGCGTGAGCACGCCGTAGTAGGCCAGGAAGGGAGGGACCATGTACACGAAGTCGGACCTGGAGAAGTGCCGTAAGTTCCGCTGCGATAGACAACCTTATGATCTTTTTGAGTGACGGGCGCGTAACCTCTGGCAGCCAGTAGGTCAATTCACGTCACACCCGGCCCATAAGAGGTAGGTGCAGTTTGCCGAGGCCTTTCTAGTGGCTTAACCACAAACGGCAGGCGAGCAGAGGCAGGCGATGGAATGGCTTGAGCGAGAGTGGGGTCAGGGCACTCACCATAGCTGTACCTGCTCCGTACGATGCGAGATCGCGCCGTCGCTCGTCTGCGGCACCTTCGTGAGCAGAAAGTCGAGCTGGTCCTTCGCCGCTCCCGCATAATCCAGGCCATCCTGCTCCCCCGCCCCTGTCCAGTTCGCTAGCAGCACCGCAACTCCAATGCTCGGTGGGTCCCCGGCCGCACCGCCGTTCGCATCCATGAGCGGCTGTGAGCCGGTTATATCGCTGCTTGTGCGGTTCTTGACCACGGAACGCGCGATGGAGACGACCTCGTCCAGCGAAGAAGGGGCTTGTCCGTTTGAGGGCGGGAGAGCGCTATCGTTGAGCACAGAATAGGTCGGAGTGTCATATTCGATGAGGGCCTGCGCGCGCGTGCCGATCTCCCAGCTAGCGACACGCACACACACACTGATCAGTCTTCCGTAGCACGCGCGTCGGAGATAGTTTGTGAAGAAAATACCTGTGTATCGCGCCTTCCGCGAGACGGGCTTTGACGGCGTCGAGCTGGTCGCTGGTCAAAGTCTGCGCGCGCACGGCCGGAAATGACGTCGCCGCAGTAAGGACCAATATGCCACCGGCTAACAGCGGCATGCGCGTGGGGATCATCGCAATGAAGGGGCACCTCGAGCTCGCGCGGAATGTGGAAGTTGGTGGTCACCGGACGGCGAGTAGGAGGAGGAGGGTGTGGTAAGTACTACTCTCGGAATCCCACCTTAAACTTCTGTCCTTGCTGGCCCTGGCTATTTTGAGGCTGGGGCCGGGGCCCAGGGTGCCACAAGCGTGGGTGCCGTTATGTCTGGGGCTGGAGGCTGGCCCAGCTGCAGAAGTACAGTACATATGTCGTCATAACGAGACATCCTCTACCCGCGCGATGTCCAAGCAACTCTTCCGAAGCTTCGCGTAAGTGATGTCCGGCGCAGCCTGGCATACCCTGTTACCTCTATAAGCGCTTCTTACCCTGCTATCGCGCTATGCGGCAGTATGCGGCCTTGGAGTATCACGACACGAAGCGGGTGGAACGCGGCACAACGCGTCCTGCTAAGTAGTATGCCCCTCCGCTTATCTGCGCTCTTATCAAAAGAAAGATGGAAGATGCACCGGTATGATCATGAATGGGGATCAGCTCGGATTGTTACGGACATAGCTTCCCAATCTCACGCTCATATGTTATGTTGAGTAAGTACTTATCAAGCAGTTTATTCACTCGAACAACCGACCTTCGCTCATGTTGCGACAGAGATCAATCTTGCTCAGCAGCGTCGCAAAGAATAAATCCGTATCGATGTCAATGCAGGGGAGTAAGTTATAGCTCCATAAAGCACTGACCTTCGCGACTGCATCGCGTCAAACGTGTTCTGTAACTGAGCACTAGAGTCTAGACACGATCCGCAGTTAACTTGGCGCTGATGAGGGCAGATAGTGAGGCTAGCGGCTGTAAGGCATATCCCAATTTGCATATCTTACTTTCAAACTATTCATCTTCAAGACCGCGTCGCAGTCGACGGCTTCACCACCATGTTGCCTATAGCCGCCGTACTCTCCGTCACCAGTTCGTCTACGCACGGTGAGCAATTCGATGCTTGAAATCGGTCTCACGAATTTCCCCGATATCATGATACCGCCGCTGCCCGGGTGTCAGTTCAAACCGTCCATCCGTCTTCGCCGTTCGGCTCTGCGCAAGACCTCGTGCAGCAGCATGTCCGACACTGCCAGATAGGTTGCAGCAGCAACACCATCCTAGCCCTGTCCAACGTACCCCGACGCACACTACTTGGAAAATACGATACCTCGGATCATTCTGCGTCACAAGCCACGCCGACAGAAGCCGTGAGAAGGTCAGAAATAGCACTACGCATGCGAGGGTTATTCACTATGCAAGGTGTAAACTGGTGTAGAAGGAGGGGTACTTATGTCATGGGTATGCTGAAGCTTGAAGCTGAAGGACGAGTCGTCACGCATCGGCGGCTATCTTCGGACGAAGCCACCGGGCGTCAACATGTGCTCCTTGTCCTGCTACCACTGACCTTGCTACCACCCCTTGCAAGCGAGGGTCGCAATACTGATCCTGATACGTCCATCCATGACATCCAGATTATATCCTTACCTGGCACAACGAAGACAGACCTGGTCAACTCTGCAGTGCCTTATTCTGCGTTCAACTTCAAGAACCTATCAATATTTTGGGTAACAGACTTCTACATCAATCAGCTCTTCCGTCTCCGTACGCACACAACATGAATGTATGCGCATTACAGTGCGCTATAAGAGACCGTGACGGTCCTTTCCACTGGGCGTTCGATGCAATGGGATCCGAAACCCAAGTAGCTCGCTCATAGTAGTAAGCGCCGTTTATTCGAAGATGTTGTGGTTGACATGTTTTCTTTTACTGTTTGCTTAACAGATAGCCCCCCCATAACGTGCGACGGCGCGCTGGGACCCCCTTCTACTGTTCAAGTTTGTCCATTGAGACGTATGAATTGAGCTTTCTCGGACGCGGGTCTTCACCTCCTCTCTAACGTGTTGAGAGCTCCAAAATGGATCTTCTTGCTCTCTTCTCCTATCAATAGACTGCCAAGATATAGATACGTCAAGCGTAGTATTCGACTTCCCAATGGTGCTGGCCCTTCCATCTTGCGATTGTCAGCTATCGGACAAAGAACCTGTCTATGAGCACTCGGTCTTCCAACCGTAGCTTCTGGAGGCACTCGTATCAGCACGCGTCCAAGCCTAGGTATTCCTTTTCTAGGATATACCCACATGATGTGTTGAAGAGGCGTATCGTCATGCCCCACTCTCTCACAGCCGTAGGATCCTCCGATGCTTAACAGCGCTCCAGACTCCTTTGGCAATCAAGAATGGAAATCGAGTCCGCCGCAATTGACGGTTTCCAGGTCGACACATGCCATTCCTCTGAGCGTTGCGATAGCTCTCCGCGCCACAGTACATTCACTATCAGATCCTCACCACGTACCGTCTTGACGAGTCCATGTCCTTGTTTGCTCCGACCGGGCCCAGGACAAGTACAAATTGGAAGGTCAGCGAACGGAGAACCCCAGGCGATTACCCCGCTCTCGAGTACCCGTCTCTCCCTCTCGCATCGCATCCCTGTAACGACACTCGACTATGAAGCTCTCCGACACTTTCTTCCACTCCGTCTTCCTTGCAATCGTGTGTGCGACGACCGCTTCCGCCGCACCCTTCATGAGCACTTTGAAGCACACGACCCTCCAGGTCCGCGAGATCAGCCCCGATCTCATCATCGAGAGCTTCCACCCTGAGTCTTCGTTCGAGGTTCGCACAGCCGTCTCCGCACGGGACCTAGTATACTCACCGTGTATTGCAGACGTTCGGTGTCGACGGCATTGACCACCCGCTCGCTGCTCGGGACGAGTTCGACTTGAAGGACGCGACGCTGTCGTTCGTCGAGTCCCGCCTCAACGTCGACCCGGACACCATCCAGTTCAGGACCGGCTTCGATAGCGAGGTGGGCCAGCACGCCTTCCTGCGCCAGCAGATCGTGAGCAAACATCATACTGCCTCCCAGGGTCTCGTAGTTTCTGACACCTCCTACCCCTTCAGAACGGCGTGCCAATCGCGAACGCGGTCGCCAACATCGCGTTCAACAAGGCGAACAAGGTCGTCTCGTTCGGCTCGTCCTTCGTGAAGCCCTGTACGTATTGTTAGCTAGACGTCCAACACCCTGATAGACTGAGCTCACTCGGCGTTGACTCATGGCAGCGTCTGTTCCATCTACCACCCCGTCGCTCTCTCTCGAAGATGCGATCGCCAAAGCCGAGGGGGCGCTCTTGGGGAAATTCAACGAGCACCCGCCGACGCTCGAGTTTGTCGCGAGGAAGGACGCCGGCTCGCTCGCCCTGACGCACGTCGTACAGATCCAGAACGACGAGACCGGCGCGTGGTTCGAGGCCTTCGTGGACGCGCACTCCGGTGAGGTCGTCCAGCTCACCGACTTTGTCGCCAAGGCCACGGTTAGTCATTGTCATGTCTCGTGGTAAAGGCGAGGGTCATTGATTAGGTCACGTTCACAGTACCGAGTTCTCCCCATTACCAAGGAGATTATCACCGAGGGATTCGAGAACCTCAAGGACCCGCAGAACCTTGCAGCATCTCCTAAGGGCTGGCACAGTGATGGCACGACCACAACCACAACCACCGCGTACGTCTCTCACTCGCACTGCATCTTCTACCCTTCGAAGTGCTCATGTGTTACCCTGCCACCTAGCGGGAACAACGCTATCGCGTTTAAAGGCCTACAGATGAATGTAACGTCGCAGTCCGCACCCGGCCAGTTCATCTTCACGCAGAACGCGGCGCAGGCCCCGACGGTGCGAGCGAACGTCGACGCGGCGCGGACGAATGCATTTTATATCGTGAACAGCGTGCACGACATCTCGTACGTGTATGGCTTCACGGAGAAGACATTCAACTTTCAGACGAACAACTTTGCCAAGGGCGGCTCAGGCAACGACCGCGTCACGATCTCCGTCCAGGACATTGCCGGCAGAGACAATGGTGCGTGCGAGCTGTACTACACACCCCTTTTTGTCCCCGATTGTATGTGTGTGACGAGTGCTGACGCGACGACTGACTGATAGCGGACTTCGCTACTCCCGCAGAGTAAACTGTGTTTGCTCTCCCTTGACAGTGATGTGTTTGCTGACTCTGGGCACAGCGGACAGTCGGGACGCATGCGGATGTTCCTTTGGGACCTCACCAACCCCCTGCGGGACGGCGCGCTCGAGAACGACATCGTCGTCCACGAAAACACGCACGGCATCAGCAACCGCATGACGGGTGGCGGTACGGGACGGTATGATGTTCCGCGCGACCGCGCACGATCAATGCAGCGCTTGTACTAAGTGAGAGCTGGTAGGTGCCTGCAGACCAACGAGGCTGGCGGAATGGGCGAGGGCTGGTCCGACGCGATGGCCGAGTGCGTGGACGCCCGTCTCGATATTTGATCGCTGCGACTGACGCTTGCAGTGTACAGGTGGACGGAGCACAAGAGCGCTACTATCGCCGACTATATCCTCGGCCAGTACGTGACCGACGACCCCGCGGGCATCCGCAGATACCCCTACTCGACCTCTGCGTGAGTGGCGATGCCTTCACAGGTACAGTGTGCGGAGGGGCAGGGGCTCACCACTTGTCCGGCCTCGCAGGACTACAAACCCCTTGCGATACTCCAGCTTGCAGACTCTCACTGAAGTTCACGGTACATCTCGCTATCTCCTAGTCGCATCTCATAAGCTGATTCAACATTTTCGCAGACATCGGCGAGGTCTGGGCAAACCTGCTTCACAACGTCTACGCTGCCCTCGTCCATGCTCACGGCTTTTCGGTTACCGCGCCCACCAACCCGACGTGAGTTCTTGGGGGCCCGGACTAGTCTCTCCTAGTGAACCAGTCGCTGACCGATCTGCGCCGTCTTAGCACAACTGGAGGGAACACTGTCTTCCTCCACCTCTTCATGGACGCATTCCTCCTCCAGCCATGTAACCCGACTTGTACGTCCCTGACCGTTGACCTCGATCGTGCGCGTCGAACGCTCACCGTCAATCGTCGTTGTCCACTCCGGATCCCCAGTCTTGACCGCCCGCAAGGCTTGGATCCAGGCTGACGCGAACCGGTTCGGCGGTGCCAACTTCTGCACGCTCTGGGCGGCGTTTGCTTCGCGCGGTCTTGGTGTCAAGGCCGCCAACCACCGCGACGACTCCACCGTCCCTGCTGGGTGCTGAGCGCGGAGAGAAGGGAGGGTGACATTTGGGGCTTCTGTACATCTAGACCCTCGTACTTGCACAGTGTACAATAAGTATGATTGTTCAGTTAGCGCCGTACATAAGTTATAGAGAGTCCTTGGCCCTGGAATAACTCAACTAGCCCTCCCGGGCTGTTGGGGCGTGTGCTCGGGGCGTGTATGGATGATCGCCCGTATACGTATGTACTTAGTGTCTCTCCTTTCTCAGCCTGGGCCAGAGATAGTAAGGAGACTGACCGTGGAGCCTACGTTTGAGATACTCCACAGTAGGCCTAGTACTATTGATTTGCTACTCCAATTTCAGGAAGTATTGCTAGTAGTCGCTAGGAGCACCTATATAAAGGTGTATCCAGTCAGCGCAGCACTTGTGGACTTAGATATCTATTTATTTACCTCGCATACTAACAGTACTGGCAACTGGCGGGTTGGACTCCTCGGACGTCGGAGCGACGACGCAGTCATGGTGGGCGGAGTCGGACATGACACCGTGCTGAAGCGCTGAAGGCGCGGCCGCATCGGCAATCTTCGGACGTAGAATGGCTCCTTCTCCTGCTACCACCACCTTGCGAGCGAGAATCGCAATACTCATTCTGGTACGTCTATTACAGAAGTACACGATGACAGGCTAGCTCTGCAGCGCTTTTATTTCTATCGAACACGTCAATGGGTACGTGTGTCGTGAGACCGGTTTTTTCACTGGGCGTTCGATGCAATGGGATTCGAAATCCAAGTAGCTCCGAGTCCCTTTCGGGCATCTCAACGGTACGCGCCGACTATTCGACGAAGTTGTTGCTGACATGCTTCTCCTGTACTTGCTTGATAGATAGGCTCTCCGATTACGTGGGAGTCGCGCTGGTACCTCCCGTCTACACCACATTCTGTCATTGCGTCCTCATGGTACGCGCGCCCGCACACTTGTCGTCTAACGCTTCAGCGACTACGGCCATAGGCTGTAGAGTGCTTACAAAGGCCTTATGTCCGTCTGCTGTTGACCTTGGATAAACGTTCCAGCGTTGTCCATTGTAACGTAGGATTTCAATGCGGGTCTTCACCTCCTCTCTAACTTGGTGAGAGCTTCGCGATATCTCTGCACAATCATGCATATGGCCATCGATACTACTGCGTCTTTGTTCACCTTACACCTCTCACGATTCTATAAACGGCTATAGATCCTCATGCTTTCTTTCCCTATCAATAGTCCGCCAAGATACAGATCCCGTCAGCATATCCGACTTTTCCATAGTGTAAGCCATTTTCATCTTGCAACTGTCACCTATCGGACACAGAACCTGTCTATGGGCACTCGTTCTTCCAAAACCGTAGCTTCTGGAGCACTCGTACCAGCACGCGTCCAACCCTAGGTATTCTTTTTCCAGGACATACCCACATGATCTGTTAAAGAAGCAGGTCTTCGTGCACCACTCTCTCACAGCCGTAGGATCCTCTGACACTTCATAGCGCTTCCGAGTCCTCGCCTTCGGCTTCAACAAATGGAAACTGAGTCCGCCACATCGACGCTTCCAGGTCGGCGCATGCCATTCCCATGAGCATTGCGATAACTCTCTGCGCCATGCAGTCACCATCAGATCCTTGCCATGTACCGCGCTGACGAGTCCCTGTCCCTGCTTGCTCCGACCGGACCTAGGACGAGTACAAATTGGAAGTTCAGCGAACGGAGAATCCCAGGCTATTACCCCGCTCTCGAGTACCCGTCTCTCCCTCTCGCATCACATCCCTGTAACGACACTCGACCATGAAGCTCTCCGGCACTTTTTTCCGCTCCGTCTTCCTTGCAATCGTGTGTGCGACGACCGTTTCCGCCGCGCCCTTCATGAGCAGCTTGAAGCACACGACCCTCCAGGTCCGCGAGATCAGCCCCGATCTTGTCATTGAGAGCTTTCATCCCGAGTCCTCGCTCGAGGTTCGCACAGCCATCTCCGCACGGGACCTATACTCACCGTGTATTGCAGACGTTCGGTGTCGACGGCATTGACCACCCGCTCGCTGCTCGGGACGAGTTCGACTTGAAGGACGCGACGGTGTCGTTCGTCGAGTCCCGCCTCAACGTCGACCCGGACACCATCCAGTTCAGGACCGGCTTCGACAGCGAGGTGGGCCAGCACGCCTTCCTGCGCCAGCAAATCGTGAGCAATTATCATAGTTCATCCCATGGTCTCGCAGTTATTGACACTTTCTGACCCCTTCAGAACGGCGTGCCAATCGCGAACGCGGTCGCCAACATCGCGTTCAACAAGGCGAACAAGGTCGTCTCCTTCGGCTCGTCCTTCGTGAAGCCCAGTACGTCTTATCAGCCAACAATCTAATACCATGGCAGACCACGCTCACTCGGCGTTGACTCACAGCGTCCGTTCCCTCGACCACTCCGTCGCTCTCTCTCGAAGACGCAATCGCCAAGGCCGAGGGGGCGCTATCGGGGAAATTCAACGAGCACCCGCCGACGCTCGAGTTTGTCGCGAAGAAGGACGGCTCCCTCGCCCTGACACACGTCGTACAGATTCAGAACGACGATACCGGCGCGTGGTTCGAGGCCTTCGTGGACGCGCACTCCGGTGAGGTCGTCCAGCTCACTGATTTCGTCGCCAAGGCCACGGTGAGTCATTAGCGTTTCTTGTGGCGACGGCGCAGGTTATCACGGTGAATCCGGCCACTGACATGATGGGATTGCATTGACAGTACCGAGTTCTCCCGATCACCAAGGAGATTCTCACTGAGGGCTTCGAGAACCTCACGGACCCGCAGAACCCTGCTGCGTCTCCCGACGGCTGGCACAGTGATGGCACGACCACGACAACGACGACCGCGTACGTCTCTCACTCGCACTATTCTTTTGACTTTTGAAGTGCTAACGTCCCACCCTACCGCCTAGTGGGAACAACGCCGTCGCGTTCAAGGGCGCGCAGACAAGCGTAACGTCGCAGTCCGCGCCCGGCCAGTTCATCTTCACGCAGAATCCGGCGCAGGCCCCAACGGTGCAGGCGAACCTCGACGCGGCGCGGACGAACGCGTTCTACATCGTGAACAGCGTGCACGACATCTCGTACGTGTATGGCTTCACGGAGAAGACATTCAACTTCCAGACGAACAACTTTGCCAAGGGGGGCACGGGCAACGACCGCGTCACAATCTCTGTCCAGGACGGCGCCGGCATCGACAACGGTGCGCTCATACTCCGCCCTTTGTTTCTAATCGTGCATGTGCAACGAACGCTGACCCGACGACTGGCGAACAGCGGACTTTGCTACACCCGCAGAGTAAACCATATCCGCTCTTTAGCAGAGATATGTTTGCTAATTCTGGGGCGCTGTACACAGCGGGCAGTCGGGACGCATGCGGATGTTCCTCTGGGACTTCACCAGCCCCATGCGGGACGGTGCGCTCGAGAACGACATCGTCGTCCACGAAAACACGCACGGCATCAGCAACCGCATGACGGGTGGCGGTACGGGACGGTATGTTTCGCGCGTACGGTCAATGCAGCGATTGTACTAAGTGAGAGCTGGTAGGTGTCTGCAGACCAACGAGGCCGGCGGAATGGGCGAGGGTTGGTCCGACGCGATGGCCGAGTGCGTGGACGCCCGTCTCGACAATTGCCTGCTGCGATTGACGCTTGGATTATACAGGTGGACGGAGCACAAGAGTGCTGCTATCGTGGACTTCGTCCTCGGACAGTACGTGATCAACGATCCCGCGGGCATCCGCAGCCACCCCTACTCGACCTCTGCGTGAGTGGCGATGCCTCCATAGGTACAGTGTGTGGAGGGACTCACCGCTTTCCCGGCCGCACAGGACCACCAACCCTTTGAGATACTCCAGCTTGCAGACTCTCACTGAAGTTCACGGTACGTCTCGCCATCTCCTATTCGTATTTCAAAACTTGATTGGACATATTGACAGACATCGGCGAGGTCTGGGCGAACCTGCTTCACAACGTTTATGCCGCCCTCGTTGGCGTTCACGGCTTCTCGGATACAGCACACACCGACCCGACGTGAGCCTCCCAGTCGCCGGACCTGTGTCTCCTGGTGAACCATTCACTGACCGCGCGATTTGCGCCCTCCCAGCACGACTGGTGGAAACACTGTCTTCCTCCACCTCTTCCTAGACGCCTTCCTCCTCCAGCCGTGTAACCCGACCTGTACGTCCCTGACAGCTGACTTCGATATTACGCACAGAACGCTCATCGTAACTTGTCGCTGTCCACCCCGCATACCTAGTCTTGACTGCGCGCGACGCCTGGATCCAGGCTGACGCGAACCGGTTCGGCGGCGCCAACTTCTGCACGCTCTGGACCGCGTTCGCTTCGCGCGGTCTCGGTGTCAACGCCGCCAACCACCGCGACGACTCTACCGTCCCTGCTGGGTGCTGAGTGCGGAGTGTACTTTAGATCTTGTGTCCATTTCGACCTTGGTACATGCATGTACAATATGAGTCTAGTAAGCGAGCACATATCTGAAGAGTGCTTGGCCCCTCTTCAATACTTAACTCGACCGGCCCTCCCCGGGCTATTGGCGCGTATGGTTGGAGTGCGTACGGTTGATCGCTCCTATACGTATGCACTCAAGTAAGTGTCTCTCCTCCCTCAGCCTGGGGCCGGAGACAGTAAGGTAAGAGAACGAGGAGAAAAACAAAACGACACCAGCAGGATTTGAACCTGCGCCGGCAATGCCGAACAGATGACGTCTTGCCGAGGCATTCGAATCTGTCGCCTTAACCACTCGGCCATAGTGTCTTCCAGCGCTAACCCTTCTGGACTTTGTGGATCATCAAGGAATCTCATCGACAGAAGCTGAAGACAACTCGTCGGCTGGGTAATAAAGTTGTACTCGTCGTCTACACCCCCACTTCAACGTTTCAACAGGGGGACAGCCATGCCAATGGACAGACATAAGCAAGAAGAGGGGTTGCAATCAGAGATGTAGTTAAATACACGCGTACGCCGCTACCGCACGACATACATAGGCTGTAGAACTTAACAAACGATAGCTAATGAGGCCTGAGGCCTGAGGCCTGAGCAGTGAGGCCCAGGGAGAACCCACCCTATTGGGGGGCATTCGCAGCTATTCGTATATGTAAATTTGCCAAGTATGGCCGGTATTGGCTCTAAATAGATGCCAATGGAGGCGCGCACAAAAAAGTCATGAAATTTATGCGCAGGTCTGCTCAGGTATTCTGTGGTCCATTCAGAACCTCATCTATCCATTGGCGGACACACGGTGATTCAGATGGGCATATGCAGGTTGGGAAACACTTCAATATACGGCAATGGATACGAGAATACATGGTTCGATGGCAATACACCAGAAACGTAGCCTAATAGACTGATAGCAGTAGCGCGCGCGAGCGCCGCTGCCGACGTCGCGCGACCAACGCGACCCACGCGACCCCACTGCGCCTGCGAGCGCGCCCTCACTGGACCACACCCTTGCGCATCGTGGAGTTTGTGGGGCGTGTCCATGGTTGCCGGTTGACACGGTGTCTGTTGCGTACGTTCTGGTTAGCCACGAATATGGGGAATATGCAATGTAAATCTCGCCTGTGATAACCGACGGCGACCAGTCGTCTGCGTTGTACTAGATAGTGGTGTCGCGTTCCGGAGCTCTCCTGGTTTGTGGGCGAATAGAGTGTGTGCAACCTCGAGTGGGTGGATCACTAGGATGTCGATAGTGTGTAACTAGGAGCTGATGAGACGTCGTACTGCGGGGGCGACCTGCAGACTAGTTCGAGACGGACACGTACCCTGTAACGGGGCCATCGTCTACCCGGCGACAATGGTGGGCTGCTGGTCGCAGCTGGCATTGCCTTCGGAGTAAGTCTGTACATAATGTCAATGGATTAGTGTCTGTGTGAGCGTTACCATTTGCATACACACCCTCAGATAGGTCCTGTTGTTGCTCATGTGGTCCTTGTACCACACGTTGAACACATCCTCGTCACCGTCCGGCTGCTCCATCAGCCAGCGCCGAGCGCATTTGGCCCTGGGCGATCGGGATCAGCAAAGTGCGTACCACAGAGGTATCCGTACGTACTTCTGCGTCTTGTTGGTGAGTGCGCTTGGGGGCCATGCGCGGGGCTTACGGACACGTCCGGGGACATTGTCGTCGGTGTTCTGGGAATGGACAGTGGCACCGGGTGTTGTTGCGACGACACCCGGGGTACCACCTGCAGACATCGTGTGGGACTCGGTTGGAATGAGTTCGAGGCGATCGCCCCCCGGCATAGGCTCAGATAGGTTGCGGGTGTCGGTGTTCGCTTTCTCGGCAATGTCGGACCCCGCAGTGGGCGTGGCGTCGTCGGTGATGTCCATCTCTGGCGCAGCAGCTGTGGAGGTCGCGGGAAGCAGTATGAGGGCGGGATCCACGACCGGTTGTGCGGTCTTGGCGGTGTCCCATAGACCTTGTCTAAAACATATTGGTATTGTTAGCTTGCATCGGACCGGTTCAGACGTCCACTTACAGTACACTCCTGAGCTGCTCAAAGGAATTGAGTGGTACTGCGGAAGGATAATGATCAAAGAGACGTGGACCTACGCGCGGCGGTCCATGTTGGCGCTCCTTGCCTTTGTCGGCCGACTGGCGCTCGGCGTCGACCCACGTTGCGTCCTCGGGATCTGAGGTGGGCCTGGCTGTGCGAGCCCTCTTGGACGGGCCGGGTTCAGGAGGCGGCGCTGTGAGCGAACGTTCGATGTTGTCTCGCGAGGGAGTGATTCGATACACAGCCTGATCTAGTATGTCGGAGGGCGATACAACACCGTCGGTGTCGAAGGTCGGAGTGGACGAGCGAGCTGGCAAGATGTATCAGCGTCGTGCATTGTGGCTCGCCCATACGTACCGTGATGCGGCCGCTTGGTACCCTTCTTGGACTTCTTGTGCGCGTGTGTCGTCTGCTTCACGAAATCTGGCTGTATAGGAGAAGGCTCTCGCGCCTTCGGCGATTGGGCCTCGATGGCCTCGCGATGTTCCTTTGCGAAGCCCGGGAAAGCATCAGTTGCGATTGCCTCGACTTTGGCATGGTTCGACGCGAGCTGGAGCTCCGGGACATGGCTGTATATGAAATCGTAACACTCAATCATGGTGTCAGATGTCGCATTGAATCGCCAGGTCTTCGGAATACTCCCTTGTCCAAGCTTCTTCAGCCAGTGAGCACGTAGCAGTGACTTGATGTAAGAGACACGTTCGCCATCGATTGGCTTCCCCCAGACGTCAGTAATCCAAGGGAATTTCACGTTGAGGTTCTCCCCATGCACCCTGCTAGGTCCCCTCTTGCCTTTCGTAGCCCCGGGTTCGGTGACCTTGTTTTTGAAGTAGCTCTTGGCGTCTTGCTTGGTCCAGCACTTCACCTGTTGAATGCCTACCCATGAGCATGGAACTCGGGGACACCGAGACCGATTGGACATACATGCGGATAGTGATCGCGGGATCTGGGCGCGACGAGATATTTTCCACCAGATGTGACCTCGGGAAACTCAGCTGAACGATCGCGGGGCCCTTGTTCTGCGGGTGCATGACCTTCCAGGTGGGCCGCTCGCCTGCGGTACGCACACGTGAGTGTGATGGACTATATGCGCATGGCAAGGGGCGGGCCATGCGCAACCTGAACTCTGGCGTACGAACGCCAGTGTGCATGAGGCACATGCATAGATGCTCGTGACTCACAATTTGGCTTGCGCCTCGGCGAGCTCTTGCAATATATTATTATACTGCTCGGCGGACACCACACCCATGTTCGCGTGGTGTGCCGCAGTGATCTACATATGACAAAGTCAGTGACTATGTTGTTCGTGGTAGTGAACGACAGGACAACACACCGGAGCAGCTTGGATTGCAGGCTGGGCGTAGAAGCCGGCAGAGGCGGTGGCAAAACTGCTCTCCGAGGTTGTTGCTGGGTTACTCGAAAACTCCCGGGTCATCAAGGCCATTGTGGTTGTCTGGGATGGTCAGGGTGTCACGAACATGCACATACAGTCGGGCCTGGCTCACCGGGATGGGCTGAAGGAAGGAGGCAGGAGCGTTGGATGGACCTTCCGTGCGTCCTGGCGCCACCTCCATGGGGTGCACATTGGTGTACCCTGTTTTCATCGAATGGAACATCTGAAAGCGGGACTTAGAGATACTGAGAGTTTTGTAGGTGGTGGGGCAAAGACAAGAAGAAGACAAGGACACGACACGGGTGTGTCGTGTCTTTGTCTGCGGCGCTCCTGGTCACATGACGGCGTGATTGGCGTTAAAATCTGTTCCCGGATACCCTCTCGTTTTCTCGAGATGTCCTTTGTTAACCTGCCTCGTTATCACCTCACTGGATCGCACTGGGTCTCTACTGGGTCCTCGAAATGAACGTCAAGCGCGACTACCTGGAGCCCAACTGGCTCGTTCATGCCTCTTGCCTGATGCTGCGGCCGGAACGCCTTGAAACACTCCCAGCCGAACGTCAGGCCACCATCAACGCCCTCCTAGAGCTGGCATACGAGGCTTCTAAGCTGGCCTGCGACATGGACGACGCGTCGCCCCGTGCTGGTATGTACAGGATCGACACCGTACTTGCCAACATCAGTCGGTCCTATGCCGACTTCCAGACGGCGCTCCCCATTTTCTAAGCCAGTGACCCGGCGTTCGGCAATCGCATCTCGGGAGGTCGCACCACACTGTGGACTCCGGCATGGGAGCTACTGCAGTGGCGTGCAGAGCTGGCATCGCAAGATGCAGACACCACACTCGTCGAGGAGGAACCCCCGCTTGCGCTCGCCAAGGTGTCCGACCTTGACGAAGTCTTGGTCAAGTCCGAGGACCACGGTGTTCTCATCCCCCTCGCTGCCCGGCATGCGATGTCTCAAGATCTCTCGGAAGACCGCCTCTGCGGACTGCTGAAGAAGGAGACGGACAATGGTCTTGTCGGGGGAATCAAGCAGGAGATAGAAGTATCTCGAGTAATCCCCAAGAAGGCGACGGACGAGCAAGGCGGCATGGTCAAACCGTTTGGGCGCATCACGTCGGACCTGGTGACGCGCACGGCCCGCCGCAAGCCTCGCGTTCTACCCGCGGGATGGGTCAAGGTTCGTCGCGATGTCTATATATAAGATCGTGTTGTCTGATCTTGTGGTAAGGTCAAGGACGAGAACGCAGATGCCTAGGGAACCCGCATAATCAGGGAGGAACAGGCTCAGATGGCTCATGTTGTAAGGCAGTTCCCGTGTACGATAGAGCAGATGGGCAGAGCACTCGTGGCCAGGGACATGTATAAATAGCATACGGTGACCGGAAAGACATTCTTCATATGAACGCGAGATTTTCAGTACATACAAATGCTGCTATCATCTTACACTACCAGGTTCGTACACTGCGACATTTGAGACAAACGTACAGCCCTATCGTACATACAATGAGTCTGGCGGCCTGATAATTACTGAACAGGGTACATATCAACGCAAGATACCAGCAGAAGGAGGGGATGATCACAAGGTGAGATGTACAAACGGGCAAATATATATACGAGTGCGCGAATGGAGAGAGTCCCAATAAGCCACAGAAGCCGGGGTGCTCAGTCGACGTTGAATCCATCCTCGTCCTCCTCCGGGTTGTCCACACGTCCGGCAAACTGGGCGATATCCAGCCCGGGTTTCTCGACCACGAAGTACCGCTGGCTGTAACGTTTGGCAGCGTTAGGTTCAGCCGCCTCTGCTGCGGTCATCGGGAGAGGTACCATCGCGACAACCGATACAATGGAGGTCGCGTCGATGACCCTGCGCCCATCGGGGCCCGGGTAGGTGCATGCGACGACCGTAGACCTTGAATACTCGAGGATGTTGGAATCGGGGGGAGAGAACGGCGCGATCATCGCGAGGCCGCGCACAGTACCATTGATGACCATGGGAAAGAAGTATCTGACTTCTGCGAAAGTATCGCCCTGCAGCTATGTTATCCCGAGTCAGTATGACTTGAAGCATACATTCGAGATGTATGTTACTCACCTTGACCATACGAGAGCGACGAGGTTGCCGTCCTCGAGCCTCCTTGGCCTCCTCCTTCCAAGCGCACCGTGCAATCTGTTGATTAGGAAGAGCCATACGAGCCCACCTGCGCACAATCGGCTCCCAAAGAGGGTCTGCCAACACCACACCCTGTGCACTGAGAAACGAGCGCATAGCAACTCCCTCAGCAGGTGTAACTCCACGTTCTACTCGGTCCGTGGCGTGGAGGAGAGCATATCCGTCCCCAAGTTCCATAGCGCCTGATGGGAACTGAGACACTGGGTCCGCCAGATCGGGTATCATAGCCTTGAGAGCATTGATCTGGCAGCGACGGAGGGCGCGTTCGCCCACGTTCGCGTATGGCGTCACATGTTGTTTGATCTCGCGAGTTATGTTTC
This sequence comes from Daedaleopsis sinensis, assembly GCA_033807695.1. Classification (NCBI taxonomy): domain Eukaryota; kingdom Fungi; phylum Basidiomycota; class Agaricomycetes; order Polyporales; family Polyporaceae; genus Daedaleopsis; species Daedaleopsis sinensis. The sequence goes on along the minus strand of CM066310.1, from coordinate 566,129 downwards.
CGATGTAATTCTCCATGGTCCACTGGGTATGCAGGGCTCCGGGCCCCACGCGCGTGGTCTCCGGGACGATATGACCGAAAGTGTGAAGACTAGGGCGCACAAAGTGAAGCCGATCCATGCGGCGTTGGTAATAGATGTCCTCGTATTGCTCGATATATTCGATGGTGTTGCGCTGGGCGGCAGGAAGAAGATCGAGTCTCTGGCGGTACTGGAGGACAACGCGCACAGGTGAGACGGCAAGGCAGAAATGGCGATAATAAAGGGGAGCTTGGACGTGGCGCAGGAATCCGGGAAGCAAGCCGTAGACATAGAGCAAGAACTCCCAGGCTTTGTAGCCGCTTGAAATCTTTTCGGCCGGGTTGCGAGGGGGACACTCGAAGGACATGGGAAGGAAGTGCGCCGAGTTGCCGACCAAACGGCCGTGGGCCTGCCAGGCAGCCTTGTCGCGGAATATTGCCCACGTCCAGGTGGCCTTGTCATCAGTGGGGTCACAGGTAATAGAGCCTCGAAGCAATGAGATGAAGAGGTCGGTCATGTTTAGGGTTATAAGATGCATCAGATCAAGAACAAATCCCCCAGGAACACCAAGGAATCGCCGTCTGGGCAAGCCGGCGAAGATGCTCGGCTTGGCGATCCCGGTCTCGAGCCGCACGCGCGCGTATTCCGCGTCCGTGCGCGCGGCTCGCACGAGCATCAAGTTGTTGTGATGGCGTTGGGCAGGGGTGATGCTGTCGAGGGGGGATTGGTCAACACGCAGACTGATGTCGGCGGGGCCGTGAACGTCACCGTCCGGTCTAAGGCAAGCGGGATAATAGGTCCCCAAGGCAGGCTTGTGCCGGCCCTCGCGTCCACAATACAACGGACACATGTTCATACCCGTATGCCCGACAAGCCCATTGAGGTATGCCATGGCTGGAGAGTCTGCGGTGACGAGGAGGAGATAGAGACGAGATCGAAACTCACGTCGTTCGGCAGCATCCCATATGCGCAGTCCTTCGCGCTGGATCGACACCAAGTGATAGAGCCCGGGAAACAAGAATGAGTCCACGTTCTTGGGTTTGTTCGGACCGGGAATCACTGCGCCAGGGAGGACGTAGCGTTTCTTGTATCGAGACGTGGGAGGGAGGTCGAACAGTACCCAGATATAAAACCAGCAATCACTACCCTTGGACTGATACAGCTGGGCGCCGTCGATGGAGAACATGAGGACAGTGTCGTCGGGTCCGATGGTTGGACGACCTGGCGTCCCATCGGCACTGGGACCAGGAGTGTGTGCAAGACGGAGGTACTCGTTGCCGAAATAGATGTCGTCAATGACTTCGACCTGATCTGCGATGGGAAGAATACGGTCGGTCTCCCGTGCGCGGTGCCGCATGAGATGAGCATTCTCGGGAGATGACCACATGGCTTGCAACTGTGGCCCGAGAGGGAAAGTGGGAAAGGTCCGGTGAGGGACTCGTTTGCCGTGCTCGAGCGCAACTGGATCATAGCGCGGTTGGCGACAGCACGGACACTCGGTCAGATCCTCGAAGGGGCCCGTGAAGGCGACGCATGAATTGTCACACATATCGACGCGCAGAGCGTCGATGCCAGTGAGGGAGGAGATGAGCTTCTTAACCTGGTGGTACGACGGAATGCCCGATTCGGGGGCCAGCTCAAGGAATGCCGCGCGGTTGTCTGAGTAGTTGTCCTCCGAAGTGTCGCCGCGTGCCATGTACATCCGCAGCCCAGCTCGTTCTCCACCGGTAGGCATTTGCGTCGAATGCGGAGGCGCGCGCAGGCGACTGATGGCTTCCTCTGACAACCCGGAATTGTCCAGGGAGGCCGCCTTCAAGGCACGGACAAAATGTTCGGCCTCGCGATATTCTTTGCGGCGTGCCTGAGAAGGGACCCCCTGGCCCTCGGTGTACCCAATCTCGGGATCGCTGTCGTCAGACGACAGATACCCAGTGTCATCCGGCTCGAAAGAAGCAGGGGAGCGCGGATGATGGGGTGGAGAGGACCGAGGCGCGTTTGACGATGAGCGGATGCCCTGAGAGGAGGGCGGAGTGCGTCCAAGAGCAGGCGAGGCCGCGTGGGGACCCGGCATCGGATCGTCGACTTGCAGCGGTCTGAGCCCGCCTTGGAGACTGCCGTTGTCCTCGCCGCCCTGGGCGTCATCGTCTTCCTCTGTGTCTCTTGGTCAGTCCCATTACAACAGTACCAGCGCGACAACGAACTAACCGTCGTCGTCGTCGTCGTCGTGGTCGTCGCCGTTGTCGTCGTTCTCTTCATCGTCACTGCGAGGAACCAATTCGGGCATATCCTCTTCGGACTCGCTGTCTTCATCCAGGTTCGCTGCGTGCTAGGCAAACAGTAAATATGGCTTCCGGCAATGTTTGGCACAAATAGCGCACCATAGTCCTGGTGCCGTGTGCGGCAGGAAGCCCCGTCATAGGACCCTGGCGAGATCAGTTAGTGCCGACAGTCAAGCACAGGTCAAAATGAAGCATTACAGTCCCCGGGACGCGGCCGACAATGGGTGTTTCATCGTGCGGTGCAACCCACACGATGAGCCTGTCGTCGGGGGTCGTGCGCCAGCGCCGATGCCTGATGAATACGTTCTCCGTGACGAAGCGCGGGATCTTGCACCGCTTGTCGCAGTCGCATATCCACTTCTTGACGGCGTTGGGCTCGAGAGGATTGTCGCCAGGGACCGATGACAGCACCACAGTCGCGATGTGGGCACCTTGAAGAGGTGGCCGTGCAGCCGCGGCGGAGGTGTGCGGGTGGCCGTGTGGATCCATAGGCAAGCTAGATAGGTGGGAGTGAGGTAGCGGATTGTGAGTGTGGGGTTCTGAGGAACACAGCGAGTCAGACACTGTTATATATGTTCACGTGAATTAAGTTCATCATCGCTGCGAACCTCAAAGGAGAATCTAAGTTTTGAGCACAACGTAGAACCATGTGCAGCCATAGCTTCCCTTCTGGTTAGGTGACAAGTATCGGACAGCAAGTATACAGTTGGCAGATGGTAGCTACATATGCAATAGCATCGAGGCCGACGAACACTCTTTGAGAGACTCACCGGACGAAGGCAGTGCGAGCTCCTACCACGCATAGGACACTTCGCTCCAAAACAGATCTGTTGACGCCCAATACAGTTTAACATATCACAAACTCACAGTCAGGTCGCAGAGTAGAGTTAGATGTTAGATTGTGAGGGAGCTTCTCCTGCCAGCAAGTGGCAGGAGGGAGACTACAACAAACAGCTTCTTGAACTCGGACTTTGAAATGATGGGCGCTCGACCATATATGGACTGAGGCTGTGTCTGAATAACTCCGCCAGACCCCCGACTCGGCGCCCCCAATGGATACGAAACGATGCCAATGCCCCTCAATAGGGTGGGTTTTCTCTGGGAGTGAGGACGGGGACGCGGCAGTTATCAACGCATTAGCGAGTGCACCGTTTATAACGCGTTCGCAGGTATGTGACACCAAGAGATGGATGCGGAGTCGATCAGACCCGGGCAGGCAGCTGCACTTGGACAACCACATGCCCTGCCTGTGTCCAGCCCAAGCCCCCGGCCTTGCCATACGTTTTTGCGGATGCAGGAGGGAGTGTAAGTCCTGGGTACGCAGATTTCATGTTGTGACGAGGAAGCGACATGATTGGTGAGCCGCGGAAAAGCTTGCTGAGAGCCTCAAAGCGATTGGAGTGCATCTGCTGCCAATGGAGAGACGATGTCTGCTCCGCAGACGTTTCGCATGTGCCGAGGGGATGAACCAGCCTTCTTCCGAAGCTGGACCGTAAATTGCGGGTAGCATGTCGTTTCTCCTTCAGACAGTGTGCGGCGTCCACACCGAACTTCGGGGGTAAGGCCGTGCACTCTGTCGCGAGTGGCTCAGCCATCTTCGCGCCAATGCATGAACCGTGTGCATTAGCATCGTGCTGGTGCAGAGGAGTGTTAATCAAAGTCTGAGCATGCACTAGGCATGGAACTGCAGCATCGCGGCCCATAGCACGGTCGATGTTTGTAGCGTTGCTCGGCAGGCCCGATTGCGCCACAGCTTCGGGAAGGAGGATGGGAAGCATGTCGCGTGGACGAGATCCTGACGAAGGTCTGTGAGTATATGGAGCGTGTGCTGTGTAGAATGAGCGAAGAGCAGACCTTTCGAGTAGATCACGAGCTTGGGATTTGCAGTGCAACCTAGCTTCGCCAGCTTCTGCCGTTCTCGGTGACTACTTTTCTGTGTTTCGAATAGTGGGTTAATCGTTGTCGCGCTGCAATAGCAATAACGTGATTGACGTACTGCAAGATCGCCGCGGATTTCACTCAAAGTGTCTATCGCGGCCGTGACGCGGCGGGACAGGCCTCGGACCCAGTGACTCAGTTCCTGCCAGCAGTCCTTGATATTATAGATTTCTGCACGAAGCTCGTCCATGGTGAGCTTCGTACTGATGGGAAACTCAATGAGTCAAGTGAAGTCGGAGAGCACTAGGCCTAGGAGCGATCATACGTACGGTACTGCCACATACGGAGGTGGAACTTGCGTTCATAGTGCGCATACTCAATGGTACCCTCCTCAAGGGCACATCGCAGAAGCGTCTCCGTCTCTAAGAGAAGGGCTTCGAGCTCTTGCATCTTGGTGGAAGGCAGACGTGCCCTGATCCACTTGAAGACGAGAGGGATTGAGAGTATAGTGCCTACTATGCTCGCCACAAACCCCCAGGTTTCGTAGCCGTTAGGGGCCATGATGAGGTTGGGAATGGCGTGCTGACTCGGATACAGGGAAGGGGAAGAGCAAGGGGTGCAGATGGGGGGAGTTCGATACGGCCAGGAAGGCGACGCGTCCGCTCTATGTAAGAGCGGACTCGGATGCATCGTGTAGGAAACGTGGATGCTACCAGTGCACAAACAAATAGAAGGAGTTAGGCTGCTGTATCTCGATTCCCGGACTCATTATACTGTACTTGACCGCCATAAGTGAAGGAAGCTGGACAGTTAGGAACTCGTTGTAGTAGTTGCGTGATGGGCAGTGCTGCCGCCCGCCGCGGCCCGCGCTGCATGAGGCTGCATGACACGGGCGTTCCAAGCCGCCCAAACCTACTTACCATTCTTGGAATGATCAACCAAATCCACGTTGCTTCCACGCTGTTGCCTTGCTCATCGACATCCTCCGGCGCAAGCGTTTGTTTGGACGTTCTACACTCTATCTCTCTCTGCTAGCCTTTGCTCAGGCGATGTTCCCTCCCGCCAACCAGAAGCCTTTGCCCCGACATGCTGTTTTGAGCGACGAAGCAGCCGAACGTTCCGCCCGTACTACCGAGTTAGGCGCCTACGATCTTATTCCTTCTGAGCATTTTTGGCAGGCACGGCAGTCACATTTACAGCAGCATGGCTACCGCCTGAGGTCACGATACACACCTGGGTGGAAACCCTCCTGGATAGGCACAAACCTAGATCCTATGTTTTGCGAGGATGCCATCACATCTCTTGTAGGTCACCTTCTCAGGTTAACTCGTCGAGCACTGATGTCTCTGGTTATGTTAGAAAGATGAAGTTATGGACGCCCGACGCAACGCAGACAATGCACTGGTGGCTATCAAATCTGTTCCAAAAGACTCAGAGGAAGTCCGCATCGGCCAATTCCTGACCTCCTTGCGCGACGCTCGCAATCATTGTGTAGCCATATTCGATGTACTCCCGGACCCTCACGACCCAGAGTTCACGCTCGTTGTCATGCCCTACCTCTGCCCATTCAACAGTCCTGCATTCTATACCGCTGGTGAGGTCATCGACTTTGTGGATCAGACACTTGAGGTGTGTTATTCGCTGAGCTCCTGATCTGCGGGTTTCTGATGTAGCCCCAGTAGGGCCTGGCCTTCATGCACATGCACTGCGTTGCCCACCGGTAAGCTTCTGGAGGACTAAATTACTTCTATCTCAGACTTACCGGCTGTAGCGATATATCCCCCCCAAATGTCATGATGGACGCGGAGTCGCTCTATCCTGAGGGACACCACCCCGTTCGACGAAATTACACGCCAGATGGCATGTATAGAATCACCCCCCTCACGCGTTCTGAGCGTCCTGTGCGTTACTTCTACATCGACTTCGGACTCTCTACGCGTTTTTCTCCAGGCTCGTCGTCGTATGTTGTAGGAGAGGATGGGCGAGACACCGATGTCCCCGAACTATCCGCGGACACGCCGTACGATGCCTACAAGGTAGACGTGTTCTCCCTCGGAAATCTATACGACAATGAATTCCAGCAGGTGAGTCAGAATGCAATTAATTCCGGTCTGTCTGTACTTATGCGCATCGTAGAAATACCATGACATGGACTTTCTCGTCTCCCTAATCGCGATTATGAAGCGTGAAGACCCAAACACGCGCCCTTCCGTCAAGGACGCCATCGCACACTGGCAGCGATCCAAGTCCGGGATGAAATCATCGACTCCCCGACGGCGACTTAGCTTGAAGTCAGAACCGACCATGGAGCGGGTTTATAACGACGCTGTCGCGGTAGCATGGCAGGGGCTGACTAACCTGAAGAAGATGATAGCATAGTATGAGGCTCTTATGTTGTACTGCTCAGGTGACGTGCCTCCCCAGTTCACGCTATTCACTCCCAAACCAACACTTTTCAAGGCTTTAGCTCTCGCTCTCGCTCTCTCACTCCTGCTTTCGTGTTATCGATTTGTGCGATGCTGCTGCGAACTGTCAACGAGTGATGCCAGCTTAATGCGACTTCTATCGCGGACGACATCATACAGTTTTCACGATCACCAGTCAGAGGGCAAAAGTTTTGTATACGGTTATGCAACAAATCGAGCTCCATTCTACTCGGTAAGGAAAGGTAGGCGAGGTCATCTTGGATCAGACATTTGATGTAAGGTGACCGTCACTTCCGATGTTTACTGTTCTGAATATGACAACAGCAATCGAGTATGTTGCGCATCGGTAACACGACCTGCAAATTCTACAACTCTATCTTGGCTCAGTCTATCCTTACTACAATATAATCAGCCCAGAGCAGTCAAGCTGCGGCTACACGACTGACCCGCTGGTTCGACGGACGGAATGGGTGGCGCCTCCTGCCAAATCTTGTATGAATGTCTCCTACAAATTCTACCAGTAAAGGAGAAACCATGGTCTGCGACAACAGTACTAGTACAGTAGTAATATGAACAGCGGATATATCGTGCAGATGAGTCCTCACAGTGATTCCTAGTGTTGCCCCAGCTCACGCGACTTCTCTATCTTGTCCTTCTCATAACACTCGAGCGTGACACTCGCGAGGAAGCCAGGGATGCACTGCTCCTGCTCGACCCAGTACCGCATCAGCTGCGGGAGGTCGTCCGGCCCGCCCTCCCCCTGCGCGACGAGCTGCATCTTCATCTTCTCGCCCTGGCCGTTCGGCTGGAAGACGAACGCCGCGTTCAGGTCGAACTGCGACGTCACGCGCACCTGGCCGTTCGGGTAGAAAGCGAGCTTCACCCCGAGGATGGACGCGATCGCCTCGCGGAACTCGGCACTCTTCGCGTGGAACACCTGCGGCGCATCGCATGAAGCGCCACTGGACGGGACGTCTGCGGGGAGGAAGGAGGCACATACCTGCTGCAGCCGGAGGTACCGCTTCTCGCGCTGCTTGAGCTCTTCCTCGAGCTTGTGTTTCTCCTCGGTGACCGCCTCCCAGCTCGCGCGGGGCACGAGCTCCTCCATGTTCGGATCCTGGCCGGACCCACGCACACCGCTGTCCTCGAGATCCTTGAGCCGCTTGAGAAGCGCCTCGTTCTCACTCTTCAGGCGGTCCATCGCGGCCTTGCTCAGGTCCTCCCATTGTTGTGCAGGGTTGTCTCGGAGGGACAGAATGCGGACCCCGGGAGGCAAATGCCTGCCCGCGCCGATCTCGCCGCGCAGCTCGAAGAGGGTTTGCTCTAGCTCCTCGATCTGCTCCAGGTGCTTCTCTGCATCCTTCTCCGCCTCCTTGAGCTCTGTAGATCATGAGGCAGAGTCCTTGCTGTATCAATGCGTACCTCACGTACCTTGCTCGACAAGCTCCTTCGCGGCGCGTTCCTTCTCCACTTCAGCCAGAAGTTGCTTCTTAGCCGCCACGTCTTCAGTAACCACAGGGTGGGCCCGCGCCTCCTTGAGTTCGTTCTCAAGCGCGGAGACAGTCGCTTTGTAGTCCTTGACCAACGCCTCCAGTTGCTGCACGGGCTGGAGAGTTTCATCGTCGGACTTAACTGCCCCTTGCGCTGCCTCTTCGGCGTTGAAGCTCGCCTAAGCCACATGAGACACATGTCCTCTCCTCGAAGCCGAAATATACATACCACCATGGCCTGCAAGAAGCTGATCTCACGTTCCGCAAGAGATACCTTATGTTCGCTACGCGTCGCTCGATCCTTGAGAGCGCGAACTTCAGCGCGCATCTCTTTCAGTGTTGCTTGGGTTTCGACCTCGCGGGTCTGCGACTCTGAGAACTGCTGCTCGCGGTGACGGAGGAGCGCAACGTTGGAACCATGCTCTTCCATGAGGCGTGCGTGCGCGAGGCGAAGGCTTGACAGGTTCTGGGTAACAGACACCGGAGTCTTCGAGGGAGTGGCGGGCTCAGTCGACACAGACGCCCTTCGCGCATATGGTGAGCGAGCAAAAGGACGAGACAAAGGAACAGCGCACCATTCTTCCCGCTCTTTCCTTGCTGCATCCAACTCCGCCTCAAGCTTCACGACCTTCTCACGCAGCTCGTCGGCCGCACGGGCTTTACGCTCCAACTCGCGCTTCTGCTCCTTCAGCACCTCGACGCTCGTCTGCCTCTCGCGCAGGATGTTGAGCTCGGCGGCCATCCTTGCGTTCGCAGACTCCAGCTGGCGCATGTACTTCGCCTGTCGATGTAGCTCCTCCCGCACGACCGTCCAGTCTTCGTCGTGCGCGTTCTGCAGGGTGAAGCTCTCCTGCGTGGAACTGAGTTCGTCAAATTGGGCCTGTAGCTCCTCGAACGCACGAGCCCGTTCTTCCGCGATCTTCTTGAACTCTGCGACCTCCGTCTCGAGTAACGACATTTGTCGCGTGAGGGTGATAATGTGTGACTTCTGAGTGGCGGTCGTTTGGGAGGTGCTGCGAGAGAGCGACGAATGCTCCTCTTCTAGGTCGACGTGCACTTCTCGCAGTGTCGTGAGTGAGCTACGCAGAGACCGAATCTCTTGCTCGGCCTTGCGCTGCAAACGATCAGTGAAATTGATTAGTAAACTGCGACGTTGAACATAGAGACGAAATCCGAGTCTGAAGAGGGGCAATAGTATTGGTGAAACTGGTCGTAGTTGCTCCCCCCATAGGCTCTCCGACTTTCATGCGAGAACTCAACCGGCGAACCAGGGCTTACCTTCTCCTCTTGGAATTCTACACGCTCACGTTCCTTCTCTTCCCTCTCCTCCTTCTCGCGTTCAGCCAGCCATCTTCTATCTCCCTCGAGTCTCTCCACCAGCAGCTCTTTCTCGCGAAGCTTGGTCTCGAGCTCGAGCTTTGCCGTCTGCGCCGCCGCTAGCTGTCTTTCGAGAGTCGAATTAGCCATATGTGAGGAGAATGCTTGAGTACGCTGCTGTCGTTTGGCTGTGGAGAGCTGTGGATCTGCCAGTGCCAACGAATGTGATGAACTTCGTCGTCCGCGTGTCTGTCGAATGCCACACACCTCGTTCGAGTTCGGCGGCGAGAGAATCGCGCTTTATCGCGCTGCTGCGCGGTATTGAAGACAAAAAGGAGCGTGAAGAATTGATTGGTGTGGAGAAGTTGTCGCCATGGCTCATCGTGGTGGTCGGGGAACAAGGAGCACGAGCACGAGCACGCGTTCGCCGGAGACGCGTTTCGGGGGCGCTCGCTACACCACGTCGGAGACGCTGGCCAAGACGTGACGCTCGTCGCTTGAAGCACACTCACGCTCCTTTCTGCCACCACTACCACTGACCCCTCTCGCCTGCCGCTGTGCCTCTCCTCTGACGATGAGCTCTGACTCTGACCTGACCGACATCTCCGACGAGGAAGAGGAGGAAACCACTCGCAAGACCCCAAGCAAAGGCAAGGGGAAAGGAAAGGCAGGCTCGAACTACACAATCCGAGGTGCGCTCAAGGTTCCCCGCGCGACAACCTACACATGCCAATCGTTATTCGGTGAGTATAACAGCTCTACTGGTAGCTTGCTGTCTGACGCGTCGTAGACCAAATAACTGCCGAAGACATTGACCTGCAGGCGGAGTACCAACGCGGTAAGGTCGGCTTGTTTAGAATATGCGATCGCTTTCCTCATTCCTTCCATGCCTCACAGACGTTGTCTGGCCAGACAAGAAGCAGATCAGTGCGTTACCATGGAGCATAAGTTGTGCGAACCTCTAACAGGGCTGGTTTGTCCGTAGGCCTCATTGACTCAATCTTTCGCAACTTCTACGTCCCACCAGTTATATTCGGTACGTGCCGCCCGAGCCTCTCGTCTCGCACTATCATGATTCGTTGACACGTTACAGTCGTGCAAACTGCCGAAGACGGTAGCGAACGTCGTGTCTGTGTCGACGGCAAGCAACGGTTAACTTCTATCTGGAGGTACGGATGCTACACGCAGACCTTGTCCTTGTGCATGAGCTCATGCTGTACTCTGTTCGGACCTATGCTATCATCCTCCTGTCGCAGATTCATTAGCGGTGAAGTGCGTCTTTAACCAGCCATTTTTGAAACGTCGTTGATGGCTGACTGTCGGTTGCAGATACCATGTATGTCGATGCACTCGAGGTCTTCTGCGCCAATGTGTAATGTTACTTACATGGGTATTTTCTAGACAAAGACGCGTAAGTTCCCTCTGACTCAATTGGGGACTTCGTGAATATCTCGTGCTAATATGCAGACGTAGCTTCACTGGCGAGAAGTTCGTCTTCAAGGATACAGGAAAGCTCAAGGCACAACTTTTGCCTGAGAAATACCAGAAGCTATTCCGGACAAAACAAATCGTTCGTCTCGCGTTCAGAGTCGTAACTCAGGACGTTGTTCTAACTGTGTGTATCCTAGGTCTGCATGGAATATCAAGATATCACCCCTGACAATGAAAGGGAAATATTCCAGGTCAGTTGACGATGCTTCTATACAATCCTTATGTACTCACTACCAGCAGAGAGTACAATTGGGCATGGCGCTCACGCCCGCAGGTTCGCCCTCCCTAAGAGTCTTCTTGAATGCCTTCCATTGACCCAATGCGTTGACCAGAACGACTGCATGCTATTGCCGGTATACACGGTGACTTTATCCGTCTGCTGATTAATCAGTATGTCGTCGACAAGCTCGCCTCCGATATGAGTTGGGACACCAGCCGCGGGAACGATTTCAGAGCTGTAGCTTACGCAGTTTACTGCATCTCGAGGTGGCCACATCTAACGACGCTCCCGGGCCTTGCTATAATCGAGACTTGGCTACAGGACAACGACGAACTGGAACAGGAACTATGCGACGACGTTCACGACACTTTTCGTATATTCTGCGACATTGCCAAGGATCCAAAGTACAATCAGTCGCTCCGCCTGCCCGGTATCTCCAAGGTGGCACCCATGGAGGTCCACGCCATTGCTCTTCTGATACATGCTCACAAGAAGAAGTTGAGCATGGCGCAACTCTCTGCGGCGATAGGGGATATGAGGAGGAATGTCAGGGAGAAGGAGAAAGACATACGTCAAAACACCAGGACGTTCAAGGTCATCCTCAAGTTCCTCAAAGCCGTGAAGGTGTCAAAACTCACCCCGGACGACGAGCCACGTGCGTCAGCCACACAACGGACGACAGGAAAACGGAAGCGTGACAGGTCGTCTTCTGAAGAACGTGAGTCTTCAAACCCTACGTAGCTCGAGTGTCCTCTGACTATTTTGCCGCATCTGGTTTCAGCTGCACTCCCACCGCCCGCATCCCGCCAATCAGGGAGGGCTGCAACGGCCGCCCCGTCTGCCGTCTCAGCTCCTCCTCGTACAGACCCACCAACTGCACCCGCAGCCATGCGAACTCCTGCGTCTCATCATACGGCTCCTCCTACCGTACCCCGACCTCCCCCCGTGCCTCAACATAACTCACTAGGAAACGACATCATGTCTCGCATGTCGTACGGCTCGGCATCGGCTCGGCCCAACGGTGTACAAGGTGGCCTGACGTATGACCCGAGCCGTGACCCACGGAGAGTTGCATATGCAGGTCGAAATTAGCGTCCTGCGTGTCGAGGCCAGTGCGACGAAGATACTAAGTCGTCTGGGGTTGCTCGTCTGTACCGTGCGTTGTTATCCTTGTGCAGCCCCGGTACCGCGTCCACTGACGCAGAAGTTTCGCAGTTATATCTCCATTTGTAAGTTGTAGTGATACAATGTTTTGTCGCAAGCTGGCACGGCAGTGCCGTCGGTATATACAAGCGGGGTATATGTGCTGGGTATAGATGTAGTTCCTCGTCTATCCACTCCGGGCCCCCCTCATGTCAAGTGTAGTGCTCCCGCCACCAGCTCCCTTGGAACCGCAATTGCATCCCCGTCACCGTCTCAATGCGCCTCATGATCGTCGTCATAGGCGTGACGAGTCCATAAGGCCCCCGCTCGGGTACAGCGTAGAGCATCCCCAACGGCACCGCGACGGCACACCCCTCTGAATCTCCCTGAAGAGTGGACGTGACGATCGCGCCTGCGTCCCCCCTTGCCGCAAATCTGGTCGGACCTCTCCCCGGGGTGGGGAACACGGTCCATTCTAGCGCTATACACCCACCGATGACAACTCGCGCGGACGCCCCATTTACGACGCCGTCGCGATATGGACCGAGCGGCCGCTCGACATTCGGGTCCGCAACGTGCATCGAGACGACGTCGCCCCGCTCGGGCGCGGAGGGATATGGGTGCAGCGTGAGCGGGTTGTCGCTTGCTTTGGACGCGGACACGCTGACGAGCGTCCACGAGAGCAGGTGTTTGACGCGTTCGTCCGCGATGCGGTGTGGGTGGCTCGACTTGCGCTTTTTGCGCGGGTCTCCGTGTCCGGAGCCTGGTACACGGTCAGCGCAACGTCCTGTGCACGAGCAGAGCACTTACAGGGGCGCACGAGGGCCTCCGCGGCGTACACGTGTCCGACGTCGTAGGCGTGCGCGTTCGCGAGCGAGCGCGCCAGCTTCGCGCACTCGGCCTCGTTCTGCTGCACCCGCCTCTGTGCGAGCGGCGTGAGCGCAGCCGCACCTGTACGCTCGACCTCGCCGGTGATCCGCTCGCTCTCCTTCTTGAGTGCACAGATGGCCCGCTCGACGACCTCCGCGGCTGGGTTCGAGAGCGGGCGTGCGACGTACTTGAAGACGAGCAGCGAGCTCGAGCTGAGGGACGTGTGCATGCCGCTGCGGCGCTTGAGCAGCGGATGCAGGTCGAAGCCGGTGTGGGGCAGCACGGCTTGGCCGACGGTGAGGCCGTACAGCGCGTCCGGGTTCGCGGGCGCGTGGAGATACGCCCCAAAGACGACCGCGCGCTGCGTTGCGGAGCAGAAGAGCGGGTCCCCGGGCGCGAGGCGGTTCGGGAGCGCGACTCGGTCCGGGTTGTACGCGTCGAAGGCGGTCGCGGTAGCCAGGGGCTCGCCGAAGTAGAGGTGGACGGGCACGTCGCTCTGCAAGAGGTGGACGATGTCGAGGATGCCCGTGTCCACCGTTGTGACGTGCAGCACGGCACCGAGCACGTCGTCCCGCCCTGGGAGCTCGCTGCGGTAGAGGCAGGGGACGATCGTCACGCGGCAGTCGTGGATTTGACGCAAGAGCACGCGCGCGATGTTGTCCGTAGACGCTTCTGCCGCGGGCAGCGACGGGTGGTCCTCGTCAATGGCTTCATACCGCAGGCGCACGGAGTAGATGTCTGGATTGTGCAAATGCCTAGCAATTGCTGCAGCGTCGGCTGACGGACTCGTTGTGGTAGAATGCACGAGTACTCACCAGTTGTGGCCCAGGTCTATCAGCTCGTCCTTCAAACTCGTCGACCGGGCGCGTGTGGGCATAGCTCTTGGGACAGCGAGGGGGGAAGAGAGAGCAATGGAGCCCATTTCCCCCCGCCCCCGCCCTTTTCTCCGATCACGGTGCGGCTGACAAGGACGCGGGCTATCGCATCTGGGATCGAGGGAGGCTTCCGGGCTGAGCGCTGAGCGCTGAGCCCAGTGCCACCCCGCGCGCATTTCATCATCGGAGCCGATCTCTCGTCGCGCACGCTAAGCCTTTCTCGTCCAGCGAGCACGGATGCCGGACTATGCCGGATCGCGATCCTGCGCGGAGCTGCAGCGTGAGGACGTTCAGTAGCTTTTTCGCCCGATCCGGTGACAAGAGCGTGCGTCGCGGACTAGACGAGCCAGTCAGATTTGCCTTCGCGGGTCTTCCGACCGCCGACATCTCTGCTTCGTCGACTTCGTGGTATTGTTTGGACGCGTGGCGGAGAGGATTTTGGAAAGTCGGAGCATGCTAGCCTAGGTGCGTTCGTAAATCACAGGGGGATGCACCGCCACTATTGTTTATTGTCTTCTGAGACCCGAGAGGGCATGGGTTCTGGGTTCTCAGGAGTCAAGCTGACATGCTGTTGATGCGTGTGCATTCTAGAGGGATGCGCATGGCCATGCGGGAGGGACTGTAGATCCTTATCAGTCAATGGATGTTATAATGCCGATGACTAGCCTGATGCTAAAATACCATACTCACTGCACCAATCGATGCTATTGACAATAACGCTCGATCGCAGTCGATTGCTTGTCGTAAAGGCATATGTTGAATTTGGCTTATAGAAATATTGATGCAAATCAGTAGAACTTCGCGCGTTCCCAACTCGCGACTTCGGGGTAGTGGAGTGATATATGGCAGTCATCAAAAACGATGTTGGTCTGAAGCTTGCGAATAGAAGAGCTCATCAGAGAGTTTCTGGGCTACATAGTAGATGGTGAGTAGCGACCGGGTATCGAATGGCGAGGGACTTAGGGCTGTAGTCCCGGTGTCGCTTCGGGATTGTGGATGTGTCTCGATCTCAGAATGTTCTCAGGCTGATGCTGCGCTGACACGCTGCTACCTCCATCATCATGTGGCTCCAATCGCGAGTGGCAAACTTGGAATGCGTCTCCAGAGACGGGAAGAGGCGATTCAGGAATGTGGCACGCACACAGTCAGTTCTTCTACCGACGAAGATAGGACAGTGAACAGCGCTGTGCACTGTGCAAACGAGATTTCCCAGCAGAGTGCGAAGGTTCGGTAGAATGGGCTTGCCATCAGTTAGATGAGCGAGATACGCCCACTTAGAGTAGCCAATGCTGATAGCGTGTAGCGGGGGTACACTTAAAGGAATAACCGCGATGGTGAGGGAGGAGACATACGAGGTGTACATCTGGAAGCGGACCCATTCAGTGATTGATGTCTCGTCCACAAGCATCTATTGGCGATTTATAGCGATCAACGATTGCATTCTGAATGTGATAGAAAGACACTCACGTATGTATCCCCTATTCGGACTTCCGTGTCGATAGTCTGTCCTTGCCTGGCCATTCTCCACGAGCTGAGCAGACGCATGAGAAGAACGAGGCTTGGGAGATGTTTCCATAAGAGCGGGATCGCGGCGGCGTTGAAAACCTTGCACACGCGAGCACAACGGGCGAGCGTGATCTCGTCTTCGGGATCCTCAGGCTCGCTATTGAGAATACCGTTCCATGAGCACATTGAGGACATCACAAATGACGTCTTTGCTTTGCAGTGCGCGATGGGTGTTGTTTATCATAGTAGTCATAACTGTGATCCTACATTGTTCAGCGATGAGTCCAGCGTCACGATACTGAGCTGCTTAGAGATCTTACATGAGAAGCGTTTAGTGTTCAATGAGGCCGATGGTCTTTAGGATATGTTCAAAGGTATTTTGAGGAGTAACGAAGATAAATCCGGTGGTTGGATTGTGTAGAGCTTATTACTATGCAAATCCTTACTTCAAATGAGCTTGAAGAAGGTCAGAGGGAAGGAGGATGGCGGCTGATGGCGGCGGGCCGCGGCAGTTTAGGACAATAGACGCCGCTGACGACTCACCGGGCGCTTACGTCATAGACCCGGCGCTAGTCGGCGCTAGTGAGTCAAGTTGAATTCTCCTGAGTCTTAACCACAACGCTCTCCACGGTCTTCCAACGCCCCAGCTCTCTCTCAAGTCACTTAGCTGTTACAGTATGACATCCGAGCCGATTGAAGTGTTTGTTCCTGTGCTCCGTGGTCCGAATCCAACAGGCTTCAGCCCTACGCAGAATCCGATGAGCACGAACATCTCATGATGCTCTGCCTGGAGTACACACCTGGCGAACGTCTATATGTGAAGCCATTTCTCAGGTTGGCCGTCAAAAGAAAATACGTCCAGATGACCAGTTGTCTGTCTCAGTCCGACTCTATCACGTACGATTATCGTCCAGAGCTCTTCCTTGTTCTCACATCTGGAAAACCTTCCCTGGCCAATTTGCAATAATTTTCACTCATTTTCATATGACCTTGCCAATAAGCATGAATAGCAGCAAATGTGTGATGAGTGAGCACTATCTACTGTTGAAGTGATAAGTTAGTGCTCATCACCCACTAGTAGAGACTACTTCCTGAATCATCCTACTACATATGCACAACTGTTGCACAATTGTCAGATACCGTGAGCAGAGGTATATTGGTGAGTCAACAGTACTACTTAAAACAATGTCATGTACATGTGCATGTCACTAAAGGGGTTAACCCAAAAATGGTCACAGCTGTCGAGCACAGTACTACTAGTCCAGTCTCGGGGGATAATGGTGCCACTAATAGGTAGGAGTTGACATGTTCGACGGAAATGCCGTACCTCAACAACACTAGCTAACCGCTCCCCATTTGGACCAAGGCATCGCGAGACTTTGTACATGCCGTGCACTGCATCTGGCTGTGTGAATGCTGTGAACCACTCTACGTATGCCAGGTGTCTTGGAGCAATGACGTCAGGGAGCAATGCACGACACGCGTCCTTCGGTAGCGTGAATATCAACCGTACTCGGCCGACACGGTAGCCTGATGCAAGACTCAAATGAGTTCAGTGCCCCCTACAGTGATCTGTACATACCGTCAACACCAGAGGGCCCTCCGGTACCTTCGTTGATGAGCACGGTGTCAAATCGTGCAGGAAGCGGACGGCCGTGCTTGTCGCGCCGTGCTGGTCGCGCATGACATACATCACGAGTTGTGTCCATGATGCCGAGTCGCTGGGCATCCTCGAGGGTAAACTTGACTTTATGGTATGCAGGAAGCGAAGCGAAGCGGTAAGAGATTCTGCATGCTTCGCGCTCAATCTCGTGGCGAGACAGCGATGGGTCACGATATGACGCAATGAAGCGAGCAAGAGCGTCCCGGATGAACCTAGTGCTGTATTGATTTATTGCAGTTTCGAATCGTACGGCTTTGACGGACGGCCACTTCGTCATCGCAATGCGGGATAGTACGGGCTGAGAAAGGCGCTCGGAAGCCGGTAGATTTAGTGGTGGTAGCGCAGAAGATGAGGTAGCACGAGGCGGAGTCTCGGAAATGCACTTGAGACGCCACTGGATATACGAACTATGTCGAAGGACCTTTTCACGGCGCTCCAACCACAAGGTCATTTGAGGGAACTCGTCCTTGTGGTTAGTCGCTCGATACGCCTCCTTTGCAAAATCGATGTGGAGTCTTTCGGTGTACTGTGTATCGTAGTTGTCAGTAGTACCGAATAGCTTGATCGAGTCGACGTAGTGATCGAGAGAGTGGAGTTTCGGCAGCTTGAAGTGTGTGCGTATCCCGAGGTCCACGAAGATCCCTTTGTTCGCATGGAAGCGTTTGAGCGCGGAGCGAAGTTGCGTAAGAGTCGCAGATGTGTGGGCGGGATACTGAGAGAGGTAGAGAAAGTCAAGCAGAGCTCGCACCGCGCGAACAAGTCGTATAGGTGAGAACCCGTCGTCGAGAGGAAGGCCGATGATTAGACCAAGGAGAAACCGGCAGATATCGGCATGCTCTTTTCCCGTGACGCGCTGCAGTTTTGAGATGCCTTTCATGAAGAGTCGGACGTGGTGGTTGGGAGGTAGGCGACGACAGCGAGCATCGAGCTCATCGGAGCCGTATGCTTGTCGGAGCCATCCAATGACGTGCTTGACTACACCTTGGTAGAGCTGATGCAGAATGTCGGGGGTGATCGAGCGGAAGATGTTGACGTACGGAAGGTCAGTCCAGAATGGATTGTGAACGGGTTTGATACCAGCGTCAATACAAGCACGAGTGAAAGCGGCAGGTGAGTTTCCGAGCTGACCGATCGCGTCAAGAATCTTCTGCAGGTCTCGGAGCGGACGGCTGTCCTCGGTCGTGTCCCCGACCTCGTTTCGCGCTACATCGCATTTCGGACATGTTCCGGTCTTGCAGCACGTTACGAGGAGTTGCTCTGGGTAGTCTCCGATATACATCGCAAAAATAGGATGTCCGCGACGTGCGACTCCATCGCCACTTGTCATTGAAATCCCGTGGACACCGGCCTTGACAAGGGGCTGAAGTATCATAGACATGCATTTATGAAAGAGGTTAGCATGAACGCGTCGTCGTGCGGCCTTGTTGGTGATGTGCTCGAGGCGCGAAGACGGCAGGTATGCCAGTAGAATCTGGCCGCGGCGCGATGGCTTACGGCGAACGTCCTTCGGAAGGTTTCCGATCGTCAAGTAGACAGGATACGCGGTCTTGCTTCCAAAGACCGTCAATTGGGTTTTGTCGGACGAGACTATGATGGGAACGATCGTTGCGCCTGGTTTGCGCTTCTCGAGCTCTTTCTATAACGTACATGGAAAATGATCGGCACAAATGTGGAATGCGTTCTAGCAGAATGTACGTACCTGGGTCTCCCACCACCACTTCCCAGTGTGCATATCGAAATACACTCGGGCAGTCTGATCCTCGTCGGTGTAATGGCGCTCTGGTCTGAATACCAAGATCCCTGCGAATTCGGGATCTCCAAACAGCGCGCGGACACATTGGATTACGTCGCGGTAAAAGACTTCGAAAGCCTCTCCGGCGACGACGATCTCACGCCGGATGAAACGAGGACGTCCGGAAGATAGATTGTCGTCGATGATGGAATTGAGCTCCTTGGATGTCTTGAATGACAACCCGAGAAGAGACACAAGCTGTTCGAGTGGTTGAGTATAACTCGGAGCTATAAACACATTTTGACACACTTACATCTTCGATCTTGAGCAGCTCCGTGACGGCGGTTGAACCAGGGCCACGCATCTTAGCCCATCTGGCAACATCCCAGTCGATCCGTGAATGGAACGGGGCATACGGATTGCTGCCGTCCAAGTCGACAGACGCTTGATATGACTCGTACTCAGAATTCGTGCGGGCGTGAGTTATGGGAGCTCCAGCATGCGGACCAGGAAACGGCAAGACGAACGTCTTTGTGCGCTGTTCCTGGTGTACGCGACGTTGATCTGGCCGAGGATCCGGATCGTCGGGGTTAAAGGGTTGGGTGTCGTCGAGTCTGGGCTGAGGTGCAGGGATTCCATCGAAAGGAGCCTGCGGTGCGGGCTCGGGCTCCCAGTCACCCTCATCGGCGTAGTTCTCGGCGTCCTGGAAATCTTCCGGATCGTCCTCATCTTCATCGCCATCCTCGAAAGAGCCCTTGGCAGGTTCTGCATCCTCGCCCTGTTCATCGTCACCCAGCCATGGTCCGTCCACACCCTCCCCATCCTGTCCACCTTGAGGATCTGCGTCCGGATCGTACTCGTCGAAGTCGTCAAAATCGCCAGGGCCGTACGCGCCAAAGAAATCATTTTCAAAGGGAATAGGGGAAGGCTGAGGAGGAGGAGATACATGGGTATGATCTTCAGGTTGACCGAGTGCAGACGAGGGCCGAGATCGAGACGATCTCCGAGATGCCGAGCTAGTACGAGACTGGGTAGAAGTCGTATCGGACGAGGCTTGGCTCGAGTCCGAGTCGGAGGAATCAGCCTCCAAGACGCGATCGCGGATGGCGATGCAACTGGGTTTTGTTGTCTGAAGGAGATGTTGCTCGTACCCATGGATGGAGAAGAAATTCGAGCATCCTTCGCATTGCTTTGGACGCGTGGACACCTTGCTGCGTTTCCGGCGGGTGGGCATGAAGGAGTAGACAAGCAGCGGGTGTATAGATATTGTAATGTGTAGACGACACTGACTCGAGTGTATAGTTGGTGCATAGGTAGGTAGTTGGACAGGACTCGAGCCGCTGGCCGCCGAAAACCTGCCCGGAACTCCCAAGTCACGAGACGCGCGCGCACACAAGTCAGACTCAGAGCTCGCACTCACCGCTTTCCCTTCGACGACTACGTCGCACTCTACTATACCTCTCCGAGTCAGCTACCATAATTACCTTATCTATTCTCGTTCTCTATCTCGAGACCATTTCGAGTTCTCTTCAGCTTGTCTCCGAGTCCGGTCGACAGGTTTACTCCCATGGCACGCAATGTTGTTCAGTCCGAGTCGGGGTCCGACTCTGACGACAGCGGTCATGAAGAGGTGGTGAATCCTCCTGCGAGTCGTGCTGGTGAGTGATGCTCGTACCACCTTCCATGTGATGCATATGCTTACTATCCTTGAACGCGCCCTAGGGCCTGCGCGCGGTTCCAAGTCAAAGGCCGCAGAAGGTATTTTCCGCCCATTCTGTGACGTGTAGATCGCTGACACGTATCTTCACAGCTTGGCAGACCCTCAAGCGACTCTCGAAAGGCACGCGAAGTACTGGTGATAAGAAACATGGTATGTCAGAGCCTGTACTAGTATTCTGTGTAGTCCACTCACTCTCATCATAGGGCCGGCAGTGAAGGACTCTGAGAAGCCTAAGAAGAAGCAGCCAGCGACACAGCAATTCCGTCCCCCTGAGATCAACCTGGACACGTCAGACGAAGAAGACGCACCTGCTCGTCCATCCAAGTCCGCTAAGGCCACGTCACCGAGCCGTAAGATCTCAGTGTTTGCAGACATGGTCAACCAGTTGACGTAGAAGCTCACAGAGTCTAATCCCTTCAAGCGACCGGCATCGAATACGCCGTCGAATGTACCTAACCAGGTGCCGGCATCGTCCAAGGCCAATAGCGCCAAGTCAAAGTCAACCACTGCTCCGCAGAAGAAGCGTACCCCGGCCGTTGATGCTGAAGAGATGGACGGCTCAAGCAACGACTCCTCGGAGGAAAAGGAGGAGGATGGCGACGGCGATGAGTCGTCTGGGGACAGCGAAGATGAGAAGCTCAAGAGGATGAATCCACGTGCTCTGGAAGCCATGATGAACGCCGAGGTGAGCAGTTGCGCTCACACGTCCGCGTCACCCCTCCCGAGTCGCTTCCATCGCTGACATGTCTTGTTCTCTCTCGATTAGGCCGCAACAATCCTAGGCGACGACACTGTAGACTCTACCGGCATCGACGAGTATCCCGACTTGCAGGGGGGATTGGGCACAGACCCGGAGCACGAAAGGTCAATATTTGTCTATTTCCGATGCCATGCCATTGAACTGGTCATTTCTAGTCCTCCCGCATCGGTCAAGAGGCCTCGCTCGTCCAGAAAGTCTCCTCCTACTGTCGCTGACGAGGCTGACGATGACTCTGCTATGATGTCTGAGGTATGCATTCTTCTCATACTATCTGCAAGCTCACATACTGATACGCAATCATCCGAACAGCCAGCTCCGCCCAAGAAGAAGAAGAAGTGTTCGCAGGGGACCACAGTTAAAGTCATCGCTGAGCCCAAGAAGTCTCAGGCTCGCAAGCAGCACTCAAACACTAACACTCCGGGCGGTGAGCACTGAGTTCGTCTCCCATGCAGAATGTGCAGCATATTGAACTCTTGTGTCCTTACTCTAGCCAATCGAATCGGCGGCGAAGCGCCGACTTCTACTCCTGCCACGAAGCGTAAGCGTACAAAGGCAGATGAGGTCAGTCTCCACTATCTCTAGACGAGCATGCTCTCACGCCCGACAGTCCCTTGCCTGGAGTGACGAGCTCGCAGCCACCACCAAGGACACGAGCAGCGACACGGAAGAAGCGCCAACCAAGCGGCCACGCAAGAAGGGTTCTTCGAAGGTACGGTAGTGCGACACGGGTCTTGTTCCTACTCACGTTATTTCCTCTAGCCCGTTGACCCCGACGATCTATCTGAGGTATCCTCCGATGAGGATGAGGATGACGGAAATGACTCTGGTATCGAGCTTGTACTGCCTGCGAAGGGGCGAATCTCCCTTCGCGAACAGCATGGTCGTGTCAAGAAGGTTGCGGCGGCTACCATAACGGACTTGCTGGTCAACGTGTGTATCAAGAACGCGTTCCCCGAGGGCGAAGTCGACCGGACTGTCGAAATCGGCAAGCGCGCCCTGATCAAGACTGCAAAATCGTATGGATACGACGACATTGTCAAACGCCTCAGAAAGGACAAGGTGTATGCGGCTAAGCTCGCATCTATCGTAAGTGTCTGTGGCTATTGTGTCTACGCTTACTCATACTAGTACGCGTAGCCTATGCAGCGTGTTCCGAACTTCCGGGGTAAAGTCAAAAAGGCGACTGACTCTGCACCCCCGAACATCTATGGGCTCCTGAGTGGCGACGTTGAACGCGTACGATGGCTTCAAGATGACGAAAGATATATCTACATTTGCAGTTACGAGGTATGGAGATGACTGCCGTGACGTATACCGCTGACGTGTACATCGTAGGCCGACACCGTGGATGGCACGAAGCCCTACAAATACCCCGTCTTCGCTCAGACGCTGCGCACGATCTTCTTCTGCAAATCTCGTAGCTTCGGCTATCAGCTCATTCCTCACTTCGTATCCTTGCTTCCGGAACGGCCCAATGAGAAGGAAATCCCTGCCCCGATGCTCGCGTTGGTCGCTACCGCGGTAGGTGCTGCTCGAGCGCATCTTTATTACTGGATCTGACGTGTGCATTGTTTACTAGCTATACGCATCTATCGATGACTACCGCAGCATCCAGTACAATGTCGGCGAGTTCAAGACTAATCTATTCCTTGAAGCCTACCGTGCAAACATCAAGATCCTCTCCGAGTTGCAGACCGAGAACCTCCCTGCCTACCATACACTTATGCACGGCCTGTACAAGGATGCTTGGTAGGACCGCACGCTGGATTGGTACATATATTCTGACATATCCTTTGTGTTTCTAGTACTGCCGGTGCACTTGTTGGTCCTGCACGCAAGCCCAAGAAGTCATTCCTTAGGGCTAAGGACATGCCTGTCGAGTAGATACTATTGCTCCCCCATCCTCACGCACATCCATACGGCATCCGATCCCTAATCTTGGTTTGTTGATGACATTGCATAACTACTTACGTTCATTGTTCCACTTTCCTTTATGACTGATGTCTCCGACCCGAGTCCGATCTCACTTACTTACCATCCTCGTAATCACCTCGTCAGTAGCATACTAGTACCGCGGTGGCTCCGAGCACTCGTTCCTTACATGACCATGTGGTGTCCTAGTAGCTCTCGTTACATCAGTATACTCCCTCGATAATCATGATGCTCTGTGATTAACTACTACATCTGCGTGAAACTGAGTGATGATTTTACTTCCGACTGATGCATTCCGTTGCTACTGGCTGATATATAGTGTCCGCTGAGTGCATCTGTAGCACTAATGTTGCACTCATTATCAACATTCATGCTAAATTATCCTGTATACCTGGTGAATTAGCCTCACTAGCGCTACTGAAGCTATTCCACATAAGTATCACTTATTAGGGCTGAATGTTGCAAATTGGCTAGGGAGGGTTTCCCTGATGCACTGATGTTGTCTACAGCTCGATGATGACAGAAACATCCGCCCCGCACAGACCACGGACCACGCCATGAGAGTCGCATATAGCGTCATCACTGGGGCATACCTTGACGCGCACGCAACCTTATGCGCTCCCCGGCAATCACTGAAGGGGTGGACCCAAGAACAATTGGAAAAATTGGTGGTCATCGTCTCTGGTGTGTACTGCCTGGTCACTAATCCGATCTGGCAGCTCATTATCTTTCTCCTGCTCAGTACATCGCTCGACATCGCCCAATAGGGTGGAGATCAACACGGAAGAACGTAGTACGTCGATATTGCCGCCACAGATCTTACAGCTATCAGCTGTAACGGAAAGTAAGTGGTAGGGCAACTCGATTTGGAATTTGCCTCACGAGTTCCTTAGATGACAGACAGATCAGCACCGATCTGATGTTTGTGTTCGAGAAAGGGTGGGGAAAGAAATGGCCCTCTAGACTGGGCACGATCCACAAACATGATCTTGGTTATCCCGCCGACGACGCTATGGAAGTCGATGATGCCCTTCCTTCTCAGTGGACATACACGTGCATACTTCATATCGCTCGACTCAAGACCGCCGTGTCCGATCTCAAGATTCTCAACGACAAGGACTCGCAGATGACTGACTTCAGTGGGCCGTGATCATTGATCAAGTCGTACGCGGACGAAGCGGCCAAGGAAGAGCGCCGCCGTCTGGAGGACGAGGGTGACGGCTGGGAATCGGAGGATGAGATCGGTTGGGACTCGGAGGACGAGATGGAGGAGCGAATGGCGAATGGCGGATGGACGGACGGGGAGGAGGAGGAGTGTATTTCGGCCAGCTCAGTATTACGTTACAAGTAGACGCCGATGACTATCTACGTGCAATATCATACCGAGAAGCCACGACCGCGACTTAGATGTCCTAATGGAGGAGATGATGATGTATATGGGATCAAGCCGTGGGACATCGAAGCCTATGTGAGTGGTCATTTTGTCTGTTCCGGGGTTGCGCTCACTCCGCTCGTCGGGTGCAGGATGAACTGTTACGCGTTCGCATCAGCAAAAGGTCCGGACCTTAAACGCACTTGAGATCACTCAAACCCTTGCAGGCTCTGATACTTACTGAGAGCCACTGGGCGACTTGGAAGGACTGAAGAGAGGTGGTAGACGCTTGCATCTGCGGTGTGCGTCTAATCAAAAGTCGGATAATAGACGCTCCATTCGATTGCATTAAAAAACGGTGTAGTGCGCGTGGTGGTCAACGTAGCGGTTCACGTAGTATGCTCGGAATGAATCCAAAGAGTCCTCGGATGTAAGATATGGGGGGATTGGCTGCTCGCCGAACACAGGAAGGAGGTGAGCACTTCTGAGGATAGTATCTATATGCAGCACATCAAGGACACGCTGTCCATCCTCGTCTAGGTCAGGCTCCACGACCCAGAGCCCTGTGTCCTCATCCGGCTCGTCGGACACGGTCGAAAACCATTCGACCAGAGCACATGGGATGTCCCTCGCCCTGTCTGGGTAGTCGCCCCCAGCGGTGATGCCGCGAAGTCCTTCGTATCGGAACGAGAAAAATAGCCGCACGCGTGCGACGAGCAAGCTTGCGAAGCCTCGCGCTGAAGCATCGGCGCCCACATAGACACAGTCACGACGCGGAGGTCCTTTTCGCCATGATGGTGTGGAGCGGATGTGTTCTCGACGCATGCCGCCACGTCCGGATGGGTCACTGGGTGCATAGAAGGTGGCAGCTGCTGAATGGAAAATGTGGATGCGCGACGGCGGGGGCGGTAGGTCTTCGTCACCCTCAGGGATGTCTGCATCGGGGTGGATTTGCTGGTAAATGAACCGAGAGAGCATCTGCGGGAGATCCGGGACTCCGATGTGCTGGCCCAGAGCGTCCGGCTGTCGGGGATAGTGGGGTTCTGTGAACTACGGTTAGACGGACTCATGAATGTGCATAGGAAAGACATACGGGGTTTCCGAGCGAGTACAACAGAGCCGTCGACACGAGGGCCGGAGACCACTCCGGTGTCCTGCAAGTCTTGTGCGGGCCGTGGCGGTCTGGCTGCATTCATATCCCGCTGCGGTTCGTTCTCGCCTGTATCTCCGTCGCCGTGTCCATCTCCACCGGGCTCGTTCGCGTCCGGCTCGAGGTCCTGGTCCCAATCATTGTCGCGGTCTTCATCGTCGTCAGGGTCTGCGTGATCGTCAACGCCGTTTTCGGCGAAGTTGGGCTGTCCGGCGGGCGCATTGTCGTTGCTGTCAGCATCTTCGAGCGCGAGAATGGCTGCCTGCAGGCATGTTCCATCAAGCATGCCTCGAGCCGCGAAGTCCGCACGAGCCGCGGCCAGCTTCTCGAGGCGCTGGTTAGTGAGGAGCATTTGGCCCAGGGCCTCGTACCGATTTGATCTCCTCCAGGGCTCCTTGACCGCCTTAATGTGCTTGGCCTCCGTGATCGACGAGCAGAGTCCATTCGGGGCTCCGAAATTGCGGATGTGCTGGTCGTAATGGTCAAGGGAGTGCTGGCGCGGGAGTGAGAACCCATCAGGGCGAACACCGCTGGTCTGAAATATCGTGCGGTGTTCGTGGAAACGGAGGCGAGCGGCTTCCATGGCTGTGAGTGTCGTGTCCGTGATGTACGCACGGCGGGCGAGATAGCAGAAGTCCAGGAAGGCGGCCATGGCGCGAACGATTTGGGGCGGCAATATACCATCTATAGCCGCGAGGTAGACCTATGTTCATGGTCAACAGTCAGTATCATAGCGATAAAACGTGAGACGGTGCAGCGAGCTCACCTTCATGAGAGCCTTGGAGTCATCCCCTGTCCATTGCTTGAAGTCGCGGCCCTGCTTGAAACACCGAAGCCCCGGAAAGGGACGCATGGCCGCGAGTCTGTGTATTGAGGGTGAGGGTTAGTTGGATGGCTGAAATGGGCATGCAAATTATCGAATACATACCGCCGATCGATCTCGTCGAGTAGTTCCTTCCCCCGTGCATCACCGTACGTTGCCGTAAGATACTCGCCAATCCAAGACACTAGGTGGTTCTTAAACGTGCCTTTGATGACCTGATGCATCAGCAAAATCACACTTGATATTAGGGACCTTACGATATGTTGGAACTTACGGCGAATGTTATAGCTTAGTGACATTGAACTTGCAATCATCTTAAACATCCTTAGAGCTTAAAGTACTCCTAGTGTTATACTCGGGCCTTTGAATTCTAGTAGTGCGTACTACTAGTATTAGTGGTACTGATCTATTTGAAGTCGCACTACAATATTATCATGAAAGGAAGAACCAGGAATATAATATGTATTAAAACGCGATCTCAAACGCATGGTGGTCTGCATATTTGTTGACATAGAACATACGGAATGCATCGAGAGTCTCTTCTGGCCCAATACCTTGAGGAAGAAACCCTTGACCACACACTCCGATCAGATGAGCGGCACGCAGAACACAATCCAGGCTGATCACTTCGAGCGCGAGGTGCCTCTGCCGTCTGTGACCCACCATCTCTGCAGCTACAGTCCACATCCCTGTGTCCGGATCCGGCTCATCGTCCACCGGCAGATACCACGACACGAGAGCACATTCGTACAGCTTATGCAAATGGCTGAACGAGAACAGCACCTGCACGCGCGCGACGTGGAGTCCCCGGAAGCCCGGACCAAATCCTGGGGCACCCGGGTCCTTCGACACGTATACATAGTCGCGTCGAGGCCGGCCACCTCTCCAAGACGCGACACAGCGTATGCGTTCACGACGCATGCCACGAGATCCCGATGGGTCGCTTGGAGCGAGGAAGGTCGCGATCGCCGAGGGGAATATCTTGACCCTGCCGTCGAAGCGAGGGCATGCAGCGAGTCCTGCTTGAGCTCCGGTAAGGCCGGTACTTGAGTTCGACTCCTCGTAGAGGAAGTACCAGATGAGGGACGGCAGGGTCGGGAACCCGATATGCTCGGCAAGGTCGTCAATCGGCTTTGGAAGGTTTCGAACTGTAGGGGACAGGTCAGTATAAGGGACACACATCCACAGAGCTCAGACACCGCAGGAGCGAGACATATCAAGGACGTACCCGGTGTCTTTGCCAGCACCACCTCTGCCAACATGTCGAGCTCGTCGACAGCTCCGGAATCGTCATCGTTGTTGTTGAGGCCGTGTGAGATGTGGGGCTCTGATGTAGTACTAGTAGACCCTGCCGGTGGAGCTGCAATGTCGATTGAGTGAGTCTGCAGCCTGTGAGTCGCAGAAGATCATTACGCTGGACGTACGTTCTGACTCGTCAAGATCGTGCTCGTGCTCAGAATCCGAACTGGAATCAGAGTCACTGTGAAGGGAGCGGTCAATGCTCGTGATCTGTCGCATGTAGTCGGGGAGGCGTGGGCATGCGCCCTCGAGAAGGCCACGCGCGGTGAGGTCAACACGGAGGGCAGCAAGCTTGTCAAGGCGCTCGTTGGTCTTGAGAATCTGGCCGAGTGCGTTGTTCTTGCTTGATCTCCTGTACGGTCGCTTCACAGCGACAATGTGCTTCGCTTCCATCATCGAGGAGCAGAGTCCGTTTGGGGATCCAAACAGGCGGATGTTGCGGATGTAGTGTTTCATGGCGTGTTGTCGTGGAAGAGAGATGGTCTCACGCACACCACTTGTGACAAAGATCTCGCGCTCTTGATGGAACCTAGTGAGTGCGTCGTTGATTGCTGTGAGAATTTCCTCGTCGATAGTATCGCGTCGAACTAGATAACAGAAATCGAGGAATGCACTGATTGCGCGCACCATCTGAGGGGGTAGATGGCCAGCTATAGCGGGAAGATAGACCTATAATTTGAGCGCACAGTGTAAGCTTCCACATTGGGCACCGGCGCATTCGAAATAGAAGGATACTGGCCTTCATGAGAGCTATGGAGTTGTCGCCTGTCCATTGTTTAAAACCTCGTCCTTCGGGAAAGTGTCGAAGTCCCGGGAATGCTGGAGAAGCCGCAATTCTAGAGTGTGATTATCAGACGGTCGTTCTTCGTGAGGGTAGGTGCACGAGGTATGGAGCAATGGGCATACCTTCGATCAATATCGGCCATGATCTCAGCCGCCCCCGTCTTGCCATGCGTGAGCACTAGGTATTCTTCGACCCATGTCACCAAGTGGTCTTTGAATGTCCCTTTGATGATTTGGTGGAGGAGATCAGGTGCAAGAAGCTCATGGATGTCGGCACGAGGAAAATAAGCCGTAAAAGGCTATGAGACAGTGTCAATATCTTCGAGGACATGATAGCGGTGGCTGATGCTGATGCACCGTCAAGTAGCTTATAATACCGTGGTCTTCCCAGAGTTTGCGCGTGCTGAGACCTTCGTCCAGATGAGCAGCAGTCAGCTCGTGCGATCTTCGCGAGTGTTGTCCAGTATCAAGGTCATTCGGATGGGCTGTACATCTAGGAAAGCAAAGTTGAATGTGAGCACACCATAGCCAGTCGAGAGGTGTTTATAAAAAAGCTGACTTCGGACACCAGCCCTGCACGGTGATGGGAGGGCACCGGCGATCTACTAGGAAATCCCAGCAGACACAGCACCGGGCAGACGCTCCGAAGGGTGCGAGGTGGACCTCTGGTTCCCGAGCAACTGGAACGAACAACTACGACGAGACGCGCACGTCGAAGGCCGGAGAGCGAGGGATCGAGAAGGGGACAGGGAACTACGACGGGCGGAGCACGTGGAAGGACGGGGCTCGAAGGAGATCACACCGAGGACGGGCTCGACAGCGAGGTCGTCGAGTGCGTCGGACCGCTGGGCTCGCGCCTGTATGGATATGGGGGGTGGGGGATCTGAGGCTACAAGTCCTGTACGCGGGCATCCTATCTACTGCTACCGTCCCGTGCGGTACCTCGAACCTCGTCCAATCCGGAGCCTCCAGCGTGGTCCGCCCGCTCGTAACCCTCTGCCCTACTCTCCAGTGTCTCCTGAAACTACCTCGAACCCGCCTTGTCGCAGTCCCGCGAGGAGGCGGAACCGTGGCTAAACCCTCGGCCTGGGCGCCAGTCGGGTCCTACCGCCTGGTCTCGTAGAACGGTCAGGAACGGCTACGCCTGGACCCCTGCACCGCCGCCTACGCCTGCGACTAGCGTGTCATCGGTCCCGCACGATGCCTGTAACCTAAACTGCGGCCCGCTCTGGTCTCGGGTGTCGGAGCGGTCCTCAGGCTGCTGCCCAGCCTCCTGCCGGGGCTGCGGGGAACACTCGCAAGCCTCCTACGGGCGCGGCCCGTTGGAGGGAAGGGCGTCGCGCCCGTTGGAGGCCGGAGGCCTCGCGCGCTGCGTGGGCCGCATGAGGCGTCCCCTCCGACCGCCTTGTCGGAGGGATGTGGTGGTCCTGGAGTGGGAGATCGAGGGCAGGGACTCCGTCCTGGCCAGCGTGTCGTAGTAGGCATCGCCGTATATCGGCGATGGCGCGAAAAGCGGGGCTGGCGCCACTACGGGGCGCATCAACGGTACAGGCGAGCAAAACCTGCTCTGGATAGTCAGCAATGTATGGTCCAAACCCGTAGATGACACGGCGGTAGTAGCCGTCGCCACATCTAACAATGTCGTACGTAGTCATAAACGGGCGCAGGCACTCGAAGATGTACTGGAGGGAGGTGTGAAAAAGTTCCCGGCGGAACTTGCGGAACTCTGGGTCGTTGCTGTACTGTCTGTCCGCTAGACACCAATTGTTAGGACTCGTAGTACTCGGACAGTGAGATTGGGATAGGTCAAGAAGTAATACATAACAAATCACAAATGAAGTGACTAGTGACAAGGGAGTTCATCTGGGCCCCAAGGTCGGAGCACACACAATGATGCAGCCCTCGGCGGTAGCATTCATGGGTTGGAGAAGGGAGGTTATAATCATCGGACAACATGTAGGTATTACACACTTTTAGGGATCGCCAAAAAGCCGATGAGCGTGATCGCGTTGCGATGAGCGCGGCGCACACTGTTGGTAACCCAACCGTTGGTCATGTACAACGGATAGAACTCGTTCTGCCCTGTCGCAACGGAAACAGTAGTTTTGTCGCTCCCAAGTATGATGGTGTTGAGTGCTGCGCCGTGATTACGGGGGTCCATGCTGAGCGTGTTCTGAGACAGTGCGCGCAGTTTGAGCTAAGTACAAGACCGCGCACGAGAATGGAGAATGTAGTGGCACGTACCGCTTGGCTCCACACCCAGTCTCCGGATGCGAAGTCCTTAAACACCCGCTGCCCTTTCTCATTGTACACACGCTTCGGAACGTAGTCGCTGTCGTGCTGAAAGTCGGGATTGGCCATCTGATTGTGAAGGACCTGTCGGGGATCGCGGAAGAATACGGTGTACTCCTTGATCTTCCATGCAGGGATTGCACGAGGAGAGTCCGCCACGGGGCCGTTGTGGACGATCGAGAAGTGTTCCCAATCGGGTTCTCCAAAATTGATAAGACGTAGGTGCTCATAAAGATCAGCACGGCTGGCAAACGGGGGATCCTGGCCTTCGGCAAAGAATGCGGCAAGAATCTGCATCAGCTCGTCGATCTTTTTCCCTGACATCTGTTTGCGACGGTACAAGAAGTCGGCCAACTCGAAGTGAGCGCGCGATTCGAATGGATAGTAGCTGGAGGCTGGATGAGCTTGGGGTGGAGGAGGTGGCGGGGGAGCTCCGTCTGGCAGGAAGTTCCCGTGCTCATCGCATTGCCGTGCTGGATTTGAGTATAAGAATCTGACCGGTCTTATAGAGGGCGGCGGAAGTTGATCACTAAGGACGTACTGTTGAGAAATGGGTGGTACTCCACTCGGGAACCACCGTCGGCTGACGACGGCTGCGGCGTCGAACAAGGTAAGTTGCTGGGAGGTGGAGGACTGTACCGTGGAGGAGTATCTTGATTATCCATCTCATGGCACCCTCCAGGGGATAAGGGATCCGGAGAAGGACCTCGCGAGCTAGTAGTAGGTGACGGGGAAGGAGCGGTCGAAGTAGGTGGAGGTTGGGCGGGGCGTTGGGCAATGCTGCGATGTTTTGCATGGAGATGGCGAGTCAATCCTGAGCGGTCGGAGAAGAGCTGCCTGCAGCCTTGGGCGGCGTAGGTGCAAGCAATGTTGCGGGGGCGGAACACATGCTTGGTAGAACGGCCCATGCCGAATCAAGAGTTACAGTGTGCGTGTGGAGAAGCGAGAGATGGTGTGCCATCTACGGTGGAAGTTAGGTGAGAGAGGTCGAGGAGCAATTTGAAGGAGAGCGCGGCGGCAGGAGCCCCACTTAGTGGCGGGCTCGCTACAGAGCGTAAGCAGCCCTCTCCGGCACGGCCCACCTGCGGCCACCGCATCACTCGCACTTGGTGATCGCGTGTCGTGTCACTTTCCTCCCAACCATGGCAGGGCGCACTCGAATTGAGCTACCACCAGCCCTCGAGACGCGGCCCACAAACAAGAGTCGTGTGGTCGGTGCCCCCGACATGCCAAAGCCGCGCAGGAGTCCTGCCGAGGTCCAGGAGGCCAGAGCCCAGAAGAAAGAAGCGAAGACCCGGGCTGAAAAAAAGAAGGAAGGAGCTCGACAACGTGTTCAAAACCTCCAGGCGGGCCTGAGCGAAGACAGCCCTACGCAAATGGAGTCGCCTCCTGCATCGATGTTCAGCATCGAGGCGATCCGAGATGGCCCAGATGACTCAGTGGAAGCGGACCAACCTCGTCGTCAATCACTCAAGATTGTGATCCCCCCATCGCGCCGCCAAGGGTATGAGGCCAACCAACGTGAGTTCAAGTCTATGTGGCACTAGTCAGCGTACATATTCTATATGGCTGACGAGTAATCATATACGCACGTTGATTGCAGCTGCTCAGCTCGAAGAGGGTACGTTCCCACCGTGCTGTTCGCGTACTAGTATTGAACGATGCACAATCTGATGAGATCTTTTAACAGGAGATGAGGATGCGGAGGAATTTGTTGAGCCAGAAGACTCACACGATTACCCTGCTCCGGCTGGGCACGGCCCCGAATCTGACGAAGACGGTGATTCCACCTTCGAACCTATGGATCAGGATGAGTTCGACGAGGATCGTTCAGGCGATGAGGGTGCTGCTGACGAGCAGATGGAAAAGAGTAAGAAGAAGCGTGCTCCAGCCAGGCGCGCTCCCAAGACAGCTCAAACGGTGGGAAAAAGGAAGCAGGATGATATGGGAGAATCCGAACGCGCGTACGTTCCTCTCACAATCACTCTGCGGTGCTACTAGTAGACAGTCCCCCTCCAGACCCATGGCAGCCATGCTCCAACGGCAGGTTTGGTCCCGAACTGGATGGATGTCATCAGCCGCCAACCTCACGGGCGATCGGCAACACCAGCGACCTCGGTCTCGATCCCCAGCTCTGTCTCTACGTCTCGCTCACCCTCGCGTCCTCCCAGCAGCCTTTCCGGTGGCGACTCGAGCGAGCACGAGGAGAACCCGGAGCACATCCCAAACAATCATCTCGAAAGTCCGGAGAGTATGTAAAGGAGTTCCGTAAGCTCATTTCATTCACATATGTTCGTCTCATTACAGGTCCCATTGCCAACGTCCGCGATGCCCTTCGGTATCGAGCCAAGGCCCATCCGGCTTTCTCAGCTCCTGACGAGCTTTCCGTGGAGTTGGATGTGCCGGGTAGTCCCAGCTCTGGTCGTGCAGCACCAAAGAAGAGCTGCGAGCCTGCTCCTCCAGCAAGTCGAGTCGGAGTGATCCCAGCCGTGCCGGTGTCTCTTACCCCAGCGAGTAGCACTGCCATCACCGTAAGTCCAGTTCTAGTCACTGCCCTTGGCTGAGTCGCTCGCCGTTCGGATGACTTCTCGCGACTGACACCATCTCACCGCAACCGTGACCCAGCACACTCTGACCAGGATTGTGGCCCCCTTGAGAATTCCTGGCGAGCCGGGGGCCGGTTCCTACTCAAGCTCAGGTACATCGACCAAGAAAACGCGCAAACGTACAGGAAAGGGTGGAGAGGACGTGGCTGGTACAGCCAAAGTCGATTCGGAGTCGAAGTCTGTAACGCTGCGTCACATTCCGCAGTCGATGCAGACTATCTTCACCGAACACTTTGTACCCCTCACACGTCAATTTGCTGGCACCCTCAACCCGTGGCAGGAGGTCACCCTGAACGAGTTGAAGACTTTATACCTCCAGGTGTTCGGCGACCTCGCACATGTGCATCCCTTGAAGGAAGGAGACAAGTGCCACAAGCTCGTATGCATCTTCGCTCTACTACGACGATTTTTGCGAGTCTACTCACATGTTGCCTGTGCACTTGCAGATTCAGCAGAAGCTCAACGATTGGCGTGCCAAGTTTGCGACAACAGGAGGCGATACATTCAAGGAGATCATCGTCTCTGATCCCGATCTCCTCGAATGGTTCGCCAAGCGCGAGAACGTAGGCGCATATGCGACTTACCTGCTGGGTGATGGGAAGGGCGCTGCACCATTCTACTACGCACAGTGGAATGATGGCATCCAAAAAATCGTTGAGTACCACTTGTTCTAACACTGCCGAGTCGTCACTGACACTGATTATCCCTTCGTAGGGACATATGCGAAGCCCTTTGATCGTCGGTATCTTTGCACATCACATCTCGGAACTCCACGCTGTCAACACGAAGGATCGTACCGGAGATTTACCCCGCGGTGCGCTCTGCATGGCCGTTCTCGCAGTACGTTCACGCTCGTCATGATTGCTAAGGTCCCGGATCTCACCACAAGTCCTGTTACTGACCTCTTTCTTACACAGGCCATTCATACCCTCTCGCATCACCAGACTGGAGAATGGGCACCACCTAGTGGACGTGCCGGGTGGTTCTCAGCAGACAACTACTCGGACCGAATGTACTGGGACGCCAACCGCCAGCGCGAGAGGAGTGACAAGAAGGTCACTAACATCTTGAAGGTGATTGATGATCTGAGCGGCGACGAATGGCTCGAGATCATTGAAGAAGCACGCAAGGTAATGAACGCTCGGCGCGCGACATCAGGGCGACGTTCGAAAGCTGGGAAGGGGAGTACGGCAGCCGTACCGCCGGCTGAAGCAGCGCAGGAGGGTGGTCCGGCGGGTGCTAGCGACAGCGACTCTGACGAGGGGTTGATGCTTGTAAACGACACTTAGATGACTAGTATATTGTTTGTGACTGTTCGTACTTCGCTTGAATACACGTAGAGGTCGAATCGAGGGCTAGTTTCGGAAGTACTGTACGCAACTTGAAGTGTGAAGTTACATACTGTACTTATTGTCTCGTCTTACCGACATCTGACCGAACTTGGGTAAGGTACTACAACTGGAGTAAGGCGTATGGGCTTGTATAAGCTGAGGTACATAGCTGAGGTAAGGTGAGTGATGTTATGACTGACTGGTCTTACGCATCTTGTGTAACTTCAGTAAGGTCTCTAAGTCCGGGTGCGATTTTGCTGATGTGAAGGAGGTCGCCAGTGAGCAGCTCGTGGATGTCAGCTCGTGGGAAGTCTGCAGTGAACGGCTGTGATGGAAGATGATGAGCACTCGAGTATCATTCGAGAGGTCGCCATAGAGGCTCGCACCGTGACGTCGCTGACAATACCCCAGTCGTCCCAAAGGGCTGCCGAGCTCCAGTTGGTTGATCTGTTTAACACTTCGGTGAACGTTCGGGATCGCTTCTGCCCATGACCAGGGGCGTCCAAGCCATTAGAATACTTGTAGCATCTGTTCGGATCCCATGGAGAATGATGTGAGCAACGATTACGGGATAGATTAAGCACAGCGAAGCGTGATGTAATGATGACTTACGCGGGGCACCAGCCTTCAACGATGTTCGCAACCAAAACCTGTTCAGGGTAATCGGTGATGTACGGTCCTATTCCCCAGATGACACGTCGAAAGTGTCTGTCTGGGCAGCGAACGATCTCCGGGGTCTCCATTCCAGGCTTGAGCGTCTGCATGATTGCGGCGAGACTGCTGTGGAAGAGCTGACATCGGAATCGACGGAATATTGCAGTGTCGGTGCATCAGGAAAAAAATACCTGGGTAGTGACCGCTCTCGAGCCTCACGAGCAGTCCGAGCACCCGAGACAAGTACCCCCTTCCATAGCCCCACCGAGCACACCACCAGAGCTATCTGAGTGCTCACGAGCACCAGCGAGACGTGGCATGGATCTCCAAAGCTGTACAGATGCGTCGGATAGACATAGATACCACTGCATACCACCGTGATTGATCAGTGTCATATATATACTACTAGGATATGCGAAGCCTTACTGATATTATCAGAGCACACAGTGAGATATAAACGTGCGAGGACAGGTCGGATTCGACGATAAGCTAGATATCAGCACAAGTAATCATACAACGACGCGTACTACGAGTATAGCGTGACGTGACTGGCATCCCGGCGTTGGACTCTTCATCACTCGTTGTGATGACCGCCGCTTCCGGGTTCCTCGTCGCCATCTTCTCCTTCGCTGTCGGTATGTCCTGTTCGCCCCTCCAACTCAGCCTGTGCGTCCTCCATGACGGTATCTGGGACGCGAACATCACTTGACTGAGTGAGGGTCCCTCCACCTGCACGGCTGAGAAGGAGGACAGGATGTAGTAAGTGGGTCGGCAGAAACACGGCTGACGGGAGGTGAGGTACTTACTAAGCACGCTTGTACCATTTCGAACGGATGTTCTGCCATACATCTTCACAAGATCGAGACCACTTCTTGAGGTCCTTGATGAGGTCGCGGTACGTGCCGGCATACTCTACCTCTTTGAATTGGCCGGGAACATGCTTTCCGGTAGCCCATTCTTCAATATGGAACCAAATCTGTGAGCGTACAGAAGGGCTCAGTATGACAGCCTGAGCGGCGGAACAGGGAGGTATAGTCAAAACTCACAATCGTTAGGACGAGCGTGACGGTCTCGGGGCGGATTGGATCGAATGCGCCGGGGAACCTGAAGCCGATGCCATTGCGCGAGTCCTTGAAAAAGGCGTGACGAAGGGCTTGCAATATGTATGGATGTTGAGCGAAGCCTGTGAGCTTGCCGGTCGTGTCATCGATGCCCTACAAGTGCACAAGGTTTGCCGCTATGGTTGTATAGCAAGAAGCGTATGACACGCACCTT
Organism: Daedaleopsis sinensis; assembly: GCA_033807695.1. Classification (NCBI taxonomy): domain Eukaryota; kingdom Fungi; phylum Basidiomycota; class Agaricomycetes; order Polyporales; family Polyporaceae; genus Daedaleopsis; species Daedaleopsis sinensis. The sequence goes on along the minus strand of CM066310.1, from coordinate 529,224 downwards.
ATGATGAAATGCACCCTTGTCGGTCAGCTTGGAGTACAGTGCTACATTGTACCGCTCGTTTGAGATGGTGGTGCCGTCACGAAACTTGTAGGCGGAGCCGGTCTGAGGCCGAACAAGGTCTGATGCGTCTCCTCGGGCATTTGACTTGCGCTTGCCGATCTAATCAGTCCGATTAGCATTATTCGCATCGTGACCGGACAAAGTCAGAGAGCTGATACGCACCAAACGCTTCATGCGATCGGTGAGGCGGTATTGTATGGGATGATCGCTGTGGGCATGTGCGTCCCTCCACGCATTCTTGACGAATTCATCTTGTTTCGCATCACTCGGAAAGGCGTCCACAGTGAGTATGGAACAGGAGTAGTAGTCGATGGCAGACAGAATGAGGGATCTGACCGGGTCGGTGTAGTCGCTGACCTTAGGGCGGCTACCGGCCTGGGGAATGACACCATTTTGGAACGGTGCATCCACGGGGTCATCCGGAGCTTGAGCTTGATGCGGCTGGGCCCCAGGCGGCGGGGACAATAGCGGCTACGGCGGCGGCGGCGCAGCTGCAGCTACAGATGGAGTGACCTGTGAGGCGAGTGTAGGTGGCGGTAAGGCTCGTGCTGATGTCATGAATGTCGGGCTGGTATCAGGCTGCTGAGGTTGGGGATGCTGGACGATCGAAGGATGTCCGGCGGTCATGCTACTGGTGCCAGCCTGGGTAGGAAGCAAGCCTGCTTGAAGGTATAAGAGTGTGCAGTCAGTAGGATGAAACGACAGAATATGCACAACAGACTCGGAGTGCAAGTCGAGGAGATGAAATCCGAGTCTCTACCTGTGTAGGTGATACCGGTTGTGACGGGAGAGTCTGCGGGCAATTGTGTGGTGGAGGTTTCGTGTTCACGGCGACTAATACACGGTGAAGGTGCTGGAACGTGAGCGGTCGTAGCTTTCTTACGCATCTAATAATATAGTGGTGAGTATGCGATGCGAACAATTAGCTGACAATATGTACGACGACAAGAGTCCAAGCGAGACTTACCGATGCCCCCAGTGCTGCCAAGTGGCCGGTAACGTCGTCGTCTGAGGAGTTATCGTCACTGCTGCTCGAGCCTGCGCCTTCTTCGGACTCGAGGGGCAGCCGGTCTGGATCGCCGTCGTCAATAGTGCCTTTGCTCTTGTGCGGGGGATGCTGTCGCTTCTGAGAGGCTTTGAGCTCTTTGAGTTCTTTGCGCAACTTTGCATTCGAGCGAGCGAGTTTCTTGGATTCTTTGCTGGCTGCATCTACTTCTATGTCAGAAATTGACAGGATGTCCGGTGTTGTGGGAGCATGAGGTCGAAATCGAAAGGGAATTGCTGTTAGAACACTCACCCAGGGCAAGCTGCTTAGTCGACGCGACGCGCAACTGTTTATTACTGCTACCCTTTTCAGGAAGGCCCGCGTTCTCGACATCTGCGCCGCTTTCCTCGCTGTCTGATATGACGACCCGTCGCTTGGCCATAGAGCTAAGGTAACCGCTGATTAGAAGAGTGGGAGGGCAAGGTTGGTGGAGGAAGGAAGAGAGGATGTGTTAGGTGTGCCGTGACTTGGAGGAAGAGTTGACAACAAGGTCACGTTACCATTTCCGTTCGAGGTGAGCTTGAGGGCAGGTCTGCCCGTACTCCAACGTTTCTTCACATATTCCACCTTTGAACGACTCACACCTTGTCAGCACAATGTTTTCATGCGACTATTGTCAGAAACACCTCCCCACTGCGCAGGGTCTCCGCTCGCACATCACTCAGACACCGGAATGTCTGTCTGCTTTGCGTCTACAGACAAATCCCGCGATCCCGTTAGCAGTCGGATCATCATCCGGGCCCTCCTCACCAGTTGACTGGGACTCGGCTGCTGCAGCACCTCATCCACTGCCGGCAGACCTCCCCGATCCGGAGGAGTTTGCTCCGCTGCCTCCGGTCGAACCTCAGGACCCCGCACCCGCTGCTGGGCCATCCACTGGGAGGACGACACGCAGCGTCACTGTTGAGGAAGTGGAGGACATTGAAGCGGGAGGATTTCCAAAGAAGCCGTGGGTTGGCGGGTACCCGAAGGCTGCCGCCAACATCCTAGGATATGCGAAGACCTTCTTCGAGGAGATACGCGACCGCAAAACATCTAAGGGCGAAAATCCGTATGCGCCCTTCGCAGACCAAGATGAGTGGGAACTCGCCAGCTTCCTCATCCGCTCAGGGATGAGTCAAGGAGCGATCGAGGACTATTTGACTCTGCCAATTGTAAGTGCGTCACAGATTGTATAATGAGTTCTGACACTTACTATCTGCGCGCGTTCACTGCAGACTCGGAACCGCACCAAGCTATCTTATCACAACAAGCGGTCGTTCTTCAAGAAGGTTGATGCTTTACCGACCGGCCCCGAGTGGATCTGTGAGCAGTGGGAGGTCGTCGGAGACGCAGTAGATGAAGATGGCAACGGATGTACTGAAGATGTTGAGCTTTGGCGACGAGACCCAGTTGAGTGCATCCGCGAGCTCTTGGCCAACCCCCTCTTCTGCGAATGCATCCGATACGCACCCGAGAAGCTGTTCAAGGACCAGCAGGGAAGAACTCGTATAATCGACGAGATGTGGACGGCGGACTGGTGGTGGGACCTACAGGTACGTAACACCGCGACTTGGACAGCCCTTTGATCATGATGGTCTTCCCACTGCCTAAATGCTTACCTTACGTCAGAGTGTACTTCCTGAGGGCGTGACAATAGCCCCCGTCATCCTGTCCTCCGATAAGACAACCTTGTCACGGTTCTCAGGCGACAAGCAGGCCTGGCCTGTATACCTCACAATTGGCAATATATCTAAGTCCATACGCCGTCAACCATCAAAGCGTGCCACAATCCTCGTAGGGTACATACCGCATTCCAAGCTCGACTGCTTCACAAAGACCCGCCGGTCTCTCGAGTCTTATCGCCTCTTTCACGCCTGTATGGAGGCCATATTGCAGCCGTTGATTGCAGCCGGCAATGATGGCGTCAAGATGGTATGCTCAGATGGCGCAGTGCGCCGCGTCCACCCCATTCTGGCTGCATACATCGCCGACCACCCCGAGCAGTGTTTGATCACGGGATGTCAAGAGAACTTTTGCCCCAAGTGCTCTGTGCACTCGTCGAATCTTGGCGACCCGGTATATTTGACAATGAAGGAGCCACAACCTATCTGGGAGACTATTGCTTCAGCAGCACAAGGGGAGAAACCTCCGCAGTTCAAGGAGCTCAGCCTTCGTCTCATCGACCCATTCTGGAGAAACTTACCACACTGCGACATATTCAACTGCATCACCCCCGACCTCCTCCACCAGCTCCATAAAGGCGTATTCAAAGATCACGTCTCTTCCTGGGCGACTCAGTGTCTTGACGGGGGAGAGGCCGAGCTCGACCGCAGGTTTAAAGCTATGCCAAGCCATCCAATGCTGCGACACTTCAAGAAGGGGATCTCATTGGTCTCCCAGTGGACAGGGACCGAGTACAAGCACATGGAGCGCGTATTCCTCAGCGTTCTCACCGACGGCTCGGACCCTGTAGCAATACGCGCCGTTCGTTCTGTCCTCGACTTCATATATCTCGCTCATTACGAAGCCCACTCTGACGATACTCTCCATGCTCTTGAGACTGCCTGGGCGACCTTCCACGAACACAAGCATATCTTTCTGGAGCGCGAAATCCGCGACCATTTCAACATTCCGAAGGTCCATTCCGCTCAGCACTATCAACTATCCATCCGGAAACTCGGCACAGCCGACGGTTTCAACACTGAGAACACCGAGCGATTGCACATCAACTATGCCAAGCGTGGCTACAATGCATCGAACAAGAAGGAGTACGTGAAGCAGATGACTGTGTGGCTCACGCACCAGGAAGCTGTGAGTCGCTTCGAGCTGTTCCTGGCATGGGTCGTCCCTTCCTCCCAACCACCTCCCCCATCCGACCACATTGCGGATCCCGACGAGGACGGTGACATAGTCATGGCAGATTCTGCTGACGCTGCATCGGACTCGAAGTCGCTGGGAGGCTACCGGGTTTCGAAGACTCCAGGGCTCCCAGGCACGTCCGTCGCCTCCTTTGTTCGTGACTTCGGATGCACCGACTTCGTACGTGCCCTCGAGAACTTCCTCCGTACTGCTACACAATCCGCCACCTTGCCCCTCACTGCACGCAACATCACACCCGGCTCTCGCTTCGCCGCGTACAAGCGCATGCAGGTCACCCTCCCGCCCATGCGACAAGTATCACAGCGTCCTGTGAAGGACCTCATCCGCGCCATGCCCGCCCAGCCTGCACGTCAGTTTATGCCTGCATACCCAGCCCACTTCGACACTGTTCTCGCTCGTATGACCCCTGCCAATCGCCGTCCAAGTCTCGAGTCTGATGCTAATAACCCCCTCGAAGGTATGTATTGCACACTGCATCCTATGTTACCAGTAGATTCACCATCTCACCATCTCCTAGGCTTGCATGTTGCCCGAGTGCGTGCTATATTCCGCCTCCCATCCATCTACGGTCCGGTTACACCTCACCCGGTCGCCTACGTCGAATGGTTCACACCATTCCGAAGTCAGCCAGATCCCGACACCGGGATGCTCAAGGTGTCCCACTTAGTGTTGTGCTTAGCCCGGCCTCAAGCCTTGAGGCCGTCTAAGCCAGGCCGTATACAGGCCGAGCCGAGCCAGGCCAGCGGGACGGCTTCAGAGGGCCCCGGGGCCTGGCCTAGTATGGCACAGGCCCCGGGCGGGCCGTGAGGCCGTGGCCTGCAACCTAATCTGTAGTAGATCTGGCATCATTGATGTCAATAGCTTACTTATACCCAGCCACTCTAGTCTCTAACCGTTACGCTGACGGCTAATGTCTACAGTCTGAGACCTCGGACTACTATCATGTGCTTCAATCCGTACCACTAGTAGGCAGTCATAATGTTACTTACAAACTTATCGAAATCTGTATCAATAACTGCGAAAAGTCGCTCAGCTCGGACAGCTCTCATTTTTCACCCTACTAGTCAACTGCCGCTCTGTTTCTCATCTGTGCTTCTTTCTATGGCTGATCCTACCGCTTCTTTGTCTGTCTCTGGAGCCAGCAATGGGCGTGCACGCCGGGAGATCCACCTGTCCAGCAAACTCACGACCACCGACAATGTTGCTGAACCGCAACTGACCACACATTGCCGCCCAACGTCAACTGTCGACTTGCCTTCGAACACCGATGCTGTCAGTGACTCGGCGACCTCCGGAGGGAACATTATCAAAGCCAGAGAACGCTCGCAAGCTTCTCCCGCTGCCACAGCGAGCGTGGGTGCAAGTCTCCCACCCGGTCATCCTCTCCCCTCTTCCACTTCGCGCAGTCAACTCTCACCCCACTCCGAACTCTCGGGGGCCCTTGGTATTGATCCCAACTCTCCTGTGTCTGCGCTCCATGACACCAGTCCTCAAAACAAACATATCGGGGCCAGTGGTCAGGCCGGGGAAAGTCGTGGTGGACAGGACGGTCACGCTCAGCAGCCTGAGGACACAGCTCAACTCCGTGAGTGACATCCGAGTCCTGCCATGAGCTCTGCAGTGTTCTAACGGGGTGTGCTCACATGGTTGTTACGGCTAGGAAAGCGACCTGCATCCGATGCCATCGATATCACCTCGGATCAAGAGTCTTTGGGTGGTGGAGAGGCTAGTACAACGAAGGAGGCTACTAAGCCGGCTCGTAAGAGTAAGTACTCGTACAGTGTGGTCTCATTCGAGCTTTGACGACCCATCTAACCCTGTATACAGCCGGGAAGCGCAAGAACAAGAAGGCTCGGAACGAACAGGTCGGTGAAGATGGGTTCCTCAAGGACATCGACGTCCCAGAAATTCAGGAAGTGGGACTATCAAAAAAAGACCGTATTGCGGACATCGAGGCGTTCTTCGGAGCACCCTACTCGAAGGTCGGTACGGCAGGCAAGCCGAAGCTGCATCGTGACTGCTTGAAGTGCCCGTAAGTGCATTACTTGACTGGTAGCCCCTTTCGCATGCTTGCTAACCGCGTGTATGAAAACTATTAGAGGCAAGAAAACCATAGTCAGTGACCCATCCACTCTCAGACGTCACGTCGACTTTGCACATCGTGTACGTCGTCTGTTCACAGTCTCACATACTTGCCCAGCTAATTTATCAATCGGCAGGCTATGTACCATAAATGGGCACGCAAGAACGCTTTCGAATCACGCCTTCCGAGTGACATCGAGCTGCGAAAGCATGCTGAAGCCACGGAGAAGCGTCGTCAGTCTGAACAGACTACGCTCGATGGTCATCTTCAAGATATGTCCAAACGCGAACGCAACATTATCTATTCCAAAGACAACTTCCGTTGTGCCGCTGTCGAGTGGCTTATTTGTACAGACCAGGTGAGTCGAGCATAGCCCAGTGAGCTGATGTTATACTGAGCTATATTCTCTCAGCCCATTTCTGCCGTCGAGCATCCGAAGTTTAAGACCATGATCCGGACAGCTGCAGCAGCAACTAACGGTGTGACTATTCCGTCGCGCAAGGCCGCACGGGCCGAGATCATGCGTATGTTCAATGATGAGATGACGCGACTGCGTATGAAATTGATGGTGAGCCGTGCAAGTGTCCGCTGAGTAGTACTAGTACATATATCATGTGCAATGTGACCTTCGACTGATGCTATTCAAAGGGCCCGACTGTCACCGGCGAAGTCAGCATGACGTGCGATGCGTGGCAGGCAGAATCAGTCGACGCGTACTTTGCTGTCACAGCTCACTGGATCGAGGAGGTGCGACCAACCGAATGGGAGCTCCAGCATGCCATTATTGGCTTCACCCGTCTCAATAGTGCACACCACGGTCGCCGTTTGGGGGAAGCTCTGTTCAAGATCGTCACACGCATTGGGATACAGGACAAGGTCTGGTGTCACGTCTCGATCCTCACCCTTCAAGTTGTGGTCATACCTGATACTAATCTGTGGTCTGTCTTAGGTCGGGCATGTTACATGCGACAATGCCAAGAACAACGGCACAATGTTGCGTGAGTTCGCATCCCGGGAAAGCAAGGTTGATGGCACGCGCAAAATCTTCGATGCGAAGCGTCACCGCGTCAAGTACGTCCTCGCGCATTCGTTCCGAACAGTGACAGCCATACTAAGGAGTCACACAGTTGTCTCGCACACGTTATCAATCTAGCGACTCAAGCGCTGATTGCTGCATATAGCAAGACTCCACACTTCGACCCCACAGACCCTGACACCCACCTGGACATCGCAGGGGATCCACAGTCTGCGCGCAATGAGGTCGGTCTCATCCGAGCCATTGCAGTGAAGGTATACACTGTCGCTTTCAGTTGTCCAGTACAACGTATGATATACGACGTGTCAGAGCTAACATGGCATCATTAGGAACGCTCATCTGCAAAACGGAAGCAGATCTTCCGCGATGTACAGACCAAGGCAGGTGTGGCTGCACCGGTACAGCTACTGCTTGACACAAAGACCCGATGGTCGTCAACATATCTGATGCTGAAGCGTGCCGCAGATAACCGCAAGGTACACCGTGATCTTTGGCGGTATAGCATGTCACTAACCTGGGGACACCTGACTTAAAAGCATGTCAACAATTTTGTCCATGAGATTGCCCGTGAGGAGACCGACCTTGCTAAAGGCATCAAGATTGATGCGCTCAAGCTCAGCGACACCGAATGGGATCGCGTTGATAAATTCCTGCACCTTCTTGCTGTAAGTGTTCAGTTGTGTTCGAGTGACTCGTCTCAGCTAATACTGTTTAACAGCGGGCCGATGAGGCGCAGCATGCGTTCTCTTCAGACAAAGACCTTACGCTGCACAAAGCGATCCCGTCTCTCACTTGCCTTGACAAAATATGGCGTGCTCGCATGGAGAAACCCAAGTATACTGTGTATGCGACCTTCCGGCCAGCTCTCCGCGTGGCAATCAAGAAACTCGAGGAGTACATCGACAAAATGGACAACATTGATGCGCCCATTGTCGCCATGTGTATGTAGCATTTCTCTCTCGGTATTCGAGCTTCTGACGATCTGACTGACTGTGCATCTCCCCTGCGACTGTCGTTTATGTTCAGATCTTGCTCCTGACCAGAAACAAAGCTGGCTGAACACCAATTGGTCTTCTGAGCGGGTCAAAAAAGCTCGCACCCGCATGGAGAAGATCGTGAGTGCTTTTTAAGCATCTCAGACATCATATCACATGTACTGATCGGTGGTGAACAGTTTGAGGCACGGTTTAAGCTTCTCAACGCTGCGGGGAGTACAACAGCTCCGGCACCCACACGATCTTCATATAACACACAGATCTCTGGACTCAGCCACGACCTCTCCGACTCGGAGGATGAGTCCGATATGGAGTCCGATGTACCGCGCTCGACATCTGCTACAACGGCTGGAAGCATATCAAATCAACCTCATGTCATAGAGTTTGAGAAGTATCTTCAAACTGTGGAGCACATTCCCAGTGGAATGACCACCATTCGGTGGTGGGGGGTAAGTGATGTCTAACCACATGTGAGCTATTGAATGTTGCTCACTCCATTTATTACACCGTCTACTACAGCTCAATGCTAGCCGCTATCCCGTATGGGCCTCACTCGCTAGGGACTATCTGGCTGTCATGCCTACGTCAGTCTCGAGCGAGCGCGCATTCTCGCAGGGCGGTCTCACCATCAGTGACCGTCGCACACGCCTCAAGGCTGACGTCATCGAAGCTCTTCAATTTCTGAAGTGCTCGCTTCGTCAAGACTTGCTTCTTCAAGGCACGCAACGTGCAGTGCAGCTTGAGGAGGAGCTCGAGCAAGAGGAGCCGGACACGGATCCGGACAAGCCGGGGCGCGTACCTACAACTTGGGACATCATTCTCGATGAGGAGGATGACCTTGAAGCTGATGCACGCTCAGATGACAGTCGAGTGTTTAGTTTCTGGGACGACGTTGATAATTGAGGGGACATCTGGGAATGCTAGAGTGTAGAGTATATTGCTGTACTACTGTGCTACTGAGAGACCCATCCTCGTCGCTCAACCACACAGCTCTAGTAGCGCAACATAGTATAGAGGCTGAGCCATAGGCCGTGGCTCAGGCCCGGTCAGGCCCAGGCCAGGCCATGTATACCGGCCCAGGGCTTGGCCCAAACTTAGATAGGCCTTGAGCCCTTGTAGGCTGGGCCCAAGCCCACGGCTTTCAGGCCAGGCCGGGCCCGCACAACACTAGGCCTGGCTTAGACGGCCTCAAGGCTTGAGGCCGGGCTAAGCACAACACTAGGGGGAGTAGTCGATCTCGCCTTCGAAATCCGGATTGGATAGCATGTTGCAGGCAACGATGCGGGGATCTCTGTACCAGATCTCATACTCCTCATCCATCCATGACGGCACATTGGTCTCGGGGTGTGGCCCGGTGTAGCGAATCTTGCAACAGAGCCACAGCGCAGAGCCATGTTCGATGAAGTCCAGGACACGGTACATATCACCGTGATCAGCAAAAGGGGGCAGACCACCATGGTGGATGACGTCTGCGGCCCACAGGTCCATGAGAAAGGAGATATTCCCCTGCGGCATTTGCTCCCTCTTGAAGAGGAACTCGCTGAGCTCGAATTCGAGACGGCTGGCGTATGGATTCCAGTCGCCGAACAGAGCACTGGTGCGGGGTGGTGCAGGAGCTTCTGGAGGTAGATATGATCCTGTAGAGTCGCATGGGCGACCTGGGAACAATAGGTACACGGATTCTACAGATGAATGCCAGCTAACGCACCATTGAGCCCAGGATGCTCCTCCACTATATCAGCGTCCTCGCGGTTCGCGTCGTTGCCATCAGATGGTTCTTCGAAGTCTTGGAGGGGGTCGGGCGGAGGAGGGGAAGGGGAAGTGTGTTCAGGAAGGTCCGCAGGCACGGGAGCGTGCGCAGCCCGCGACTCCAAGGCTATGAGTCTGTCAAGATGCTTGCTGTTGATGTGCTGGGTCAAGCCTGACAGGGTTTTGCATTGTCTCAGACAGAACTCGCATGGATGACGGGTGGCGACGTGTTTTTTGCGGCGTGAAGGGAGCATTGTGCATGAGATACAGCACCAGTACGAAAACGCACGAGAGAGAGGACTTAGAGCGTTCAATTGTCAGTCGAATCGATGCTGGAGCCCGAGCCTATCCAACTGGTCGCAGCCATGTGACACTAGTGACGGTCTTGTCTGAGTCACTGACTACGGCGGATAGAAGAATATGCGCACCCAATGGTATTGTGAGGTGTATCTGCTTGGTCTAGATCTCACTAAGGATGGGGGCGTATCATATTAATAAGGCACTCAGTCTCGTCGTTGACTCGGATCCACTCACCACCCTCACTTTCGTCCCCCCACCATGTCGACCGCCTCAGGACGCCCTACCCGCGCGAAAGCCAACCTCCATCCCGCTGCGGTCTTGCTTGCTGACAAGCAAACTCGTCGATCTCCCGCCGAGACTGCTCAAGCTAAGGCCGCACTCGAAACACGCAGGCTTGAGGTCCTGAAGAGACAGGAGGATGAGCTCCGTGAGCTAGCTGTACTCGCTGAGGAACTAGGGCAGAAGGACGCAGAAGAAGCCGCCTACGCGGCTCGTCCTCTTCCGTCTGCCTCACAGACTCCTCTCGTGGAGAATGATGGTAACTCACCTCCAAGCCCTCAGTATCGCTGCTGACTGCGAGCTAGCGATCGATCCCATCCTTCTCGCCCAGTCGACCTCTACATCTAACAAAAGCAAGAGTCAGAACGGCAAGCCTACCAAGCGCACGAATCGTCAGCAACTCGACACGTACGTTCAGCAGAACAAATTGATCATCACGCCAGATCCTGCAGCGGACAGTTCTCCTACCAAGGAGAACCAAGTGCCCGCCGTGGTCGCTCAGAAACGCAAGGCGGATGGCAGCGAGACGAATGAAGGGTGAGTGGTAGCTGAACAACTGTACGGTCATGAGCGTAGGTTCAATCTTGACTAGCGCTTCGAAGAAGAGCAAGCCGGCAAAGCCTGCGGGCGTCACATTGTCAGCACGAGCGAGGCTGTCCACCCATCGCAAGACTCTATCCACCACCACCACTGTTCAAGAACCCTCCGTCAGTGATACTCTCAAGCCCGAAGGCATTTACACGCTGGCCGTAGGGGGACTTGAACTCGATGACGACGAGACTGTCAATATCGAGCGGCCTACCAGCAACTTCAAGACTGTGAACTCCACGTCGCGCAAGGACGCTCCGGGTGCCAAGGTGAGTACCACAACCCTCACATGTTAACATTATTCACTCTCAGCTCTCTTTGACAGGTTCTCAAGCTCGAGGTTGTCAATGTCACAGCCATTCCTCTCGTTCCAGAAGGTCAGAAACCTGTTGCCCCGCTCGCAGCTTCCACCAAGGCGATCAGCATGCCCACCAACGGGCAGTTCAATATGCGTCATCTTGAACCGATCCTCACACAGTACATTGGCCACTTTGGCCTGACTTACATGCCCAAGGTCATTGAAGTGATCGGTAACGTCTCGACAGGCCCATGGAAGTTGGTGGGGTTGGATCTTGTAGGTACGATGAAGCGACTCGTTGAGGAGGTATGGCCGGGTCTCCACATCGATGTCATCCCCCGCCAGCCCTTCTACGAAGTGGTAAGCCGCTGTCCTTACCACCATGCACTGCAGCTCACTACACCATTATTCAGACGAAGCAGAAGCTTGCAGAGTACCGCAATCAAGTCGGCAATGAAGCCATCGAGGTCGTCAGCGCATACATGTTGTCGAGCCGCTTCGACACTGCCGAAGCCCGTGCAGACTATGTTGATTGGGCTTTCACGGATCCCAAGGGCAACGACGTCGACCGTATCGTTGCATATCCCTTCCGCTACATCAAGATCGAGGAGGACGGTGCTGGTGTTGAGGTACGTCATCTACAATGTGTCTATCCAGATGTTAAGACACGTACGGGCACAGCACGGTCACGGTGTATATCAAGGCACCCTCGTAAGGCGCACCTTGGCTTGCCACATCCGGCGATTATCCCTGCAACGCGTTAGCTCTCGCTGTTACTGCAGTAAGTCGTCATCTTCCATCAACAGCACTCACACTAACTATCACAGGTCGAACGAGCACTTTGAATGTGGTCCACAGGCTTTCTAGTGCGCCCTCGTCCCCGTTCCGCTGATGCCCAGTTCTCCGACCGCCTCTGGGGCAAGACCGCAGACGAGTACCTCGCCAGCATCATCGATCTCGCTGAAGAGCAGTGGAATGCCATTCTGGAGAAGGCCGAGATGTGTTCGCGCAACTTCGATGAGGACTCCGGATCTGAGGCCGATGACGAGCCTGACGATGAACACCGGAATGGGATCTCGACTAGCGGCCGTGCCCGGGCAGTTGATGCAGCCATCACGTTCGAGCCATATGTCTGATATCTGAGGTGAGTGTGTCCTTCTATCTCTGCTCCGAGTCCATCCCCACACCCAGCACCGACTCAAGCATCGCCTTCCTACTAGGACTGTGTCTGCCACCCGAATTCCCCCCAAACCGCTCATGATCTCTCGCTGCCCCTTCTCCGACGATGCTGTGTTGTGGCACCACGTCACGTCCACTCTATTTTGCCCCATACTAGAGTCCCTGATCTGATCTCTCGCGTTCAAGTTACCGCCACTGTATGTTGACGACATCCACTCCTTGGCCTTGCTCCTCTCTCTCTCTCTAGTATTTGGTCGTCGCATCAGCCCGATCCTTCCTGTCCTTACGACGTACCTGTTCCAATACGTACAGCACAGCCCGAAATATTTGAACCTAGCATTCGCAGTACCCACTGCTTATTCGGCACGTTCTGGTACTAAATACATCAATTGCGACCACTTGGATCGTCTGATTTCTCGCCTTGTGGAGTCTGAGCACGTCTTAGTGCGTCTGAGTGCACTCTGGACCAGCAGATGAACCTACTGATCCAGGTGTACTGAGATTTGCTGGAGGATCCTGGCTCAGAGCGTTCCAGTGGGTTTCCGGTCTCTAAGTAGTCCGGACGATTTGCTGATGCGTGAGGCGTTGGACGAATATTAGCCGCTCCATGTCGGGCTACCAAAAGTACTGCAGCACTTGGGCTGTGTGAGTTTCCTGGCCATCGTATACCGTTATACACCAATATAATGACAGTTCCGCGTTGACCGAGTCTTTCCTGAAGTCCCTAGACACGCGTCGCGTCGCGTTTTACGCGGCCTCGTGATCGTGTAAGCCGGTCGATCTAATCTTATCTAGGGTAGTCAGCTCTTGGTCAGCGTCGACCATCCGACCGGGTATATACATCAAATGACCTCCGAGTCGCATTCACACCTTGAAGCTTTGAAGTTGGGTCTCTACCACCACCACTACCGTCTACGACATATAGCTCTCTAACGTCACCTACTTGTGCTCCACATTCGAGCCTTCTACTGCTATCTTCTACTGCTGCCGCCACGCCCCGATGTCTATACATGAGCTACCTCCTGAACTGCTCGAGCACATACTCGTCTCAGCTGCGGCCGCTGGTTTCCCTCGCGCCATCGCCGCGTTCGCACAGACCAACAAGACGAATCGCGCTCTCGTCTACAACACAACCGATAACCACCTGTGGCGCGAGATCTTCCTGACGACCTTCGATGACCCCCGCGCGTCTGGAGGCGGACCCGGGTGGGAACGGTGTGCGTCCTCCAAGAACGACCACCATCTATACGATGCATTCAACTGGGGCGTAGAGTATCGGAAGAGGGTGTGGGCCGCGGGCCGTTTCGAGTACCAAACGGACCCCACCCGCGACCCGGGCTCCGAGTGGGTCACTGAAGAGGAAGAGACCCACCGCAATGTCCGCGCTTTCGACGCTGTCCTCTCCGTAATCAGCACGGCGCTCCCATGCCCGTTCACAATCGTGTTCTCCTTCCTTCCCTCGCACGACCTCGCGTCTGACAAACAGACCCCTCTTGCACGGACCTCAAACTACCCCACATTCCCGCCCGTGCCGCAGGCGATTGGAGGCCCTGCTGACAACCCCGGACGTATCTTCGGCGAGTCCGTCTGCGCGCGCAACATCGCCTGGCTAGAGCCCGTGCTCGCGCGAGGACTTCCCCCCAAGATCAACGCGATCTTCGCAGGAGAGAGATGGGACGGCGGACTTACGAATCAGTTCCTGGAGGGGGACGCGTTCCGCGAGATGCAAGCTGCGGGGCGCATCATAGCCTGCACCGGCTTCATACCTTCTCCACCGGCGCTCGTCCCGAAAGACACTGTGAGCGCGTTCAAAGACCGCATTATAACCTCACTCACACCGGGCGCCTCGAAGGGCGATGCGGAGACCACATACCGAAGCGAAGCGAAACAGCAGTCGCGCGCACGGCGGCTCGCACGCATGCGCGCGTACAACATGCGCTATCTCACGCGCGACCGCCATTGGGGCCCGTTCCTCCCGGTCGTAGCCAGCAAGAATGAGACGCATCGGAATGCGGTAGACGAGGACGCGCTGTTGCACCCAATCCTGGCGCTGTTCAGCCGCGTGACCGCGAGGCACGAGCATGAGGGCGACGAGAGCGGAGAAGAAGACGAGGAAGGCAACGAGTTCGACGACGACGTCACGTTTGAGGACGAAGTCGAGCACGAGAACGCTATCGGGCGCGAGGACACAGACGATCCCACGGAGTTCGTTTTTGATGGAAATGCACAGGTCGGAGAGGGCTTGAACAACGACACTGACCTCGCGGGTCCCGCAGAAACCGACGACGGCGATGATGATGCGGACGGCATTGAAGAGGATCCTGACCCCGCTCCGCCCGAGCCCGGGTTTCCAGCTACCAAGAAGTCTCCGCCATCGTCGCAGCTTCGTCCAGACTGGGCTTACCTCGCCGCTGCTCGTGTTGTCGTCGAATCGAATCTGCGAGATTCGTTCCAGCTCGCAGACCTCCGTGGGCTATTCTCATTGGATGGCCTCCGCAGCGGAAGTGCGCCGTGGGATGCTGCTGCGTACAAGCCCCATACACCACCGGAGGATACAGACGAGCGTGAAGGGAGCGGGAAGGGCAAAGGGAAGGCGACCGATGTTGGGGAAGTAGTGGGATGGGACTGGGCCGGCGTAACCGGCGTGTGGATGTGAGTTATACAAGGCGTCACCACGGACACGACTGACGCCCACTCCCCCTAGGCGCTGCATCTGCTGGATGGACTACAGAGACTTGATTCGTGAGTATCGCATCTCTGTCCTGTCTCTGCACTGAGCTGACCCCCCGCAACCAAGTGCACAACGTACGCAGATATCCGCATCCCGGCGTCACGCCCACCACTCACGCGATTTCCTCCCCCCAGCTTTCGGGCGAATACCCAGAGCCGCCGCATCTATCGGAAGCCGTGCGCATCGTCAGCATGAACCTGCGCATCAAGTCCTACGCGCCCTCCGAGGTTCCCGGCTACGCGCACCTGCCGACGATCCACATCGAGGGCGAGACGACCGGCTCGTCGATGACCGGGCGGCCGCGCAAGTTGCACGGCACCGTCTCCGTCACCGCGGACGGCAGCGTGCGGTGGACGACAGTACGTCTCCGCCCCACAGCGCGCACCTCATACGTATACTGATCTCTGCGTGAATGCTTGCAGTACTCCACCGTCGAGGGCGGAGACACGGACGAGTGGGTGACCGAGGGCGTCCAGATCGGGGGCGTCGCGTCTGCGATGGGTGTGTTGGGGTTGTGGACCGGGGCGCAACATCAGCGGATGGATCCGCTAGGTGAGTGTTCACCAAGGGTGCTCCGCGCGTGTGCTGACGGATGTCATTGTAGGACCCTGCTGGGCGTGGAAGGTCGGTTGAAGGGCAGTGATCGCTGAGTCTGCGATTGCTGCCACATATGCTATATACGTATCTGGGTTCTGGTATGTTTGCTATTTGGGGCCCACTGTTTCGTACGATGCTCACCCTACAGAAAGCTGGTTGACTGACTCGGTTGTATTTCGTTGAACTTATGGATGGAGGGTAGGATCGTGAGCCGTTATACGTCAATGGTCTGCATGGGAATCACGGTGTAGTTATATGAGGCGAGGTGAGTCGGGAAGAAAGTGTCGGTCACTACGTTCGGCACACGGAGGGTATAGGTATGAATGCGCAAGTCGAATCGTTGCAGAAAACATCGGTATAGGGTCCAACTGCCGGGTATAACGTCACACTCGCAGTGAGACTGCGTCTCCTTAAACCAGATTACTAGTGCATTGATCATTCACCCTTCCTACTCGGTTAAAGTGAACATAATATATACAGAGACACGACGTATGACAAGATACAAACGGGCTATACGTCAATATGCGGACGAGAATTCACGCATCGATCAGGGCGATTCCGAAGGACGCCTCCTTCTCCATCGTGAGAGGCAGCTCATCGTCGTCTCCCGCGACCGCCGCAGATTATTCTGGTCCATACTCTGTCGGAGAATAGTACTATGTAAAGAAGCCGAGAAGTCAGTGCCAAGACACAAAGTCCCTGGGCACCCGGAGCCACTTTAGCTCTACTAGAAATCAGGTGCGAACTCACTCTGGGGGACGGTTCACGGTCAGTGAATCTATTGAAAGCCCGAGATGTGTGGAGAGATGTGCGCACCTTCTACAGCCGCCACCATGACTCGGTGTATGGCCGAATCGTCGATCACGCTCGTCACGCTGAGAGCGAAGGTGGACAAGACAGAAAAGCCGTCAGTCCTGTGGCAGGATCTACAACCGTCTTCTGACGCACTGGATGTAGATTTCTCTCTCGCTTTTCGCTTCTGTAGTCTTCGCAAGTCTAGCAAAGCGTTTCTTGAAGTATTCACGCCCGGACTTAGGGTCACCCGGCTCGCCGTTGAAATCCTGCAGAGATATCGGTCAGCAGTGTTGCGGTAGGCGTGCACCGCCAATGGGACTCACTGGGCAGTAGTGTGCGATGTCAGCATGCGGAACGCTCTCCTCGAAGCGGTCATTCTTGTTCAGGAGGAGTATCTGTCCCGATTGTGATGAGCGACGATAGCTGGACCAGGAGAATCTCGACCTACGAGCGCCCTGTTCTCGAACCACCGCGAATGCGCGATGCTGCTCCAGACGGCCATTGCGTCTTCTATGATACTCTGTCAGGGAACGCGGAGCGCGATGGTCACTATCATGATGCACCCGACCGCCTAGTGATGACAACACGTACAACGCTTTGGTCGTCCACGCGCCGAGCGTTGTAGCTGCTTATGTCCACGACGTACACCACCGCGTCCACGTTGTCGAAGTGGTGTATCCACTTCTTGCGGTTGCCCATCGCGTTCCCGAGGGAGACCAGCTGGAGCTTCGTGACTGGTGTCTTGAGCTCCACCACCGTCAGCCTGTTCGTGTTCTCGTGTGCCCGCAGAATATCTTGCTCGTTGGGGCTATACGCCGGGCTGAACAAGCGCTCTAGGTTGGCGCAGAAGTACGGAAGGCTGCCCGGACCAGCGCGTCAGTGCAAGTGCATGGCGAGTGCAAGGCGGTTGAACGCCGAGCCGCGCTGACTGCGCCCGCTCGGCGCGGCACCCTGACTCACTTCTGCGGAAGTTCGGCGTTGTTGTCAAGGGAATACGCAGCCTGGACGCTCGGGTCGGCCCATAGTCGCCCGAGCGCGACGCGATACTCGACGGGGAACGGTTGTCCTGCGATGATGTCGGGTACATCGTCGTCGAAGAGGCAGAGCAGGTGCTCGTCCTCGGCCGACACTCTGAGGTTCAGGCTGGCCATGTAGTAGAGGACGGACCGGAGGCCGTGAGTGATATTGCGGAAGATTAGCTGACGGTAGTGTTCGATCTCTTCGGGGGAGAAGGGGTCTCCGAATGCCATGCGTATCCGCTTGAGTAGTGTAGACTTTCCCGACCCCTCCGCGCCGAGCACAAGTACCTGTAAACATGTCAGCTTTACGACACGCGTTTGAGGTATGGGGACAACCCTGGGGCAACCTCAAGGGCTGACCGCAGGGTTTACGTGACTAGACCAATGATCACAACTTTTAATCTGGAGGGGCACTCACCTTGGCTGTCTTGAGTCTCCGTCGAGGCTCTTTCTCACCCTGAGCAATATCTGCCTACAGGGGAAATCACCGAAGGTGAGTAAGACAGTCAAAGCAAGTACGTCAAAGCGTACCTGCAACATAACGGCCTGACGAAAGTTCCGGAGTCGGGCATCGATGCTAGCGCGTACTACTGATGGTCCTGCGCCCATGATGGCTAGTAGACTGACTACCTTTTCACGGCGCCGTCCCAAGAGTAGGGTGAAACAAGGGTGAGAGCTCAGTATACTTGAGCTTGCGCAGCAGCTAGGACATGGCATGGAAGGCGCCAAGAAGCCGTTCGACACGTCAGACAAGATGCTGCAACCATCTCGATGCTCGCACTCGACGGAGATACTGAGGCTGTGGGCGATCCGGTTCGTGATGTTCAGAATATCTATGAGATTCTCCACCAAAAGCTAGCAGTTGGGCAGCAAAATAAAGCGTAGAAAAATCAGAGACGTAACGGTGTAGAACAACACAAGTGACAGAGGTGACTTCAGGACAGTCTTGTGCTTCCGGAGTAAGTAGTAACGGCGAGTTTGACGCGATCAACGGAGTTACTCGCCGAAACGGACCGAGGAATTATGTAATGCCAAGCACTGCCACCCACGGGCGCTATCCAGGACCACGAAGTTTTGATTGAACCTTACACTGATCACTAAGATTCATCCTGGCTCTCCCCATGGAGTCTTGGATCTACTTATCCGCTTGTTAAGCACGATCTCCATTTGCCCGTGATGATTTATAAAGGCTGATCGTGACTACTTCCAGATGATCATCACGAGCAAGTGCGTGGACACCGTTGAGCAACTTGCGACCGCTTCCATGTGCTGGACCTCTCGTCTTCGCCTTGAAGTTTAAGGGATAACACTTGTTAACTAATTCTTCAGTCTACTAGGACCTACCCACTATTCACCATGGTGATTTTGGCATCTTCTCGCAAAGATTCGCACTGGTACGTCAGGTCATCCCGCAGTCAATCTCAACGGTTGACTTCTCCCGGCACCGTATAGCGCACCCAAGCAGCCTGCCAGAGATTTCCTACTAGACTGTACACCTGACCATCCTCACTGCCAGTGTATAGCATGGGCACACATATGCGGTATTATTGCGAGCACAGTCGGTGTTTGGCCAGTATATTCTTAGAGCACCCATAGTCCGCAGCCTGCGCTTTGATGCGTCCGTCGGCTTTGCGCAGGATGTTTACTGCCGTCAGCCTCCGGACCCGGGCGGCGAGCTCTAATGCGACGTGGACCCGACGACGTGGCTGTGCATATTGTGCTACTGCTCCCACGTTAGTCGCATCGTCCGGAAATCGTCCCTATACAGACTCGTTTCTCACCACCGTAGCCGGCGGACCGCAGCCATCTGCTACGCCGTCCGATGCCCCTTCCTTTGGTTCGCGACACTGCGGAAAGCGAACCCCCGCGCGAATTGTGCGGTGGGCGGATACTGCGCATTTCTAACCGTACTTCGTGTGATGTTGTTGATCCATGGTACTGGAAGAGGGTGCATCGCGTCCTGTGTTTCTATCACTTATAAGATCATGGTCATTCTGCCGTGGATCCGTCACCTCATTCTCCTTCGTCTCTGCCAAGGTCTCTAGTCCGCTTCAACCGCTCTTTCAGCCATGGGCAAGCTTCACTCCCTCACTGCCCTTGTCGCTCTTTGCCTCTCCTGGGCACACGTCGTCTCAGGTGCCATTGGCCCAGTTGCCGACCTCACTATCTCGAACGCGGACATCTCCCCCGACGGGTTCACTCGTGCTGCTGTCGTTATGAACGACGTCTTCCCCGGACCACTCATCACGGGTAACAAGGTATATTCCCAATCTCAACACAAGTACCCGCTCGATACGCTGACGAGTGATTGATTATTGATCCTGTAGGGTGATAACTTCCAGATTAATGTCATCGACAGTCTCACCAACGAGACCATGCTCACTGCTACTACCATTGTACGTCGTTGTTCTCCAGGTACCGCTCATGTCTGAAGCTCGATTGTTCATGTCTTCGCTAGCACTGGCACGGATTTTTCCAGGCGGGAACGAACTGGGCCGATGGTGCTGCCTTCGTGAACCAGTGCCCGATCTCCGCTGGCAACTCATTCTTGTACGACTTCACTGCGGTCGACCAAGCCGGCACCTTCTGGTACCACAGCCACTTGTCCACTCAATACTGCGACGGTCTCCGCGGACCTATGGTCGTCTACGATCCTGACGATCCGCACGCGGACTTGTACGATGTCGACGATGGTGAATTTTTCAAGGGTTTAATCTTGTCAATGGCGCTGAATTCCGGTAGATACTACTGTTATCACGCTCTCGGACTGGTATCACACCGCGGCACGTCTGGGACCTCAGTTCCCGTGAGTTCATATCCATATCCTCGCATCGAGTCCGTTTGCACACTCATCCCTCACAGAACAGGCGCGGATTCAACCTTGATCAACGGACTTGGACGCGCGGCTGGCGGTGATGCTGACGCTGAGCTCGCGGTCATCACTGTTACTCAAGGGAAACGCTACCGCTTCCGCCTCGTCTCCGTCTCCTGCGACCCCAACTTCACCTTTTACATCCAAGGCCATAACTTCACTATCATCGAGGTTGACGCCGTCAATGTAGAGCCTTTGACCGTTGACTCGATACAGATCTTCGCTGGCCAACGCTACTCTTTTGTGGTAGGTGTTTCCCTATCAGTCGTATCGGCACAAATTTGTGCTTAAATCAATGGAACTTAACAGCTCACCGCCGATCAAGATATCGATAATTACTGGATTCAAGCCATCCCTAACACCGGTACGGTCACCACAGATGGCGGCGTCAACTCCGCAATTCTGCGATACGATACCGCCGACGAGGTCGAGCCTGATGCCGCAGACCTAACCAGCTCCATCCCGCTCGCCGAGACCGACCTTATCCCGCTTGAAAACCTTGCCGCGCCCGGCGATGCGACGGTGGGAGGCGTCGACTACGCGCTCAACCTCGACTTTGACTTTGTACGTATCCACGCCCAAGCATCTCTAATCGAACTGTACAGCTGACGCGTGAACATTTTGCAGAACGGTACTGCGTTCTTCATCAACAACGTGAACTTTGTCTCTCCCACCGTCCCAGTCCTCCTCCAGATCATGAGCGGCGCGCAAACCGCCGCAGATCTCCTCCCGAGTGGAAGCGTGTACACCCTCCCCTCCAACTCCACCATCGAACTCTCATTCCCGATTACGTCTACAAACGCTCCGGGTACACCCCATCCCTTCCACTTGCACGGGGTAAGTGCTTTTCTTCCATGATGCTCATGGTGTTCTGCCATCGTTGTCATACTCACACCTCACGCCGCATAGCACACGTTCTACGTCGTCCGTAGCGCGGGCAGCAGCGACTACAACTATGTGAACCCGCCCCAGCGGGACACGGTGAGCACGGGCACGGACGGCGACAACGTCACCATCCGGTTCACGACGAACAACCCCGGCCCCTGGTTCCTCCACTGCCACATCGACTTCCATCTCGAGGCCGGCTTTGCGATCGTGTTGAGCGAAGACACGGCAGATGCTGCGTCTGTGAACACGCCGTCCTGTGAGTAGCACCTTACAAGCCATGTGAGTGAGGACGCTGACTGACGACGTGCTTGCAGCTGCTTGGAACGACCTGTGCCCCACGTACAACGCTGCGTACCCTGACGGTCTGTGAGCCGCCGCGGTGACTCGTCACAACTTTGGCTCTTCCACCAGTCAAGTTCAACTTTCGTTGACAGGGGACACACATACATAGTACTTACCTTCACAGTGGATTGGTTGCTCTTAGTACTATCGGGGGTCTTGGCTAAACCTTAACGCTTGGTTACGGACTCGTATTGCTCAGGATTCTCGATACTTCCATCAGTCTATACCTTAACATAGCTTATCCGTTGGTTTGTAATTCGGCGTGCTACGCCGGCGGCACAGAGGCAGGGAAACGTAATCATATTCAAGTTCGTGTTACTGGCTGGAGGAGGAGCTGAGGGCGAACTCGTCTTCGTCAAATAGAACAGTTTATGAGCCATGTCGTCTGCGTACTTTGCGCTGTACTAATATATTGTTGAAGATGTTACGGAACAGGCAAGAACCATTTATCAAGGGCATATATTGCGAAAGTGGTTGGAGACCACGACGAACCAAGAAGTTGCGTTTGTCAGCGCGCGGAGCCGTCTACACCAAGGGATATTCCTCCCTGGTTTTAAAACCGAGGGGAGGAATATCCTCTGTTCCCATCAACGCCCATCACCGCCCGTCACTCGCCTATCTCCCGCTCCCGCTCCGGTCTCACCGTCCCCGCGCCACTCTGCTCCCGCTCCTCTCCCCTGCGCTTATCCGCCTCTCTCCGCCCCGCCCGCCGCCCGCCCTCGCCCTCGAGCCGTCTCTCCACGCCGCCCGCTCCCCGCTCCCGCCGCCCGCTCCCTGTCGCCCGTTCTGCTCTGCTCGCGCCCCGCTCGTGTATCCCCGCAGCCCGCCTCCCCTCCTCGCTCCGCGCTCGACCGGCGTGTCTCCAACTGCGTCTCCCTGCCCGCCCGCTCTACTTGCGCTACGCGCTCCTCGCCTCTGACCCGCTGGACGTTCACCTGCATCGGCCGGCCGCCAAGGACGCCCTCACGACAACGCTGGGCGTAGCGCAGGTCAGACGCGTCGACATCATCACGGGGCGATGATGCGCGTCCCCCTTTGATCATCATGTGTACGTCTCGCTCCCCTGAACGATACGCCGAGCATATGTCGGCCGCCCGCGCCGAGCATATGTAACTGCGTCATCGTCTCCGGCGAACATCATGAAGATCGCCAGGCACCCTCAGGCACCGACTCGCTCGAAGTCATTAAGCACAGGCGATCGATCGCGCAAGGCAAAAAGTCTACATGTATAGATGACGTCATATGTACTAGATACTGCTAAGTAATATATACTGATATCAATGTCTACGTCGGCTGCTGGGCAATGTCAGCGCGACCACGCAGGTGTACGCTATGTTCACGTTCTCATAACAAAGTCGGCAGTGTCCCAATCATACGCCAATTTCAACGCGTGCTTCAGCCTACGAACATAGGTCAGCGCATAAGATCGTTTGTTGCTCTAGGTAGTACATACCTGACCTGCAGCGACTTAGTCAACAAGCCGTTGTGTGGCTACACCCAATACAATGATCAGTAAGTAACTTTCCTGTTAAACGTCATGCAGCAACACTGACCTGATGTCTAACGAATGGGACTGTGGCGATATTGGCGTTCATCGGCGTGAAGCGACATACTGAGCCGCCACACTCCTCATAGGCGAAATCTAGATTTGCCATAGCCTGTGTGCGTTGCAGTGTAAGTACACATCCTGTTATTGCAGTGATCCTAGTCTACTGACCTTTTTGAAGTCGTTCCAGCGTATTTCACTACGGCCTGCACCGCCTATGTTGAAGATAGTTTCAAACACCTGCGCCATTATCATCAGCACGGCGCGTGCAAGCCTGAGGTCGGCGTACTCACGTAAAAGTGCTCCGCGTCCACCGCTATCGACATCCTCGCCTGGTACCGGGGTTACAAGGGTGCTGAGCGTCGAGCTCGTCCTTGCAGCAATGCGCGTCGGTCGCCGCCGAAAATAGACGTCGGGGAGGCTGCTTCGAGCGCCCGAAAAGGCCTGCATTGCGCCGCTTTCTTCCCAGCCCTCCATGTTGAACACAACGCACACCGCCCCTGCTGGCTTCTTGCTATGACCGCCCTCACGCACTGGCCGCCCTCACGCACTGTCAGGACTTCCCGATGTGCTCAGCCCGCTCCAGGATATGAGACAGAGGCCCGACCTGCTCGCCTTCCCTTCCCCGGCGATGCGCGGTATGGCCTGCTCTGCGCAAGCGAAGCAGGGTGCGCGATCGGGATCGCGCCACCTTTCCCCGCGCGCTCAGAGGACGGCGGGAGGCGCGGCACCCGTGGCAGGTCTCTTGAGACGCGTACGGCGGGCCAACAGTGACGGCGGGCGCGAGACACAGGCGGCGCGCGAGACAGAGGCGGCGCGCGAGACAGAGGCGGCTCGCGAGACAGAGGCGGCTCGCGAGACAGAGGCGGCGCGATCTCCCGGCAGTGACGGCGGGCGCGAGACAGAGGCGGCGCGCGAGACAGAGGCGGCTCGCGAGACAGAGGCGGCTCGCGAGACAGAGGCAGCTCGCGAGACAGAGGCAGCTCGCGAGACAGAGGCGGCGCGATCTGGCGGGCGCGAGACAGAGGCGGCGCGCGAGACAGAGGCGGCGCGCGAGACAGAGGCGGCGCGATCTCCCGGCAGTGACGGCGGGCGCGAGACAGAGGCGGCGCGCGAGACAGAGGCGGCGCGCGAGACAGAGGCGGCCAGAGGCGGCTCGCGAGACAGAGGCGGCTCGCGAGACAGAGGCGGCGCGATCTGGCGGGCGCGAGACAGAGGCGGCGCGCGAGACAGAGGCGGCGCGCGAGACAGAGGCGGCGCGCGAGACAGAGGCGGCGCGATCTCCCGGCAGTGACGGCGGGCGCGAGACAGAGAGAGCGGGCGCGAGAGAGAGAGAGCGGGCGCGAGAGAGCGGGCGGGCGCGAGAGAGCGGGCGGCCGCGAGAGACAGGCGGCGCGCGAGGCCACCGCGCACTGCGCTCACATTCGCTGCGATATGGGACCCGGAAGAGGGCATGGTCACCTTCTCCGGTGCACGTCTGCTCGAATCGGAGACAGACAAGGGCAACAAGCACGCGACCGACTCCCCATGCGACGTTGTCTTTGCAGACGACCAGTCTCAGGTGCTCACGATCGATAGGTACGGCGTCGCCATCGAGTCCGACTCTCCCCCCTCGTACAGTCAGTGCGCCCTTCCATCTGCCGGTGTCGACTCCCTAGCTTTCGCGCGCGACGCGTTGATTGACGCGGAAACGTGTATGGACTCGCACTCGTGTCTTACCCCTGGAGGTCTGCGCGTCCCACACAACGTCTGCAACGCGCCCGACAGCCCCGCCATCGCATCTTCGATGGCGCTCGCGTCGCTGGCCAACGTCCCGTCCCGTAGGACGTTGATGCAGAACCCGTTCCGCCGCAGCCGTGAGGGGACCCCGCGACGACCGGACCTCCGCGTACACACCCACGAGCAGGTACGGCATTGCGACGAGCACATGGATAGCGCCGCGATCATCAACGGACTGGGCGGGCGAGACAGAGAGACAGAGAGAGCGGGCGCGAGAGAGAGAGAGCGGGCGCGAGAGAGCGGGCGGCCGCGAGAGACAGGCGGCGCGCGAGGCAGAGGCGGCGCGAGAGAGAGAGAGCGGGCGCGAGAGAGAGAGAGCGGGCGCGAGAGACCGGGCGGCCGCGAGAGACAGGCGGCGCGCCAGGCAGAGGCGGCGCGAGACAGAGGCGGCGCGCGAGACAGAGGCGGCGGGGTGAAGCACACCCTCTCTCCCCATGCTCGAGCTCTCGCGCGCACACGCACGATACCCACGCACACCGTTTGCGCGCGCTGTACGCTGGACTCTCCCGGAACCGTCGCCAACGCCGAGGGGCGAAAGCGGTCCAGTGGTACCGCGTCAGCGGCGATTCATCTTCGGAGTATCGATGGCGCGCGCCGATGCGCACCCCGTCTTCCTGGTCCACTGCTTCAACACCGTGACGTGCCTGGCGCGATCTACGTCTCGCTCTCAGAACTCTCACATTCGTGACCCCAACCGCGTCACCAACTCACTTACCTCTGGGGCAATTTGCTACTCTTGCGGTGAGCCGCTTGGCCTCCGGCCGCGATCAGAACTTCGATTCACACTGTATCGCGCGTTGGAGACATTCCTCGTGCCAGATACATCTTCATGTGGGCCTGTGCATACACGGTGTTATGGTCCCCACACATCAATTGCGGTCCCGTCGAGACCACTGCTCAACCCATCTCGCTAGGTCTTCGGTGGGAGTGGGCATTACAGCCCCGACAAAGGCTTCGCGCTACCATTACTGTCAGTCACAATTTGTCTCGTTGGGAAGAACGGTACTTACCGGCAATATCTCACGCGCTTCTATCCACAGCGCGCTCAACCTCGTACAGGCATCGACGTGCATATCGTGGCATATCTCCAAGACGAGCAGCGTAAATCGTCGCCACTCTGCTTCGACTTGGGCCTGCATGGTTTCGGGCCAGCGCGATCCAAAATACCGCAGGATCGAGGCCAATTGCACCAGCGCCTCACCGTGTTCTTCATACAGGCGGTCCACTGCGAGGTCCTCGGGTGGCCCGCCTCGCCATGCTGCTGCCGCTTCGAGGGTGGCGGGAAACGGTATCTGGTGAGCTAGCGTTAGTACAACCATCACATAGACGTATTTCGCCGCTCACCACTCTGCTGCGTATCCATCTGCCATCCTCGTACGCGAGCTCCTGTAAGTCGACTCGGATCTCGAGGTGCCCGATGTCTGCTTGTCGCCGAGCCACACTCGGATGTATCAGCAGTCGCGCCGTACGCGCATTCCAGACAGCCCTCGCCGGGACAATTTCTTCGGCTAGCCTCTCTAGAGGATGATCCCAGGGGGTCGGGGCTCCCCATGGCCTCGACATCTCCTGCATGCACTCATCTCTGTCAGGCTGCATATCGGACGCTCGCGACGTACGCACCTCAGGTTCCCACCCACCACCACCCACTGGTTCTCCCCATCCGACAGCGATTGGTACCTTGATGGCACTTTAAGGCTATACTAGAATTAGCATCGTATTTGTGACGCACCTCACTGCCGGGGCCCCAGCCCCAGCCCCCAGTCTCCTCTGTTGTACTGCGTTCTGAAGAGCTCACGCTTGTGTCCGCGCGCCGCGCGTATCTTGAGAGTTCGAAACCCATGGGAGCGGTGTCAAAGGAGAGGGGGGTATGGTGGTCCAACAGTAGGCCGGAGCGACACAACGTTTGGGGCAAATGTTGCGTCGCGCGCCCGGGCGCCTGCCAACAGCACGCGCGCGCAACGGCGCCTCACAACGACTCCCGCTCGCGAGATTTTTCTGATGGAGCGTACATTACACTCTATTACACTATGCTGGTTTCGACCCCTCGCGATTCACGCGCGCGCACGCGTACTCCGGAGCCTACGAGACGCAATCAGCGACGTTACTTCACACCAACGCATTGTGCGCCACTCATCTTTTCGCCTCGATAATTGGCATGTAGTCGATAGGCGGAGCTTCGCGTCGTTGGACGGTCGCGCACAATGTGTGGACCTGCATATTCGGCTGTGAGCAGAAGAGCCCCCAGAATACCTACAAAGTATCCAGGCCGCGATCATCACTGTGCTATAGCGAGGTCAGGGCTGATGTAGGCGGTCAATCCTGTACATTTCATAAACTATTGACTACTGATTAGGATAGACAGATTTTCAAGGGCAGGACGAATGAAAGATTGGGATATCAGCACCGTTGTGCGGGCGTAACGCATGTACATCTTTAGGCGAAGAGGACGCGTCGAATTATGCTAGGCTAAGATATTGGAAGAAAGTGACTCAGAGAGGGAAGGAATGAATATCGTCGGATGATCACGAAGCTTGAGGATATGCTGCTGCAAACGTGTTAGATTGAGGGCCTCATCACACTCAAAAACTTGGGCGTACCGGTTAGAAGATCCACTCGTCGAGGTCCATGGTGGCATGCCCTACAACAGGCCCCCCCACAGTCCCGGCGAGGGCTACGCCAACCTCGGACAAGTCTCCTTCGACGCGCAGCGGCTCGATCGCGCGCCCGGCCTGCTTCTTCCCTCGCGCGGACTTGACTGTGTTCTTGGCCTTCTTCACGCATGTCGCTGTCGAGCTCGCGGACCCTCCCTTGTCTTTGCTGGCACCCGGGCCTCGGGCCAGGGTGGCGAATGGCAGGCGCGGCGCATGCGGATGATGCAGCGCATACAGTTCGACGGGGAAGTTCACGAGCCCGTCGACATCCGGAAGTCGAACGAGCAGGGAGAAGTGGGCGTGGCTGAGGGGGATGTCGCTCGTTATCGAGTACGTCTTCCATTCCGCGCGGTCCGGAACCCACACGTCTACCTCGCCGGGCAGGCCGGTGCCTTGCCAGACCGCCATGATCTCGTCGTGGTGACTGAGATTGACCTTGTTGCTCTGGCTGTAGGCAACGTGCCAGACGCGCGGCTCGACATAGTCCTGCGCGACATGTCAGTAAAGATTCGTGCGGTCGAGCGTGAACGCACCTTCCACCAGAATGTTACCCAGGCGTGATCAACGTCCCAATCGCGCGCGTTCACCGCTTGAAGGTGAGTTTGCGCCGCCTTGAGGGTGCGCTTGCGCGCGGCGTCCGTCTCCCCGCGGATGTTCTCGACGATGTGAAGTTGCTCTGGGAAACCATGTGGTAGACGGACTCCTTCGAGACGGACGAGGACGGTTGTGTGGTCGCGCTGGACTTGGAGGGGCGAGTTCATGTCCCAAACCCACGCTGCCTCGTCAGCCACCCAGAACTTGAAGTGCAGGTCGACAAGGACGGCGTGCTGCGCCAGGTCCAATTGGCCGTTGGCGGGGATGACGATCTCGTGCTCCGTGGGCGGGTGCCCGTCCTGTGCGAGTGCGACCACACAGTGAGTACGTGTTCCGCCCTGAGCAGAAGTGTTGCTCTCACCTTGGTCCAGACGAGCATTGCGCCTTTGCGCTCCACCTCGGGCACCTGCGCTTTCTTCTGCGACGTACGTTAGCGTACTCTCGATCTCATCATGGCAAACACATACCTGGGGACCTCGTCGACGAGTGACACCAGTGTCACCAGACGCGAGCTTCGCGCGAAGGGCCTTGGCCGCGGCATTAGCCGCGGCGTCCTGTTTGCGCGCGCGGTCTTGCGCAGAGCCCTTCTTGCTCTCCTCGCGAGATAGAGCTTGCAAAGTCTTGCCCGCGCGCTTGGAATTTTTCTCCGCCGCATGTTGAGCGCGCTCGAGGTCGCGAGCAAGTTGGGCATCGGCTTGGATCTGGCGTTGCGTCGCGGCCTGGCCTGCCTCCTGGGCGATCAAGGCTGAGATGTTCGCCCATGCAAGCCCCGTCGGGCCTACCTGTTCGGGAAGGTGGACGTGCCGGCAACCTTTGTTATCACACTGATGACTTGCAGTTATAATGTGCCCCCCAAGAATGTGTACGCTTTACTCACCACCATGTTCCACAGCCCTGCCAGATGGTCCTCGTAACAAACTTGGAGCCATAGTTTGGTATCGCGCCTCTGGCACGCCGGACAGACATCGGGAAAGTCGGGGAAGCGTTGGTAGGCGTCGACGTGGCACAAGGCCCGGCGTTCGAGGCTGTACTTGCTCGAGGGCGCGTCCCGCAGGGGAACGACAATGTGGCGGTTCCGAACAGGGCGAGATTGGACAGGCATGAGTGAAAGTGGATAAGGAGGGTCTGATGTTCAGGAGAGGGGGTTTCGATAGAGTATTAGCTAGTTGACGATTCTTGGGAGGCGGCCGTTTATATACAGCCGCCGCGAACGGGGAATATTGAGCCGCGCGAACTGCCCTTGGTGGGCTGACCAATCGTAGATGTCTTGTCGTCGTTAGCGTAGTTGACAACACAGTCACCCCTGAATGATATAGCATTAGCCCGCGAGCGGGAAGACAGAGAAAATAACTGCAAAATATCATCCTGAAACAAACGATCTAGCGACATCGCGATATTATGAGGCGAGCCCCATCTGACTTTGGTCACGACACCGACAGGGCGCGGTGGCCGATATCGGTAGGTCCAATTTGGTGAGGTTACGGGTAGGTCGATTTGTCCACGGTATCAAATCATGCGAAGTGATTTGGAAGACGCAGGCCGGATGCGATCGACGTGAGGGAGCATTGGGTATACATCTCTGCCTAAGGAAGGACGTTCGCGGCGCACATCGCCGCACGATTACTCGTACCGAGCACGACGTCCTCGGGCCCAGGTGTCCTCGGGACCAGACTCGTCAGGCGCGCTCCGCTTCTGCCCAGCCAAGCCAGTGCGGGCCAACGGAGCTACACGTTCTACTCTAACCATGTCCTTGTCTTTGTTCCGTCGAGCCAACTCTCCTTCACCCTCCGGTACCCCGGCGGTGTGGTCGAGTGTTGCGCTAGATGCGGGCCGAGACCTATAGTCAAAGCCATCGGCCGTCATCACGTCGAGAGCGGGACAGATAGCCATAGCGAGGTTGCGAATCGTCTGATACTGGGGTCAGCGGTGTACATGTTCGAGCACGTCCACTCACCTTATAACTAGTCGGGTACTCCGCATCGCCAAAACCCTCCTGCGGCTGATACAGCTTGGCGTATTCTTCAACTTCGCGGCCAAATCCGATCGTGATCGTTACTTCCGTAAATTTGAGGAGGAGGGAGTCGTATTCTGGCTCGACGTAGAAGCCGTACATAAGTGATTGAAGGTGCCAGTCCTGATCCTCCGGGTCGTACCGGAAGACGTTGACACGATCGTCGAGGTCGACAACGACGCTGTTGAAGTCGTAGAGGCAAACCCAGTTGTCCGAGCTGAAATTGATGATGTGCACAATGGGGTCTTCGCCGTTCTGCAACAACGTTAGCGTGTCATCTTCATGCGGGGCAGATGCTTACGTCTCGCCAGGTTACCACACGGAGGGCTCGCATGTAGGTGTCCACGCGACAGTCTTCCTCGGGAATGTTGTGTGACATGGCCGGATATCCCAGACAGCGGTATATGTTCTCTAACTCCAGGCCGAACAGGGGGCAATCTTCAACCCCGGCGAGGCGAATGAGTGTGGTCGGGTACCTCTGCAGACTCCTCAGACGACCGTTTTCCAGTGTTTTGACTCTCCACATGGCGCGCCCAACGGAGTAGACTTCCAAGGCAGTGAAAGGTATATCGTCGCAGGCGTCGACGAGCCATGGCATGTCGGCCAAAGCCAGACTCAAGCCCGGTGTGACGGCGACCGTGCGGAACAGCGGAAAGTCCCCATCCTAGCATGTGTCAGTGTGGCGTCAGACGATAGGGCAATCGACACTCACATCTTTCCAAAAGACGAAGCGGGCCTGTATGGTTGGGACTTGCATAGGTCCTAAAGTGACAGACGGGGAGGGGAGACTCAGAGACGGGGGGATTCAGAGACGGGGGGAAATCAGAGACGGGGCAACTCAGCGACGGGCTTGAAGCTTGAGGATCTGACGCCGCGCGGCCGTCGTGCGCTTGAATTGTTCCAATAAAGGCGGTTCACATTCGATCGCTACACGCGTAACTAGTTTGACGATCTGACGATTATTAGAAGAATGATCTGGCCCCGCAGAAATTACGCTAAACTTTGGACGCATAACAGGTATATTCTAAACTCCTCCTTCCGAGCGCCCTGCTCGCCCGCCCGACCCTCCTCTGCCCGATACCCTCCTGCCTCTTTTGGCAGTTTCCCTAGGAAACAGTTAGAACGGAAATAATAGACAGCGGAGGCTAGCTTACTCCCGAAGTTGCGCCATTTTCGCAGTCGGTTTGTACTCGCGATGAGGGCGCGAGTACGTCGCCGCCCCATCAGCGTCAGCCATAGGAACGCCCGCAGTAGATGGCGCGCGCGCCGCGCGCTTCTTGGTCGGCGCAGCCTCGCCGCCTGCCACTGCGACGTTGAGGTCGGAAGGCCCCGCGCAAGGAGTTGCTTCCTCCGGAGCAGGCGCAGCGAAGACCTCGTCGGGGAATTCAGCTCCCCCGGCCTCGGTGGGAGTATTCGCAGAGGGACGAGGCAGGGGCGCTCCATGGTCGTAGGACACGAACTGCAAGGCCCTCATCACTGTCGAGGCTGTGTTAGTCGAACGTCAGGCGGTCAAGCACGACCGCAGTACGTGCCTTCCAAAACGTGAGAGTCGATCTGCGGAAACCTCTCGCCGTGCGACAAGTCCATCGAGGTGAGCTGAGCATGCAAGGGATCCCCGAGGGGGGCAGGTGGCGTGCCCGGAACCTGTTCGCCGTGCAACAAATCCATCGAGGTCGGCTGAGCATCCAAATCCATCGAGGTCGCATGAGCATCCAAGAGATCGCCGTGGGGGGGCGGGGGTGTGCCGGGAACCGAGGCATCGTCCACGTCCATATCTTCAGCATACCCAGCGGAATCGGGGAGTATGGTGTGGTCGGCCGATGCAGGAGCCAGGGAATGGTCCCCTTGCCCGACAGCGTCGTCATTTGCAGGCGCAGCCTTGGGCGTCACTTCAGGGAGGTTGGTGATGATGAGGATGTTACGAAGACGCCAACAGTACTCACCTTGTTGGATGGCGTCCTTGAGGCGCGCCAAGATGTCCTCATCCTTGTTCGTCACGATGTTCCGGCTCTCGAGCATCTCCATGGTCAGCTGCAGCAAACGATTGCGCTCACAGTCCTGGTCGTAGTCTGTGGGGTCTGTAATGCATGTGAGAGGGTATTTATACTGAAACGGGCGGCTCATACGTTTGCGACCGAGCTCCAACCAGTACGCGAGCAAGCTTTCCAAAGCCGTGAACGAGATCCGACAATGATCCTGGAGAGCGGTCTGGAAATCTTCTCCATATCGGTTCTGTCCCACGGAGCGTCTAGAACGACACGAGTTGATTGGCACAGTGACGTAATGGCGACGAACTGACTTACATGAACGTCTTGGTCTCCCCGTCTTCGTCAGGGCCTCCGACCATGATGGTGCCCGCCCAGTTGCATCGAGTGTGGAGGATTTTCATAACATCGTTGAGCCAGTCGGCAATATCTTCAGACAGTCTGGGGCAACAACAGCTGAGCATCGAGCAGAAATATGGATGATGATGTGCAGAACGCTCACATGGGGACCTTCGTCATACCAGGCCATTCCCCCACTGCATCATCGTTCGGGGCGCATGCAGGCGACAGGCCGTTGGCGAGGTTGAGCTCGCGGGCACGGTCCAAGAACGGGGCCTGCTCTTCCTCCCCCATGGCCGACCAGCGTAGGTGAGCGTTATGGCGGTGATTGCCAACGTCGAAACGCCCCTCGGGGATCGCCTCGTCGTCCTCGTCGTCCTCGTCGTCCTCGTGTCCATCCTGTGTATCTGCGTCCGGTCCCCGAGAGCCATCCTCGATCTCTGCGGCCCGCCTCGAAAAGATGTCGAAGCCACTCAGAGCGCGACGCCTTGGGGGGCCAGGTAACTTGGGGATGGGAGGCATCTGTGAGGTACCCCGACCGCTCGTCTTGCGTTGGCGATACCACGCTCGGATCCGTTTGGCGATATACTGGAGTGCAGATCTAGTGTCGTGCCAACGCCGATGACTGCCTCACTCACCCGTGGCATGCGCTCGTTCACTCGTTTCTCCCAATCCTCCTGAGACTCCGGGGGCAGTTGAGAGACCTTGGCCCTCTGGGCAGGGGTGGCATTGCGCTGACGTTTGCGAAACTACTCACGACTCTCCCCTGGGTATGGGGTGACAAACTTCGCGGTGAGGGCCTGGCAGATCAGGTCTGCCGCAGCGTCCAAGCCATCTTCACCTTGACCGAGGAGGATCGTTTGAATGGGAGACGAGTCGAACTGCTCCCGGATGAAGGCGATCTCGTAGTCGGTAGCCTGCCAATTCTGACGCATCTTGAAGGGGCGAGGTCGACAGAGAGCTGTGGGTGGTTACAAGGCCTGCGCTGACAGGGGACTTACGAGCTCTTGGGCGGTTGTGACTTAGCGAATTTCGTTGACTCTAGGTCGTACGACTGAACAATGGGGACAAGCTGAAAAAAGGGTTAGTGTGACATTAATAATGTTATTGGTTCACTCACCATGCAAAGAGTTGGTGATACGCGTACAATAGATTACAATAGTACATACAAAGTCCCGTTACACAACCTCACGCAGTCAGAGGATACGGAATCGGCGCAGTCGGCAGCCGCATGAAAGTCTTCACGAAAGTGCGTACGTAGAATTCGATCGCCCGACCCTGAATGTCCACAAACTCGGTGTCCGCCCACTCCCGTCGCGCAGCTCCAACCAGAACATCCGGGCAGTGCGGCCAGATCTTGATGAGACTAAGAAGGGCCTTGAGCGTAGCTTTCGAGGACTGGTCCGCGGGATCAGAATTCCAGCGGAATTTGCGATCCTCCTCCACCACCCTGGGCACGACGCTCGTAACAGTTTGAGGGACGCCCCACAGCGCGGTGATATCGGCTTCGCGTTGCCATCGATGCACCTCCCACCAAGACGGGGACTGGACCAGGAGAGTGTCCAGTGCGGTCACTTCCGCTCGGAAATTGATCTCGTGGCATTCCCAAAGGATGCGGCGTCGTAGGTCGGTTGACGTGGACGCGGTGCGGTAGTCCACTGGCTCTCCGTCATAAGGCGCCACCATCATCGCATCGTATGAAGAATATTCGGCGACGCGCGAGAGGACACGGCTAACATCGTTGTGGCCCTCTTGTCGTCGTTTAGCGCGACGACGATCTCCTGCAGACCCTTGCTGTCGGATAGGATGATTTTTGGGCCGGTAATCCCCCCACAACGCGGCCCGCCAATCGGCGATACTTAACGGCTCGTGAGACAGTGAAGGGTCGAAGATGCGAGCGCGCAGAAACGGCCGGATGCGGACAAAGTTGTGGATGTACCGGTTGACCTTCTCGTCAAAGCGGGCAAAGGGAGCACGCTCGATGGGCACACTCTGCAAAGATGCGGTGTCGAATATGGTATCCATCAGGAAGGGAGGGGGGTAGAAGAAGAAGGCGCTAGCAGTCCTTGGGACGGGTGATGCCGCTCTCAATGCTACCTCCCATGCCGACGACACCTCGCCGAAAAGCAAAGGCACAAAGGTCTTAGCGGGTTGAGGGGCGGGAAGAACGGCAGGGCGCAGGACGGGGGCCGTAGGCGGCACCTGGGAACCGACGAACGTATCGGGAATTGTGGAGGCGCCACCGCTGGCGCCCGGTCGCTTCCCGCCGCCCCGACGCCCGCGGTGAGCCTTCTTCTGGGAAGGAGAGGCGACTTGAGGTGTGGCGGCCGCCACTCTCGCGAGGTGTTTTCCAGCTGCTTCCGGTCCCTCCAATCTCTGCCGCTTCTCCTTGCCGTGCTCAGTATCGCCAGGAAGACGAAGGGGGTCTGGGACGTCTGGAACTTGTGCCAATGAGAGTGTTGACAGGTGAGCACCACCCAAGTGTTTGGAGACCGCCAGGACCATGTTGCGCTGCCATGACCCGGAGAAGTTGCCCACCCCGGCGAACGCCTGAGGGTGGTGGAGAATCGGGGGATCGCAAGGTCTGGTGTTCTCGATGTATGCCCTTGAATCGGCCTCCACGACTTCCCATACCGCGAGGCGGCGTGTCAATGGCTGCAGAAAGAAGACCGGGAGACCCACGCGTGTCAGGGTGGCTGCATCACTGCCATCGCGGACGAACGCCCCCAAGAACGGGAGCACTTCATTGGAGTAGTCACCATTGCTCTCCAGACGGGGGACGACGATTTGCATATAGTTCTTGACCCCCAAAAGCTCAAGCGTCAGGCGTTGGATGTGCGCGGCGACAGAGATGGCTATCGTGGGGGTTGCAGGGAGATGGCGCATGCGGTCGACGAATGTTTGAAGAATGGTAGAGAGGAAACGTGTGTACTTGCGGACTGTGGCCGGGACTTTGAGTTTTTCACATGCCCTGATAGTATCCTTCGCAACTACCATAAGGTCCACCTGACGCTCCAGGGTGATGTACCCAAGCCCATCAAATCCGAGTCCTCCTTGCGGCTCCCAATCGACCTTGGGGTCGAGAAAATCGGCTAGGACGAGTGACCCAGACGCATGTTGCATGGGGATGCACGCTAGGTGCCACCAACCCCGACAGAGATCCTGAGGGTGCAACGAGTACTCATGTTTTCCCCAGTGTCCATCCATGAAGGTCTCAATTACTGTTGTCTCCCTGGGATACTCCGGGATCCAAAAGCGGTTTGGTGAAGTGACAACCATACGATCGAATCCGGCCCGTGAGGCGACAAGAGCTTGGTACCACTTGCGTGTCGAAACTGCAGGTGCGTCAGACAACCGGTGTATGTGGACAAATAATGACACTTACGAGACTCGGGATCTGCAAAGCGATTGACCTTCAACTGGGGCGGCTGCGAAGTATCCTCTTCGGGACCTGCTGAAGACTCCTGAGGAGAGGACGACTCTCCACTGTCGGATAGAACGCGACCGTCTTCCTCGAGGGCGAGATCTGTGGTTGAGCTGAGAACCCAGTAAGTACATCGCCGTGGTGTGAGAACGAGGTGATACTCACATTGTCGGCACATGTACAATGTCGTCTAACACCTCCACTACCTCCGGGGACGGTGCGCGAGGCACCGGCACGTCGGGCTCATGCTCATGACCATGACGCTTGAATTTCGGGAACTTCGAAGGTTTGGGTGTGGACGGGCCGTCGCTAGGGGTGGTCATTGTGCGTGCAGGCAGGAGTTGGGTGTACGGTGACGAGGTGGGTGCTCACCTGGTTGCAGGAGGACTGAGATCGAGGTGCGTGGCCACAATCTCGGAGGATGGGGACAATAAAGAGCGGCGGAGGGGCAGGACGAGACTTGCGACGGGACGTACGAAGAGGTGGACCGGGGAGAGGTGGACTGGGGAGAGGAGGGCCAAGGAGGAGGGGGCGAATCTGGGTCGCACGATGCCCTGGGGCGTGTGCGCACGGCAGATTTGTCGACGAGCGTCGCGCACGTCAGCGGGCTCAGGTAGCGGGCTAGACGTTCGCGGACGATGGATGCTTGTAGGCTGGACAGGAGGAAAGACAAAGGCAGCTAAGTACGAGTACGATGGTCAGTGTTAGGCCAGAGGAGACTGCCTCTGTTAATCTCACCGAGAGCGATGGTTGCAGAACAGCTCACAGAGCAGGCGACGAGGGTGACGAGTATTACTGTCGGTTGGCAGATCAGAGTGACAAAGTGAGAGCGAGCAAAGTGCGAGACGGCGAAAGCAAGGAGATCGATAGCAGAGAGAGTTGAACTTAGGAAGAATGCCAGGTCGACCAGTGTGCGAAAGTGGTACAACCACGTGAGCCAGGAATTATTAATCTCCGACTAACCTCGGCTAAGCTGCTTTCGAATCGATCATAAGCCCCTGGCCGGCAACTCAACCTAACGGCTTTCAAACAATGAAAGTCCGACCATAATCAACGAAGTGCAGCCGTGCCTAAGTACGCCGGCCCACTTGATACATACTACCGCTGTACTACTGACCTGCATTGTCTCCCCGCACATCTCTTTCACCCTCACAACGCACGTCTCAGTCTGGTTGAAGCCAATGCCTCCGTGAGTAGGCCCTATTGACCACACGATCGTAAAGCATCGTTCACAACTGACTTACCTCGCAGTCATACCGCTCACTGGCCCAATGCCCTCCCACTCGAGCACGCCCGCGAGCATCTCATGCTACATGAGCTGGGATGTGCGCGTGAGCTGAGACTACGCTGGTACGCGGACGACCCACGTCTCCCGCGGATAACAGCGTGACCAAGGTCGACGTTGGCCCCCTGGACGCGAAACCCACCCATTTGAAGGACGCACTTCAACCCCGTGGCCCCCACTGGAACCTCCCCCCTCCTCCAAGTTCATCGTTTGGATCTATTCAGAGGCAGGGTGTCCGTGTTCTACAAGCGCACAGGTGCGTAGTTGTGTCACTCATACAGCTTGCGAGCACCCAGCCACCCAACATGCGTGCCAACGAACGTGGCATAGTATCCCGTGCCCTACTAAACAGGACGCCGGCAACCACACACAGTAGAGTAATGCAAAGGCGTGGATAGTTGGGGCGACCTGGGAAGTAAGTACGCCGTAAGGTCCGAAGAGGACAGGTCAGTAACACGTCGGGATATCATATCGGCGCGGAGATATAATGATGATATCTTTGCTCAGGATAGCTAAGTGGCCATTACCACCCAGCATAAACGTAGAGACGCTCCACCATGTAAACCCAGTGAACATCATCGACAACCTAATTCCTCATAACACGCCTCGATGTTTGTAACATGAACCTAGGTGGCGAGCCCCAGCGGACTCCGTTGATATTGCTCTACGCCGCGCGAGCTCCTGCAACTTGAACATGATACGGTTCATTGATACCTGCTTCCTTCCCAATGTTGACGAACTGATATCGGTAAGCATTGAGTACTAACAAACCGAACGGGTCGTGCGGCGGGGCAGGGCGAAGGCGCTTATGCCGTGTTGCTCCTATCTTGCCAACCTCCATCGCTCATAGTACCTTGCTTCTTATGATCTAACCGCCATGCGACGCAAACCGATCCCTGGATTGTCGAGTCCATCCAAGACAGCCGCACGCCGACAAGCCCGGTCTAGAGGCGAACAAGCACCTGGCCCGTCAGCAATCCCTCGAAAACCGCCAGCACTGTCCGCTTTTGATTTTTCGTTCAAGGTCACGGGTCAGAAGGGCAATGTCAGCGAGGACCCCAAGCAGCACGGGCTAGGCGGTGCAAGCAAATCACTTTCGGGCACGCTCAATGAGAGGATGGATAGGTCCCTAAGGCTCGATTCCGATGACCGTGCGTCCACCAACCAACCCCAGGTGCGTTGAAGACATGCATTCGTCGCCGAGATCTAATGACTGACCACGAGAGCATAGACGTCAGATCAACCTGCACGGAACCAGACAGCGACCGACGCCACCGCCAGCAAGGAAGACGTGCTAGGAGGTCAAGGGAAGGATCGCACTAAGAGGCACTTAGTGAGTGGATATCACATCGGGCCTGAGTTGAACCACTAAAATCGAGTTGTACGATGCGGCGTAGCCATCGGTCACCATGCACGAGTTCCTCCGCGGGGGGGCTATGAAAGCCCAAGAGGCTCTGGATGCGCGCGAGAACCCGCCAACGACATGCCCGCAGTGCCCCGAGTGCCACCGTGTCGCTGTCGATCAGACATGGTACAGGTGTCAAGATTGTCCGCTGTTAGGGCAACAATGTGGGACATGCATCAAACGAGAACATCGTCATCGACCTTTCGACCGACTCCGACGATGGAACAAGGACGGTGAATACTGGGAGAAATTGACGATGAGTGACTTAGACTTTGTGTTGTGCCTCGGCCATGGCACGGCATGCTGCCCACATATTCCCCAAATCGACAACGGGTCGCCGCTGCGAGCCTTCCTCCGTGACACGACCATAATCCACGAACACGGAGTGATGAAACTCCCTGTCGCGTACTGCCGATGCCCGTCCCGGCGCCCTGACCCCAAACAGCTCATCGCCGCCGGTCTCTGGCCCGCGACTTGGACCTCCCCGAAGACCGCGATAACTCTGAACACCCTCGACGCCTTTTCTGGCCTCACGCTGCAAGCGCAAGTGAATCTCCACGATTACGTCCAGTATCTCAAGCGCTGTACAGACGCCGTCCGAACAGAAGAGGTCGCCGTGAGTGCTGATCTCTTTGGCCCGACGTATGCTAACTAGACACAGGAACGTTATCGCGAGATGAACACTGCGATGCGCGAATATGCATTCGTGAAAGCGTGTCGCAGGGCGGGTGTACCTGCAAACGCCGAGCTGGAGCCAAGGGCGCTGACTGTGTCGTGTCCGGCGTGTCCTCAGCCGGGGGTCAACATGCGCCCTGGCTGGGAAGGGAGAGACGCAGCGTACCAGTAAGTGCACCATACTACAGTGTACAACGTGCTAACGCCCCATAGGCACGTCGACGCTCTGCACGCGTCCATCGACGGCAACTTCCACTTCAATTTAAAGTCCAAGCACACGGATCCCGCAGATTTCCCATTAAGCATGGGCGCTGGTTACTTCGTGCACGAGCAGGATTTCGCCACCTACCAAGCCAAGGTGCCACAAACGAAGTACAAGGACGTATGTAGATTGCCCCGGCGCCACTGCCCTAATATTGACCACGAATTTAGACGAGTGCATGCTCGAATTTTGGGGCGATGGAATACGGCAAGTACAAGGGGAGTGTGTCAGGTATAGTGGCAATCGTGTGTCGGCACATGTGCACTCTCCCAGGAGGCATTGTAGATCTCCAAGCTGGCGAAAGGTGAGCAGAATGCGTCAAGCTTTTGGAGGGGACGAAGCTGAAGTCTCATGATAGGTTTGTGACGGTGGATATCGCGTTAGTGTCCGCGCTGCAGCCGTACCTCCCACTCCACCTTATCGTGTTGATGTACGACATCATGTGTCAGTACATCATACGCCTCGGGACACGCCTGGAAGAAGACTTCACTCCGGAGCTGCTAGAAGAATTGCAGTCGATCCAGGCAGCTGACCTCCCTAGAATACTAGCCGGTGTTCCAAAGTTCCACATGGAGATGCACAATCGAGACTGCCGCCAACGATTCTCGCTAAACCTACTACCATGCAGTTGTATGACAGATGGGGAGACCTGCGAACGATTGTGGAGTCTCATCAACGCGATTTCGCGGGCCACGAAGGAGATGTCTGCCGGCCACCGCCACGACGTGCTCAACGCAGTTATAAACAACCAGAACGTCCGACATCTCCATGAGATGGGTAAGACAATGTCCACTCGTCCTACGAGGTCTCTAATCTGTTCACAGTCACCTTTTTGCTCAAGAAGATGGCCGACAGCGAACAACAACGAGCGCGAGTCACAGAGTACCTGGACACTCTCGAAGAAAGCATCCAAGACGTGTGCGGGCAAGAAGTGCTTGACGAATGGAAGGCTCGCGAATCGCTGTGGCAGAAGAAGGCCGTCAACGTTAAGGAACACCGCGACCTGGAGAACGTTTATGAGCCCCCCGATGAGCTCGGTGAGTGCGTCTCTGGATCACATGCGTGTAAAGAGGAATGACTGTCGTGTTATCAGGACTCACCTCCAAGCAGATCGCGACCGACATGTTGCAAGAATTGGCAGCCGACGGAAACACTCATGGCGCGGGGATAGCGGGAGTAATACACGATCTGCTGGAGCTAGAGAAGGACCGGTATGTTGAGCCCGTTGCCTGCCGCCGTCGACTAACACGATACTGTAGCCGCGGGCTCAATGACGATATCACGACCATGCCCACCAAGAAAGGAGTCGAAGAAAATCTGGCGCAGAAGATATCAGATTTGGACAAGCGGATACAAACCCTTCGCGAGCGGCGCGAGAAGTTTCTCCAACCGTGTGTGAACCTGGCAACCAACAGCATCCGCCCGCAAGAACACCTCCTGGCCGCATTCTTCTCCGACAGGGCTCAAGACCTGGATGGGGACGCCGCAGGTTTAACCCCGGTCGAGCCCGTGCAGTCCCACTCGGCTATGGAGTGTACTTCCACCCATCCAAATCCGATATCGCACGCAACCACGCGGAAACGCCGACGTGCCGAAGGGGAGGAGAACAAACGCGCGGAATTATTGAGCCAGTTGGAAGGTTTGCCATGCCTACCCCTGCCGTCTGAATATCCGGGGAAGATTCGTAACCACGAGGCTCTCGCCGAAGCTGTGAGGTTTGAGGTCCAGCTGCGCCGAGGTTACGCCATGGACGCGTTGGACGACCTACGAATACATCTCACCACGCACGCCACCCTCGCCGCGCGTCGCCAAACGCATTCCGGAGTCATCGCCACCGCCGCGATTGACCGCCGCCTGGAGAACAAGAAGGTCGCGATAAACCAAGCGAAAGGACGCTACCGTGAACAGCGGGCTATACTCTTGCGACTAGGTATGCAAGAGAACGACAAGCTGCGCCCGCTGGCCGACCAGGACTGCAAGGCATTTGTGCTGCTGTTCGAAGAGCAAAGGCTCGGAGACAGCTATCGTCTTCCTTCGTGGATATGGGGAGATTTCTCATTCATCGAGAAGGCGAAAGAAGGCAACGTTAAAGACTTCTTGTTCGAGAGTAAGCATGCCCTCGTTGTTTCAATACGATATCCCACTGAATGGCGCTTTGAAACAGGTCTCCGTGTACATTGGTTCCGATACAGTGCTCTCGCTGCGAGGTGGAGGGAGGAGAACGACACAGTGGGCGAGGAGATGTTCCGGACAGTCGAGAGCTATCGCTTGGGTCAGCG
This sequence comes from Daedaleopsis sinensis, assembly GCA_033807695.1. Lineage (NCBI taxonomy): Eukaryota > Fungi > Basidiomycota > Agaricomycetes > Polyporales > Polyporaceae > Daedaleopsis > Daedaleopsis sinensis. The sequence continues at coordinate 487,271 of CM066310.1, read as the reverse complement.
AAGCTGGGAGGAGCGCAAGAACAAGTGGGCGGGTGAGGGGAGACTGGGAGCTGCTGCGTACGCCGCTAGGTAAGTCACGTATGGCCTATCCCGGGTGCGGAACGTGCTCACAGGTCTGTAGGCAACGGGTTCGCTTCACGAGGTTGCTTGAGAATGCCGTGGCCAAGTTTCCACCTTCGATATATGAGGTCAGTGCGAACTGCCGCGGGTGACAATGGCGACTAATCGTGCACAGGGAGTTGGAATGAAATAACGGGCGGAAGAACTGTGAGCCACGGTACGCGGACCACAGTGGCCGACAGTCACATAGCACTGACCTTCTTTGAATCAGCGGGAAGAAACGAGGATCTGCCGTGCTCGTCAAGTACGACGTCGCCGTCTACACGCTCGCCGCCGGCCCGCGCACGCCGCTCTTCCAGCTCGTGCACGCGCACGCCGGGCGCCGCCCGCTCGAGACGTACGGCCGCCGCCGCTGTCGCCGCGTCCGTGCACCTCCTCGCGTTCGACGCCGCGACTCTGCCCGACGCGCTCGTCGGCAAGATCGGCGCGGGGTACTTCGAGCGCTTGCTGAGGTGCCACGAGATGTTCCGCGCGGCGCTCAACGCGTGCGTTCTCGGCCCCCCCGACGGCTGCGTGCGGAGACGCGTCGCAGAGGGCGCTGCAGAAGGCGTGGGCGGGCGCGAGCGCTGAGCTCGCGTGGGATACTGTGCCAAGTGAGTGTCCGAGTCGTCTCTGGCACATTGTCATGCACTTGGATGAGACGAATGAGCACTAACACGACATTGTGTATGCATTCTCGTGGATATCAGCGCTCCGGGAGACACCAAAGAGGTGCGCGAGCAGAGGAAGAGCATCCGCGGCGAGGGCGCGCAAACGAGGACATGGGAGTGGGATAGTCGCTCTGCCAGGCTGTTATCGAGGAGGCGCAAGTCGTGGTGGCGACGAGTGCTGGGGACGTTGCGAACGAACGTAGCGTCTGAGAGGGATGGCTAATGCTGTATTGAACGCGAATTGTGGCGGGGTGGTGGAGGGGTGTCTGTGGATGACGAGGTAACGGGCGAGAGCCCTTTGACTGACCGAACAGCGCGCTCGGAGATGAAGGCTATCTGGGGCCACTGGACCGACGATGTCATCTGGTTGCGCACCCCGCGCTTTACGACATAGAGAGAGCGCGGGGAATGGCCGTTTGGAAATCGGCGCCGCGGCGGTGGTCGTAGTAGGTGGAGAGACTGTCGAGACGGGTCGTCCCCGGGTCCCGGATTACGGCCGGAAAAGCCCATCAGGCGCTGTAGGTTCGTCGTTCTTGCAGGATCGGTGGACTGTCGGCCGCGGCAGTCGAGCGAAGTACCTTGGGGATAAGTGTACATGCTCGTCTGCCGCGGCTAGATGAGATGACGGTGTTCGCGTGGCCTCACATGTGTTGAGACCGCGCGAACGATGGCACTAGACTCCTCTGCAACCCCGTGTCCTTGAACGGGAGCAGCAGTACGCGCGCGTGCTCTGCTGATGCGCACTGAGGGCACCAGGCGAGTGCAGTGGTGCTCGCGATTGAAGTAATCTAGTATGCGAAGGCGACCTGTAAGACTCCCAATAGGACGCGCCCAAGTATGAGCCATGCCATGGGACGGTGACATAAGCGCCCAAGCCTCAAGGATGTCGTCTACCCCTGCTAGGCTTCTAGCCCTCTGCAAGTCCCCTCAGAGACCGTATCTAGCGGTATCTTGTTACCTGCATCCGAAGCATAGCGCGGACGTGAAGCCTGCGTGGCGCGGACATAGGCGGCAGGGCGATTTCGTGAAAGCCATCAAGCCGGCACTCCCGCGACTGTTTAGAAGCCGTGAATTCGTCGCTGCCAACCTCTGCACGATCACTCGACCACGCCTACGACAATCAAGATGCGCCCCGAGGATTACAGAGTAAGCTACGGCCGACGAGGGATGTGTATGTATAGCTAACGATGCGCAGGTGTGGGCCAGCTTGTACCGTTGGAATGGCAGACGGCGCGTTCGCTTGACCGTACGCCGTTTGGTGACAGTAGGTCCCACTAGCATGTCTACTGTGCGTACCTTTAACAATCAGGGCCCAGGCGATGAGGAACGCGGGGTTCTGCGTGCGGCGAATGCGTGGACTTGTCGTCCAATTCGTGCCACCAGCCAACCTGGGAGACGTGTGCATGGTATGGATTGAGGTACGGACTCATACACTTAGCGGATCTAGAAGTCTAACGATACTACTTTACAGCCGGACAACGGGATCGTCCTGCCTGCTACCCAGGAGAGGTATGTTACATGTGCGCCAACAGTCAGTGTACTGTGCTAAAGTTCATACAGATTGGCGGCCGCCTTCAATCGTTACTACGACTTGGAATTGGAATTGGCGTACCAAGCAAGGCAGTAAAGTGAGGACGGTGCTTGAAGGGTAAGTAAACAGGTTTGATCAGACTATGAGGACTTCAAACTAATGGGTCACAGTGCCGACTGCAGGAGAACTTGGCAATGGCGTCACTACTGACATATTGATGTAAACACTAATAGGTTAATTCTCGATCAACGCTTTGAATGCGTAATGTAGTCTAAGTAATGTACGGTTGACATCATGAGGCACAGTACTACTTATCGGTAGCAGCGGTCTGGGCTCGAGGCACAAAACCTCGGATCAATGATTCGGCCAAGTAGGCCGGTCTTGCCTCCGGCCATCATCGCAAATGGAATGAAGCGTGCGATATGGCCGGCTGAAGCGAGCGGGCGGGCGGGCGAGGAGAAGGGCTGAGCATCGAGCCGAGTCGGGCATGATGGAGTCAGGCACCGACGCCATGCCAGTTAGCATAGCAAGCAGGATATACGTACCTTTGAACGGATTTTGGGTGGGAGAGAGAGACGCGAGCGCGGGGCGCGGAGACAGGCGCGGCCAGGCCAGCTGAGCATCGGGCGCGCAATGTGCCCGGCTGAAGGAGGGACTGAGCATCGAGCCGAGGCGGGCGGCGGGAGAGAGAGACGCGAGCGCGGAGCGCGAAGACAGGGCGGGCGGACGGGGAGACACGAGCGCGGGGCGGGGAGATAGACGCGGGGAGAGCGCAGAAACGCTGAGCGTTGAGCCGAGGGCGGGCGGCGGGCGACGTAGACGCGGGGCGGGCGACGTAGACGCGGGGGGAGGAGGATAGGCGCAGGGGAGAGGCTGGGAGAGGAGAGAGGCGCGGGGAGGGTGAGACAGGAGCGGGAGCGGGAGATAGGCGAGTGACGGGCGGTGATGGGAACAGAGGATATTCCTCCCCTCGGTTTTAAAACCAGGGAGGAATATCCCTTGGTGTATACTCTACGCGCGCGGAATTGGTTTCGGCGACTCGACGAGAGTAGAATGGGACCGCATTGACTAGACAGTGGGGGACTAGTTGTGGCAGCTAGCAGCAGGGCAATTAGAGGGACAATAGCGTTTCAACACATAGGAAGACAAAGGAAAATCATGGTCCAGGTCCGACACACCCAAGACGCGCAATTACGATTGATGAGGAACGAAGAAATCGTTCTTTCTGTACGACATTCGGGCCGGCGCTTGTAACGATAGTTCATGTCCGTGGGAATATGTTTCAAACACCGCTTACTTTGGACTTATGATGACATAAGCATTGATAACAAAAATACTTACTGTTTTAGCCCTATCCTAGGGTTAGGGTGGGCGCTATTAGGGTTTGTCTCCCAGCTTTTGCCCACAGCTTTGTTACAATACTAATAATACACATATTGAGTACAGTATACAATCAGGAAATGCGAGTTGAGAGCCTATCAGCTATATACAACGGTACATGAGCTCACAGCACAGTGCAGTATAGTATACTACAAGTAGCACAGCAGTCATAGTCTAGTGGGATACATGTACTTACAGAAATCAGATGCACAATCTCAGAGTCAGCATGTTTATGTGTAGTACAACGCATACAGGAGGTGTTGATACAGCAGTGTTCAGGTACTAGACAAAGGAGCAGACAACATGGTACTAGATATCGACAACTATGCTGGTAGCAAAAAGTCCTCAGAAGCCCGTCTCAACTTGCCATGCAGAACATGACTAGGCATATACAAAACGAGCGCACTCTTCCACTGTCCAATGTTCTTCAACTTAGCTTGGCCATCGTTGATTTCTCTGAGTCGACGCTGGAAGAAGTGTTCATTCCAGGGAGACCAAACACCATTGTCCATGCCTGAACCAACCCACTGCGATTGTTTGGGCCACCACGACGCGGTCTCTGTCTGTCCAGGCTGGTCTAATAGCATGTTGTTAGTAGTGTATACGTGGAACGATAATGATGCTATAAACATACCCGTGAATAGGCGATGCACACCAGCAAAAAGGCCCTCCTCCTCCTCATTCAGGACATCATCGACGTAGAACAAGCCGTCTGTCGCTTGAACGAGTGCTGCATGGGCTGCGCTGTTGATGGAGGGGCCCTCAGCCACACTACTCTGCACATCTCCCGCCAAGATGTCATCGTAGCCCAGGATGTTCATCGCGATCCTCCAAATGATGCCACCTGCCATTAGCGCTGCACGAACATGAGGACGGTGTAGCAACTCCATCACTCTCAACTCGTACATCCGATAGTCCAGAGCTGTGAGCTTCAAACCCGAGCGGCGGAATGTGGGTAAGGAGTACTGGGGCAGACCAAGATTGAATGATGACTCGGATCGACTGTCCATCGATGCGGAGAGACGGAGGGTGTGGAAGGGAAGACCGACAGCCATGAGCTTCTTGACTGCGCTTGCAGCTGTCGTGATTGAGCTGTCCCTGAGCAGGAACAAGACAACCATGGCGTTCGCAGCGAGGAGCCAAGTTGGTAGCGCGTCCTTGTGGTATTGAATGATGAAGAGCCTGGATTGTGCAGCGGCAGTGATGGGGGCCGGAGAGACACGTGCTACGTGCTCATTCAGACCCTTCATATCCAATATATAGTCCTCGCAGCGCGGGTCGAGGTCCCAGCACTTTCTGGTCGCATCGGTGAGGAGGTGATTGTTGAGAACTGTCCAAATAAACCCAGCGTAAGTCCGGCGTCTGTGTTCATCGCCGTCCAAAGCTCCCTTCAAAAGTCCGAAGCACTGCTCGACATGTTTGTAGAACCTTTGGTAGTCTACGCTAGGTTCTGTCGAAGCGGCAGTGCTGTGAACACCGAAGTAGTCTTGCAGCGCGGAGTCGGATGGGACGACCTCGACCTGACATGCACCGATGGCTCTGTACATGAACCGTACGTCATCTTGTAGCGAGACGTGGAGGTCAATGTGGGTGTCGAGGGGTGGAGGATACTCGCTCGGCACTGGTGCGTCTTGGAGGTTCTGCTGCAGGTCTGGAGGTAGGACCATGCCCAAGTCCCAGGTGTCAGACACAAAGCTGTAGTACTTCTCAGTACGTCCATACCACTCCCATAGCCCTCCTACTGCACTTGGATGGGCAAGAACGCGGACATCCAGGCTTCTCCAGTCTGCACGCACGTCTACGTCCAGAGACCCAGCCTTGATCCAAACGTACACCTTGACCCAAGCTGGAGGGACCCGATCGGGTGACGCACTTGCTTGACGTCTCAGTCGACGAGCTCGCTGTGCATTTGACTCAGATTCCAGCCGAGCACTGGCCACAGCCTCCATCCGCTGAATAAAGGCGGTGCTGGTCTCTCCTGGGTGCTGGAACGGGCCGCATGGCTTCACTTCACCGGCGGCAGGACGTATGGGCATTGTGCGGGTGAGGCCGTTGTGGAATATGAGAAACACACCGGGTGTCTCCGTGTGAGGGGGGTTGTGGTAAGCGGCGAAGCCATCTGTGCCTTGCGGCATGAACCGGGCCAGTTCAGGATGGGCCGTACACAGCAGCTTGGTGTGTGAAGGACTAGGCCAGCGAATGTAGACGGGCAGGAGAGCCCGCTGGTATAAGGGCAGCAGGTCGTACTTGCTCCAGCTCACGGGGTCGACGAAGGTTCCTACTCGGAGACCGTGTGCGAACTGCGAGATCACAGACTGTTGGAGAGCCTCGATCCAGCTGGACGGTACCTTGCGGAGACGTTCAAGCTGCACTATCCATAGGTGGGCTGTGCTCGAGTTCTTCTTCCACATAGCAATAGCCAACGAGCAACGTGCGGCCAGGAAAGTGAAGGCTTCGCGTGATTCTCGGATTGCTTTACTCGCCTTATATTCTGACCTGTGGATGTCCAGGTACCCCTTGTCTGAGGGGTATGGCCAGAAGTCGTGGGGATGCAACGCCTGGCACTCGCGATCCCTTCCCGCGGCTTCAAACAGCTCCTTCGCGATGAACGCTAGCCCGTCCTCCAGCCGCCGCCAAGACTGCCGTACGCCCCAGCTCAATCCATATTCGTTCTCTGCGTAGCGGAGGGGTCGGAGTGCATTGTTATTGAGGGCGAGACGGGACAGAAGGGGGTCATTTGGATGGTCAGCGCGAAGAACGAAAGGTGTCTCGAGAAGGCGGTCTGTAGCGATCTGAGGCCGTCGCATGCTGGATGGACTCGACATCATGTCAAGTGGAGCGATAGGGGTCTGGGGGATGCGGATCTCGTTCGGGACATTGGTGACTGTATAGATCTGTCTTGATGTGTCGCTGAAGCAATGTACATCTTCGCGCCTGTGAAGATGTAACATACACACCATATCTTAGCCATGTCTAGTTCATCTACTCACCAGTTGTTGCTCATCTTGAATAAGAGTTCGAAATAGAGACAATTGATCGAGGACCAGAAAAGCGAGGGCTACAGCGTGTCAGTGATATATCAACAATCCAGCGTAATAGTTAATAATCTGCGTACATTATCGATACGGGCGGGGCGCGTGCAGTTGAAGAGCTAGTCGTGCAACCTGCGTGCAACACTGATTTGTTATGATTAGTCGGTTAGCAAGGGCTATACTAGCCTTATTACAGTCTGCGAGACTTACACAGAGGTGATCGGCGTAGCTACCGATGTTTAGTAGACAGAACCTCTTCAATAACTTACCTGATGGCTTTGTATCGATTCACAGACTTACCTTAGTGATTATAACCAATATACCGTCCTAGCCTCACACAGCGATACTAAAATGAATGTGTTTGCTGAACGAGTTACACAGTCCCTACAGTCCCTACTACTCCAGTGGCTTAGCGGTCTTGAGTCTTGAAGACTACAGCTGTCTCTCCTGCTATGCAATGAACAGGACAGACAGCGTGTAGCGATGGACGAGGCCGAGTGCACGGGTGGCGGTGGTGGTGGCGGCAGCGAGAGTGGTCGTGGTGGTGAGAGTCGTAGGAGTGGCGGGGAGAGGCGGTAAGAAAGTAACAGAGGTGGTGAGGAGAGTGAGAGACGCGGTGAAGAGAGCGACAGAGGCAGCGGCGAGCAAGAGGAAGGCGGTTGAGGGAGTGGATGGTGGTGGCGGCAAGAGAGAGAGGACAGCGACCCGGAAAGGGTATGACGTCCATGTGCGCGCCACGTGGCTCTCGCGCGAGAGCCACGTGGCGCGCACGGCTCTCGTGGCTGCCCGGCAGTAACCGCAGGCGCTGAGGCAGTCCGGACCGGCAGGTCGTGGGATAAGTCACGTGACCGTCGTGGCTTTTCCGACGAAGTGTCGCGTCTCTCTCTCTTTACCTCCTACCTCCACCAAGCTCTCCCCTCCCCCTCCCCATGTGTCGGGCACATTGCATTGCCCGAGACATTCGACTCGACACTTCTCCGACGCTGTTACCTCCCGCTCTCTATCTGCTCATCGTCGCCGCCTACTCTCTCGCCGCTGTCCGGTCTCGCGCCACCTCTGTCTGATTCGCCCTCGGCTATCTGGCCTCTCCTCGATCCGTGTCCTCTCGCAGCACGGTGGAGTGCATACAAACGTGGTATTGGGTTCTAGTAGTCATCAGGTGCGTCGTTATCTGTCCCACATAGGTGATCACTAAATGTTTGAAGTCGTCCGCTGTGCGCTATCTCGTTCACTTCGGATCAAGTCCAAACATATTGAACTGGTAAGTGTCTCGCCTCCCCTCGTCTCTGCCTCCCTCGTCCCCTCGTCTCTACCTCCCCTCGTGCACCTTCAAGATATGTCCCTGCATGTATCGTGCTACCTGTCATTCCGTACAATAGCCCTTTAGTATACGGTTCTTGATAAACGTTCGGGTCCATGCAGAGCCGCGGTCATCCTGATGATGTATTTAAGTATGTAGATTATCGATACACCAGATGTCCGGACCAATCTCTGTTGCGTTAGCTTACACACCCCAACTGTAAGCAGGTTTCATATTTCTAGGCGCTCTTGTCAGGCACCATGCCAAATCCTTGGTCTCATAGCATGTAAGTCATCCGGATAACCGTCAAGATCGGTCAAGTATTCCCTCTGAGACGGTCTCCGAGGATTCTCCCCATTTGTACTCGTCTCCCATGGTAGTATGAGTGCCGAGCCTTCGACTTAGAGCTGAGGTCTGACCTGCTTCTGCCTACAGCTGTCCTTTCAACGGTAAGTGCCCAAGTTAACTAGGCTAGCTCCATGTCCGGGACGCCACCCGTCTTTGATAAGACCGGGCCCATGCTATGTCCGACTCCCGTCTGGTGTCATCGTAATCTTATCTCAAGTGGTCCTGCCAAAACGCGTCGACGCTCGCCATCATCGACACATTTTGGCCTGACCAAGCGCCAAATCTCCAAGACTTCTAATCTGCCATTGGTCAGGCCAAAATGAGTCGATGCTCCTGGTCATCGACGTATTTTGGTACGGCCAGCTGGAAATAATCAACAAACAAATGCATTGGAAAGTTCGTCGAGCAGGTAGGGCAAGTTTGCAGGTTCCAGGGTGGATCCTGGTGGTATAGGACGATTCAAGGTCCTCGCAGAGACTCTTATATGCCAACTGAGGTAAGGCAGCAAGCAATTTTGGGGCGCAGGAGTCCAGAGTAGCAGGAGTCCAGAGTACCATGGACGATTACGGGGTCCGGGCCCATTTTTATCATCAATTTAGTGACAAGCTGCTAGCGTTGTCCTCGAATCTCATTTATACCCAGCTTGTTCTCGTCTCAGATTGTTCGCCCACCCCTGCCTTTGTCCTCTCCCATACTTCGCTGCACGAATTCTTGTCCCTCCATCCACGATGACAGGTCGCACTCGTCGTAACAAAGGTATGTACGCTCACAGCTTCCTGCTGTGTATCCTTCGAACTCGTCCGCTGTGTATAGTCCGCAACGCCTCCCCTTCCCCTCCGCGCCCTGTTGGACCTCCTGGAGACGGTGAACTCGTCCTTCTCCCAGGTCGTGATCCCAAGCTCCCTGTGTTCTACCGCGTCCCCACCCATCCGCTGGTTGCCCACGTCAAGGGCATCAACAATGTCTATATCTATCTGCAAGATACGCATAAGCATGCCATGCTGGACTACCTCGAGTATGTCAAGGGCATCGTGCTCCCTGACGGCACACAGTCCGCTGTCAAGGCCGCCGGTAAGTTCTACTATTATTTGTAGATACCCTCTTGTTCATGGTCATCGATAGGCTACCTCAAGCTTCAACCTGGCGACTACATATTCGCCCGAGACATGTGGGGCAAAGGCAACCCCGAGGACGACGTCGTACAGTGCTGGGTCACCCCCAAGTAAGTGACTCAGACTCCTAAAGTTGGTACTCTATTCATCTTCCCCATCAGCGGTGCAGTCTCTCGCACCCTCGAGGTCGACATGGAGGCTGCTCGAGACGCCGTTCTCGGTGATCGCGATGAGCGTACTCCAACCAAGCCCGTCATAGTCGACAAGAAGTACGTCGGCGGTACAGCTTGGGAACGTCATAAGCAAGCCGTCAACATCGCGAACTCGGATCGTGCATATAGCCTGGCGCACAGCTATCAGATCCAGAAGAACTTAGCAGGGCCGACGGTCGGTGCGAAGGTCAAGGGAGGTGAACCGAGTGATCACAACGAGTTGCGTCTCCAGACCGTGCAGGCACGTACTAGCGATAGCTTGTAATCTCACATACTATCTCACTGCATGTTATGTATTATAGGCTGCAGCCCCGATTGCTATCGCGAGCTTGGAGTCCGGGCCGAAAGATATCGGGGAGGCTTTGCGTCTTCAGGCTGAGGTGACTAACCTGCCCCGTATTGGCTATGAAGGGAACTATGCGTTCCCAACAATGCAGCTCAACATAGCGTCTACCAAGTCCGCTGACACGCTCGCTGGTACGCTCCCCAGTTTTTGACATCTCGTGGACATTCTCGTGCTGACTATGGTCTTGTAGCTGCCAAGTTTAAAGAAGATCTTGGTCAGTTCGCTGGGAAGCACATCGACCGGCACGACTCGCCTGGAGGTTATACCTGTATGATCGCGATGAACGATCTTGCGCCTGGTGAAGACCCTGGATTCTTTATGATCGCTGAGCTTGGGGTCGCGATTGGTATGTCGCGTCCTCATCGTTCAATGGTTAATTCGATAGTTACTGTTCCTTATTACTAGTACTCGATGGCCTGGTCTCTTGCTGCTTCTGCGGCTTGCGATATCATGGCGGGTTCCCGCCCACTGCTCCTCATCGGACGATACCTCCCGATCACTCGTATCGGTTTGTCATCGTGTGCTACCCGTCCGCTCCTCTCCTCGACGGATCCTCCCTGGTCGCTTTGGCCGCTCTCCCCAAGGGCGAGCTCTTAGCGATCACTCCGGAAATGAAGGATCCCAGGTGCCTGCAGTCTCATCCTCTTCAACTCACTTGCGATTGAACAATATCTTCTCTAGTTATGACGACGTTGATGCATCCACCAAGTGTGCTAATTGGTTCAACGACGGCCCATGGCTGACGTCTCGCCAGGCCTACCTCGACTTCATCTACCGCGCCAGCGGTGACATCCTGCAGTACTTCGTGAAGCAAGCACCCCCACATCTTAAGTTTAAGCTCGATTTCGAGCTGCTACGACAAGCTATGTCCATCGAGGACGGCCCGGACGGCAACATCGAAAACAGCGACGAGGATAGCGAGGAGCAAAGCTGCGACGAATCCGAGGACAAGCCCCGCCTCTACCCTACTCCTTGGGACCTCCACCCCGGTACCAAGCACAAGTCGTCGGAGTTCGGGTGCACACGCTTCGAAAGCATCGATAGGTGGGAGGCGCATAAGGAGAAGCATGGGAGGTTTGTACCCCATTACGTTCATAAGACACGATCACAGCGTGACAGTAAGTCTATTTGAATTCGGCTCTGAACGTGGCATAGTTAGTAACATAAGTCTCTCATTGTGCAGAGTCTGGAGCTCGTAAAGACGCATCCCATACCGACGTGGAAGACGAATCGCGAGAGGTTGCCGGAAGTGAGTTGCATCTCTATCGTGGCTTTTGAATGTGACTACTAATGTATTGCACAGGTAGCAGGCGCACCGGAAAACGCAAGGCCGTCGCGGTCGTTGACACAGACTTAAACGAGGAGCCGCTCGACCTTCCCCCGAGTGAGATGCATCTCCGTCCCTAGATTCGAACATGTTCGCTGACGTCTCTTAAAGGTAGCAAGCGTGCGGGCAAGCGCAAGGCCGTCGAGACCATCGACACCGACCCGGAGCTCGACGAGCTTGATATCTCTGACCTCCGCCGCTCTAAGCGATTGAAGGGCCCGCAGGGTTCGGGACCATCTAGTCAGTGGCTCCTTTGCAGCTCAAATTCCACTGTGCTTACTGAGTACTTCTAGGAGCTCCAATGCCGTCAGCATCTCCATCCGCTGCATCCTCAGAGACTCGCAGAGTGGGGAGCGGACCGTCTACTTGTAATGCTACGCAGCGCTACATGTTGCGTTCACAATCACGTTAGTTTACTTCTCATATATGATATACAAGTCTACAATATGCTAACGTGCATACTCGCTAGCTGATGGCCATGAAGACTCGTCTCATACCGAAGATATGAGCTACGCGCACGAAGCTGCAGTCATCACGGCCCCGTGGCAAAAGGAGTTCGAGAAGCCAGCAGATACTGGGGCTCTCGATGTAGCCATTATGGGCACTTGTGCTAGCGACGCGCATGCGATGGAGGTAGACGGTCAGTCTGGTTGTGGTTTATAATAGAACAAAAGTACTTACTCAGGGTGGTTGCATGTACTAGATCCCAACACTCACGATGAGGTAGCCTTCAACAAGGTCCTCAAGCTGTTCTCTTTGGACAATCTTACGTCGGAGCTGGACTTTTGGGAGTCTGTCGCAGATGCCCTGACGCTTGTGAAGGAATCGAGCGGCGGAGACGTCAACGTCTTCCTCCACGGTCTCCAAGAGCCATCGAAGGATGCCGCTGCTTTAGCGCACCGCATCGCAGGACTCTGGAGGGCCTGGCCTACTCGTGTCAAGGCTCTGGATCTCGCTGATCTGCAGGTCGCCATCGAGCGACGTCGCCTCATGCTTGCCAATGCGGCTGCTTGGTTCTGGCTGACACAAGACTGCATCACTCAGTTGCGAGAGGTCGTGACTGCCTTACGGAAGGACATCACCAAGTTCGATGACAGTGACGACTGGATTGAACAGATGACGCGCGACATCTACAGGCTGTGGCATGCCAACAAGGCGGGCGAGCTGCATGCTGGAGACTACCTTCCTGATCTGGCTGTTCCCGACGAGGATCACATCGTCAAGTGGTCTCGTCCGAACTCTCAGATGCCTCTGCAGGAAGTTCAGGAGCGCATCTGCATCGAGGCTATCAAGATCGTCCGGACGTGGTTGTCTTTCCCATCCAACACGCAGCTCATCGCCGCCTATTTCGTGATGTACACGGTAGCATCCGTCCGAAACCTCGACGTTCTTCTGTTCCGCGACGTCTGGCGCGTCCATCAGTCCGTCAAAACGTCCGTGTTAGGCCAGAAGCTAGCTAGACACCAGTCGCTTTCGGTCTCCTCCCTAGATCCCTATCTTGCTGCTCTTCGTGCATCTCCTGTCGCGGACCCACTTAGCAACGAGGCCACGGTTCTGCACCGAATCTCCGCCGCAGTATCTCGCTGCAGTCCAGCTCTATCCACAACATCACAGGCCGTCGCAGAGTCCCTGCAGATCACACAAAGATGCCCAACGCCCCCCTCCATCCCCATCCACGCACGATATCGATCCAAAGCTCAGTTGTCATCTAACGCTGCTGCTGGTCCATCTTCTGCTCACGCTGCTGTTGCGACTGCTCCATCTCCGACGCCAGTGATCACTCCAAACGCCCTCATTCCAGCGACTTCGTTACAAACAATCATCGCCTTCATTCGCGAACTTATCCCTCTCGTGCAGACCCCTTCTTCGCCTCCCCTTACACCGCTTCAGATCCTCGTCGCGTCTAATCTTGATCACTTCCTCCCCTTCCGCGAGCACGCGACGTCACGGTCCATCGTCAAAGGTCCTGGTGGGCCATTCCATCCCTCGCAATCAACCCTTCCTGGAGCATTCGCTAGCCAGGTCCTCACACGCACACTTCTCTTCGACTCTGCCGCACTTCACAAGGGTCTGACGCAAGGATACTTCGAGAACGCACAAGCTTGGGATACGTTCCTAGTGGACGCGGGCTTCGATGGAGACGTGAAGTCTGTCGCCTGGCTGGTAAACGTGAACTGCTACGGCTCATGCCAATCGCAGCGACGTGATGCCCTCACCAACGTCGCCGTTTACTTCGAACACGAAGACGACTGGGATGAGTTTCTCAAGACCAACTCCCCCAACAAACCTTCCTTCACGTCTTGCTACCGGTGGCTGCAGAGTACACACAAGGTCAAGATTGGCAAGGAGTGGAAGGCCGTGAAGATGCTCCCCCTCGTTGGGGCGTTAACCGGCTATCTTTTGTCTACTGACATGGTCTATGCAGCGCAAATCGCCGAGCCCACTCTCGACGAACTTGGCGCGATTATTCATGCAAACGACAAGGGGCCCCGCAAATGTCTCTACAAGTTTTCGCGACAATACATGCCATCCTCGGGTCGAGCTGACACGGTTCAGGCGTTCACGGAAATCTACAACTTTCTTCATACCGCGCTGACGGATACAGAGAAGGCGGCCATCACTTTCGACGGTATCACTTTGGAGCACATACTTTGTAAATACCAACGCACTTTGCGTCGTGTTAAATCTTAGTCTAGTCTTGCTGCACCTTTGTACTCTACGGCGACAATGATAATTTATTCGGTAGATCAGATTACTGTATGGGAGTTGGAGCGCTAGCCGGACCATCTTTAGGACATGGCGTGATCCACATCAATGTTCTGCTGGATGCAGAGTTTCTTCATCTCATTCCCCGGTACATCCTCCTCTTCCACATGCGACTCATCGCTATTGTGACCATACCCCACCTTACGCTTCACCTTCTTGAGAGGCGACACAATGCAAGTACTGAGGGCTTGGATAGCTGCTGCATTATACTCCTAAGCCCCGTAAGTGTCAGTAGAAGAAGTGCTTGGTCAAAAGCTTATCACTCACTCGTTCCGCAACCCGGTTCAAAATGCAGATCGCTCGCAGCTTTGGAAGGAAGACATACTCCTGCCGACCAACTCTAACGGCATGAAATGCAACCTGCACCTCTACCATGTTGCTGTGGTATAAGGTCTCTGGCTTGATTACGGAATAGATGTTCCTAGAACAGATCATGTGAGGTTGCTTGTTGAGATCGCATATTTTGGTTGTTTGACTCACGGCTGGCTCTCGGACTGCATCCAGTACTCCACAGCATTCTCAGAAATGTGTATCTCGCGACGGAGTAGAGAACTGATGACATTCAAGGGATCGATGGTGCCCTGGAGATCAATTGGCCTCTCTCCGTCTGCGTCTTTGACCGAGGTGAAGTACCGATTAGAAAAGGTAAGAGCTGGGTAAACACCATCTCTGCTGGGCTTCCAGGGGCGAAGCTGACATCCACGTTGTTGCAACTTGGCGTGAAACATCTGGTACAAGGTTCCAACCCCACAGATCGCACGATTGAAACATTCTGCACCGAGCCCTGTCAAAGTCACATATTGCTTCATGTCGATGATGCGATTGGTGTTACGAGGGATGCTGAGGTATATGAAAGCTTGGTATGTGCACGGTAGTCTTAGTGCAAAATATGGAGAACTCACTCGGTCTGACGTATTGGGGGCAGTTTGTAGTCCAAAAGATAACCCTGGACCTTAAAGATAACTTCCTCCACATCATCTCCCTTGTTGCGCCGGTATGTCAACAGCATTGTTTTCCCTGAGTTTCTCTCACAGAGCTCGGCCATGGCTGCAGGGTGTTTGGTCTGAAAGCGGAAATCATGATTCTGCAACCGTTCAACAATGGTATCACTGAACGACATACCTGGTCTATGCTAGCCAGCTGCTGATATGGAATTTGTGAGTCAGAATCCACCAGAGCTTTCATATGATTCTGCAGGAGATCATCTATACTCCTTACTTTGTCGGTGTCATCAAGTTAGGATATATGAGGCCAACTCACGATATTTGGTAGGATGTTCACGCAGCTGAGCAAGATACGACATAGCTGAGAGAATGGTGGTCCGATGCAACAATAGAGTGATTGAGCACAGATGAGGAGGTGTCGTGGGTGCAATGCTGCCAGCAGCCGTGGGGTCACAAGTATACGTGAAGGTGAGCTAATACTGATCTACTCAACTCTTAGAAAGCATCGACACGTAGGCCGGGCAAGACTCCGATCAGCTCGTAATGCATGTGTGGAATATCCGAAGTCGGGTAACATCTAGTCCACCAGCTGCCCTAGCCGACACACCTTCCGGCTCTGGCAAGATTGGACTGAACGCAATAAATCTGCCAGTAGGCTGACACTCCTCCCATTTTAGCACGCATTGTGCTTTACATATATAACAAGAGCAGCTAAGAAGTAGTTGAGCAGGGGAGAGAGCTGAAGAAGCTGCTTAGCTGAAGTTGCCAGATGTACTGCCGACGGGTATCACTCAGGATGTGGCAACGTCGCTTGCAGGTCATTTCCAAGCCTCATGTTCTCCCCCATTCTGTTGCCAGCTCAGCTGGAAGCTTTGGGGCAGACAAACAGAAGCCAAACAACTCGCAAGCGAAAAGGTTATATACCGGTCAGGAGAGACCGCCTCGCTACGGAGTCTTTTCACTCTTCCCACTTGCGCATCTCCTATCTGTGCTCTCCTCAGCATCGTACCTCCTTTTCACCTTCTCCATATTCACAGCCCTCGCCCTACTTCCACTACTCTGCTACTATGCCTCCTCGTCGTGCCGCAGCCTCATCTCAAACTTCAGCTGCTGCTGAGACTCTCAAGTTCGTTGTTGCCGTCGAACTCTTCTTCAACCTTTGACCTCCTATTCCTCCAGAGCAAAGGGTGCTGCTGCTGCTCGCACCGTAGCAGGTACTCGCAAGTCTGCTGCAAAGCCTGCTGCCACAAAGGCATCCCCTGCAAGTGAGAAGCCAAAGCGTACCCCTCGGTGAGTTTATTGTCGACGTTTACACCTAACCAATCTCCTCACCGCAAATCCTTTCTGTTAGTATGACTACGGGGCGTCGTGCTCCCAAGGCCAAGGTCGTTAAAACGTACGTTGTGTCCCTATTCTATCCTATACTTGTATCTGACAAGCTACAACAGTCCTGAATATGTGGATTCAGAGGCTGAAGAGGTGGAAGAGAATGATGAGGAGGAGGAGGAGGAGAATACGATGGATGCAGATGACAGGGAGAACTTGGAGCTCCTGTCCTCTCACAACATTGAAAGGTGCGTCTATTATTCATTTGCATTCGCTTCGGTTGCTATAACGTACTTCAGTGATGAGGAGTTGAGCGAGAATGAGTCTATGACTACTCAGAACGACGAGTCGTCTGACACTGTCATGCCGTCTGATGACGATGAGCCTGACACCCGTCCTCAAGTTGAGCGGACTCCAAAGGCTACACGGTATGTGATACTCTGATCAATGTTCCATCTTCCTCTCTCATGTTGATACCCTCCTAGCCGTGGCCGTAAGGTGGACGATACGGAGACAGTCAGTCCGGGTACTCCCTCGCCTGTGTACGTGTTTTGCTCTTCTACGCCCTCTCCCCTATATGTTCTAAGCACCATGCTTTAGCAAAAGCAGTGTGGCATCCACTCCAGTCAAATCTGAAGCTACCACTCCATCTCGTCGCAAGAGTGGAAGCACAGTCTTCCGTCGTACTCCCAGAGCTAAGCGGGCCAAGGAAGAGGACTCTGATGAGCAAGAACAGTATGTATTATTGGAGTTGCTGGCCTATGCGGAATACTTATTATCTTGTAGAGAGAGTCCTATGAAGAAGACCCGCACTGTGAATGGGTAAGTCTACTCCATTCTATGAACCTTTTCTACAACACTAACACCCTACCTACAACAGCAAAGCACAGGTTCCCGCCAACAATGTTGACGAGGACTGGGATGTTGTTGAGGCACCTGTTGCAACTCAGAAGAAAACTGCCCCTCCGCTTCCTCGTGGAAAGGGTACACGGGCCCCAGCTAAGGCAACTTTACCTCCTGCCTTGAAGCCTTCGCAGGCTGCTAAGCCAGCACCGAAGGCTAAGGCCACCACTCCGAAGACAACCGTAAAGGCTACTGGCCGTAAGGTCACCCCAGCCGCTCGTGCCCATGCCAGCAAGGTCCCTGAGTACGTTGTTAATGCTATCTTATTATTATGTCTGGCACTCACAGTTCCTTCTAGCTCCGCTGAGGAAGTCTTCAACCCTTCTGAGGTTGACTCCGAGACGTACTAGTTCAGCTATATCTCTCTCTTACCTACCCTCACACTCTCTCCAGTTACAATACTCAGACCGCTCTCTTCCGTAAGGACATGTCGTCCACCGAGAACTTTGACCAGTTGCATAAAGTGTATGTCCCTTTTAATACAGACATGTGTCGCACCCACCTTTAACACGTGTGCTATAGCCTCGATTCCATCCAACAGGAGAAGCCTAGAGCCACCCGGTACGAGCGATCCTGACTACATCAATGAGTTGCAGCGCTGACACTTTCTAGGATGTCGTCTTCCAAAATAGAGCCGAAGTTCAAGAATGACCCCCGATCTCCTCGTCGTGTGCGCATCTCTAAGTAAGCGCAATGCGGGTTTGATCCTCATAGATACTCTCTGACTGTGATCAGTGATACCGTGGATATTCCCGACACCTCTCCCATCAAGGAGCCTATCACCAGGTCTAGCTCTCCTATGTGGGACATGGAGGTGGACGACAATGAGGGGGAGCTTTTGAACGCAGGTATGTGCTATTTCTCTGTAATCACATCAACTGCTCAGATCATATCAGACACTCCAGTTGCCTTAACTGGTTCTGCTGGACGTGTTCCGACTGTGCACGCTGTTGGCTACGGTTCCGGTGTTGATTTGGAGGATGACGATGCTACAGATGTCCTACTGAAGGACACGTATGCTTTCCTCCCTTCCTTGAAGTAAGCATATTGATCGGTCGTATCACTAAGTATTTCTTTCACTAATCTCCTCTGACAGGGATCATTATCCTGACACTGGAGCGTACACCCTGACAACAATCCTGCTGTCTGAGGGTATTATTGACCAGCCTGGCTACTCTGTTGATAAAGAGTGAGTCCGTGCGCTTCAAGTTACTGTTGAGATTGACGCTGATCTGACCGTATACTCAGCGCTCTTATGGAGCTTATCCTTCATGCTTATGGGGGGCCCATGGGGCACCCCGGGGTGCTGAACCCTGCTCGTGCACCTCCTGGACTTGCCACAGCGCATGTGTACACCACCACCGGCTCGACATACCCTGTCATCTCAATCCCCTCCGCTACTGGCCCTCAGCGTGCCATTTTGTGGACCGTGGGGGTTGTTCTTGGCTGCAACGTCATCGTTCCGGCTCCGTTTGCTCAGAAGAAGGCTAAGCAAATTTTGTTAAGTCCTCTTCGTGGTGAGAACGAGCGCAGCTTGGCTTGGATGGCTGAGGTGTTTGGCAGTCCCTGCTTGGGAGTGCCTACCTTTGGTGTTCAGATGGTCGACGGTAGTGGCAGAATCAATGGCCTGTCTTTCCGTACCTTCCCAAGCAGCACTGCTGCGACGTCTGGCAATGGTAAGTTCTACCTTTACAAATGGGATTTCTGTCTAATGTTTCCGTTCCGTAGCACGTCTTCTTCCCGGTATGGGTGCAGCCACGCCGAAGAAGGGTCGTACTCCTGCCTCTCTTCCTTCACGCTCCCTTATTGAGATGAGAGACAAGACAACGTGGCAGATGACAGATGACAGTGAGTTGTTCCTAGAATTCCTAGTAATTTGATGTTTGCTAAATCGAACATATTGACTATAGTCCCGTTGTGGGATGGTAGGCATTTGTTCAAGCAGGATCGTGATCCCAAGTTCAAGTTCTCTCATGACACGGTGGCATCTCTGCCTCGTCTCAAGAGAGAGTTGGAATTTGGTGAGGTCGCTCTCATCTACTATAGTGCTTCTACTTTTCCTGCTTCTCGGAACATCCACCCTGATGCCGTGCACGGTCTTAGCCTGAACCTCTACGGCGCCGTTGCTATTGCTTCTGATGTGTGAACCTTATGGAATTTTTTGTTCTGCAATATCTCCCCTCCCGTCATCTGTTGCTCTACTTTACTAGATCCTCGCATGGTATCTCTCCTTTTTCGGCTTGTCGCGCTCTTCCTCAGAGCATTATAGTTCTGTAGCGTCTTCAACAGATGGCATCCTTCATATTAGGCATTCTGATTAGCTCAACGTCGTGTAGTTTGCATAGTGGCCGTTCAGTAATGATAACAGCGTCGTTGACAAACTTTTCGTGTGATGGACTTGTTAACTTTGAGATAATGAACAATGTGAACCGTGAGACTTTTGATGCACGTGACTGTATGTTCAACTTCCTAGACGCTAAACGTAGCCTTGCACTTAACTGCGACCACTTGCCTCAATCTGTTAGTTCTATCTTGCTGCATCCTGCTACAAAATGGTAGACCTATCTATCTTGTCATATGTTCTTCTCCTATATGGATGGGGGACAGCTACTCTACTCAACCACACCGTGCAGTCAGCTACTTTTACACATACTACCAGTGCCGGTGTGATCACAGGTATGTGTCTTTGTATAGATTTACATTGAAGGAAGATAGCTTATTCCCTGTCGTCTAGATACCGTGCAAGGTGCTCCAGCACCCTCTCTTCCCTTTGTCGGAGCCTACAATTATTATATTGTGTCCGCCGTGGATGACATTGCTATATCAGACACGTTTGTGACAAACTATGTGCCCAACATGGGCGGGGTTATGACAGACACCCTCTTGACAAGTTCTGTGCCCAATGCGGGCAGGGTTATGGCAGGCACCCTCATGGCAAGCGCTGTGCCCAACATGGGCAGGGTTATAGAGAGCACCCTCATTGCAAGCTCATCACCGATACATATCATTTCCCTCAAGTTGGGGCTGATCACAGCCTGCAACATATACACAGATTTGAGTACCAGCCTTACATTGGTGACCGAACATGTCCGTATTGTGGTTAAGTCTGCGTTCTTGCAGTGTATTCAGAATATTTCTTATGCCCATGATTATCTTGTAATGATGCAACATTTGTCAACATCATCTCTTTCAGTTCGCTGCCTCGATAGACCATTTATCCATGATTCAGTAGATAATACTCAAATCTATGAGTTATACGGCGGGGCGCAGTTGCCCAAGGCTAGAAATCAGGCAAAAGTGTGGCAAGATACTGAGTTAAGACCACATGTAACTCGTGGTGTATTTACAGGTTCAAAGTCGTATATCTACTCTCGGTATATTCTCTCAACTATGCAGGGTGATATATATGATGACGTGGCAGTTAAGCTTCCACTATCCATACTGACCTATAGGTTAACTAAACCGCAGATGCTTAATATTGCCATGTGTCACAATATAACCGAGATTAACGGTCGATTGTCAAGAGAACGTATTATGCAAAGATTAACTGCACATCAGTGTAACGGCTGCCCCCAATTCTTAGCAGTATTCTCCCCTATTGATAAACCCAAAACAACGCAACAGAGGGTGAAGACCTGGAGGGAGCGAGTTGTGGATACCGTGCAGAAAGATTTGCTTCCTATTGCTAACACGTCATTTCCTCCTAAATCTGTTGACAAGAATTTGTTGCACAAGACGATCAGTGGATTTGCTAATGACTTGGAACTGTCAAACTTCCTTGAGTCTGCATGTACAGTGTGTGGATTATTGACACCAAAAGCAAGCCTACGCAATATAGAGACAATATCATTTGACCGAGAGTTGTTATGTTCGGACGAACCTATTACCAGGGTCGAGAGAAAATCCATCAATGAGTCTATTTGCCCAATTCCAGGGCCAGTTCTTTTATCAGGCTGTAGTGATATATGTCCTTCCTGTTCAGAGTCTTTGACAAATGGAAAAAAACCAATTGACGCTCTTGCGAATGGGTTATGGATTGGAGACATTCCTGACGAGTTGAAGGATCTCAGTTGGACTGAGAAAATGATTATTTCACGAGTCAAGCATAACTTATGTATAGTAAAGGTCCACATGTCTGGAATGTCTAAGATGAAGGCCAATGTAGTTAGTCACTCACTTCCGATGCCCAAGATTTACGATGCATTGCCACCACCCAGAGATGAGTTGGATCAAGTATTAGCTTTCTTATATATAGGACCTAATGTTCCCACATTGAAGGAGTTTAGACGGACTCCTATGTTGGTACGTCGTAACAAAGTTGCTCAGGCACTAGAGTGGTTGAAGTTGAATCACTCTGACTATGCTGATCTAGATATATCCTATGAGAATCTTAATGAATACCCTGAAGATGAACCACCTGTAATTGTTAACTACACTCAGAGTATGGAGTCAAACAAAGATCCTGAGTCTACCGCAGTAAATGATACTGAAGAAGATGATGGTACTGACAAGGGTGACTGCCCGTTCATTGTGCATGGTCTGACTGGTAGTAATCTTGAGCGGCTAGGACATAGCCGTCCTCATGAGATTACTGCTCGTGCAGTGGAGTACTTTAAGTCAGGTGGCAAAGTCCTCGGTATTGGTCAGGCAGAGCAGCCAGAAAGTATTTATGATAATCCACAACTATACCCTCAAATGTTTCCTTGGCTTTTCCCCTACGGACTTGGAGGACTTCGTAATGTGATGGGTTATAAGAGTGTTTCAGAGGAAAAGCGGAAGCAGCAGTTGCTGATGTATCATGATAAACGGTTCCAATTAGAGCCTTTATTCCCTCTAGTCGCACTTAATCATGAGCAGATTAAGAAAGCGACCACAGCAGGCTACCTGTTAGCTGACAAAAGCAAGTTCAATGAGATTGCTGAGCGTATTGCAAACTTGAACCATCAAACATTAACAGAGATTGTGGAGCGACTGAAGAGTGGTCCAGTTAAGCCAGAAACTGACGAAGAGAAAGCATGTTTCAGGGTACTTAATGATCTTGATCACGTCAACTACAAAGTTCAAGGGTCTATTACAAGTAAAAAGTACATGAGAAACGAGATATGGTCCTTGGTATCATATCTTGGAGCACCGTCATGGTTTATCACATTTGCACCAGCCGATGTCAAGCACCCACTAGCTCTCTACTTTGCTGACACAAATGAGACATTTGTTCCCAAATTCCGGGATAAAGATGAGCGAATGAATCTCATTGCCAACAATCCTGTGGCAGGGGCTAGATTCTTTAAGGCAATGGTTGATTTATTTGTAAAGCATGTTCTAGGTGTGGGTTTGTACCAGCCGGGACTGTATGGAGAGACTTCAGGATATTATGGTACTGTCGAACAGCAGGGTCGACTCACACTCCATCTTCACATGCTGCTATGGATTAAAAACTCATTGACCCCACAGGAAGTAAGAGACAAGATTATGGATCCCAGCTCGGACTTTCAGAAAGCCATGGTAGAGTATCTTGAGAGTGCCCACAAAGGAGAGTTTCTAGACAGTGATATGGAGACTGTTGCAGCTGAACTCAAAGACATTAATGAGAAAAATCCATTCCGCATCCCTCCTACTGAGACTTTACCACAACCACCTCCAGAGAAGTGTTCTCATGTAGAGGAGCAGCCTGATTGCACCCAATGTATTGAGTACAAGAATTGGTGGAGCAACTACTGCAAAGAAGTCAATGAGATTCTATACTTGTCTAATGTACATCGCTGCGTGTCACGGAGCAAAGGTTCCAAGGTACCGCAGGGAGCCAAAAATAGTGGCATGAATGAGGTGGATAATCGAGGCTGTACAGACCCTATCACAAAGGTGTGCAAAGCAAGATTTCCTCGAGACACCTTTCCTACTACTCAGGTTGATCCTGAGACCGGTGCATTAATAATGAAAAAAGGTGAGGCATGGCTGAATACATTCACACCGGCAGTGTCATACCTTCTCCGGTGCAACCACGATGTGACCAGTTTAATGTCTGGAACAGCCATCAAATCTGTCATTGCATATGTTGCTGACTACATTACGAAGACTCCGCTGAAAACTCATGTTATGTTTCAATCAATTCAAAATGTATTCGACCGCAACCCAGAGATGGTTGGAAATATCAAGGCTGATAAGAGTAAAGCGCGTAGCATCATGACTAAGATGGTTAATGCATTGACTGCTGCATCGGAGATAGGAGGGCCTATGGCAGCTATGTATCTCCTAAAACATCCTGACCACTACACTGGACATCAGTTTAGAACATGTTACTGGCGGAGCTATGTATACGAAGTAATGCGGGTGTGGGAGGACTCTAAAAATATTGCAGAAGATGGGAAGAACACAGTTGTATTAGGGCTAGATCATGAGCAGGCTGGTGAAGGGAAAACTCGAATTGTTCCTATCTCTCCTCTCTTGGACTACATATATAGACCGCTGGAACATGAGAATGTGTGTGTATATGATTGGGTAAGAAAGTATTCTAAGAGACCAATCCCCAAACGTCGGAGAAAGTTTGCTATTCCTCAGAAGTTGATGATTGAAGATAGTGATGACGACGAGTTCGAGAACAACTATACCATTGATGAGTCACCAGTGCATGCACATGTAGATGAGGATGATGATAGCGGTTATGAATCCACTTCAAAGAGTACTAGCAGACGTCCAAGTTTACGCGGTGGTGGCAGACCTTCGCTAGCTCAAGAAGAAGAGGAAGATTCTGAGGATGAGCTGCTGCTGTCATCTTCTCCCAAGCCTGGGCGAAGCACATGGACCCTTCCAGCAGAGGTAGAGGAATCTGAAGATGAACTATTACTTACCACAGCCACCGCGACCACAGCTAAGGCACTTGAGAAAGATTATATCTCTGAGATAACTCCAAAGTCCAAGACCCCTTCATACTTTATTTTCCATGCTGAGCACCCACAGTGTCGTAGTCATGAAGTATGCTTGCAGAATGAAGAGGATTCATTTGTGCCCAACTTTGTGGGAGGACCACTGCCACGGAAAGATCAGGGCAGCAGAGAGGAATATTGTATGACAATGCTTACACTATTCAAGCCATGGAGATCAGGATCAGACTTGCGACACAGTGCTGAGATGCTATGGGATGAGGCATTCAGAGCTCATCAGTTCACAGACAGGCAGGAGGAAATTATGAGGTTTTTCCACATTAGATACGAGTGCAATGATGCCCGTGATGATTTCTCAGCTATGCGGAAACAGTTAGAGAAAGGGTCTGGCTCGTACCACATGAACCGTGATGACTTGGATGAGATGGAAGTCCAACACTATACATTTGATACTACTTCTTCGGTACAAGATAGAGAAGATGATATAGTAAACAGTAAGGAGTGGAAAGATATCAGCCGGTCAGAGATAATCCGATTAGCACGCAGTGGTAAAGCAGAGAATATAATGATGGAAGCGGGATGGATGGATAAAATGCAGCAGGATAAGTCAGTCAATCTGTCGAATATTCCAAAGAGATTGACCGTACCTGAGGACAAGTCAGCATCAGAATGGCGTCAAGTACTCACTGAAGCTCGACAGAAGATATTAGATGCCCGAGATGCAGAAGCTAAGAGCAAACCTCCAAAGAATATTACAAATGCACTGCCTGTAAATCATGAGATTGACTCTGTCAAACTGGTCGATAAACAATACTTCATGGACAAGAATTTCCAAGCTACCGACCCTCAGGCCAAGGAACTTATTGAGAATACGGTAGTCAAGTTCAGTTTGAATGAGGCTCAAGAGCGAGCATTTAGAATTGTAGCCAATCATGCTATAGACTCTTGTGGAGAACATCTCAAAATGTACCTTGGAGGGATGGCTGGTACCGGAAAATCACAAGTAATCAAAGCATTGACCCACTTCTTTGGAGAGAGAAATGAATCCTACAGGTTCATGTGTCTGGCCCCAACCGGTTCAGCTGCCTCCCTGATAGGTGGATCTACTTATCATTCTATGCTAGGGTTTAGCAAAGCTGATTCAACCGAGTCAGTGGCTAATGTGATGCAAGTGCGAAGTCGACTTATGAATGTGGAGTATATATTCATCGATGAGATCAGTATGCTGGACTGCTTCAGTATGTACAACATTTGTGCAAAAATGTGTGCTGCTCTCAAAAATGATGGAACTCCATTTGGTGGTATAAATATTATTTGTGCCGGAGATTTTGCTCAATTACCACCAGCAGTCCAAGCAAAGCCACTATACTCGCATGAAGTCGGAAGAGTTATTCACAAAACACATGATCACAAGAAGCAGAAGTCCTCTATTGGTAAGGCACTTTGGCACCAGTTCACTACAGTAGTTATCCTTAGGGAAAATATGCGGCAGCGGTCACAAAAACCCGAGGATGCAAAGTTGAGAACTGCACTAGAGAATCTGAGATATAGAGCATGTACTGAGGCTGATATTAAGCTAATCCAATCACGGGTGGCTGGTAAAGGCAAGAAGCATCCCAAAATTAATCAGCCTAGGTTCAGAAATGTATCGGTAATTACCACATATAATTCCTATAGAGATGCTATCAATAGACTGGGGTCAAAGCGATTTGCTAGGGAGAATAACCAGGCGTTGCATACATTCTACTCTGTTGACAAACTAGCATCGGAGTCTGATGACAAGAACCTGCCTAAACATCAGCGCAAGAAGAAGGTCAACCCACATCGTTCTACCAATATTGTCAATGAAGAATTGCAGACCCGGCTATGGGATTTATCCCATGAACTTACTGAGCATCACCCCGGGCAGTTGAGTATATGCATTGGACTGCCGGTGATGATCAAAGTCAATGAAGCTACGGAGTGCTCAGTTACCAATGGTGCGGAAGGAATAGTAGTAGGATGGACATCACGGCCTATCACTGAGGATAAATTTGCATTAGAGACACTTTTTGTCAAGCTCACAGCTGCTCCCACTCCGATAAAACTCCCTGGTCTTCCAGAGAATGTTGTCCCGCTTTCGCATGTAAACAAGAAAGTGAAGTGCAAACTCCCCAATGGAATGCTACTAGAAATAAACCGTGACCAAGTACCGGTAGTACCCAACTTTGCTATGACAGACTTTGCTTCACAGGGACGTACAAGGCCCAGTAATGTGTGTGACCTGCAGAATTGTCAAACACACCAGTCTGTATACACTTGCTTGTCACGGGGTTCAACTCTTGAGGGAACTATCATTGTCCAGTCATTTGACAGCGGGAAATTGACAGGAGGCATTGCAGGCTCATTGAGGCAAGAGTTTAGAGAGCTAGAGTTGCTGGATGAAATCACAAAAATGCGGTACCTTGGTACTATATCACCCAAAGTATCGGGAATTACAAGAAATGAACTTATTCATTCTTTCCGCCAATGGAAAGGTGAAAAATTTGTACCCAAGACTATCCACAGTGCTCTGAAGTGGACTGCTAGTGATCCTTTCCCAATTCAAAAGGTGACCGAAGATACTCCCTGGACTTTGGTGAAAATTTCCAAAGACCAGTCATCCAGCAAGGCCGACAAGGCTGACAGCGGCACCAAGGAGAAAGTTGAAAAGCCGCAAGTCAAAAGGGATAGGACTGCATTTGTATCCGCACAGGGGTCACAAGCATTACAGACTGTCAGCAATGTTACAAGAACTAATGCTACTAAGCGTAAGCGGGATGAGGAGACTGAGATTGAACAGACCACAAAGCCTCAGCCAGCTAAGAGAATCAAAGTAACCAAACCTCCAGCAGGCAGGATGTTTGCAGGCTTTCCATGGGATTCTGTCAATCACAGTTGTGCATATGATAGTCTGCTTACTGTGTTGCTCACCCTGTATACTGACTGCCGTGAGGCATGGATACATCACATGCCAGAGCAAAGTCAAATTCTCACAGACTTAGGTGTATTGTTTGATGGTACTCTCCCAGACAACAAGTCAATGACTTTGCAGAGAGCACGGGATACATTGAGAAATAGATTGGCTGTGTCACATCCTGACCTAGGACCTCGGGGGAGCGAGCCTACTGATATATATCTCTTATTGGAGAACATTATCAAGATTGACATCCCTATTCTACAGCAGTGCTACAAATGCCGAGCATGTGACCATGATGGCCCTGCTAATAGCAAAGCTGAAGCAGTATGGATTTGTGATGACTATGTGTGGAAAAATAGTCCAGCCACATCTGGTAGATATCAAGGGAAAACAGTCACACAATGGATCAGTGCTTTGCTCTCCCAGAAATCTGAGAAGAAATGCCCACAATGCAAGCGTCAAATGCACAGGTCATTATCTTATACCGACTCACCTAATATTATAGCTATTCGTGCACAGCAGAAAATAATAGTGGAGTCTCAGATTGTATGGCCTGATATTGACCAGATGTACCGGCTGTGTGGTATAATCTACTTTACTCCTTCTCACTTTGTCTGCAGGTTTATTGACAAGTCAGGAGATGTCTGGTACCACGATGGTGCAGAAAATGATGGGAAGGTTCTGTACTACGGTAATATTGTCAACTGGTCAGGGAAAAAATTGCAGGAGGCCGGTAAGTATAAGATGAGCATTCTACTGTACACTAAGCTTTAGGTTATATTACATCTTATAATTTATTATTACTAATCATCTAACATATCAGCTCCTCGGTCCCCCCATCCTCATCAATCGTCCTTGCCAGGAATGGCCCACTCCAAACCAAGTGTGATTCTTCAAGTTGAAGCTTGAACGCCAATAGCACAGAGATCAATTCTTTTATATAAAGTTCTCTGGGACGATCAACTTGGCCGGGATGGTGCATAAGAACTTATTCTCCTTTAGCCGGTACTAGGACTCGGCGGAGCCCCGGAGGGCGGTACTACTACTAAGTAGTAGCAGCCTAGTAAGCGTGGCCCAAAGTCAGTATTGGGCTTTGATTGGACTAGCGTACACTGCGGTAGGTGGACAGTCGGCAAGGAAACGCGTCGCAAGGCACGGTACGGAACTCGCGTAGCGGAGCGGGAGTGCTAGAGGCCGCCTTGAAGGAGCTCCGCGTCGAGTCAGTACTAGTCCGATTGAGGCTGTGTGGCATTGAACCACAGTGACCGCTCCCTGTGGACCGTGGTTGAGGGTTTATCAGTTTCTGTATCACCTGAGCTCGTCAGTTTGGAGTTCAAGGTCATAAAGATGCTTCCTGGCCGTATAAACATGCATCCAGCACACAGCGGCCATCCTACTAAGTACTCACCTGCCAGTGATAACTATGAAGATTACATTATGGATACAGTATAGCAGGACGTTACAGCGGTTATATACATATACAGGCCCAGATGCAGATGGTGCGTCTTCGTATATGGGATGTGTGGTGTGAGTACTTAAAATGTAGTAATCACCCATACGCTGGCGCAGCACGCTATAGCGTTGCAACGCCATCAGCTTCCTTGTGGTGCTCGAACCGCGTCTCCTCCCCTCCGCCCGCCTCGAGCGGCTTGTGCGCCTCCGCCGCGCGGCCCTGCTCGACGAGGTCCCTGCGCGAGCTGAAGCCCTCGGGCGCCCAGTTGCGCGACGTCCACGGCTTGCAGCTCGGGTCGCAGTACATCATGTCGACGCTCTCGAGCGAGAGGTTCGAGGACTCGTAGAGGAAGAAGTAGACGACGACCGCGCCCGCGAGGTTGCACGCCGCGAACACGAAGCCGTACCGGTACTCGATTTTCGCGACGATGAACGGTGTGAAGAACGCGAGGAGGAAGTTCCAGAGCCAGTTGCTCGCGGTGGCGAGCGCGGCCTGGCGAGCGCGCGTGCGCGTGGGGAAGGTCTCGCCGATGAGGATCCAGATACCCCTAGGGTGTAGGAGGGCGGGGTCAGCGAGTGAGCATAACAAGGCAGACGACCTCAGCAGAAGACGTACGGTGCCCAGGTCATAGCGTAGCCGAAAATAAAGAGGCATGCGGATACGATCATGACTAGAGAGGAGATGAGCCTCAGAGTAAGGAGGGAAGACATCGCTTAACTCACCTTGCCCGATAGCCCTGTCTTCCTTCGGATTTCTTGCGGTGCCAGCAGCTGCGAAGACGAACAGCCACATAGACTGCCACACGCCGCCGATGATGAGAGGGTAGCGCCGCCCGAACTGCGAATGGTGCCGTGAGTATGTATGACTCATTTCCAGCTGGGGGCTCATGCACACAAACCTTTTCCATGACGTACATGCCACCGAACGTGCATACGAAATTCACGGCACCCAAGATGATCTGGATGACGAAGGAATCTTGGATACCGACCGACTGGAAGATCGTGGCTCCATACTAAAAATGCGGGGTGAGGGTCATGGTTCAACTGCGACGAGCAGCCACTTACGTAGAAGAAGTAGTTGGCGCCTGTCAGCTGCTGGAACATCTGCAACGCCATGCCTGAGTCGTACGTACAATCAGCGCGGTGACATCATTGGGACGCGACGGATTGACTTACACAGCAACGTCCGGTAGAGCTGCATGTGTTGAGGACGGAAGCAATCAATCCACCCGGCTTTTACCTTGCTTTCGAAATCAATGGCAGACCGCATCTCCTCAAGCTGTAATACGGTTGAGTGATCAGTCCATGCAGGGCTGAGATACGCCATACCTCTCGGTGAACAAAGCGGTGCTGGTCGGCCTCGGCGACAGGGATACCACGCGCGAGCGCGATAGAGCGACGAGCATCATCGAAGCGTCCGCGTGCCGTGAGCCACCTAACGGACAGCGTGAGATCGAATCGAATGCCTATACGGTGGCCTCGGAAGACCCACCTGGGAGATTCTGGCATGAATAGGATGCCGATGCCGAGAATGAGCGGCCAGAGGAAGCCAATGCCGACAACTGTACGCCATGATCCGGAGCCAGGGATTGCGCGCGCTCCGATCGATATACAATCTAGGGCGTGACAGTGTTAGGGTGCAGGCAAGTGCAAAGGGTGTTGGGACTCGCTTACAAGCAACGAGGATACCGAAGGTGATGAACAACCTGATCAAAATGTGCCGGTGGGTAAGCATCGACGAGGAGAGCGTACAGAGCACGTAGAACATACTGATAAGTCGCAGTGAGCGTCCCTCGAATCTGCGGAGGCGCAGTCTCGGCCTGGTACATCGGCACCGCGGCGCTCAGAGAGCCGACACCCAAACCGCTGATCAGACGCCCTATGGCGAACTGAGGCCAGGAGTGGAAGGCGAGTATCTGAACGAGTACTCCGACCATGAATACTCCGCACTCCACGGTCATTGCGTACCGACGGCCCAACCAGTCTGCGGTCCTGCATAGCCAAAGGAAAACGAGGGGGCGTCAGCTGTCACGACTGTACGGCATCAAAGTGCGTCACTGACGGTGCACCGAAAAGCGCGCCGACGAGCGTTCCGATGCTGAGGAGCGAGACGATGAGCCCTTCGCGGACGACGGAGAACTGGCACGTCTTTGCATTGGTCGGGTCCGAGCAGTTGTCGGCGAATCGGAGGAGGAAGTCGTCCATGAGTAGTATGTCAGATATTTGGCCTGTGTCGTACTGCAGGGAGAGCAACCTTCGTCAGCGTGCACAACGAACTTGGGAGATGGTGAACGTACGCCGAAGATAAACCCTCCCATGGAGGCCAAGACGGCTAACATGATAGCGATCCACCCTATTGGCAGGCCCTCTCTAATAACATCTAGATAAGTTTCATTCATGCGTGTGATCAGAGCCATGAAGACGTACACGTAGAACAGAGCCATGGTAGAGTATGTGTGTGCGGTTTAAGTGCCGATAACGCTGAGATATTGGATGGTCGTCAGAGGGAGTCGGACCGGGTGAGAGTGGTACGAAGGACGGCAGACCAGCATATATAGCACATCCACCGGTGGGAATGACATCACCGGCAGCGCTTGCTTGTCTGAGCGAAGAGCCGACGGTGCGAGTGGAGTGCCCAACCGCTCGCATGAGAAACGGAAATGCCTTCCTAAACTTCGTGCCGGTCGGCCGTAGGCGTCCGCGGTCTGTGACTCGTGTCGGCATCCTCGACGAGGAACCTCTGGGATACACTCCGATTCCCGCAAGCGAAAGTCGCTAGAAGATGTGAGCTTATCAACGTGTGCAGGAAGACTTACGATATTCTCATCGCCGTCAATGGAAGGCATAGGATAGTAGAAGATTGGAGATAAGTCATGACATTGACACGGTCACACACGAGCCGCCTCGCTAGTACGGGGTTTCTCTTGGCCGAATTTTTGGTCATCGGATATGTTGCAACTTGTTCGCAAGTCAGCACGCACCTCTCAAGACATGTTGAAGATGGCGTTTATCTAGCTAGTGCCGCAACCTAGAGATTGTCTCATTCGAGTCTGCTTCAAGCGAGTATGAGAGAAATGTGAGTGCGTGTACTATCCGCGTATACAATATCAGTGCAGATATAACAAAAGAAGAATTTCGACAGAAGTGCAGTCAGAGGGCAGTCCATATCATTACAACTCATCTACTATCCTCATCGGCGCGAGAGACACGTTTCCATACAGACTAGCCTTCTCCGAGGGCGGCGCAGGGGCGGATGGAGGAGCGGTCGTCGTCGACTGCGAGGCGGACGGCGTGTGGTGCGACTCGGAGTATACGTCCCCCTGCCGCTCCCAGACATGCTCCGGCGCCTCAGACGCCTGCGAGACTGCGTCGGACACAGACCGCGGGAAAGCGTCCGACGGCCACCTCCGCGGGCCCTCAGACTGCTCCCAAGAGCGGTACGCGGGCGGGAGACGGCCGGATAGCGAGCGCACGAGCTGCACGACCGGGCCGCCGTCCTCGTGCCGGGACAGGTCCTCCCCGTAGAGGCTGGGGGTGGTCGTGGTCGGCTGTGGGGAAGGGAGGACGGACGTACCGCCGCTGCGGGGGGAGCTGTCTACGCTCCTGTTCCTGCCGACAGACGTCCTCGTCGCTAGCAACGCGGCGGATCCGCCCATCGCGGAGGGCGGTGGGGACGGCGACGGAGACGGCGCCCTCTCTCGTCTTGCCCGGCCTGTGCCAGGGCCGAACGGGGTAGCAAAGCCCGTTGGGGACCCGTATGGGTCGTCCCGATACGCGTACGCGTACGGATTGTCTGGCGTGACGTGGGTTTTGGCATTTTTGCTTCGCCGTATCTTCCAGAGTGCGAAAGCCACGAGGACGAGGACGATCGCGCCGATCCCACCGACAGCCCCTCCAATGATCACCGAGACATTTGAGTGTTCGCTCGTGTTGGTGCTGTTCTGAGCAGGGAGCCCTGTTGGGCTACTAGACCCTTCAGATGTGGCGGTGTCGGCGTTGTCTTTGCCTTGGTCGTTGCCGGTCAAACTTGTAGGAACACCAGCAGCGGTCGTTTCCGTGGGGTTAGCGGTGCCAGTCGTACCCGTGGTTTCTGTAGTGTGTCCTGTCGTATGGGTAGTACCCGTGGCTGCTGTGGTGAGACCTGTCGTATAGGTAGTTTGGAACGTTCCAGTGGGATCATTCGGACTCGCGGTTGTGGTAGTCTGGATATCAAAGTGATCGTGTAAGGTGATGTGCGTGTAGATGGTTGAGAACAGCGTACAGGTGGCGAGTTGGTTTCGGAGTTATTCGAATCGTCAGGCTTGGTCACGGTGGGCGCGGGCGTCGCCGAAGGGGATGACTTGGCACAACGTGTTTCGAGAACGTTACCGTTATTCACTGCGTGCTCCTTGGAAGCGTTCTCCTTCGTCCACACGCTGTGTAGGTCGTAGCATGAATGCCTGCCATCGGTACCTTGTGAAGAGATGACATACTAGAACCTGTAAGCGCGTCGAAGGAAGGTAAGCTAAAGGCAGTGCGTAACAGGGCGGACGACGCACCAAGACCCATCGTCCCAGCCGCCATACAGAAAGTCGTCTAACCGGATGCCTGTGTTGCACACCGCTTTCTGGATATCTGCAGGTAGTCTAGCGGATACAGTTGGAGATTGTTGCTCAGATTGATGGCATGTTACGTTCACTTACAAATGGAAGGTTGCTCCCTGTCCACACGTCGCACGATAAGTAGTGTACGCCCCGGGTTCTTGTGGATGGCAGTCGTATGTCGACAAGGAGGTTGGGGAGGCATACATAGTCGAAACTCACCTGCGCCGCGCCCACCTGAATAACCATCCACCGTCACATACTGGCAGCTGCTATATATCAGCTCACTGAGCTGGAAAGAGCATTGGATGCTTACTTCATGCACAGCATGCTCAGCTGGAATGCGATGGAGTTGCAGCAACATGCAGCTGTTCCGTGATTCGATGATTCGATGCTGCCACGATCTTCGCTCGAGCAAGCGACACTCACAGACTTGGTCGTCGCATCGATCACCCGGTGTCGTGGGCAAGAAGTCGGGTACTTGATCTAATAGATAAGTGTCAGTCGCTGGATGCGCACCAACTGACCTTAACAGCCAGCTAATACGGAACGCGATGTACTCACAATCAGGGTTGCAGATCTGACGCAATCTCTCATAGGTCGTGCCTGAGTCGCCGGACCATATCGATATGAGTTCACTTGAGCTGCAGCAGACGATGAACGACTCACATGGTGATTCTCCCACTACACTCGAATACCAGTCCATCTGCCGGCTCACGCAGGTCGTGTTACCTGCATGCGCCGAGGGGATCCATAAAAAACCGACGAGGGCGACCACTCCGCTAAAAGTGGACACTGCATCTCGCCAGCACATTCCGAACTTGAATAAGGTTCCTCTTAGACACAGCCACTAGCATGCGAGAGGCTGAGAGAGCGAAGGAAGAGACATAGATTGCTGGCAGCGCAGACGAACCCTTCGAGGAGACTGCGGAGGGCAAGAAGGAAGAGAGATGCCACAGTCGGTAAGCTGCAGGGGGAGATGGCAAGCTAAGCAGTTGGTAGACAGGCTCACTACTACTAGTCGTAGTATCTGCGTAGCATGCGCTACAGTTCGAGTGTCGTGTAATAAGCCGGATTGAAATCAGACCTAATCATACACTGGCTTCAA
This sequence comes from Daedaleopsis sinensis, assembly GCA_033807695.1. NCBI lineage: Eukaryota > Fungi > Basidiomycota > Agaricomycetes > Polyporales > Polyporaceae > Daedaleopsis > Daedaleopsis sinensis. The sequence goes on along the minus strand of CM066310.1, from coordinate 453,018 downwards.
TCAGACAGCTCAGGGAGCAATAATATCATGTTTCACCTGCATTTGACGTGCTTCAGCTGCCCCGGTCAAGGTCCATCGACTTCTATCCCCGGTGAGAACCCGCAACTTGAATGACTCCTACGATCTCCGTCGATGTTCCAAGTTGTTTCCGTGGACATCTATTGGTTTCTTAGGATAGCCAACGATCGTATCTAACAGCTGTCAAAAACATCTATCAGCGTGCGTTCTGCTGTCAAATCTGTTGTTCAAAACGCTCACCCGGCGGAGGTCGTCAATGCGACGCCCATTCAGATCGGCCGGTGCTTTGAGTGAACCGGTGCAAGATGTGGCTAGTTCTAGTAGTTAGCTCTGCAGTGGTCTCCTGGTGTTCCGAGTAAATCCTGCTGCGGTTACTTGAAGCTACATGATCATCATGATTCCAGCGACCGTAGCATGGTTCTCAATGATTGGAGCTCCGTAGTAACAGCTGCTGGTCGGGAATTTGACGAACTGGAGGAAGGCGTGCCGATGGGTGTAACGTTTGAGGTGTAGCATGAGGAGGATGATGAGAGGCGAGGCACCTGATCATCACGACAATCTAACACTAGTAGCTTGCCATGTGACCCCCCTTTGGCAAGCTACTAGAGCTACTAGCCGCTCCCGCCCCTTACTGCCACTAGTAGCACCAATAGCCCCGCCCCTTTCCTTGTGGGGAAGTTATCCTCCCGCCCGCTATACGGTGCGCGGCCCATCATCGGCACCCTCGGCATCAACCCAGTGCCGACGGCGTGGTTGATCCCGCGCTAACTGTCCCTCCCCATCGGGCGCGCCCCATCATTCCGCCCGCCCCGCCCGCGCTTGCTACCTCCCGCCACCCGCCGCCGCTGTCCTCGACAGCGAGCTCGCTATCTCGCCCGTTCCGCCGCCGATTCCCTCCGTTCTTTTTGCAAATATATAGTATTTAATAGTCGCTATACAATGCGCGAGTCCGCTAAGGGCTTAATGTACATACTATAGTGGGGGGAAAAGGGGGAGGGGGAGGGGGGATAGGAGGTGACATAATAACGATGACGTCCCCCCCGAAGCTCCGGACTTTTGATGGCCAACGTCTGGGCCGTGTCTGGACCGCGTGACGTCACCTCCGGAGCCCCCCGGTGGCTGAGGCTTTGACGCCATCGCCACGTCCTCACCCAGCGCCTCCTCCCGCCTCCCGCCTCCCTCCCGCCCCTCTCCCGTCTCCCTCCCGCCCTCCTCCTCGCCGTCGTCTCCCCGCCCGTCGTCTCAGAGAGCTAGTCAAACGATCAGCTCGACTGGGTAAGTCTTTCATACAGGGCTTGGTGTCTAAGAAGTCCAGTGTATAGTTTAGAGTCGTTGTTTACACTAGTAAAATTTACCACTATTGTAGACCCCGACGTCGGCCACCCTAGCTCGCGCTTCCGCCCTCCCAGCTCATCATGGCTCGCGCCGGTAAAGAGTCGGTTTCTCGGAGCGTTAGGACGTTCACCTCCGGAGGTAGCAATACCACACGTTTGACGAGACCCGGAGGGATTCAAAAGGTCCACCACGGCCTGCAAAAGATCAAGGCTTCGCAGGATCGTGTGAAGGCTGAACGTACTAAGCTACTTCAAGGTGCTCTCTACATGAGCTATAGACCTGTTAACATCCCGTAACACTTACATTACACAGGGCTTACGCCAACAGGCAAGAGGATTCTCGAGGAGATATCACGTAGAACAGACGACATCATGTACGACACGACTGCCATCACCGACGTCAATCCGGACGACTACGTAGACGAGGACCAGCTTACAGCGGCCACAATGGGAGTCTCCGACGAGGAGGCCGTGACGTTCGCGCTGCGCGACCTCTTAGATTCACGGTGAGATCTCTATATCCTTCTACACGTAATTCCTGCTGACATCTGCATTAGCAACCATGCTTATCGAAAATACAAAGACACTCGTACCTGGGGCCAACGTATTCACAAAATGGACGAGCGCTGGCGCGAGCTCCAAGCGACTCTCGTCGACGCATATCTGGCGTGGAAGTACGACAACGACATCCCGCCTGAGCCTCCATCTGTAGAGGCCTCGGAATACGACTTCAGCATCGAGTGTATTGACTTCTATACAATGCAGACGACCGTTGATGTCCGGCGGTCCCCCGATCAATGCGTAGCCGAGGCTCTGGTCCGTGGTGGATTCCTCGGGGCCACTCCTGATCGTCCCTCGCTAGCTGTGTCCATCCCCACGCTCGAACTCCTCCGAGATATTCGGCGCGTCAAGGCCTCGTTCAGCATTGAAGCTTTCACAAAGCTCATATGCTACCGATACTTCGTAGGTCTCGCAGACATAATACTCATTGTTTGATCTCACTATATTTCAGATCTCATACCGACGCCGGTGGCGCAAGGCGATTTCCGACGCGTTCGATGTGTATCTAGCAATAACCGAACGTATCTACATGAAGATCCAATCGGCCCTCGGCCGCGATGCGCCCGACTGGCGCGTACGTCATGGATGCCCGCCCTGTAGCTATCAGGTAGCCCGCCCCTCCTCTACTTGCATATACACTTTATCTGACCATTTGCTAGGTCGAAGGCGAAGAGAAACCGGTCTACGAGCGTATGATCGTCATGGACGGTAACAACTCGCTCAAGCGAGTCGCTCCTCAGAACCGGAAGGTCGGAGACGCCCGGACTTTTGTCAGCGACTACTACATCCCGCCCAGCTATGTCGACCGGTTCGCAGATGAGGTGAAGCCGCGGCAGTCTCAGCACCATGTCGAGGTCCCTCTTGTCCAAGTAGACAATGAGGGTGATCCCACAGATGGGGCGCCGGATTCGACTTGCACCGCGAACTGGAAAGCCGCGGCCTCAGATGAGAAAAAGCGCATGTGGGCGATCTTCGAGGAAACCGGAGTGTTCGCGGCGGCATGTCGGCATGGCTTCGTGCTCTGGCTCATCGACATGATCCGTAGCGGTGAATTGTGAGTACGCCGGCGGTATCATGCGATGATGATTAATTATGTCATTTCTAGGGCAAAATACCCCTTGGCGATCGTCTCGAAGGCAATTGACGTCATCCAGACGTCGATCCTCCTCGGGTTCGACATTGGGTGTACGTTCAAGATCACCCTAGCAAACAGTTCCCTGGGCTCAGCTTTCGACGCTCTCCATGGACGTGTGTGCGTCAACGCATTCCACGGATACTCCCATGCATATCCCTGCCAGCTCCGCAACCACCCCAACGGCATACCCGGCATGGGGCTCGAGGATCTGGAGACCCTCGAGCGCGTCTTTAGCGCGTCCAACCAGCTTGCGCCTGTCATTCGCTACGCTTCGTCTTACCGGCGCGTCATGCTCATCCACATGTTTTTCCGCCAGTGGGACGACGAGAAGTACAATAATCTTGCCCAGATGCTATATAACAACTACTGCCAAGCGCTTGACATCATCGCCAACAAGAAGAGTGTAGTCGAAGAATCTATGAAGGTCCTGGAGCTTACTATGGACGACCTCAAACGCCTCGAACGCGAGGAGCAGCAATACTTCCAGACCCTGCGCGACGAGTCGCCATGGGATCTTCACGCGGTCGCGTACGTTGAGGCGTTAGAGGACTTGCGCGATGCCAAGTAATGTCTCTTATCTTGCTTCCGCGCGCGCTACTAACGGACGCCCAGGGACCAGCTCGGCACAGCCCAGGACAAGTTCCTGAGGGCGGCACCGAGTGATTACCGGTGGCAAAGCCCGCGTTCCGGGCCGACGGACTACAACGGAGACGCCTCAGCCACCGCACGATTGGAAACCCGCCGGCGCGAGCTCGCGCGAGACGTGCAACGTCTCGAGTCAGAGGCTATCGCGCTCGAGGTTCAGCTGAACCTCCAGCGGCGGTGGGCATCGAGTGACAAGGAGTACCAAGAAACCCTCAAGTACATCGCCGAGCGCAGGTATCAAAAAGCGCTCGGGCGCTTGCAGCGGCTCGTAATACAACGCTTGTTCGAATTGCAGAAGTTGAACGTCTCGCAAACAGGTACGTTGCTTATTCTATCAAATTGTAGAGCTGCATGTTCACTCTGGTTAGCCTACCGCATGCGGACACAGATCGCGAAGAGCTTACAGAAGAGATGCAAGGCCATCCACACCGCAGTCACGAAGTACAACGAAGCGGCCGCCGCGCTCGATCCCCCACGTCCGAAACTCGACTGGGACAAGGTCTCTCACTACGACTTCCTCCAGGAGTTCACGCTGCTACAGGACACGCGCAACGACATCCGTGATAAACCGTGGGCACAGCCTCTGATCCGCGAGACGATGCGTACCGCTCGCCGTATCGAGCGTGCAGAAGAGGAGTTGCGTCACTGCAACCGCGAAGCACGCCGCCTTCACACATCGATATGCGACGAAGATGCACTATTTACGGAGGTGCTCGAGGAGCTTCGAGAGGCCAGGGACCCGATCTATGGCGCGGTGAACGACAACGTCCGGCGGCGCCGCAGTACTAACGCGCACAACCTCGCTTTCCTGCGCCGCTTGTACGCTTTAGAGGGGTTCACGGGTGATCCAACACCCGGAACGTATACCGGCCCCCCTCGCGAGTCTCGTCCGAGGGGCCCTGTGCTGCAGACAGAGTTTGGCCCTCTCCCTGACGGTGACATTGAGATGCCCGAGGTGCCCGAGGGGCACAACCCAGCTACCCTCCCCTCGAACGTACACCCCGATCCAGCATCCGCGACGACCGTTGAAGCTCTCGCACAGGTAGAGGTGGAGTCTGTCGTGTTGGATGAGCATGACAGCGATGCAGACGTGGACGAGGATGAAGATGGGATGATCACTGACCTTGTAGAGCACATGTCGAACATAGCTGTCGTGATGTAGAACTAGAACTACCGATGAGACTCCACAGATACCTCGTCGAAAATGTGACCCATTAGTAGTGCTACATTCCATGCACCTATCATCGAAATTTCGTACACTACACTACAGAGGAGCATTCTCCAAGGTGCTATGAAGGGTAGACAATGGTGTGTTGTAGTAGGAGTACTTCATGTCTTCGTGTTGTAACATATCGTACACAGAGGATTGGACCCCCAAATGTTGGTCATAAACTGCTTATATAGAGCGCTGACTCGGGATGACTTCGCTACCTCGAATGCATTGGCCGTACATCTGCGAGAGTGGAAGTATGTCTATAGTTGCGCGTGCAGACACGGGCAGTATATCACTATCTAGACAATATCATTTGGGAATGTGCATTATATAGCTTCTATGTCAGTACACAATGTAGACTATAGTAGCATTGAACTACGATTGCAATTTGGGAGCGGGAGGAGGAGTGGTGCAGGCGGAATAGCAGATTGTGGTCATTCAGAACACGACGAACGAGCCCATTTACACGTTCAGGACGTTCCCAGTTGCACATAAGAAGGTCGATTTCTTGCACCTACACTTCAAGTCACTCCCCTCCCTCCAAAATTTACACGCATTTATTAGACACATATACGAGCCACTCTACGAAGTCGTTTTGCTGTACGTGACCTGTAGCAAGAGATATTCACGAAGTAGAAGTCGGTGGCTGGAGATCGGGCACTGGATCTAGGTGGACATGTACAGACGCCGCTCGTTCTGACGGGCGCCATCCGTCTTTTTCCTCCTACCATCACCTCTCTCCCTCCCTCTCCGTTGCAATACCCCACTCACCTTCCCCGATCGCGTCGATCATGCACAATAGCACCATCGATGGAGCTGCTGGGCCGTTCTGGGTGGTTCTCGGGGGCTCAGACGCTGTCAATGGCATCTGGGCGAACCAGCGGTAGGTTTTACTCTTCGCACATCCCACGAGATCTCACCGCAGCTTCTCTCACAGCCCGCGGAACACGGCTGTGGGCCGATATCCCCTCCTCGTCCCGATCGTCGTGATCTGCAAGACTTACGATGATGCTGAGAGCGTGAACGCCCTCAACGCCGAGTTGTTTGACCATGTCGCCGACGACGATTACCACGGCCTCGCGCAGGCGATCAGGACATCGCGCACGGTGGCTACCCTCCTTACCCACTGCGCTAGCAGGTTCTACGCCTTCCGGGTCTCATCGGAGCCAGGGATCTACGTATCCCACACATGGTAAGTCCATTTAATGACTTATAGATGCAGTTCTATCTGCTAATACACACGACAGGGACGAGGTCGAGAATTTCGCAGCATTCTCGGGATCAAAGTACCACGGCTTCGACACGTTCGTCGAAGCCCTGTTGTTCATGATCGAGAAGGAGCCCTTCAAGAGCAACGCTGCCGCACCCGCCCGTCCATCTCAGCGCGTGGCCCCGGCCGTTCAACCTGTCGCTGCCACCACCGTTCCTAGTGCGCAGACGGCGTCGTTTAGCGGGGCGGCCCCGTGGCTCTTCGCAGGCGCGTACCAGTCTGCGAGTGCCCGTGGGGGTACCGCTTCTGCCCCCAGCCCTCGTGTCAAGGTCGAGCCATTGGGGAGCAGCGGATTTGACCGCCGCGTGGATCATGCCCGCCAGGAGAGCCCCAGGGCGTCGCCAGTGAAGGTGACGAGCAGCACGGGCAACGTCACAGCGTCCGCCCGTGTCCCGATCGCGACCGGGAGCAATACCCGTGCAGCCTACACCGACGAGGATCACTTGGCCGCATGTTAGTCTACCTGACCGTTGCTATCGTGTCCGCACTAACCGCCAGCATCCAGTCATGCAGCTCATGTTCAGTGGGCTGCCAGTGGAGACCCGCGCGTTGCGCTCCCTGGTGTCCCCTCTCCCTTCGCAAGACCCTCTAGCCGGCCGGGGTCCGCCGTTGACGTTCGGTCAACGCGCCGATGCGTACCTCCGTGTCCGCAGTGTGGCCGCGACCTCTTATCTCGTCGTTCTCCAGGCCCGCCTGTACAGCGCGAACGCGTATGCCTTCGGCTACACGCTGCACCATGAGTTAGGCTGGGCACAGGGGGATGGGGTGGAACTTTGGGATCTGATAGAGCTCCCATGTCTCTGATCTCCCGTCGTGTAGTTTGCTGAAATGTATCTCCGCTGCCAATGTATCTCCGCTGCCAATATTAATGATATGATGGACATTTTGTATGCCCGACCTTGTAGTACAATTTTCCTTTCCGCACGTGAGTTGTTAGTAATCACAACGACCTCAAGAAGGAGTCCCGCCCATCCCATGTGTGCGAGCTTCTCTTCCCATCCCACGCCCACACCGCGCCCTCGAGAAGCACTTCGAACGGCTTCGTGCGATGCCGATCGTCAACGCCAGTGGGGCCGTCCTCAAGCTCTCGGACAAGGACCGCAAGAACGGGTCCAACACGCGCACTCAGACGGCTGTTCGCGTCCGCAAGCCTGTTGTCAAGCTCTCCCCAGCAGAAGCTGCCAGGCGCCAAGCTGAGCGCGACGCGGACAAGGCGACACTAGCCCGCATCTTGCAGGACGGTCGCGAGTTCATCGCTGCGCTCGTGGAGGCCATGCACGACGAATATCCCGCACACACAGCCGACTGGTTCTACGGCCAACTCATGCAGCAGCCGAAAATGAACACGAAGACGCGAGACCCCACCGAGTGGACAGCTTTTGTGAGCATCGAAGTGCCCAAAATCAACGATGGTGAGTATACGTTCCCATGTCAATCTAAACTCTATCCAAACTCTATCTACCGCCCAGAACTGGCCCTCGAACGCGGGGAAGACGGCAATCGCGCGCGTGTCTCCTCCTCGGGCATCATGTCCACTGTGCAGGCACGCTACAACGCCATGACAGACGAGGAGAAGACCGCGTATACCGCCGACAAGATGGCCGAGCTCAAGGAGCGCCGGAAGTCCCACAAGGAGGGGGTTCGCAACACCCAGCTCTCGGCGTTCCACGACACGCGCGTGACCCTGGACAAGGTCACCGCCGAGGTACGTTAGACTTAGTCGTTCTCATCCCACGCGTTGTACATAACGATGATGTTACTTATCTGATGCTCACAGCTGCACAATCTGTACCTCCGCACAGGTACAGAGATGCTATTTGTCGCTGTCCGCGGCGAGCTCGCCGCCTACAACAAACCCGTAGTCTACTACTCCCACGACCGCGTGCGCGACTTTGTGCAATTCGCGACAAACTCGAGCGTCCTGGACCTGGCTCTCCGCCTCGAGGCATTTTGTATCGGCGGCTCCGAAGGTACACTCGGATCACCATACGACATGCCATAACCCTCATGTCAATTCACAGGTGTTGTCACAAATCAACTTGAGCGTACTCTCAAGCTCAAGGCCCAGGCTTGCAGCCTCATTCTCAGCAAGCTTCGTACGTATGACTCGGAAGCTTCTACCTATATCAACTCATTGCTAATAATATTCACACAGAGAACAGCTCGAAGAGGGGTGCGATCAAGCGCATGATCTACACCAACTTCGACGAGCAGATCACCCTCAAGTACGGGGTGGTCCGCGAGAACTGGCCGATCGCGGAATTCAAGGCCCCCAGCGCGATGACTTACATGGAAGCGGAGGTGACCCTCCACGCGTTCGAGTCCGGGGGTGCACGATTCCGGTCGTTGTCCGACGACGAGTGGGCGGAGTGGCGGGCACAGTACTATGCCGCAGTTACCGCAGCTGCTACTTCGGCAGTTGCATCTCCCGCGCGCGACGAGTCCGCAGCCGCGCGCGATGAGTCCGCTACCCCGCGCGACGAGTCCGCAGCCGCGCGCGACGAGTCCGCTACCCCGCGCGACGAGTCCGCAGCCCCACGCGATGAGTCCGCTACCCCGCGCGACGAGTCCGCCACCTCGCGCGACAAGTCCGTCTTGGCAACCAATGTTGCGCAGGCTACTACTGGTGAGAAACGCGCCGCTGACGATCTCAGCACCGACCACAACCAGCCGAAGCGCGCGAAGACCGTCAACTTCATCCACGCCACCTCCACACCCAGCGGCGTCTTTCAGATTCCCAAGGGGCGCAAGCCTCGTTCCGACAAAGGCAAGACCCGCAAGGCCCAACCGACTGCAGCCACGTCGACTGGCACCGAGAACGAGGCCCCGCAGCCCGCTGAGAGCACCACGCTCGCTGCACCGAAGCCGAAGCCGAAGCCGAAGCCGAGGGCGCGCGCAAAGAAGAACGCCGCTGCTCCCGCTGCTGCTCCTGCTCCCACTGCTGCTCCTGCCCCCGCTGCTGCTCCTGCTCCCACTGCTGCTCCTGCCCCCGCTGCTGCTCCCGCCGCCGCCGCCGCTCCCGCTACCAGTCCCGCCACTACGTCCGCGACTGATCCCGCTGCCAACGCCGCCGCCTAGCATTCATCCTGTATCCCAAATCCCACTGTCCCGTTGTCGCTCCGTGATATCTTAATGCCATCTTATTGCATAGTGTAGCACATTATGTTGTTTGAATACTATGCATTGATACTATTGCGAGGCTTCTATACAATGTGATAGTGTGAATTGATTATACTATAGCTCAACTATAGCTAATGGCGATAAGATAGTAAGTACGTGATACATGATAATGATCTATACAACAGTACATGGCTAATCTATTTCCTGAGAATGCGTAGGCTCGACCTGCTCGCTCGGGCGGGGAGACGACGGCGAGGAGGAGGGCGGGAGGGAGACGGGAGAGGGGCGGGAGGGAGGCGGGAGGCGGGAGGAGGCGCTGGGTGAGGACGTGGCGATGGCGTCAAAGCCTCAGCCACCGGGGGGCTCCGGAGGTGACGTCACGCGGTCCAGACACGGCCCAGACGTTGGCCATCAAAAGTCCGGAGCTTCGGGGGGGACGTCATCGTTATTATGTCACCTCCTATCCCCCCTCCCCCTCCCCCTTTTCCCCCCACTATAGTATGTACATTAAGCCCTTAGCGGACTCGCGCATTGTATAGCGACTATTAAATACTATATATTTGCAAAAAGAACGGAGGGAATCGGCGGCGGAACGGGCGAGATAGCGAGCTCGCTGTCGAGGACAGCGGCGGCGGGTGGCGGGAGGTAGCAAGCGCGGGCGGGGCGGGCGGAATGATGGGGCGCGCCCGATGGGGAGGGACAGTTAGCGCGGGATCAACCACGCCGTCGGCACTGGGTTGATGCCGAGGGTGCCGATGATGGGCCGCGCACCGTATAGCGGGCGGGAGGATAACTTCCCCACAAGGAAAGGGGCGGGGCTATTGGTGCTACTAGTGGCAGTAAGGGGCGGGAGCGGCTAGTAGCTCTAGTAGCTTGCCAAAGGGGGGTCACATGGCAAGCTACTAGTGTTAGATTGTCGTGATGATCAGGTGAGGCGAGGGAGGAGGGAGGAAGGAGGCAATTGCAAGAGGCAAGAGCCTACGGGAGCTAACTTTAATGATGGTCGCGGACAAGTTGCAAAGCTATCGGAAGAACGTGTTGAGATAGTGTTCAAAAAGTCCTTACGTGCCCATTGGCTGGATTGAACAACCGACCTCACCATTACGAGTGGCGCGCTCTACCACTGAGCTAAACGGGCTTAAAATCTGCCCTCTCACAGGCATAGAGGATTGCTTCAACGTTTTTATGCGCCAGACTGAAATAATCAGAGAGCTCGAATGCGTCCGTCAAGCCAGGAGCTCCCTGTACTTAGATTATTTCTACCAAACAAGATGGCATCCCCATCGTCCGCACAACCGCAGCCCGTCGACCTGCGCGATCTCGACGTCCCGACCCTGGCAGAGGTCCGCCGGCAGCTCGAAGAAGTGCGCCGTCCCCGCCTCCCTCTCCTCCCGTCCCGCCCGATACCTAACTTGCGTCCTCGCGCGTGCCACAGGAGCTCATCCACCTCTCGAACTCGTTCGCGCAGCTCCGCCAGGCGCAGATTCGCTTCCGCGGGTGCATCGACCACGCCGGGCAGGTCAAGCCCGAGAACAAGGGTGCGTCTGCGTGTAGAGCGCGTCTCGGCATGCGATGTGGGGTCGCGGTGGCTGAGAAGGGTGTGCACGTACTCTAATACTGAACAGACAAGACGATTCTCGTGCCACTCACGACGTCTTTATACGTCCCCGGGAAGCTGAGCGATCTGGAGCATGTCATCGTGGACGTCGGGACGGGCTACTACGTGAAAAAGGTGCGTGGCCGCACGCGGCGGCGCTGTCCTAGCAGGGTCATGGGCACGAGCTCAATGGGGTCTGCGTTCCCGGCCTCCAGACGCGGCCGCAAGCCCTCAAGTACTACGAAGCGAAGGTGGACTACATCCGGGGGAATCTCGAGACTCTGCAAGAGACGATCCAGAAGAAGCAGGAGTTCATGAAGGAGCTCATCGCAGTCCTCCAGATGAAGCTGCAGCAACAAGCGAGCGGAAAGGACTCGAAGGCGGGGTAGGCTGCACGTCGTCGCAGAAACAGGTGAGCAGTGCGCACCGAGGACGTACAAAGCATTTTGACTCACCGGACCCACAAGGCATGGATGCATCGAATTCAATGTACGAGTAGAGGCAGAGAAGATACGTTCATATCCATTCAAGACCACATATGGGGGGGATGAAGAAGAGGTAACAATAGAAATTGAGGAGTCATAGGGGGTAAGTACAGACGAAGTTTTCGCATACTGGTAACTGGGAGATGGGACTGGGACAGGCGGCTGCGAGACACCGAGGCAGCAAGTATCCAAATCAGAACTCGATACCACGCCTAGATGAGAAGAAAAGCCCATACTGCATACCATGCCTCGAGTCGCTGGAACGATACGAGCCGCAGCTTCATGCGATTCCCTGCTGTGTGGAATGCATGTTGGTGAAGCCGATGTCCGGGTGGACCGATAGTGCGTGGGCACACGCTAACGCGCGGCGGCCCTAGAAGCCACGGTGCAACGTGCACCGCGGCCGGGGGGGTGGTGGAGAGCATCCAGGCGCGGATATTCCTCTAAGTCGTTGTCGTTGTCGATGGCCGGCAGGCGTCATCTAAGATCTTGTCCGTGTCAGCTACGTCCTGACGCGACTGATGTGGCTGACGTCTACTCGCCTGTTCATTGGATTGGATTGCGCGGCCGCGGCGGTTCCTAGGGATCAAGCTTCTCGCCGCGGGCAAGAACGCGCACGACGCGGTTCGGCTGCGTGACCATCTCCATCATGGTCATCACTGCTTGCGGACGCTCGACGAGGCCGGTCCCGGTGGCCATGGGCGGGGGCCTCGTCCCAGGCGCGGCGCCACGGGAGTTGCGTCGGCCGCGTCCAGTCTGAAGCCCGCGCTTCACACGCTCTTCTTCCCCCGAACGCCTTCCCCCATCACCAGAGCGGCGGCCCTTGATGGCTGTATCGGTCGAATTGCTGCCGGAGTGGGTCTGCGGCGGGGCGGAGGTGACTTCGAGCACGTCGACCCCCGCTTTCGCAGCCCAACTGGCGACGAGGGCGCCGGACAAGCGGTTCTCGTACCTGTTGGCCTGAGGGGCGGGAAGGGGGACCGGAGAGGCGGAGATACTCGCGGGGTTCGCAGACTCGGGCTGAGCGTCGGGCGGGGGCGATAGAACCGCAAGCACCACACGGGGCTTGGAAGCCTTCGTCTTCTCCGCGCCGCATTTCTCCGCCGCATGCTCGACCTCCCACCGTGCACAGCAGATGGTCCGGCGGACCCACTCAGGGGAGGCGCCGAGTGGGGCGGGGGTTTCAAACGGGATGGTGTCCCAGAGGACGAAGGCGTCGTCCTGCTGGACCCGGATTCTGGAATTTGTGCCTACTTGCGCTTCGAGAATGCGCGATGCAGCCCGAGCACGCTGGGCGAGCACATTGGTGCCCTTCTTGAGGAGATCTAGAGTGTTCAGCGCTGTGGCGGACTTAGTCAGTCGGATCGCAGGGGAAAAGGACTGCACGACGAATGGCCTGCACGAGCCCACTCCGGGACAGTCTGCGAGCATGGCTTCAAGACGATCTCTCGCCACAGAGACGTACGGATGGCAAAACCAACCATGCGACAGAAGACCGCCCTCGCCCCTAGGCTATCCCGGGGTGGTATGCGAACGCCCGTCTTGCACGAGCGAGAGACTCACCTTCAAGCGGAACGATCACGACTTCCTCCCTGCCATCGCGGCACCATTTCTTGAGGTGGTAGAGGCCGTGAACGAGGACGCTGGCATCGACGACGACCACATCCGCATCCTTATGGCCCCTCCCATCCTCACTCCGCCGCTCCTCCCGCTCGCTCCACTGGCTGTCGGTCTGCCTGAGCCTGTCCTCGCCCCCTTCGTCGCTGCGTTTCTTGAGGATCCTGGGGCCTGTGAACCCCCGCTTGGTCTCGCCGCCGCCCCGCCAATTGTCCGGGGTGCGGCGCTCGCGCCAGTTGCCGCCGGAGTGGACGGATTTCTCGAGCTGCTCGACCTGGTGGTTGAGGAAGGCGGCCCCGAGGGCGCGCGACATCGCCAGCTTGCTCGGTGCGACTTTGGCGTCGGCCATGGTGGTGGTAACGGTGCAAGTTCAGTTTGTGGAGAGCCAGGCTCGGAGTTCGGAACTCGCTCAGCCACCGCTGCGCCTTGCGCCCGATTTGGAAGCTGTGACTCCTTGTCACTACGAGTCACGTCTGAGTCACAATAGACGTCGAGCTTCGGAGTGTTAAGTAGTACTTGCAATTGATAGTGTCGATTCGAGCGAAATCCAATCGTTATGTTCTCTGTATCTGGGAGGAGTCAAAAGAGGATTGGTCGCCTGGACAATGATTGAACAAGACCTAGCGCGCTCTACCGCAGTAAACGTTATATAAGCACTTGGTAAACCTCGCTTAGATCTTGTTACAGTATCTCTGACTTCCACCATTACTTACTTACGTGCAGTCCTTCAACTCGATCATCTCAAGCTCCTCTAAACTCTTCAAACTCTCATCGCGGTGAACGATGTCGAATGAGAATAACGAGCCTCCTAGACGTACCGGAAGCCCTTGGGTATTACCGTCAAACACTGGGCCACGCATCGGTCGTGTAGGTGCATGGGGATCCACGCCATCCAGGTACGCTAGCAGTCGCTCTGTGACTCACATTTGCTCAATGCGATGTCTGCAGTGGCGGGAATTCTTCTTCAGGCGGGAGACGCATCGCGACTTTGTCAGATATGTCGAGTGGCGGACCATCGATGGGGGGAGGAGTACCGGGGCCACCGATGGGCCACGCTCACGATGATGACGACGAGGACGACGAGGACGACAGAGGCCGCGGAGAGGATTGGTACGCTGGCGGTGAGCGGAGGTGTGTATAATCGCAGTCGCTCTTGCGTCCACAACACTGACTGAAGCGTTCCTTAGCGGTATTTCTATTCAGAACCCTGACAGGCCTGGTGCGGTCCCTGGCGGAGACCGTGTGCGAGAGCTTCTGAGGAGGGCTGCAGAGTACGTTCATTGTCGCCCTTATCATCGGAATATGTCCAACGCCGCTTGAATACAGGGCAGGACCGCCGCCGTCGACGATGGGTGCACCCGCGTCCACAAGTCGCACGTTCTTCGGTGGAGGACACACCCTCGGAAGTGACGAAGTCGACAGCACGTTCATCCCTGATCCGACCGCACAAGACGACCGTACGTTGTACGATTTCCTCTCGATCCGCAACCACACTCACTCGTTTGCAGAGCCCGAAGAGGAGACCGCGATCAGACACTTGACATTGTGGCGAAACGGCTTCTCTGTCGAGGACGGCGAGCTGATGAACCACGAGAACCCTGCTCACCGACAGATCCTCGACGAGATTCTCGCAGGGTACGACGAATCCGTTCCTACACAAGCACCCGGAGACACTGAATAGGCATTCCATATATCCTGCAGACGCGCTCCACCGCAAATCATGAACGTCGGCATCGACCAGCCTGTTGAGCTGCGCATCGTGAAGCGTTTGCAGCAGGATTACATCCCTCCCGTGCGCAAAGTCTTTTCGGGGCAGGGCCATCGTCTTGGCTCCCCCGCCCCGGGGCCTTCGTTGAGCAGCGCAGAACCTGCCAACATCCCCGGCTCATTCCCCACTGGAGACGCTGGTGGTAGCTCTTTGCCGACGCAGAGGTCTGCAGAGAACTTTGGGACCAGATTCGAGGTCGACCAGACAAAGCCTACGACCAGCGTGCAAATCAGGCTCGCAGATGGAACGAGGTACGTATACGTCCGTGTCAGACTTTTGATGACCGCTCATCCCAGTTCGTGCCCTGCTAGAATGGTCGCAAGGATGAACTTGACGCACACTGTGGGCGATATTCGCAGCTTCATCAACGCGTACGTGCTTCGACCACCCGTCATGCTCTGCGTTAATATTTCTGTAGCTCTCGTCCGGAGAACACCGCACGCGAGTACCTGATGATGACGACGTTCCCCAACAAGACCCTCGAAGACGACAGCCAGACGATCGAAGTGGCAGGTCTGGCCAACAGCGTAGTCGTACAGCGCTGGGCTTGAGTGGGTGCTCTACTTTTCCAGTGTTTGGCGAGGATGAGATGTCTGCAAACGGTGTATACGCGAGTGTATCAGTAATGTACAAGCAACAACCCACGACTTGCGTCTGAAGTAGATCTGCGATCAAGTGTATTATCCGAGATGTAAGTATGTTTAGGCTTTCTGATCGTTGTTGTTGTTGGATACGGTTTTAGACTAACGTCGGCTGGAATTGTACTCCGCCGCCACAAAACTGATCGCTAAGCGCCGCTATTTGCACGCCCCTAGGCAGGACCCTGACCGTATCCAGTCGACAGCGGGACGCGTTTTTTCATCCGCGACATCGACCACCACCCTCTCCTCATCGTCGCCGTCGATGCCCGCTGCTTATTTCCCGCCCAGGCGCGTGTTCGACGCGTAAATCGCGCTCAGCTCCCCTTTGTCCGGCTCGATAGGGCCGCAAGACACGCGTTCTCGGTGAGTCGCACGCTCGAGTTCTGTTCGAGATCCGCGAGCTTAGTGAGAAGCCAGCAGGACTTTTTTCCATCGATCTGAGCTCGTCGTAACTTCCGACGACGATGGGCTCAGGAGCAGCCATGCACCCGTCGTCCTCGTCGCTGGTCTATCTTCCAGGCATGGTCCCGAGGCAGAAGGATCGTAGACAAGGAGCAGGCCCCGTTGAGGGCATGTCACGGTGCTCGTCGTGCACGAACCCAGTGCATACGGGGTCGAAGCTTTGTCGGTCGTGCGGGAGGATAGTGGTGAGTCGATATATGCGGTACGATTCTCGAGACATCCCGCTTATTTCGTCGTCTTTCGCGCGTGCGCCGGGCATCGCCCCTATGTTGTCGTCTTCGTCCGGAATGCAAGGATGTACTTTGTACACTGTGCGGTGTCACCCTCATCCCCGTCCCGGCCTCGCAGACCAAGCATCAATACGTCTGTCGTCAGTGTCACATACGCAAGCGAATCGGCGTGGCTGCTACCCAACCCCAAGGACAGCGACAGCCTGCGCACGGCACGACGCAGCCTATTCGAAGTCGAAACCCGCTTGTGCCGCTGCGTCCTGCTCCTCCTGCGTATCCCGGCCCCCCACCTAGGAATGTACCTGCTATCCCTCCAACCGTGGCCAGCATCATCCCATATGCGAGACAGTTCGTACACCGCGACCATCAAGCTCTTTTCGACGCGCACGACCTCTCGATTCCACCAACGCCTTCAGCGCTTCCTTCAGTCGCAGAACTGACGGCCGTGCAGGAAGCGAGACGGAAAGCCCTCAACCGTCTGCCGCACTATGGACCGCGGGGAGAGATATTAGCCCTTATCCCGGTGGACATGAGCAAGAAGCTTGCTCTTCGGCCTACGGTTGTTGCTACCCCTGTTGCTCTTGCACTCTCGCAAAGCACGCCTACTCCTGCAGCCTCCGTCAATGCGCCTGCCGTAACAGAAGCGCCTTTCGAAAGGAAACCTGTCCCGTCTGTCGCTTCTCCTCAGGCCGCCCACTCTCAGCAGCAGACACTGGCCACAAGACCCCCTGGAATTGATGCGAAAGTCGCAACATCGAGGAAAATCGCGCCACTTTCAGCTTCTCCGCTCAGCGACAATGCCACACCTCCGCAGGAGACGCCTCAAAGCAATAGCACTCCTGACAAGTCTCAGCAGGCCGCACCAGCTCAACCATCAGTACGTGTACTCCGTTCTATGCACATGCAATCGATGTGAACAAGGTGTACAGGCCGACACTCCCGAACTCGTCCCACCCCCACGGAAGAAACGCAAGAGGGCTCCGCCAGTGCCCCCTCCTGCCACACGGTCTTGTGCGAATCCCGAGTGCAGTCGAGGAATTCCTGCTCAGTTTCAAGGAACATTCTGCGTGGACTGCGGGTTCAACCGTTGGCGCGAACGACTCCGTGCACGTATCGCGAAGTTTCGTGCCGACCTGACCAAGGACACGGAGATCGCAGCATTGGGCGAGGACAATGAAGCTCTTGCAATCCCAACGAACGCAGTATCGGCCTCGCGCGAGGACGTACCCATGGATGTATCTGAGCTCGACATCGTACCTCAGCCACATTCCAGCGTGACGGAGGTGAAGGTGAAGCCAGAGTCTCTTCCCCAGGAAACTATGGGAACGAGCGAGCCGACAGTAGATCATACATCTACTCCGAAATCTCTAGCTGATCCACTAACCTGCGACGCCGACGCGATGGATGTCGACTCCTCGGACGATGAACCCCTTGCGTCTACTATGCTATCTCCTCTTACCTCGTTGGACGAGCCTCTGACCGCCATGGTGGTTACTACTTCCTCTGAAGACGAGCCCCTATCAGCAATCAACAGCTTGAAGAACCATGACGAATCGTCGGACGACGAGCCTCTGGCCGCCATGCAGCCGTCCTCTGACGAAGAGCCTCTTTCCGGATTCATGCCATCATACTCATTCACTGAGACGGTTGACGAATCCGTCTCCGGCCTCGATTCCCAGTCCCAGATGAAGATGACCAACTTCAATCGCTTGCTTATCCAAATCCCGCCTGCGCTTAAGCCCCCGTCACAGACGATCCGCCGTGTACGGCTGATACTAGGGCCCAAACCGGCTACTCCTCAGCCTTCGTCCTCATCTTCATCTTCGCGCGAGTCGTCGCCGGAGCGTTCATCCTCGTCTCCACGCAAACGATACAGTGGTTGGTTCTCTGACGAATCTGAGCTCACCCCGCTGGAGTCCTCTATGGACGAAGGCGAGTCCGAAGTCGACCAGCAAGAAAACGACCACGACCCATCTGCTCCAACTTTTACCACCGTCAACCCTACCACGCCATCCAGGAGGAAGAAGGGATCACGACCTGTCAAGCATCGTCTGCAATGCGCCACCGACGACTGCGCCAACCTCCTGGCTCGAGATCGGAAGTGGCGCTTCTGCAATACATGTCGCTCTCAACACAGGATCTTCCACCGTGAACAAGCGTTGTTACAGCGACTGGACCAAGGTAACACGCATGGTTTGGCGGTATGTATCGCTCAGTTATGATCTCTCCAGGGTGTTGCTCACGGTCGCTTTCGTAGACTACAGCTGGTGCCGACCTGACTGGATACCGCAAGTGCAGCTCACATAGTTGCAAACGCCTCATCCCGCCTATCGAGCAGTATCAGTACAAGCGATGTCCCCGATGTCGGGAGAACGCGCGCCGGCGCAGGCATGTGCTGCGCCACGGCGTTACCTTTGACGAGCTTTCCCAAGACCCTGGACTCTCGTTTAGCAGCTCGCGGGCGTCCGCCTTCGTGACGTCAGACTCCATGATGCTACATTCGTCCAAGAGTCGTCCCCCCGGCCCCACTGGATTCGCGCACACGGACGGCAAGCTCGTCGACCTAGTACGTCTCTCATTGTCGTCATCCATCTCCCCACACGCCTCATATCCATGCGTTCGCGAATCGCACAGCCCCCGTTCCAGCATTTTCCCGCGCTCTTGTGCGCATTCCGCGCACGCTTCGACACGTTCAGAGCCGCGCAGGCCAAGTACGTGCAGCTCAAAGCGCTGCAGGGCGCCGAGCGCAAGCCCATGGTGTTCACGTTCGATGGCGAGTATTCGATCGTCGCGAACCCCGCCGGGGGCGCGGTTGATCCTATCGTGAACACGGCCATCGGTGGCATTACTTCTGCGCTCGGCCTCGTCTTCGTGTACGTCGACCTCCTTCATTATCGAGACGAGAAGCTGAACTGCGCCTGTTCCTTCACAGACCCGTTGGTGTGCTCTCGGGGCCAGAAGACTCGATCATCGCCGAGCTCAAGTGCGTGTATGCTGCACAGATCTCCGCGCTGCGAGGGAAGGCGGCCACAGCCGAGGCCGAGTCTGAAGGGGGTGTGCAGAAACCTAGCGCGAGCCCGACGACGCAAGCTCCGAGTGAGATTGCGATGTCGGGGGAGCTGCAGATCTGCGTCGCGTGGGACCGCAGACACCGGCTCTTCGCGGGGCAGAAGATCATGCTGCGCTTCCGACTCGTTGGTTGATCCTCTCTCACAGAGCATAAGTGATATGAAATGATCTCTCTGAAGAACTTCTCGCATATTGTTCGAGCTTTTATAGTACGTATACCTATGCATGTATACCAGTGTAATGCCTTGCGATAGTGGATACTTACCTCTCTCTGCCTTGTAATGTGATCGTATAGCTGCTTGAGTGACTTCTTGCAATTGGTACTCCGTGTATTGTCGTGAGTAAGTAGTAAGTACTGTGTATGAATGATCCTCAAGTTGCCTTGTGAACGCCGTTCAGTTGGAGAGATTCAACGAAAGGAAATTCAGACGCCCGCCATCTCAAGCGGCGCTGACGCGTCGTGCTTTTCTTTCGAACGTCCACCTAAGCCTCGAGTCGATGCTTAGGCTTGTCGTTAAGCATGCCTTCTCACTCACAGCAATCATGACCTCGCTGCGCTCAGAGGAACTTCGTAAAATCGGAGTTTGTGATAACTTCACTCATTTGGATAGTACGTACTCAGTATTAATATTCAACACAAACTGCCAGTGACAGATGAGCTTCAAGCTTCAGGCCTCTACTTTAGAGCCTTACAGACCACTGCACACAGGTACACATGGTAACCGAGGAGCTATTACTACTGCGCAACCACGCCGGATTGAATCGTAGTGCATTAGTGAATGGGTAAACGAAGGCTCTATTTGGTGGATGACAAAGGTACGTGCATGATAAGTCGATCTTTGAGCTACGCAGGCCCTGCGAAGGCCAATTCAATTTGAGGTACGACATTGCGTCTAAGTGTCTGATGACCGCTGACTCCGTGAGGATCGAGCGCGAAGGGATCGTTTTCTTCACAACGTTTGCTGTCCGTAATGCTATGATGCGCCCATATTGATTTACATTCAAGCCCTACCACAACTGAAGGTGCTTCTATATCTACTCGCGTATAACACTAGGAAGTTCGTTGGCGGCAACATACGAGCAAGTACTCCCACTGCCAATCCCAGGCTCCCTTCCCCTCTGACAGCTATCTCAGCCCGTAACGCGCGTTGCTGAGTGGATATGACATGCGGTATTTACTACTCGCCCTGCGCTATACATTCGGACCTCCTTCCCACCTCTCTAGGCGGTCAAACTTGACCATGCGGCAGCAGGTTCTCAAGTCCAAGAGCATCCGGCTCCACTTTTCACTTCCAGTTTCCCGTATATTTCACCTCTTCGCGAACGCTTACTCCCGCGCGACATTCGTCGAAGGCTCACTCCACTCCCTTATCGCTACCCAAATCGAACGACTCGCCGAATGAGTCGCCGAACGCGAACGCCGATGAACCGTCGAAGAACTTGAGCAACGGCGCACTCTCCGCCGGCCGGGGCGGCTGTCGGTGGGATCGGAGCGGCGGTCGCTGTTGGTGCGGCGGCTCTCCTGGTGGGAATGTGAGGTTAGGTTTCTCAAGCTTGATGGTGCGGTTGTCGAAGGAGCTGAATGGCATCTTCGGGTGGACTTTAGAACCGGGATGTGTTTTTGCTTGTGCTTCTGTTACGGCGGCTTGGTGCTGTACTAGTAGTACTGGATACTCATTTATTTAGCTCTCAGTCTGGGCGGAACGATGAGTCCAAATGCTGCTTCAGAGTCGCGATTCAATCTGCTCCCAACTGCAGCGTAGATACTAATAGACACAAGACTGGTTAGGAACGACTGTCTTCCGCATGAGCTAGAGGCTGGTTTACGAGCCCTAGTACGACTGGTGACTTAATATGGCGATTACTTATACTACGAGTTGAGTGACGCGGACTTGGAGTAGCTTCATTATACATTACGGTACACGGGTATACACAACGAGGGATATATAAGAAGCGATACGACTACAGAGCATCAAGCAGGTCCATTTCCCTT
This sequence comes from Daedaleopsis sinensis, assembly GCA_033807695.1. Taxonomy (NCBI): domain Eukaryota; kingdom Fungi; phylum Basidiomycota; class Agaricomycetes; order Polyporales; family Polyporaceae; genus Daedaleopsis; species Daedaleopsis sinensis. The sequence continues at coordinate 431,860 of CM066310.1, read as the reverse complement.
AGGTTTCCCGCGCGAGAAGAAAGAGCTCAGACCACGAGCCCGCCTGGGGGTCACAGGGGGCAGGCTCGGCAAACTAGAGACCATTGCGAATGCGGGGGCAGAGTTGGCCTGCGCGGTAAACCTAAACCTCGGCTTCTTGAAGCTGGTACTGCCGCGCCGCGCCGAGTCCACGGCGGGGGCGCAGAGCTTGTCAGGCAACTTCCAGTCCGAGGGCACCTTGTCGCCCTCCTTGTCCGTCCTGTGCCACTGGTTCGACCCGATGCACTTCTGGAGGGCTTTCAATACCGGCTTGTGACTGCGAACCTTCGTCGCGTGTTGGTAATCCTTCGGCGACGGGACATTGTCCATCTCCGAGTCACTGTCTTCTTCGTCGGACGAATCGATGAAACCGGGCGCAGTCGGGTCTTCGTCTATTCCGGGATCTTCGAATGCGGGGAGCAGGGTCGAAGAGTCTTGAGGCGGAGAAGCCAGCTGGTTTTCACCGGCAGCGATAGCGCGCTCATAGGCGGTGACACGATAGAGACTCTGGAAACACCGGAGCAGGTCTTGGATAATGCTGTCCACGGGGCTAGAAAACACGACATCCTTGTTCAACTGACCCGCGGAGATGGCGCTATACTTGGCTGTGCCACAAGTGTAGTTGCCGTTTTCGAACCCGTAAGTGTCGAAGAACTCATCGAGAAAGAGCGCGACAGTGGCCCCACGGTCCCAGTTCGACTTGAGGTACCGAACGGCGTAGTAGATCAAGACATAAAGGAATGCCTCCAGCTCGTCGGAAGTCTCAACGACATTCTTGAGGTTAGAGAGGAGAGCGACCGACATGAACTGCCATGTTCCCTGTCACTAAGGGTGAGCTAGCGAGAACGGAGCGTGTAGAGGAGAAGCACACTCACAGTACGCTCAGGCTGCCGAGGTTTCCGCGACCCTTCGGTAACGAGCAAGGGTTTCGACATCTCCCAATCGGCCAAGATTCCTATCCACACGATGACGCCGCCGCCGTTCCCCTTCTTGACGTATGTCGGAAGGATGAGGATGTTGCCGCCACTGACGTCCCGGTGGATAATGTTGACTTCGGATGCCTTCCAGTGAGCTGTCATGCAAGGGAGCGTCATGAGGGCGAGCTTAGCGGATACGTAAGATCAGATACTCACCGTGCACGCAATCTTTGATGATCGAGACAAGTTGTCGTCCATAAGAGAATTCCTTGAGGGGTAGAGCGACCTCCTCGACGACGAGACGATAGTGGCGATGTAGACGCATGGGACAGTCTTCTGGGAAGCTTGTACCGCTGTCATCGAGCCCCTTCGGAGTTGGAGTATCCGCGCGCTCGTCACAATCGTCGTACTCGTCCCTCTTGCGCTTGTAGCTGGATGTTGTCGCAGCAAAAGAGGGAACACGTGTCGAGAACGTGGTGAAGAAAGATGGAAACGGGCCCGGGTCTTCTTTTTGCTTGCGCTCCCACCAGGATGGCGTTAACGTATCCTGGTCGTCGATGTCGCCGTGACAGACCAAGGTAGGGACGTGGCTGACCTTCGCGGCGTTCAGCTGCGCGAGAACATCGCCTTCCTTCTCGACCATGAGGTAGTGGGCCCTCCACGCGTCCTTGAGCCAGACGAACCGGTTCGTCTCACAGTCAAAGGCAACGTAGCCGCGCGTGCCGCGTCCTGCGAGGCCCGTCGCGCGGAATCCTGGTTTGCAGACGAGGAAGTACCTCATCTTGTCGCCGTCGGGCACTTGGAGGCGGTATCGCGGCCAGTCCTCGACGAGAGAATCGCGAAACATCTTGCGGACATATGCAAAGGTGAATGGGGACTCCAGGATCTCGCCTTTTTTGAGCGTGCGTTCCGCATGGTTGACATCGGAAGAAAGAGCTTTGGCGGCCTCGTCCATAACTTCGTACAGATCATTGGAAGGGAGGATGCGTTCGGCGGTAGGGTCAAGACCGAACTGGATGTCCGAGAGTTGGGAGATGCGCCAAAGAATGTCGCAGAAGAGCTCCCAGTTTTCGTAGTAGTCGATGGACTGGCTGACGATGCAGCCGGACCGATCCCAGCGGATGAAGCGAAGACGACGGCCGACGACCACGGGCATGAACACGGAGACACGGTGCTGGACGGCCATGACGCACTCGCCGTAAGTGATGATCTGACCGCGAGACTTGACCCCTTCGCCGGCGATCGCTGGGCTGACGTCTGCAGGTCCTGGACCATCTATGTACGGATCGAGGTTGGGGTCCCTTCTCTTATCCTTTCTCCCTCGTTTGAACTCCCAGGGAATGAGCTGGTCTGCAAAATGAGGCTTGCCATCTACGGGGGCGGACGACTTGCGGAAAAGGCCGGCGTCGGGCTTCTGTCGTTCGGAGTCAATCATCGCGGGGTCGGGTCGGTTTCCGCAATAGCAGAGCTTCAAACCGGGGGCAAGACCCTTCGACTCTATGATGTTGATCTTGGAGGAGACGGGAAATCGTTCAGTAGCGACCCTCATGGTTACGAGACGGGAAACAGGACACTCACGAATTGTCGTTCTTCAATTGTGCGAATGGATTCGAATCAAGCGCGGGCTTAGTTGCACGCTTTGCTGGGTCGGTGGGAGGTGGAAAGAGCTCGTCACAGAAGCGAAGGAAGGCTTCGCCGACGCCCTTGTTCGACATATCGTCTGCTGCTTTGCCGCGTCGTTGTGGGAGAACCTTGAGACCTTTTGAGCCACAGGTGCGCGATTGTTCTCGAGTGGAGTGGTGAGCTTTGGAGAGCGGGGTGTCTCCAATAAACTGAAGATGGTCAGCCATGATGATGACTGGAGGGAAGAGGAGACGGACAGACTTACGAGGCGAGACGGGCCGGGCTTTTATAGGATATGGACTGGTTAGAGGGAGTTCTGCACAGGCCCGGTCGTGAAACAACGTGACTGCGCCGTAGATAGTGCGTCCAAGTTAGCCGATGCGAGCAATGAAGGGAACAATAGAGCCGGAGTGCAAAGCGGACAAAGGATGATCGTGGTTGAAGTTCAAGAGGTTAGGCGCCTGTTGAGATTCGTGCCGACCTGCCATATCTGGACACGCCATGAGGTTCGCTTGTGTGTCCAAGCGCCCGCTGCGCGACCCTCTACGGCCTGGCCCCTGTATGCTGGATGCGTGGTTACATAGCTAGAAAGCATATATATGATTATAAACTTCAAACCGATGGACTGAAGTGAACTAGGAGCTTGTACACCCAAACACGCCTCTAACCACCCGGTTTGCACTGTAATTAACAGCACAGCCACAGAGGTCTAAGACGAGTCATCGCGGTCGCATGAGATTCTCCTGGCTGGTCCTCGTTGGCGTTTTCTCGCGTTCGGCTACAAAGTCTGGGTGCCACGTCGTCTCCTTGACGATTTTCCACCGCCTGTCTCGACGCCTAGTGCCAACTTGAAGCTGCCAGTGGCACCCGGCGGCGCAGTAATTACAGAAACAGTTGACTCAGCGCCGAAGAGAGAGAGCTCAGTAAGCGGCGCAATATTTAACTTGAAGCAGCGGCAGTAGATGATCGATGAACTCTAAAGGCCTCTAACCGCTTGGTGGTCCCCGACAGATTCGGACCAAGGCTGTTTTATCACAAATTACAATGACCTTCCGCCGCGTCCAAATCCTTCAAGAAGCGAGCTGAGCGATTTTATCCTCCAATTCCAACATCATGTCGACTCAGAAATCCACTGAGATACGATGATATCCGTCCGGTCAATCTTGCAAGGATGGCTTGCAGCTGCGCGCAGCCATAGCGGGTGTCGAACTTTACGGTAAGCGGCCTCCCGGGAGCGCTTCCCCCCACTTTGAGGACCTACCGCCGCTCCCATGACGGAGCACAGTCAAAATCAGACGAGTCGATTTGGCGCCCTCACGGACAATAACGTCTTGCTGAACACGGCTGCTCATGCATGCGTTTCACGCGCAGGCTCCGATCCGACTCCTCCACCGACTGCCCGCGCTCCGCACTGGTAGTATACTCGCAAAGCTACCGGCTTCGCGTGTTTGAATGTGAGAGGGTCCGAGTCCGAGTCATTGTTAGAAAGAACTTGAACCATAGTCAGTCCCATCAGGTCTTCAATAGAGGAAGTGTGTGTACATACCGACAATCAGCTACTAGTTCAGGTAGTACGGCACGCCGCCGTGGGTAGTCGGATTCAAGGTGGATGCAGTTCGACAAGACGTCCCGGATGAGATCTAAAGTTACGAACTGTCCAGAATGTGGTGCACTTTAGGACCGCGCTCATGTGCTGCTGAAATGCACCCTGAGTGTCGCGGTGAGTTCAAATTCCTGCAATGAGTCAGCGCATTTCACGACGTGAATTCGCTGTTTACGGCCAATGAAGACGCGTTCACATCTGCGGACGCGCCGAGCTAACATTGAGTGACTTCGGTCCTTGGCAGGCGTTGTGGTGGTAGCGCTGAATCGGAAGAGTCAGTGCGCACAGAGTAGATAGCCGCACCTGTACTACGTACGAGCGAGATATAAAAGTCTGAATGGAAAAGAAAGAGGAGATCCAAAGTCAATCCAAAGTACAACTGACTCAGTTCAAGTTAGTGCGACCGGGGTGGAGCAAAAGTAGTCGCGATGCCAGGAGCGTGGATTGAACACGCGACCTCCAGAACTTCAGTCTGTTGCTCTCCCAGCTGAGCTATCCCGGCGATGTAAGACATAGTCCTGCATGCGAATATATTGCGTTCGTACCTCTTATGGACAATATCGTCACCGCGCGCTCGTGGCCAATCACTGGCACGAGTGACATCATCGTCCTGTGGCAAAACTGTCATGGACTCCCCGCACTGGGGAGCCCTATATAATGCGCCAGGTCGAGCTCCCGTTCTCAACTAAATCGCCCGCACCACGTCTGCTCAGTTTCGCACCATCCATCCACGAACGCGCTCACCATGTCCGAGGCCATCCGCAGCGACTCCTCTGCAGTCAAGTCGTCCTCCGACCTCCCGCCCTCGCGCGACCGTAAGGGCATACGCTCGGTCTCCCCGCCCCTCTCCAGCACACCCCTTTACCGCTTCAACTACACCATCGTCCTCTTCGGTGTCCTCCTCTTGTCTTTCTACGCGTGGCGCTGGGTCCAGTGGAAGAACGAAGTGGGCGGGTGGTGGAACATGGCCCTCGGCAGGCGAACCCCAGGCGCAGACGTCTTTCACCCAAGCCCAGCAGACGCCAGCTATGGGGGGGCCAACGAGAGGGAGAAGGGGGAGCCAACGGTGGAGGATAGGATCAACGAGCTTGCGGCAGCGCTGGGGATGCCTTCGTCCGACCTCGCGGCCGTCATCGCGGACGCGGTACGCGAGCATGTCCCGCCCGCCAGTCTGTCTTCTGTCGCTGCGCACGAGCCGTCCGGGTGAGTGATAGGTCCATCCAAGTGGTCTGAATGCGCTCGGGGAGCTGACGACTGCCGCAGGTCCGCCGTGCAGTACCTTGTGAACCCGAGCGCCGCCTCTGCACAGGAGGCCGCGTCTGGCGTTACGGGAAAGATGCAAGCCGTGGCGAATGCGGTCGAGGCTGCTGTGGGTCTCGACGAACCACCTACCGAGATGTACTCTGCGTGAAATCATTGGATACGGCACTACTGTAGAACAAACACTTAGTGTACAAGCGCATAAATTGTACTGCATACATAGCATACCGTCATGCAATGGTCGCCCTGTCGGAGATTTCCTGCTGGCACTTCTTCATCACGTCGCACGTAACAAGACAAAGATGTGGTGAACATGAGACTTATATGTTTCCGTCCTCGGATGAAGTGGGACTCGGAAATGGTTCTGTTTGAAAACGTTGTGGACGCCGGACGGTGCCACACGAGTCTGAGAGATAAGATTAGATATCGCATCACTCCGAGATTCCTCCGAGTTAACACGCCGTTCTGAGTCTCCTCCCATTATTATTCTCCCCCTCCGAGTCCTCTATAACCTTCTACCTCTCACATAAATAGGTTCTTCAGTCGTCTGCGGCCTAGAGGATCTTGCACTCTGGACATTGATTATGCATCATGGGCATTCGGCGGTCCGAGTCTATCCTTGGAACATCAAGAATTTGAAGTCGAAGTCTCTCTCAATCATCTCAAGCTGCTACACCCCTCTCCATCCATACACATCTGCCCTTCAGGGTCTACGGAAACATGTAGGAACACGAGTCTCAAGAACCTGGTGAACCAATAGAGCTGGTGAGTACGATGCCATCGTCTTGCGCGGCGTTCTATGCGACACATGGGCCGGAAGATCCTGTATGCGTCCATACACTTGCAAAGCCTCTCCACATGTCCACATTCTTCTCAGGTATGGCCACCCTTCCAGGATTCTGAGACGAGTGAGCGCGTTGCACAGCCCATACAACTGCTCGATTACAGTTTTACAGAGCACCAGTGACTAAGGTGACCACACACTGAATTTTACCACATGACCGCATGCAGACCGCACGCTCGCAGGATATCCACTCCACAACATGGTCCCTTCCAGATAGCTGAACATAGCTGAACTATACACTTCGAGAAGATCGCGTCTCTGCCACCCGCGCTTGCACAAACTCCAGGAGGTGCAAGAATCCCTCTCATCTGAGACCCTCGTCACATCGACCACGCCCGGTACCTTTCATGGTCGCAATTTCCGTCCCAGATGTCGCTCTCGCGCTCATATGCGTCGAAAGTGCCCTGCACGTCTTCGTGCGCGCGGCGACCTCCCTCTGTGCTCTTGTCGTGCGCTACGGGAAGGAGAACGGCGTCGAGATGAAGCCGTTCGCGAAAGTGTTCACGCGGTGAGTGACTATCCGTGCCTTGCTCTGTTGGGGTGCACTCGTACTGACCTTGGCTATCACTCTCCTGTCCGACAGCACTGGATCCTGACAGTGGGCAGGTTGTCCTTCGCGTTCAATGTCCACAACGGCGGGCGGTCTCCCGAGGCGTTCTACTCGCTCGTCGACGCCCCGTCACACGTAGCTGCGACCTGAATCCGTAGCGGTGTCCGTCAGCGTTGTACAGCTATTCTCTATCTTCACTCCTGGAGAGAGTGAGTACGCGAACCAATCGCAACTACACATCGTCTTGACTGCCACGTTGGCCCTATCGTACGCCTTTCGTGCAATCTTCAATCGAGGAGTACTGAATGGCCATCACCAGTCGTGTAGAGTACGAATATCTATGGAACAGGTCTGTCCCCCAGCGACTGCCCACGCCAACATAATCTGCTCATGCGTGACATGGTATATATGGCGTATCGCATATGGTCTTCGAATCGTGCGTTCAACTACGACCACGCGATGATAGCTGGCATGGACATAGTCGTAAGCAACTCCTTCTCCCCGGATACGCACTGACATGCACGCCGCTCCATCACTGCTAGGAAGCTCTCGTCATCCGTTTCGTCGAAGGCGCCGCCTTCTACACGAGACTTTGTCTCTTCAGTTCTCTGATGCCTGCGTCCTACCCCCATCTCCACGCCGCCTTGCCACTCCTCGTGCTCACGGCTGTCCTCCCGGACCCCTCAACAGCATCTGGACGCCCTTCTTCCTCATCTGGTACTGGGCGCGTTCCGTGCTCTACGTGTTCGCCTTTCTACATACATTCCCGCCGCGACGGCATCTCGTCCATGCTCATCACCGTTTGCGTCGGGCTTGGTTTTTCGTCGTAGACCGAGACCCCGCCCTCCGTCCCCGCACATGCAACGCCCTCACTTCGGCCGCAGTACTGGTGGACGAACATCCGATCCGTCGAGCACCGGTGCCAGCGCACGACTGCACGCGGCGCGGAGGGAGTGCGGACGATCACGCTGAGCGTGACGCAGATGATGGAGAGGGAGACGGTCTTTGACAAGAGCGCTGCGACCTCAAGGGAAATGCGGACTCGGACTGGGGCAAACATGCAAGTGTAGAACATACAACGTGCTCATACTGCACAAAGGATCACATAAGGCTCAGGATGTATGGCCGAGATAGCTCAGCTGGGAGAGCAACAGACTGAAGTTCTGGAGGTCGCGTGTTCAATCCACGCTCTTGGCATCTGGAGCCGCTTACTTTTGCTTTTCCACGACCGCACATTTTCCTGCACCCGTAGCAACTCCGAAACATGGGTAGAGTGCTCGAGGAAGCATGATTGGAAATCTTTTCACCAAAATGTCCACTGCGATCACTCGAAATCCACTTATGTGAAGACAACTTGGAGACGCCCATGCCACTTCGACTCTAACCATCACCGGCACCACTAGCCCGCCTACTAGCTATCGTAATTATTTATCTCCAGCTACCCGTTGATTGATGCTTTGGTTTCGGCACTCGAGCTTTTTGTGCCTTGAAACGGATATGGTCCCAACTGGACCGGTCACCATCGTATAAGTAGTCTGTGCCAAATGGCAGTCGACGGCCCGGCTCGGAGCATGGCAGCTCTGTGTCAGGGCATAGCCGGGGTTGCCAGACAACGCCATAGTAGATCTCACGGCGCATCGTGTGTCACCAGGACCCGTTTTTGTATATGTCAGTGTCCAAAGCTGTTGACGACGGTCACGGAACTTGCGTATGCACCCCAACTCCGAGTCGGACTGAACTTGAAGAACGTCCCTCGTACTCGTACCAGTGATTAAATGAGTACAAGAGGGTTAGACCGGATAGGACCTGGAGATCCGTATTGTAGGACTTGTGGGAGCGATTCAAAGCTCAACCTCGTGTGCTTCGCTATCGTCTGAGTGTCTGAGAGCAAAGCTGGGGTGCAGCTTTCCTGAGGCCGCGCGGCACTAGCGTGGGAGTTGGCCAGTGGACGAAAAGCGGACCTGCAAATCCACGCCAGATCCACGCGCTCTCATTGTGATCCCTTTTTGGATTCTTCAAGATCGGGATGTGTCCGCCGCACACTGGCACTCAGTTCAGGCGAACAACTGAATATTGCTTTGCGATGGACGGCATATGCGCAGTGCGTCACCCGGCTTCCGCATCTGCTAGTCCGACATACCGGTGCATGAGGTTGCAGCATGGCAGCCCTGCAGTTGGCTGTCAAAGCTACAAGTAGAACAGCCCCCTCGGAGCCGTGAGCAAGTTGTGGCTGTGTAATGCTAACCACAGGCTGCTATTTGGTTGCAAGCACTACTGCTGCGATTGCGACCAGAATATTTGTAGCATAGAGGTACAGTATCAATAAGGCACTGCGTCCTGCAAGATATTTTTAATGGGCAGGGAGAAAGAAGAGCGGTAGCGTCACCGAGGATGTCTGGGCGCTTGTGCGTATAAGCGAACCTCATGGCGCGTCCACATAAGGCAGGTAGACGCGACTCTCAGGAGGCGCTTAACGTGTTCAACTTGAACCACGACGTTTGTCCCTTTGTGCACCGCCCTATTGTCTCCTCCATATTCGTGCCTGGTATCGGCTAGCTTTGACTCACTTTCCGTGGCCCAGTCGCATTGTGTCCAGCCGCGGACCACATCGCCTCCAACCAGAACCTCGTCTGAGTATATAAAACCCCGCACTGTAAGTCGTCCGGTACCACTTTCCTCCCCCATCATGGCTTCTCTTCCTGCATACTTGATACCGAACTCTGACACTCCGCACCAAGTGGCATCGATCAGAGGGCGAAAAGAGCAGGCTACTCGCGGGAAGAAAGGGAAACCATCCCTCCGACGACGACGCACTAAGACAGCGAAGGACATGAATCACAAGCACGTCAGCGTGGAACCCCAGGTGTTCGGTGACGCGTTCTTTCCACGTCCTTCGCACAGTCCCAAAGGACGCTCTGTTGGTCGGCCCGCAACCAACCCCTTCGAAGAGTTGAGTGACGCAAACTCCATGTCTGAGGATGCGATCACCAGGAAATTCGTGAGTCTATCCGATATCTTCACTTGTTACTCGATGACATCGCAGCTCATCTCCTCGATGCTTTCTCAGATCGATGCCATCAACAACAATAACCTTATTCCCGGCTTGAAACTATGCCACTGTGGAAATCGTCCCGACCCCGCGATGATCGACTCCGAGCGACAGAAAGTAGACGCTGCGCTCTTCCGCAAGGACGACGCTCCGACCGACGGGAAGGCCCATTGGATCGATCAACTTATCCCTGTCGAGTTCAAGCGCTTTGACAGCCACGGTACCCTTCTGGATCCGTTCGGCTCCAAACACATCGATCCCAACGTTTCCCGGAACGATGCGCAGAAGCGCCAGGAGGGTCGCGGTCAGATCACTACTTACGCTGAGTTTCTCATGGCTATCCAACACCGCGTCGCCGTCTTCATGCTCGTTGTCGTTGGCCGGTTCTGTCGGTTGGTTCGCTGGGACCGATCTGGCTCCGTCGTCACATACGTGATCGACTATTACACGGAGTGGGAGTTCTTCTGCGACATCCTCTGGCGGATCTCGACACTATCCAACGTACAGCTTGGCTGCGACCCAACAGCGGTGCGAGTCTTGCCTGGTGATGAAAATTACCGGAAGATGGACCTGGCAGCCGCTCCCCACAACGACATCGACCACACCGTGACCGACCGACCGTTACGGAATGACGAGATTCCAGACATGTCTGCGGATAAGCCACCTCCTGTCTTCAAATACGTCCGCGAGCAATTTCAAAAATCGCTCGAGTCCGAGTGGCCTCGTTACTGCCTCAGTGTCCCTAACGGCGCCGAGACACACGAATTCCTCGTCTGCAAGCCCTCCTTCCGAGCGACGGGATTGATCGGCCGTGGTACACGAGGCTACGTCGCGCTCGACTGCCAGACGGGGCGTTTCGTGTGGCTCAAGGACGCGTGGAGGGCGCATTACCTCAAGGTCGAGCAGGAAGGTGTCGTCCTCAAGGAGCTCAACGACGGGAAAGTTCCATCCGTTCCCACTCTGGTTTGCCATGGCGACATCGAGGAGCAGGACACGCTCACGCCGGCCTGGTGGGAGTACCAGCATGCGCATCCCACGACCTCTGAGGAGGACTTCGTAACGCCTGTTGGCGCGTCCAGCCCACGTCCCCAACCTTCTTCGACATCGAGCAACAAGAGGAAACGGCGCCAGGAGCATGACGAAGAGGATCTTTCGCGACCCGATGGAATTCCTCCTTCCACCCACTCGCCCGGTTCAACCTGCCCATTGAGGCGCCACCGGCACTACCGTCTTGTAGTGCAGGAGGTGGCTTTACCGCTCAGCGAGTTCCAGTACGGGCTCCAACTGGTGGAGATCATCCGAGACTGTATCATTGGTGAGTGTTGTTCGGACATGAGTTTCCGAGTCGGTCTAGCTGACATCATTCATCAGCACACAGCAAGGCGTTTGAGTTAGGGATTATGCACCGCGACATCAGTGGCGGTAATGTCCTCATTTTACCCGTGATCGAGAAGACAGAGGACGGAGAGTTGCTTGTTGTGTCGATCGGGATACTTGCGGATTGGGAGATGTCTAAGCCGATTACTACGGGCGACAGAGCGAATGGTCCCCGCCAGCCGGAACGCACGGTGAGCCATCATCTGTTGTAATCGTGAACCGGACCACTGATTTTTATTGCATGAACGACAGGCTACCTGGCAGTTCATGTCCGTCGCAATCTTGAACCACCCAAGGACCAAGATCGTCGAGGTCTGCGACGAGCTCGAGGCCTTCTTCTACGTCTTGCTCTACTACGCCATCCGGTACATGCGGTCGAACTACAACGACTTGACGATCGCGAACTTCCTGGACGAGTTCTTTGACTGCTATACTATCGTGAACGGGAAGTACGCCTGCGGCTCTACCAAGCTCAACGCTATCAAAAACGGGGAGCTAGTTGCCGGCGACGTAGGACTCCAGCTCGAAGGACCCATGGACTGGTTGGTGAAGAAGCTCCTTAGCTGGTTCAGTGCGAACTACCACGTGAAGCGGTACGAGAGTTCCCTGTCGACCGACGAGGTGGAATCGGCCGAGCCCAATCCTCCTTCCGCTCCCACTCCCGCTCCGGCCGCCGCCCCCGAGCCTCGTGTAAAGATGCACGCACGCGCATCGCGTCTCGGAAAAGCTTTCGAACCCAAGGCTGCCTCTTCAACACGCAAGCCAGCGTTGAACGGCCCCCCGATGCCCACAGCGGCACAGTTCGCCGAGGCCAAGTTGGTCTCAGGGCACGGAGGTGTGATCGATTTCCTCGACGAGATGAGTGCTTCAGATTCATGGTCGGCGGACAAGGTGGGCGACCAGGTTCCGGCCGACTGGAAGGTCGAGGACAACAAGTCGTTCGACCCGACGCTGGAGACTATCGACGAGGAAGGCAGCAACAAGAGATTGCGACTGAACTTTGAAGTCCAGGCAGCTCTGCTTGTTCCGCCTAGGCCTCCGGTCACGCCTCCACGACGTGGGCAGGCTGAAAAGTCTAAGGGGAACGCGCCGGAGAGGGAGGAGTAGAATCTCAAGCTTTCTGATATTGTTATGTTTTTCCATCGTCACGACTTGTTTTCTGTACTGGCATACATGTGCTCTGTATTTGTACCGCTCTCTCATATACCCTTTGCTCAACCCCTCCTCTCTTAATGTACCACTTATTTTGCTGAATGCTGTCTCGATTCTATACTGGTCTACTAGTATCGTTTTCGAGTTCAGTTTAACCGACAACTTTGCGTTTGATAGGTGTAACGGATCTTGTAGTGTTGGATAAGATGATTTATCCTGCAACGTTGAGAACATTCGTGTCGACGTCTCCACGCCGTCGATGGTCAGAAGTCGAGCTTCGCGAGGCACTCTGGGACATGGTTGCCGTGCCGCATGCGCGCCTCGACGTCAGCGACGAACAGACAAAGGATGATTGGATTTGAGGATATCCTGTTGCAGCTTCAAGTTCTACGCGCGCGAGGTCCTGAGGCTCGACTCGGACGAGCAATGAAGGACAGGGAGAAAGTCGACGAGGTTAGACAGGATCCCATATAACCAGTCACCAGAGTTCCTGCATCGTAATTCCGCATTGGAGTAGGCTTAGTGAAGACGGCCTCGGGTTCTCACATGACAAACTACCTCGAGACACATGGGGTCGTCGATGGACTCGATGCGGATGCCATAGATGAGGCTAAGCTTGCTGTTCAGCGGGGGCGCGGTGCTGCATTCGAGGCTGGTGCGTTTAGTATACAATCCTCCTTGCACCGAAGGCCGCTGGTGTAGAGACTACCATGACCGTGAAGCGGCTTCGATCGAATATCCGGCTTTCTGCTGGGTCGCTTTGAAGTTTGGAGAGTGACTGCGGGAATAGCTATCACATACGAAAACGGAAGGTTGCTCAACGTTCAGGCTTGATGCATCGATGCTTCAAAGTCGAGATACGTTCGATCAATGGTGGGCGCGCTTCGATTACATGAAGTAGCTATCGCCCATATCATCCCACCTCGTACTGTATGCGTTCTGAATCTCAGTCATTCAGGGCCAGTGAGAGAAGAGGATGAGTGCTGAATGTTCATACCTGACTAATGGTGCGGCGACTGTCCTGGCGAGCATTACCAACCTGTCTATGTCGAGACTCGTCACTCGATCAAGTGGCGTCCACCAGAGGACGAGCAGTGCACGACACCGCTGTAGCGAATAGTCTGCGGGTATGTGACATTCGTGCAGGGACGAGTTTCATGGATCGATTGTGAAGATGACGACCTAGTGATGCGGGGTACTTCAACGCATCTCCGGATGTGCAATCGGGGTTACTCTACTTATTGTTTCCGCGTGGCCTTCCTTGCCCTTCGTGCTCTGCGAGTGCTGAATCGTGCCTGCCAGAGCTGCGGCGGGAATGGGCAGAGGATGAAGGCCTAGAACCCCCGCTGATAGCCCTCGAGGCCAGTACTCCATGTCTGGGCTCCCCGGGAGCGAGGTCGAGCAGGGGTGCAGATCGCGCAATCGCGTATTCGCTGGATATACTATCGCGCGAGGGTGACCAGGGGTGACCGTATGTCAGGCTTCCGCCGACCGCGAATGTGGGCGGACGCCCATTGAAAGGTGGAGCAGCCAGGGAGAGTGAGGTTGGGAGCCACGATCATACGCCGTACCGCGCAATGGTCGTGGACCTCGGAGCCACAGATATGCAACAAGAGAACGAGTAGCGTTGCTTCCACGTAGATCTGAAGCCACAGCACAGTGTAGTTGGTGGCAATCTACGCCACACTCGATCGCTAGGTGCAGCGTTGTCAGGAAGTAGCCTGAGTGTCGAGGTGTCCAGTTGGTTTTGTCGATGAGTCGCGATGCAGTATCGGTATAAGAGATCGAGTGGGTCCGAATGATTGTCTATCGAGGCTGGACCATGCAGCCTGCTCGGAGAGTGCACTGAGTAGAGAGCAACGTCGAGTTCAAAGCATTCGTGAGTCCACTGAATGTACAGAAGCAATAGAATACGACCACAATGACGACATCCGCACCACGGAGGCAGTAAAATGCAAGGATTCATCAGATCTTTATGTGATCTGCTTAAATCCTTGTGTGAGCAGGCCTCCAGCTGAAAGCCTACGTTTACAGGACCGACCGTGTAGACGTTCGCGGAGTATTTGAGCCGCATCTTTCCGCGCCGGATGAGTGAAGAATAATCGACCATGAGTCAGCAGGAAACGTTGTCGGACACCGATTGCGCTCCCGGATGGATGAGTAGCCTTTTCGAGACTTAGGAGAGCAAATGCGAGGAGTACGCTGCTCCTCGAGGTTGGCGACCGTGGCAGACCGTCCGGAGAGAGGGTCCGACCCCTCGTGTCTGCCCAACAGCCGATAAATACGGTTCAGAGGCCGCTGGGACGGAAATAAAAGTGGTGCCGCTTCGTTCATTTGAGAGATACGCGATGAAGGGCGATCGACAAGTCCGCGAGACGATCAGGAGGAGCTGAGCGAAGTGTGTCCGCTAGATTGGGTTAGATCCCAGATTCATTTGTCGTGACTGGCTGAGAAGCAGGTGAGGAGCTTTAACTTGCCTGAGCTCCGGCAAAATTCCGCGTACAATCCCAGCGCAAAGAGGTGCAATGGTAGAGCTACAGGAGGTCGAGATAAACGAGAAAGAGATGGAAAGATGAAGTCAAGAGGCAAGAAGAGGTCTTCGGTGGCTGAGAGTGGCTGAGGCGGTCGGAGTTGAGTGTCGGAGTTAGAAACGGGATCGTCGGAGGACGACCAATTGTGGCGTGGTCGGCATGGCGGGGCGCGAACCTTCTTTGCCTCGCCCACCAGCCCGACGAATCTAACTCGCGGTCAGTCAACTTTGTTTCCAAACTTTGTTCGTGTTCTCGCTGACGTTCCGGCCGTCGTCGACGTTGCCCCCGTCTCTGGCGTGGTTGTTGCTGGTGCTGTGCTCATCCTCATGGACGATGTGCAGGCTTATCACTCCTCTGCGCATATAGCCTCATGTCTGGCAACGACTCTCAGTCGAACAACTCCCAGTGGACCGAGCCCCCGTGGTCGGGGTGGATAGAGACGACGGGGGACGCGCTGCTCATCCTGGAGGCCGCAAGGAGGGGTCTTATCCCGCGCGTAACTCGCCGTCTGGTTGATTCCGAGCGCAAGATGATCACTTCGGGCTCCGTCTTCGTCTTCGACGAGGACGAGAGCGGCATCAAGCGGTGGACCGACGGTTTCTTCTGGAGCCCCAGCAGGATCCTGGGCAACTTCCTCCTCTATCGCGAGACGGAGAAAAGGGGCGCGGGCCACAGGAGCGCTCGCGCAGAGGCTGCAGCAAATGCCGAGCAGGAGGAGAACAACAAGCAGGACAGTCAGACCCTCTCCAGGCCCAAGAGCGAGGCCAGCCGCCTCGGGATCGACAGGCAGCGCGAACGGATCCTCGTTGGCAGCCTCACGAACAGCTACAAGTTCAAGCCTGGGGGCATGATGAAGAAGGTGCGTTCCTCGTCTCCGTTTCTGCCCCCGACGTCGTGCTCTGTGTTCCCTCTTGGCTATATGCGCCATTTCTCGCTGTCGTACGCGTCCTGCACGCCCTCTGGTCCGTGCAGGCCTCGTACCGATAAGCATCCATCCGTATCTGTCATCATTCCGCGTGTGCGACGGCCCAAAACGTCGCGAACCGTTCATGTCTCCTTGGGCCCCGGATTGGCTGATCCCCTAGTTGGGAACGGTCTCCGGTATCGGCTTCTTGATGATGTTCGGGGTATATGCGGTCTGCGGCGCATCTCGTTCTCAGCGAGAAAGGCCAGCTATTGGTGGAGAAGTGTTGGGTGACCCACCCCTATTCCTTCTCTCCCCATATCCGGCAGACCCGTGCGCTTGGATCCCCCACGAGGGAACGCATACATTTCAGTCTGATATCGTCTTTTATCTTTCTCCCCGCCGTTCGCGACGTCCTGCAAGCCTTGAACCTAACATGTCCCGTCATTGGCTATGCATGACGGCTCAAGTCGTCGCGAACCATTCTTGTTTCCTTGGACTTCGGATTGGCTGGTCTCGGAGTTGGGAACGGTCTCCGGTATCCTGATCGCTACCTCTTCTTCGGGGGATGTGCGGTCTGCGGCGTACGGCGCCTTTTGGTGCATTTTCTCTCGTCCTCCTTGCCGTGCGCGACGTTTTTTCGCTGTCGTACGCGTTCTGCATCCAGCTCGTGCAGGCCTCGTACCGATAAGCCCGCCCATCCGTGTCTTCAATCGCGGACACGGATGGAAAGGTTACGAAACGCTCATGTCTCCTCAGGTCCCGGATTGGCTGCTCCCCAGCTGGGAACGGTCTCTAGCGTCATAACCGCCACCCTTCTTGATGCTGTCAGGGGTATGTGCAGTCTGCGGTGCACTGCGCTCTCAGTGAGATCGGTCAGCTATTGGTGGACAGAGCGCGTTATCTCGGATGGTGGCCCACCCCTATTGCTTCTTTCCCCATAGTCGGGCAGCCTCTCGCGCTCGCGGTGCTTCGGTATCGCGCCCCACGCACGGTTGTCTATCGTTCTAGACCACAGCACCGCGAGCGCGTTGCGGTTGTTCACACCGAACGCACTCGTCGTGGGTGATCCCATCCCTCTCGTGACTGCAGGTTCTGACACCGCTGCCGCGACATTCACTGGTCTAGCCAGAGAAGCCGAGAAGCAGGCACCGTCGAGTTTTCTGGGTGAGATTGGGGTGGTCACGCTATTGGCGGTGCCGTGGCTCGCTTACCACGACCTGATCTGTTGCGCTTATAGTGCGTCATTGTGGCCGTTATGCGCGCTCTCGCACTGCGCCTCTGCGAGACCTGCTTATTGTCTCTCGCTCCTATGGTCTGGCCTGTACCCCATTTTGCTGGAGCAGGAGCAGCGAGACTTGGAGCGTTCCAGGGAGACCGCAGCCTACGACCGGATTGCAGGCGTCGGTCTCTGGATACGTTCTTTCGGCGCTCTGGTGTAGCATATGGCAGCGGCCGCGGTCCGCAGACTGTGTGGCCGTTCCCATGGCTCCTTCTCTGTCTAGAAGTGACAGGCGGGCTTCTCGCCGTAGAATGCAGAATGCGCTCTCATATCGGGCGCCCTCGTTCTATCTCCCCGTCCCTCGCAACAACGGACACTGACCTACCTTGCGCGTTGTAGACGTTTTCGCTCACAATCGGCGGCGTCGCTCAACACCTGATTTCGTACTACAAGATCGAGGATGTCGAGCAAGGCCGCCTGCGCTCACCGTCGTCGCTGCCCGAGTTGGCGTCGTTGACGATCAGTCCGGAATACCTCGACAAGACGCACTTCCGCAACCCTCCCAAGGTCGAGATCGGCGTCGACGGTGTTCCGCGCTACCGGGGTGAGGCTGACGACGTCGACGTCTCCCCACGTCTCCTCCCCGCACCTCTTTCTAATGGATACTACGCTGATTCTGATGCCGGGCCGAGTACTAAGCGCTCGAAGCGATACGATCCCTACAGCTCTGGGTCGAACCCGCCCAAGAGGTCGCGCAAGAAGAACAACTCGGCGTCGAGCCAAAGCGAGGCCACCGGTGCGGAATCCCCCACTCAGCCGCTTCCTTCGTCTGTCCACCAGCCCACGGGTGCTTACGCTGACCCCGCCGTCTCGTCGCACTACACTCCGTACAACTACTACCAGTACCCAGTGCCGGTGTACTCGCCTGCGCCGTACCCTCCACTCGCCACTGCTCATGCTTCGGCGACGACGCCGCCGCAGGAGAGTCCGTCTCCGCCTCCTGCCAACGCTTCTAGCACGACTGCTCCGGCGTCGGCATACTCCGCCTATCCCTCTGCTGAGACTGCGTCGTCGACCTCGAACTACCCTCCTTACTACGCCGCCCCTCCCCCGCCTCCGCCCCACGCGTACGCTGCCTACCCGCCTGTCCCGTGGCCGGGGTACAGCGGCTACGGATCTGCGGCGGGTGCGTCCCAGGCGACGGGTGCGAGCATCCAGGAGATCTCCGAGAGCGACGTGAGGAGCAGCGCGGGCGGCGGCGGAGGTGGTGGCGGCGGGGCGGGGGCGTAAGGCGGATACGGCAGCGACGACGACGACGACGACGTGCGTCCACACCTCAATCTCTGCCGAACGTATCTTGGACCCGATCGATGTCTTTCTCTTGCGGTCTTCGTCTGCTACGTATGTGTGCTCTCTGCTATGCCCTGCCTGTGACCGTTCACGAATCGTCTGCGTCTCTCAGTTCTTGTCGCCCCGTCTCCCCGTCCCGCGTCCGCGTCCGTCTCCCGTCCCACGCCCCCCGTGTGGTTGGTGCCTGTGTACGATAGTGAGTGCTGTTTCTTGGTCGCCCCCCTCGCTCTGCTACCGCTGTTATTCCCTCGCATCTCCGTGTATGTTGCTCTTGATATCGCACAATGATCTGGCCCACGCTGTACCCCGTACGCTGTACACTATCTCCCCGTCTCTGTCGCTAGTTAGTCGCGGTTCTCCCTTCCCTGTATGCATACCGTGTATCCCTTTCTTGCCTGTTTCCATCTCCTCCCCGGTCGTGCCCCGCTCCCGCCCCCCTTCTCCGTCTCGACGTGCTCGTGCGGCTACCGAACGCTATCCCCTTCCGCTCCCTTCCATCCCCTCTTCTTCGGCGCTGTGGGTCTCACCGCCCGCGGCGCCGCTGCACGCGTGCGTGCATTGGCTTCGTGGGCTGGTGCTCGGCTCCGCGGCGTTCAACCCAATGCAATGCCGCGCATGTTCGACAGCGCTCCCCGACCCTCGTCCAGTTTATCCCTAGTATCCCCCCGTCTACTCGCTCCTCGCTCCTCGCGGCCACACTGCATGCAGTCTGACACGGGAGGAGACGAGCGCTCCCCCACCCTCGCCGTATGCATGTCTTGCAGAAGTTAGACATTTCCCCCGCCGTGTACGTGTACGTGTAAATCAATGGTGTGTATGTACATACGTAGCGCTAGACAATGTGTATGTATCGTGTAGCCCGCTGTTTCTTGCCTTCCCCTCGTCCGCCTCCGCTTCCACTTCAGTCTTCGAACCCTCCGCTCCCCTCGTAACCGCTTTAGACCGTACTGCTGACTGACTATGATTTCAGGCTTTTTGCAGAGTTCCGGTACAGGCCGCGGGCGGATGCAAGTGTGGTCAATGAACTTGGGCTCGAATGGATGTGGCGCGTGAACACCTGGCAAACGTACGCAGACCGCAGACCGGCGACCGCCACACGATGCGCGGCACGTCCTCATCGCACTACGAGTGACCAATACTTACAGTGAGCGGTCGCCTTCCTCACTTTAGTACTTCGCTTCCAGTCATGCTCATCACATATACGCATGGTTCAACAGCCGTCGACCATCCCAATGCCCGCCGTGACAGTCCGCCACAGCTCCTGGCATGTATGATGTTGCACGATGCACGCAAAATGCATATCCTCTGGCACCCGCCACCCCGCCACCCGGGACCCAGCCACCCGCCATCCGCTGTCCTCGCAATTACAATCTGGCGGCTCGACGGATCCTCGGGCTTGCGAATGAAAGTAGCGTCGGCGGGACGTGGAACGAGACAGTGCTTAGTCCAAGTTCGCGTCCTCGAGGCCAGCGCCCAATCTCCATTATCTCCTCCTCACTCTGACGTGGATTGGGGCCGCTCAGCCGCCGTGTCTCTGCCGGCCTTCCTCCACCTCTCAGGCCTCAGGGAGCTCTACCGCCGCGCACATTGCAAATTCCACCTTCGAGCGCTGTCCGGTGACCGGTGACCGTGCAGCATACAGCATGCACCACGGTCAGCTGGAACCGACTTGATCGCACAGACACGGCGTCGACCGAATTGCCTCGGTCCACAATCGCTTTATTGGGAGTTGACTGTGGTCGAAAGTATGGTATCAAGAGTGCTGGCGAAAGGATACAGACTCGGTGTACGTTCAGGCACTATGATACTATCCAGCCAGGACGAAGAGGAACCATCCACCGCGCGTGCCGCGATATGAGGGCTGCGTGCGGTAAGCAAGTATTGCATGCATCGCCGCACGCCCCCTTGCCACAGGCTCGCACGCAGCTCGTGCCCGTCCCCATCCCCGTCCCCGTCCCCGTCCCCACTTCACCAAGTTTGTACGCAGCACCGCAGAAGCACATCTTGCTTGCACTCGGTGAGGACGAGGTCCAGGAAGAGTCCGTCAGGCAGGCAGTTGCGCAAGCCTCGCTGGCCGAGTCTGCTCGACGTCTCAGGAGAAGATATACGACAAGAGGAACCTGAGAGCAAGTACCAGCGCGTCGTGGCTCGCGGGTGCACCCCGCGGCGCAGCGATGTGGTGCGGCAGCTTGAAAGCGAGGCGCAAACAGGGCCGCGCCACGTGCGATAGCGCCGACTGGGTGGGGAGGGGCCCTCCGGTATGGTAGAGGATGTCGATGGCGAGCTCGAAGGCAGCGATATTTGACGTCGAAGTGTTGCAGTCGGGAGAGCGACGGACTCCGGGAGTGCCTGGAGGACGTATACGTATGAGAGCTATAGAACCGGTATTCCGTGTGTATCCGCCGCCGCCGGCATTGATGATTGTACGAAAACTCGTCGCGAGGACGATGGACGCAACCTCATCCAGCAACTCGTGGTTCAAGTACTTGTCGGGTGTGTGGTCTGACTTTTGAGCCGTGATCTCGATCGGCAGGATATCAAGAACTTGAAGGGGTGTGCGAAGCTTGAGAGGAAGCTGGCGAATCGGGTGGGTGTGTTGATGAGACGTGCAGCTGATGGAGATGAGCTTGGTTCTCAATGAAGCCTTGGAAACGCGTGAAACCCTCGACCTGGCAGGAGAGTTACTCCAGGACCGGCGAGGCAGAACACACTCTGCAATGTCTCCCTTAGTGCATGACAGTGTATGAGACGGTCCGAATGGTGGCATGTCGCTCTACTGCGTGTACGGACGCTACCGGGGTTTGCATTGACGTCGCCCAACTCGTCTTTCCTCCTATGGTGCTTCTATCTCTTCCAGCATCTTCATTACGGCTGTACGCAGACCCGCGCGATCTGTGGAGAGCTTGCCTTGGCTGCGCTCACTCAGGAGGAGATTCGGAAAGAGATCGTCAAGCAGCCGCGCAAGCTCCTCGGGTAAAATATTCTTCGACATCCCAGGTTGAGAACTGGAGTTGGAGGGACACAAGAGGATGCGAACGGGAGGTGAGATCATCGGAGCTCCCGGGGAGCTCGAGCGGAGCCTGGATATCGAGTGGCATCCCGAGCGTGAGGTGCAAGAGACGTTGCCCATGTCGCACCAAGTGCGACAGTGCCGACTGACCAGTGGGTGGGGTATTTTTCGACGTAGTCATAAACATTGAGGACAAGAAACTTGACGAGCGGCCACGCTCGTGCGAACGAAAGGACGTCGTCGTCGGCGAGACACGACATCCAGCTGTACTTGATATCGACGTGTTCAAGCTGTGGGAGAGACAGGAGGGGCTCGAAGACATATGTCATTGATGTATGCTTTGGCATGATCTGCGAGGTGCTGCGTGTATTCCCTCCGCAGCCAATGAAGTAGATGGCGATTATACGAAGACTTCTGTCGAAGATGGCGCATGTAACTTCATGTCGCAGCTCAAGGTCCAAGTGCCGGTAATGTGTGTGGCCCGGCCTGACTCAATTTTGATATCTAAGGAGTCAAGGACAGGCGAAATGACGCAAGTTTGTGAGCATTGTGACCCCAGGAGACAAGCGATGATGGTGCGTGGTTGTCATGGAAGAGAGAGAAGAGCCCACAGTAGCAGCCAGATACTTCAGAGTCTCGTCGGCCTGCGCTTGGGACACGCCGTTGTTAGGAAAGTATTTGAGCACCCTGAGCGACGGAGAAGAAATGGTACAAAGGAGACCGAGGGTGTGAGGAGATTCCCACCAGCCTAGTCGAATCAGGAACGGGAGTACAGTTATACCGCCGTCGTAGTGGACGAGTTGGAAGAGAGGCTTGGCCTCTGCGGTCCTCACATTCCAATCGAAAACTTCACGGATACGAGCAGCACAGTGGAGGAAACGCGTCCATGTAATTGAAGACTTCCACCGCCTCTCTTCGATGATCTGCAACAAATCGACGGATATAAGTGGTGGAGCTACCGAGAGCAAGACGTTCAACACAGGCCTTTCTGAAGTATTCATCAGATGACCCCCGTTTGCTTGCATCTGGCAGAAATGCGAGAATACCGTACAGTAGTATCTGGCATATATCTCCACAGAGCTTTGCCACAAGCAAGCTCCGACCAGGCCTTGCACACCAATGCTGCACTAGCCCATGCCCTACACGCATCTTTCGAAGCCGTAGTAGGGTAGCTTAAGTCGATCTTAGAGAAGATGAGTGGGAGTACGTCATTGTTGCGCCGATAGGTGGCAGGGATATCCGATTCGTTCATGCCAGTTAGGGAATTGCAAAGGTGTGATATAACGGCGATCTCTAGGTCAGTGTGTGCGTGAGCTCGGCGGGTCTAATCGTCAGGATTAACCAATAGCGTCGACTTTGTGACTCTGATGAAGTGAATCGTCGTGGTCGGAGTGAATATTTGTTTGGCAAAGTTTAAAAGCGCGCGGGACGGCGCTAGGCGCGGCAATGGCTAGCTCGTGCGAAATTTCTGGATCCAACCCAAGACTCTGATTGGACAATCACTTGCTCCTCCCGCCCGAGCAACGCGAGGGCTTTGTGAGCGCAGGGTGAGCCTCTATAACGTCTGGAGCCGAGACTATGACCTTCCTTGACCGGTGACCTCTCTTGAGTCTCACTGGGCTTCTCTCAGCTTCTCTAACCACGCATACAGCGGCTCATACAGCGTAAAATCATTATGTATCTCGCCACTAGTAAAACTGAGTGCTCAGTGACTCGGGTATATACACCTGGTGATTTATCGAGGACTCGGAGGAGCAACTACAGAACGGTATTGTTTGGTGACTCAGGCGGCCAGCGATGCTAACAGACCCTTTGCCTGTAGGCTGGCTGTTTCTTCTGTGTTATGTGCCAGCCTTGGATCGTCGAATCCGAGTCATACGAGAAGTCTAGCAAAGCTAGTATAGGGTGACCGTGACGCCGGCCGCGGACCCAGTATGCCGCTTTGCGCAAGGCTTTCAACTCATGAATCGTGGTAGAATGAGACGCTCAAGGCCGAGGATCACAAGCAGAGTTGTCACTCGGAAGTCGTGTCCGTGATTCAGCTGATCCTCCCTGGGAACCTCTACGCAAACGTAGTAGTAGCTACCTCCGGTCTCAAACGAGAACGTGAGTGCATTTGTCCTCGCATCTTAGTGATCATGATGCCAATGACTCGTGTCTTCGTTCACCCCAGGGTTGCCCACGAGACAGCGCTGGGTGTAGCGAGCCGCAGGCTGTCATCGGGAGACACAAGTATCGTGTCCCAATCCCAGGATCCACGTCACATCCGAACTCTGTGATCAAACTAATTGTTTCCGACCGGGTAAGGGAGACTTGAAGTTTTCACCCATGAGCTCACAAGGTGTACCTCTCTGAAACTTCCAGGTTGTGAGTATGCACTAGGATTCCAGGGTCAGGCGATGGCTTGATAGTCACCCTCCACCTCAGGCTGCGTGCAAAACACAATTACTGAGTCATCTAAGGTCACATACCCGAAGTCGGATGAGCACTAACGCGCACACCCATCGGATGCATGCGAGTACGGCAGCCTCTGCGCATTCAATTCAGACTGTGCTTCTAGCCGACAGTTAATCGTTCGCGTTGCGATACTATGTCTCCATGTTCCGCACGGCAGATCGTTCAAAAGCCAGCACAACAGCGATTCTCATTCACTCTTCGCCTCACGTCTCTTTCAGCCATGTCTGCCACACTCTCCCTTTTGACATTTGCTTTGCATACAGACATTGCATATTCGTTCTCTAGACTCGTCACCGTTGTATGTGGCGTCGCTGTCGCTCTTTTGCTCGCTCGCAAGGCTCCTAGGGACAAAGCGGGTAACGTAGTTCCCCCAGGGCCGAAGGGCCTTCCTATCCTCGGTTTGTTCCGTTTTGGTTCCCGCGCCCGTCGTTTGCGCTGATTGCCCGCGCACTCCTCGTTCAGGAATGTTCACCTACCTCAAGAAATATCCCGAGCTCAGCTTGGACCGATGGGCGAAGAAATTCGGACCGATCTACTCATTCATGATCGGCAACCAACAGTTCGTCATCCTCTCGGAACCCCACGTCGTGAAAGACATCCTCGTCAGGAATGGCTCCATCTTCTCATCCCGCAAGGAGATGTTCATCAAAGTTCAGACGATCCTCGTCCACCGCGGGATCACGGGCTCCGGTTACAACGAAGTTTGGTACGCCCATTCTGTCATCTGATCCCAGGTTCTACATTTGTTAAATGCGCTATATCCCAGGCGAAAACACCGACGCATCGCCGCAAAGCTCCTTACTGCCAGGGCTGTCATGAACTACGGACAGGCGATCGAGCACGAGGCACGCGAGATGGTACGCACCCTCCTCGTCGACGGCAAGGCGGGTGAGAGCCCGATCAACCCGTCGCCATACGCCAGTCGTTCGGCACTCAACAACATCCTCATGCTCATCTACGGCACTCGGACCGAGTCGATGAGTGACCCCATTGTGCCAGAAGTCCTCCGCATCTCTCGTGAATTTATGTGAGTACCATTCTGTCATCTGCGTTCGGTGCTGCGCCAGTGATCTTTTCTCTCATGGCGTGAGACTTACTATCCCTTAATATTCTCGATCACGGTCGCACAGGAACACGACCGGTTCCATCTCGAATATTGTGGACTTCCTGCCCTTCATGCAGTACTTCCCTAACCGGATGACGACGCGTGCGAGGAAGCTCCATCAAGACATCCTGAACTTCAACATCCCTTTTTTGAAGGATATGGAGGCGCGCCTCGATCGTGGAGACCACGTACCCGACTGCTTGGCCAAAACTCTCATTCTCACACGAGATGCGGAGGGTCTGGACGACCTTGACGTGATCATCATGTGCGGAACGCTCATCATAGGGGGTGTAGAAACGGTATGTGCCCGTGTGACCCGATGCACTGCTACAGAACATCTACTCACTGTCCTGTGTGATTTCAACATATCCTTTTCTGTTCTTCTTTGCTTCCGGGCGCTGGATAGACTGCGTCAATCCAGCAATGGTTCGCCGCTCACATTGCGGATTGTCCCGACATCCAGGAGAAGGCCCAGGCGGAGCTCGACCGTGTCGTCGGCCGGGACCGCCTCCCCAATGAGGAGGACGAGCAGAACCTCCCGTACATCCGTGCCATCGCCAAGGTTAGTGATCATATGCCATTTGTAAACACAGGTTATCTGAGCACGCCGATATGTGTAGGAGGTCGCCCGCTTCCACAATCCCTTCTGGCTCGGCACTCCCCACTACAGCACGGACGATTTTGCGTACCACGGCTACTATATTCCCAAGGGCACGGTCGTGATTGCAAACACGGTCAGTTAAATGCATCATTAAGTGAAGTCCTGACATCTGACGGGGTGTCGACAGTGGACTTTGCACCGCGACCCAATCCGCCACCCTGATCCCTACACTTTCAACGTGAGTTGCACCTCAAGAATCACCCTCCGACCGAGCTGATTTCCTTCGCAGCCCGAGAGGTACCTCGACGACAACCTCGCCTCGGCGGAATCAGCCCATCTCGCGGACCCGATGGAACGCGACCACTGGTCATTCGGCATCGGGTTCGTGCCTTCCTCCTCTATATCCTGGCATTCTATCTGAGACATTTTCCTTATTTCCTGTCTCTCCCTCCTTCGGAATCGAATCGCACAGGCGCCGTATCTGCCCGGGGGTTATCCTTGCAGAGAAGGAGATTTTCCTCGGCCTCGCGACGATGCTCTGGGCGTTCAACATCCAGTCCATCTCCGGGGACCCGATTGACCTTAAGGAATACGACGGCGTATCCGGACGATCACCTGTACCGTTCCTCGTGAAGCTCATTCCGCGGGACTCAAACGTCACGGAGGCATTCGGTGTGTGTTGACGAGACACTGTCATCATAGATGATGATAGGTAGTCGGCCATGTTGAGAGGCTTTAAGCTTCAAGCTTTGCGCTCGGGGTAAACCTGGGGTAGCCTAGGGTTTGGGTAGATCTGCGGAATGTGCCCACCGGTCTGAAACCCCCACAAATCGCTATTTATTTTGACCGGTCCTCGGTTTCGTATTCATGCGGTACGTATAGCACGGATACTTAGTGAGCATGTCAACATTACTAGTGTGCTCGTGAGGCAAAATCATATATCTCCAGATGGGAGGAGATGGGTAGGAGTTGCCCGACAGACGTTGCTGATGTAAATGCCGTAAGTCTTCGAGCTGAGAAGCTCCGTTTCCGCAGCACCTGTGCGACACAAATCCAAGCATAACCTTGAACAAGGTTCGATATTGAGTATAATCTAGCATGCAAGCTCAAGCCAATGATATGCAAGTGGGTTTGGAAAAGGTGCATGATGTACAGTGCTCACTGCTAGATAACCGCCGCATGATGTACACTTGGCATATCGGCATCTGGTCTGCGCCCGATTCTCATCACCCCCTTGATCGACCATTCCGATTGCTCAAGGTGCCGGCGGACCTTGCGCTCCCGTACTTTTAACCTTTCTGAGACATCCATTAAGCCAGCTTTGTTGACGCCGATTGCCGAGAGGAGTCAGTGAACACAATCGCAGAGAATCGCAAGTGGCACTTGGGTGGCACCCTACCTTTTGAAGTATGTAGTCTTGCCAACGCCCTCTCCTGTTGGCGGGAAACGCTTCGAGCAGAGTATTGCGGCTGTCAAGCTTCCTCGTCTCGTTGCGCGGTCGTCTGAGTCTCGGGTCGCCCAGTTCACCCAGCGTCTGGTACGTAGTCCTCGCATTGAGACGGAGAACGCTTCATGATCGCGTCCCAGTCTTCCCCGCGACAACGCCCTTGATCCCGAATGCGCGATCAGAGAAACGCTAGTGCCGTTCCGCCCCCGCGACAGTGTCGTACCCACTGACTGAGCGTGGACGACATCCACGGTCAGGAGATCCCGCCTGGTCTCCCCAGAGGTACCGGGATGGTGCCGTCCGTCGTCGGCGCAGAGGATGTGGTCAAATGCCATCAGGAGTAGGTCATGGAGGAGCCGACTCGGATGCTCATTGTAGTAGTCGAGCACGACCAGCTGCCCTACAGTTTAATTAGCTCCTTAGCAAAGTGTCATAGTCAAAGAACCAGCACCTTCTAGACCAGATTCTCTTGCTTTTTCCACAAGTTCATTCATTCGCGGACTCGCTCACCGGACTTGAATGCCAGCACGTTTTCGGTTCAAAGAAATTGAAGGGACTAAGTATCATGGCTCATATCCCAAACAAACAGCAGAGACAGCCAGAGAAGGGGATATGATCAAGGCGTTGGTCGTCCTTACGGTAATAAGCACAACTTCTTGAAGAAGTTTCCAATTCACGGAAAGAGGTCGCAGTACTTAGGTCGCAGTAGTATCGGCGGTCGCGGCCCGGGGTTACTTTGGCCACATTACAAACAGTCACAAATAGAGACTATCCTGGACTGGCGCCTAGTACAGAGCCTCAACTTGGTCACGGTGCCAATTCGGACTCACTACTGCTTGTATGCTTGACATCACGACTATATGCATGCTATTCACTGACAGAAATGGGATCCGTAATCATGATCAGAAACGATGTATTTGACAGGTTCTGAAATTTAGTGGTGAGTGATTCTGTTTGTATCTACCGTCGCAGCCCTTGCTGACTCGGACTTAGATATTTAGAACGAGTTCAGGAGTGCTCCGCTTAATGCGCCTTGCCGTTCTAATCATTCTACTCGTCTGTCTGTCACTATAATCTCAGAAATATCCCTCAGTACTCTTGACTTTTCAAGCCGCAATGCATACGGTCAAGTCCATCATGATAGTATCAATCCACGGGCATGCCCCGGGCCCGGCGGCGCTGCCTCGCTCACGTTTCAGACAGACATATCAGTTGTTTGGTGGGTCAAATTCCCATTCTCTCTCTTGCTTTTGCACCGGTCGACATTTTTCCAGACTTCAAGGCGACAGCGGTATCACAAGATACCATGAACGCAGCACCGGCGAAGGTGGATCATGAGACAATGACAGTGAGCTGGCAGATCATATGCAGCAAATTCCCTCCACTGATTAATCCTGAGGTGGTTCTTTGATGAGCTTCTACAGGCACGCCGTGACAGTCCCCAGCACGCCCACCCCCGGACATTAGTCGATGCGCTGAAAAGACGCGTCCACGGAGCGACCGTATGCGGTCGAAGACCCACCTGGGCCTTGTGGACCACTACAACGGTGCACTCATTCCTGATCCAACCACCATGGCATGTACTCATGTGCATCGCAGCATTCCATTATATGATCCGTCTGTTCCTGCGGCGTCTTTGATCGGCGGCTTTAATACCGAGAGCATAGACGCTAAAAGGAGAATTCCCTCTCAATTTTACTCGGTGCGATCGATGATCTCTATAATTCTCGCCCCAGCGCATGCGGTTTCGCCCACAGTATACACAGCTGCCAAGTGAAGGGTAACCCCCTGAAGCTCCATCTCGCAGGTCTCAATGTCGAACGATAGTAGCTCCTGGTGATCTCGCCAAAAATACACCGGAACCCCTCGATTGTCGACTGCTCGCGGAGTCTATACCTCTCGTCCGCACGAGCCATCATGGGAAGTCCACTTGCCGAATGACCGGTGTCACTCGAGCTCGTCTGTGCTCTTCGAATAATCCACCGGCTTCGCCCCAGGGACATAGACGCGATCTGCCCTGTTGCCCGAATACAAACACTGACAGTCGCTGTGAGGCCGAGGATGACCTCTGGAGCTCATTGTGGTCTCGGGAGTCTCTGCTCGTGTGCCTGGACCGATGCAAATACCGAGCGAGGTCGGTCTGTCACGATCCTCCGCTCAAACTGCATCCGAGATTGGAGGAAGATCCGGAGCGCCAATGCGAACGGTCGACTGTCACCGCTCTCGCTCGCCCGCGCTACCCCCATGTTCAACTGACTGTTGTCCCTGTGCGCAGCCCACGCGCGAGCTCTCTGCCCTCTAGATCTTCAGCAGAGCGACCGACATGCGATCACCGCACTTTAGAAGTCCACGAATTCATATTACCAGGACGCGAACCATTCCCTGTCTATACGGCCTTCCCATGCGATGTTCCCCTCGATGCGAAACTCCGTAATGCTGTCACATTGCACCTCACTCAGCAGCCTATGGATGCGTAAAGGTCCTCCAGCCGGTGCGTCTCCGGCCTCTGCCGGCGCTGTACACCCATTTCGCGGAGTTCGGCCACCTCACGCTTCTGTATGTCAAAGCCGCCCTTGACGGATTTGGCATCGGAACGCTGAATGACATGGACAGCGAACGCGTCGCACGCATTCCGAATCCCTCTCGGTTCGCTATCTGGAAGCGATTTTTTGCCTCCAGTACGCTGGCTCTTTACAGGGTCCGCACCGTGCCCGGCCGCCCTTCCCACCCAATCCCCGCAACAGCGTCCTAGAATATCAAGTCTGCAAACACTCCCGGCACCGCCTATGGTGGCGCCAAACCAGTTGGCAGATACTTCCCTGCACTCCCACCTGCTGCCCGCCACCCAGACAGCGATTGCCATGTTGAGGCCGCTCGGTGTTCGTGGAGACCAGTCAGCCAGGCGGTATCCCTTCTCGGTCAAACGCCAAGCCCCAACCCGGCCATATCGCTGAATTTTGGAAGACTACTGATGGCCGGAAGAAGTACTCGGGCAGACGATCTGTCAGGAGCCAGTCAGTCACCCTGGCCAGACGTATCGTAAATCGCAGGTGAATACTCTCGAAACCCACCCCCGCATTCTATAATTTACCGGCGCGTCGGCTTTATAGGTATCGTGGTACCGCATCAAGATCCGCGCGCGGCCAAGATTGTCAAGTCATGGACCAGGGCGGACCGCATCCTTTCGTTCGTCCCTCGATTGGCTGGCGAATCTGACGAGGATCTTGAAGTAGCAGCCCCGTTGTCGTTCCTGGGCCCGTTCCGCGGCGCCACAGTGGGAACGGAGCCGGGGAAGTAGCTCCGCACCGGCCCCTGCGCGCACACCCGAAGACCATTCGAGAGTATGGCCCACGTGCGACTCCAGGGGAGTTGACGTCTTCCCCAATCGCCAATCTCAGCTGCCGTCGCACTATCACCGAATCGACCATGATATCCATCCACGTAGCATTCTCCTGTTCGGCGGGGGCGCTGCAAGACGCTAGCGAGACGCATCAAGACCGGCCAGATCTCACAGAGAGAACAGTCAGTCGACGCTGACTTCACGACACTGTCATGCTGAGGGCTGTAATGTACGTCGCTGACGTTGTCGTGACGGGACATGCGGCGCCGTGTTTTCTATAGTCCGCTGACGGGGGCGTTCTTAGACTGCATCGCTGGCACCTAGCTCGACCTCCGATCTTCGTGGAGAATTGAGCCGAAAAGAAGGCACAAGGGGTGCCGCACGCGTTCGCGACAGCGTTAGAACGCGCGAACATGGGCAGAATCATGCAAAAGGGCACGACGCGGTCCAGATGGGTTGTACCGGTGGGCGGCATGCTGCCGGATGGTGAGGTCGCGCCTGAAACCACCATCTTCCCTTCCCTTTGATCCTTTGCGTGACATACCTGCCGCAATGCATGCCGTCTCCTCGAGCGTTCGATGCATCTACTTAAGCGGCCCTGCCGCGTCGAGTTGGCACCGCGCACCTTCATTCCCTTCAAGAGTTTGGGCTCGTTGAGGATGGCGACCCTCACTGCATCCCTAGTAGTGCTCACACTCTCTCTTCCCAGTGTACGTCCGCCTTCTCCCTCCATACTTGCCCGAGCGGCGCACGCTGATCATGTCCTCGATGCAGATCTCCTATGGATCCATGCTACGTGTCCGACAGTCACCCACCACCCCCAACATCCCAAAGTCGCCTTTCAATTTCCTTGGATGCTTTACGTATGTATGCATTCCTCGCCAGGCGGTGATACGCTCACAGGGATACTGGCAGCGATCAGGGCGCGCGCACTCTCGGCGGCGCGTCCCAGGTGAACACCACCGGGATGACGGTCGAGTCCTGCGTCAGCTTCTGTTCCTCGCAGCAGTTCAACTTCGCCGGTCTCGAGTTCGCTCAGGAGTGCTGTACGGATTTCGACCGGGCCTCTGCTGGAGTCGAGCGCTTGCTTATGTTGGGTTCATTTTGACAGGGTGCGGCAACGAGATCGCGAACGGTGGGACGAATGCGACGGAGACCGACTGTAACTTCCCGTGCACCGGTAATAGCACCGAAGTTTGCGGTGCGGGAAGTAAGTACCTCAAGCAGCACGGTCTTCTATCGCTTCGGAGTCTGACCGGTTCGCACCCCTTCAGACCGTCTTAGCGTCTATTGGAATGGCGTTGCTCCCCCTCCCCCTCCTATCGTTGTCCCTTCCGTCGGAGATTGGCAATCCCTGGGCTGCTTCAAGTAAGCATGAGTACTTGAACAAATCTGTCGTGATTTGCTCCTGACATCAGCCTGCAGCGATTCGGTCGCCGCCCGCGTTCTCTCCGTTGGTGTTAATGTACCCGGTAACTTCACTGTCGAGGGCTGCACGCAAGCATGTTTCACGAACAACTTCCCCATCGCCGGAGTCGAGTTCGCCGCTCAGTGCTGTATGTCCTGCTGACTGATGCGCGATAGACCGAGAAGATCACTCATGCCTTCCATTCCACTGCAGTCTGCGACACCGCGATCCAGAACGGCGGTGCGCCCGCGGCGGCGGCGGATTGCAACATGCCGTGCAGCGGCAATAGCACAGAGTTGTGTGGTGGCCCGAACCGCCTCAACGTGAGTTGACAGATACGCACGTCGGATATGTCGTCTGACGAGCCTCGTAATCGGACAGGTCTACAACTTCACTGGTACCCTGCCCGGTCCACCTACTGTACCGCCCGGCGGCGGCAACAACGGCAACGGTGGGGCACCTATCAACGTGTCTCCCGTCAAGGAGAAGCTGGCAGGAAACTTCACTTACGGCGGGTGCTTTGTGTCAGTCTTCTCTCATTCTGCCTTCCGAAGCCGCAGCCGCTGAGATGCGATAATTATAGCGACAATGCCCATGGCCGAATCATGCTCTCCCAGCTCAACGACGATCCTACGATGACCGTCCAGACTTGCACAGCAGCCTGCGGCGCGAAGAACTTCACGCTCGCCGGAATGGAGTTCGGCGTCCAGTGCTGTGAGTATATCCATCACTGCGTATCCCAATTTGGCTAATACGATCCTACTCGACAGTTTGCGGCAACGATTTGATTCAGGGCGCGGTTGGTGGCGAAGAGGACACCTGCAATATGTCCTGTGGAGGCAACTCGACGTTCGTGCATCCGCTATCCAACTCCACGGCGATGTCGCTCACATCATGATATAGGCAGGCATGTGGTGGACCTAACCGCCTCTCCGTGCGTCTATCCTGTGACAGTTCTGATAGAAAAGTTGCTGACGCTGGTCTTCGTCGTTCAGGTGTACACAGCGAATGGGGAGGTCGTCGCACTACCCGTGCCTACGCCGCTGAAGGTCAACTTGCCAGGTACATTTCACTTGAGCGTTGGGAAGAGCTTGGCTGACAAGTGGCGTCTTCGCAGGAAAATACGAGTACCAAGGATGCCTCATGTACGTGATGCTATTTGATAGCAGCGAATTATGATGTGCTAACGGTTTATGCACAGCGAGGGTGCCGACAACCAGCGTGTATTCCCCTTGTACCAGATCGTCTCCGAGTCCAACATGACGATTGAGGGCTGTCTGAGCCAGTGCGGTGCTTTCGGGTACCCCGCCGCCGGTGTCGAGTTCGGTCAAGAATGCTGTAAGTTCTTTGTCCTCTCATGGGGTCCACAGAGGCTCAATATCTGCGCAGATTGCGGCGATGTTTCGGACGTCACCAAGACCAGTCTCGGCTTCGCTCCGGAATCGGACTGCAACATCGCATGCACCGGTGATCCGATCCATCTCTGCGGTGGCGGCAGGAGGCTGCAGTACTACCAGTGGAACGGCACTTTGAATGACTGGAAGACGCCTGCGAACACCGGTCGCTACGAACTTCTCATTGGCGGTGTCCTTATACCGCTCTTAGCCACTCTCGGCATCAACAACAAGGTCGCGTTCCTTGAGAAGTCCGGCACGAGCCCCTTCCCTAACACAACCGGCGCGTACGAACTCGATCTGAGTCTGACCGACGACTTCACCAAGGCGTGGCGCACGATGCACGTCAAGACTGACGTTTTCTGCGCGGGTTCTGTAGTGCTTCCCGACCGTGGTGGACGGCAGCTTGTCGTCGGTGGATGGTCGCTAGACAGTACCTTCGGTGTCCGTCTTTACACCCCTGATGGAACAGAGGGCGTCAACGGGACGAACGATTGGGAGGAGAACGTGCAAGAGCTGAAGCTGCAGGTGCGTTGATCTACGTCTACTTAGGACTCCGTCTGACATACTGTGCAGAGGGGACGATGGTACCCGAGTGCTCTGGTGATGTCTAACGGCAGTGTTCTCGTCGTCGGTGGCGAGCGGGGCAGTAACGATATCGCTGAACCTACGCTCGAGATCCTTCCCACGCCAGAGGGTGGCCCGACATTCCTCCACATGGACTGGTTGCAGCGCACTGACCCCAACAACTTGTACCCATTCCTGCACATGCTCCCGAGCGGCAATATCTTCGTTGGTACGTCTCAAGGGTACATAGTGCAGGTAGTCTATCTGAGACTGACAATACCTATGCCTACTAGGCTACTACAACGAGGCTCGCATTCTTGACCCAGTCACGTTCGACACAATTCAGACTCTTCCGAACATGCCAGGTTCAGTGGTTAGCCCTCTCGCTGGTCGTACCTACCCGCTCGAGGGTACGGCAGTCATCTTCCCACAGCACGCTCCGTACACCGACCCTTTAACCGTCCTCGTTTGTGGAGGCTCAAACTTTGGCATTGCACTCGACAACTGTGTCCACATCCAGCCCGAAGTTCCCGATGCCCAGTGGACCCTCGAGCGCATGGTAATGCCTCTCCGCCTCAATCTCCGCACAAAAGGCTCACGCTGATGTCATTCCCATGTTGTTTACAGCCGTCCCAGCGTGTTATGCCCTGCATGGTCAGTGTACCTTACGCCTACGTCATTTCTACCTCACTGCTGACTTTGACGCCCTTCCTTTGACAGTCTGGTATGTCTTCGATGCACACAAGGTATTAAGCTAGCTGGAACTCAAATTGGATGACGTCCCTCCCAGCTCTTCCTGATGGTACCTTCCTAATCGTCAATGGCGCCCACCAGGGTGTCGCAGGCTTCGGTCTCGGAGAGAGCCCCAACTTGCAGGCCTTGCTCTACGACCCAAGCCAGCCCGTCGGGTCTCGTATCTCGATCCTCAACAACACTATTGTTCCTCGTCTGTATCACTCTGAGGCGACGGTATGTTCAATTGCAGCGAGATATAGGGATGATACTGATCGCAAGTAACAGCTCCTTCCCGATGGTCGTGTCTTGATCTCTGGCAGTGACCCAGAGTCCCCGCAGTTCCCTGAAGAGTTCCGCATGGAGGTCTACATCCCCCCCTACTTGAACGAAGGCCGTACGCCTCCCAGCTTCACGGTTGACCAGAACGACTGGGACTACGGAGGAAGCTACACGATTCATGTCACGCTCCACCACGGGACGACAGCGGACATGAGGATCTCACTTATTGCTGCTACGTCGAGCACGGTTTGTCTCTTCACTCCCTGCCAGTGGCTTATCGTATACGAATACTGACTCGATGATCTTCCCTCCCTTCTCCTCTCCAGCACGGTGAGTCTTTGCGTGACCGTCCACCCAACTCATGTGTAGTTACTCATTCGTGTTCACAGGAAACTCTATGGGCATGCGTACCCTCTTCCCCGAATTCACATGCCAAGGCGACACCTGCACAATCGTCGCCCCGCCGAACGCCTTCATCTCCCCGCCGGGCTGGCACCAGGTGTTCGTGCTCGATGGACCGACTCCTTCCCACTCCAACTGGGTGCGCATCGGCGGCGACCCCGGCGCGCTCGGGAACTGGCCCGAGTTCGAGGACTTCACGCGCCCTGGCGTCGGCCCTCTCTAACACATTCATTAATCTTCATACCCAGCATACCCTAGCCTATCGGAGCATCCCGCACCGGACAATCTGCGCCCTGATGTGGACTCTTCACGTCCCGGAGAACCATGCTTGAATCCGCTCGTTGTCTCCAACTGATTATACATCTTTCATCACCGTACTATACTGTCCCTACGACTCACATTCTTTGATTCCGGGGTTGGCGGCTGATCTATGCGTTTGGATTATCGTTATCTCGGAGCCTGCCTGTAATAGATAATTTCATTTCGTCATCACCACTGTTAAACGGTAGTGCAGTGAGCGGAGAAGTTCGTATCCGGGTCGTGAGGCCATAATGATCACTTGTGAGACGTTAGTGCTATGGGGGCTGCCAGGGGTACAGACATAGAGGGTGATGATTGTTCTCGTGGGGTATGTGGACGTCGGGGATGACTGCCAAGCACTAGTAACACGACCCATTGCTTATAACTCCGCTACCAATACAAACTGCGATATAGTACGAACCAGATACGCTTCGCGATAGGGACGCAGGCAGTTCGCGAACAAGGGAGACACTGGAGCATCACGCGTCCCTTCGGGGAAAGCGAAATTGGCGGGGTATTCGTCGCTGGTTACGCCCGGCCGTTCTGTGTGGTCGACGTTTCCGTCATAGAACGCGAGGACATCCATCTGCATCCATCCACATGAACTTGGCTGCACTCGAACGGCAGTGTGGTCACGACCTTGAGCCGCGTCGGAAAGCTGGGAGAAGTCGTCGAGGAACTCGAGGAGCAGGCGCGTGCCAGCAAGGTTGTTCACGTAGTCGACGGGGTCGGTGACGATGATCCCCGAGCGGTCCCATCGTAAGAAGCGGAAGCGGTCCCCGTTCACGAATGTCTGGAACAACTTCGTGCGGTGCTGGTATGCGAAGATGTTTCCGGTGCAAGTGGCGAGCTCCCCAAAAACACGTCGACGGATGATCCTTGTCAGACGATCGTCGTCGTCCCTCTTGTTGAAGGGATCTTCCGCAAGTCCTCCGGGTCGGAACACTATCGAAAGTCGCTGGAGCTCCCAGTTCGGCTCGTCGCACATCCTGCAGTCACTGTCGCTCTCGGAGAGTCAGGCGCACCTCCTCCGAGTCATCTTCGTGTTCCGGCTCTACCTCAAAGTGATGGAGTATATGGCCAGGAAAAAGTGGGTAATTAGTGGTGCTTATGGTCATGAGATAGCAGGGAAGAAGGGCGCACCCATGCTGTTGAGACCGTTTCGTCCAACGGCTTGGGTTCGATTGTTGAATCATTCCCAGAATCTTCACTAACCACTTCCGATCTAGAGTGAACCCCTGATCGCACAGTAGCAAACCTGAATGCTTCTGCGATCTACGGACGCGTTCCTCAGTGTAGACCGAATCAAAGTCGTCGGGAGTGGGTATGTACTCCTTGAACTGGTGAGGAGTCATGTGAATTGTGGTAGTGGTATAGCACTCCATTATCGACGGCACGAGGTACGCTATGGCGTGCAGCTCGAAGTCCTGTAACTTACCGAGCAAACGCGTATGTCGTTGATCTGGTTAGAAAAGTTAAACAAGTTACCACTGATGGCGAGGGTAAATGCTACAAAATTTTTGTTGAGGCTGTGGCAGACAGGTGGCAGTTGATGATGTTGGCGTGCGCCGTGGCAAGACTTTATCATTCTGACTACATACCGCGTATTTTTATGGTGTTTGTGTCCGCACCTCATGCTTGAATCAACTAAACCAACAGCCATGCATCCGCAAGCGGTGTGGAGGATAGTAGAGGCATTGAAAATGTAACCGCCGCATGCCACGACCGAACTTGGTGTGATGACTTCAGAGTCCAGACCAACTCCAGTTACAGTGGCGTGTAACGTTTAAGGTGGATGAGTAGGGAAGCAGAAGCCAAACGCCTTGGAAACGCACCGTTAATCTGACGAGATACGGTGAACCAATTCACATCCTTTTATTGACCCCCCAAAACTCCGTCCTCCAACGTGAACGGCGCATCGAAGGCCTCACGCAAACTGTTGTTCCTCAAAACGAATAGACATTTCAACCCAGTGGAGATGTCGGAGGACGAGCACATTGCGATCGAGGCAATCGCGAGGAGTCAGGACAGGTGGCATGTTGCACACTGTTCATCGTATGCTTTCGTTAAATCGTTGTAGCTTGCCGGCGGGAGAACGTCGGGGGCCAGGGTGAGGCGAGTTGTAGTCGGCGGGAGAACTCGCGACGTGGAGGGCCCATCTAGTAGATTTTCAATCAGCTTATTCAGGGCTTGTAAATCGTACATGAGTCGCATAGTAGGATGAGACAGGAATAATATTAAGAGGAGAAGCTTACCGTCCGACGACGAGGCAGGCGCCCCTGCAGTTTGCTCGACTTACATAATTCGTGTCCCGACATGCTCCGACAGTTAATATTTGATTTCCTATGGGGATCTTCTGCCGATATCGATCATGCCTTCTTCTCCGAGCGAATACTTCGCGCTCCGCGCGACCTTCCCGTGCGGAACAAGCGCCTGAGCTGCTTGCTCCGAACCTACTTCTGCACCCCAATCTCTCTCCAACTCACTTCTTTCCGACAATTGTGAATCTGTATTTCTCGTGAGCTGGGCTTGTGCTCAATCTAGCACGATGCAAGACCCGAGTCCGAGTCGTTCGTCGCCACAGAGTCTCACTGTCGCTATCTACAGTGGTACGTGGTGCAGAGTGCAGACAATGCGCTTTCATGACCGACAGCGATTCACCATTCTCCCAGGAGAGCCAGGTCTAGGAGCTAGAACATTAGTGACTGAATTGGTACGATCTATCTGTGCTCTTGCCGTATAACCCCGTCTGACATGATACAGGGTGCTTCTCTGTATCACCGCACCGACGACCGCAAGCAGTTTGCGTTTTACCCGTGCATCGGAACTGCCTCTACTGCGACTTCCATGGCCATCGTTCTCGCAAACGTGAACACTCACGACGCCAATATTTATCCGACACTCGAAAGGGCTCGACAATGCGCCGCGTACGTATGCGTTGTGTACACCAAAATCGACTTGGTTCCTCGTGACTACTCCCAGGAGCATGTCCATCTCCTCTCTTGTCCTCCACGCATATCTTATAGGCTAGACCTTGACTGCTTTGCGGTCAGCTCTGTGACCGGAGAAGGGCTAGATGGTTTACGCGCTCACATAGGTATGTCGCATTGGAATCTCCGATCGCGCACCTACACTGAGCGTTTATTGCCAGCAAACACCCTCGATCCTCTGCCGAACCCTCTTCCGACCACAGTCCACGAAAAGCTAGCACGCCTCAGCACCGCAATAATCGATTGGTTCGCATCTTGCTTTGCACTGCCTATTAGGCGGATATCGTCGGATGTACGGATCTTTCGTCCAGGAACCTGAACAGGTACTAACTCCGAGTGATTGTCTAGATCTCTGCAGAGCTGCCGCCATCGACGACGAAGGAGGATATCTATCGACTGATGGAGAGCGATACCTGCACCGTCTGGAACCAGGAACTGCTAAACCGTTTAGGTGCTCCTGACGCGCAATGGGCCTCTGTCACCCGCATTACGCCCTCGATTATAGCGAAAAACGTGTCCGACTCTGAGTGGGCCGCTATGGAATACGTGCGCCGACACACCAGCATCCCGCTCCCACGCGTCCACTACCCCCATCTCGACTTGTTCCTCATGGACTATATCGACGGAGCTATGCTCCTCGAGTGCTGGGACAGCATGAGTCGATTCATGCAGTTCCGGGTCGCCTGCACACTCCGTCTCTACGTCAAACAGCTCCGGATGTTGACCCGGGCGAACGTCGGATCGGTAGACGACGGGTGGATAGCAGGGACTCTCTTTGACCAGAACAGGTACCCGCCCTTCGAGTCGGCGAGACGCTTCCGCCAATTCTGCGAGTACGTCGCGTTTGTGGGCTGGGAGACGCGTGTCGCCTTCGCGCGGTATCAAGGGAAGCCCCTCCCTCCTCTGCCGCGACCCGTCATCGACTGGACGCCTGTTCTGAACCATGGGGACCTGAATTTGAGCAACATTATACTCGACCGAGAAGGCTGCCTCTGGATATTGGACTGGGACTCAGCAGGCTTCTACCCAGCGTGCATTGAGCCGCTCGCCATGCGTCATGTCGACGAGGTCGTGCGCCCATCCGAGATCCCACATACGTGGACTTCCTATCGATCATTTATCGCAGGCGCGACGACGGAAGACGAGCAGGAATTCTGGTACAATCTGTTTTCGGCCATACATCGCTTCCCTGTCAGTTCCCAGGTTGCCCGTTTCAAAGAGGCAATGGCGGAGTGCGTCGTATGATCGAATGGCAAGTCGGAGGTTCAGGCGCACCGACGGTGTGCAAGACCACTTGTATCTAGTAGAGCTAGTGAGATCGTTACGTTCAGTAACTTCAGCTCACTGGGACTCATTGCTGAAGGCGGAGCTCTTGATTCTCAGATAATGGAGTCGCAGTGTGTTGATGCTCTCAGACAAGGTTGGCCCGCTTCGTGGGCATTCGGAACATAAGGTAGTGGAGTAGCAGGACGCAAAGCAGGTTCAAACATATCTAGAGACGAAGGATCAGTTGGTCTACATATATCCAGTATACCTACTACGTACGAGCATTGTCCAGTATCAGTTGAATGTTACGTTAGGTTCGTCACAAACTCCTCTCGTAAACACGCGACCGGTCTTAATACTGTTACGTCGCAGCAACGTCGCAGTACTCAAGATGTGTGACAGGACCGTCATGCATTCGAGTGGCAGTCTTAAAAGATCTGGGGGCAAGGCCTTGAACTCTGGGTGGTGAAGCGAAACTATCGATTTGAGATGAAATGCAGAATAGTATAGTATGAGCATGGTCCAACGGAACATGGTACAACATAGGGATCAGCGAGCTCGAGATCAAGAAACCAGCCCTGGGACAGTAGTAGCCGCCCCACGACCGCGACCGCGACCGCGGTCGCGAGCAGCCTGACCTCCCGGCCCATGCGAGCTCGAGCTAGCAGGGCGGGCAGCAGCATTGTCAGCAGGCATAGTTCGCGGCTGTTTTGACGGTTTGCTGACATCACGGGTATTCGCGCGAGGCCGCGCTTGATACCCGTGCAAGCGGTCATACCCAACCATATCTTCACCGGGTCCAGGCCACACGTCCATCCTGGAGATGCTGTTCACGAACAGTTCAATGATGGTTTCATGTGTGTTTAGGGACTGAGCGAGCTTGATATCCTCTTCAGTAGGGGCGGCAACAGCGGTCGCAGGTTTCGTCACAGTTGCGGGAGCGTGGGGTTTAGGTTCGGCGTTCAAAACTGGAGTCGGATGAGGCTTGGAGTCGACCTTTGGTCTAATTCCAAGAAATCCGCGGTCTTCGACTGTGGTAGCACGAGAAGCCGACGATATGACCGAGGGCCGAGTGTCCTTCTGTGCAGCCTGGGCCTTCTTCCACCGCAGGATGTTATACCGCGCACGGAACCTTGTCATGAGGTCGGCATACAGCTCGTTCAGGGGATGCGACTTGTTGCTACGGTCGGAGAAAATCACCTCGGCGTTTCCGATGAGGAGCTTTCCAGCGTTGATTGAGGTTAGTTTGGCGTGCGGGGCAGTGGTGTTATAGTCAGTATCCACCGTGTTGTCGTCAAAGTAATCGTTGATGAAGCGGTCGATGTTTTTGCAGTTGTGAATGAGGAAGCGTAAGGAGTTGTAGAGGAACGAGTGAGTGAACGACTCCAGCTCGTCAGGGAGTAACACCGGCAGGGTTGGGTCTCCCAAACAACGAACCGACATGAACTGCCATGTACCCTGAACGAGTTAGATTAGCAAGGGTGAACAATACCGATGTGGTTATGCACGTACCGTGCGTTCTGGCTGTCTTGCGTTGTTCAACTCGTGCTTCTTCCCAAGCTCCCAATCGCACAGCACGCCGAGATACATCACTGTCTGCATGCCGTCCGCCGTGATGTAGTGGGGCATGATGAGGATGTTCCCTACGCTGATGTCGCGATGAATGATGCCGCATTTCTCGTACGCTCCCTGGTGAGCTAGAAAGGGGATCAGTGAATTAGTCAATATGGGCAGTGGGTTGTCGACTTACCCCATAAGCAATGGAGAATAATGCGGGCCCACTGTCTTCCGTAAGTGAAGGCTGTAGACGGAAGGCAGACCTCGGAAACGACAATGCGGTAATGGGTGAGATGACGGAGACCGGACCCGTCTTGCGCTCTCCCTTCTGCATCCACGTCCATCGCAGAGCGTTTGACACCGCGTGTGGGTCGCGGTGCACCGCCCTCTGAGACTATACCGGTAGGCTTGCCGGGCTTTGAGACGGAGGAGGCCGGAGCTCGTTGCTCGTTGTCGGCGCTCGTTGGGCTCGCGCTCTTGTTCTTAGATGAAGTGTTGCGCTTCCTAGAGGGGATAGGTGCGATGGTGCGCTCCGTAGTCGAAGAGGAATCCGCGGTTTTGTCCGTGCGCTTCACAGTCTTTTTCAGCTTCTTGCTCGCATTCGGAGAGAACCGTGAAGTCTCAGTCTCCTGTTCTGCTCCGCCTACTTCGCGAACGTCTTCGTGTGCGATGAGGGTAGGAACGTAAAGGATTTCGTTCTTGTTGAGTTTTGCGAGGACATCGCCTTCCCGATCCACGTCAACGTAGTAGGGCCGCCACGCATCTTTGAGGAAGACGAAGCGTTGGGTAAGCCAGTCAAGGGCGACATAGCCGCGCGTAGCACGGCTAACCATACCACTAGCTTCGAAAAGTGGTTTTGCAACAAGATACTTCCTACCCCCAAGTGTTATCTGATAGCGAGGCCAGTGCGGTTCAAGAGACTGTCTGAACATATCGCGCATGTGCTTCCAGACAGGGAGGGGATCGGGGCCGATAGTGGTGGATATGTGGTCCGACTGAGGGTGACATTCTGCGCAAGGATCGTGGTGAAGCAGACCATGATTGAACAAAGGAGACGTCGGAGCATTGGCGGTCTTGTCAGGCCAAGCGAAGTTATGGGGGAACTCGTCGGCCGAGACGTCACGTTCATCCGAAGAGACGTCACCGTGGTAGAAGGCAAGGACTTCCATACGCATCCACGCGCAAGTCCCTCGCTTCACCCGAACGACAGTGTGGTCAAGACCCTGTGCGGAGTCGGAGAGTTGGGAGAAACCGTAGAGGAATTCAAGGAGGAGGCGTGTACCGGCGATGTCGTCTACGTAGTTGACGTTATCTGTGACGATGACACCGGAGCGGTCCCATCGCATCGCGCGGTACTCCTTGCCGTTGATGAGCAGTTGGAAAAGCTTCGTACGATGTTGGTACGCAAAGGTGTGTTTGGCATATGACATGGTCTGCCCGCGGACGTTTCGACGGCTCTTCGTTTGCGTCTCGGCAGGGCGGTCTTCTCGCTTCTCGAAAGCATCGTACTTTCTTAGTCCAGGCTTGAGCTCAACGCCAAGACGTGCAAGAGGCCAGTTTGGTCCCTTCCCCACGACGTCCTCCTTGTCGCTGTTCGAGATGAGACTGGCGTCGATACGGAGACGCGTCGTGTCCCCGGCGTCCGGCGTCGTCTCAGAAGAGTGAAAGAAGTAACCAGGAAAGAGGTTGAATTGCTTGGAAATCTCAGCCTGCAAGCCGCGCATGAGCATCGGTGACGATGGTTACAACATAATACTCACCCATAGCTTAGTTATATCTCTCTCCAACGGCTTCAACATGCCCGCTGCATCCTTCTCTTTGTCGTCTTCTGGGTCGGGACGTCGCGCGATAGCGGCGAACCCTTGTTGGAAAGCCGCTGCGATTTCCCGGATCCTTTCTTCTGGGAAGACGGTGTCGAAGTCAGGAGGGACAGGAACGTAGTCTTTGAACTGGTTAGGAGTCATGATGATGGTCGTATCTATACAGTCGTCCATGTCGTC
The DNA here is from genome assembly GCA_033807695.1 of Daedaleopsis sinensis. Classification (NCBI taxonomy): domain Eukaryota; kingdom Fungi; phylum Basidiomycota; class Agaricomycetes; order Polyporales; family Polyporaceae; genus Daedaleopsis; species Daedaleopsis sinensis. Next base: position 388,602 of record CM066310.1, on the reverse strand, counting down.
TTCGCGATGTTGTTTCAAGGATCGTTGGTCTTCGAGGCCCTGTCGGGTGGGATCGTAGGTGTGTGGTTTTTGGACTTTGGCTGGGGACGAGCCAACATTTCCGGGGTAAGTTTCGATAGGCATGATGAGACTGTTAGAGACAAACCTCGTGAGGCGCTCGCAATGGATTTTATACCTCGCGGGGCCTGGTTAGGGACTGCGGGGAGGCGTGACCAGTTTGTTGAAATCTGGCACTGCAGCCACGCAATGGCCAGCCCGGAATATTATTTAATTCGAGTGGACAAAGGGGAATGTAAGCTGCGACTTACCTAAATAGGGAGACAATGGCGTACTGAGTAAAAGCTCTTTGTTCGAGTCTCAATGGTCCGTCGTGACTCTTAGATGAAAGCGGAGGACAAGCGTGGATTTAGGCGCCATCCAACTTGGTTCGTTTTCGCTTTTGGACAAATCTAGATCGGCACTGCATTGAAAACGAGCGCCCAAGACGTCTAACCAAGACCACTCGGACGCTGCAGTATTGCATGCAAAAGATATACTGAGGCCCGGGTTCAATCCAAATTGTTGATACGCATAGGAGAATGCGGCACATATTTGTCGGCCCGTGGAGACCGACTGGAAGAACCCTGCCAGCAGCTTCCTCGGAGGAGTCGAGCCTGACCGTTCAGCGTCCCCGGATGCTGGTTACAGTCAGACGAAAACAATATCACTCAACAGTAATTAGTGTATAGTATATATAGAATGTCCGAGTCTCTGGCACCCTTCGCGCCTCATATTCCGCATCCCATCCTCGCCATGTATATCATCCGACCGTGACGAGCGGACTCCCGAGGCACGATCCACTGCTATTCTTCTCCGAAGACCCCATCCATCTGCCATCAATCTTGTCCCCTCACGACAAAGACTGTTCATACTTTGACTGCGACAGCTGCGCTGGCCGTCGTAGCGCTTCGTGATCCCAATGAGCGAGAAAATGTCATATCGAGGGGACCGAAGCTACGACGGTGTGAAAGACGACCCTCTCGAGGTCGTGCAGGAAACTGCGGGTACCAGTGCAGGGCTGCTCTGAGGGCCGGACCGCAAGCCGTACCAACGATCAAGCACGAGGACGGAGGAACGGCCATCTATGAGTTCGCCGGTAGCGCCCTCACCCGCTGTCCATTGTTCAACGTCGACAAGCTCTAGTATCAGGGTCGTCGTTCTGCACCTTGTCATCTCCAATGCGTAGCACAGGTAGGGAGGACGGGAGAGCGCACCAGCGCAATCTTCCAGCTCACTGCCGGGTGGTGCCAAGCCACAGAATGGCGGAAGTTAGAGAGACGTCTGCGAGCTCGACGTCCGGTCAGATGTAGGGGCTGGGCAGCGGACTCGGCTATCGATGTCCGAGTCATCGGATTCATGCACCTGGGAGCGGTGATAATTTAGCCAAGTTCTCCCGAGGAAATGAGCAGCTTGCGCTGCCTGATACGCGTTGAAAGTACACGGGCCGTCGATCTCCACATAGTCGCTATACATGTCCGGTCTGGGTCGCGGTTTCGACGTCGGCATGGCAGCGCCTCGTCGTCAGCCCCACCCACCCTCCACACATTCGGTGTCGCCATGGCTTGGGAGGTAGTAGCGACACGGCGCATCTCGCGAGCCTCCTTGCGACCTCGGGCGCATCCTCACTGCCCTTCTCCCATGGCGCATCTGCACATTGCCTTGGACGCTTGATCTCCGAGCCAGTAGCTCTCGAGGGCCCGCTCGTGAGAGTGGCCTGATCGACGCGATGCCGACGTTTGGGAATACGTAGAGACACGATTCCTGCGAAGCGGATGTACGCGAGTGTAAGTGATCTACATGAGATGCGAAGCCACTCACTAAGTATAGGACCACACCTTTTTGGGTTATGTACCAATCTCAGCTGACATGCGCGCGCGCAAAGAAAGCACCAGCTGCGCTGTGACCTGGTCTAAACGTCAACGCGCCAACTGCTTCTGTCAAGCTTTCAAATGGGGTGAGGGTCAAAGGACCACACACCTTCTAGTGACGCGCGCGTGAAGTGAAGGACACGCAGCAGCTTCGACCTCACTAGCACACTCACGTGCGTCGAAAGAGTACAATGAGCAGAGTTGCAGACGAATTGTGAGCCCAACCTGCCTGATGAATGTGACCGCATCCTGGCGGCGAGTAGCGCTAAGCGTGAGCGGTTGGATGCGACGAAAGCAGAAGCAGCGATACGGACTCGGAGAGCCAAACCGAGAAGGCCAGAACTACGACGGGGGCAGTGCAGTGCGTGATAATGACACAAACGGATTTAGTACGCAATACATGGTAGTGTATGTCGGGCTGTATGTACTCGTAACAACGTTTGCAGCGGATATTATTGCGTGTGCGGGCGGACTGGCGTGATGCGTGAGCGTGGGTGCAGTCGTGGGCGTGAACATGGCGGGCGTGGACACGAACGGGAACGTGGACGAGGACGAGAACGTGGACGAGAACGTGGGGGATGGAGCTGGAAAACACTCGTGACGGCAAACGTGGACAGGACAGACAGCGGAGCGGGGGGCATAGCGAGCGAGACGCGAGGCGGGATTAGCGGGTAGTGACGTTGTTGAAGTAAGGGTGGTTGAGAGCTCGTTTAGCTGAACCGAAACTTCGTGAATCGTTGATGATGTGGCATGGTAGGGGAACGACCTACCAGAGATACGCTTGGCGGTGTCATACGTGAGAGTGAGCTTGGACGGTCGGAGTCAGGATCCAGTGGCGTCGTCATGCGGGAAGCGCAGGATGTACGTACCTTGAGGAAATCGATACCATCATCGTCTAATGTTGGGACGTGTTCACGCAGGTCCTGTGGGGACCAGTGTGGGAACGACGGCTTGTAGTCCGGAAGTTGATGCACGCCGGGCCATATCTCCTCGTTGGGCGTCCCGAGAACCCTACATCGTGACGGATGTCAGCCGGTATAGACGAAGGATTGATAACACTGACCTAAAGATCTTGAAGATCTGGTCGATTTCTGAGTCACCGGGGAACAACGGGTGCCCGCGCATAGACATCTCGGCGAAGATGCAACCAACAGACCACATGTCGATGGCAGTTGAATAATGGCGTGAACCCAGAAGGACTTCGGGCGCACGGTACCACAGCGTCACAACCTGTCAGAAAAATTTCCGCAGTTCAGAAGGCGCACCACGCCGAGAAGGAGTGTATCAGACGAACCTCATGTGTGTATGTCCTCATAGGAATACCGAACGCGCGAGCGAGCCCGAAGTCAGCGAGCTTCAGATTGTCGGTTTTATCGATCAAGAGGTTTTGCGGTTTCAGGTCGCGATGCAGGATACGATGCGAGTGGCAGTAGAGTAGGCCGGACGTGAGTTGATGCGTGAATTTCTGCGAAATGGCATCAACACCCCTGTTCGATGGGTACGTTGCTGCCTCCCTGCTAACGCGTGGAGCGTGAAACGCTGTCACGTGACTGGTGTGATATTCACGTCGTTCACGTAGTGGAAGGCTCGCGGACGCGTTGCGACGCGACGATAGACATCCACACGCGTCAAACACGCGTACAAGTGCAATGACAGCGTGTGGCAGGGAGTAGGAGAACGTGAGGTAGGTTGGCGACGTACCTTGACGATCTCTGGTGTAATGGGGCGCCCGGACTTGTTGCCGTTCTCCATGTAACGTTTCAGATCGACTTCGAGGAACTCGAACACGAGGTAGAGCTTCTGGTCAGCATGTACAATGTCAAGGAGCCTGTAGCGGCCAACACAAGGCCAACAATCATACGAAATCATCAAGATCAAAGACAAGATCGCCATTTGCAGAGCGAACAGAGTGAAACAGGGGAAGAGGTCGACGTTCAGAAGCATGAAACAGCATGAAAAGAGCAGTGGGCACTGACATCACGACGTTATCATCTTTGAGTTCCTTCAAAAGGCTGATTTCTCGTATGGCTGTACTCGGAACACCCTCGTCTTCAGCCTCTAACCTGATCTTCTTGAGTGCCACGACCCGGTTTGTGTTAATATCGCGGGCCTTGTATACCACGCCGTAGGTACCTGGTATATGCGTGACCACGAAAGCCCATCGCGGGTGAAAAGAGGACGTGAGATCCTGGCGAGAATCGTTGACCACACGAGAGAACACTCACCCTCGCCTGATCAGCCCCACGGTGCCAGCCAATCAACCTCAGATGTGCACGCCTCAGATGGTGACGATGCTCACCAATCTTCTCAATCTTCGAGTACCTTTAGATGAGGTCAGACCGTCTTCCCGCCACAAACCTCGGAAAATGGGCTCACCGTTCCATTGTTGCGTATCGCAGTTCGTCGCGGGGTCGTGTGGGGATCTTGCAGAGGCGTGCGGTAGTCTAGGCGAGAGGTCCTGGCGAGAGGGGGCGGGCGGGGGGGCGAAGGAAGAGAAGACGGACGAGGGGGCGGGCGGAAGAGCAAGCGGAAGGGCATGGACTTTATACGCGCTTACATAAGCTCGAGGGCCCCGAATATGGGAAATTGCATGCGGTGCGGGGAGCAACGATATCATCGACAATTGAGGAATGTTCAAAGCAAGTCAATCAGACTAAACCCCTGTCAATCTCCGGGTATCCTCCTGGCCGACTTTGCCTCCACCGTCGTTCCTCATGCTCACCCACGCTCTTTTGTCTTTGCACTTCTGTGACAGATAACCGCAATCCTGTTGCCACCAAATTTAGGGAACACCATATCGTCAAGTATTTGGCTAGGAATGTTGGTGGTGAGCGGAGTCTTGGCGGAGTATGAGCTTTGTTCTAGTCTAATCTTTTCGCTGCGGTCTCGGCAGGATATTCACTCGTGAACGCGTGAACATTGGCCAATAAGTATCCACTCCTTGCGATCGGCTCCGATGACTCATATATCTACCTTCCAAGCTGCGCGCCATCATAACTGGGTGAGACTACGACCACTCTAACGTCTACGGCCTGTCAGGTACCGGTAAGTGACATAACCCCAACGCCGCGCTACACCAGCGGCGGTCCAGGCGCGCAGCCTGCGGCGGGACGCGATCTCCGGGTAGGAATGATGATCTGGGTGAGTGCTGTGTCTCCAGCGTGACCTCGACCTCAATCTCCAAAGCTTCACAAGACAAGACCCTCTTCTGCCACAAAGTCGGCGGCACGCGATGTCGCTGCGACAGCGCATCTTGCAGAACTATGTCGAGGTCTGGACCGGCGTTATCACCACTTACGAAAGTGTGGAGAATGCTTCAGCCTCCAGGTACGCCATGTCGTGGCCATGGGGTCCGGGTCGCCATGGGGTCTTACGGCCTTCCACACAGATCACTCTAAGAATGGATCTTAGAGATTACAGACGGTCGAGAGTCGAGACCGATCTTATTCCATTCTCTCGCGGAATATTGAACACCGACCCTCACCGGTCTGTCCAGCCCGACTAGTCTTTCTTCCTTCAATTCCTCCTGGCGATGCGGACGTCTTCTTTCGCTTCAAGCTTCAAGCTTCAAGGCCCGTATTCTAGCTTCGAGCCGGCATTTGGAGGCGAGCCTTCGATCTGGTGGTGCGTACTGCATTATTGTCAACTCCCCACGGTTAACGTTCCGGGTTGTCACGCTCACGCCCACGCTATCCGCTTTCTTGCTATAGGTCGCAGACTTTGTCCAACGATCCTACCACTGTCCTATGTAGTTGACTACCGATTAGCCGATGACTTGTTAACCATCGACACCTGGCATATTATTTACATTGGACAAGGCGAGTGTTAGTCAATACTCCTTGTGCCTTGGCGCAGACTCAGCCTGGAGTCCGCGCGCCCTGGACGCGCCCGTCGTTCCATTCATGTACGTCATCGAAAACAGGATTTCGAACGAAACGTCACATTGTCGACCAAGATAACGAGCGCGAGCAGCTGACATCGTCGGAAGTCAATCAAAACCACGTCTAGATCTGCCCTCATGGACACCGTCATTGGATCACGCGACGAGGCGGCGTGTATCTCTCGCCAGAGTCCATCGACACCTCTGTCTACGCATTTGCAAGGTTCGCACTTCAGAGTATGTGCCAACATGGGGCATCGCTGCTCTGGAGACCGTCTTTCACATTGACGGGCAAGCGTCGGCGTGAAGTACACGGTTACGACAGAGCCACCCTTGGATGGGTGTCCGGCATATTTTTTTTGAGGGCATCGATGCGTCCACAACCTCGCTCGCGGGTTTGTCGCCGAAAAGAACATTAGGCACCTCTTTCTCTTCGGCGAGATGTATAGCGCATTCCCGTTTAAGTGGTACGTAGTTTTCCGTTCGTCGCATATACAACTACGGCACGTTGTCAGTCAATGTCAGCGGCGCGATTGTTGCAGGGAGTCCACATTCACGTTCGCATATCTCTAGACGCGATCACCCCGGCCGCGGCCACGCCATCCCCTCATCCGCACGCGGGCGCATACGAGTCACGTCAATGTACTGCCCCGGCCATGCATCCTCCGCTGATACAGAGTCCGACGTCAGCCCTGCGAGAAAATGGGAATGGCGCGAGAGAGACTGACTACGGTCGATGATGTTGACCTCCGAGTCGTCGTCGTCGTCGTCCCCGTCTTCAGCGGACGGGTCCCAGCGGTCCGCAGCGGCTGCGGTAGGATTTCGCTCGCGGTCGACGGCGAGGTCTTGCATGAACCGATTGAGCGAGTCGTCTTTCATCGCCTTCAGCGACTGGTCGCGCGCCTCGCGCGCGTGCCGGAGCTCCGGGAGGTACTCTCTGGGGAGGCACATGAGAGAGGGGAAGACGACAGAAGAGCGAGAGATGGGATCGAGGGAAGGCGGCGTACTTCTCGTACTCGGCACGGGACGCATCGACCGCTTCGAAGAACTCTGTGACCCCGGCCCCGGTGACACTCGATACGCCCACCGCCTGCGGCAGCGGTCGGAGAGGTCAGCTGGGACATCGTGCGAGCGCGGAGGGAGTGAGGGGGCAGGGCGGACGTACGGTGAGGTGCTTGTAGAACTCGTCGAGCACGAGACTCATGCTGTTCATGAGGCTATTCATGTAAGTCGGCTCGCCCTCGTCGTCCGTCGTGCCTTGGTGCGACGCGAGCGCGGCCTGGAAGGCCTCAAAGTCCTGCATCCACTCGATGGCAAAGTCGTGTGGCCGCACGTCTGTCTTATTGAAAACGAGGATGAACGGGAGCTTTGTTTTGTAGAGTATGCTGTAAGAACGCCGTCAGCTCGCTGATCTGGAGAATGGAAACTCTCTGAGGAGAGGTCGATAGGCGATAGACGGGACGACCGCTGTTTTTTCGCGGCCGGATGCTCACCTGCAGGCGTAGAGCATGTTGGACATAAAGGTCGCTGGCGCACTCGATCTCGGGGTGTCGATGACATACGCAATGACAGTGGGGAGTGAAGAGGCCACGGCGTCAGTAATAATCGCCCCTGACGCAGACCATGTGAAGATCTCTATCTGCCCCGGGGTGTCCAGGATGATGTAGCTGAGTTTGGCGGTCAGCAGGACGCCGTACCCGACGACCGCTGAGGCAGGAGCTCACTCTACGGTCTCAGCCCGCTTCTCCACGAGGTCGAGGACCTGGTCGAACTTTGTCGTGAACAAGTTGAGCGCGGTGAGGATGCCGCCGTTCGGGCCGAGATTGTACCTGAAAATCGGCGTGAGTAACCACAGCACAACGCTAGGCAGAGGGACACACACTCCTTCATGACTTTGTGGTAATCGACGGTGTCCCGGATGTCGATGTTCGCTTCGTATGGCGTACTCGCGACAGCTGGGTCGAGGTTGAGAACATAGGGCGGCGATGGCGGATTCATCGAGTGCAAGTGTGAGTTGATTCGCTGCACGAATGTCGACTTTCCTGCACCCGCCATCCCTATCGTAATAATGACAATAGGCTTTTTCTTTCCATCCGTATGGTCCACTGCTGGACTTGAGGAACCACCCGGTTGTGTCTCTGGCTGCATTTGTTCGGAGGTAGACATCGTGACGGAAGAGATTCAGAAATTGAGTTTTGCAGGCGGGCCGCTCGGTAAGCCCATCTATACCGAAAAGGAAGGTGTCACATGTGATTGGTACAGTCACGATGGAGTCACGCCATATAATCGTGCGATCCGGGCGCCGTCCTCGTTTCTCGACGACCACCTCGACCTCGACACCAATCTACACGACGACGGAGCACATGAACACGGCGATGGACACCGTCGGGGATGAGAGATCCAACATCACAGGTACGTCCCACACGCCCCCGACGACGAAGCCTCCGCTCAGCCGAGTCGAAGGCATTGTCCTGCACGTCGCGGAGAACGACGTTCAGCCGTCCGAGGTTCTTGACTTCTACAAAGTCCACTCTCGCACCATCGACGTCGGCCGCAAGTCCAGCCAAGGGGGTACTGAACATGTTCCCGGGCGCGCCCTGTTTCGTTGCCCTGTCGTAAGTCGTAAGCACGCGAAGATAACATTCGCCGAGTACGGAAACGTATGCAGCCGCATCCATTGCGAGCGATTGACCTGCACTGAATACTTCTTGATCCTTCTTATTCAAGGTCTATATCACTGACCTGCACTCGCATCATGGCACACACATCCTTCGACCGGGCGACTTTGTATCTACCGCGCTCAAGCCCGAAATCCCGGCCGTACTCGCCGACGGTGATCTCATCACGTTCGGCAAGAGCGTGGGCCGCGATGACTACCTCGTACGGCCCATTGTCGTTCGTGTCGAGCTGATATTCGGCGGGGACGCCCCTCTTCTGGCATCCCTACCCCTGTCGAAGTCGCTCGATGCCGATGCTGCGGATGACGGATCACCCTCTCCTCCATGTGACAATGACCACGAGAACTGTAGGAGCTCTCCGCGGCCGAGTACAGGCCGCTACGGTGTGTTCCTCCCCTCTCCTGAATCCTCGTCCTCGAGCTCGGATGGCGATTCTGACATCCAAGAGATATCGCCGCCGACGTCTCCACATGCGCCAGGACCCTGCTTTGCAGGACGAGGCGACGCCGTCTTCGCCTTTGGCGGACGCACGCGCCTTCTCCAACAGTTTCTACCCCCTATACGTTTCACTCGATCCAATGACCAGTTTTCCCTCGAGGGACAAGGTGGAATGGCTGAGGAGGAGGACATGGATCTCTCGTCAAGCCGCGCCTCTCCCGCTCCCCCCATCGTATTCGAGGAGCCTGCTATCATTGGTGCCTGGCCCGGGTCACCCCCTGAGCTCGGTTCAGACTTCGACTTCGTCACTCTGCCACCCATACTGAAGAAGGCTATGAACGTGCAACGAGAAGTCATTGAGATATCCGACGACGACTCCGGGCCGCCCAGGAAGGATGCGCCCGTGAGCATGCCGGTGTCAGAGAGCGAGGACAGTCATGAGAACAGGGACGAGCCTTTAATCGAGACGATGGACGTGCTGTTTGGGCAAGTCGAGTCGATTGCTGAGCTGCCAGCGCCCCTACACCACGTCGAAGATGATCACATGGAGATCACCGAGCTGGGCGATGGCGAAATCACGTTCGACCTGGGCCCAATCGAGGCACAAGTCGCCGACACCTGCGTCAGTACTCCTTATCGCCTTAATTTCCTTTACCGTATGCACCAGGACTGACCTCACATAGACCGAGCTCAACGTCCTTCGCTCCGCGCAAGACAAGAACGAGACTCAGTTCACCGCACACGTGCGCCAGACAAAGGAGCGACTCGACGCCCTGGACGACCACACGCGTACGACGGAAGCATCCCTGGCGCAGCGCAGCAAGGAGTTGTGCACCATGCAGACTCGTCTGGAAGGCCTCGAGAGCATCGTCTCCGGCCTGCAAGAGCACAGCGCACTCGCGGAGCGGGTCGAGGAGCTGGTCAAAGAGGTTGGCGCGGCCAAGGATATGCTCCGAGGTGCGTCGTTCTCTTTCGCTGAACGCATATAATTGCCGATTACCCCCCACAGAAACTTGCGAGCTGCAGCGCCAGACACGAATGCAGATGGAGGCGGAGCTCGAGGCCGTCAAGGCGCTCCGCGCAGAGGCGGCAGCGACCGTTGCTGAGGCGAAGCTTGTGAGCGCCGCTGCCAACGAAGAGGTCCTAGTACGTTCGCGCACCGTTGTCCTCCGTCCACGGGTGTGCTAACCACCCCCCTTGTCTAGACGCTTAAGAGGAAGAGGGACGACGACATTGACATGGGCACGGAAGACGAACCGCGCAGTGCGGAGGAGCGTCCCCACGACGTCGCGCCTTCTCCGCCCCCCTCGAAGCGCAGGAGGACGATGCGGATCGTCAGCGCGATCGCGCGCACCGCGACGGTCGCGACGGTCGGCGCTGTCGCTGCTTGGTCGGCACTGGCGTACTCTTAGATGCGAGCGAGTGTGGAGATATTTGACTGGTTCGAAGTCTCAAGGTGCGTCCTCTTCACCCACGCCGCTTAGCGAATCGACCTCATACTTAATCCTAATACAGTTGCATTTTCCGCGTGAACGTATCCCACGTGTTGTATCAGTAGAGGGAGGGGGCGCCGCGGTCTGGTTTGCGGCGAGCCCGTAGTTGCTTTGCATTCGTATGGATATGCTGATCAAGTTGCGTACGGTGTCGTATATGTTATGTAAGTCGAAGTTTGCAAGAACCTGTATCATATCACGTATACAAGATGTCTCGTATCTCTATCACATCCGAGTATGCGTCCAGAGATCGCACATGCAGTCGAACGCAGTTCAATCGCTATATCCTATTCATTGAGACAGTCACAACCAGGAGCAGCACGCCCTGACACCCTCTAGACATGTAGTAGTGATGTGCGAAACATTGCGAAACATTGCAAAATCGATAGTAAGAGTACAAATCTAGCACGATAGTTAGATCTCCAGTCCCCCGACAGACATACACCACGTCCCCTCTCGCTGGAGACCACTACTTCCCATACGTCTTGAGCATCTCCCGCGTGAGCGCACGGAGCATCGCGACCGTGACGATGGGCTTCTCGCTCGTGTCTGTAGCGCCCGACGTGCTCGGCGGCGGCGACGCCGACAGCCCATTCCTCTCGGCGTCGCCGCTGTCCCCCAGCCCATCCTCAGCCTCGGACGGCGACAAGCGGCAGCGCTTGGACGAAGCTGAGCCGCTGCAGCGGAGGTCGTCGTCGGACGCCGGGCGTTTGGGGGAAGGCCGGCTCATCGAGGCGCGCAGCGCGGCTTCGGCCGCGTGCTGGCGCAGCTTCTCGCTGTGGGTGTCGATTGTACGCCGGACGGCGGCTACGGCGGTGTCGATGACCTCCTTCGAGAGCACGAGCGGGGTGGCCAGCCGCGTGCCGACGAGTTCTTGAGCCGACGAGAGCAGGAGCCTCGCTAGTGCGTCCGAGAATTGCCCTGTCGCATAACCTTGCAGGCACTAATCAGGATGGAACCTGGAGGATGGGAGATAAGAAGACCGACCTCTGCCCATGATGCCGGGCTGCTGGATCTCCTCGGGAATCTCGACCGACACGTACGATGGAGTGTCGTCGAATAGGCCGAGGATGGCGCGGAGTGCCGAGTTGAGGATCTCTTCGATGGCGGCCACGACCCTGTCGTACCGAGCCCAATCAACTGGAAGGAGCGGTTAATGAGTTATTGTCGACAAGTAAGTGAGAACGCGCGTACACTCGTCATCCGGCCAGCAGGAGTCCAACATGTCGGAGATAGTCGACTCCACTGGTGCGACGAACAGCTTCCTAACATCTATACATGTCCGGGCGGATTAGTTAGTCTATAGCTGACCCGATAGAGCATCGCCGAACCTTTCCAGCCAAGTGTAACGCACAATCGGTCGTCGGTTTCGAGAGGGGTGATATCCAAGATGTCGGCGAACTTCTTGTCAAGTTCCTTGGCAGTCGCGGACACGTTGAAGTACGAGACATGTTTGACAACTTCGTCTCTCACGAGTTTCTGGGTCTACGAAAAAGTATGAGCGATGTAGTTGTATACTGAGCCGTGCATAGCACCGACCATTTCCACGAGATCCATCGTCTTCGCGCTATCTTCGATCTCCGTCCAGTTGACGACGAGCAAGCAAGGCATGTAGTGCCTTTGGTCCAGCGGTGGGAGGGAACCGATGATGTCGCGAAGGCGCGCGCAATCGTCGAGCACGCGGTATTTCCTGGCCAAATAACATTAGACCAAGACGACGCGGGTCAGTGAATGACACGCTTACCTCTCGATATCATCATCGACGCCTTCCAGGGGAGTTCGCTCAAAGACAATCAAACCAGGCGAGCCCTGCGCTTCGGGCTTCTCGAAGACGGGCAGCGAGAAGATGTTCTCCGACACCCAGTAGCCCGCAGCCGGGACATCGAACTTGTGCTCCAGCCATATCACCGTCTTGTCGTTCTCCTTGTTGAAGGACAACCACGCGCACCACTCAGGCAGCTCGGCGCCTGGCTGCAAGCGAGACTTGAGCACATCGAGGAGGGTCTGACGGAAGGTCCCTTGCGCCCATCGTTTCTCGTTCTCTTCGAAGTTCTGCATCCCCGAGAGTTAAGATATTGCGCTCGTCGGTGTGAGAGAGACTGCGTACCTCTTGCAACCGTTGCGCGAGCGCGTCGTCCGTCAGAGGCTGCACGAACTGGTTCGACTTGCGCCGCTTGATGCGCCGCACTTGCGCGCTGGCCATCTCTGTCGGGACAGACACCCGCCGCTTCTTCGGCCCGCGGTCTGGGCTCGGGGCGAGGACGCTGGTGCTGAAGGAGGGGGGCATGTGCGCGCGCTGCAGGCGGTCCTTGTACAAGTCACTGCGCCTGATCGCTTCTCTCCATGCCTTGTTCGTCTCGCGCCGTTTCCGCCACTTCTCCCAGTGGTGCTTGACGAGGAAATGCGTGCGCAACTCCTCAGCCATGAGGTCGAGGTCGGCGGACGTCGCCTTCGCCTTACCCTTGCTCGTCAGCGATGAAGCGAAGCCGTTCGTCTGGATTTCTAGAACAGGCTTTGGTCCAGACGGGGTCCGAGCGATAGGCGATGCTATTGTCGGGGCAGAGGAAGTAGACCCCGATGCGGCGGGCGCACGTTCGGCAGAAGGGATATGGGATTGATGGAGTGGAGAGGGTCCGCCGGTCGCGGGTGGGGCAGCTTTGCCTGGCGTTGGGGTGCCCATATGGATTGGGCTCAGGATCTCAGCCGGTGTCGACGCGGGCATGGTGAAAGATGGGAAGTGAAGTAGCGACCGCTTTTGCGAGAGCCCGGTGTCGGATTCCGACGAACCTGATAACGGATCGAACCATCGCTGCGTCGGTGTCGAGGGCAGAGCAATTGTCGGTACTTTTCCAAGTCCGGGTGGTGGGGCAGTAGGCGAGACCGGTGTGCGTGGTTCAGGGAAATCGCCAGGTTGCGGTGTGAAGGTCATTCGGTGCTCTTTCAGGCGAGAGAACGGCGAGGATGATCCAGGGAGGTCCCATAACGTTTGTCGTCTGTCGATGAGGGCTGAAGGAGGGGGAGGGGTCTTCTCACAAACAGTTTCGTCAGAAAGCGGGAGCTGAGTTTGCACAGGGGTCGCTGGTTGTGTGGGGACGAGGGGAATACTGAAGATGTCTCTAGAGGCCGATGCTGGTGGGCTAGGGACAGGCGCCGAGGGGCCAGCAAGAGGCACACTGAAGATGTTAGACGAGGAGACAGATGGCTTCGTCGGGGTCACATGTGAAGGGATTGGGGATGTCCCTGTTGGCTGTGACTGAGGGGGGATAAAGGTCGGCGCAAACGGGTTTAGGGTAGGAGCATGGGGAGCGGGTGGGTTCGTGAAAGCTGAACTCGCGGGTTGCGTAGACGGGGCACTAGATGTGTTTACGGACGCTGGGGATCCTGCGAGCCAAGTGGGCTGTGACGATAGAGGAGCGCGACTGGACTCGGGAGTGGGCTGAGAGGAAGGCGAAGGGGTGTTGGTAGTGCCGAACGCGCTAGAAAATGAGCTCCCAAATGCAGGCTTGGCAGGCCCTCCAAAAATTGAGGAGGTGGACGAGCTAGACGTAGGCCCAAACTTCGCTCCCGCAAACGCGCTGACTTTGGTGGTGAGGTTGCCAAACGCGGATCCGCTCGCGTTGGTCGACGAGCTAAACGCAGAGCCGCCGAAAGCACTAGGCTGCGACGATAGATTCGAAAACGCTGAGGCGGAGGGGGTAGATGGAGGAATGGACGCTGACGATGCAGGAAAGGTGCTTTGTGAAGACGCCGGGGATGACGAAGCTCCACCAAAGTTGTTGGTGAGCCACTCGGTGGCACCGCTCTTTAACGGAGCGGGAGCGGGAAACGCAGGTTGAGACACCTCCTCGATATCGGTGATGTCCTCTAGCACTGTTGCGGGGCTAGCAGTGTAGTTCTCGTCGCCAGCATCCGTAAGAGATCTTGAGATACCGTCAATGACCTCGGGAATGGTCAGGTCACCACGGATACCCTCGATATTCTCGATGCAATCCTTCCCGAAGAGACGCTCCATGATGCAGGCCACGAGATAGACCATGACAACGTTGTTCTGCTCTCGGAGGACGGCGGCGAGCTGGCCGAAGATTTGCATAGCTTGATCGTCCACGACTAGCTTTGAGGCTTTGGTGATGGGAGCACTGTTGGCTTGTACGCGGAGACGGAACTCGGTCGTGAGACGGAAGACAGGGTGGTTGCGGATGTCGTCTGGGATTTCTTCGTGACGCTCCTTTTGATCACGGATGTGTATGAGACGATGATATACGCGCATCTCGAGCTCTGTGGGAGACTGGTAACGGCCGCGCTGGTCTTCGTAGAACTCCTTCAAACTTTGAAGTGCTTCCGGTCCATCCATATTAGCGGCGAAAGGGACGCAAAGAGAGAAAACATACTGTTCATAAGCTGTTGCTCTTCCAGAGGGATAGAGAATCGGGGACTATCACGTGCGAGATGCAAAGCTAGGATATGGAAGCGGGCACAACGGTCGTGACATTCCATTGCTAATGGCCCTGTCTCGTGTTGCATGGTAAAGTCGTTCCGTACCGCGCGGGAGCGATCGCGGATGAAGTCGTAAGTTTGTAGGAAGCCTTCTCGCATGAGCAAGTCGTGAAACAAGTAGTTGAGGGTTTTCTGCACACGCATAAGAACGTGAACTACCAGGAGAAGACGTGGCGCTGACCTTAAGTACCGCGGGGGGCCTGAGATCCGACGGTATAGTCTTGTCGCCAGCTGCACGTTCGTAAATCTTGACAGCGCGCTTATGATCTACGCGTTTGGTCCCGGGAATCTTGAGGTGTATCAGTGAGCATCAGAACCAACGGGTAACGCAATCCAAAAGGTCGAGCCGGATGAAGCCAGGAGACTCTTAGTTCTTCGCGCGAGGTCACTTGCCAGCAAAATGCGCATAACGATCATCTAAACCACATACAGTGAGCCCTTGACTTGAATGTAATGTTCGTTGGACGCGCTCTATGCAGGGACACGCACCTGGACTGACCCGACTCGACCTCCCGAATTCAGCAGCCCCAGAATCGACGGAGCAGAAGCAATTATACACGTACGACTTCCCACTTGTCGAGATTGTTCTCTCGTTCTCTCCGATACCGCTCGAACCTCGGGCACATGTCCATACAAGTCCCGACCATGGTGATAGCTTCGTCCAAACGCTTCGGCACGAGGGGGTCGTCCATCTTGCCCTCCGCTATCGCGCGTTTACGCTCGACCTCTCGTTGTTTGACGAGCTTGGAGCAGCATGAGTCGCGCATTGAGCACTGATGTGATAAACCGTACCTCCTGGTAGAACTTCTCTCGTTCCTCAGCGGTCTCTAGTTCCGGCTGGACCTGCTCTTCCTCCTCTTCGTGCCCACTATCTCCACTCATACCCTCATCTTCTGTCGCACTGGTACCATCATGCGGCTCGGTAGCCACTGCTAGATGCGTCTCGTGTTGAGTGTGTGCCCCGCGACCGCGACCACGCCGGCGATAGGTACCACGCTCCCATTTCTCCCCGTCGCTCGAGTGACCATTCTTCGCATCGACTTGCCCTGCCACCCACTTCTTGTTTTTCGAGTGCAGCGGTCGACGCGGCTTGTCTCCTGCTGCGCCTTGTATGTGGATCATTGTGGCACAGTGAGCGTGGTGGTAAGGACACGTCTGCCCCGACTGTCGTGATCGGCACTGCTTGCGTAGAGGTCGGTGAGTTCTTCTGAGCGTAGAGGGTACCCAAAGAGAGCAACAAGACCAGGGCGAAGACAGAGGGCTCAGAGAACGACCAGCGAGGGATGGAAAAGCGGTGACCGACGTTCGGAACAAGAGGAATCTGAGAATTGACGCACAACGCCGTGACCCGGGGATTGCCATGTTAGGCTACAACGCTTAGTCAGCTTTGCTACGCGCTAAATCTACGCGCTAGGCCCTTGCTCGTCCTGCGTTTCGTGCTCGTTGACGACGACGACGACCTCCTCCTCAATTTCAACGACAATACTTGCGCTTTCGACGCACCTTTTGAGGACGGCGCAGCCGCTCCTTTGTACATTCCAGCGGCCGCTTCAAGGAGCTTGACGCTCATGCATTCTGGAGACTCAATTCCTCAGGACTTGGGTGCGTACGGCGTCCTCATGCCCTTCTTCCGACTCTCACTCTTCAAACAGTGGCGATATTCCATGCTTCGTTTCATAGAACTCAAGGAAACATCATTGACTGGTCGCTCAAGGCCACAGAAGGTAGGACCAGCGACCCACCCTGTCTAGGACTATGCTTAATCCTCGCGCGCAGATTTGGACCTCGCGAATGTTGAATTCAGCTGTTTGCCCAGCGGTCTACATCTGATAGAGCGCGACGTGGTGTAAGTGATCTGCGTTGTCTTCCCTGAATGTTCGTGACCTCTCTTGGTAGGTACTTCACCAATGACGACCACCAAGGCGTCTGCGTCTTCCGCAGGCGACGCACCTCCGAGGACGGACACCGCGGCTTTCGCCTCTCGTCGCTCGGAATCCTACTCGCAAAATCTTCTCGTTCTCGCCCGTGGAGGCACGTCGCGGCCTTGAAGGAGCTGGTGAATTCAATCTATACTTCGCTCGAGGACCGTGATACTCTGGAGCCTGTGGAGAGTGACTGGGATCCTGCGCGTGCGTTCTTCGAGGAGCGCAAGGTGCGTGACTCGAGTGCTGCTAGCTCTTCAAGTACACTCTCCTGGTCAGGGTGGGATGCAGAGCTCCAAGGTCCTGCGTCAGATTGCTCTCCCACCGTCCACCTCCCTCACCTCCTCCGTATACTCGGTCCCTCTTCTCTGACTCTCTACAAGCACATCCTCGGGCGCCGTCGCGTTCTCATCATCACACTCCCTCCAGTCGAAGCCGCATGCATCCTCTGCCAGGTCGCAGCCGACACGTGCTACCAGGAACAGGTCAGCGAGCTGGTATCTAATTACGACGACGACGACGAAGACGGTGACGAGCCGCCCCGGAAATTGAAGGGCAAGAGCACTGAAGGCGTCAAGGTTCTCGGCATGGTAACTCTTAACGACCTCGACAAAATGGAGTCCGAGAGCAAGTCTAGTCGCGGGTGGATAGCCTGCACCACGGACTCTATCTTCCTGGATAAGCCAACGTATTACGACCTTCTCATCGACCTCCGCTCCGCAACTCCCAACAATCGCCCAGCATTTTTTGTGCCCAAACCCGTAGAGGTATCCTACGGCCGAGCTCCCTCTTATCGCCTCTCGAGCGTACGCTTCACTTGGAGCGACGTTCGATTGGTAAGTGCATATCATCATACTGCGGGACGGCGCTCACCTCTCACTGTAGTGGAATGAGCTAGATCGTGTGCTCCAGCTGGACTCCGAGGACAGCCCCGACTCGTGCTGCGACCCATCATCCCACAGCGGGAAGCCTCGGAACAGTACCAGCTCGACATGGACAGACGTCTGGCGTGTCTACGAGGACGTCTGCGTGATGTGCGCAGGGCTCTGGATGGGTGCGTGGCGACATAACCACGACTCTCCTTACCAACACCACTCCCCCTACCGGTCGGAGAACTGGGGCAGCATCCGTCTGGAAGGCGAGGACGACCTCGGCTCGCGGGTCGCATCCAAGTCCCAAACGCACGTCCGCAGCCTCGGACTCGGCATCGAGGGCCGCCCGACGGGCAGCTCAACCGGCCGGACGTCGCGCGCGCTCCGGCGCGCGAGTACGATGTCCGTCTGGACATGGGCGGGCGGCGGCAGCAATAGCAAGAACGACGCGACGGTCACGACCGAGGAGGTCCCCGCGCCGTCGGACGGCATGTTCATCCCTGGGGAGCGCAGCAACCTCCCCGAGCCGATCGCGCGTGATGCTGCGCTCCCGAACCCGCGGCGCGAGCGGCAGATCCTCACGACGCTCTCCCTGCTCGAGGCCTTCCACGCGAACACGACGGCAGTCCTCTCGCGCTTCGCCACGCTCCTCGACACGCGCAAGTGCAGCAGCAGGCCGTCGTCCGCCGCCCCGCAGACGGTGCTGCTCACGCCGAAAGACGTCATGTCGTTCGAGCTGGGGCCGTTCAGCGGGCTCGACGCGCGCTTTGTGGAGTGGCTTGGGGAGGAGTACGGGGGCGGGCTGCGGGTGCTGGTGAAGCGTGGATGGAAGGACCTTGTCGGACTTATACTGGGTCTCGGGTGATGTGCCTTGCATTCATGTTGAGGTTGGGCGTGGGGCGCCATGCAACCACTCTTGCTGCTATCTCTGTGTCGGACGGCTGTACTTATGACTGGCCTCCTCTGTGATACCCTTGAGTTATGCGCACATGTGTTCCTGTCGCCTTCATACGTTCGTTGGGTGCCGTTGAGACAAATGCGAAGCAAAATTTGCATCCGCCGGGAGTCGAACCCGGAGCTAGGCCATGGGAAGACCCAATGTTACCGCTACACCACGAATGCTTGATGTGTGTTAGCTCGTCGTGCTAGCTGTAGTAGACATTCAAGTGGTACTTCAAACTATTATGAGCTGCATCATGCACGCAATTTCTGGTGGGCTACAGTCGCATAGCACGTACGGAGATCGTGAGCAGCAGAACTTCAAGGAAGAATATAAGTATCAGAACAAACCACTTCAAGTATCGCCTTGACGCCGCCGGAGATGGAGGGCCCGGCCTTCCGAAGCATGATGACGACTCCCGCCCATAGCCGTAATCGGCAGGCTTGGTCCCGAAGCTCTCAACTCTCTCCCAAACTGCAGTGTTCCGCAACGCTCTTTCACTACCGCCATTATGGCTCAAACAAACTGGTAAGCTAGTCGCCTCCGCGAGGATGTCTGCGCAAACACCAACGTCGTTGTCACATTATCAGGGTCGACTACGTGGTTCTGATCTTGGTAGGTTTCCGAGGACCAGACGACTCGCGCGCGTTACGGACGGAGCAGACATCGTCTAACAATCACTCTCCTCCTACAGACGCTTTCGTTCGTCGGTGTCATCGTATACATCTTCGTGTACGCCAAGAAGGCAGTCTCGGGCGCGGTCGAATCAACAAAAGATTCGTGAGTGCCCCGCCGGTCCCACACAGGGGTGCTCGATGTCCGTGCTCATGTCGAGCCCGCCCCGCAGATTGAAGAACAGAGGCCTCGACGTCTCCGCGAACGGCCTCTCGGTCAAGACCGACAAACGGTTCGACCGGGAGCAGTATCTCGACGCCACGCAACGGTCAGTCCGCTGCTGCACTGGCATCTGCAGTGCGCGCATCGCTCGGCCGAACTTGCTGACCCCAAACGACGCTGTGTCGATATCTTTCTCCCGCAGTGGGTTCATCAAGGCGTTCAACGCTTCCTCCGCGGGCAACCAGGATCGCGATACAGCCTCGGAAGCCCCGGTGGGCAAGAAGCACTCGCTCCGGAGGCGGAAGACGGACAAATGAACCCCCGTCTCGTTTGAAAAATGTATCCTGTTGGACGACGCCCATCGTGGTACTACTACTAGGATAGCATCGGTGGTGATATACTGTGGCCCCGTGGACTCTTCAAGCTTCAAGGCTCATCCTGCTAATATTATTCTCCTGCCGACCCCTTCTCTCTTGGTTGCCAATTCGCAATCGGCATGAAGTGTGTGTCGTCCGTCGGCCAACGAGGTTGGATACATTGACTACGCGTTCGCTTTCTTGTTATGAGTGCCTCCGACGCTGCCGGGCATGTCAACGTCAACGCGTAGGATGACGCCGAGTACGCCAGAGTACGCCGAGGGCAATCTGTCGGCGAAATGATGATGATCAGCCTTCGTAGCTACAGTCAGCCGGTGATCTTGTAAATTGCGTTAATATTCGCCTCGGTTTCTCAGCGTTTGCACGAACTCTAAATGCGCTGGGCTTCCTGTGATTGAGATCGTGATGCTCATGTTGTTCATCAGCATGTTATTATGAGGCATATGGTGGCTTCCAGTGCAGCACATGGGTTACTAACGTACGTTAACGAGAGAGAATACGCTCCTTGTCCATCTCTCCATCTTCCTCCACCTCACCTCTCACTTCACCCGGACGATCTCCTCGTCAGCTCGACGGACTGAGGTTGTTGCATCCAGACATCCTGGAAGCCGTGCCACTCAGTCTCGTGTCATTCATTTGCGCTTGAGCGAGCCGGTGTCCCCCTGTGTCCCCGTGGCAGACCAGGCGCGCAACGCGGTCGGAAGCCCTCTTTCTTCCCTTCCTCTCTCTTCAACCTTGTCCTTTCTGCCCATCATGTCCGACGACGGCCTAGCCGATGCACTCTCCCCGACGAGCCCAACGGTGACCAACGCCGTCTTTGGCAGCGCCCCGCGCCCTCGTCGACCGAGCACGCCCAAGTCGCCCAGTTCTCCCGCGTCAGGTCTCGCCAAGCCTCAGAGCCAGTCTCATCCACTCACGCCAGCTCGGGTACCCAGGAGCCTCCCGCCTGTCCCCAAATCCGCACAGACGAGACCAGCGCGGTCGAAGAACCAGCGCGTCCGACCAGACAAGCGGCCCGACAGCCCTGATGTCGAGACGATGATAGCACGGACTCCCCGTCCCCGCCGTAAGTCCTCGGCGACATTCCACTCCCCGATAGCATCCATGCGCTCTACCCCGGCCATGGCCGTCCCCTCGAGCTGGAAGGGCGTGAAAAACAAGGACGACGACGCCGGGTCCGTCATTTCGGACTATGGGACGCTGTTGGATAAGGATGATAGCGAAGACGAGAAGCAGGGAGAGGACGGAGGCAGCGAGTCGGACTCGAGCATCGACATTCACACTCCTTTACCGTGCGTGCCTTGCCCTGGCCCCCTCCTTCTTTTGCTTACGCCTGGGTGGGTTAGACATCTTA
Organism: Daedaleopsis sinensis; assembly: GCA_033807695.1. Classification (NCBI taxonomy): domain Eukaryota; kingdom Fungi; phylum Basidiomycota; class Agaricomycetes; order Polyporales; family Polyporaceae; genus Daedaleopsis; species Daedaleopsis sinensis. The sequence goes on along the minus strand of CM066310.1, from coordinate 367,410 downwards.
TGTTCCGGGATGGGCTGCTGTCCCCACGCTCGAAACTGCTCCCCGGAGCCGGGACTACGACACTTTCGTTGTACATTGAAGACGACAACGATGTGCCGGCAAACCGCGCAAACAGTGTACTCAGTGTGGCATCGTCTAGTGCGTCGGCCCATCCTTCTCCCGTTCATATGTCCTGATCCCCGCCGTCTCGAGCAGCTGCTAGCACCATGACTAAATCTGGCATTTTCCGCGATCCGCGCGACACACAGCGTAGGAGGATACGACACAAGGACCAGTCGCTACTCCGCGCCGGCATGGGTCTCACGACCGGCCTTGGCTGGAGTGACAGGCGAGTGTTTTACCTCGCCGTGCAGCAACCACTCCCTCTAATCCCCCGTGTAGCGAAGACGAAGATGCTCCTTCACTGCTCACCCGCCGCCTCATCACCACCAACAGCGCCAGGCAGCCCTCTATGTACCCTTCCCCCTCGCGCGCCCCGTCGCATCTCTCAAAGTCTCATTCGCTTGGAAACTTGTCGCATGCACCCCCTTCGTTCTCCCCAATCCCACGTCCCGGCACGGGCACACTCTCAAGGTCTACATCCGCGAGCTCCTCGCAGCCCCGTCTTAGTGCCGTGGAAACCGAGAGCGTCACATCCGTCGACACGGGCGCCCCAGCTCGCAGCCGCACGCAGTCGAACGCGTCCGCGAGCTCCGTCGTGTCCTCCGCCTCCCGCGACTCGAGCTCCGTCACCAGCTCGCAGGCGCACGCCACGCCTACGCGGACGGCCGTCCCGCGCCCGCTCCGCCTCCCCCAGACCGCCGGCATGCAGCCGCCCTCGGCCACCCGCTCGACCTCCGCGACGGACTCGCACCCCCCAGTGTCCGCCGCGAGCAAGCTCGCCGGGCGGCCCCTGCCCCCGAAGACGCGCCAGCGCACGCGCACGCTGTCGAACCCCGGCTCGCGCCCCGCGACCGCGCTCCCCGCGCGCGCGGCGTCATCGCGCGCCGTGCCCCTGCGGTCCGTCAACTCGTCCATCATGGCCCCCGTGCGCTCCGTGTCCATGTCCATGTCCGCAGCCGCAGCGGTCACCCCGACAGAGCGCAGCAGCCGCATCCACGAGACGCTCTCCGAGTTCCCGCTGCCCCCCGGCCTGGCGTCCGCGCCCGCGCCTGCGCACGGCATCCCGCGCCCGAGCGTGAACACGCACGCCCAACCGCAGACACAGATGCAGAGACCGGGCACGTACACGACGCTGGGGTCCCCAGGGCGCGTGCTGAACACGGTCGGGACGGGCCCGCGGCCGCGGCCGCTCCCGCGCACGGGCACGGGCATGGTGTACCGCAACAGCTCGTACTCGAGCACGTACAGCGACACGCGCCTCAGCCGCGCGTCCGTCGTCTCGTCCGGGAAGGAGGTCGGGGTCATCTGAGCTCCCGTTCCTTGTGACCGCCGTCGATATCCTTTGCCCCCCTTGGGTGGGCCTTGCTCGATGCGCCGGGTTCGGGAGAACCTCGTACATATACGCTCGTTTCGTTTCTTGTTTATCGTGCTCTGATATTCCTCGTTGCCCGCTGCCCGCTGAAGTGAAGTGATGTGCAGTACTATGATCGTGTGGCGGGGTGGTCGCACACGACGAAAAGTTGCTCTCGCCGTGGTGCTGCTCGGTGCTTACTTGTCGTGCTTGCTAGTAGTAGCAGTGCCTCGCCGTTGAAAGTTGTTGATGCTTTGGGTTATCGGAGAAGAGGAGACGGAGAGGGGTCCTCCTGCACACTGATCTATAATTGCTCTATCTTGTCGCATATTTATGTACGTACGCTCTCTCGTCGGAAACACACCGGGATACCATCACCTTTGCAAATTTGAGATTGCGTGCCACACTGCTCAACGGTTCCGGCCTATGTACAGACTACTAAGCATGCTCGTTCGGTATGCCAGAGCGTCACGACTTGACCTGGTGCTTTTCGGTTATTAGAGTTGAGTTAAGCGTAGACGCCCGCTGTTCAATGCAGTGCCGATCCAGATTGGGACCGTCCAGACAAGTTCAGGCCTGTTCAGGCCTGTCTTGTACTCTCATCTGGGATCCATCGAGACTCGGATGGCCTACCCAGCGGAGCCTTTCAACCTTGTGAAGGTGGATACTGACTGATCTAGTGCGTTATGATCATATCCAAGGCACTCCGCTATCTGCTTCGCTAACTACTACTACCCCTGATACTACAAGGTTGCCTTTATATGAACAAACGCACGGTCTATCGCAGGCTGGCCAACAGCAAAAGCTGTGACAGAACCTGTTGAGCTCGAGAAGCGAACCCGGACACTGTTTCGAGTCTTCCGTTTGAACTTAATGTAGAATACTCATCACAGGAAGTATCACCTCCTTGCATCATATCACTCGTGTCATCAATATTGTTCTGAGATACTACTACTAGCTGCACAGGTGTGTCCGCGAGATTCTCTAAGAGTCTCCAAATGGCTTGGGCTCAGGAAGCCCACGATATAGAGTTCACTCAAGATATCACCCGTTTGTTCCGTCGAACATGCGCTAGCGAATCATCCTTTGAGCACCAAAAGAAGCTTTGACTGTTTGCGGTGGTGCGCACACTGGGCCCGGGGATATATAGGGATATATGCGCTACGAGATCTTTCGAGGTATTCTCCGAAGCCGGTCGGGATAGTTTCTCTATTGGTCCTGTGCTACTGATAGACGGCCTACCATGTTCTGTACGTACTTCTATCAGCATCGAGCCAACACCTGACAACGATCCAGGAACATTCTTGAAGAAAGCGCGGACTCCAGGCGTAAGGAACATTCAAGTTATGTCGCGTCAACGTGCTAGGGGCCTCACTGGCAGCCTGTAACCCTTCCCAGCAACGCTCATCGCATCGATCGGGATTCTATGCAAGCTCAGCATCGACTACGGATAGAAATTTACGGTTTGTCTTCGAATTGAAGAGTCCTCATTCATTTCAAGTTGGCCCCCTACTTCTTGACTTGATCATCTACGCTTCGTGCTGATATCATACCTACAAAGCAGGTTGCCGAAAACGCCACGTAGGATGGGAACTATAAAAGACTCGAAGGGTCAGCTCGGCTTGTTTCTCGCTACCCACCAACAGTGAGCCTCTCTTTAGTTTTCTTCCGCGATGTCCGAGCTACCGTCATTGTCATTGGATACGACATTCGGACCCATCCTCATCGGTACATTCGTAGCCGCCGGGTGAGTATAAGAAGTCGAACTCGAATATCACCGGATTAAACACATTGTTTGTTCAGACTCTACGGTGTTACTCTTTGCCAAGCGGCCTACTACTTCACAGCATATGGTGACGACAGGGTGCTGTACAAAGTTGTGGTATGTGCTATCGCCTTCGCCTGTAGCGCCTTCTTATACTCACTCAGTCGCTCCTGGATAGGCAACCGTTACTGTGTACGTCCATGCAAGATAAGCAGCGGACTGCGCTGCTATACCACGCGAGCTAACGATGCACTCCATTTGCACTTCATGACAGACTTCTTGAGACAATGCACATCGCCGTATCTTTCCATGCCTGGTGAGACTCTGAGTTCAAGTCGTCGGCCGAGCATCATGATAACATATCACCCATCACCTCCGGACCGCAGTTACCACTATCTGGTCAATGAATACTTCAGGCCATTTTCGCTCGTCAATATTACGTGGTCAGCACATCTAGAGATTGCCAAAGTTATCGTACATACAACTGATCCTCCTTGACTCTAGGAGTATTGAAGTGCGCGTGTTCCCGTCATTTCTTCGTATCATGGATGCTGAGCAGATTCAGGTGCTACCTATACTCACTGTGGGTACACATCGCTAAACGATGTAGCCATTGACTCACGAGGGGAAGGGGCGTGTGTAGTCAGTGATTATTCTTGTATCTCAAGGGTATGCTCGCTGTTGTCACTGAATGAACCAACACTGACTCGAATTCGCCACGGGTTCTCACAGGTTTTTAGCACAACGAGCCTATGCATGTTAGTCTGACTCGCCAATCTTCTAGTAAGACATACGACTCATGAACACTAGTTGGCCGCCGGTATAGAATATGGGTAGTCGTTGCGGTGTGTGTCTATTACTAATATGCAAATGTCGAGATCACTCATTTGTTAACATGAATTTTCAGGTGGCCTTCATGCTCAGTGCACTCGGTGATTTTCTCTCTCCATTTTTTGAGAAAAACAGTGACAACTCATTTCGAACGAAAACACTGCAGCGATTTCTATAGGTAAACATTTACCAACTTGCATACCCGTAGGAACTGCCATGCTAATGATCATCGAATCTTTCAAGCGACCATAGTTATCGAGTACGTCTCCACACCCGTAGCCTTATGATACTTGCTGTGCTGCATACTGATAGACGGTATATGGATTATATTACAGAGTCACACTGGCGCAGGATACATTCTCCCAATTTTTTCCTTACACCGTGTGTTCTTACTTTCATTGCTGCGGCGGTTCTCAGGTTCTGATGCAACCTGATCTATCTGTCCTTACTACGACAGTGGACCATCGCAGTCGCGTCGGCTCTCTCCACTGCTGCGGATATCATACTTGCAGCCGTTCTTACCATATCTTTGCATAAAGGTCGGAGCGACATGAAGCGGTAAGTCTCGAGAGTCTCGTTCGCATGAGGTTACTAAATGCAAGCTGGGGACTGTAGGACGGGCTCCGTTCTTGATGCACTCATGCTCTATTCCATTACGACGGGTACGTCTTCACAATCGTTCACGAACCCTTGACTTATAGTGCGACAGGACTGGTTACGAGGTGCCTAACGCGACCCATGTCGTAGAAATGTGATGATAACTGATGATTTTCTCCATTCAAGCATGTTCATGGCCGGACTATCGATCACAGTACGTGAACGATTCGTCTCTCAGATACACAACAACGGTTAATCAGTTCGTCTATAGGCATTCATACTACCAATGGAAAAATCGGGGATATACATCAGCCTTTCCATCGTGGCGACAAAGCGTATGACACGCAGTGATCTCATCGACTGAATTACACTGACGATCGTTGCATCTTCAGTGTATGCTAATGCGCTACTATCCGCGTACGTGGAAGTACTATTTTACGCAAATTGAAACTTCTGACTTCCGACATACACTCAGGTTGACCACACGGCAGGCACTGCGCGAGACCGTGTCCTATCATGTCGAGCCTCCTCCTCGCGTGAGGATAGCCACCGTATGCCAATGCGAGCCTGGACACGAACTGGAACAGTATGTCTTGAGTCCCACAAAGACCGTCGCATAACGAGGTGATTCCGAGCCTTACGAGGGTATGTCGTTGAACGACAATAATCGCGCCATGAGATATGATGCTGAATGAAGTTGCCAGTAGTTGCCCGTTGACGGTGCGTGCCGAAAAGACACAATGTCGGAATCGTTCGCAGATGTCAAATGCGCAATGCTATGATGAGTTAGCACAGGCGAAGCAATGGAGCAGAATTTCTATGTGCCGATACAAAGATCTGTTTATACTAGTACTTGTCAACGAGTTGTATCATACCATGACTGCCACAACGTAGCACTTCATGTTCACCGATGATAGCTTGTGCCGCATGGCTGTATAACCAGTAAGTATTGTGAGTACTGCTACTCCACTCCACTAGAGTCATGTTCTGAATGCCCACTAAGCTGCCAGCCTACCTTGTCAGAGCATCAACACACTGCGACTCCGTCATCTGAGAATCAAGAGCTCCGAGTCCGCCCTCGAACTGAAGCTACTGAACGTAACAATCACACTAGCTCTAGATACGGATGGTCTCGCACACCGTTGGTGCGCCCGAGCCTCCGACTTGCCATTCTCCTAAAACATTCGATAATACGACGCACTCCGCCATTGCTTGTTCGAAACGGGCAACCTGGGAACTGGCAGGGAAGCGATGTATGGCCGAAAACAGATTGTACCAGAATTCTTGCTCGTCTTCCGTCGTCGCGCCGGCGATAAATGATCGATAGGAAGTCCATGAATGTGGGATCTCGGATGGGCGCACGACCTCGTCGACATGACGCATGGCGAGCGGCTCGATGCACGCTGGATAGAATCCGCCGAGTCCCAGTCCAGTATCCAGCCTTCTCGGTCGAGCATAATGTTGCTCAAATTGAGGTCCCCGTGGGTCATAACGGGCGTCCAGTTGATGACGGGTCGCGGTGGAGGAGGGATCGGCTTCCCTTAATACCGCGCGAAGTCGACACGCGTCTCCCAGCCCACAAACACGACGTACTCGCAGGATCGGCGGAAGCGTCTCGCCGACTCGAAGGGCGGGTACATGTGCTGGTCAAAGAGAGTTCCTCCTATCCACCCGTCGTCTACCGATCCAACGTTTGCCCGAGTCAACATCCGGAGCTGCTTGAGGTAGAGACGGAGCATGCAAGCGATGCGGAACTGCATGAATCGACTCATGCTATCCCAGCATTCGAGGAGCATAGCGCCGTCGATATAGTCCACGAGGAACAAGTCGAGATGGGGGTAGTGGACGCGTGGGACCGGGATGCTGGTGTGTTGCCGCACGTACTCCATAGCGGCCCACTCAGAGTCGGACACGTTTTTCGCTATAATTGAGGGCGTAATGCGAGTGACAGAGGCCCATTGCGCGTCAGGAACACCTAAACAGTTTAGCAGTTACCGAACCCAGACGGTGGTGGTATCGCTCTCCATCAGTCGATAGATTTACTCCTTCGTCGCCGATGGCGGCAGCTCTGCAGAGATCTAGACAATCACTCGGAGTTAGTACCTGTTCAGGCTCCTTGACGAAAGATCCGCACATCCGACGATATTTGCCTGGTAGGCAGCGCAAAGCAAGATGCGATCCAATCGACAATAGGCGCACTGATATGTGCTAGTTTTTGGTGCATTGCGGTGGGAAGAGGGTTCGGAAGATTTGCTGGCAGTCAACGTTAAATGTCGGTGCACGATCGGATCGGATTCTGATGCAACATACCTATGTGAGCGCATAACCCATCTAGCCCTTCTCCTGTCACAGAGCTGACCGTGAAGCAGTTAAGGTCATGCCTATGAGCTATGCGCGGAGGACAAGAGAGGAGATGGACATGCTCCTGGGAGTAGTTACGAGGAACCAAGTCGATCTCAGTGGTGTAAACAACGCATACGTTCGAGGCGCATTGTCGCGCCATTTGGAGTGTCGAATCAATCCTGGCATCATGAGCATTCACGCTTGCGAGAACGATGACCATAAAAGGCGAAGTAGAGGCAGTTCCTCTGCACAGGTGAAACACAAACCGCTTGCGGTCATCGGTGCGATGATACAGCGAAGCACCCTGTACACATGTCAGACGAGAGTGTACAGCGCAAGTGCAAGATCGTGCCAATTTAGTCGCTAATGTTCTAGCTCCTAGTCCTGGCTCTGCTGGCATGTGTTATGGATGGAAAGTGGTGAGCCGCTGTCATTGTCTGCACTCAGGCTCCGACTCTCCGAGTCAGTGCACTGGCACGTACCCGTAACCACTGTAGATGACGACAGGAAGACTCTGTGGTGACAAACGTTCATGCATCGAACTGTGGGCGAGAAGTCAGTCGGAGAGAAACTAGTAGTAAGCTTATAGTGCCGAAAGACTCGGAGGGGTTAACTACGTAGACTCGTCCGGAAGGACCCCGAGTCATGGAAACGTCGGAGCATGTCGGAGACCGAATCAAACCGGGCGAATCCGTGGGCGCCTGCGTCCTCCTCGAGAGTCGAGACGCGGATAGCTTTTCCTCTCAACCGACTATGAACTCATGTCCGAGACTTGCAAGGTTGCAAGCCCGACAAGCTGTTTGAAAATCTACTGGATGGGCCCTCTACGTCGCGAGCTCTCCATCTGACTATAATTCGCCTCGCCATACCTTCCGACTTCGCCTCTCGACGGCAAGCCACAACGACTCGAAGCATTCTTACGGTGAACAGTCTGCATCATGATGCTTCCTGTCCTGGCTTCTCGCCTTAATCGAAAGCTCGTGATACAACATTCCACTGGGTTGCAGTAGCCATTCGTCTTGAAGGACGACAGTTTGCGTGAGGCGTCGATGCGCTAGTGTCACGTCTGAGGAGTCGGGACGGAGTTTTGGGGGGTCAAGAAAAGGATGCGGGATGGTTCAATGTGTCTCGTCGGATTAATGGTGCGTAAGCATAGCGATTGGCCTCTGCTCCCCCACTCATCCACTGTCATTCACTACAGGCTACTGCGACTGAACTCGTCAGGCTAAGTTCGGTTGTGGCAACTCTGTCCGAGGGCCTGCGGCACTGTCAATGCTTTGCTCACAACGCTTGCGGATGCATGGCTGTTGGTTTGGTTGATACAAGCATGAGGTGCGGACACAACCAGGTACCATAATAGTACTCAGTAGGCTTGCAGCTACGACTGGGGAGAATACATTCACTATGACATTGAAGCTCTTCCGCGCCCGTTAAATTGACTGCTCGGGCGGCTCGGCTATCAGTAGACGCCCTCTTACGCTTCAGGCTCCAGGCGCGCTTGCGCCTTCTTCTAACCAACATCATCGTCTACACCTGTCTGCCACATCCTCAACAGGACACTTGTCGCATTTACCCTGCCAACTCCGAGTCAGTGGTAACTTGTTCGACTTCGGCACATTTCCTAACCAAATCACTGACACGCGTTTGCTCGGTAAGTTACAGGACTTCGAGCTGCACGCCACAGCGTACCTCAAGCCGTCGACAATGGAGGGCTATACCACTACCACAATCCACATGACTCCTCGCCAGTTCAAGGAGTACATACCTACTCCCGACGACTATGACTCGGTCTACACTGAGGATCGCGTGCGTCAGATTGCAGAGGCGTTCAAATGCCATCTTGCTGCTGCGCGGTCCGGGGCCGACTGTAGATCAACAGAGGGTACTAGGGCTTCCGGGAGCGACTCAGCAATCAAATTCAAGCCGCTCTCAACAGCATGGGTGCGCCCTTCTTCCCCACTATTTCATGACCATAAGCATCACTAACCACGCAATAAAGGCTGAGGTTGGACGCAAATTCTCGCTTTTTCCTGGTCATGGCTTCCATCACTGTGAGGTGGAGCTGGAAAACGAAAAGGAGGAGGAGGAGGAGGAGCGCCCAACAGGCAATGCTCCCCTCTTATCCGAGAGCGACAGTGACTGCAGCGTGTGCGACGAGCCGAACTGGGAGCTCCAGCGACTTTCGATGGTGTTCCAATCCGGGGGACCTGCGGAAGACCCATTCGACAAGAGGGACGACGATTGTCGGACAACGATTGGCCGCCGACACGTCTCAGAACAGCTCGCCACTTGCGCCGAACACATCTTTGCATACCAGCATCGCACGCACCTGTTTCAGGTTCTCGTTAATAGGGAGCGCTTCCGCGTCTTGCGATGGGACCATTCAGGGATCATTGTCACAGATGCTGTCGACTACGTGGACAATCTCGCTGGCACGCGCCTCCTCCTCCAGTTTCTCTACGGCTTCTGCAAACTCTCCGACTCAAGGCCGTGACCACACCGCGGTTCGAGTGAAGCCAGGCTTGTGCGGGTGGATGCGTATGGACGTCCTCACGTTCTATCGCGGAGACGTCGACCACACGGAACGTCCGGGCGTAACCAGCGACGAATTTCCTGCCAACTTCGCGTTCCCGGAACAGACCCTCAACGCTCCAGTGTATCCCTTGTTCGAGCACGGCATGCTCCATCCCGACCCATGCTCCGCATGCAACCCTTCCGCCAACCACCATTCGAGCATCCTCTACCCCGATCCCTTGCCTGTCTGGAAATATATCCGCCACCTGTTCCGCAAATCGCTTGGCTCCGACTGGCCCCGGTACGAGCTCACAGTCTGCGGACGGAAGTACCTGGTTGGGAAGCCGATGTTCGAGGCGGGCGGCATGGTTAGCCGCGGCACGCGCGGGTATATCGCGCTCGAGTGGTCAACGCAGCGGTTCGTTTTCCTCAAGGACGCGTGGAGGCCGCTCTACGTCGGCGTGGACAGGGAGGGCCACGTACTTTCCGAGCTCAACGAGGCTGGCAGAGTCCCGTACATGCCCACGCCTATCGCGCATGAAGACGTCCCCGGTGCGGACGGCGAAGCACAAGAGACAGAGACATCGAGATACGCGCCTCATGCGAGCACGGAGCTCCAGAAGAACGTCCAGCGCATGTCCGATAAAGCTCGCCTTGATACATCTCCCCGCATCATCGCGCCACTCCCATCCCGGAAGTCTACGACGCCGTCTGACAATCAGGAAGCCGGTTCGTCGAGTGTATACTCCAGCACTCCGCCTTCTGCTGCACAACCCTGCCAGGGTACTAGAACAGTGTCTCATACCACCTCTCGTGGGGTCAAGCGCTCTGCGAAGGACGTACAAGACGAAGACGTAGCCCAAGGAGGCTCGGGCCTCCGTCACCTCACTCACTATCGCATTATCGTTGCCAGTGAAGTCTGCCTTTCATCTACGGCATTCACGAGTGGAAAACAATGGGTCCGCATAGTGTTACATTGCATACAAGGTACGCTGTACATGCGCCTTCATGTCTACAGCCGCTCACACTCGTTTACAGGTCACCAGGCGGCATACGAGGACTGCAAGCTCATTCACTGCGACGTTAGCGTGGGGAACATTCTCATATATCCGAAGTACTACGCCGGCAACGAGACTCTTGACGGCATTGTATTCTGGGAGGGTAGGTTGTGCGATTGGGAACTTGCAAAGAAGATCGTTCCCGATGTAGAACGACAGCTGGAGCGAACGGTACGTCCTCGCCATTTCGTAGACCTCTGATAAAATATGCTGAACGCGTGTGTCTATTATAATAGGGTACATGGCAATTCATGTCTGTTCGTTGTCTCAGAGACCCTACCCTCCCTGCTCTTCTACCCGACGAGCTCGAGTCCTTCTCCTACGCGATGCTCTACAACGCGGTTCGGTTTCTGCTCCACAATATGAAGCATATTCACGGCTTCGTGAAACAGTACTTCGACGACAGCCCCTTGGATGGTGACCATCGCAAATTTGCCCCTCACGGCAAGGAGGCGATTGTCAACACAGGCGGTCTCAATTTTGGACACCCCATCCTCTTCCGGGACGACAAAGGAAACAACCATCATCCTCTAAATGCGGTGATTCGGGCGTTGCTCGAGAAGCTCCGCGCTCGTTACGACGTCCTCGCATGGCAGGCGAGTGTGACGGAGCAGAAAAAGAGGGAAGCACCGCGTGCCGCGCGACTCCTAGACAAGCCCTCGACACTCCCAGCGTCGACGTGGACATGATCGCGATCGCGCTCGGTGGCCGGCGATCAGTCCTCTGGAGCTCTCGACGCATCGTTATACGGCTCCCCACCACCACTCCGAAGAAGGCTCCAATTCACGACACTGAGTCTATTCTTAGGCCTCCTCCCGCAGATTTCGAACATGCAGCGTCTCTGGAGACGCACCACGCGATCATCGGAATCTTCGAGGCATACTTGTACTCAGACGAGGTCAACTGGCCTGCGCCGGGCCACGATGTGGTACGTCCGCCTGGATGGGTACCGTCCGCCGCCTCGCGCTGTGCTGTGTTCCGGTCACCCAGCAAAACGGGCGAAGACTGTTCCGGACGATCAGGTGCTCCGTCGCGCACCTACCAGCGCGAAGACTTCTAGCCGCGGCAAGGGGAAGGGTACTGCCCGCGGGCGTAACTGCAGGCCTACGACGCACGCTTAGAGATGATCACTTTAGCTGCAGGCCGGCAGAAGGCAGGTCGTCCGACTGACTGAACAAGCTCGTAATGGAACATTGTAGAGTAGACACGAAGAGAACTTGCCCACTACTATGTACTGTAGGAGTCATCGAGAGTTGAACGAGAGCAGTATACACAGATCCACGGTGTTCGAGGGCAAATCGACCTGGTCATATGACAAGGGACTGTAAGCAGAGCTTTAGTACGAGAATAAGGCCCGCATGATCAGCGGGACGTACCCATCTAGCGGTACTTGTTGAAACAATGCCACCACAGCAAGTCGCTCTGGTGCCCGATCTCGTTCATGGCTGTGTGGATGATCCCCAAAGCCCGCTCTAAGTTGTTCTGCCTGTAGAGTACCTCGGCGTGGAGGAGGGCGTTCCGGTTCGAGTAAAGTGCAAAGACGCCATCACGCTCTTCGCTGGCAGGAAACTCCATGTCCAGCCGGAATCCGCACCGCGCCTGGAGATGCTTCTTCACAACATCCGGCACTTGAAGGAACATAAGGCGATAGTGCGGGTAATCCTCTTTGGAGAAGCCTGGCTTGGCCAGATCGCTATACCGCAGTTCCAAATCTCCGAGTTTGTAGGAGAGGCCGTGACGAGTGGCGTAGCCCATGAGGTAGTCTGTGTCCCACGCCCAACCGTAGAACATGAGTGGAGCCTTTGGGTTGGTGTAGAATGACGAAGGAAGTTTCTCCCGGGGTTTCTGGGCGAGCTTGCGCTACGTGATGATGAGTCGCGATGAGCTGCGAACATCGCAGGGGACTGCAAACAGCATTGGCGCACCATTGAACGCTTCGTGAGTTCGACCCTGGGCCGTGACCCTCCCGCACCTTGCACAACGCTACCGCCGGACGAATCGTTTTGGTCATTGGAAGAGGAAATAGCAGACATCGACATGATGATGAATGCGAGCTCGATGCAGTTGGACGAAGTCGTTGATGGACTGGCAGGAGAGGAATAGAGTGGGAACAACACAACATCATGCGTGGGTCTTTACTATGAGTCGGGCATCCGGGCCGGGCGGCACAATTGGCACAGGCGGCCTTTGATGCAAAGGGCCTTACTTGGGAGGCAGTTGCAGTCATCCTGTTGATCGGACCCTACTTCTCTCAATTTGTCTGGTAGCGCGACTCGGACCAGCTCCCGCTGGATCTCCCCGCCTGTAAGGCGGACTCCAAGTCCGAGTCATCGACACCCTCGTCCGAGACAGTCGCTTCTGCAGCGCCTGTAACATCTCCACGTCACGAACGTCCTCGACCGTATGCAGAGGCGATCTCTTGGCTTGAGCAGAAGCTCCAAGAGATTGAGAAGCGAGCCCTCCCGGTTGTCCCTTATCTCAACAAGCCGGTATTCCGTCGCCGGGGCGAGAATGGCGGTGTCGCTCTTACCGACGAGTTCCACAACGCACTTGCATACGCTTGGGCCAAGTTTGATGGCAAGCTTGAGCACCAGGCGAGCTGGTTCAAAACGCAGGCGGATACGATCCCGAAGGAGAGCCTGGTAAGTGGCCGCTATTCGTACGTGCGGTACCTGCTACGCAGCATTGTTGACGCAAATCTTCGTGCTAGGACGCAAACATCCGTGTCGTAGAGCCATGGCCGCAGTGGACGCGACCCTTCAGCGTGTCGTGTCTCGAATCTCTAAGGACAGAAGTTACCGTCACCCACTGTGATGATATAATCCGCCGTCATCCAGCTCTACCCCAGATTTTTCCAACTATACACCCCATTCAGCCTCTAAATCTAAATATGCTCACTCAGCCACTGGTGCGAGCCTGACCTTCCGGAAACAATACATCACACCTTCATAGCACTCACAAGTTTACGTTCATCATTCAGATATCCTTCATTGCTGCACGACTCCCTTGTCCGTGATACATTCGAGCAGCTGCTACGACTCTTCGCTGAAACTTCCCCAATACTTAGTAGCATGATCGGGCCCACTTAACTGCGGCCAACTGACTTACGTCTGGACCCTTGAAATCGGCACGTCCACCGTATTAGTGAGCAGTTCCTCTCACTGGCACAATCAAGCTATGTATAGCAGTCGTCATTCATGCGGTAGGTACTCAAAGGGATATCAATAGTGCCCACTAGGCGAGACTAAGGCGAGACTATGGTTAACATCGGGCGCCTAGTGGTGTGAGAATAGTGACATGTGACATGTGACTGATGTTCGAACTTCATCCCAACCACCATCTTCGACGTTTCGTAGTCGGCCACCCATCCCCTCCCTTGCAGCTGTCTCACTGATTAGCTACCAATAAGGTCTAAAATTTGACGCAAGACCTCAATCAGGTAGGATCTGTACCCCCTGGGCTGAGTTCTTTGTGGAAGCTGATGACTCCGCGTCTCGCCGCGCACAGGCCACGTCGCTGCCCTGTGCCACTGCCATCCCGGTTGTGAGCATTGAAATCGGGCCGGATCGGACGAACAAAAGGCTTGCAATTGTCCAGCACCGTCTGAGACACCCTCATTTGGTATGTATCCGCGAATACTCTCTTTGTCCTCTCGGGCCGTGCCCGTTTCGGCTGTTGTCCGGCCGCATGGTCGGACTTGGAGGAGGCGCTTGGGTTTCATTCTCTAACCAGCTATAACCACGCCCGCTAGGTATAAAAACCGTGCCACGCGCGCTTCACAGGTATGCTCTACACTCTCATCTTCCGAATGTCGACTCACCACCATGGCACCCCATAAGCACCGCGCTCCCTCCGACGTCTTGAACACCACCCCCGTCGCCGTTGAAAAGAGCAAAACCATTGACTCCAACCGCCAGCCCAACGTCCACGACGTGCCAAACGCCGAAACCAAGCGAGGCTTCATGTTGCTCGACTCGTCATTCACCACCATTCTCATGCGCCACGCGCAATACAAGACCGACGTACTTTACGATGCCGCCGCCGACTTCGATACCGTCTTCCCTAAGGACCTAGTCGCTGCTATTCAGTGGGAGTTCAAGCTTCAATTTTCAAAACAAAGGGAGAAGAATAAGACCCTCAACGAGAAAGGGTACTCCGCAGCTTGGGTGAGCAATGTTTCCTCTACGGTTGCGTACACGTCCGAACAAATCTTCCATTCTAGCTCGCGGTCGACAAACGATACCAGCTACTACGCGGCCATTTCCTGCATCTCTCAGAAGACAACTACGAGTCGACCGACGAGGACAAGTACAAGATCGACGGGTCCTTCATCTCGAACATTGACCGCGACCGTATCGAAGAGAAGGTGCCTAACTGGCCTTATCTACAATACCTCCTAGAGCTCAAAGGCGGTCTTACAATGCTCGACCCCTTCGACGACGTGCCAAACCACGAAGTTGAGTCGAATGCGAAGACCCGTAAGAAGGTTCGCGGCCAGCTCGTCTCGTACGTCAACACTACTTTTTCCTACCAACACCGCACGTCCGTTCCCATGCTCTTTGTCAACGGGGAGGAGTTCCGCGTCATGCGCTGGGATAGGTCCGGCGTGATTGTCACGGAGGCTATCAACTACATCAAGAGCTATAGCGGCATCCGGGCCCTTCTCGAGACCCTCTACGCGTTCTCGAAACTCACTCCAACCCAGAGGGGGATCGATCCCAACGCCGTCCTACTCACTCCAGGCTCCTGCGGCTATCAGAGGATGGATATGCTCAGCGACCCCTGCCCCGAAGACCTCGACCACGCGGAAGGAATCATTGACCCGTCTATCCCGATACATCCGGTCTTCATCGATCCTTCTCAGAAGCTCCCGCTCTGCGAACTGTCTGCTCGCGGAAACCGTCGCCTACACCAGGATGCCGCGTGCTCCTGCCTCGGCCTCCATTCCCACACGCTACCGCACACCGTTCCCGTGTTCAAGTACATCCGTGACATGTTTCGGAAGACGCTTGTGCCAAAATACCCTCGGTACAAGATCACCATCTCTGGCAAGGACTACCTCGTCGGCATGCACATCTTCCTTGCGTTCGGTCTTGTCGGCCGCGGGACTCGCTGCTTCATTGCCCTCGAGTGGCAGACACAACGTCTTGTGCTCTTGAAGGACGCCTGGCGGCCCTACTACGCCGACCTGGAGCCGGAGGGGACTATTCTCTCGAAGCTGAACGCACAGAATATCTCATATATCCCGCAACTGATCGCATACGAGGACGTCTGCAACGAGGATGGCTCCGCACAGGAGACCGAGACGTCGAATTACTCCCCTCTCACCGGCGACAAGAAGGTCACCGTATTTGTCCCGTTCCAGCCCAATCAAGCTTACGAGAAGGCGATGGGTCTCGACGCGAAGCGCATAGCACCGGGGGCCGCAAAGCCTCGTCACGTCGACACCCCGATTATCAGCCCTCACGCCGCCACGACACCACATGCAGGGCCTATGTCCGCTGATCATCGTCATGTCTCAGACCAGCACCCGGATCCGAAGTCAAGAATGAAGTCAATGCTAGCCTCGAATCCGCGTGCGCCCACTACCGGAGCGATAGTTACCTTACCGGATCTTCCTGCTTCTATGCAGCCACCCAGTACCTCCCAGGCACGCCCTAAGCGTTCGTATCAAGATTTCTGTGCGGACGATCTGCGCGAGCAAGGCCAGGGGCTCCGCCACATGGTCCACTCCCGGATGGTAGTTAGGGACGTCTGCCTTCCCTTCACTGAGTTCACGAGCAGCAGGCAGCTCGTCCGTATCGTCTTCGACTGCATCCTCGGTGAGTCATCATAGCAACCGGTCGTTGGGAGGCACCATCCTTACTTGTTCCTCAGCACACGAGTCCGCATACACGAAAGCGAAATACATACACCGCGACGTCAGTGCGGGTAATATCCTCATTCGTGTCGTTATCAAGAACAAGGCGGGCAAAAACTGTGTCGTCTGGGAGGGGACGCTGAGCGACTGGGAGCTCGCGAAGTCGATCGACATTGAATATGCGGTCCAGCCCGAGCGCACGGTACGTACGCCACTGCAGACGGACGTCTCGTTTCATTGATCTCCTTCGCACAGGGCACATGGCACTACATGTCCGTCTATTTGCTCGCGAATCCGGGCCGTCCGACGACTATCCGCGACGAACTCGAATCGTTCTTTCACGTTATCGTGTACGGCGCAATGTGCCGTTTGCGCTCGACTATCGGGTCCATCGAAGCGTTCAACTCCAACTACTTCGCGGGCTTTCTGAGGGACGCCAGCACAGGGAAGATTACGTGTCCTCATTTGAAGCAGATCGCTGTTTTAAAAGATGGATCTATGAAGGATATAGTCACGTTCTTCACTCTCGATGGTGACAAGCTCCAGGGCCACCTCATCAATGAGCTACTGGAGGAGATGCTCACGATCATCCACGCCCGCTACAAAGTTCTTCAATGGGAGCAACACCGTGAGACAGTCCAAGCCAAGGATACACCGCAGACACCCGGGCCATCTACCTCCTCTCGACCACGGCAGCAGCTCGATCCCATTGCTGAAGAGTCTGAGAGCGCGGACGATGAGGAGCGTATCAAAGAAATGGGCAACTTCCAGCGGTGGACGAAACCCAAGGACTACAAAGTCGCAAAAGACAAGATTCTTCAGCCGCCGACGGAGGAGACGTACCGAAACGCGAGCTTCCTGGATAGTCATGCCCCCATTCGTGAGATCGTCTATGATTATATCTACAAACACAAGAAATGGCCTGGTGCGGACGTCATCCCGGACAGGATGCCTACAGCGCGACCAGTCCTATCTCAGCTAGTGATGGACGACGCAGGCGACTCTGCCAGACCGACAAAGAAAACGCGCCGGGAACGTTCAGCGCAGCCGGCTCTCCCTCCGCCTCCCCCGCTCCCTCAGCCTTCGACGTCATCCTCTGACAGGCTAGCGAAGACAGCGAGCCAGGAGCGTTCAGCGCAGCTAGTTCTCCCTCTGCCCCCGCCCCCCCCTCATCCTTCGACAGAGGACGACGATTCCGCCAGACCGTCGACTCGGAAGAGGTCGCACAGGGAGCCTTCAGCCAAACAAGGTCCTTCCCACTCGCCGCCTCCTCAACCATCGACAGCGCATGATGACTCTGCTAGGCCGGCGACTCGGAAGAGGGCGCGTAGAGAGCCTCAATCCAAATCCCAATTAGCTCCAATACGTCCACCATCACCGCCTCCTTTAGGTGACGAGTCTTCCCGACCGGCGAAGAGAGTACGGCGGGAACGTGCGAATCCCGTTCCCCCTTCCGATCGCGTCACCCGGAGTCGTTCTACAGCGAACGTTGCAGCCGCCCCACAACCTCAACCTCAACCTCCTCATCCCGCAGCCATGCCTGCGCCGGCTCCTGGTCCTAGTAATGGGAGGGTGACTCGCAGCCGTAGCAAACTCAACACGTTGGCGAACGCAACGGCTGCCGTGGACCCTCCCGCAGCTGCGGCCGCCACCACAGATCGCCATACGGCTACGGTCGCCCGTCAGAGCTCGCGGAGGAGTGCCCGCATCGCTAACGCTCGTGGTCAGACGGAGGCAGGTTCTAGACTGAGTCGACCTCGCCGCGGGCCCGGCCGCAAGTGATTGTATACTAGAGTCTGTGACATCGCTCTTCATTTCAGGACCGAGTCGCAATGTAGATTCCAGATGTCTCTTCTTGACTGCCGATATCACTTAGCTCCGTTATGATGGCCGGTGGGTTTCTGCGGGCTCGGTCGTGCGGTGAATTGGTATACATCACCGGATCTAGGGCACAGAATAAAAACTGACTGGAGTACTACCTAGCCTCTCCCATAACTACATCACTTAAATCATGCGAAACCCAACGGGGCAGCGGCGGTCTCGCAGAAGCGACATCGTCTTTCGAGTTCTCGTCACCAGCAATGCTGTCCGACTCCGAGCTATAGATCGACGTCCGAGTTCCACGACGAAACGACATGTGTGAGACAGTCATCGTGGTGCCGCCAGTGTCCAACCCGCGGCCGAGAGTGCTGCCGCGTCGGAAATGCGACTTGTCCAGGGCGACGAGGAGGATGATAGCGGTCGGATACATCCCCTGGAATCAGTAGTCCTCCGGTCAGCATTATGGTTCTATAAGTAACTATAAGCAGTGAAGAACGAGGCGTACCACGAGCGGGATCAGACATCCCTGGAGGAAGTATTCGAATGCGGAGTTGACGGTTTGGGTGTGCGGTGAGACTGCGTCGCCGTAAACTTGCCACATGACTTGGTATATGACGACGAACATCTGCCAGGTAGTCGGTCAGCACAGCCCACATCTTGCAAAGAGGCGATGGTCGTACCCATAATATGCAATAAACCGAACCGGACTCAATGAGAAGGGCAAGCGCGCGCTCTACACGCGATGTCCCGCCGAGGTTGACACTTGCTGTGAATTTGCGGTGCTCCCTGAATGATTATATCATTAATGAAGAGGATGAGGCCAGCATACGAACATGCTGCGAACCATGCCTTGATCCAGATGAGCGCGGTAGCGACCATGTTCGTGGCGAGCGAGAGGACGGACGCCGTGAGGCCGAACAAGCTCTTCTGGAAGAGCGCGCCCGAAGGAACTTGCAACACGTTGTAGTACAGCAGCGGATCAAATGCCGACGGCGGACATGAGTCGTTCACGTCCAACAGGCCCATCACTATTGATTGTACCCCCGTAGAGCTGAGTCAGAGCTGCGATATTGTGAGTGAGAGTGGGTCTATACGCACCGAGGGTAGCTGTGAGGAGTATCAGGCAAGCTGCGCGCACGATCAGGCTTCGCGGCCATATCGTCCACACGCGCCACCATACTACGGCGTCGCCCAGGATTACCTGTGAAAGGGAGATCCGAGAGAGAGGCGTGCAAACACTCCTCTCTGTTGATAAAGAAACGGACGTACATTGAGAACTAGGATGATTGTCGGTGCACAGAGCGTGAGAGCATGGATAGTTCCTGTTAGGCCGACGGTCGAGTACGTGCACGGCGTATCGGTCGTGTCCACGTCGGTAGTTTGGCATTGCAGTTGCGCCGTATATGCCTGTACAACGTCGTGATAGCCGAGGGTGGCGATGAGGTGTGTCGCCCAGTCTATGACCGCAGTGATGTACATCAGACACATGGTCGTCAAGAGAATGACTGTGGGTCGATTCCGGACCCCTTTACGACTGCGACACAGGTTAGCCTGTAGGAAAAACGGGATGAGTCGTTCATAAGTCGAAGGACCCACATAAGCACTATTGTAGAGAAGAAGACAACCACGGAGAAGATCCCTATGGAGGACGAGACGCACGATTAGCGCACATACATATACAGTCAAGAAGGATGACGTGACTCACCGAAACAAATGGTCGAGATAATTGTGACAATGAAGTGAGTCCACAGACCATCTAGATAGACCCCCAGTACATAAGCAGCTTCAAGCGTCCCAGGAGCATGAAGCTGGTCCTCATTGAGATCGAGCGGGGAAGTCATGTAGGTGTTGGTTCTGTGCAAGGAGGACGGCCGGGCGACGTGTCCCGTCAGTATTCAACTACTGACTGGGACACTTATAAGTTCAACCCAATCGTAACTACGTACCCATGGGATCCTTCCAGGGATTTGAATTTGTCAAAGCTTGATGAGCGACTACATAGCTTCTTATCTTGATGGAAGGTCCAGCCTCCGACTACAGTTCGGACGCCTTCTCAGCGCGCGGGCAGTGTTGAGCGCTGAGCGCTGAGTGCTGATGACAGAACTGTAGTTCCAAGGTGTATTCAAGGCAGCTTTGCCTGCAGTCGTAGAATTAATTACCTGCTATCTAGAAAGTGAGCCAGTGAGCTTCACGGCGGCGTTAGCTGAGGAGGCATGGAGTGGCAGCTGGCGACGTGCCAGTGAATTCTTTGAACGTCCGAACGCATCAGAATCGGCAAACGCCGGTCGGAGTTTGCTCGCGCCCTCTCCCCGGATTGGTAGTGAATTGGTGCAGTTACGAGTTCGTCGGAGCTCTTTCTAGTCACGGTCTTGCATTTGCTACTACTATCAGGTCCATGTGCTACAAGCCTCCGAAGTGCCTGCTCCGACAGCCATGAGGCATCTTGGCGTATCGCTCAAATGCCAACGTCAACTGCGGCGGACTATGCAGCCACGCCTCAAGTAAGCCACACTATGGCCGGTTCTTCGCCGGTTCACCCCTCCGGTATCGCATCCGTCCGCCTAGCACGCACTGCTTTACCGGAACCTTCCTCCAGATTTCCTGCATGAATGCTCTCTACACTTACGGCTAGTACGCGTTACTGCTCCAGCTCTCTCAGCAAGCCGATCTCACCCCGACTCAACACCATCAGGAAAACCCTCCCCTGCATATTAGGGATAAATGGTCACAATCGTCATAATAATCGCCTAGTAGTGCAGTAGTACGATTTAGATCGGTCCCTTTGTAACATAGCAGGAATAGTATCATTAAGCAACACAGTAGCATTCAAGTAGCACGTATTCTTAACTATTAGTTGTCATGTTTTACGCCAGTTGCCACCGCAGATTCACGATATGCTTCCCACCATTGACGGCTTCATTGAAATCAATATTGATTGTGACTATGGTACTGTACAGAAAGACATATACTACACATCGACATCACGGGGAAGTGGAGAAACAACAGGGGAGGCGAGCAGGTGTGAAGGGTGTTGCAAAGAGCGAGTTATACTATACTGTGAAGGACGCACAACTGTGCTCTTCAAGGCGGGAGACGGAAGGGAAGAAAGTGGGGCAGCCTTGCGGATGATCTGCCGCCCCCAGTGAGCAAAGTGTAACAGCCTAGGACAACTCACCGTTGACCTAGTGAGCTATAGCGCCGCGGGAACTGGCTGATTATCCAAGTAAGTCAACGCACGGGGAAAGGAGAGGTAAAGAGCGCACCTCAAGACAAGCTCTGTATGGCTGTAGACACACACACATCTAATTCCAATGCTGACTGGTATGTCAGTCATGAAACACAGCAGGTCAGTGTCGCATACAAGACCCATCGAAGTAGCTCTGAAGATGAGGAAGGGGGGAGGAGAGAGGACATGGACGTACATCATGGCCTGAGTCAGTGTCTGCGTGCCATCGGGGAATACTTGGGGTCCGAGAGTTCACGGATTCACAGTCCATACTCGAGAGTCGGCGAGTGCCGCCGACCTTGCATTCATTGGACTGCTCGAGAGCGAACAGCCTGCTGGGTCGCACAGCATATCAGTAAAGCGTCGAGTACTGGTAAATGATGAACTACCTGAGTAGACTTTACGGGACATACTTAAGTCGGGGAGAACGAGGAAGAGGAGGAAGTAGTGGGAGAGCGGCAGCCTTGCGAAGGTTCACAACGACGTGGCACCTCTTTCGGACTCCGACCGGAATATGCCGCGCCAGCGCTTGCTCATCCGAGTTCCCGTCGACGCGTTGAAGTTCAACGTTCAACTTCAACTTCAACTTCAACTACTGCACGCTGCACCGGCCTTTCGTTCTCTCGGCTCACGCTGGACACCCTCACAGGCCGCACGACGTCCCGCTGGCATTTTCCCGCCATTCATTGCGGCTCTACACCTATCTGGCCCCTCCTGCACGACCAGATGCTCGCTGTGCGGCCGCGCCTTTCGTGCACTACTACAAATGTCTGCGCGCCGCACTCTCACAGACCTCTCACTGGCTGCACCCCCCGCTCCACCTCGACCCTTCTCTCGCGCTCTATCCACCCTCACTGTGCTCTCAACACTTCAGTGCGACGTCTCTCCCCTCGCGTTCTATACAGCCCTACTCACTGTTCTCTACGCACAGTGCACTATGTACCGTGCATCGACACCCGCCCAGCACGACAACCGGCTCATTCACGGCGAGCATCCACCGTCCTCACATCCTAACACGTCCTCTACACGCAATACCGGTCAACAGCCGTGCATGGGTGTATGAAACGACAAGGTACGTACTGTTCTTGCCATCCCTCGACTGTGGACGCAGGGTGGACATATGGGCGGTGCAGGCGACACCGGGGATGCGATCTGTGCAAGCGAGATTTGCGAATGAACCAGGTCCGTTTCGTTTCGTCCGACATTAGCATTTGCTCTATAGTATCCATGTACGAACACAATACCCAATGCAATGCCTTTTGTGTAAAACCCTGTTTGCAGTAGTGAACATCTGGCGACACGGTGTCATTGATTGGTGCTGAAATAACACAAGTAATAGCGCAGTAGATATACGGCTCTTCGAGTAGTACTAAGTCGCTCAACTGTTTACAACATTTTTGTTATAATAGTTGTAAATAGCACAGTATCACGAATTAGTGTCACAATGTCGAAAATTAGTGAGAATCAGCAAGGGAGGGTTTTCCTGATGACAGCCGGCGGTCACAAACGCACGCAGTACCAGACGCACGCAGTACAAAGGCCGCAGCTGCTCAACTTTCACTTAACTCAATAGTCCGGCGCGACCGCTGTGTCCATCGTACAAGAGCACCAACCATAGTGATAGTGTTCTCCTCTCCGAGGATGACCACCATACCCCCATCTCCCTCGCAGCTGCCCTCTCTGGACAGGACATTTGGGGCAGTGCTCATGGGAACCTTTGTGGGTGCAGGGCAAGTGCATTCGAAATACTCAATGTTCATCGCTGATGAGCGATCTCTTTAGGCTATACGGCATTACCCTGCACCAGGCATCACGCTACTTCCAGATGTACAGCGATGATAGCATTTCTTACAAAGCCGTTGTGCGTAGAACCGCCGTATCGTCGCGCTTTCGAGCAATTGATTCTGACCCCAATTTGCATCCACAGACTCTCTGTACCGTGTAAGCGTCACATTCACTCCGATTACCGATGTCTATGCCACAACTTCGACTATCTAGGCTACTTGAGACGATACATATGGCTTTCAGCTTCCACGCATGGTCAGCTTGTGTTTGGAATCATGGCGCACCCGTACTCAGATTTCCCAGTTACCACCATCTTGTCGCAGGCTATGCTTTGCCTGCGTCGTTGCTAGAGGCTACATGGTCAGCTAGCCCGAATTTAATCTCGCTCACACTGTCTACAACTCACATGCGCCACGCAGGAGCATCAAAGTGTGTTCACCACTTTTCTGCACCATATAGCCTACTCACTCACTGATCACTACCACAGTTGTTGCCTCTCTTAGCGGTATAGCCTCGTTGTGTAACCTCCGCATGACAATGTAAATGGCCTGACAAGCATTCTCTGCAGGGGTCCATCATCGCTGTATCTCAAGGGTATGACTTTCTCGTACCATACATACCTCATCATACTAACTCGTGGATCCGAGTCGCAGATTCTTTGCTTACAGAGCGTACACTTGTAAGTCCTTAGGCACGTACTACGTTCGGCATCCATACTGACGAAAGGATTCAGTCGGAGGTCGATACAGAAAATGGGTGCTCCTCGCGGTGCGTAGAGTTAGTCACCTCCCGCTCCTCATGCGTTGAATCCGGCCAGCTCGCCTTTCTCCTAGGGGAGGCAGGTAAGAGCATGAAGTTAGATGGCATGCTATCAGTATCTGACATGTCTATGCCGACCGTACAGCTTTTAGTATTTGTGGGTTTCCTAGCCAGATTTGTCGTTTCCGTATATTGACCGGCTGATTCTCAACATCCGAAATTAAGCGACCATAACGATTGAGTATGTGTCTTTGCTCTCATGATTGTCTCTGCCATTCAGTGGTATATCTCGGGTATTGCTGACGTAGATATAATATTAGATTTGAATTCACCAACAACAAATACCTGAATTTCGTTCGGTATACGGTGAGGGCGACCGACCGTTCGCAATGCGAGTAGCGCATGTGTAAAGCTCAACTCTGAGTTTAGTGGACAATTAGCGTCGCTTGCGGCCTCGCCACCGCTGCGGACATCACACTTACCGCAGTTCTGATCATCTCGCTGCATGCAAGTCGTAGTGGAATGAAGAAGTATCCGCTCGGTTCACCTGCAAGATGGCGACATGTGCTGATTACTACTCCCCAGAACTGACTCGGTAGTCGACATCCTCATCCTGTATACCGTCGCCACAGGTATGCATTTTTGTCTCTATGGCATCTGCTACCGACTCCATGAAAGACCGCACTCACTCACTTCATAAATCATGACAGGGTTGTTAACCAGGTGAGGAGCGAGGTGTCACTAATGACTCGGCGCACGATGCAATCCTAACGTCATCCATTGGTACAATGAAGTATCGTCATGCTTGTGCTCATCGTTACGGTAAGGTGTCATCATCTACGTGGTCGCCCTATAACCCGTGCTTCGTTCAGTCCCTTGCAATGCCTCAAGACCTCATATTCACAAGTGTGTCTATCGTAGCGACCAAACGTACGTCCTGAATCAATCCCCGCGTAATTATCCTCTGTTCTGACACGTGCTCCTAAGTATATGCCAATGGTCTCCTCGCCGCGTATGTGGTGTTGTGGTAGCTTGCTCGTGGGTGATAGTTAACTTTATGCTGCAGACTGAACACTCGGCAGGCGCTACGAGAGAAACTCGCGTTCGAGACGATTTCGCCCTCTGATATTCTCATGGAGTGGGCTGTAGCGAACGAGGAAGGCCACTGCGAGCATTCTGTACCGAAGGTCGTGCACGAAGGTATGTGCTATCACGAACTAGCTGCTTGTCGATGCGCACCTCGTTACTGACCAGGCGATGACGGCAGTGAGCAAAGGGACCGGCGAGGTTTCGATGCAGCTGCAGAGTCTATCTTCACATGTAGCGCGGGTCTAAGCGTGAAACCTTTCTTAAGCTTCAAACGAGCCCTGATAGGGTCTGCATCCCTCACCTCCTCCTCACCTCCTCCTCTAGCTTCAATACGTGCATCTAAGCCACCGCCGCACACCTCCTACTACTAAGCACATCCCCCTCGTGTTGACATTGGAACAATGTATTTCCATCTCACATCATACGTCTGCCAAAGAGTCGTATACTCGATCACTGTACAGAGCTTGACAGTCTCTAGATATTTATAACCACTTGTGAGTAGTGTCTATCCTCGCCGTGGTCCGGTAGCATAATATATACAAAAGCCGCCTGCTGGGAATAGGACCTCATCGTAGCGGTGCGAAATACTTTTACATCTGAGAGCAGCGTCACATTCATACTTCAGCCGACGTATACGACTGCTTCGGTGTTGAAGTTCGTTTTGAAATTGCGATCACTGTTTGGTATGAGAAGATCAATTGGAAGGCAATGGATCTGCATTCTCACTTACTTCCGTGGGACACATCGTTGGCGACGTCTGCTGTAAGCATCGAAACATGCACTGGGCGACGGTTAAAGGCCATCGTTCGATTGCTCGAGCCATCATGGGATGACCCAGGACAAGTGAGCTTTTCACGCAGAGCCTGTCGAGTGTTGAGTCTACCAAGAGGTAAGTCTGCATGACGTCGAGAATCTGTGATGAAGGTAGGGCTTACGCGGCGAATAGAGCGTTCGCGTACACTATCAGTGTCAGAGTGAGTTAGAGCTAGTCCGAGATATAATACTACTGTGACGCACACTTGGTGGCGATGATCGATATTCCTGTGTAAATTAGGTCTCGTGGACTTGCGAGGGACTATGTTCAGGCAGTTGAGTGCACTTTGTGTAGAGTGTAGTGCAAGGATTACGCACTGTAATCAAGAGAAGAACCATCACAATGCTATCGAAACATCAGCACGAAATCAACTTCACGGATGTACAGTCTCAGACTGTCACATACCTGGTGATCAATCCTTTTGAATACGACGTTAGAGTAGGCATGACACTTGCGGAGATGGGAGCTTACCTGTAGCAACTGCGTACAGGATGAGAACGTCCACCACGGAGTCGGTTCTAAATAGAGATCGAGAGTCAGAACTCAGCACACGATGTCGTGTCGCTGACGTGATCCACGCTCAGACGCACTGCTTGAGGCCGCTGCGATTTTCATGCAGAGATATGATGAGTACCGTGGTCAGCACGATGTCTGCTGCAGTAGACAGTGCGGATGCGACCGTGACAATCCACTGTCAGGTGGCACAGAATATTGCACGTCAGTAGAATGCGTGTTTATGCTAAATATACTGACCGTGTACGGAACGAAAAGCTGGTAGCTGTTCTTGGTCACAGCAAGTCTAAGAGCATCTCGGTAAGTTTTGTCGCAATGACATGATGTATAGATGGGGAGTCATACTCCACTACAGTTGCCGCTAAGATACGGTCAGAGCGCACGAATATGACTCAGAAAAATAATGTGGCACACCTATGCAGAACACTGGTCGCAGATGTGCTACGATCAGTACCAGTGCAAGGTATCTTATAGCATTACATTTGTCACGAACTTAATTCTGCAATGAAAAGTACTGTCTGAATGTATATGCATTAATCTCTCTCCCGGAATGACCGTGACTGAGGTAATACATACCGCCAGGATTATCCAAATTCTGTATCTGCGCCCAACTAGATGGTGAATATACAACCGTCAGTGTGCGCGTTCCGTAAACGTAAAGTAGTACCTCACATGTATAGGCCCTTCGAGCGAAGAACCTATAAAGTGCGAGAGTCAGTGGTGCGGCAGTAAGGAAGCGGAAATGGACTATCGAGTACCCTTGAGATACTGCGATGATCACTCCCTAAGATGTGGTGTACATTAGCGGAATCGTGGAAAATGTCGTAGTGACGATACCTACAGTGAGTATAGGTAAGGCCTGTGATGCTCAGCGCGAAGTACAAGGATAGAGGTCGCGATGAACTCACTTGTATACTCCTGAGGAAGATAAATGAACTTACACATCCATGATGTCACTACAATCGGATGGGCTTACCATACCGCCTCCGGTAATGCCTCGGACGCAGAGGTGGAATAACCATCTACGAGATAATTACGATTGATGAGGAACAAAGAAATCGTCCTTTATGGTTGAGATTCAGGCCGGCACTTGTAACGGTACTTCGTGTACGTGGGAAAAATTTTTAAACACCGCTTACTTTCTGCTTATGGTTACATAAGCACAGGTAAGTTTTTTTCTTACACTTGGAACCCTGACTTAGGGTTAGGGTGAGCGTTATAGGGTTTATGCACGATGTAGGGTCACACAGTTGATGTCGTACATGCCAATAATGCCATTATTAACTGCACACAAGCTTTATACACTTTGCAGAGTAGTCCAGATACAGCAATTGAATACAGTATGGATACATGACAGCAGAATTGCAGGGTAATACATCAGACAACGTTAAGGAGTACTTGAAGACCATGACATCTGTAGCTACTACAGTCCAAGTCCAAGTCTAGCACTACCATTGAGACTCTAAGAATTCCTCACTGGCAAGACACAGGTTCTGCTGAAGATGCTGCGCAGGTCTATACATAGTGAGTGCCGACCTCCATTCTGTGATATTCATGAGCTGTGCCGTCCCATTCTTGATTGCCCTGAGCCTACGCTGGAAGTAACTCTCATTGAAAGGAGACCACATGCCATTGTTCATGCCAGACGCAACCCACAGAGCTTGACGCGGCCACCAGGAGACGTTCTCGGTCTGCCCGCGCTGCTCTAATAATAAGTTTACTGTTAGCATGAGAAAAGTATTAAGATCGTCGTTTAGATGCTTACCTGTGTACAGTTGGTACACACCGCTAAAGACATCGTTCTCCTCTGGGGACAAGACATCATCGAGATAGTACTGCCCATCCTGCGTCTTGATGAGGGAAGCATGCACAGAGTCTGTACTTGATGGTCCCGCAGCGACACTGTCCTCCAAGGTCTGGGACAGGTCATCATCGTACCCCAAGACGTCCATGGCAATGCACCAGATAATTCCCCCAGCTTTCAGCGCCGCACGCACATGAGGACGATGCAGAAGCTCCATGACCCGGAGCTCGAATGCTTGATAGTCGTTTGGTGAAGGGGTGAAGCCAGCACGGCGGTACGTCGGCAGGGAGTACACAGGGAGGAACAACTCGAAAGACTTCCGCACCAGCACTGCAGCCAGACGGACGGTGTAGAACGGCAATCCAACTCGGACCAGCTCCCGAGCAGCCTCCACCGACGTGGTGATCGTCTGCTTCCGGAGAAGGTACATTATCACCATTGCGTTCCCTGTGAGCAGCCAAGGCGGCGCCAGATCCGCGCTGAACTGGATGAAATAGAGTTTTGTCGCAGCCGCGTGTGTGACTTCTGCCCGTGTGATCCGAGAGACCCGCTGCTTCAATCCGTTCTGCAGGAGGATGTAGTGCTCCGAGTTCGGGTCAAGGTCCCAGCACTCGCTCGTGGCTGCAGAGTACAGCTTCCGCTTCACAGCTGCCCAAATGAACCCCGAATATATGTTACGAGCATCATTGTCACCCTTGAGCGATTCCCGCATGATCCCGAGGGCCCGATCGATGTTATGGTTGAACTCGAGGTAGTTGACGTCGGCGGAGGTGGATATAGTACGATGCACTCCATAGTAGTCCTCCACGAAAGTGTCTGCAACGCGGACGACAGTCTGTTTTGACGGGCATACTCCGATACATGAACTCCAAGTCTGCTGTGAGCGACTCGGCGAGGGTGACGTTTTCAGGGAGGGGAGCGAATGGGGTAGCAGAACCTCCAGCTGTTGGCTCTTCAGCCTGAGGGACTTCTTGAGGAAGGTCTGATGTCAGGTCCCACGTGTCGTAGAGGAAGTGGTAGTACTTCTGCTCAGGGAGATGTGTCGACCAAATTGCAGGAACAGAGTAGCTCGGCACCAGGACACGGATATCCAGATCAGCTCATTGCGGCCGGATGTTGACGTCGACTTCACGAGCCTTGAGCCAGACGAAAACGCGGATCCAGGGTGGGGGGACTACATCTGGAGAAGCTCGGGCCTGTCTTCGTAGGCGACGAGCCCGCTCAGACTCTGTCTCGTGGGCCAC
The DNA here is from genome assembly GCA_033807695.1 of Daedaleopsis sinensis. NCBI lineage: Eukaryota > Fungi > Basidiomycota > Agaricomycetes > Polyporales > Polyporaceae > Daedaleopsis > Daedaleopsis sinensis. The sequence continues at coordinate 337,934 of CM066310.1, read as the reverse complement.
TGCTGCACGACACCTCGCATCCATCCGCATCAGAAACTCCCTCGCTGTCTCCCCTGGACGCTGATACGGGCCGGTGGGCTGGAGGTTCTCGAGCGCTGGAGTCGGAGGGTGGACGAACATGGTATTCTTATGGAACAGGACAAACACTCCGGGTCTTTGGGGGTATGGAGGATTGTAGTATGCGTTTACTCCATCTTTATCAATGGGCAAATAGTCGTTCATGAAGGGAAACCTCTGGGCAACACTCTTGGCCACTTCTGCGGTCTCCCAGCACACGAAAAGAGGAACGAAAGAACGTCTGAGGACGGGAAGATGCCTGAGCGAAGGCCAGTTTACTGGATCCACGAATACACCGGCACGGAGTCCGTAGTCGAATTTGGAGATCACAGATTGTTGGAGTCCATCGAGCCAGGAAGCAGGAACACCGCACCTCTCAAGGTACGAGACCCAGTGGTGTGCGGACTGTCTGTCCTTCACGGAGATCGCGATCGCTAGTGAGCATCGTGCCGCCAGGAAGTAAAACGCCTCGTGCGCGCGCTGAATGGCTGACTTGGCCTTCGCATGGGTGCCATGGAGCTGGAGATAACCGCATTCTGTGGGATCGGGCCAGTACTCGAACGGTCTCATACCGTCACATTCGGGATCTTGACTTTTGCCGCTAATCAGCGTGAACGCGACAAACGCGAGGCCTTCCTCCAGACACCTCCAGCTTTGTCTCATCTCCCAAGAAAGGCCCCACTCATTCCTCGCGAACTGGATTGGTTGTAGACATGCGTCACTGACAGCGAGACGCGAGAGAAGAATGTCGTGGGCAGTGTTGCCTTGTAGCAGGTAGGGAAGTTCAGGGTATCGGGGTGTGGCCCATTGCGCCGTCTGCAGCTCGGACATAGATTTATTGATGTGCGCGTTCACATCGACTGGCGGAGGGATGAGGATGTTGTCTGGGACATTATAGACAGTGTATATGTGCCTTGCTTCATCGCTGAACAAGTACAGCAGCTCACGTCTTAATATAGTGTTAGTATCCACCTCATGCCAGTCTGTAGTTAATTACCTTCTGATGGACATTTTGTCTTGTTGGGAGTCAGACATCGTGCTAGGAATGATATTGGTTGGAGCCTAAGACGATCAATATCGTGTACAATACAGATAGTCAGTATTTCTCACAGAAATGTTATCGATGGGAACACAGCCGAGATCTTGCTAGTGGTGCAGCAGGGTGAGTACAAGACAGCGTGCTAAGTCATTTTCCATACCTGATGATGCAGTGTACGAATGGGAAGCACGTGGTTCCACCTACCAGCAGTGCACAAGTCCACCTACCGTATATAGATAACGTCCACTCACACTCAACAGGATCGTCAAAAAGCGGGTCGTTCGAGGAGCTTACCTGGGTCCTAGCTTGCTGTAGAAACAAGTTTTACTCACGCGAGAGTGAACGTTCACAAATCACCTATACCCAGCTACCGAAAACACAGGGTCCCTACTACTATTGTCCAAAGTCGGCTCTACCAGGGAAGTAGCTACGTTCTACAGTGGTTCTAACCACTGGTACAACGTAGACTACAAGGACCGTGTGGACGCGGGTGGGACGAGGTGAGAGGAGCGAGGGCGACTGCGGTAGCAGATGCGACAGTTCGGAGCGAAGTCGACGGTTCGTGGCGAACGCGAGAGTGGCGGAAGTCGACGGTGGCAGAGTTTGAGTCGACAGTCGGTGGTCGTCGGAGAGAGAGTGGGGATAGAGGAGGCGGGGCGGCGAGGATGAGGGAGAGAGCAGCGAGAGGTTGGTGGCAACGACGGACGGTGGTGGAGGACAAGAGGGCCGTGTCGGAGATGGTGGTGGCAAGCGGAAGAGAGAGGTAGGCGCCAGAGCAGCTCCGCGGTCCGGGAAATCCCAGAGGTCACATGACCACCGGAGGTGGCTCCGGGACTCCGAGATCCACGTGGCTTCCGGGCAGCTCCGATGACCTGGGTCCTGGAAACAGCCGAGCCACGTGGATCTCAGAGTCTCGGAGCCGCTTCCGATGGCCGAGCTACCCGGGAGGCAGTCACGTGATTGCTGGACTTCATCGTTCGAAGTCCGCATTCCTCTCTCTCTCTTTCTACCACCACCACCTCGACTGCTCTCTCGCTCCCCCTTCCCCCGTGTCGCGGTACGTTTGAACGACCCGAGACGTGATCCTCGACACTCGCATGTCCTCCAACTTTGACTGCTCGCTGAGAACGACTCGCCACCGTATGGAAACGACTCCGCATCAACGCCACAGTCCGACCGCCCCCTCCATCGACTTCGACCGTGCATTTGAGCCCAGCCAGTTCCCTGTTCGACCGCTGCTGAACTGGAAGGCTGTCTCCCTCGTCTTCTGCCCCGACAACTCTGTGCACTCTGCCGCCAGAGGTCTACCCTCTCCCCTGGATCTTACGACCTCGGCAGTACCCCTCGAATTCGACACATTGTCGTGCACGCCAGTGGGTAGGCTGGAGGCGAACTTTGGTAGTTGGGAGGTACATCTACTGTTCACACAAGGTAAGTAAGTCTTTGTCTGTCTTTGTCTTTGCCCCCCATGTCTCTGCCTGCAAACGGCCAATGCCTGTGCATGCACAGGTTGAGTCTGTGCATACGCCCGCCCCTCCCAGTGGCCTGACTCTGTAATAGACCAGTGGTAAGTCAAAATGTCCCTCATAATCTGCATCGTTCCCTTACGATAGCGTACACTCCCTTTTTCCTTTGCCAATCACTGTATATCCGACTCCATCTAAACGACATGTATGATCTTGTATGTATTCTATATATACTGGACCTGTACACGTTATACCCCTCTGTGTGATCTATCCATGTGGTGCCCTCCCGTTCAGGTGCAAAAGACAAGTAAGTGCTCACTCAGAGTGAGCTTTTCGCACCTCGTACCTCCGATACTAAAAGCAATCACCTAAGTCAATCCAATACCCAAACCGATAGGGCCTGGACCTTTTCCTTCGTGAGTAAGCATTCAGTGCACATGTGAAGGTGGAGGATGGCGTCCAGCAGGCGGCTCAGTGCACGTCTGTGTTCTGGAGCTGCAGGCATTCTGATTGGCCAGCGTGCGTGCATGCAATATACACGCCCCCCCCGTCCCCTCCCTCTCCTAAAGTCCTGCTGCTAGTAGAATCTGAACTGTAATATTGATTTCTATAATATCTGAGTGGTATTCTGACTATCAGTGTGCCGTTTGTCTGTTTTCACAGGTAAGTATTATTCGTTTGCAGTGGTGAGGCCAGCTCCGACCAATTGGAGGACATTCACGCGAAAAATCGTTATCACGGTACCTCAGGGCCACCTTTTTCTTATATCTCTGGCACCCCCAGTCTTTCGCCCCAGCTCCAGCTCTCTCTCTCTGCTACATCCTCACCCCGAACACGTACTCTCTTCCACTGCTTCATTTCAGCTGCCACTATGCTCGACAACAACCAAGGTACATCCAAAGCATGCCTGTGCATATTTGCTCCCCATGAACCTAGTCGTGGCCCTGCAGTCTTGTTCGATGATCCAGGGTCCCCTCCACCGCTGTATACACCTCCCTGCTCGCCTGGAGTTTCTCGATCGCCTTCTCCTGCACCTGTCCGTGCTCCTCACACAGCAGTGAAGCCGCCGTCTGGTGCTGAAGTCATTGAGCTTGACGGACGTGACGATCGACTCCCCGTCTTCTACCGCATCAACTCTCACCCTCAGCTGGAGCATGTGCACAACGTCCGCAACGTCTACGTCTACATTCAAGATACAGATCATATTGCTGCCCGTAACTTCCTGGAGTTTATCAAGGCTATGGTATTGCCTGATGGCACGCAGGCTGGCATCACCGCTGCTGGTATGTACTGTCCCTAACTTCGTACGATCTCTACACCACTGACTTGTAACTGTAGGGTTCCTTGAGTTCGAAGTCGGCGACTATGTCTTCGCCCGTGACAAGTGGGGCTCTGGTCTGGCCAAGGATGACATTATTCAAGCTTGGGTGACCCCTGAGTAAGTTTTCATCGCTATTTCTCTTCGTCCTACCTACCCATCCATATCGTTATGCAGAGGAGTTATCACGCCGAGGATGCGTACCGACATGGAGGATGCTCGCGATGAAGTTCTTGGTGAGCCTGAGGATCGCACTCCCGACAAGCCCAACGAAGTCGACGGCGAGCTCGCTGGAGGCATTGGGTGGGAGCGTCACAAGCAAGCCATCTCTATCGGCAACTCCGACCGCGCATACGCCCTCGCGCAGAGTTTCCAGATCCAGAAAAATCTGACGGGGCCTGCCGTTGGTGCGAAGGTGAAAGACGGCAACCCATCCGAGCATAACGAGCTCCGCTTCAAGACCATCCAGGTATATCGTGCCTCTGTTGTACTGTAGTTGATCGCTGATGGTTCTTCTTGCAGGCGGCCTCTCCGATTGCCATCGCGAGCTTGGAAAGTGGCCCAAAGGAGGTCGCTGAGGCTCTCTGTTTGCAGGCTGAGGTGACCAACCTTCCTCGAGTCAGTCACGAGGGCAACTACGCATTCCCGACGATGCAGCTCAACATTGCGTCAACGAAGTCTTCGGACAGTCTGGCTGGTACATGTATGTCATGTTGGTATAGTACGTCGTTAGTGACCTTTGTTCTACAGCTGCTGCTTTCAAGAAGGACCTCGGCCAGTTCGCTGGCAAGCATGTTGATCGTAACGACTCGCCTGGTGGCTATACGTGCATGATTGCCATGAACGACCTGGCCCCCGGTGAGGAGCCCGGATACTTCATGATCGCCGAGCTCGGTATCGCCATCCGTACGTTTTACTATATTACTCTTTGATTCTTCTTTCACTGAAAGTAGGTCGTAGAGCTCAAAGGCCTGGTCACAGCTTGTTTCTGTGGCCTACGTTACCATGGGGGGTTCCCGCCGACAGCTCCGCAGGGTGCTGAGCCTGCTCCTTGGTCTTATCGTTTCGTCGTCGTCTGCTACCCGTCTAGCCCCATCATCAATGGCGTCTCACTCGTCGCGTTTGGAGCACTTCCTAAAGGCGAGCTGTTAGCCATCACACCGGAGATGACGAACCCTAGGTAGTGGAGTGTTCTGTCCTGAGTCTCTTATGCCTGTTAATGAATTGTGTCGTTATCTAGCTACGACAGAGTGCGAGGGACAACAAACTGTGCCAGCTGGATCTCTGATGGCCCCTGGCTCACTACTCGCCAGGCATACCTGGATTTCATTTATTGTGCGAGCGGTGAACTCCTGTACTATCTGACCAACCAGATACCTTCGCAGCTCAAGTTCGAACTCGACTTCGATGTGCTCCGCAAAGCAATGTCGCTTGAGGACGAGAGCGGACAGCGCATAGTCCCATCCGAGTGGGATCTTCATCCCGGCTCTAGTCACACCTCCGAAGAGTTTGGATGCTCGCGCGAGGAGAGTGTTCGTCGCTGGGAGCTTCACAAGCAGAAGCATGCTCAGTTCTACCCTTACATGTTGAACAAGCAAACCGGTGAGAGCTGCGATCATTCTTTAGACCTGCACTGGCACTCATCGCCCTCTAACACTTCTAGCTAAGAAGAAGGCTCAAGCTGAAGTCCCCAACGGTGGTGATCACGAAGGAGAAGGTGAGTATAAGGTTCTTAATGCATCACCTGAGCAGTAGCTGAACTGCCGGCTCTAGAACACATAGCACGCAGAACATCGACGCGAAAGCGCAAGGCCGCTGAGACGAACGAGGACGATCCGTCAGAGGCTGCTCGTGAGGAAGCAACACCTCTTGACAGCCCGGTTAGACGGTCGAAGCGGCTGAAGGGCAATGCTAGCACAGCTGACGGTATGTGACGTCGTCGAGTGCTGCATACGTTCTCTAAACATGTCTACCATAGCTTCCACTACCGGTGTGGACTCGTCGTTGTCACAGTCACAGGAGCAAGTGAATGTGACCAAGAAGCCCTACCCACTGCGGTCGTTGACTCGTTAGTAGATAGAGATGTACTCTCACTGCATCTCAATGGTTAACTCATGAACAATTTCAAGTGGACGACTGTATGGAACTCAACATCCAGGTTGCGGATATTGCAACTTCGTTCGAGGATCCGCCTGACTTGCATGTCAAGGTTCTGGACAAAGTGATGCAGCATGCAGGCTCTTCTTCCACGAACGGTGAGCTTCAGACCTTACTTTCGCTGTGTTCTTACATTTTAACTGTTGTGAACAGAATGTGCCCTGGTACCAATAGCCGCAGAAGACAATGATGATATGCAGATACCGCCCGTGACCATACGTAAGGCTGACTACATTAATATTTAGATTTCTCTGAGGTTTTGAGGATGTTCTCAATCCCTCAGCTCACTCAGCAGCTCGCAGGCTTGAACATCCTGGCAAACAAGGTCTCAGAGATAGCTCCTCTGGGCTTTGACGATGAAGGTGTTCACGCCTTCGTCCACAGCTTGGATACAACGAAATGCGAGTCCGTGACGTTTGCCTATGGTGTCGCTGCACTATGGAATGCTTGGCCTCAGCGTGCTCTGGCATTGGACCTCACCGACTTATCTCTGGCTCACGAGCGCCGTATTCTCATGATCTCAAACGCAGCAGCCTGGCGGTGGCTTACCCAGGAATGTGTCCAGCATTCGACCGATATCGTCACCACTTTGCAAGCAACACCGACCGCTCTTGACGACACTAGTGACTGGCTCACTGAGCTTACATGCGATGTGTTTAACATGTGGCGTCATCGCAACCAAGGCGAGCTTCATGCATCACACTACCTTCCAGATCTTGAGGTCCCCGAGCACGCCGTCATCTACCTCCCGCACTCAGCCGTGCGTGTCGCTCATTCCGAAGTCCCCAGCTTTATCACCACCCAGGTGGTCAAAATTGTCCGTGCTTGGTTGTCTTTCCCATCAAACACCCAGCTTCTTGGTGCCTATTTCGTCATGAACACCATTGCAATCCTGCGCAATGTCGACGTTCTGCTACTGCATGAGATGTGGCGCCTTCATCAAAATATAAAGTCATGCCTCCTCCGTCAAAAGCGAACCCGTCATCACTCTCTAATTCTCACCATGCTCTCTCCGTTCATATCAGCACTCCGTCAATCCCCCATCGCCGACCCGCTCAGCCCCGAGGCCACTCTATTGGCTCAGATTTCCGAAGGCGTCGTACGATGCAACCCCGCTCTCGAGGAGTTCTCGAAGGCCGTCGCTACCTATTTCAACATCACCAAAGGATGTCCCATACCCCCATCTCTCCCCATCCTGGCCCTGTACAAGTCCAAGCAGTCGCCACCTCACTCCAGTGTTGCTTTGCTATCCAAGCATGTCTCCTCATCTAAGCGTCCACAGATAGAGCCTACTGATCCAGCGCTATCTCGCCTCGTACGCACAAGACGCCCTCCGATCTCCTCCTCAGATGCACCTCCGCTGTCTTCTTCTATGGCCCAAAGCTCTGTCACTGCCGCAGCAGAGTCCGGGTTCCTGAATGGTCCTGGTCAGTCACCTCTGCCGCCTCCACCTCCACCTTTGTTTGAGCCACGTGTGGTTCCAAAGGACAGCCTCGAGAACCTACTTGCATTTGCCCGCGAGCTACTCCCGTTCGTGCACGACCTTTCATTCAAACCCCAGTCTCCGCTGCAGAAGCTCGTTGCCACCGATATCGACTTCTTCTTGCCGTTCAGAGAGCATGCACCCTCATGACAGATCGTGACCGGTGTGGACGGCCCCTTCCATGCATCACTGGCCGACACTCCTGGCGTTTTTGCAAGTCAGGCCATGTCTCGTGCACTGTTATACAACTCGCAGGCGCTCCATCAGCAGTGCACGAAGGGGTACTTTGCAGACATGGCCGCGTAGACACAGTTTCTCGCGGACAATGGGTACGACGGGACCACGGCATCTATATCGTGGTTGGTGAATCTCACCTGCTACGGTACTCCTCAGCATCAGCGCCTTGCGTTCGTCGAGAATCCATGGGTCTACTTCAACCGCGAAGTCAACTGGAAGCAGTTCCGCTCGGGCGGTGAGCCAGCGACCTTTCAAGAAACTTTCAATTGGTTGCAGTCAAGGGGCAAATTCGCTGACCAGTCTGGCGAGGTCAAGATAATGCGGATGCTGCCCCTCTTCGGCAAGCTCACGGCCTATCTATTCACGGCTGATCTGGTCTATACAGGCCATGTCCAGCAGCCATCAGTGCAGGAAGTCGCAAAGATAGTGCACAGCAACAACCTCGGCTCGCAGCGGTGTCTCGAGTCGCTCACTGCAGCCTCTAACTCAAGCTCTGTGGAAGCAGACACCCTGAGTGCCTTTGGGGATGTGTATAACTTCCTCAACCTGTCTCTGACCTCTGACGAGAAGAAAGCGATGACCTTCGATGCTATTATGGTTGAACATCTGTTATGTAAATTTCAGCGTACATCGAGGCGAGTGCCTTAGCAGTAGACACATATATGTTGTATTATTCATGTTGTAGTGTACGATGTATGGGTTCTTAGCAATGGTAGATGATGTTGTGAGCCTTGTACTATCAAATCATAGGATGATCATGATCACCGTCACTAGTACCTCCACCACTACCGATACAAAGCCGTTTCAGCTTATTCTGAGGTGCAGCCTCTCCATCTTCATCCTCATTGTCACTTGTAACATCGTCACGATAACCAACTCTTCTCTTGATCTTCTTGAGAGGCGACACGACTTTGGAGCTAAGTGCACGAATAACTGCTGCGTTATGTTCCTACAGATCTGATTAGTATGTGATACATTCCTGGACAGGGATGACTTACACGTTCAGCGAGACGGTTCAACAAACACACTGCACGTAGCTTGGGTAGGAAGACATATTCACGACGTCCGACGCGAACAGCCTGGAATGCAACCTGAACCTCGACCATGTTGCTATGGTAGAAAAGCTCTGGTTTGATGCGAGAGAACATGGCACTAATGTGATATTGATTGAGTTTCATGCATATATGACTGGGGTTTGTGAAACGTAGTTGTACTTACCGACCGTTATATGAGTTCTCTTCTTGTTGCCAAAACTCTACCACATTCTCTTGAATGTGCATCTCAGTGCGAAGGAGTGGTCGGAGGATATTCAAGGGGTCTATGACATCACCAAGTTCAATAAATTGCTCGCCACTGGCTTCCTTTGCAGGGGTGAAGTAGCGATTGGCAAAAACGAGAGCCAGATGTTGACCATCTCTGCTCGGGCTCCAAGAACGGAGCTGGAATCCCCGACGCTGAAGTTCGGCCTTGAACATCTGATAGATGGTCCCAACTCCGCTGACGGCATTGTCAAAGTGCCCTCCACTCAGACCAGTTAAAGTGACGGATTGCTTCATGTCGATGATGCGATTGATGTTGTGGGGGATGCTGACCATAGAATTGGTTGGATATGGATGCCAGCATGCAATGACAGAGGTTACTCACTCAGTTTGATGCACCGGGGGGAGCTTGTAGTCAACAAGATATCCCTGCACCTTCACTATGACCTCCTCAAGTTCCTCCTCTTTTGACTCCCGCCGGTACGTGAAAAGAAGTGTCCGACCAGAGTTGTGATCACACAGCTCTGCTATAGCTGAAGGGTGGTTCGTCTACAATGTTGGCATTTTCAGAGTCATGTCACATAACACTTGATATGTTAAGCACATACCTCGTTGATACCAGTGAGCTGTTCACAAGGACGGGGGCTGTGTAGTTGTGCTGCCATGTGCTTGTCAAGTATCTCACCTGTATGTCACTGAGCACCAGTTCATACAAGATGACTGATTGTTATTACTTACAGTACTTGGTAACATTTTGACGGAGCTGAGAAAGATACGACATCGTCTGCAATGGTGTTTGGCTGGACTACCCAGGGGAAGTGAGCAACTCTGTCGTTCAGAGACCTTGGTATACGTGTCTGGTGACTCGGCCTTCCTCCCGGGTCCCGACTGTATCAAATGCTGCATATGTCAGAACTGTTTCATGCATGCCTGGCTACTAGGCGACAGATGATATGCACCATAGCGGTTATTTACCCGAGCTCGGGTAATACACTCAAATATGCTAGGACACTGTTCAGGTTCCTTAACTGTCTTCTTTCACTGCCAGCATAGATTCCCATAGGGCATCGATGCACATGCTATCTGGTCTGCTCTCAGAGGAAGCTCACAACTTGAGGTACTACTGCAAAGAACATGGTATTCGTTTCTAAGGGGAAGCAAAAACCAGGAACACTTCGCAGCAATTACCGACACCTATCATATCCTCCACACCCAGTCCGCTTGTTGGTCACCTTGAAGCCTCATGTTTTGCCCCAGTCTGATCCACGGACTTCTATCAGAACTTTTGGGGAGCAAACAAAGAGGCAAACATCATCTAACCGAAGGATATATAGTACCCACGTCGTGCCCCAAACCCCCAAGTCTTTCGTGTCTTCAACTCTCACCTTCTCGCTCCATCTCAGTATACATCCTATAGCTACATCCCCCCTTGTTCAGCTTTCTATTCATCCATCCCTTTACCCAACTCTCCATCCTCGACTCATCATGGCCCCTCGTCGTGCTGCTGCTTCAAACTCTACTGCTGCCCAGGCTGCAAAGTAGGTGGTCGTCATGCTCTTCCTTGATGTTATGTGCTAACCCGTCTCAGGGCCAAGGGTGCTACTGCTGCCCGTACTGTGGCCGGGACCCGCAAAGCTCCTGCCAAACCTACCCCTGCAAAGCCAGCCGAGAAGGCGACCCGCGTTCCTCGGTAAGTTATTTCAAGTTGATGTCCTCGTGTTTAAGTTTGTCTCAACACTACGGATTCTTGTAGCATGTCTACTGGTGGTCGCCGCCCCCGGGGCAAGGCTACAGTCAAAACGTACGTTCACTACTACTTTCAGCTACTATTCATTGTTGACGTAGGACTTTCAGCCCAGACTTGGTGGATTCTGAGGCCGAAGAGGCTGACGATGATGACAATGATCTGAAGGCCGATGATGCTGCGGATGACGATGAGAATTCTGAGCTGATGACCTCTCATAACATTGAAAGGTGTGTTTTCTATCATCTCTTGTTCTCTTGACAATTCCTACAGCATCCTCTAGTGATGAGGAAATGAGCGAGGATGGCGACTCTGCTACTCAGAACGATGAGTCCTCTGATACCGTCATGCCATCTGAGGACGATGAGCCAGATACCCGTCCTCAAGTCGAAAGAACTCCGAAGGCTACACGGTATGTACTAGATCATGTTACATGTTGTTCACATCCTTGATGTGACATCCTATTCCAGCCGTGGTCGGAAGGCGGATGACATGGAGACCATCAGTCCTGGCAGTCCATCACCTGTGTACGTCTTTCATTTATTCATATTCTTGTCTCTCTGTACCCTAACTGTGGCTTTGTAGCAAGAGCAGCGGTGCTCCCACTCCTGTGAAGGCGGGGGTCACTACTCCCTCTCGTGGCAAAGGCAACAGTACTGTCTTCCGCCGCACCCCATCGAACAAGCGGGTCAAGGAAGATGACTCCGATGATCAAGAAGAGTATGTGTTTAGTTCACTACCGTGTGGTCTATGCTGACTATTCAATAGGGAGAGCCCTATGAAGAAGACACGCACTGCTAATGGGTAAGTGTTCGATACTCGCACTCTTTAGACAACACCTGACCGGTTATCTAATATAGCAAGGCTCAGGTGGCCACCGCCAACAAGGCCAACGAGGATGCTGATGAGGACTGGGATGTTGTTGAAGTTCCCACTTCTGCTCCAAAGAAAGCTGCACCTCCTCTCCCTCGTCGCAACGTGGCACGTGCTCCCACGGAGGTTACTTTACCTCCTGCTCTGAAGGCACCTTCTAAGTTGACCCCAAGCACCAAGGCAACTGGAAAGGCCAAAGCTTCCACTCCCAAGAACACTACAAAGACTACTGCACGCAAGGTCACCCCTGCCAAGGTCCGAGCTCGTGGCAAGGTCCCTGAGTAAGTTTATTGTGCTCTTCTGCTGCTATAACAGTATACTCATGTATTTCTTAGCTCCGCAGAGGAGGTCTTCAACCCGACAGAGGTTGATTCTGAAACGTACTAGTTCCGTCATACTTCCCTCATTCCTATCCTCACACTCTCTCCAGTTATCGTACCCAGACCGCTCTTTTCCGTAAGGACATGTCTTCTACCGAGAACTTTGACCAGTTGCATCAAGTGTATGTTCCTTTTAATATAAATGTGTGTCGCCCTTCTTTAACATGTGTGCTATAGGCTCGACGACATCAAGCAGGAGAAGATCCCTAAGTACGCATTCAACATCAACATTTTAAGTTACTATGACCCTAACATTCTCTACGACATCTGCAGACATGACATACAGGTCAAGAATGATCCCCGCTCTCCTCGTCGTGTTCGCATCTCCAAGTAAGTGAGATGTCTGTACTCCTCTAGTAATGTATTGATGATTGTCACAGGGAAACCGTTGAGATTCCAGACACATCTCCGGTTGAGGAGCCTATTACCAGGCCTAGTTCTCCGGTGTGGGACATGGAGGTGGACCATGATGACGATGAGGAGAATATCATGAACACAGGTTACTCTCTTTCTCTAGCATCTTGTTCATAACTCATATCAGATCAGATACCCCAGTCGCCTCGACTGATTCTGCAGGACATATTCCAACTCAGCATGCCATTGGCTATGGTCCCGGTGTCGATTTGGAGGACGATGACGCTACTGATGTGCTGTTGAAGGACACATATGCTTTCCTCCCATCCTTGAAGTAAGCATGCTGCTGTCGTCTGTCACTTTTCTATTGCTAATGTACCTTGACAGGGACCATTATCCTGATTCGGGAGCATACCCTCTGATGACAATTCTGCTGTCAGAGGGGATCATTGATCAGCCAGGCTACTCTGTGGATAAGGAGTACGTATGTATACTTACTGCTGATTCTTGAACATGTCTAACTGCACATTCAGTGCTCTAATGAAGCTTATTCTTCATGCACATGGGGGCCCCATGGGCCATCCGGGAGTGTTGAACCCTGCTCGTGCATCTCCTGAGCTTGCTACAGCTCATGTCTACTCCACGACGGGCTCATCCTACCCAGTTGTCTCAATTTCCTCCCCTATTGGCCCTCACCGTGCCATTTTGTGCACCGTTGGGGTAGTACTGGGCTGCAACGTCATCACTCCGGCTCCTTTTGCCCAGAAGAAGGCTAAGCAGATCTTGCTCAGTCCTCTTTGTGGCGAGAACGAGCACATGTTGGGTTTTTTGGCTCATGTGCTTGGGAGCAACTGCTTGGGAGTGCCGACCTTTGGTGTTCAGATGGTTGATGGCAGCGGCAGGATCAATGGCTTATCCTTCCGTACCTTCCCAAGTAGCACTGCTACTACTGCTGGCAATGGTACGTGATTCATTCACCAACGATTTATACATCTAATGTCTTAAACTTATACTACTAGCCCGCCTTCTTCCTGGTATGGGCGCTGCCACCCCGAAGAAGGGTCGCACTGCCCCTGCCTCGTTGCCTGCACGCTCCCTCATCGAGATGAGGGACAAGACAACCTGGCAGATCACCGATGACAGTGAGTCATTCATTTTGATTTCAAGCACTCCTATATATTCTAATATTGTACTTTAGTCCCCTTGTGGGATGCTAGACACCTCTTTAAGCAGGGTCGTAACCCCAAGGATATGTTCTCTCATGACACAGTGGCATCCCTGCCCCCGTCTGAAGCGTGAGTTGGAGTTTGGGGAAGTCGCGCTGGTTTATTATAGTGCCGCTACTTTCCCTGCTTCTAAGAACATCCACCCCGACGCTGTTCATGGTCTTAGCCTGAACCTCTATGGCGCTGTCTCTATTGCTTCTGGTGTCTAAAGACTTTTTACTATCCCCTCCCCCCCACCCTCCATTCCACTTGCCCTTGTTTTGCATCCTCACATGGTATTTCTCTTCATCCTGCTCTTCCTCAGAGCATTAATGTTCGGTAGCGTCTTCAACAGATTGCATCCCTGGTATTTCTGCATTCTAAGTAGCTCAGTGTCGTGTAGTTGCCCAGTCTAGTAATGATATCAGCGTCGTTGACAAGCTTCCCAGTGTGATTCACTTGTTTGAGAAAGAGCGTGAGGAGACAGCGGAGGCTGTCATCAGCAGCTTTTCTTTGACTCTCTTGTGTCGCTGACTCCTGAACGATATCTCTGTGGGGCAGAAGTATCACGTGATGGGACAACTGTCAGAGGCACGTGATGGTATGTTCAACTTTGTAGACGCTGGTAGCACAACTCCTGTCGTTGAACCTTTCCCTCTAGATCTGTCAATCCTGTCTTCAAGCTGCACTCTGTGACAAAATGCCACGTCCACCTCTATGGTCATATATTCTTCTCCTTTATGGATGGAGTATAAGTGTATTACTCACAACCAACGTGATACCAGTCGCTGTTACTGATGAAACTATTAGCAATCAAATGAGAGGTACGTGTTCTCTCAAGTCCCTGTTAATGAGCAGGATAACTTATGATATACATCTAGGCACAGCGTTGGATACTCTACCACACTCTACACTGTCGCTCTATGCACCTAGCTATGATAATTCATCCATACTGAACAAGGTTGTGACAGACACCTTTGTGACAAGTTCTGTGCCCAACATGGGCAGGGTTATGACAGACACCCTCTTGACAAGTTCTGTGCCCGCTGAGGGCAGGGTTTTCGAGAGCACCCTCATTGCAAGCTACTCTTTTATCCACCATGGAACGATTGCCATTAAGTTGGTGATGGCTGTATATTGCAATCCATATGCATACATGGACTTGAATACTAGCTTCCTATTTGCGGTTAACAATGTCCGCATTGCGGTCAAGTCTGCCTTCCTCCAGTGCATTCAGAATATTTGTCTGGCCCATGATTATCTGATCAAGATGCACCGTTTATTGTCCTCGTCCTTTTTAACTCAACATGTTCCTAAGCAGCTTGTTTGTATTCACATAGACAACACTCCCTGTGCCAAGTTATATGGTGGAGCACAATTACCGAAATCAAGAAATCAAGCCAAAGTGTGGCAGGATACTGAGTTAAGGCCGCATGTGACACGCGGTGTGTTTCAAGGCTCAAAGTCATACATCTACTCCCGGTATATTCTCTCAACCATGCAGGGTGACATATGCGATGACGTGGCAGTAAAGATTCCCCTGTCTATCCTGAGCTATAGGTTAACCAAACCGCAGATGCTCAATATTGCAATGTGTCACAACATAACAGATGTGAACAGCCGATTATCAAGAGATCGTATTATGCAAAGGTTAATTACCCATCAATGTCATGGATGCCCGCAATTTCTTGCAGTGTTCTCACCTGTTGATAAGGCCAAAACAACAAAGCAGAGGGTAAGGACCTGGAGAGACCAAGTTGTAGATACATCACCGAAAGGATCACCTCCTATTGCTAACACACAATTTCCCCCCAACCCCGTCAACCAAGATTTATTACACAAGACAATCACAGGTTTTGCAAGTGGATTACAAGTGTCTAACTTCCTTGAGTCAGCGTGTGCTGTATGTGGCTTATTGACACCAAAAGCCAGCCTGTGCAACATGGAGACAATGTCATTTGACAGAGAGTTGTTATGTTCTGATGAACCTGTCACTAGAGTTGAGAGGCAATCTATTAATGAGCCTATCCGCGCAATTCCAGGACCGGTTCTTGTATCAGAATGTAGTGATATTTGCCCTTCTTGTTCGGAGTCTCTAAAAAATGGGAAAAAACCGATTGATGCTCTTGCAAATGGGCTATGGATTGGAGAGATTCCCGATGAGTTGAAAGATCTCAGCTGGACAGAGAAAATGATCATTTCACGGGTGAAGCATAACTTATGCATAGTAAAAGTTCATGTGTCGGGAATGTCTAAGATGAAGGCAAATGTAGTTAGTCACTCCCTTCCGATGCCCAAGATTTATGATGCATTGCCGCCACCAAGAGATGAATTAGATCAAGTATTGGCATTCTTATATATAGGACCTAATGTTCCAACACTGAAGGAGTTTAGACGCACTCCCATGTTGGTACGCCGTAACAAAGTGGCACGTGCATTGGAGTGGCTAAAATTAAATCACTCTGACTATACTGATCTAGATATCTCTTATAAGAATCTTGATGAATATCCCGAGGATGAACCACCTGTAATTGTCAACTATACGCAGAGCATGGAGTCTAACAAAGATCCCGAGTCCACAGCAGTCAATGACACTGAAGAGGATGACGGTACTGACAAGGGTGACTGTCCATTTATTGTGCATGGTCTAACTGGTAGTAATCTTGAAAGACTTGGACACAGCCGTCCTCATGAGATTACAGCTCGTGCAGTGGAGTACTTTAAGTCAGGTGGCAAAGTTCTCGGTATCGGTCAAGCTGAGCAGCCAGAGAGTATTTATGACAATCCCCAACTGTATCCTCAAATGTTTCCTTGGCTTTTTCCCTATGGACTTGGAGGGCTTCGTAATGTAATGGGTTATAAAACTGTTTCAGAGGAAAAGCGGAAACAGCAGTTGCTGATGTATCATGATAAACGGTTCCAATTAGAGCCTCTATTCCCTTTGGTTGCACTTAATCATGAGCAGATTAAGAAAGCAACTACCGCAGGCTACTTACTAGCTGACAAAAGCAAGTTCAATGAGATTGCTGACCGTATCGCAAATCTAAGCCATCAGACACTGACAGAGATTGTGGAGCGCTTGAAGAGTGGTCCAGTCAAGCCCGAAACAGACGAAGAGAAAGCTTGCTTCAAGATACTTAATGATCTTGACCATGTGAACTACAAAGTTCAGGGATCTATTACAAGTAAAAAGTACATGAGAAATGAGATATGGTCCTTAGTATCATACCTTGGAGCGCCGTCATGGTTCATCACATTTGCACCAGCTGATGTCAAGCACCCACTAGCTCTCTACTTTGCGGACACCAATGAAACATTTGTCCCCAAATTCCGTGATAAAGATGAATGTATGAACCTCATTGCAAATAATCCTGTCGCAGGGGCTAGATTCTTCAAGGCAATGGTCGACTTATTTGTAAAGCATGTTCTAGGTGTGGGTTTGGACCGTCCTGGACTGTACGGAGAGACTTCAGGATATTATGGTACTGTAGAACAACAGGGTCGACTCACACTGCATCTTCATATGCTACTATGGATTAAAAACTCTTTAACGCCACAGGAAGTAAGAGATAAGATTATGGATCCCGGCTCAGACTTCCAGAAAGCCATGGTAGAGTATCTTGAGAGTGCTCACAAAGGAGAGTTCCTAGACAGTGATATGGAGACAGTTGCAGCTGAACTGAAGGAGATTAATGAGAAAAATCCATTCCGCATCCCTCCTACTGAGACTTTACCACAACCACCTCCGGATAAGTGTTCTCATGAAGAAGAGCAGCCCGATTGCACCCAATGTATTGAGTATAAGAATTGGTGGAGCAACTACTGCAAAGAAGTCAACGAGATTCTATACTTGTCTAATGTACATCGCTGCGTGTCACGGAGCAAAGGTTCCAAGGTACCGCAGGGAGCCAAAAATAGTGGCATGAATGAGGTGGATAATCGAGGCTGTACAGACCCTATCACAAAGGTGTGCAAAGCAAGATTTCCTCGAGACACCTTTCCTACTACTCAGGTTGACCCTGAGACCGGTGCATTAATACTGAAAAAAGGCGAGGCATGGCTGAATACATTCACACCTGCAGTGTCATACCTTCTCCGGTGCAACCATGATGTGACCAGTTTGATGTCTGGAACAGCCATCAAATCTGTCATTGCATATGTTGCTGACTACATTACGAAGACTCCGCTGAAAACTCACGTTATGTTTCAATCCATTCAAAATGTATTCGACCGCAACCCAGAGATAGTTGGAAATATAAAGGCTGATAAGAGCAAAGCACGTACCATCATGACTAAGATGGTTAATGCCTTGACTGCTGCATCCGAGATAGGAGGGCCTATGGCAGCTATGTACCTGCTAAAACACCCTGATCACTACACGGGACACCAGTTTAGAACTTGCTTCTGGAGGGGTTATGTTTATGAGGTAATGCGAGCATGGGATGATTCCAAAAATATTGTGGAGGACGGGAAGACTACTGTAGTTTTGGGTTTGGATCACGAACAAGCAGTTCAAGGAAAGACTCGTATTGTGCCTATTTCTCCTGTGTTAGATTATATGTATAGACCGCTGGAGCATGAGAATGTGTGCGTATACGATTGGGTAAGAAAGTATTCTAAGAGACCAATCCCCAAACATCGGAGAAAGTTTGCTATTCCTCAGAAGTTGATGATTGAAGATAGTGATGACGACGAGTTCGAGAACAACTATACCATTGATGAGTCACCAGTGCATGCACATGTAGATGAGGATGATGATAGCGGTTATGAATCCACTTCGAAGAGTACTAGCAGACATCCAAGTTTACGCGGTGGTGGCAGACCTTCACTAGCTCAAGAAGAAGAGGAAGATTCTGAGGATGAGCTGCTGCTGTCATCTTCTCTCAAGCCGGTGCGAAGCACTCGGATCCTTCCAGCAGAGGTAGAGGAATCTGAAGATGAACTATTACTTACCACAGCCACCGCGACCACAGCTAAGGTGCTTGAGAAAGATTATATCTCTGAGATAACACCAAAGTCCAAGACCCCTTCATACTTTATTTTCCATGCTGAGCACCCGCAGTGTCGTAGTCATGAAGTATGCTTGCAGAATGAAGAGGTTTCATTTGTGCCCAACTTTGTGGGGGGACCACTGCCACGGAAAGATCAGGGCAGCAGAGAGGAATATTGTATGACAATGCTTACACTATTCAAGCCATGGAGATCAGGATCAGACTTACGACACAGTGCTGAGATGCTATGGGATGAGGCATTCAGAGCTCATCAGTTCACCGACAGGCAGGAGGAAATTATGAGGTTTTTCCATATTAGATACGAGTGCAATGATGCCCGTGATGATTTCTCAGCTATGCGGTGATGCGCCTCGAGGTGGCGCGAGCCCCGATTTTCGCGCCATCGTCGATACCGACGATGCCTACGACGCAGGACACGACCTACGGTCTCCGCCTCTCCCTCCTTCCTGGACACCACGGAGCAGAGGCGGGAGGGCGCGATACCCGCCA
Source organism: Daedaleopsis sinensis (assembly GCA_033807695.1). Taxonomy (NCBI): domain Eukaryota; kingdom Fungi; phylum Basidiomycota; class Agaricomycetes; order Polyporales; family Polyporaceae; genus Daedaleopsis; species Daedaleopsis sinensis. Next base: position 318,861 of record CM066310.1, on the reverse strand, counting down.
GCCTCCCATACCGCACACGCCTGTACACCAGGTCCGTAGCCCACCGCGGCCTAGGTTCCTTCGACGTGCGGAGGCCGACGGAGGTCCGAAGAGGTGTTCACGTCGGTCCGCCGGGACGCCAGCCGGTAGCACCTACCGACGTCTGAGACCGGGCCGGGTCGAGGCCAGGGTGATACGCGAGGCGCGGGACCGATGATACACTGGACGCAGGGGAGGGCGCGGCTGTGGCAGTGCTGAGAGCCCACCGCTGTGGTGCTCCCGCTCCGTTCTACGAGACTAGCAGGAGGTACCCGGTTAGCGCTCAGGCCGACGGTTTAGCCACGGTCCTGCCCATCGGCGAGGGTACGACAGGGCGGGTTGGTAGTTGTTTCAGGGTATCTGCGAGAGCTGGGCAGAGGGTTGCGCGAGGTACACCGCGTGGAGGGCCAGGATTGGGTGAGGAGGACGAGTGGGCCAGGAGTACAGCGAGTGGCGACGGTAGTAGATAGGATGCCCGTGCGCGGGACTTGTAGCCCCAGATCCCCCATCCCCCATATCCATACAGGCGTGAGCCCAGTGGTCCGACGCTCTCGACGACCTCGCTGTCGAGTCCGTCCTCGGTGTGATCTCCTTCGAGCCCCGTCCTTCCGCGTGCTCCGCCCGTCGTAGTTCCTCGTCCCCTTCCTCGCTCCCCCCTCCCTTCGACGTGCTCCGCCCGTCGTAGTTCCTCTCCTCCCCTTCCGATCTCTCGCTCCCCGTCCTTCGACGTGCGCGTCTCGTCGTAGTCGTCCGTTCCGGCTGCTCGGGAACCAGAGGTCCACCTCGCACCCTTCGGAGAGTCTGCCTGGTGTTTTATCTATTGGGTTTACCTAGTAGATCGCCAGTGCCCTCCCATCACTTGGAGCCCACCGCGAGGGGATATTCTCTGCTACCTCTGAGGTCAAGCTGCAACCTACACTACGACCGGTCCCCGACCCCGCACTCCCCCGAAGCACCACGTCCGGCTTCCGCCCTCCTCGACCGCCACCCGCGGAAGAACCCCAGCGCAGTGCCTCTCCCCTAACCGACCTCGACGAGCTTCCCGAGACGGAGGACCACCCCGCACCGGTACCTCCCGCTCCCTCTCGCGCCCGCCGTACATCCGCCTCCGTCCCGCCGCGTGCCCCCGTTCCGCGTACTACACAGAACTCTAGAAGAGCCGCTGCGACCGCGGTTGTCCCCAGATTCGACGCTCCCACCGCCTCCACCATACGACGAGCCGGCAGGGAACCGACCCCACGAGCTCCCTTCCCTAGCATCGCACCCCCAGCCCCTCGAGTGCCTCCTGCGTCTAGCGCTCCCCGCCTCACGCCTGCGCCCCTGCTACCACCCGCTCAGCAGCCTCCACAACCGACCGCCCCGAGTCCCCCGCTTCCTCCCACAGCGCCGGTACCCGCCATGGCCTCCCCGCTCGACGCACTCCCCGCGCGCAATAGCCGTCAGGCGCCCGTCTGGAAGGAGGCCGACACCACCCGCGACAACGTGGAGCTCTTCTTTAAGGACCTCGATCGCCTCTACGCGCAGAACTCCGTAACCGACCTCGCCGATCAGAAAAAGGGCGCGGCCACCCTCTACGTTCCCCCGGATGTCGCTAAGGCATGGGCGCTTTTAGACACCTTCGACGACGCGAGCAGGACGTGGGGAGACTTCAAGGAGGAGGTCTTAGGGTTCTACGTCGGCTCCGACAAGGACCATGTCTACACTCGCCGCGAGTACCGCTCCCTTATAGACTCGACCCGGGCCTCTGGGATCCGCTCCCTCCCCGAGTACCTCGCCTTCTACCGGCAATTCTTCCCGCGGTACAAGTACCTCTCCACGAAGCAGCCCATGGCTGAGGTCTCCGGACCGGAGGGAGTCGATGACCTCCTTCGCGTAGCCCCCGTATTCGTCCGCGACAAGGTCGACAACTACCTCAACCTGAAGCATCCGAACAAACACAAGGACAACTCGTACCCGCTCGCGGACGTGCACGAAGCCATCACGTACAGTCTCGAAGGAATCCCGCGCGCGCTCGAGACTCGTGCGCCACCGACGTACCCCGTAGTAGACCGCCGAGGAATACCGGTGAAGCCCGAGCCGACGATTGAGACCCTTCAGTCACAGATCCAGAACTATGAGCGCGATCTCCGCGATCTCCGCGATCTCACGCGGGGATGGACGAACCTCTTGGCGGCGCGCCCGACTCAAGCCCTGCCTCCCCTACCCGCGCCGGCAGTAGCTCCGCCCGCGGCCGCGAACCTGCCTCCGCCCATGCCGCCGCGTATGCCGCAGAACCAGTATGGTTATGGGCGCCCGCCTTGTTTCTACTGCGGCGAGGAGAACTGTCATTCGCGACGCTGCCCGGCCTTCGCGGAGGACGCGGGCGAACGGGTTGGTCATCCGCAACGAGCGCGGCTTCATGGTCCTTCCGAACGGCAACGAGGTACCTCGCAACTGGCCGGGCCTCCACATGCGCGACCGCGTACACAATTGGCATGAGCACAACCCAGGGCAGAAAGTCCAGGCGGCCGCCGCGCAGATGATGGTGACGGTGGAGTCCAACATGCTAGAGGGGGCAGCGAACGTCACGGACATCCAGGACCGGATCGATAGTCTCCGCCACCAGGCGTCCATGTTGGAGCATCGAGTCGCTACGCGCAGCCAGGGCAAGCTGCAATTCGATGGTGTCGAACTTCCCGCGCGCAAGAAGACGGTCCGCATAGACGAGAGCCGGAACCAGGCCCACGCGCCAACGGGTACCGCACTAGATCTTGCGCGCGAGGCGCGCGGGGACCGCGACCTTCCGCCTCACCTGGCGCCAGCCGCTCGAAGGGCCGAGGTACCGACCGTCCAGCCCGCGCGACCCGAACCTCTAGCAGTGGAGCACCCATATGCCGGCGCACGAGAAGCGACGAACGCGGGCAACATCGCGCCCGTCGCAGCGAACAAGCTCGCACCGTCCCCGCCGGCAACTTTACCAGCGTCCCTTCCGTCCACGCAACGCGCAGGAGCAGAGAGGCCAGGCCCGGTACTGGTGGACCCGACCGCGGGCCGTCGCGTGTTCGAGCGCGCCTTCGGGCAGGAGCAGCGCGTTATGGTGACGCCGTCCGAGCTCGTCAGTATCTCCCCGGAAGTGCGCAAGTACGTTCACGAGGCGACCTCGCCGAGGCGCGTCTACGCCGCGCGCCAGGCCGCCGAAGGGGTACAACCACAGCCCGCGCAGCGCGAAGGTCCGGCGAGGACAGCGGAACCAGCGAGGACGGTGACCGAGCCCGGGCTCCAGGTCGCCCAATCAATGGTACAGCAAGCCTGGCCCTGGAACCCGGACGAAGAAGACGAGGGATGGTCGGAGGAGGACGAAGAGGAGGAGTTCTACGACGCGCTACCGGAGGAGGCGGAAGAAATGCACTGCTTTCGGACGACTGTAGAGGAAGTCGAAGACGAGGACGAATACCGGCGCGCGCATGCACCGCTCCACTCGCGCGTCGAAACAATCCAGGGCGAAGACCTCATCGTTGCTGAATCGCTGGCCCCGCTCCGATCCCTCTACGGCTTTCTGGGCGCCACAGACGTCACTACGGAGTGCGTCCTCGACTCCGGATCACAATCCATCTCGATCAGCGTGGAGCACTGCCACCGCCTCAAAATCGCGTACGACCCCACGGCACGACTTAATATGGTCAGCGCAAACGGAACCTCGGACCCGACCCTGGGGCTAGCACGGCACGTCCCGCTCGAGGTCGCCGACGGCTTCATCGTCTACCTGCAGATGCAGGTGGTGGAGCACGCTAGCTTCGACGTCCTGTTGGGGCGCCCCTTCGAGCTACTCACCGCGATGAAGGTCAACAACGAGCTTGACGGTCAGCAGTCCATCACGATCACCTGTCCAAACACGCACCGTACGATCACCTTGCCTACGTACGCGCGCGGCGAGCCGCCGGCGCAAACGCGCGGTGAGAAGGTCAAGCCGAGGAAGTCCCCCCTGGGGTTTCTCCTGTCGAGGATCTGACGGGTAGTCAGGGAGATCTCGCCCTCGTCGTGGAGTACGACCACGCGACCGGTAAGCTGAACATGACCTCGTACGCCGAACTAGAAGATACTAGTCTCGAAACCATCCAACATGCCTATCTATTCGCGACCGACGACCCAGAAAAATCCACAAAAATCAATAATGCCTTCGCTTCGGCCTCTTTCGTTTCCTCCGTTCCGCTCGTCCCTCCCGAATCCTCATCGTCGTTCGATACCGCGTCGGCGAAGGCCCCTGGGCCGGGTCCAGAACTTCGACATCCAAAAGCGTCTCCGCAGGAGTCGCATCCCCACTACGCGCGTGCGCGCGCGTACCCTTCCCGTCCGACAAAATCGTTGGGGCGACGCCCTACTTCCCCCCGCGCGCGAAGCGGATCGCTCACCGGGCAGGCGCGGGCGCGCGCCTGGCCCGAAGAAGCGATAGAAGTCTACGCGAAGACCAAGAAGAAGTACAAGCCGGTCGCGAAGAAGGTGCGCCCGGTGGCGAGCCACCTTCCCGAGCACTTCAGAATCGTGCGGAACCGCGTGGGCGACCCACTCGAGAACATGCCCCGACTCGACGCGAACCCTCCCCCTTTCAAGCCGACCGGGAGGTACACCCAAGAACGGCACGACCTTATCGACGAGATACACCGGGAGTGGCTGTCGCCGGAGGAGTTGCGCGTCCTACACGACCTCATGTGCAAGCAGGAGGCGGCGTTCGCCTGGGAAGAGTCAGAGCGCGGTCGATTCCGCCAAGATATGTTTCCTCCTGTACGCCTCGCAGTAATCGACCACGTCCCCTACAACGAAAGAAACGCTCCAGTGCCCCCAGGAATCTTCCGCGTGCTCCTCGAGATGATCAAGCAGAAGATCGACAACGGTGTATACGAGCCGTCCAACGTGTCGTACCGTACGCGGTGGTTCTGCGTGCTCAAGAAGGACGGGAAGTTACGCATCGTCCACTCGCTCGAACCGCTGAACCGAATCACCATCCAGCACAGCGGGGTGCCCCCGGTGCCGGAGCATATCGCAGAGCAGTTCGGTGGGCGCCCTTGCGGCTCGACGTTCGACCTCTACGTCGGCTACGACGAGCGGGAGATCCATCCCGACTCGCGCGACCTTACCACGTTCCAGACCCCGTTCGGTGCGATGCGCCTTACTACGCTCCCTATGGGGTGGACGAACTCAGTACCCATATTCCACGACGACATTACGTTCATCCTCCAGCCAGAGATGCCCGACCACGCCGCCAATTACATCGACGACGTCTTCGTCATGGGCCCGAAGAGCGCATACCTGCTGGAGGACGGGACCCCGGAGTGTATCCCCGAGAACCCCGGTATCCGGCGGTTCGTCTGGGAGCAACTGCAGAACGACAACCGGATCATCCAACGCATCAAGCACGCAGGAGGCACCCTCTCGGGGAAGAAGTCGCGCTTCGCGCCCCCGCGTTTCGGCGCACTCGGTAGCCGATGTACCCCGGAGGGATGGGTCGCGGATCCAGAGTGCGTACAGGCCGTCGTGAACTGGACAGTGTGCAAGACGGTCTCCGACGTGCGCGCCTTCCTGGGGACGGTTGGGGTCGCACGCATCTTCATCAAGGACTTCGCGAAGATCGCGAACCCGCTCAACAAGCTGCTGCGGAAGGACGCGCTGTTCGAGTGGGGACCCGACCAAGTGCGCGCGATGGAGGACCTCAAGTCAGCACTAGTGCATTCCCCGGCGCTCCGGGCCATCGACTACGAAGGCGACGCGCCTGTCATTCTCGCCGTCGACACGTCCAAAATCGCGGTTGGCTACCTCCTGTGTCAGGAGGACCCGGAGGACCCCCGGCGACGTTTCTACAGTCGCTTCGGGTCGATCACCTTGAACGATCGCGAGGCGCGCTTCTCTCAGCCTAAACTGGAACTGTACGGGCTGTTCCGCGCGCTGCGCGCGATGAAGCTCTGGCTCGTGGGCGTCCGTAACCTAGTAGTCGAGATTGACGCGACGGCGATCCGCGACATGCTAAAGAACCCGGATATCGCCCCAAGCGCAGTCATGAATCGCTGGATCATCGCGATCCACATGTTCCATTTCGAGTTGCGCCACGTACCGGGGGTACTGCACGGTCCGGATGGACTAAGTCGGCGGATCCGTCAGCCAGACGACGAAGACGGAGACCTGGAGGACAACGAGGAGTTCGACGACTGGATCGATAACATGTACGGTTTTCTCCATCTCGTGAACATGCCGCCCCGACTACCGGACGCGCCCATCCTGTACTCTACGCCAAGGACCGCGCGGGAAGTGGACGCCTTCTTCCAGCAGACCAGCGGGACCGTGGCGTCTCTTCCGGCGATCAATACCCCAGACTACAGCGCCTGCCCGCGTACCTTAACGGCCCAAGAATTCGACGCGCGCGTCGACCTCGTGCGCCTCTGGCTGAAGGATGGCTCCCTACCGCCCCTGACGGACCGCGCGCGCGAACAATTCGAAAAGTACGCCCGGCAGTTCTTCCTACGTGATGGCCGGTTGTGGCGCGTGTCGCACGACGGGAACCACCGTCGCGTGCTCGACTGCGAAGTACGCATGGAGATCCTAGCAGGCCTGCACGACCACCTTGGCCACCGCGGGATCGCAGCGACGATATTGTTCGTCGGGGAGCGCTTCTGGTGGCCCGAGATGAAGGCGGACATCGCGTGGTACGTGAAGTCCTGCCACCAGTGTCAGATCCGCCAGACCTCGCGCGTTCAAATCCCACCCACGGTCGCGCTGCCCGCACCTCCCATGGTCCGCGTGCACATGGACACTATGGACATGCCGGGGCGGTACAAGCACTTCTTCCACGCGCGCTGCGCGACGACGAGCTATGCGGAAGGACGCGCCTCCACCGTGCAGACCGCGAAAGCGCTGGGGGATTGGATCTACCAGGACCTGTTATGCCGGTGGGGCGCCCTCTCCGAAATCGTTTCCGATAACGGGTCCGCGTTCGTGGCGGCCCTCGAGCACCTAGAAAGGCAGTACCACGTCAAACACATCCGAATCTCTGGCTACAACTCGCGCGCGAACGGCATCATGGAGCGCTCGCACGTCGATATCCGGGAGGCGCTCTTCAAGTCCTGTTTTGACGACCCCCAGAGCGAATGGGTGTCGCGAGTCTACTCCGTCCTCTGGGCGGACCGCGTGACCACGCGGCGCCGGATGGGGTGCTCCCCCTACTTCGCGATAACCGGGACGCAACCTATCCTGCCGTTTGACATAGCGGAGGCAACCTACCTCATGCCCACGCCGACGGAGCTGATCTCCACCGCAGACCTCATCGCGCAGCGGGCAGTCGCCTTACAGAAGCGCCCGGAGCAACTCGAACAGCTGCGCTCGCGGGTCTACCGAGCGCGCGTACTCGCCGCGCAAGAGTTCGAGCGCGCACACATACGGACCGTGCGCGACTACAACTTCGCGCGCGGGAAGCTCGTCCTAATGCGAAACACCGCGATCGAGAAATCACTCAACCGGAAGATGCGCCCGCGGTACCTGGGACCACTGGTCGTTGTCTCTCGGAATCGTGGAGGAGCTTACATAGTGGCGGAACTGGACGGTGCAGTACACGACCGTCCAATCGCTGCGTTCCGCCTCCTGCCCTACTTCGCGCGCGACGACCCCATCACATTCACCTGGAGCGACCTGGACGTCTCACGCGATCGCGTCGCCCAGATGGAACAAGACCCGGACGACTGCGACGACCGCGTCGACCGGGAGGAGGCCCAGGACGACGACGAGTAGCACGACGGCCCCCAGGAGGGAGCCCATATCAGTTGGGGGGAGAGCGGCCTGCTGCGGAACCCGCTACTGAGCGCGCAGGAGGAAGAACCCTCCAGCCCTGTCCACCCGTAGCATATCGACTCCCTCCTGTACCGCCCGAACAAAAAGAATTAACAATTCATTTCCCCCACTCAATTCATGCTACGCGCCACGACAGAGGAACCACCAGATCTTACATTGCAGAAGAATCCCTTGAGAGACAGCGTCTACGCGGAGCGCAACAGGAAGAAGCGACGGTATATATGGGAGCATAGGCCCCGGAGCGTACAGCAACGACGACGACAAGAGGCGATCGCGGGAGTTCGAGAAGCAAGGCACGGCGAAGGACAGATTAGGGGTGGATAGTAAGAGTAAGGAGAGGGAGAGGAGACGAGACAGGCGCGCGCGCGCCGAGAGAGGTCCATGCGAGAAAAGGAAGAGGCAAGGGAACGAAACAGGAAGTCCGAGGCCCAGCAGGGCCGCCGCCACCACGCCGCCGACGATCAGGCGTCCTCCTTCAGGATGTCGCGAAGAACGGAGGCGTTGGGGTCCTCCGCGAACTTATCAGCGAACGTAACGGCCTCGGGCAAGTCCGCCGCAAAGGCGCTCCCGAACGGAACCCCAGACAGCCGCTGTTTCCGGCGACGAAGCCCAACGAGCTCCCGCGCGTCCGACCAGATCCGCTCGACGAGGGAATTGGCGCGCTCGCGCCCCTCGCGCACTTCGTCCAGGTCGAAGGCGTCATACGCCGGAAGGAGCGAGGCGGACTTGCTGAGCGTGGAGACCGCGGCCGGCCTGCTGGGTGCAGAGGACATCGAGGCCTTCTTCGGCGCAGAGGACGAAGCCACGGCCGCCCGTGAGGACACGTTGACGGCGGGCGAAGCGGGGACGGGGCGCCGCGAGACGGTCGTATGCGCGGTGTGCTTGACCGGCTTCTTGACGGCGACTTGCTTGGACGCCGGCTGGGCCATCTCGTTCCGCGCGCTGGTGCGCGGCTTCTTCGCGCGCGGCGGACTGCCGTCGTCGTCGGAGATCTCGACAACTTCAGCATCCGCGCCAGCCATCGCGGCGGACGCGGCCTTCGACGTAGCGCACGCCTGCCCGAGCTGGCGGACGACGGCGTCCTCGGGATACTTCGTGGGCCCCCTCGCGCACCCGGTAAAGGTGAGGCGATCGCTGCGGTTGTATAGGCGCTCCCGGAGCGCCGCCTCATCGAGAACTCGAACCTTCCGCCCGCTCTCCTCGAAATCGCGCGCGAGGTTGATAGCCTCCAACAGCTGGAGGGGGTCCTTGTGCGCCCGCAGCGCGAAGCCCTCCCCGTTGAAGACGCCGTGGACCGTGTTCTTGGCCGACTTGAACTCCCCGCTGAGAGAGAGCCCACCATACGTGCAGGCAGCCTTGTGCGTGGGGGGATTGGCACAGCGGTCACACCGGAAAGCCTCGGCGTCCGTCCGGACGCACTCGCGCTTGTCCCGGGCGCACTTGTCGCAAGGCCCGGAGACGGTAATCGCGGCCTTGACCTCGCCGACGTTGGTCGAGGGCGGCGCGGGTGTGGCGGCCGGTTTCTTCCCAGCAGCGGCCTTTGCGGCTTTGCCTTCGCCGGCGCGTCGACGGTAGCGTGCTGCTTCGCGGCGGTCTGGCGGGTAGCGCGGACGGAGGCGGCAGGCGCGGGCGCGGGCGGAACGGGGGGCGAGACTTCCAAAACGTCCTGGTCCTGAGTACGCGCGCGCTTCGACCCAGCCTTGCGGGGCGGCGGCGAGGGCGTCGACTCGCCCTCTTCGCTCGGAGTCCGGGCCCTCTTGACTTTCTCCGTCTTGACGACCACGAGAGGCGAAGGCTCCCTGACGTCCTGCTCGCACCTGTGGTCACCACTTATTTATATATATACAGACCAGTGGTCCATAGGTTATTGTTACCTTGGCCCACCCTATGTAGCAAGCCAAGAGGCCCAGGACCCAATTACAAGGTACAATTTATAAAAGCATTATGTTGCGGATGAGCCCACAGGGAGCAATATAAAATGCGAAAGCTGTTGTAATAAGTCCACCATGGTGCATTTTTTAATGTATAAAGTGGTGTAAAATGGCCCTGAGGGTGTATTTACAACACACACCAAGTGTTGTAAATGGTCCCCCATGGCACATTTTTAAACAGATAGGAGGTTGTAGTACACCCCAGAGACCCTGTTAACAACCCACCTCTTGTGTTGTAAATGGTCCCCTGTGGCGCATTTTTAAACTGTTGGAGGGTTGTAATACATCTCTAAGACCTTGTTAACAACTCACCCCTTGTGTTGTAAATGAGCCTCCTGGCACATTTTTAAACAGATGGAGGGTTGTAATACATCCCTGGGACCCTGTCAACAACTACTGGAGTGTTGTAATTGGTATCTAGGGCTTGTTATCAAATCTTCGGACCTTTGGTAATGATATGATCACCTTGTTATCTATCTAGATAGCAGTTTCTTATCTATACTGATAGCTTGACCATCTAATCTACTACCCTGGGATCAATACTGCGCCACTGAGCGCTTATTTGACACCTTTTCCCATACCTTATTACCTCATTTAGGCAGGTAGGTGGCTGGGCTACCCCAGGGAGACCCACTTCCTCTCCCCATACCTCCCTCATTTCTCCATGGATTCCCTCCATTCAAGTTGTAGTATGTTTGTATATTGAATGGCTACTACCCTGCACAATATGTGGGTACAACCCCCTCCAATCAGTGCACTGCAATAGGTAGAAATGGTCGCTTTATTGGGGTATTGAATGCTGAATAGCTTGGTAACCGCCGGGTGCACTATCTTGTACAAGGTACTGTTGGAAAGGGCTATGCTGGGGCTTTCCAAAGAGCCCTCATACATGCAGATCCGTCCACGGGAACTCTGGGTATGCACAGGTGCTCCTCCTACCCTACCCCCAAATGGTCTGGGGTATACCTCCACCAATTTTTGATGAATCAATGTGATCCCTTTTGTGTTCAGTGTGTGCAGTATATTACTCATCAACCCAGTGGTGTGCCTGGCAGTGCACCCCATTGATCTGGATACAATAGGTAATCGGTGTGCAGGTTACCCCCCTGATAGTGCGCCCAATGCTCCACCAATTAGGGTGTGTAAGGTACCGTTGAAAAGCCACAAACTACAGCTTGGTAACGGTACCCTACTCATGTCCATACATCCAGCGGTCACAGAGATACACACATGTTCTCCTCCTCCCCCTACCCAATATTGTTCGCAGTAGATCCTTGCACCCCATGCATGTATCACCCTCAAATTTTGTGAGTACACTCCTACACCCTGCTATTCATTACTATCCAGTTAACATTCTTATCGGACATGAGTTACAATACCCATTGGCTTATCAGTGTTTCCCCTGATCACCCTGATCTTGCAGGTTTGGGAGACCTATTCCACAGATCTACTACCAACATGAATAGTCCCTATATGTGTGAGCAAGGCGCAAAAAACAGAATGTCAATATGTGGACAATTGGTGAAGTAACTGTCCGAACAGCGAAATGTGCACTGTTTGACACTAAAGCTGCATAGTGTCTGCACTCACTGCTTGTCACTGTACCTACAAAACCACCTCCTACAGCCAATTCCGGTGTCCTGTGACCAATTCTTTATGGATCCTCATGGTTCTTTTTGCAACATGTAGCTATATCTCTCCTCTTTCTTATCTGACATTGTGCACCACTATCAGAGGTGGTAGGATAGTGCAATTCACTAGATATTGGTCACAACTGATAAGAAAACTATATACCAGCAACATCACTGATAAGGGTAGATATGCATGATCTGGAATATGCTAAGTACTGGTAGGCTACCAAAGAAAGAATGATGTGATTCGGTAATCAGTAGAGCAAGATATGGGGCAAATAGTGTTAAGAGGTGGTACGAGGATAGCATGTGTGTATTTCCGTGACCGCTCGAGGTATGGGGGTTTGTAAAGTACCGTTAGAGAGCTGTATTCTGTGGCTTTCCGACGGTGCCTTACACACTGCAATTGGCAGAGTATTGGGTGCGCTATCAGGGGGGTAATCCGCACACTGATTGCACAGTTTATCTGGATCAGTGAGGTGCTTGGCCAGGCACACAATTGGGATCAGGTGTAGTATAGTAGACACACTAGACGCAAAACAGATCACATTGATTGATAAGGAATTGACAGAGGTATACCCCGCACAATATTGGAGATAGTGAGGAGGAGCACAGGTGCATATCCAGGGTTCCCGTGGACGGATTTGCATGTATGAGGGCTCGTTGAAAAGCCCCAGCATAGGCCTTTCTAACGGTACTTAGTACGTGATGATGCAACCACTGGTTACTAAGCTATTCAGCATCTAATACCCCAATAAAGCGACCATTTCTACCTATTGCAGTGCACTGATTGGAGGGGGTTGTACCCACATATTGTGCAGGGTAGTAGCCATTCAATATACAAACATACTACAACTTTAATGGAGAGAATCCATCAAGAAATGAGGGAGGTAGAGGGTGAGGAAGTGGGCCCCCCTAGGGTAGCCCAGCCACCTACCTGCCTAAATGAGGTAATAAGGTGCGAGAAAAGATGCCAAATAAGCGCCCAGTGGCACGGTATTGATCCCAGGGTAGTAGATTAGATGGCCAAGCTATCAGTATAGATAAGAAACTGTTATCTGAAGAGATAACAAGGTGATCATATCATTATCAAAGGTCCAAAGATTTAATAACAAGCCTTAGATACCAATTACAACACTCCGGTAGTTGTTAACAGACTCCCAGGGATGTATTACAACCCTCCATCGGTTTAAAAATGCGCCAAGAGGCTCATTTACAACACAGGGGATGAGTTGTTAACAGGGTCTCAGAGATGTATTACAACCCTCCAACAGTTTAAAAATGCGCCACAGGGGACCATTTACAACACAAGAGGTGGGTTGTTAACAGGGTCTCTGGGGTGTATTACAACCTCCTATCTGTTTAAAAATGTGCCATGGGGGACCATTTACAACACTTGGTGTGTGTTGTAAATACACCCTCAGGGCCATTTTACACCACTTTATACATTTAAAAATGCGCCATGGTGGACTTATTACAACAGCTTTCGCATTTTATATTACTCCCTGTAGGCTCATCTGCAACATAATGCTTTTATAAATTGTACCTTGTAATTGGGTCCTGGGCCTCTGGGCTTGCTACATAGGGTGGGCCAAGGTAACAATAACCTATGGACCACTGGTCTGTATATATATAAATAAGTGGTGACCACAGGTGCTGCTCGGGAGGGGAGGGCGACGGCGAGGTGGAAGTGCGCGGCGGCGGCGGGCCCTCTACCGTATCCAACAGCATGGCGTTGACGCTAGGCGAATCTGCCCTACTGCTCTGGACAGGTGGGGTGGGCGAACGAACGGGCACCGGTTCGGGAGGGCCGGCCCAGGGCACCTCGACGGGCTCGCCTCGGGAGGCACGGGAAGCAAGGAAGAGGATGTCGACAGGGGGATCGACGGGAAGCTTGCGGAAGTCGTCAAGGCCGATGCACTCGTGCTGTTCCCAGTTGGCGAGGAAGTGCAGGCGACGCGCTTCCCGGAGGCGGCGGGGATTCACCTCGGACGCGACACGCTCGGACAGGGAGCTCGCGACGCGCGAACGCGACCTCTGGGTATACTTACAGAGCACCTCGTAGTGCTCCTCGCTAGGGAGGCGAGCCTCGGAAGCTTCGAGGACGGGATTGAAGAGCGTGTCGATCTCCTTCGCCTCGTCAACGTCCAGGGACAGCTACGCGAACTGGTCAGCAAGGGAACAGAGTACGCTGGGCAACAAGACGTACCACGAGATCCAAGGCCCGGTCGACGTATGCTCGGACTTCCTCCTCCGTCTTCGAGGCGTAGTCCTCCGATGCGGCGGCAAGGAAGAAATCCTCGGCAACCTTGGGAGTGACGGAGTCGTCTCCGGAAGGGGACTTTGCGGCGCGTTGGGTAAGCGGCAGCGGGGGACCCGGGTCCGGCAACCCCGAGGATGGCGCAATGGAGCGCGTGGGGAGCGTCGACGACGAAGGGCGAACGGGAGCAGGCATGTCGAGGGCGGAAGGGAGCAAGAAAACGGCGGACAAGGCGGAAGCGAGAGCAAGAAGGGGGGCGCGGGACAAGGGAGGGGGCGGAAAACTTACCCCTCCAGCGGCCTTATAGAGCAGGAATCGCGCGGTCGTCCCTGCGCGCGGCGCGGTCTGTTTACAAAACAACGACGGGGCGCGCGAGGCGCGGCCCTGGAGCTTCTATTTCAACCACGATCAACACTAGAAGTCGTCGTCGATAACTATAGTATCGGGACCGCCGTCTACAACCTCCGCCGCCGGTCCGTCCGGTTCCCCAACGCCCCCCGCCGCGCGGGCCGCCTCCTCCTGCCTCGCGCGCTGAGCCGCGACGCGCAGCTGCAGCGCCTCGCGCCGCTCCACCTCCGCCAGAAGTAGGTCGGTCTCGACGCCCAGAGTGTGAAGCCGGGCGTTGGTAGCGATCTCGTGCGTTGGATCCGCCAGCTGGGCCTGGACGGAATTCAAGACGAGCCGCTGGTAGTCGACATACGCGCGCGCGACGACGAGGTACTGGTCGCGAATGGGGTCCACGACGTCCATGATGGCGTTGTCGAACTCGTTTTCCAGGTGCTCCCCGTTGGGCAGGCGAGCGAAGGCAGCGCCAATACGCTGGAGGTCGGGACGGAGGACGGTGGGCGCCCCGTCATGCAAGGCACACCAGGCTACCTGCGAAGGCAATTCGGTTACTTTCCTCGGACCGGATCACGGCAGTAGAGCGCTCACCAGCACTGGACCGATCTCCTGGAGGAGAACCGACAGTCCGGGCCCGTCGGTGTCACCGGCGGCGGTTTTCGTCTCGATGCGATCGAGGAGGCGGAGGAAGCGGCTCAACAGGGTGGTGGTGTAGGAGTGGTAGAAGTCCCGATGGGAGTTTGCAAGGTCGAACAGCGGGCGCGGCCGGAGCGACATGTTGGGCTACGTGTAAAGCAGCGCGGACGGGGGGGCGGAACAAGTCGCAAGCTACCTCCTGCCGCGCGGGACGTAGCTTTATGGCTCGCACGGATAGGGGAAGGGAGGAGCGAAAATCGACCGACCCCAGGTGGCGCATATTTCTGGCGACGCCACGTCCCGCACACGGTGGAACTGGGGCCCGAGAGCCCTCCCCTGTCTCTCCGCGACGGGCGCAGCGAACGATACGAGCGGAGCGCGAAGGACGGGCGTGCGACGCGACCGGAAAGCGATACGGACAGCGCGCGAAGGACTGGACTAGCGAGCGAGACGAGCGGCGCGCGAAAGACTGGCGAGCAAGGCGACTAGCGAGCGGAATGGACAACGCGCGACTGATTTAGGCGAAAGGACAACTAACGAAACGATACAGGCGACACCCCATCGAAAACGGCAGCGGCGGCGGTACCGGACGGAGACCGGGGAGGCTCCCAACCGTACCTTCCCCCGACCCACAGCAGCTTCTCCACTCCATCCTGCGCTAGAAGTAGTTGTGGCCGCGCAGGGCAGACAACTCGGCGTTCAACGTTTCACGCTCGGCCTCGAGGTCGCGAATATGTTTGTCCAGGACTAGAGCAAGGGTAATCCCTTCTCCCTCGGCACGGTCCGCGGTACGGCGGAGTGTACGGAGCCCTACGAGGGCCCGCTGAGCGATCGCGCGCTGCGTTACAACCTGGTCGATGCGTAGGAGGCGGCGGTCCGCGGCGACGCGATTCTGGAAGGTCGCGAACGCGGCGCGCCCGAAGTCGCGCCAGCCGTCCAGAGTGGCTCGCTCGACCCGGGCAATGTAGGCGGAGACAGCGGTTGCGGGAGAACCCACGAGGACGAGCGCGCCCTGGACGAGCACGGTCAGGAAGACAGGGAGACGGGAAAAACGGAGGGCGTACCAGCATGTCGGCCAGAGCAAGGAGCTCGTGTTCCACGTTCTGTAGTTGGCCCTCGGAGCCGGCATCGGACAAGACCTCGTACTCCACGACAGCGCGCTCGAGCTGTCGAGCTGCCAACGTGTACGAACGGGCCAGCAGTTCGGGGTCCAACGGGACGCTCGGAAGGGACGGGGCCCGGAGGTTGGGGAAGTCGTCGCGCAGGGGAGTACCGTTCATGGTCAAGAAGCGTGCGGAAGGGCGCGAGCACTGTCCGTCCCTTTATACCCGGCAGCAGGACCGGGGACGGTCCCGATTTCAGTTGGGGGGAGATGATGCGCCTCGAGGTGGCGCGAGCCCCGATTTTCGCGCCATCGTCGATACCGACGATGCCTACGACGCAGGACACGACCTACGGTCTCCGCCTCTCCCTCCTTCCTGGACACCACGGAGCAGAGGCGGGAGGGCGCGATACCCGCCAGCCTCCCATACCGCACACGCCTGTACACCAGGTCCGTAGCCCACCGCGGCCTAGGTTCCTTCGACGTGCGGAGGCCGACGGAGGTCCGAAGAGGTGTTCACGTCGGTCCGCCGGGACGCCAGCCGGTAGCACCTACCGACGTCTGAGACCGGGCCGGGTCGAGGCCAGGGTGATACGCGAGGCGCGGGACCGATGATACACTGGACGCAGGGGAGGGCGCGGCTGTGGCAGTGCTGAGAGCCCACCGCTGTGGTGCTCCCGCTCCGTTCTACGAGACTAGCAGGAGGTACCCGGTTAGCGCTCAGGCCGACGGTTTAGCCACGGTCCTGCCCATCGGCGAGGGTACGACAGGGCGGGTTGGTAGTTGTTTCAGGGTATCTGCGAGAGCTGGGCAGAGGGTTGCGCGAGGTACACCGCGTGGAGGGCCAGGATTGGGTGAGGAGGACGAGTGGGCCAGGAGTACAGCGAGTGGCGACGGTAGTAGATAGGATGCCCGTGCGCGGGACTTGTAGCCCCAGATCCCCCATCCCCCATATCCATACAGGCGTGAGCCCAGTGGTCCGACGCTCTCGACGACCTCGCTGTCGAGTCCGTCCTCGGTGTGATCTCCTTCGAGCCCCGTCCTTCCGCGTGCTCCACCCGTCGTAGTTCCTCGTCCCCTTCCTCGCTCCCCCCTCCCTTCGACGTGCTCCGCCCGTCGTAGTTCCTCTCCTCCCCTTCCGATCTCTCGCTCCCCGTCCTTCGACGTGCGCGTCTCGTCGTAGTCGTCCGTTCCGGCTGCTCGGGAACCAGAGGTCCACCTCGCACCCTTCGGAGAGTCTGCCTGGTGTTTTATCTATTGGGTTTACCTAGTAGATCGCCAGTGCCCTCCCATCAGCGGAAACAGTTAGAGAAAGGGTCTGGCTCATACCACATGAACCGTGATGACTTGGATGAGATGGAAGTCCAACACTATACATTTGATACTACTTCTTCGGTACAAGATAGAGAAGATGATATAGTAAATAGTAAGGAGTGGAAAGATATCAGCCGGTCAGAGATAATCCGATTAGCACGCAGTGGTAAAGCAGAGAATATAATGATGGAAGCGGGATGGATGGATAAAATGCAGCAGGATAAGTCAGTCAATCTGTCCAATATTCCAAAGAGATTGACCGTACCAGAGGACAAGTCAGCATCAGAATGGCGTCAAGTACTCACTGAAGCTCGACAGAAGATATTGGATGCCCGGGATGCAGAAGCTAAGAGCAAACCTCCAAAGAATGCTACAAATGCATTACCTGTAAATCATGAGATTGACTCCGTCAAACTGGTTGATAAACAATACTTCATGGACAAGAATTTCCAAGTTACCGACCCTCAGGCCAAGGAACTTATTGAGAATACGGTAGTCAAGTTCAGTTTGAATGAGGCTCAAGAGCGTGCATTTAGGATTGTAGCCAATCATGCTATAGACTCTTGCGGAGAACATCTCAAAATGTACCTTGGAGGGATGGCTGGTACCGGAAAATCACAAGTAATCAAAGCATTGACCCACTTCTTTGGAGAGAGAAATGAATCCTATAGGTTTATGTGTCTGGCTCCAACTGGTTCAGCTGCCTCCCTGATCGGTGGATCTACTTATCATTCTATGCTAGGGTTTAGCAAAGCTGATTCAACCGAGTCAGTGGCCAATGTGATGCAAGTGCGAAGTCGACTTATGAATGTGGAGTACATATTCATCGATGAGATCAGTATGCTGGACTGCTTCAGTATGTACAATATTTGTGCGAAAATGTGTGCTGCTCTCAAGAATGATGGAACTCCATTTGGTGGTATAAATATTATTTGTGCCGGAGATTTTGCTCAATTGCCACCAGCAGTCCAAGCAAAGCCGCTATATTCACACGAAGTCGGAAGAGTTATTCACAAAACACATGATCACAAGAAGCAGAAGTCCTCTATTGGTAAGGCACTTTGGCACCAGTTTACTACAGTAGTTATCCTTAGGGAAATTATGCGGCAGCGGTCACAAAAACCCGAGGATGCAAAGTTGAGAACTGCACTAGAGAATCTGAGATATAGAGCATGTACTGAGGCTGATATTAAGCTAATCCAATCACGGGTGGCTGGTAAAGGCAAGAAGCATCCCAAAATTAATCAGCCTAGGTTCAGAAATATATCGGTAATTACCACATATAATTCCTACAGAGATGCTATCAATAGACTGGGCTCTAAGCGATTTGCCAGGGAGAATAACCAGGCATTGCATACATTCTACTCTATTGACAAACTAGCATCAGAGTCCGATGACAAGAACCTGCCTAAACATCAGCGCAAGAAGAAGGTCAACCCACACCGTTCTACCAATATTGTCAATGAAGAATTGCAGACCCGGCTATGGGATTTATCCCATGAACTTACTGAGCATCACCCCGGGCAGTTGAGTATATGCATTGGACTGCCGGTGATGATCAAAGTCAATGAAGCTACGGAGTGCTCAGTTACCAATGGTGCGGAAGGAATAGTAGTAGGATGGACATCACGGCCTATCACTGAGGATAAATTTGCATTAGAGACACTTTTTGTCAAGCTCACATCTGATAAAACTCCCTGGTCTTCCAGAGAATGTTGTCCCGCTTTCGCATGTAAACGAGAAAGTGAAGTGCAAACTCCCCAATGGAATGCTACTAGAAATAAACCGTGACCAAGTACCGGTAGTACCCAACTTTGCTATGACAGACTTTGCATCACAGGGACGTACAAGGCCCAATAATGTGTGTGACCTGCAGAATTGTCAAACACACCAGTCTGTATACACTTGCTTGTCACGGGGTTCAACTCTTGAGGGAACTATCATTGTCCAGTCATTTGACGGCGGGAAATTGACAGGAGGTATTGCAGGCTCATTGAGGCAAGAGTTTAGAGAGCTAGAGTTGCTGGATGAAATCACAAAAATGCGGTACCTTGGTACTATATCACCCGAAGTATCGGGAATTACAAGAAATGAACTTATTCATTCTTTCCGCCAATGGAAAGGTGAAAAGTTTGTACCCAAGACTATCCACAGTGCTCTGAAGTGGACTGCTAGTGATCCTTTCCCAATTCAAAAGGTGACCGAAGATACTCCCTGGACTTTGGTGAAAATTTCCAAAGACCAGTCATCCGGCAAGGCAGACAGCGGCACCAAAGAGAAAGTTGAAAAGCCCCAAGTCAAAAGGGATAGGACTGCATTTGTATCCGCACAGGGGTCACAAGCATTACAGACTGTCAGCAATGTTACAAGAACTAATGCTACTAAGCGTAAGCGGGATGAGGAGACTGAGATTGAACAGACCACAAAGCCTCAGCCAGCTAAGAGAATCAAAGTAACCAAACCTCCAGCAGGCAAGATGTTTGCAGGCTTTCCATGGGATTCTGTCAATCACAGTTGTGCATATGATAGTCTGCTTACTGTGTTGCTCACCCTGTATACTGACTGCCGTGAGGCATGGATACATCACATGCCAGAGCAAAGTCAAATTCTCACGGACTTAGGTGTATTGTTTGATGGTACTCTCCCGGACAACAAGTCAATGACTTTGCAGAGAGCACGGGATACATTGAGAAATAGATTGGCTGTGTCACATCCTGACCTAGGACCTCGGGGGAGCGAGCCTACTGATATATATCTCTTATCAGAGAACATTATCAAGATTGACATCCCTATTCTACAGCAGTGCTACAAATGCCGAGCATGTGACGATGGCCCTGCTAATAGCAAAGCTGAAGCAGTATGGATTTGTGATGACTATGTGTGGAAAAATAGTCCAGCCACATCCGGTAGATATAAAGGGAAAACAGTCACACAATGGATCAGTGCTTTGCTCTCCCAGAAATCTGAGAAGAAATGCCCACAATGCAAGTGTCAAATGCATAGGTCATTATCTTATACCGACTCACCTAACATTATAGCTATTCGTGCACAGCAGAAAATAACAGTAGAGTCTCAGATTGTATGGCCTGATATTGACCAGATGTACCGGCTGTGTGGTATAATCTACTTTACTCCTTCTCACTTTGTCTGCAGGTTTATTGACAAGTCAGGAGATGTCTGGTACCACGATGGTGCAGAAAATGATGGGAAGGTTCTGTACTACGGTAATATTGTCAACTGGTCAGGGAAAAAATTGCAGGAGGCTGGTAAGTATAAGATGAGCATTCTACTGTATACTAAGCTTTAGGTTATATTACATCTTATAATTTATTATTACTATCTATCATCTAACATATCAGCTCCTCGGTCCCCCCATCCTCATCAATCGTCCTTGCCAGGAATGGCCCACTCCAAACCAAGTGGTAGCTGTAGTAGCAACGGTTAGCTATGTACTATTGTCGTCCAGATGAGGACATAAATGTACACTGTTATAAGAGCCTAGTAAGCTGTTCATGAGCAAAGAAATCGTTGTACAGAGGCGAATGTAGATACCCACCACGCCTTTGCATGTGATGTTGTCATCGCCGTATACCCGAAAGTAACGAGAGGCTTGGTGGAGTGTTAATCCATACAATCTGAGCGCCCAATGTGAGCGAGCGACGAGCGTATCGTCTGAACGTGAACTGTTGAACTTTGCTGGCAACTCACCCTGCAGCCACAAACGTCCCAATCAGAATCGCTCCGAATGTCTTGTCTATTGAGGGTGCTTGTGTGGACATGGGAGAGAATGATCGATAGAGAGCTGTCGCAGGGGTGTCAATGATAGCGGGAAGGACGGCTCAGTAGTGGATAAGGGAGATATAAGGGACGTAGAACCAGCGAACCAAAGACCGGCTGATGCTGTAGGGAAGTATGACCGTGGTGACAGTTTGATCAGCACTTATTGTACTGAAGTGCTAGTCCGGTTCTTGTATGCTTTTCAAAGGAACGAGGAGTCGGAGCTTCGAAGTACCGGTGCAAGCAAAGGCGCTGCACGCAATGTCTGCTGTGTGTCGGAGGTACTAAATCTGCCGTACAGCATGGGCGTCTACTACTAAGGGTGTGCGACTCGCTCGGCCGTCGTCTGTAGTGAAGTTATGGAGACAACAGCTCGACTTTCAAAATAGTATCAAAGTGTAACGGAACACTGTGAGTGGTAGTCTCTGCTGTTGCTATCCTGTCATCCTGTAGTGGCAGCCACTCGCCAACTGGAGATCGCACACGACGGCGCACTGGCCACCAACCTTC
The DNA here is from genome assembly GCA_033807695.1 of Daedaleopsis sinensis. Classification (NCBI taxonomy): domain Eukaryota; kingdom Fungi; phylum Basidiomycota; class Agaricomycetes; order Polyporales; family Polyporaceae; genus Daedaleopsis; species Daedaleopsis sinensis. Next base: position 297,531 of record CM066310.1, on the reverse strand, counting down.
CCGTCGTCCTCGCTCTAGGTGCCTTCGTACGTGGGGAGTGTGGTGCTAGGGTTCTTAGGACTTCCTCGTTCCACGCCACGTATTCATGCGTTCGTAGGCCGATCAAGCCACGCGTATCGTGCGGCGTACACAGGGTGCCCGGCGATGAGGGTATCGTCGCCAATAGATAGTCTGTCACTTCTCCGCGATGACCATCTGGAAGTGGATACAGACGTACTGAAGCACGAAGGTGCCTTCCTTCGCAGGAAGCACAGGAGGCTGCTCGTCTTTCCCTTCGCCGTAATGAATTAGCACAGAACCAGAGAATCACCAGCAGACGATGACGGACCAGTATCGGGAGCAGGACCTCGAATCTCGTGCACCTTGCGGGTGTCGGTTGCAGGGCGTTCAATAGCTTGCACTCGGGTAATTGTAAATCACGGCAAGATCGATAACTTCACTAGGACCGTCCAGGATTATGAGGCCCAAGCCTAAGAAGTTCAATGAATGTGCGATTACTAGTATACGGTGTTAAGGATGATATGGTTGACGATCTCGCCGGGGTTGATGCACAAGTCAACCCGGCGGCTCATATACACTGGATGGGAGGTACTGTACTTACAAGCTCAATTTTGTCTGCATTCTAATCTTCAATGCCTCAGCGGGTGCCCGAATCGCTCCTCCATAGCAGAGAGGCCGCCATAGCCTTCTGTAACTTGCTTTTACCGCAAGTTGTGAAAGTTGGCAGAGATGGCGGCGAGATTTATCTCTTAAGTTAGCATGATACAGAGTGGGGGCTCAAATTGGATGCATCTGTAAGCCCTTCAAGGTCAGGTTAGCTTTGTTATGAACCCGTTGAATCATCGGAGGGTGTGGGCGGAACGAAGACGGTCAACCAGGGGGCGTGACTCCGACGTGGCGTGACTCCGTGGCCGTGACGAGGGAGACGCTTCAAGGCAGTGCCCCGGCCCCCGGGCCGTGGGAGCGCTTGTTAACATCCCCCGAAGACTGCGAAACTTCGACCTCAGCAAGCTCCACGAGCGCATCATTGCTATCAAGCTGCTGTGATCTCAGCTCGTCCTGAGTAGTATCCCACGTATGTTCTTGCATCTTTGCTCATGATCACGACCATATGTGCCAATTTCCGGACTCAATTATCCACTAGCTGCCTTACGTACGCCTTTCCCTAGAATTCACGGGCACGCCGGGGATCCCATGTTCATGAGCCTCCTTATCACAGGGCTTGCCGCGGAGCTCAAGCAAGATATTCGGCATCAATTTCATCTTCATAGTTCCAGAACGCTACATCCCTCCCCGAAAGGTCAATTCACATGCTCAATGACCCACAGCATGTCACTTAATCTACTGCCACGGCATCCCTCCCGTCTATTTGGTCTCAGTACGCGCATATAAGTCGCCTTCTGCCTCTTCTCTCCCCAGACCTTGTTATACATCTCGACCTCGTATTGCAAGTCCTGAACACCAGTATCTCACATATCTTGGATCATAGAAGCATCTAGAATACAGTAACAGCTTTGACAGCGGCTAGAGAGGCAGATACCCTCCCGTACTTGCTCACTCCGCCTACTGAGGCCGTGGTGATAGGTCCGCGCCGGCTGCCTTTGGACCGTAGCTCACGGGCGGCACTGTGCACGCCATATCTCTATTTCAAATCAGGTGAATCTCCGCAGATGCACCAGCAGGTCCAGGCTAACGCGTCGACAGATCTGCACACCACAGGCTGCGCGGATGATGAAGCTCCGCTCAACAGTTGAAGGGTCTACGAACGTGTCGTCCACATCGACGCATTCTAATCGGCAGAGGATTTGATGAACTCGAACTGCACTTTATCCTGCTCACAACTACCCGTGACGTCCAGCACAACCATGTACTCCAGCCTGTCGCACCAGCCCTGGATCCGCAGCAGGTGGTAGAGAACAATTTGAGATGGACCCCAGAAGTGCCAGCTGCGTATTCGACGATCTCATCGACAAGTTCTCCAATTGAAGGCTCGTCGTGGTCTGGGGGGAACATCCAAGATTAAAGGTCCGTTCCTTCTGGATCTTTACTCCGACTTTGACGGCCAAGTATCCATCATTGCGCTTGAGCTAGTAGTGGCAGTCTGTGTCACAGATACGGTTTACCCCTTTCGTGGATTTTCTTAGCTGCAAAAATAACTAACCCACGAGATTCTCTCGAGTTCAGCGCATACACAACCGGTGAATAGAAGCACCGTACGACTCGTGGTCGACCTCAGCTTCTCAGATTTATCCGGAGGACTCGGACTCACCCCGCTATCTAAGAGGATGTCGCACAGGTCCACGCCGTCGGAGCCCATTGAGGATAATCTAGTCTTTTGTACGACATTCTGTCAAAGGATATGCCCTTTTCCGCCACGAACCAAACTAACATGACTCTACATTCCCAGAGGTACTCTTCAATTCGTCTGGGTCCCCAAAAAACAGCTAATCACCTTAGATTTAACAGTCACTGCGTGGAGGTCTCACTCCGTTCACTCTTCACTCTGCATATCAAGCCCGCATAGTGACTCCCGCAGATAGCTGTCATTGCAAGTTTTGGTGCAGCTTCCCGGGCGTCGGCCGCCCTGATCAGCAATGCTCGTTGGCGGTGTTCAAGCTCCTTCATCATGGTCACCGCTGGCCGAGTCGGGCCTGAGTGTCGGTGAATTAGCGGTGCTAGTCTTCTTTCGATGCGAGTGTGCTCTACAGTCGCGGCTCAGGACGTAGAAGTAAGTGCCAGTGTATTCTCGAACTCCGTATACCGCAACTGACATCTTGCTACTGATTGATTGTTTCGTCTAGCGTAGTGCAACGTCTCATTCGATCTCTTCTAGTTCCGGCCGTATTGGAGAATGGTGTCGAGTTCGTTGAATCGACCGAACGATATACCGTAGGTTTGGGTTTCGCCAAGGAGATGATCAACGCTGTTCACTTGATACATATACATGCCCCCTGTTACTGCCCAGACATGTCCAAGGATAACAGCAGGTTATCGAAAACTGCTAGCCCTCCCTTTCAATCTCATCTGCAGATAGAGATTCCTCTCAGGACTACCGAGTGGCATGTGTGAATGCTTCTCCATATCTCGACATTTCCTCTTCCATTCAGGCAAGCAGAGATTCATGATGTCTGCCGCATATTGATGTCACCGCTGTGCTCAGAGTCGTGTGAGAGGGTTATTATGTGGCAGCAACCGTTTGTAATATTTGTTGCGGTTCCAGGAGACTGTCCTAAAGGCGAGCTGCGACATCGAAGTGACTGAATACATATTGCACCCTCCTTCATCCAACCTGGATGAGTGATATCATTCATTATGTCATGGCGTCGACGCTTGAAGCTTGAAGCTTGAAGCTGAAGGTCCCGACTCATGCCTGTCAGTGAGCCCGAGTGCCCGAACCGCTGATCGGCGGCGGCGGACGCACGAGACGTGATCACCCCGAGCACACCACCCGACGCCGACTGCAGACACCTCGGGTGACCGTGATGCACACGCGGCGCCAGGATGAAAATATCTAGATTAGAGTTCTATGAGCACGAAGGTACGCGCACCGCGACGCCGCCGGGTCGAGGCCCGCGTCGCGAATACCACGCTAATTTCGAAGCCGGGCCTGGTAGACGCTACACACGCGAGAGCGCACCCGCCGCCCGCCCGCCATAGTTCAATCTGTCGACCTGGAGCCTGGAGCCTGGAGCTTGAAGCTTGAAGGCGGCCGGGGGATGTCGATGACAGACATTCTGCACCGCAACCGCAACTCGCACTCCACGCAGCGCACCGGGGTCGAAGGCGGGCTTCGTCGGCCGACCGAACCTGAGTTGAGTCGCGTCACTAATGCTGTTGCCCCAAAGGGAGGGAGAGCGGGCAGCTGTCCGTGCAGTGCCTTCGCCCATCCAGTTCGCTGTCAAGATCCGTGTCGAGTGAAGCGTTTCACTTTGCGCACCCCAGGCCTGGCCTCGGGCTTCAGGCCTCAGCTGTGGACTGTGGGGTAGCGGAGTTGGCCGGGAGCCGTCCGCCAATGCGTATGGTACCCCGTCATCCTTATGTCGACCGTCGAGGATAGCGCGTCTCCGGGGTGCCCGGCTGGCTTTCCGATGGCTCGTCCGAGATGCCGTCGGAGGAGGAGCTCGGATGCTCGATGTCCATCTGTTCTGACCTGCAAAAGTTCAGCAAGAGGAGCGCTACACGCGCGCTTCTCTGCCAGAGAGAGTATACGTGTGTGGATGTACGCATGCGCACATGCGAACCCGCGCAATTCTCGCGACTGTTGGACAGTCTCCGAGTTTCTCGGCCTCCCGACTACGTACGAAGTCCGATGGGCATGGAACTGAGCTATGCGCAGCATTTCTGATGAACAGTGAGTATAGGATGCGGGGAGTTCTGGAGGAACATCAACAGACCAGGTAGTGATGACCGCTGAACACATGTTGTTCTCCGATGGCAGACCAATCCCGAGGGTCTCGGTATCTACACACAGACGGAATTCGGGCAGGAAACTTCGGAATATGGAGATGCGAAAAGTACAGCTACAGCTAGTCAGTCAGACTATGGCACATCCATGTGCTGCGGATATAACGTGGAACCTTGCACAGATGTGGTCCCTCCAAGCACCAGCCAAGATCTAGCCTATACGACGCGCGTGGACGACGGAAAGTACGAATATGCAATACCAGTCCGCTGCCCGGTAGTTTATGCGCGGACTTACCGCAACGGTGAAGTTTCTGACTATGCCTGGACCAGTGCTAGGGAAACAACGAGAGTAGATTCGCACATACGTCATGAGCTGAGAGAGGTATGACGCACCTTGACCCGTTATTCTGTCCGACAGCAGCTCAAAGTCCCATGTGCATGTAGAAAAGGGGGGGAATGAAGGGGAGAGCGACGCTCTCTTGGTTGACTCTCGACGATAATTTGGTATCAGGGGCAGGTCGACGTCTTCGTTACTGCGGCCTACCTGGGCGAGCCGGAAGTGTTATATTTGCGGCATGTCAAGCAGCGCAGGTCGATTGTCACGTTGAGGGTTGAAAGGGACGGCGGGAGAAGGAGTGCGAACCGAAACATGCGCTTGGCATACGTCTTCAAGAAGCCTTTGCACGTTGAGCATGCGGATATCGATACCTGGGATCACGATCACGGTGTCAGCACTATGCCTGGAAAAATGCTTCTGATCGTTGTCGAACGGCCTGAGACTTTGTCGGCGCCCGGCCTCTCGACGTCGAATGAGTCTACTCGGGAGCGCGGAGCGCACAGTATAAGGAACCACGCATGCACAGGCGTCAGCGAAAGGGTTCCGAGGGATTTGGGTAGGGCACATACCTTGTGAGTGCGTCCGTGCGTCCACAAAGTCGACGGATTCACGCCCGTGTCGGACGGGGCCGGTTATAGACGCTACGTCATGGCACAGTCGGGCAAGGAACCTCCGGGAATAGTCAGCCCCGTTCGCACTCGCGCAGGCACGCAAAGCTGCCGGCCGCGCTCTAACGAGAGGATCTACGTATACAAGGACAAGATACGGTGGGTTTTGCCTGTGCGCCGACCAGCCTGTCTCTGACGTGGACAGCGACGTGGACGTGGGATAGTAGACGCAGAGTAGACGTGTGCGCACCTGGTGGCTAGTGCTAGACCTTGGTAAATACGAAGCCACTCCAAAGCCGACGGCATAGGAACGACGATGATATTGGGATCCCCCGCCAGCTCGGGTGCGCTGCTGTGCATCCGAGTCGTCGCTGTCAATGTCCTGGCAGCCCGGTGGCCGCTCTGCCGTAGGTCTTGCGCCAGAGGTGGGAGTAACGTCGATGAAGAGGACAACTTAGGCAGGGCCTTCGCATGTCTTCACCCAACTCTATCGCTGTCCCGGCGGCACGACGGCCCCCTCGTGCCAGTACGCTCGCGCGCGGGTGACAGATGCTGTGACCGGTGCCTTATACTTATGCAAACGTCAACGGACATCCATGGTTTGGGTTGACGGAATTACTGCAAGTTAAGCAAGACAAGCATTCCCTGTTTCAATATCGATGCGACTCTGTGCCAGCTAGGGGACGTACTGGGACGTAGGGCATAATGCATGAGATCTGAGACCGGAGGCCAGGAAGCGTGAGAAAAGTGCGGAGAAACACAACGACGAGTTATCATACCGGCGTCGGTATGAATATCGGATAGCTTGGACGATGATGCAAGACATGTGCATGAAGGCAGGCGATGGACGTCGCAAGGACGTCGGAGGAAGAGTCTTTCCCTCCCACTGCCTCCAAGCGTCAAAAGAAATATACTTCCCACGTCGACGTTGGGCGTTTAAAGGACGTTATCTCGAACCACATCAGCTTCAGCAGCAACCTGAGCCAATTTTGGGAGGTTCACGCTCCGGCGATGCTTGTGCATGCACCAAGGTCGGCTTCCCAAGCTGTCGCAAGCTTCTTCCGAGCATTCAGACGTGCACTGACAGACTTTTGACCGCTCTCAGACGAACCTTGCAGGAAAGTCAAATTCCAGTCTAGTTCCGTTGCAGATGTTCAACCTCGCCGTGCACCGATTATAAGGCGCGACTAGCGGATCTTTGTGGACTATGACTGGGATCCGCGCTCGTTTTAGAGGCGATGTATTACGTCGATAAGCTTTAAGCCTCAATTCCTCCCCAACGTTTTTCCTCCAAATGCCAACCTCGCAAAACGGCCCTGCGAGACTGCCAGCATCGGCACTATTCGGCATTCCTTGGTTGCTCGCACATCGAACAGAAAGGTGCTTAGCGCCTCTACACCAAGCTCGGTCGGAATGCAAAGGACGGTTGAACATTATTAATGTGTCACACGTTCCGCGAGCCACACCATCGCGGCGCCCTGTCGCTCAGGACGATGAATGTTCTTGTGCGTGATCAATGGGCCTCGTATGTTAATCCAAACACCACTCTGATTCTATAACGCCGTCAGGCTCGCTCGATGACGCCAGGCCTGAGCATCGAGCGCCTCCTCTCGGTAGTGCGGAGGTACGTCGGGCGGCACCCACATGATGCAAGCTGATGCATACGCCAGATTGTAACCGGTCCAGCGCCCACGAACCACACGCTGAGCCGAGTTGCCCTTGCCCGCGTCAGATACAGGGTTTACGGAACGACCGAGACAATGATCAAGATTACAGATTTCTCGATGTGTGACGGGAAGCGTGTTACCGTCCTACCTACGCATTGTGGCGGGTGGGAGGGCGCAGCGCCGAGTCTCCTGTCAGGGTGTCTTATGTCACCCCAACAACGCCGGCATTGGGTGTGATCGGTGACTTTGATAGCGCGGCGTTCGCAGTGCGCGCAGGTACATCCTTCTCTTCCAAACACCTGCCTCTTTCCTTCTTCGTTGTTTGTCACTACGCTGATGGAACACCCCGGCAGCCTGTACCTGCGACATGCGTGCCATGGAACCCTGGTACGGCGACGGCACATGCCGATGTGGACAAGGGATGTCTATCCCTACCAGACCCGCTCCCGCTCCCCTACGTATAGCTATATAGGGACCTTTGAGCCGCTATCCCCCCCAGGTTTGACCTCCCGGTCGTACGGCTATCCCTCTGCACGTCGCTGTTACCTCACTCCCACTAGACCGTCAATATTGCCCGTATCTCAGCCCGCCCGCCATGGACTACGACGCCTACGACGCTCTCCTCCACCACATCTTCAAGCAGGCACGTCTCTCTTCCTCCGCCTCTCCCTCTCAATCATGCTCCTCCTCGTTCCCTTCCCCCCGTTTTATCCTCCCCGTTCCCAGCTCCCCGTTCCCTGTGCCTTACTGCCGCTGCTGCTGACGCCGACTGTTCCTAGACGCAAGGAGACGCGTGGTTCAAGCCATCGGAGGAGAACATACACGCCGGGGTCTGCATTCGCGTCGACAGTGGCGTCTTCCGTGTCTTCCCTTACGAGAACCCACACCTCGAACCTTTCGAGGCCGCCGTGCGTCTGCTCAACCCCGTCGTCGCCGTCAAACTCCGCAGCGCGGCGATCAACGCTTCTCTTGCCACAGTGTGCGTGTCCGGTTCCTCCCTGCGGTGTGGTCTCGCTCATCAATTCTCCGCGACTACGGATGTGGATGTGGATGTGGAACTACAGGAAACAAGATGCGGATGCGATCTACATAGACCAGAACACGCGGATACAGGTCATTGATACAATCTCGCTCCTCGGAACCGCCGACAAAGAGCAGTGCGGTGCTTTCATTGTGAGTACTGTTTCTATCCGCGTAGCTCCCTCGGCCGTGGTCTCAGCATCGACGATCCGCACTCGTGGGCCGAGGGCGCTCAGGCGAGATGACGACACCCGGCGCTCGCCCGGCCACTGCCCTCTACATGAGAGCATCTATCCCCGTGTCTAATGCCTCCGCTGTCACCGTCATGATTGCACTTGCTTACGGTTCTGATTGGGTGCACAGCGCGACGAGCGGGTGCTGATCGTCTGGTCGTACAACCTCGACAACATCATCCCGACCTGCCACGACTTCGAGGGCAAGCTCATCAAGCTCGTGTGGAAGCACCGCTCCGACAACCTCTCCATCGCTTCCGCCAACTTCCCGTCGACGAACGCCTCATCCGAGGCGCACCTCGCGGAGAGAAAAGAGGAAGTCGATGCGACCAAGGAGGTCGCGCGTACGCAGCCCGCGAAGGACAAGAAGAAGAAGAAACGCTTCTGGGGGTTCTCGTACTGGGTTGCAGACAAGGACGATGTGGAGAAGACCGCGGAGGGGCCGTCGCCCCGGCCGATCCGCCTCGTCGCCCCGTTCTACAACGGGCTCGGGGTCGCCATGTCCATCTGTGCGTACCAGTGCTTGCACGGAGAAGTGGATGCGTGCTGACCACCTGTGGACAGTCTTCATCTGTACCGGAATCTCCATTATGCTTGAAGAGTCGCTTCTCGACGGGCGGTGGACACGCTGGGCTCTCTTGGTCACCTCGCCGTTCCTGCTCTGTGTGTCGCTCGTAAGTCGCCGCCGCGTCTGTGTTCTGCTGCCTGTGCTGACGCCTATTCTTGCATAGTTCTTCTGTTTGCAGATCATCAGCAATGTCTCCTATGTGTGCGTCCGCTCCCCGTATGCCCCACAGAGATTGAGGAAAGCTGACTTCCCTCTTAGGCTCGGGCCAGTGTCACAGTTCCACGAGAACTCGAAGTACTACTCCGCTATTCGCGCGGCGCCGAACAAGACCGTTGATTCGAATCTGCCGCACATCACGATCCAGATGCCGGTTTACAAGGAGAGCTTGACGGAAACGATGTAAGTGCACCGTGAGATCTCGTCTGCAGATCCCCGCTCCGGCGTCGCGGTCATATGCGCATGTTGTGCGTACGCGCTGCCAGCGCTCCGCTAGATATGCTCACAGCGGGGAGCATACGCCTCTCCCGCGACGCGCTCTATCTGTCCCGTGATCCTCCTCGGTGTTCTCTTGACAATCTCCCTCTCTCGCGCCACGCACGCTGATATCCAAATTCTTGCACTTACGCAGCGCGCCCTCCGTGTACTCGCTTAAGAAGGCCATGCAGACCTACGCCCGCCAGGGCGGCACATCCTCGATCTTCATCAACGAGGACGGCCTGCAGCTCCTCTCCGCTGAAGACCAGGCCGCGCGCAAGGCGTTCTACGCGGACCACAACATCGGCTGGGTCGCGCGCCCACCGCACTCGTCCGCGCCCGACGGGTACAAGCGCGCGGGCCGCTTCAAGAAGGCGTCGAACATGAACTACGGCCTCGCGCTCTCGCTCAAGCTCGAGGAGCACCTCGCGGCGCTCGAGGCGCAGGGCGCGGTGGACACCGTCGACGAGCCGCTCGAGGACCGCGCGCTCGAGCTCGCGCTCGAGGACATGTTTGCCGAGAGCGGCGGCCGGCACCGCCCGTGGGCCGCGAACGGGCGCTCTATCCGCGTGGGAGAGATCATCCTCATCGTCGACTCGGACACGATCGTGCCCGAGGACTGCCTGCGCGACGCGGCGCGCGAGCTCGCGGAGTGCCCGGAGGTCGCGATCATCCAGCACGAGTCGGACGTGATGCAGGTCGCGCATCACTATTTCGAGAACGGGATCGCGCACTTCACGCGGCGCATCAACAAGTGCATCAGCGTCGGGTGCGCGAACGGGGAGGTCGCGCCGTTCGTCGGGCACAACGCGTTCCTGCGCTGGAGCGCGCTGCAGGATGCGGCGTTCGTGGACGAGGCGGACGGGAAGACGAAGATCTGGAGCGAGACGAACGTGTCCGAAGACTTCGACATGGCGTTGCGCCTGCAGCTCGCTGGCTATATCATCCGCTGGGCGACGTACTCCGAGGGCGGGTTCAAGGAGGGCGTGTCGCTGACGTGCGACGATGAGCTCAATCGCTGGCAAAAATACGCATATGGTGCGTGGTCTTGATGCTCCAGGTGCTGGTATCATCTGCTCACTCTGGCCGCGCGCCGTCGAGCAGGCTGCAACGAGCTGATATTCAACCCGCTCATTGACTGGTGGCGCATGGGGCCAATCACGAAGCAGCTCCGGACGTTCATTTGGTCCAACGCTCCAGTACACTACAAGATCAGCATGATGGCATGTACGTCTATCTGACCTCAAATGGCTCGGATAGTCGCTGACCGTATTACTCGTAGATATGTTCTCGTATTGTTAGTATTAATTGTCTCTCCACCAAAGATATCGGAACTCATTTCATGCGACTCCACACAGACGGTCTCGCAGCATCGTCGATATTGGCCATCCTCAACTACTTCCTGCTCGGCTGGAGCATCTCGGTGCGTGTGCTCCACCATCCCGCCGCCCTTTGTGTTTTGCGATGCTCACTCCGACCGCGGCTGAATAGGTCGACGGCTTTTACGAGCACAGCTTCGAGATCTGGCTCGCCTGCACTGTCGTCTTCCCGGGAGCGGGTAACGTCGGCTTCACCCTGCTCGAGTACCGCCTCGGGCAGCGCAACCTCATCGACTCGCTCATCGAGAACCTCACATGGGTCCCGTTCTTGTGCGTATCACCTTGACTTCACCCTGACCGCACTCTCATGCTTATCCGTATCCTTATCCGCGCAGCTTCTTCTTCTTCGGCGGGCTGAGCATCCACCTCTCGCAAGCGCTCCTCGCCCACCTCTTCTCGTACAACATCACCTGGGGCGCGACGAAGAAGGAGGTCGAGCGCTCGAACTTCTGGCTCGAGGTGCCCAAGATCCTGAAGCGCTTCTGGCTCGCGCTCGTCTTCAGCCTCGCCTGCTGCGTGCTCATGGTCATCATGACCACCTCGCTCGTCCCCGTCGGCTGGCGCATCCTCGGCTGGGACTGGGCTGTCATCGTGCCGCTCGCGTGCGTCTCGTCTCTTCTCTCGCTCCCTCCTCCCCTTCTCCATGCGCTGCTTCTGCTTCTCCTGCGGTGTGATTGCGCGTGCTGACTTGGTTCCGGCTACAGTATCTTCGCCGGCTGCCATATCGCATTCCCGGTGAGTAGACCGACACTTCCCGCTTCCCTTCCATTCTCCATACGCCGTTGCTGTGTGTGTACGTGACGGTGGACTGACGTGATGCCTGACAGATCGTTCTCAACCCATGGTTCATGATCTTCTCTTATTGAAGGCGCCGTCGAGGAGGTGATGATCGATTATCTGTTCCTGCGGCGCTGCGGCGCCACTCGGACGTTGTCGCTCTGGCTGCCTTCCGTCCACGTTCTTTCTTATCGCATACTCTCTCGGTCAACATGGCGGATCTGGATACATATAGACGGTGCGGCATCCATTCCTTCTCTGTCGCTGCTCTCGGGGTTCTCGGTGGTCGGGTTACGCCAGCTCTTCTCGGATACATATCGTTAGACACTCACTCGCATACCCGCATATTCGCATAATCCGCATATTCCCATTCCCGCTGCAGCATCTCTCATCCCGCGGTATCTATCTATCTCAGTCTGTACGTGCACATGTGCGCAGCGGCTTCCTTTGGGGCCCATATCGACATATCGACGGACATAATCCTACAGTGGCTCCACGGTCGTCCGTGCCTAAGAACCAGAATCAACCGCCGGCTGATGAATCGATGACGTCTTGAGGGGCACTATAGCTACTACACGGTACGTGCGGGCGAAATTGCGATGTGATCCACTATTGGGTACTTGCTCGCAGGCGGATCTCGGGGAGACTCGAGAACGGGCACGCGGGACCAATGCAGTCCGAGTCGTGGTTCCTAGAGCTAATGGGACACAAACTGTCAACGGTGCGAGCTCACAGCTCGAGCTGTACTAGATGACCCGAGGGCGGGCGCAGGGGGCCGCGCGAGACTGAGCCCGGCAGGGGCGACGAAGCTCCGAGGTTTTCACGGCATACGACACGCACAGGAAATTGCCGCGAGCGAGCTTGCGCGAGATATTCAAGTTATTTTGTGCGCGTTCGCTAGCGCTTGTGCGTTCGTTCCGAGGAAAGAAGGGGGCCGGTGCGCGGGAGCCCGGGGATATATATGTTAGTACTTACTTGGATGCCGGCTGCCGCAGACAATTGAAGAAGAGGATAGAACGGAGCTCGAAGGGAGTGTAGGCCGACAACGCGACTTTCGACGAGAAGAAAATGGAAGAGAAGGAACGGGTTGGCGCGCCGTAGACGTAAGGCAACGACGTCGCGTCGGGGCCTGTTAGGTCATACTACGCCTGTGCTCTCTTTAGCTGGCTCAGTCCCATGGGGATGAGGAAAAATATCCGGGCATGTACCTTCTGCGCGGCTCGCCGCGCGTTCCCTCAGTATTCTTCAATCCGCAGTGCCAGAACTCGAAGAGGGGGCAGTGGTGTGACGAACGTCGAATGGGTCATTGGATGTATGGCCGGCAACGCGTCGAACGCGCACCGGTATCAGATTCATTATGCTGTGGCGAACGTCACGGTGGTGGAGCTCGCGTGAGAGGCGTGCCCGGATTTTCTCCAGGGGCCGCCGGGGTGGTAGTAGTACAGTAATGATCGGCCGCTGTCTGGGTCGTCGGTACACGTGGGCTTTATCATAGAGTCCATAATCTCGTACCCATCCGTCGTGGTATCGCCCGTAGTACGTACACGTACCCCACGCGGTAGTCGATAGATTGCTTCAAGATAGAAATCGAGAATATTCGTGAACCTAACGCCATGAGAGTTCAGATAACACAGTACGCCTGCCATGCGTCGGACCAAAGTCGGAGGTGCGATAGCCCAGCGAGTGCTCCTAAGATAACGCTGTAAGAAAGATCGAGTGACTGTGGGTGAGCAGCAGTGGACAAGCAAGTCACGGTAACTCACTTCGAAGGTCCCCGGCCGCTAACACAACGTCAGAATGGGCCGGGGGAGGTCGGAGACGTCAAAGCGTCTATAGACCCAAATCTGGAGCAAGCTACTGAACGCCCGTCAATTACCCGCTTAGAACCCAATGGACGTCTTGTCTCGTGCCCAGCTGCAGACGTATCGTAAGTGTATCTCCCGCACGAGGATTCCCACCGCAGTCGAATCAGAGACAGGATACGATATTCTAGCGACGAGGGAATAGTACAAAGAGCGTATGCCGCACCGTGACACCCTGACGAACCCAGGAGAAAACCCCAAAACCCGACAGAGAGCAGCCAAGAGAGGGAGGCAGGTAGAGTACATAGTCGCGTATCGCGTGGCGAGGGTACCGTCTCGGCACACGATAGGCGAGCGGGAGAGCGAGCGAGTATTAACTAAATGTGCTATGGGGACGAGAACGAGAACGCGAACGCGAACGCGAACGAGAACGAGAACGAGAACGAGAACGTCTATGCAATGGGGCAGGAGTCCGTGAGAGATGCATGTGCTTTTACAGGTACAAGGCGATCGCACGATGTCGTGTGCGGGCGAGGGCGAGGCCGTGGCCGTGGCCGCGGCCGTGGGCGAGGCGAGACTGACGTGGAAACAGAGGCGTGGGACTCGGGGCCAAAACGAGGGAAGGGGGAGGTAGGGTAGCCGCGTAGCAAGCGAGAGTGGAAGGTCCAGTGGTCCGAGACTGCAGCGCAGGCGGCAGGTCCGAAAGCGAGCGTATCAGTACGAGAAGATCATGAGCCAGGGATTGAGCAGGATCTGGCAAGCGAAAGCGAACATGCGTCAGTTGAGACGACCGCGGCCATAGCTGCGTCCAGAACGCACCGGGTACAGGATGTGGCATCCGACGACGATCCTGCACGCCGAAGGATATGCATATGTCAGCAACCGTCCGATCTCTGCATCGAACACGAACAAGCGCATGAACTCACGCGAGGGGCACGATGACCGCCCAGTCCCACCCAGGGATCTGCCAGCCCACGGGGATCGCCCCGGTCGTGAGGAGGACCATGATGAAGGCCGTGATCGCGGAGATGATGAGCGCGACGCGGAAGCGGGTGACGATCTTGGGCACCTCCTCCCAGAAGTTCGAGCGCTCGACCTCCTTCTTCGTCGCGCCCCAGGTGATGTTGTACGAGAACATGTGGGCGAGGAGGGCCTGCGAGAGGTGGATGCTGAGCCCGCCGAAGAAGAAGAAGCTGGGTGGTGCGTGTCAGCTACGTCGTCGCTGGAGGGGCGCGAGACTCACAAGAACGGGATCCAGGTGAGGTTCTCAATCACGGCGTCGAGGAGCGGGCGCGAGCCAAGCCGGTACTCGAGCATCGTGAACCCGAGGTTGCCTGCGCCAGGGAACACCACCGTGCATGCGAGCCAGATCTCGAAGCTGTGCTCGTAGTAGCCGTCGATCTGCAGGTGCCCGTCAGAGAGTCAGCGTCGGCGGATCGCACTGTGGTGAGGCGAGGACGCACCGGGAGGTTCCATCCAAGCAAGAAGTAGTTCATCAACGAGAGGACGAACGCGCCGGACAGGGCATCTGTCATCGCGATCAACGCGGTCAGTATAGCAGCGCTTCTCGAGTGAGAGGCGCTTAGACGCACAGTACGAGAACATGTCTGATAGATGCATCATGAGCGACCCGTCCGCGCGCGAAGAGGAGGGAGCAACACTCACAAGACAACATGCCGATCTTGTAGTGGATGGGGGCCTTCGACCACATGAAGGTGCGCAGTTGGCGTGTGACGGGGCCCCGGCGCCACCAGTCGACGATGGGGTTGAAGATGAGCTCGTTGCATCCTGCGCAGGCTGTGAGCACCCCGCCACCGCGCTGCTCGCCCGCGCACGTACCGTATGCGTATTTCTGCCAGCGATTGAGCTCGTCGTCGCACGTCAGCGACACGCCCTCCTTGAACCCGCGGTTCGAGTACGTCGACCAGCGGATGATGTACCCGCGCAGCATGAGCCGCAGCGCCATGTCGAAGTCCTCGGACACGTTCGCCTCGCTCCAGATCTTCCTCTTCCCGTCCGCCTCGTCCACGAACGCCGCGTCCTGCAGCGCGCTCCAGCGCAGGAACGCGTTGTGCCCGACGAACGGCGCGACCTCCCCGTTCGCGCAGCACATGCTGATGCAGCGGTTGATGCGCCGCGTGAAGTGCGTGATCCCGTTCTCGAAATAGTGGTTCGCGACCTGCATCACGTCCGACTCGTGCTGGATGATCGCGACCTCCGGGCACTCCGCCATCTCGCGCGCCGCGTCCCGCAGGCAGTCCTCGGGCACGATCGTGTCCGAGTCGACGATCAGGATCAGCTCCCCGACGCGCAGGGACTTGGCGTTGTGCGCCCACGGCCGCCACCGCCCGTCGCTCTCCGCGAACACCTCCTCGATGGCCATCTCGAGGGCGCGCTCCTCGACCGTGTCCAGCTCCTCCTCCGCCTCGTCCGCGTTGTCGCCCGCGGCGGCGGCGGCCGCCGCCTCGAGCGCGAGGATGTGCTTCTCCATCTTGAGCGAGAGCGCGAGCCCGTAGTTCATGTTCGACGCCTTCTTGAAGCGGCCCGCGCGCTTGAAGCCGTCGGGCGCGGACGAGTGCGGCGGGCGCGCGACCCAGCCGATGTTGTGGTCCGCGTAGAACGCGATGCGCGCCGCGCGCTCCTCCTCACTGATCAGCTGCAGGCCGTCGTCGTGCACGAGGATCGAGGACGAGCCGCCCTGCCGCGCGTACGTCTGCATCGCCTTCTTGAGCGAGTACACCGAGGGCGCGCTGTGGGTGGAGCGTGTTGTCAGTTCCGTGCTTGGTTAAGCTTCCCGCTGGCGGAGCACCAGGCTTGCGTCTCCTCCGCGAGCGCAGACTAGATCTCGAGCCACCGCGAGTCAAAAGCCTATCCAGCCGCCGGCACGTCGCCGCGGGAGCTGCGCGCACAGCGTACCTACTCCGGGCGATCGACCCGGCGGCGACTAAAAGCGGAGCGCGGGAGGACTCGACGGAGGCCCAAAATAGAAAGGGCCACTCACATCGTCTCCTTCAGGCTCTCCTTGTACACCGGCATCTCGATGGTCATATGCGGCAGGTTCTCGTCGACCAGCTTGTTCGGCGCGGGCGGGACGGCGGAGTAGTACTTGGAGTTCTGATGGAACTGCGCGACCGGGCCGAGCCTGGACGCACGCAGGAACGCACGCGGACACGCGCATGGGAGTTACGGTTAGGACTGGGCGAGGGCGGCGATACGGCGAGCACGGCGACGTACACGTAGGTGATGTTCGTGACGATCATGAGCGAGAAGAACTGCGCGGGGGGAAGGAAGAAGTGCGCGATCGTCAGCGCACGCACGCACGCACGCACGCACTGGGGCGAGTGTTCCTGCCAAGGGAGGGGCACTCACGATCGAGACACAAAAGAGGACCGGGGTGGTCGCAAGCAGGCCAAAGCGGCCCCAGTTGCCGTCGAGCATCGCCTCCTCGAGCAGCACGCTGACACCGCTCCCGATGAAGACTACGAACAGCTCGCGGTCAGAGGGACCCGTCCGCGCGAGGAAAGGGGCACACGCACAGAGGGACAGGCCCGCGCCGATGCCGGAGTACACTGGGGCGAAAAGGCGGATGGGCCGCGCAGACGGGCCCTCGGCCGTCTTCTCGAGGTCGCTCGCGTCTGCCTTCCAGTACCCAAAGATGTCGCACGAGCGCTTCTTGTTGCTGGGTTGCTTGAGCTCCTTGGGCTTGAGCACGATGGCGTTCGGGTTCGCGGACACGGCCTCCTTGTCCGCGGCGGCGTCCGCGGCGGCGCGCGTCTTCTCTGTGAGGTTGACGTCGGACGCGGTCGTCGAGGGCGCGGCGGAGGAGGCGAGGGAGGCGAAGGCGGAGCGGCGCTGCCAGACGAGCTTGATGAGCTTCTCCTCGAAGTCGCGGCAGGTGGGGATGATGCTGTCGAGGTCGTACGTCCAGACGACCATCACACGTTCGTCGCGCTGACATGTGTCAAGGATGTGAATGTTCGAGATCTAAGAAGGGGAGAGCTAGGGATGGGGGCATCACGAGACGTACCACGAAGGCGGCGCACTGCTCCTTGTCCGCGCGAGGGAGGAAGGCCATGGTCTCGACGATCTGGATGCGGGTGTCGTTGTCGACGTAGATGCAGTCCGAGCCGTCCTTACTGAGAACAGGGAAAGCGTATAAGCAGCGCATATCAGCGAATGCGGGATATGGCGCACACGGTGGAGAGGGCAGCATGGATGGCGGCGCTGCGGATCTTGACGGCGACGACGGGGTTGAGGACGCGGATGGCGTTCTCAAACGGCTCGAGGGCGTCGTTCTCGTATGGGAAGACGCGGAAGTGGTTGTTGTCGACGCGGATACAGACTCCGGCGTACACGTTTTCCTCGGACGGCTTGAGCCAGGCATCCCCTTGGGTCTGCGGAAGTGAAGGTGAGCGCGCACGAGCGTAAAGTTAGGTTGACATGGGACGGGGAGGGCACGGACCTGCTTGAAGATGTGGTGGAGGATAGCGTCGTAGGCGTCGTAGTCCATGGCTGAGGCGGGCTCGGGGCGGGAAGAAGGAGAGTGGGGGGCGGATTAGAGGGAGCGTAAGAGGCGAGCTAGGCTCAGTCGGGGCGGAGCGGCGGGCGGGCAAGGACCGAGTGCAGCCCGCGTTTCTCTTTCTTATAAGAGAAGCCGTCCGTCCGTACGCGCGAGGCAGGCTGGGGCAGCCCGGATCCGAGACTTGTGCACCCTCGTCCGACGCGGGCAGTGCGCGCGATCGACAACACCAGCGCCATTCATTTTCCCCTCGGAAGGGCGAAGACATGTTCGACGTTCGAATGGCCGGCTAGCGAGCTCCGCGAGACCGGCGCGCGAATGTCTGGCAGGGGCCTGGCAGAGTATACTACTCGCGACGTCCAATCTGCCCGAAGCTGTCACATCCCCAGGGTCCAAGCGCGATACGTGCGGGCGTTGCCGCGCAGGACTAGTCTCCGTGCGGTCATTGTCCTGCGCGTATGTGGTCGCCCGGAGACAGAATCCTGCATCCAGTCCGTGGGACACGCCACAGCACGCCTGCCGCTGTCGAGGCGCAGACGGCCTGGCAGGCTGCGAACGCCGACCGGGGCGTGCCCTGAGTGTTCTGTTCTCTGTTCTCTCCTCGAGCGGTTCGCGCGGATGCTGAGTGCGCCCAGATCTGGGAAGGAGGACGTCGACGTCGGCCTTCCAGTTCCTGCATCAGCCATCAGCTGCTCGCGCACAGAGCGAGCGACGGACTTTGAGGGTACTTTGAGCTGCCGCGCCGCGCCCAGTCTGAGTCCGTCAATCCAAAACGAGAGAATAACAGAACCCGTCGACGCACGCATCCTTCCATTCATAACGAGGCCGGCGCACGGCCGTGTTTCATCGGGATCCAAGACGTCCGACGGTCCGCGAACGCTTGGTCAGCGCTCTCCAACGTCCACCTGCCCGGCTTCCCACGGCGGACCCACCTCCCTCGGCCGGAGGGCCCCGGGCAGACGCCGGCGGCAGCGACACGGCGTATGTGCGCAATCTGGACTGACCGCGTTCGGGACCCTGAATGTTATGGCAGAAGAGCAGTTAGCTGGGGAGCACACGACCTTCGTTCAATACGATCCAGCAGTCCCGTACCAACCGCTCGGGCGGGTGCAGTCATCTCGCCCGCTTCGAACTGCCTCTCTCCACCCAACTTCGGTCCCAGCGTCGAGCCGCACGGGGGTGTATCTCAGAGATGCTATCGGGTCCCCGGCGACACGTCGCGCAGTTTGCGGAGACGCGGCTCTACCGGTGGGATCGCCGCTGACGGGGGTTCGCGCAGAGACGTTCTACGAAACGGATGCACGTTCTCCGGTAGCAAGCTTCCGCTCGCGCTCCTCCGTCGACGTCCGTCTATGTCCGTTATCAGCGTAATGAAACTCTCCCTGGCGGCGGCGAGAGCATGAGCACTCACTATGACGTCCATGACGCGATTATTGCTGCATGCGGCGCACGGTCTGTGGCAGCACAAGAAGGCGGCAATGCGATTATCTTACTAGTACTGGGCATACGCAGATCATGCATGTGGTGACCGTTGGATGCGACCGACGAAAGCTAGTCAGTCTCTTATCCGGGAATGGCCGACTGAGGAACCGTAAATACTCACCGTGACTGCCCTCGGACCGCAGACTCGGATATCGTCCACGGCACAGACGTCATTTCTCTACTATGCAAGTCCCTTCATTTAGAGTGCGAGTGCGCTGTTCGAAAGCCACGGGGAGGCGACGGGTTCGTCAGGAGATAACGGCCATGGAAGCTGAAGAGCGCTGAAGTCCTGTGGAAGAAGCTTACAGCTCTCGAGCACATGTGACGCCGACGGACCGTGCATTCTGCGTCCAAAGAACTCAGGCTGCGCCGCTCGCGCGGAGATGCAAATGAGCGCAAGGTTCACCGTTCACCGGCCGCGGACGGATACAGGCGCACCTCTAGTCATCTAGACTCTAACGCACGCGCCTCCGGCAACCCATAGGTCGGCGGGGAGCTGTCCCACGAAACCGCGTCCCCCCGGGGCCCATGCACGCGTACGGTGCCGTATCTGACACCCAGCCAGAGGCACCGACGGCCAGGTCCTGATTAATGGTTCTGCGAGTGTGGTAAGACAGGTGCTTGGTGCTTGGGCTCTAGAAACGTGCCTTTCGTCAATAGTTATCCAGCCTGCGTCCCACGTACTGCGGTACCGCGACGCGTATACGTACGGGACGTCTGCCCTGATCCAGTAAGACAGCGAAGCCGTCGCGATCCCCGTCTTCGTCGAATCGATACTCACCTACCGGCGTTCAACGTTCGACGTTCGATCGTGGTCAGGCTGCGAGGTGTTGTCCCTCTGTCGGATCGCATCGCGCTGCGGCAACACGCATGATGCCCGGAGACTGGGGACATCGCGTTGAGACCTCGCGCCTCGGGCCTCCTGCACATGCATCATGCATCATGCGGCGCATCTGTCGTCCAACGAGTATTGTTCAGTCAACGCTGTAGTACAGATGAGGTGTGCCGGACTGACCATCAATATTAATATTCGACGACCGCGGGTGCAGTTAGGCCCACCGACGCCAGGCGCCAGACGCCCGCGCGGAGGGCAGCCCGCAGTACCAGTCCGGGGCCGGATAATGATTGATGATTCCGGAGCTCCGGGTGATACTGTAGCTCCGTCGCTCGTACTCACGGTGCCGGTGAAGCTCGCGCGCACGGCCCGCCTCCGCCGTCCGGGAGAGCGTTTCTAACTTCGAATTCTGCCGATTCATCGACCATCTCCCCAGGGGAGCGCGGGGATACAGCGTCCGCATGCGCATCTTGTCAGAGTGTACGTGTGCCTATCATAGGGATTGGGATTGGCAGCGGACCCTTGCGCGGAAGTCGCAAGTCGCCCCGCCCGAGTGTGGTGTCTGGTGTCTCGTTCGAGACTGACAAGTCCGCCGAGCGAGCGCGGCGTCCGGAGTCCGGCGTAACTGCGATGTTCGGTGTTCGATATCGATATCGAGATACGGGACGGGTTAGGGACTGGCGCATCGGTGTGATCGCGCGTGCCTCGCCTCGCCCTGTAGAGCTAGCGATCGCGGACGGTGATTGCGCGGACGCGACGGACGCTGTAAATTGAATATCGAATATCGAGTATCGAGTATCGAATATGGATCTGGAGGCCTGAGGGCGGATTGGGGATTGCTTGAGCGCACCAGGCCCGATGACGACGGAGGAGCCCACGCTGCACGGCGCACGGCCGACTAGAACCAGCGAGCACAGGCACTGCGGATCTGGCCAGGACGCATGCCCCAGGGGCCACAACGTAGAACTGTCTGCGAGCTAAGTAGGGAAAGGCCCGGGGGAAGAGCGCATGCTGGCCATGGACGTCACGCACCGGCACAGTCTGGCGCACAGGACAGGTACACCCCGGGGCTTCGCGCGTGCATATGCAAGGAGCAGGGCGTCCGGGGTGACGATATGGCTTGCGTCTGTGTTGAACGTTGAACGTTGAACGCTACGCCCGCGCGCGACGTCGCAGAACCGTCAGAGAGGACGAATGTTGCGTGTTGCGCGTTACGCGTTCGATGATGCATAGGCTAAGGACTGCACCTCGGCCGCCTCCAAGGCGCCCGCGTCAGGCCGAGTCTGAGCCCGCGCCCGAGCCCGGATGGCCCTGGGGAAGCCCCTGCCTGTGATCGCGCACGCCAGCGATAAGTATTGAATATTGAGTATTGAGGCCGAAGGAAGACTCGCGCTCGAGGCGCAGGACGGAGAATCGCCAGCGCGGGTGGGCATGCGCAGAGCCCATGGGAGGTGCCTGGCAGTGGTTCCGAGTTCAATCTTCCAAGCCCAGGCTGGGTTCCGAGGACCGAGGACCGAGTCCGAGAGCAGAGTTCTGCGCTGCGGCGAGCCTGAGGTTACACGACGGGATCCGTCAGACAGCCTCAGGCTAGAGGCTTCCCAGATGTGCACGGCGACGACGTACATCCTGCAGGCCACGTACGGCTGTGGGTAGAATATGATATCTATGAGACTTGGCAACGGCGGAAATGGTCGATACTCGCTCGTGGCCGCCGTTGGCCATGAGAAATCGGATGAGGTGCATAGAACTTGAGGGCTTCAGCTGATCAGAAAGATTCGCGCTGTCGACGTCGGTGCACACGCAGAGCGGCCATCGACGATCAAGAGCCCGTACGTCTGTTGGAATCCATCATATCCTGGAACGATCCGGCAATTCTAGAGGAGGCGATAGTAGTGTGTATGCGTAGAAAACTACCGCGCACGGACCAAGCTCCAAGAGGAAACCCCGCCCGTGCGGCGTCGGCGGAGATCCAAGCGTTCTGCAGGCAGTTGTGACTCCGGCGTCACTCCGACCGCCCGGTGTGTGTTCCGCTGAGCGTCTGTCCATTTCCTGCGTTTGCGTTGTCGCCCTCCATCATGCCATATTGCCTGCTTGCTATCTTCACTGACTGCTCCCGCCATCACTCCGTCTCGCGCACGTCAATGCAATGCCGGCATTCCAAGGCCTCTCTCAGCTCATGGTACTGCTTTCTCTGCCTGCAGCTTGCAGCTCGACTGCCACGAACACACAGGCCTCAGGCCCGCCCGGGGAGCCGGATCCGTGACTGCACCTCCAGATAACATCGGTCTCGACGCCACGACGCGGGACCTGGACCTGTCTGCCAGTGCCAGACGATGCATCGCAAGCTAAGCGTTCTTCTGCGTGCCGCGGCGAGGGCCCGCGGGGCCAGTTCGGCACTGTCGACTCCTGCGCAGCGCATGCGCCCTGGACGCCCGCCTTCTGACATGCCATCGCGTGCCGAGCGATGGGTGCCATTCGATATGACTCCATCTAGGCGTGTGCATCTCCTAGCCTGTGAGTGCTTGCTTACTCGTGCTCCCTCGCCAGGCACTGGCACTGCAGTCTGGCACTCGGGCTCTGGGTCTAGGCGGTCCGGGTGGGTGTTCGCGCAGGATCGTCGGGCGGGCTATTGGGTATCGGGGGAGACCCCTCGTGCAGGCTGCAAGCAGCGAGGGTCGTTGAGGGGCCCCCCTGACTGGCGTCATCTTCTCGAGGCGGCAGAAGGCTGTTAATAATATAGCGCTATTCCTGCTAGTGACTAGCGACCGCCCTATCCTTCTTGTGAGAGCCTCGGGGCTGCTCGGTTCTAGCGATGAATGCTGCCACGGACATCCCTCTCGAGAGCCTCCCAGTGTGCCCGCTGCGGCCGTGGCCTGGTGCGTCTACACATCAACACACATGCGATGCACGCATTCGAGTCGGTACGCCGGATTCCCCAATCTCACCTCTACATCTTAGCACTCCGCCGCCGTGCCCTGACTGAACCATGGGTGAACACTAGGTCCGCTTTTCTCGTGCTGTCCGAACGCAGCGCATGCTCCCCCTCCTCCTCGTACGTACGTACGCTATCTCGCGTACCGTCGGACTCATCGCAGACATGATGATGATGCCAATGGGCTCAGAACATCAGCCCTTACGGAACGCTACAGCTCCCGACTTGTCGCGCGCGCGCACCATGTGGTATGCTCCCGGGCCCCCTCCAGCCCCCTCCTCGCTCGCTCGTCGCAGGGCCGGGCGATCAGAAGCAGAACACGCTTAACGCAGTGCGTATCTCGCCCGCTCCCCCCCGGACGCCCGCCACGCACGCACGAACGACGTCGTACCTGCCCGGGTCCAAAGCAGAAGCCCTCGCTCGCCAGGACCGCGCCGCCTTGTCAATGCACGCTTCAGAGTTCTGGAGCCCTGACCAGGTCCCGATACGCTCGTCCCGGTCCCGGTCTTGTCTCTGGTCTTGGTCCTGGTCCTGGTGCCGGGCAACTCTGTTATGCTCTCCGTTCTAGAGACGCATTCCCCCTGGCGCGCGCGCCGCCTTCGGTACCGCAGGCCGCAGGGTTTGTATGCGATGCGTGCAACAGGCCCCCGGACGCGCGACAGACCGCGTGAACGCGCCGCGCCGCGCGCCGCTCGCCGCCGCAGGCACAAGGGCGGGGAGATGCAATGCACCGAGCGAAGCCGTACGCTTGAGGACCTCTTGCGGATTCCCCACCCAGATCTCTCTCCCAGCTCAGAGGTGCAGTATCCGAGTCCGAAGCCGGCCTTTCGTGCTCTCGCTTCGCCCGGCGGCGGCGGCCTCCGTGTTCTGCCCAGTCGCGGATCTTGGCGCAAGACACACACACACACGCACACATTATCTATGTCGCTGGCGGACTCGTCTCGCACACTCGCACACTCGCACTTCGATCCATCTCGATTCGATCCCGCTCGGGCGTTGTCCTGGTCCATGCGCGCTGCGCTGCGTGTACAGTAGAAGGCGAGCGACGCGCGTTGATGTCGAGCCCCGTCGGCCCGGCCCGGCCCGGCCCCTCGGCGCTCGGCGCTCTCGGTCATCCCCCAGCGCTCCCGATTGCGGGCCCGCTCTGGCACGCTCGACCTTCGACTCGGGTCTTTTGCATGCGCGTTGCTGTGCGCTCGGTCTTTGCGTTTTCCTCCTCTTCGGTGATATCGCTTAATTATGGTGGCTGGAGTGAGAGTGAGTGGCCGTCGCCGCCGTGCTCTACTGTAACGGCTCACGACACAGATTCAGAACGAACTTGATATGTTGTTAGTGTTAGTGGGTGCGGGTGACGGGCTCTCTCGAGGCTCTCCGCGCTCCTGTTGCGCGCGCTCTATCTGCTGGTTAATGGCACCATCCGCGGGATGGCGTAATGGCGATTGGTAGCCCGCCCGCCGACGCACCGCACCGACAGCGGGTGTAGTTCTGAGTTCATTGTGCGGCCGCGAGGTGGCACAGCCGCATCCCCTGGATTCATTGATTCATTGAATGGTGGAGCGTGGGCGCGGGGCGCGGGTACTGTACGCCTGCCTTGTTCGTGAGGGCTGCGATGGCCGTCATCATCATCTGCGCGCTCGAGTGCGGAGGCAGACCGTCGACCGGAGAGACTAGGTGAGTCGTGCGGCATCTTGGGCTTCTTTTCCTTCACGTTTTGTCTCATGCGCAGCCCGCCTCCCGCCTCCCGCCTCCCGCCTCCCGCCTCCCGAGTCCCGACGCTCTAAATTATCGCTGGCAGTGCACGTGGCAGGCAGACACTGGTACTGTGATGTTAACGTTGATGCTGGATTTGCGCAAGGCAGATGCAGATGCTATCACGCACATGGATCATGGACGCATTGCAGATGCAAGTTGAACAAGAACACACAATGTACACGCCCCAAGTCGAACGTTCGAACAGCGACAGCGACAGCGCGGACGCAGGCGATGCGATGCGATCCAGAGACGGCAGACGGCGGACGGCTGACCAATCGTGCTGGCACCCCGGCCTGCGCTGCGTCCTCGTCCGCGTCCGCGCTTCGATTTCGATTTCGATGTCGATGGGGGCATCAGAGAAGCCGCACGCGCCCGCCCGCTACAAGCGAAATGAATTCGAGGAACTAACACAGCTCACACGTGCACGTCGACGTCCGTCCGGGATCGGAGGAGGAGGCGGCCACTAGTACTTTCCTCATCACGGCACCGGGTACGTACCCGGACGCGTCCTGTCCATTGTCCATTGTCCAATGTCCATGTCCATGTCAAGCTCGAACAACCCAACAGTCGGTGTCGCTGTCGCTGTCGGGGGCGGTGTCGGGGGCGGGGGCGCCGGGGACAGCTCTACCCGATCCTGACCCGATCCTCCAGATTTTTCGACAGAAAGTCTCGCGCGTGACGTGCGTGACAGTTGACATGTGGACACCCCGGCAGGCCCGGCCCGGCCCGCCGCCCGGTGCCAAGTCGCGCAGCCCAGGAGCACCGAGCGTATCGCGATTCGTACGCGCCTCGGGCGGGTGGCGGGTAGGGGACGGGCAGTGTCGCGGGTAGGTAC
This sequence comes from Daedaleopsis sinensis, assembly GCA_033807695.1. Classification (NCBI taxonomy): domain Eukaryota; kingdom Fungi; phylum Basidiomycota; class Agaricomycetes; order Polyporales; family Polyporaceae; genus Daedaleopsis; species Daedaleopsis sinensis. The sequence goes on along the minus strand of CM066310.1, from coordinate 271,907 downwards.
TAGGGGACGGGCGAGCCTGTAGGGGACGGGCGAGTCGTGCGCGTGATCTGGAATGTCGATGCGCGTGCGGCGTCGAATCATACATGGAAACCGCGACGCTGTAGGTGCGGGCGTAGGTACTAGGAAGCCGGGCGACGAGGTGCTACTGGTTTGCGAGGCACCGCGCCGCTGGGTACCGCTGGACTCCGGGCAGCATCTATCGCTGTGATCGCTGTTCGCGTTCAGCAGCCGTGCAGGACCCAGGGCCCAGGGCCATGATCAGACCTTCAGGACCCAGGACCTAGGACCCTGCAGATGGGCGAAGGCTGGCGGGAGCGCTAGTGTCCGCGCACCGGTGGAGTTGAACGGCGAACGGCGAACGGCGGATGTGCGTTGGATTTGCGTTCGTGCTCGTCAGTGTTGGTGTTAGTGGTGTGTACAGTGTCCGCTGCGGGCGCGCACTGCTCGTCGTGTTGCGGCAGCGTTAGCTTAGTGCGACGGAATGCACGCCGAGCCCGAGCCCGAATCCGAAGTCCGATATCCCTAGACGCAAGTGCGTGGCTATCGGGTGTGGCGAGCATGCATCCGTCCGAGCGGCTGCCTAGCTAGTACCCCGGGATGTCCGAGCCCTCGGTGTGGGCTTGCGACTCTCAGTCTCATCGTTGCCCCGCCCTTCTTTGCAGACTTGCTGATCCAGACGAGATACAGATCCTCCTCGCCCGAAGCTAACGCTATCGAACACGCCGTCAGTGGACGAGCGTCGAGCGCTGAGCCCGCGGGGGAACCTGGAGGCCTCTGAGACGGGCGATGCGGACTCTGTTCGGCCGCGCCGGAGGGCGAGCGTGACTGGGCGTGGCCGTGACGTGGCCGGTCGGTGTTCCGAGTCCGAGTCCGAACAGTCTTCGCAAAGCTCCGGGCGCTGACACGCGCGATCAGATACTTTTCCCGTCCTTCCTCCTCTGTGCGTCCGAGCCCAGGGCAGGCGCGCGTATTCGCCCGCTCTTTCTCCTGCACACACCGTGCAGTGTGCACCATGGCCAGGGCAGGCAGCCATGGGATCTTTACGCTCGGATTGGCCCCGCCCCGAAGAGTCCTAGTCAAGACTGGATGGATATGTCGTCTTCCTCCCACGGCACGGGGAGCGCGCCCGGTGCTCCAGCTGGCTGCTGGCTTCGTGCGGTGAAGAGAGTCGGGCTTGCGTCGTCTTCTGCCTTGGCTTCGCTCTTCCCGGAGCGCCAGCGCGTCCCGCCCCATCCCGCCCCCAACGGGCCGCAAGTCTCAGGCGCGGGTGTGTGGACTGCTTACGCGGACGCATCCTCCGACGAGGGTCAGTCGCCTTCCCTCGTCTAGCCGAACGACGTTGTTGTTCACGACGTTCTCAACAGCACTAGTCTCGGGCGTGAGGCATGGAAGCTGCTTACGTCCGGGACCGGTGGGATGATGTCAGCAGGCGTATCTGTCCAGCTGCAGTCGGTGTTCCTTCTCGTCTGTCCGTGTCACGTCTGAACAATTTCTGGATGGCAGGACCAGGGGCGAGAGGCAGGGTGCCGTCGCGGCAAGAGACCTTCCGTGTCGAGATAGGACATATCTCCCGGCGTGAGAAGGATCGGGCGAAGGCGAGCAGGAGGAGTACAGTCGCCGAGCCGGGGCAGCGGTCGCAGGCGATTAATGTGCGTTCGCGCGAGCAGTCGACGATCGTCCGCGCCCTCGCCGGCCGTCCCGCTCCTGGCCCGCCCGTGTCCCTGGTCCGCCGTCGTCTTCGGTGCATGCGCATGTCTTAAAGTCCTCAGCGAGCCATCCGCCCCGCTCGAGGCTCCTTCCGCCTTCGCCCTCCCCCGAGTCCCACGTTCACTTCCTCCCCTCCTTACCCCGCCTCGCATCTCTTAGACATGGCCGACCTACCCCCTCCTTCCTCGATTGCGTCTTCTGCCTCTTCATCTTCCGAGATACTGCCTGCGTCTTTCTCTCTGCCCCACCACCCCGCCGCGCACCTCGCGCCCACGCCAGCCAGCATGGGCTCACGACGACAGGCACCCAGGCCGCTCTTCAGCACCGAGGACATGCGCAGGGACCCCTTCCGCACCCCGGACCCCTCCGTGCCCCCCACGCCGCGCTCGGGCGTGAGCAACCCGTTCTCCCCGCCCGCGAGCGTCCTCAACCTCAGCTCCGAGCAGAACCTGCAGCACACGCCCCACTCGGCCTCCGTGGCCAGCATCGCCTCGGCCTCGTACTACCCCTTCCCCGAGCCGGGCTCCCCGCCCGCCTCGCGCCCGCACACGGGCAAGTCCTCGCTCCGGGCCTCGACCACAGACCTGCACATGCGCAGCGGCGGCGGCGGCGGCGCGCGGAGCCGCCGCAACTCGTCCACCGCACACGTCCGGAGCTCGTTCATGTCGCCCCCGGCGATGCCCAGGCGCACGACCGTGTTCGAGGGCGCGTGCGCCGTCGCCCCGGTCCCGCGCTCGGCGAAGCGCCAGCGGTCGACGATGCTCACGGGCGAGATCGCGAAGCCGTGGCTGACGGAGAAGGACGTGTACGGCACGCTCTCGTACTGGCTCACGGGGCTCGTCGCGCTCCTCGGCGTCGTCGGGGGCGCGATCCGCGTCTACTTTGCGTACGTGCAGGTCCCGCGCGTGGGCAACCTGTGCCTGATCATGCAGGACGAGTTCGACACGTTCGACACCAAGTACACGTGGGCGCACGAGGTCGACATGAGCGGATTCAGGTGAGCCCCCGCCCGTTTATCATGCGTGTGCGCGCGTGCTCACGCTCACGCGCGCGGGGCAGGGCCGGGGAGTTCGAGATGACGACGAACTCGCCGAACAACTCGTTCGTGCAGGACGGGAAGCTCTACCTCGTCCCGACGCTCACCTCGGACGTCATCGGCAAGCCCGCCGTCCTCGACGGGTACACGTACAACATCACCGGCTGCACCGCGGTCAACTCCACCACCGGCTGCGGCGCTGTCTCGAACCTCACCGCGGGCACCGTGATCAACCCGGTCATGAGCGCGCGCATATCGACCAAGCACAGCCACCACATCCAGTACGGCAAGGTCGAGGTCGTCGCGAAGCTCCCGCGCGGGGACTGGATCTGGCCCTCCATCTGGATGCAGCCCGTCGACGAGCGGTACGGGCCGTGGCCGGCCTCGGGCGAGATCGACATCATGCAGTCGCGCGGCAACCCGCCAGAGTACCCCGCACAGTGAGTCCCCGCGCAGACGTCCGCCCTACTTGTGCGCGCGCGTGCTCACCGCTCCTCCTCTCGCACAGGGGCGTCGACTACGTGCAGGGCGCGCTGAACTGGGGCCCGTTCACGTGGCTGAACGGCGTGACGCACACGTTCGGGTGGTGGACGAACCGGCGGCAGACGTTCGCGGACAAGTTCCACACGTTCGCGATGGAGTGGAGCCCGGACTTCATCCGGCTGTACGTCGACTCGCGCCTCACGTACACGCTCTTCCTGCGCTTCCGCGAGCCGTTCTTCAAGCTCGGGAACTTCCCGGCGATCGTGCAGAACGGCACGGACTTCATCGCGACGCCGGACCCGTGGAAGGACGGCACGCGGAACGTCGCGCCGTTCGATATGCCGTTTTATCTGATTCTGAACGTCGCTGTCGGCGGGACGAGCGGGTGGTTCCCGGACGGCGCGGGCGACAAGCCGTGGCTCGATCACTCGCAGAGTACGTCTTCCGCCTTCTCGGTGCTGTTTTGTCGCGGGAGATAGACATGGACATGGACGGACGCTGACGCTCGCTCTTTGATACAGCTGCGATGCGCGACTTCGCGGAGGCACAGGACACGTGGTACGAGACGTGGCCGAAGAACATCGCGGACCGCGCGATGGTCGTCGACTCGGTCAAGATGTGGCAGCGCTGCTAGCACGTTCGCACCACGCCATGGCAGGTGGCCCCGGTCTGCTCGCAACTCAACACGTCGTATCCACACGAAGGACGTGCTGCGTGCGGCTGCGGGCCTGCCGACATCTCTACCTGTCGCTCTCTTATGTATCTCGTGCCCATCCCCGATCCAGTCCGCCTGTTCTCTCCCCTCCATCGCCGCTTCGCACCTAGACGTCACGCCCGACCGTCGCACGTCGCACGTCGCACATGTCGATAACGAGCACCCCCCGACTCTGATGGACGCCTGACCGTCTGCCCCCTTGCATATCTACCCCTTGCTCCCTTGCTCCCTTGCTCCATGAGATCACGGCGCGGTCAGAACTTCCATGCCTCGCGGGCGCATCTTCCTCTTCCTTCCTTTGGACACTTGGACTTTGCGTGGTGATTGTGATTTACGTCGTCATCATCTCCGTGGCTCAGTGTGTACGTTGCTATACTTTCTTCTGCTTCCCTTCCTCGTCTCTACGCGATAGCACTATCTCCTCCGTTCCTTGTCTCCTGACATGACCTGACCTGACCTGACCTGACTGCTGCTGCTGCGCCCCTCTGTTTGCTCTTCCCCGTCCGCACCCCGCTCTGTACCCCGTTCGTCCCGTCGCGGCCCCCACAGTACTCGTCGTTCATGTGTTTTTGTTTGGGTTTTGGTTCTTAGGCTACGCCCCCGCCGCACGTCTGTCTTGCTGCATATTAATCCTTGGGCACGCACGCATGTGCATGTACATCTCTCGTAGCCCGCATCCCCGCATTCACGCATTCCCGCATTCACGCATTCACCCCGTGCACCACCTCCGTCCGCTTAGAGTTCGCGTTCGTCTGTCCGTCGCTGTCCGTCCCCGCTGTCCCGGACCCGTTTGTGATCGTTTTGAGCGACGAGCACGCGTCTCGCGTCCATAGACCGTAACAGTAATATGATACCCGTGCTGAAGCATACGGAGAAAGGCCACGCGTCCGCCGTCGATGAGCATTAGCCGGTCCTGTCGGTAGACTCCGGACGGTGAGCGTCCAGTACGCAATGTTACGGATTAGGAAACGTAGACGCCGACGATGTGCGGCTCCTCCTCTCTACGCCGCACATACACAACATGCTCGTTCGACCACCACCATCTATTTCAGGATTCTAGTATCGCTCTCGCCTTCGTCTGGTCTGACGTTCTTACTTTGGGTTTTTGACTTCCGATCTACGATTCACGACCTCCGACTCGGACATCGACCTCAGGCTCTGACTCGTGGACAAATTCTCCCTGGTGGCAGTCGTCCGCCGAGACCGTGACTCCTTGCCCCCGCCACCCCCGCTCCGAACGGGAACCCCGCGTCCTGATCGACTGGGCCCGTCCAGTCACTGCTGCAACACCGTCACGTTGAAGGTGAGCGACCCTGCTGCTGCCGGCATCCTCAAGTCCATCGGGGTCGTGGTGCAGGACATCAACGCCCTCGTCGGCCTCTCCTGTTCCCCGATCACCGTCATCGGCGCGGGCTCTGGCAACACTTGCTAAGTGGCAGACTTGAACACATGGCAATATTGAGAGGCTGACCGCGCCGCACAGCTCCGCCAACACGATGTGCTGCCAGAACATGAACGTCATACAGCGGTACTTAACTCTTCACGGGCAAAACTTAGATTTTCCGCCACATGAGTAGGGCGCACCATGGCAGTTCTGAGCCACAATGAATATTCCAAACCCTGCTCCCCAAGGTTACTCAGCCTTCGAACTCGTTACCGTGGACATGCAGCTCTAGACTTCTCGTACAAGAGGTACGCCCAGATCAATGCTCGCACAAGCTGAACTTCACCTCGAAGACGTCCTCGTTGTGCTGCAGCACAAACTCCGACCGCTCCTTCATCAGCTTCTCCCTCTCCTCTTCCGCCTCCTCGCGCGTAATCGTGCCCTCGAGCGCATACTCCGCGATCATGTCGTACAGCTCCTGCGGCAACGCACGCAGCGCCGGAATCCGCTCCATCTCGTCCGTGTACCACGCCCGCTGCTGCGGTGGGATGCGCGCCGTCGAGTCGATCTCGTGGTACGGGTCGACGAGGAAGAAGCACAGGATCTTCCGGTGGCCGGAACGCGTCGGGTCTTCGAGCGCGAACGGCTCGACGCGGTGCTGATAAATGTTCGGGAACGCGACGCACTTATCGGCAGCGGCGACAACGTGCCCGAGTTCCTGGTTCATCGCGTCCAAGTGCCCAAACCCGAAGACGGCCGGGTAGCCATAGAAGTCGCCGTTCTCGTACGCCGTGCCGTAGTGGCCTTCCTCCGTCCCGACCTGCACGCGGAACGCGAGCCGCGACTCCGTGATGTTCTCGCACGCGTAGTAATATAGGCCTGTCGCGACGATGCGCTCGTTGAGCATGCCTTCGACGTGCCACGTCCCACCCGGGTACTGCGGCTTCTCTGGCGTTAGCATGATGTTCGCGAACTTGACGATCACTTGGAGCGTGCGCCCGCGGAGGCTGATTTCGATGCGAGGGCCGGAGCGGGGGGGTTCGAAAGGAGCTGGTTCTGGGACATGAGGCTCGCGTTCTTTCATGTATCTATCGAAATCTTCATCGTTGTCAAAGTCGGGCCGAGGTTCGTACCAGTCGGTTGGATTGACCTCTATCGCGCGAGGCGGCTCCGGACTCAGTGCATCGGAGAGAACGCGCTCGAACATGGGTACGAACTTCTGGAGAACAGCGGTGATCGCGGGGTAGACCACTTCGTGGGTGATTGGATGCAAGTTGTTGATAATCCCGCGACATTCGACTTCGCCCGCCTCGGAGACTTTGAAATCAGTGGGAAGCCACTGGTACTTCTGAGACACAATGGTCTTGCGCTGGTCGTCGTCAGGGAACTCTTCAAAGTCAGGGCGGAGTCCCGTGTATTCCTCGATGGAGTACTCTTCGAGCGGATCCGCGCCGTCGCCACCCTGGCGGCAATGACTCTTGCCGATTCGTAAGCAGTAGAGAGATGGGTGTACTAGGTCGAGAACCTGGCCGTTCGAACCCGGATGCCAATCCTTCTCTTCATCAGGGACGGACTCGAGCACCACGACACCACGGATGAGTGAATTCTTCACATCAGCGGGGACAAGGGTCCACGATTGGTGAACGCAGTATACCGAGGTGCTCTACGAATTCTCTACATCAGCACAGAACCCTGCACAGCAGGCAGAGACGTACATGGATCCCGGTTTCCCCGTCCACCTGGAAAGCATAGTGCTTCAGCTCTGCAAACACGTAGTCGAGCTGGGACTCCGTGACAGGTTTGAACGGCCAGTGCTTCGCGCGCCATTCTTCCGTGCCCTCATTCTCCGGCCATTCGAACGCGATCCGCTCGCGGTCGTACTCATGCATCTCCGCGCGCCACTTGGTCACGAGCGCCTCGTCGTGGACCTTCTGCCACCACCGCGGCTTCGCGCGAATCATTCCAGACAGCTTGCGCATCCGGAGTTCGACCAGGGTGGTGGGCTCGTGGGAGTTAAATTTGTACGGAGAGGGGAATACATGTATCTCGGGCGCGTCCTTCTCGTGAGTCTCTCTAGACGCTTCTGAACTATCGGAGGGTGTAGATCCTGGGTCGCTAGTAGCAGGACCCTCAGCGTAGGTCTCACGCTGCTGTGGCTCTTGGACTTCGGTCATCGTTGAGGAGATCGTGGTGCTAGAACTAGTTTCAGTACTAGGAATTCTAAGAACAACAATATGGACTAACCTCTGGCGCGATTTCCTAGGCAAGATGCGGCGCAAATTGCTTATCCGCGGAGCCGTCTACACCAAGGGGAAAATATCCCCCACCTCTTATAACCCCCCCAGGAGCCACTCAGATTGGCTCAAGGGCGAACGCCCGAGCTAAGCGTTGATGAGCGCATCAATTGTTGATGATGCGCTCATCAACGCGCGCCCATGGGTCCCGTCACCCTAGGTCGCCCTCCACGACGACGCACGTTGAGCATGCGTGTGCAGTCGTTGAAGTGAGAGAGAGTGAATACATACGGATGCAGAGCTCGCTCGCTTTGCGCCCTCATGTGTGCGTCGGGCGCGCTGCAATGTACCAGACCTCACTTAGCGTCTTTGTGGCGGGGGGCAGGCGGCGGTGGTGACCGAGCGGCGAGAGCCGACGAGATGCCGAGGGGTTATATCACCCTCTGCTTCTAGAGCAGGGGATCTTTTCCCCTTGGTGTATACTCTACATCCGCGGCGGCCTCTTGCGCTGTATAAGTACCCATCTGTCGGTCGGCGATGAGCGGGTATAATGAGAGAATGTTGGCTCTATCTCTGACCGAACACTGTATCGGGCAAGTCGGAATGCCAAGCTTTTGTCACGGTGTCACGGAAGACCCCGAGGCATGTACACGTACTTATAATACGTCGTCGAGTAGACACGTCGAGCTCGAGCCCAGGGATAAATCTGAAATTTGAAAACCCCGGTTGTTGAGTGCAACCCCCCTTGTTCCATGAGCAAGAGCACTAATGATCCGGCCCGGGCCATTGCCTTCCAGCGTCCTCGTACCTTCAAGTTCAACAAGTTCCAACGTTCGCTCTCCGACGGTTCAACATCTCTATCTTGAAATCGATTCATGGACGCGGTCAGCCTGGGGATTCCAGACGCAACAGCTTCGCACACAAGGCCGTCCCTGCGCGGATGGTCGTGAAAACCTCGGAGCTTCGACGGCGCCCCTGCCGGGCCCAGTCTCGCGCGGCCACCTGCGCCCGCCCTTGGAGCTTGGAAGCTTGGAGCTTGGAGCTTGAGTCTGAAGCTGGGAGCTCGTCGCTCGATCCCACCGTTGACACTTTGTGTCGCATTAGCTCAGGAACTACCACTGCAGTGGTCCCGCGTGCCCGTTCTCCAATCCTCCCGAGATCCGCCTGCGCACGAGCAAGGACCGATTAGTAGATCGCGTCACAACTTCGCCCGCGCGTACGGTGTGCTTGGTAGTAGTGTCCCTCAATACGTCATCCGCCCGCGACCGACTGTGAATTTGAGGCACGGATGGCCGTGCAGCCATGGAATTAATATTATTTCCGTCGATGTGAGCCCCAAAGGAAGACAGGTACGTACGTACAGATAGGTGCCGCGGAGTGCGAGATGCGATGGCATGTAAGTATGCGAATATGCGAGTATGCGAGTGTATGCGAGTGTCTATCTAATTATCGTATGAGTGCAGGCGAGACCGACCGCCAAGAACCCCGAGAGCAGCGACAGAGAAGAGAATGGACGCCGAGCCGTCTAGATGAATCTGTATCCGAATTCACTAAATCGACCGAGAGGATGCGAGGAGAAAGAACGTAGAAGGCGGCCAGAGAAACAATGCCCGAGCGCCGCGGCGCCACGGCAGGAATATGTGCGCACTCTACCATCGTCACTGATGACGCCTTCAGTATGAAAATATCATGAACCACGGGTTGAGGACGATCTGTCGGGCATTGCGTCAGTCCTGCGGGAATGGAAGGGAAGCAGGTGGCGTCGTGCTGCTCACCGGAAATGCGATATGGCAGCCGGCGAAGATGCTGTGGCCGGCACCAGGGTCAGCACGCGCGATCACAGCGCAGCAGAAGCAAAGGGAAGGGAAGGGAAGAGACGCACGCGAGTGGCACGATGACAGCCCAGTCCCAGCCGAGGATGCGCCAGCCGACGGGGACGAGCGAGGTGGTCATGATGACCATGAGCACGCAGCAGGCGAGGCTGAGGACGAGCGCGAGCCAGAAGCGCTTCAGGATCTTGGGGACTTCGAGCCAGAAGTTCGAGCGCTCGACCTCCTTCTTCGTCGCGCCCCAAGTGATGTTGTACGAGAAGAGGTGGGCGAGGAGCGCTTGCGAGAGGTGGATGCTCAGCCCGCCGAAGAAGAAGAAGCTGCGCGGATAAGGATACGGATAAGCATGAGAGTGCGGTCAGGGTGAAGTCAAGATGATACGCACAAGAACGGGACCCATGTGAGGTTCTCGATGAGCGAGTCGATGAGGTTGCGCTGCCCGAGGCGGTACTCGAGCAGGGTGAAGCCGACGTTACCCGCGCCCGGAAAGACGACAGTGCAGGCGAGCCAGATCTCGAAGCTGTGCTCATAAAAGCCGTCGACCTGTTCAGCCGCGGTCGGAGTGAGCATCGCAAAACACAAAGGCAGCTGGTCGGTCGAGCCCACGCACCGCGATGTTCCAGCCGAGCAGGAGGTAGTTGAGGATGGCCAAGATCGACGATGCTGCGAGACCGTCTGTGGGGAGTCGCATGAGATGAGTTCCGAGGCTCTTGATTGAGAAACAATAAAGACTAACAATACGAGAACATATCTGCGAGTAATACGGTCAGCGACTATCCCAGCTATTTAGGGTCAGATACACGTACATGCCATCATGCTGATCTTGTAGTGCACTGGAGCGTTGGACCAAATGAACGTCCGGAGCTGCTTCGTGATTGGCCCCATGCGCCACCAGTCAATGAGCGGGTTGAATATCAGCTCGTTGCAGCCTGTCCGACGCCGCGCGTCCAGAGTGAGCAGATAATACCAGCACCTGGAGCATCAAGACCACGCACCATATGCGTATTTTTGCCAGCGATTGAGCTCATCGTCGCACGTCAGCGACACGCCCTCCTTGAACCCGCCCTCGGAGTACGTCGCCCAGCGGATGATGTAGCCAGCGAGCTGCAGGCGCAACGCCATGTCGAAGTCTTCGGACACGTTCGTCTCGCTCCAGATCTTCGTCTTCCCGTCCGCCTCGTCCACGAACGCCGCGTCCTGCAGCGCGCTCCAGCGCAGGAACGCGTTGTGCCCGACGAACGGCGCGACCTCCCCATTCGCGCACCCGACGCTGATGCACTTGTTTATGCGCCGCGTGAAGTGCGCGATCCCGTTCTCGAAATAGTGGTGCGCGACCTGCATCACGTCCGACTCGTGCTGGATGATCGCGACTTCCGGGCTCTCCGCGAGCTCGCGCGCCGCGTCGCGCAGGCAGTCCTCGGGCACGATCGTGTCCGAGTCGACGATGAGGATGACATCTCCCACGCGGATCGAGCGCCCGTTCGCGGCCCACGGGCGGTGCCGCCCGCCGCTCTCGGCAAACATGTCCTCGAGCGCGAGCTCAAGCGCGCGGTCCTCGAGCGGCCCGTCGACGTCCTCCGCCGCGCCCTCCGCCTCGAGCGCCGCGAGGTGCGTCTCTAGCTTGAGCGAGAGCGCGAGGCCGTAGTTCATGTTCGACGCCTTCTTGAAGCGGCCCGCGCGCTTGTACCCGTCGGGCGCGGATGAGTGCGGCGGGCGCGCGACCCAACCGATGTTGTGGTCGGCGTAGAACGCCTTGCGCACGACCTGGTCCTCGGGGGAGAGCAGCTGCATGCCGTCCTCGTTGATGAAGATCGAGGACGTGCCGCCCTGACGGGCGTAGGTCTGCATGGCCTTCTTGAGCGAGTACACGGAGGGCGCGCTGCGTGAGATCATCAGCGTGTGTGCGAGGGGGATCTCGGGATCCGGATAGAGCGCGTCGCGGGAGGGCGGGTGCAAGCCACTTCGAGCATATCCCATGGAGCGCTCAACGCGCGCATGGGACCGCAACGCGGGAGGGGGGATCTGGGGGTGGGATCTGAGGGCGTACTTACATCGTTTCGTTCAGGCTCTCCTTGTAGACCGGCATCTGTATCGAGATGTGCGGCAGATACGAGTCAACGAGCTTGTTCGGCGCGGGGCGGATGGCGGAGTAGTACTTCGAGTTCTCGTGGAACTGCGACACTGGCCCGAGGCTACGAAAGGGCGTCAGCTTTCCCTCAGTCCGTATGGGGGACATGCAGAGAGCGGTCGGACGCACACATAGGAGACGTTGCTGATGATCTGCAAACAGAAGAACTGGGAGGGGACACATGTCAACCTCTATCACAGCACACGGAGACGCGGCGGCGACGTACGAGTGACACGCAGAGCAAGAACGGCGCGGTGACTAACAGAGCCCAGCGCTCCCACCGCCCGTCGAGGAGCGACTCTTCAAGCATGATAGCGATTCCGCTGGAGATGAACACTGTCCACCGGTGTTCAGCACAGGTAACCTACGTGGAAGCACAGGTACTCACAGATGGACATGGCGACTCCGAGCCCGTTGTAGAACGGGGCGATCAGGCGGATCGGCCGGGGCGACGGGCCCTCCGCGGTCTTCTCCACATCGTCCTTGTCTGCGACCCAGTACGAGAACCCCCAGAAGCGTTTCTTCTTCTTCTTGTCCTTCGCGGGCTGCGTCCGCGCGGTCGCGTCGACCTCCTTGGTGGTCACGTCGGCCTCCTCCTGGGGCTTCTCGGCGAGGTGCGCCTCAGACGAGACGTTCGTCGACGGGAAGCTGACGGACGCGATGGAGAGGTTGTCGGAGCGGTGCTTCCACACGAGCTTGATGAGCTTGCCCTCGAAGTCGTGGCAGGTCGGGATGATGTTGTCGAGGTTGTACGACCAGACGATCAGCACCCGCTCGTCGCGCTGTGCACCCAATCAGAACCGTAAGCAGGCGCAATCAGGACGGCGACAGCGGGGGCATTAGAGACAGGGACAGGGATAGATGCTCTCAATTGAGGGAGGACGCGCGAGCGCTGGGTGTCGTCATCTGGCCCAGCGCCCTCGGCCGAGGAAGCGGTGCACGGTGTACGGATGGGGACAGTACTCACAATGAACGCACCGCACTGCTCTTTGTCGGCGGTTCCAAGGAGCGAGATGGTATCAAGGACCTGTATCCGCGTGTTCTGGTCAATGTAGATCGCATCCGCATCTTGTTTCCTGCAGGTCCCACATCCATCGATGAGCAATCTTGCACCACGGCCTGGGAGGGACAGAACACGCACACTGTGGCGAGCGACGCGTTGATCGCCGCGCTGCGGAGCTTGACGGCGACGACGGGGTTGAGCAGATGCACGGCGGCCTCGAAGGGCTCGAGGTGCGGGTTCTCGTACGGAAAGACGCGGAAGGTGCCGCTGTCGACGCGAATGCAGACCCCGGCGTGGATGTTCTCCTCTGATGGCTTGAACCACGCATCTCCTTGCGTCTAGGATCAGTCGGCGTCAGCGTCAGCGGCAGTGAGGGACAGGGAACGGCGAGCGGTGAACGGGAGGCAGGGAACGAGGAGGAGCATGATTGAGAGGGGGAGGCGGAGGAAGAGACACATACCTGCTTGAAGATGTGGTGGAGGAGAGCGTCGTAGGCGTCGTAGTCCATGGCGGGCGGGCTGAGATACTACACGGGCACTAGGGATAGTCTAGTGGGAGTGAGATAACAGCGACGTGCAGAGGGATGAAAGTACGACGGGGAGGACCGACCTGGGGGGGATCATAGCGGCTCAAAGGACCTTATATAGCTACACGTAGGGGAGCAGGAGCGGGTCCAGTAGGGGTAGACATCTCTCGTCCACAACGGCATGTGCCGTGGCCGTACCAGGGTTTCATAGCACACACGTCGTGAAGACAGGCTAACGGGATGTTCCATCAGGATAGTGACAAACAACGAAGATGGACAGAGGCAGCTGGGAGGAAGCGAAGGGTGTACCTGCGCGCATTGCGAACGCCGCGGTATCAAAGTCACCAGTCACAACCAATGCCGGCGTTGTTGGTGTGACATAAGACACGCTGACGAGAGACTCGGCGCTGCGCCCTCCCACCCACCACGGTGCGTGCTTAGCTAGGACGATAACACGCCTTCCCGTCACACATCGGGGAATCTGCGATCTTGATCCCTAGTCTCGCTAGTTCCGTAAACCCTGCATCTGACGCGGGCAAGGGCAGCTCGGCTCAACGTGTGGTTCGTGGGCGCTGGACCGGTCACAATCTTGCGTATGCATCATTTTGCATCATGTGGGTGCCGCCCGACGTACCCCCGCACTACCGATAGGGGACGCTCGAGGCTCAAGCCTGGCGTCATCCACGCGAGCCTGACGGCGTTATAGAATCAGAGTGGTGTTTGGATTAACATACGAGGCCATTGATCACCCACAAGGACATTCATCTTCCTGAGCGACGGGGTGCCGCGATTGTGTGGCTCGTGGGAGGTGTGCCTCCATTCTTCAGCCGTCATTGCATCCCGACTCCGAGCTTGGTGGAGAGACGCTAAGCACCCAGCACTCGAAGTCCAGTGAGATGTGCGTGCGAGCGACCAAGCGATGCCGATGCCGGCTGCTCTGCTCGGCTGCCATTTGGGGGAGAACGTCGAGGGCTTGGAAGACCGCCGCGAGCGTAAGCGTCGCTGCACAGGAATTGGGGCCTCGAGCTTCACGAAGCGCACGCAAATTGCCACTGGAACGAGCGCAGATCCCACTCCGGGTGGTCGGAGTGCACAAAGATCCGCTAATCACGCCTTATTGGTGTGCGGCCAGGATGAAGAATCTGCAACTTCGAGCTAGAGGCAGGCTGGAATTCGAATTGCCTGCATGGTTGGTCTGAGAGCGGTCAAAAGTCTATCAGCTCGGTTGAGAAGCATGCGACAGCATGGGAAACCAACCTCAATCGGTGGATGCATAAGCGTCGCGGGGAGCTTGAACCTACGGTAATCGTCAGGAGGAGGAGTTGTCACTGCTGATGTTGTAAAACTCCATAAACGCCCAACGTGGGAAAGGGTACACTGACGCCTGCAGGTGCCAGGACGGGAAATCAGACCAAGTTGTTCCTCCATCCTCTATCTCGCATCATCGTCCCGGCCATTTTTCTGATACACACGGAGACATCTCGGATGTTGAATTCGACGCTAGTATGATAGCTCGTCGTCGTTTTCACTGCACTTTCGCATCAGTAAAACCCGCGCACCTCCTCGGACTCTATCGACCTCAGGCTCTGACGCAACGCTGCCAGAGGTCGTGTCAGGTACACCAGAACTCACGGGAAGTCTCAGAGCACGCACATTACAGCGAAGGCGCTCCCAGAGCCGCCAGAAGGTTGCGCGGTTTACATCCTAAGCTTTGTTACGTGCATCCTTGCAATCAGTGCCGCAGCTCATGGACTTCAGGCTTCAGCTTCAGGTCTCAAGATCTCACGCCCGACCTCCCGTATCGGTATCGAAACATGGAAGGCAGGTCCCGCTGCACCCAGTTGCAGCAGCAATGCCGTCAATCCAACCCATGGACGTCCGCTGACGTCTGGGATAAGGCACCGGTCACAGCCTCTGTCATCCACCCGCGGACGTGTGCCGTCTAGGTGCCGGGATAAGGATAGAGTTGCGCGGAGGCATGCGAAAGCCCTGCCTTGTCCTCTTCGTTGACGTTGCTCTCACCGCTATGGCGCAGGACCTGGGGTAGAGCGGCCAGAGGGCTGCCGGGCCTTTGACAGCGACGACTCGCATGCACTGCAGCGCACCCGAGCTTGCGGCACATCCAAATATCCATCGTCGTTCCTCTACGGTCGGCTCAGGCCTCGCTCAGGCCTGCTCCGAGGGTCTGAAGCAGGGTCTAGCACTGCTAGCCGCCAGGTGCGTACACGGCTCCCACGTCCTCATCGCCATCCACGTCAGAGACCACTTCTCGTTGGCGCACAGATGCCCACTACATCTTGTCCTTGCATGTGAGACTCTCTCGTTAGAGCGCGCTCGATACGTGCCTGCTCGAGTGCGAAGGAGGAGGGGCAGGAGGAGGAAGAAGTTCGGTCTACTATTCGCGGAGGTTCGTTGCCCGATTGTGCCATGGCGTAGCGCCCCGCCGACACAGGCGTGAACCCGTTCACTGTGCGCACAACACTGACGCACTCACAAGGCATGTGCCCTACCCAACTCTCCCTTGGAACTCTCTCGCTGACGCCTGCGCATGCGTTCTTGATATCACGCTCCCGAGTAGACTCGCCCGACGTCGAGTGGCCGGGCGCCGACATATTCTCGAGCCATTCGTTTGGAAGCATTTGCAAGGCATAGGCCGCTGTACGTAAGCCTGGGGCATCTTACCGTCATCGTCACTGCAGATGTCGATATCCCTTAGCTCGACGTGCAAGGGCTTCCCCGAAGACATGCCATTACTAAGCACATGTTTCGGTTCGCGCTACTTCTCCCGCCGCCCCCTTCCCCCGACATGGCCGCGAATACAACACTGTCGGCCAGCACCAATAGAGCGCAACGGGCCGCAGTGACCAAGATGTCGCCCCGCCCCTGGTACCGGATTGTCGTTACGAGAGTCGATTGCAAGACGCCCCCACCGGGCCCCTTCATTCCCCCTCCTGCCTCTCGACAGATGCAGAGGGGACTTTGTGCTGCTGAACAGGATGACGGGTCAATATCAACGTGCGTCATGTATGTGTCGGCCCATGACGTATGTGCGACTTCTATTCCTGTTGCTTCTGCAGCGCTCTTCAGCAAGGCTGGCCGCGTCGTGCACGGAAACCTCGGCCGTTGCGGTAATTCCGCGCATCAACTCCAGGGCGGTGCATTGGTATTGCACTAGTACTTTCTGTCTTCCGCGCGCGACGCACAGGCCAAACCCTGGTCAGTGGTACGTGCTAGGGTAGACCACACCTGATTACCTGATTAGGTTTCTTTCACCTTATATCCGCAGCACATGGATGGAGGAGCTGCATAGGCCATCTGGCCCGCAGTAGCTATACACTCCGCGTCTTCACATTCCGATGTTCTCTGACCGAACTCCCAAGCTATGCAAAGAACAACACTGCAGGGCCCGGGCTCGCATGATTCGCTCACCCCATATCGTGTAAGTCGGCGATTATTAATCAACACTCGTTTGTCCACTGTCCTCCAGAAGATTCCTCGTCCTCCCCCATCAACGCCTCGTTGCTTTCTACGTTCTCTGCGCGGAGTCCATATCCATCGGGGTGTAGTCGGTAGGCCGAAAAACGCGGAGAAAGTCCCGAGGATTGCGCAGGTTCGCGCATCTACGCACGTATACTTTGTCCGGCAGAGAAGTGTATGGAGAGCGCTCCCCAGTGTTGAACCTTTTGCAGGTCAACACCGTGCTTCGGAACTCCCACTCCTTCATTCCAGCAGCTCGGGCGAGCTGGTGGATAGCCTGCCAAGCAAGACCCGGAGACGTGGTCGACATGTTCGTGATCGTGCCGATACCTTACTCCTTACAAGCCGGCGGCCATCTCATAGCCAACGTTCAACCCCCGCTACGCCCCAGCAGCCCCACACATTATGCATTAGGCCTGAGGCCTCAGGCCTGAGGCTGTGCCTGGGATGCGCAAGGAAACATTGTACTCGACACGGACCTCGACCGCGAACTCGAAGGCACGGGCGAAGGTACTCGGACAGCACTACAGCACCCCTCTCCCTTTGACGCAAGACCACGTCGGCCGACGACGCCCGCGACTGACTCCGGTGCGCACGGTGCAGAATGCTCGTCATCGACGTCCCCCAGCCGCCCTCGAAACGCCTCGAGCTAGCTCAAGCCTCACCGGCACCCTTCAAGCTTTCAAGCGCCAGTCCCAGGCTGCTAGGTCGGCAGATCGAAACGGTACTGCGTGCCGCGCGCCTGAGGCCTGGAACCTGGAACCTGGAACCTGGAGTTCGCGAGCAGATTCACGACGCGGCTCCACTTTGCGGCGGGGCGGGGCGGTGCGGGGCGCGTACCTTCTTTCTTCATGGAACTATAACCTTCGTATTTCTGTCGTGGCGCGGCTACGAGGCGCCTGTGCATCTCGAACACTCGGTCGGTCGGTCGGTCGGCAGCCGTCGGGGTGCTGCGTTCGGGGGGCTCAGGGAGACGCTCGAATGGCATAACGATATCACTCGTGTAGACTGGATGCAGGGCGAGCATGAGGCAATGACCGTGTGCAGACATGTATTCAATTACCTGAGTACCACGTTGTCGCATTCGGGCGCACGAGGTCTCTTGTAACCGCCACAAATGCGGCATGAAGCACGCTCCACGCAGTTCGACGAGCAGAGGAGGCTCGGGGTTCCCCGTCTCCGCGACAGGAATTGTATTTCTACATGCCCGAGCGAGGAGGCACCGAGGAGGCGTTGAACACATATACCCGGTGGGCCTGGGCTAAGGTATTTCTAATTTCTATCTACCCACAAGAGGGGCCTGTGATCCTCGACAGCCTGTGGTTATCGTTTCGCATGTTCCGGCAGCCACGACGTGCATGATCAAGTATCAGATGGACAGCGCTGAACCAACGAGACGCTGCGCTGCGCTGCCCAAGCGTCCTTTGGCTGGTGTCTGCGTCTGGCAAGACGATCAACCATGGCTGGTGGCAGGATGTCAGCGGCGGCGTACAGAGTTCCGGTATACACTGCACTGGCGCCAACTTCGAAGTCGTGAGCCACGCCTGACACAGAGCGAAGCGAGAGAGTTTTGGCACCGTCAATCGACCAGCACCCGAGTAGAGTACTCGCCCAAGTACAGCGTACCGTGATGAAGGAGCACTGTGATGAAGGAGCATCGACCTCAGAGCGTGCTGACGAGCGTGCCCGGCGCCCGGGAGGCTGTACCAACTAGTCGTATGACACATATATTTGAGGGAGATAGGTCGGCTTCGCATGCAGAGGAGAACGTCGACGTCAACAAAGTCAGAATTGCGCAGTTAAGCGGCTTCCAAGCAGGAAGTAAGTTTGATTGTGTCGGACGCGTTCAAGCCCTCGAAACGTCGTCCAGACCCTGTTCCGCTGAGAACGAACCGAGTCCGATCGGAGGTCAGAGGGGATCTTCAGCTCAGCGCGGGCTCCGGTTTGGAGCATTCTGCCAGTGTGATTATTGACGGTCTGTTCGATAGCGGACGGATGAGACCGGATGCTTCAGACCTGCGAACTGACGTTGACCCCGAGTGGTATGTATGTGCTTTGATCCACCGGCGGTACATGGATGAGCTCGCGAGAACCACGCGAGCGAGGCAATTTTGCGGCCAGAGTGATCTGCAGAATGAGTCGAACTCCACTGCTGTCCTGAGTCACTGTTAGCTCAGGCGCAATGAAGAGCACCTGGCCGGCGTCACCGTATTCCGAAGGAGGATCCGGAAGTAACTGACTTGAGATCGAGATCATGGTTCGGAGTGTCCCCCGCTGAACGAGCCTTTTGTCGGAGCGTTCGGTTAGATCGCCAACTGCGCAGCTGGCCAGTGGCACTTCTAGCCTGCCAGTACTGGTCCAGCTCCGAGTCGAAGCGTACTCCGCCTGTCGCTTGCGCAGATCCAGGGCTGGCGCGACGTGCTGGAGTACATGGTTGTGCTCGATGCCATCTGTGTTGGAAGCAGGGTGAGTACGGTTCTATCGGATCCTCGACCGATTAGAACGCGTCGACGTACCGCCGGACGACATGTTCGTCGACCTTTCAGCCGCCGAGCCGAGCTTCAGTTGCAGTGTGCACAGCCTGATGTGTGCAGATCTGTCGAAGCGTTAGCCTAGACTCGGGGCCCGTGGCCCGTGAATGTGACTGACGAGACTCGCGAATTCGAAATTGAGGTATGATGTGCGTCTCCTGCCAGTGGTCCGCAACGCTACCGTGTAGAGGCAGTGGGTGCGCACCTGTCGATACGGCCTCAGTGCGGAGTGAGCGAGTCAAGCGGGGTATCTGCCTCTCTAGCAGCTGTCAAGGCTCTTACTGTGTCCGCGGGCTTCCGTGATTGAGAATGTGGGATACTGGTGCGACGGGACGTGCTATGCGAGGAGGAGGTGCATTCCAACTTGGCCCGGGTAGTATGGCCAGAGAAGAGGTGGGAGGCGGTTTATGTGCGCAGCGGGGCGGGTGCCGGGTGCCGTGGCAGGAGAATACGTGACGTGCTGTGTGTCTGTGGGCATGTGAGTGGACCGTGCGGGGAGCGGGGCGGCGTTCTGGAAGCGTGAAGCTTTGAAGGTGTAATTGATGACGAGTGCCTAGGTCGAAATTCGCAAGCACTGGCCATGGGAGCGGGAGGTCCGTGCTGGCATGGCCGTACGTACATCCTGGCGGTGGGCTCACGTATGGCAGTGAGTGTATGATCCAAGTTGGCATTTATGGTATGTATGGCTCTCTATGATGCGTTAGAAGGGTCGTCCTAGTGTGCTATGCGGAGCTGCCAGAACATACGTGTGATAATCAACAAGTATACCTGTTCCCATAAAGTATTTTCGTTTGGTCCGCTGATTGAGACTTGTTAAAAACGGAATCCCACATCTGCAAGGATGAGGAGCTCGAGGTGGATACAGTTTCGCTGTTTTCGAAGAGGAGTCGGAGGAGCATGGTGGTGGGAAGGTTCAAACGTTCAAGTTCGCAGAGTGTAAACGCTATCCGGCCCGGGGCACTGCCTTCCAGCTTCCCCATCGTGACGGCGGCGGTCACGCCCTTGTTCCTCTCTTTCAACAGTTCGCCCAGCACCGTCAAGTTCACCCTCCGATGATTCGACATCTTTGTCGATACATGGACGGTCCGGCCTAGGATTTATGACGCAACAGAGCCTCCTCTGTATGATTCCAAGCTCGCACACACAGGCTCGGCGCCGCTGACCTCTAAACTTTAAGTTAAAATTAAGCCATGCTTTCTGCTCTCGAGGATCCACCATCCGAAGCCATGCGTACTGGACTCGGAAGATGTGCTACTAGTAGCGGCTGAGCTTGTGAGTACTGTATCTCCGTTGTTCAAACACGACCGGCGGGCCTAACTTGTGCATCAGACCGGATCGCAAAGGACCGTCACTCCATCCTCCGAGTCAAGCCCGCACAGTCGCACTGCGTTCAGGCTCGTCGAGCTTCTCTCATGGGCTGCATAATCTTGGACGCTCTCATAGAGCCCCTCGTGGGCAAGACCGTGCCCGAGTACAAGCTGATGGACGACTCGGATACGAAACCGACACCGACAGCGTGACCTCTGACATACCCATACCCGAGTCCGCAGCTCACTGGCACTGGCACTGGCACGCGTCGGTGTCGCCAGAGAAATTCGAGCTCGGCTCTCGTCTTCCCGACCTTCGAGCTCGAGCAGGTACTCAAGTTAGCCCTGAACGTTCACCGTTCAACGTAACAGTGAACAGTGAACAGTGAAATCCAACTTGGAACCGAGGACGCTTCTGCTTCCGCTGACATCTCTCAGGCTGCCACGCAGACCGACTCGGAGCCTGACCGGGTGCCGCTACGGTGATGTCTTCGGAGCGGCAGCGACGCCCTCCGAGTCGTCGTCGTCGTCTTGCACGCGACTCTTCGAGTCCAACTTGAAGCTTGTAGGCGGAGGCGAGGACATCAAGAGCACGACGGGTGCACGATCACCGGCCCGGGCTTGGGGGAGTATCCAGTATCGAGCTCACAGGAGACTTGACTCGGAAGCAAGGTCGGAGTCGAACGTTGAACGGTGAACGTTGAACGGTAAGTCGAGGACTCAGAGTAGTTGACGATGACGGATGTTGTCTGTGCACACGGTACGACTCGGACTGCTATAACTATAACGTGCGTTTCTCTGACGTGATGTCGCAGATGTTGCGCGGAGGAGCACTCGTGCGCCGTAGATGCCTATGATTTACGGCGGCTTTACCAGCGTTGAGCGTCGCGGGCCGACCTTCTCAATGTGATGTAGAACTCACTTCGTCTTCGTGTGGACGGTCTCATTCAATCCGTACGGGTACGCTCGCCGCTCCACAAGCATCGAGACCGCTCCAAGGTCGTATTGGATTTGATCACGAGGTAGGGCGCGGTATACTTATCGTGGACATCCTGCCACTGGCATGGAGGGTCGGGTCTGTGCTGATGATCAACGATCCGCTAGCGTAGCCCCCAAGCGTAAGTCATTCACCAACCATTGTATCTGTATCATACAGTGACTGGAGCTGCCTGTGGTTATAACTATTAACGATCTTGATAGTGCACGCACCGCTTCGCCGCGAGACTCAACGCTCAACGTTCAACCCCCAACAGACTCTGCGGGAAACCGAAAAGCTCACATCATTGTCCTGGGGCATCCGATGACGCGGACGGCTCGAGCAATCGGACGATGGCCGTTGACCGTCGCCCAGTCACCAGTGCTCGTTCCGACGCTTACAGCAAACGGCGCCGACGAGCCTACGGTGCCGGTGAGTTGAACCAGGCGTAAGCACCCGATTCAGCTCTAGTTCTTTGTCTGACCGGTGACCTCGTACCCTCGCAGATACACAGGCGGTGTCGCACCTACCAAGGCGCTCTGCTCTGAGCCGCAATTAATGTTCAATGGTGGCACGCGTGCATGCGCACTGCTGCGAGTCCGACAGCGAGGGAACATTACGAGTACTTAACCCGTAATCTTCCTGACTTGTGCGTCGCGAATGGCGATCGCCGATGCGCGCGAACTCACGGACGTCGGTCGGCGCAGGAAACGCAAACGCCTCCCTGCGCGGCATCTACTGCAGGGGATGCGTAATGCATTATGCATGATGCATGAACTCGGCGGCATGCATATGCCCGGCGGGCGTCCTCCCCGACGTGCCCGAGAGCCAGTCACGGTGCGGGTGGCGGCTGGCGGCTGGCGGCTGGCGGGTGGATTGGTGCGGCGCGTAGACGCGCCGCCGCTGGTCGCAGTGCGCGGCGTCCGAGTCTGTCAGGATCGGTGACGGCGCGCAGGCTTCCGCGCGTGTATGCATGCTTGTTAACGTTAACGTTAACGTTGACTGCAGCGCTGGCCCGCGGCCGGGGGCTACGACGCGGAACAGGGCCCGAGCGCTAGCGTCTGAGCTGTCCATGCGAATGTCAACACTGCTGCGAAGGCAATCGAGTTCCGGATATGGATATGGATATGGGCATGGGCATGGGTACGCGGTCGCCGGAACCTTGCGGGCTGAGGACGACGACGACGCGGGCATGTGGCGCTGCGCGCCGTCACGCTGCGATGAGCTGTGATGTCACTGCTACGCATCAGGGATCGCGGCGCGGCGCGACCGTCCCAAAGGGGGTGGAGCGCGGACCTCGACCCCGACTCGACTCCCTCCGTCTTCCTTGGTTGATCGCGAGAGGGTCTTGGATCCGGCGCACTGTCCCCCGCCGCTCCCCGGGCTGTCACGGTGGTGCTTCCTCAAGCTGTCGCGGCCCGCCAGCTGCAGAGTCTCGTGTTGACGTGTGTCGGGCTAGGCACGTATACCGTATACGTATCGATGTCCTGATGTAGGTCGAATCGATGAATGCGCCTCTATGCGCAGTGGAGACGCGAGAGTTACCGAGTGTGGAGAGAACGTGGCCAGTACTCGGCGAGCCTAACGTAATCGTCTCGCGATCGCATCTCCTCCCTGCCAGGGTGAGATGCTCCTGCATCCTGCGCCTTGCAAATGAAACACACGCACGGATGATTGGTCTGGTGGCACGCGCCCCCTCCCTAGCCACTATTACTGCAATGATCCATGGCAGCTGAGGAGGGTACATATTACGTCCGCACGTCGAGTGCGCGTCGCGCAAGGTCCCGAATACGGGCGTACTACGGCGTTCTACGGGGGTTGATCTCGAGTTTGACGCGGGCCCGAAGCCGAAGCCGGTGCGGGCACTGGCACGTCGAATTCATCAAGCCCCAGTGGAGATTGGGCGCGCGCGGTCACACTGCAGTGTCCGGCCATCTTGGAGTGATACGTATACGTATACTGTACTGCGCGGGGGACGCATCGGTGGCAGAGGCACGCCACGCAACGGCCGGGGTGGGCGGGACGAGTACGGCCAGGGCGGGTGCATTTAGGTTTGATTATGACGAGAGGTCCACCGATAGCGATTCTGCCGGTCGACACCAGCTGAAGGGAAGGACGAGGTACCGCCGCATGGCCCAGCTGGCAGCTTACGCTTCTTCGTCTGTGCATGCGTACGTGCCGTCGGCCTCTCGGAGCATTCCTCGCGCCCCGTCCGATCGGGTGCTTACCAGGGTCGGAGGGGAGAGCTCTGGAACAGCGTACGTGCGCGTGCCTGCCGCCGTACGTGCGCATGCATCGTCCTGCGCGCGACGCGATGCGTGCCGGTGCACGTCTGCGCGGGAAATACAGATATCGGGATTCGGTGTGCGGCTGCCAGTGGGCCCGAGCGGCGTTCAGTATACGCACCCACGCGCTTCTGTGGGTGCGATCTGAGATGAGGATGAGGATGTGCTGGGCGTATACGTAGCTATATATATAGCCTTAGGCTTTCTGGACGATCTTGCCATATGCAGCATCGATATCTTGTCCGGAGTGCGCGAGTCGCCTCCTTCACCGGCACCTTCAATACGAGGTCACGCGCGCCTGGTCACGGTCGCGGTGCGTCCGGCAGGGCGACTCGGAGTGCCGGAGGATTATAAATCTTGATTATAGCAGCTGAACGTGAACGTTGCACGTTGCACGTTGCACGATGCACGAAGACTGTCAAATCGGCGGCTCGCGCAGCTCGTATCGCGCCGCGGACCACGGTGTCGGCGGACGTAGACGTCGGTCTTTTGAGGTCGCGCGCGCTGTCCGAGGTGTTCTCGCTATCCGAGTCGCCGCCGCTGCCCAGCTGCAGGGAAGCTCAACTCGAAGCACCTTGAACGGTCGAACGCGCTGGATGCAAGGCAAGGATGCCGTTCGGCGCGATCAGGATGAGGACGTGCGGTTGCTCACTTGGGAGTGCTTGTTTAGCTATCGTTGCCAGGGGTTGGCGAGCGTCGAGCGTCGTGTGACGGACTCGGAGGCACCGAGTCGCCGCGGGAAGGAACGTCGTACCTTGATCGACTCCATATGAATAGCGGTGGCGACGTTGTGGACGCTGCCGGTGGAAAGCCTCCGTATGTGTCTGCAAACGCAAACTCAGAGTGAGCGTTCGGGACGGGCAGCAGCAGCAGCATACAATGACTCGGATTCAGTACCCAGGAGCCAGGAGCCAGGAGCCAGGAGCCAGGAGCTGGGCGTGCCGTGCCGCGGGCTGACGGTTCTGTCCGCGGTGCTATCACTTTCGCTTTCGCTATCGTCGCCCGAGTCCGAGTGCGCAGCTGTGGCAGGGGAAGAGGAAGAAGGAACGTCCGAGTCCCTGAACGTCCGAGTCCCTGAACGTTGAACGTCCGACGCGCTGCCGGTAGATGCAAGGATGCACGGATGCCGGCAGATGTGCGCGCGGAGGTTCGAGGAGATCAGCCTGACGAAGACGAAGACGAAGGCGAAGACGAAGACGAAGACGACGACGAAGACATGCCAGTGGCCATGGGCCCGGTGCTGCTTCGCGGCCGCGAGTCGCCGCGGGAAGGAATGTGCGAGCCTGATCGAGAGTCGGAGTCGGGACCATCCGAGTCGACGTCGCGATCCATGCCATGTGATACTGCAGTCTGTAGTCTGTGGTAGTACTAGCTGTGTTCAATGTTGATGTTGTGTATGCGTATGCGTATGCTGGCAGGCTGGTCGCTCGGTGTGGCCCGCATCTGCAGACTCGGGATCAGCCTGAGAACTTGAAGCAGCAAAGTAGATATAGATCAGGAGGAACTTGAACTTGAACGCAGATCGGACCGCGACCGCTACTGGTACTGGCACGGGCCCCGACCACGACCACATCCCTGCCCACCGAATACCGAATACGAATACGAATTGGGCTGCTCAGTACTCAGTTCTTGCGATTGAATTCTTGAGCCTGAGGGCTGAGGGCCGCTGCGAGATGCAGATGCATGCGCAGTCGACTGACGAAACGTTAACGTCGTTGAGACGCCGCTTGGCTTGGGTGGCAGTCACGGATCGGGATCGGCGCGATCAGGATTCAGGATTCAGGATGCCAGTGAGGACGCGCCGGTGCGGTCGCGGTCGCTCCCTAGGACTCGGAGTGCTTAGTGCTTAGTGCTTGGCTATCTGCCTCGGGGATGGCGAGCGTCGAGCGTCGTGTGACGGATCCGGAGGCTGTCGCCGCGGGATGGAATTCGGAACGTCGGACCTTGATCGAGATATGTATATGTATGAATAGCGGTGGCGACGTTGTCGTTGTCGTTGTCGTTGTGGACGCTGCCAGTTGAAAGCCTCCGGTCGTTCGGTGTGTGTCTGCAAACGCAAGTTCGGGACGAGCAGCAGCAGCAGCATACAATGACTCGGACTCAGGCCTCAGGCCTCAGGAGCTGGGCGTGCCGCGGGCTAACGGTTCTGTCCGCGGTGCTGTCGCTTTCGCTATCGCCGCCCGAGTCCGAGTGCGCAACTGTGGCAGGGGAAGAGGAAGAAGCAAAAGCTCAAGGATGCCGGCAGATGTGCTGCGCGGTAGTTCGAGGAGATCAGCCTGACGAAGACGAAGACGAAGACGAAGACGAAGACATGCCAGTGGCCATGGGCCCGTTGCTCTCTTGGGAGTGCTTCGCGGCCGTGTCGGACGCAGTAGCGTCCCGCGAGTCGCCGCGGGAAGGAATGCGCGAGCCTGATCGAGAGTCGGGACCATCCGAGTCGCGATCCATGCCATGTGATACTGTAGTCTGTGGTAGTACTAGCTGTGTTCAATGTTGATGTTGTGTATGCGTATGCTGGCAGGCTGGTCGCTCGGTGTGGCCCGCATCTGCAGACTCGGGATCGGCCTGAGAACTTGAACGCAGATCGGACCGCGACTGGTACGGGCACCGACCACGTCCACGTCCCTGCCCACCGAATACGAATACGAATTGGGCTGCTCGATTCTTGCGATTGGATTCTTGAGCCTGAGGGCCGTTGCGAGATGCATGCGCAGTCGACTGACGAGAAGTCGTCGAGATGCCAGTGCCGCGAGATGCCGCTTGGGTGGCAGTCACGGTGGTCATCCAAACGCGGTCAGGTCGAGCTTGAAGCTTGAAGCCCCAAAGTTGCTGTCGACGCCCAACGCTCAGCAATGCACCTAATTCAGTGAGAGTCGAGAGCATCTTCTATCTCCCAACATCTCATATGCGCGGCAGACAGTGCAGTGGAAGAGGGGAGGAGGGGGACGCAAGGAAGAGCAGGTAAGTAGTCTTAGCGCAGCATCATCCGAGTCATCAGCCTCGGCACTCACCGGTGGCATCTCGACGACTTTCGGCCGGGAGGTCAATTGGGCAGCCCTGATAGAGACTCGGACTCCCGCGACTCAGGCAGGCCCAGTACTGTTACGGTTCGTGCTACTTGCGAGCCTATTAGTGGGTGGTGTGATGTGGATGTGGGGGATGCCTCGGGTACCTTGAGTCGTGGCTGTCACTGGCACACTCGACGCCAGGGGTTGCAGGCGTCGAACCATCCAATTCCTCAGGCTGCGGTATCGGGCAGCAAATACCGACTAGTGACTCGCCGAGTGCTTGGAGTGGAGACTTCTGATCATCAGCTACAGGGGAGGAGGACGTGTGCTGCAACGCCACATGCATCAGCATCCCGGGTAGAGCCGAGCAACTTGCAGCGTGTTCGACTCGGAATCGTTCTGTCCGAGTCGGATTCCCGATGACGGACACCGAAATGGTATGCGTAGTGACTATTTACGAGTCGAGAAGGAGCACGGCGGACCTTCAGAGCAGAGAAGTTCAGAGACCGCGACGTCGCTGGGAGACGGAACTTGAAGACACCGTGCCAGGTTCGGATTGGACGGCCCCTGGCCATGGCATGGCAGGATAGGACGCACCTTCTGCCTTCTGCCCTTCTGCCCTTCTGCACTTCTGCACTTCTGCACTTCTGCCCCGCGCGAACACAGAGGCACATCGCCGTGACCGTGACCGATGCACATACCGAGCATCCCGTGGCGAGTACTAGTGACGGTTCGCGTGCGGCAGAGCGGGATACTGAAGCGGGCGTGCCGGGCGCGCAGACGTGCGTGCGTGCGTGCGTGCGTAAGGAGCATTCGTGACGTCTGCGCGTTCCTCACGCCAGCTAGGCCTAGGGTGCCGAGGTAGACGGCCTCCGGTACCTGGGGTGCCTGCCAGCTGATTACGAGCACGAGCACGAGCAGGGGAGCTTTAGCTTCGGCTTTCGAATTGAGATTACATCGCGGATGCTTGCGGTGACTCGGCAATGATACGACTCGGATGTATACCCACTCGAGATCAGACGCGGACGAAGCGGACCGGGCAGAAGTGTTGCTACTGTTGCTGCTGCTGAACGTTGAACATTGATCGTTGCGGGGTCGGGGCCGGGGTCGGGGTCGGGGTCGGGTGGACGGGCGGACGGTGCGTCGGAGCCTGTTTGGCGTGTGTTTGAGTTCAAGGCTGCACGAGTAAAGAAACCGCCTGCGTCCCGTGTCCGGCGATGTCAACGAGATCCAGGGCGAGCGGGTGCGTGCCTGGAATCGTGAAGTCGCAGTGATCGATGCGCGGTGCGTGGCCACAGGGGCATGGCTATGGGTACGAGTGCCGTGTACCGTGTGCTGAGAACTGGGAGCTGAGAACTGAGAACGGAGAGAGGGCGGCGAGGGTGGGTGGCCTCTCGTGTAGCCTGACGCACCTGCTCAGGGGGCCCGCTAGGAAGAGTACAACGGGATCCGAACGTACGGATCCCGACGGCGCGATGTCGGAAGGCGCAGACGATGGCAACATCTAGCAGGCGGGCGCGACTTAGCGGTCCCTGGTCGTAGTTAATATCAGTGTCGCCGCCGCTACAGAACGGTATGTCGCCGGGTCGCTCACCTGCTCAGAGTCAGAGCTCAAAGCTGGAAGACCTGATCTCATACAACATAAGCATAAACACCGGAGGAAGAACAACCTCAGCACCAACTGGAATCGACTGTCCGCATCGCCATAGTGAATATACCACTCACCGGACTGCAGGTCCTCATCCGAATTCATCACCTTACACGTGCGTCGCTGCGACTGCACGCGCGAGACGCGCAACCGCAGGGGCTCCCCAGCCCGAGCAAGAGCACTTCCTCCTATGTACCCGCCGTGCGAGGTACCGGTGTGCCGAGCTACTTCTCATGAACGTTTTTTGAACGCCCGCGCGACAAGGCGACCGGCGAGCTTCGTTGGCAATGGGCAGTGGGCAGTGGGCACTGAGCACACCATACAAGGCCTTCAGTGACCATCGACCATCGATCAGCGATACCCGTTCCGACGTAGCCGAGAATGTGCGCTTTCCGAGCTGAGGATAGGGCTGTTCGACGTTCGACGCCGCGACGGTCCTCCGCCGAGTGACCCGAGTCGTCGTTCAAGTTCTGCGTGCTGGAGAACATGAGCAGGCACCGGAAGTTCGATCGGCTGTGCAGTTGATACTCACCAGCCGCCAGTAGAACGCATCAAAGATGATGTCTCCTCCGCACCGTGATAGCTACAGCCAAGCTCAGAGTCAGAGCTATCATCTTTTCAAAGTCGTTCGCGCTCTGGCACTGGTGGATGCGCGCCAACTTGAAAGTACGTGGCGGCGGTGTCGTGACGCGTCACGCTATGAGCGCTAGCTTGCCACGTGTGCGCCACGCCACAATGACTCCTCACGGCAGTTTTCGTGGTTTGCCAACTTTTGTTCTGTGCGCATCAAGTGCGCATGGCTATGTGTGTCGACCAGGTGTCGACACTGTCGAGAGGCTGAGATCCCGTATCTTTTCCATGCATGTGCACTCAACTCATCCAGGACATGACGTTCGTACGTCATGAAGCCATGTATCACGCCGTGGCCCACTGGAATGATGTCTGTACTTGGCCATCCAGTCCATCGCTACCTCGGACACTTTACTTTCACTTCTCTTCCTCCTCCTTCTCCTCCCCCTCCTCTGGGCCGACGAGCTATCGCAACGCCTGGCGAGTGTTCCAGCCTTGGGTACTGTGCAAGCTCAGTCGGTCCGCAGCCTACGGTCAGTACCAGATCAGGAAGTCCCGATGCCACTACGCTGATGTGCTAATAGATGATCAGGGAATTTGAGTACTTCAAGCTGAGTTTGCGTTCGATTCCATCCGGTGTTCTTCTAGCCCGCCGTGGATGGTCCGTGTACCCCGTCTAATTCAATGTCAACTGTTGAACTCGCTGGGGGTGCTTCGACTGGATCTTAACCGGGATCTGTGGACGTCTACCCTTTGAGGCCGTCGGCTAGCTGGCATTCTCCGTCGTCCGGGTTCAACCTGATTGTTCGCGCAGGTACATGTTTCCGCCTGACTGACGCTTAAGCGCCTGTGCCGGGGACGGATTCGCGGATGCAGCACATAGGACCCAGCTCGGAGTGACTCCCTGGCCGTTACCCGCGCAAACCCCGGGGTTGCAATGACCCTCGAACGACGGTGCTCTGCAATACGGCTCGAGCAGGTGCTGTCGCGTCGCACGAGGATTCCGTCCCTTTCTCCGCGCACGGACGGTCCGCTCCTCCAGAGACCCACAGCACGTCACTTGACACTTCGACGAGCACGTGCGCCGCAAATGGAACTGCACGCGCAAGTAAGGCGCGTTCCCGGTGGGCCGGTCCAGCTCTCCACGACATTGCACGCGTACGTCGTGCGTCGTCTCTCACACATGCCCTGCAGTGTGTGCACACTGACAGTCATAGGAGCACGGGCCCCGGCGTGATACGTGCTCGAGCGTCGCCTCTGGCGTGATCGCGATCGTGGATGTCTCGTCCCGGGTATCAAACACACCACGACAACTGGCACGGTCTCGAACCCGCACGCTCGACCGCAGGCCGCGAGCTCGAGATGCATCGATATTGTCCGTGCCTAGGCGTGCATCCGGCGGCGACTGTCAGCTGCGAAAATTCAGTGACAGGCCGAACGTCGGACTGAAAAGAGGGGTAAGTTGCGTGTGCTATCTACTTGTGCATTTGTGACACTCCATCGCCAGGCTATGCACATCTGCTCGGGTCGGGGAGACGGCATCTGACAATGTACATGCTCAACGCTATTCCCATCACGCTCCAGTCGGGCTCAGGCACCGGGACCCACTGCGGTGCCCACTGAGGATGAGGAGATCGACGATATCGATCAGCACTCAGCGCATGTACGCCCACAGGTGCAGGGCGAGCCTGCGCAACGACCTTGAACGTTACATTGGACGACACCTTCACTTCATGAGTGCATACCGGGTACTGGTAGTGGGACAAGCTGATCCCGGCCTCCGAAAGAGCGGGTCCGTGTCGGGCGTCGACAATAACGCGGCGTGGACCGCTCGACCGCACCCCACGGAGTCCGCTAGCCCTGGGACGAAATCCAGGCCCGAGTCAGTGTACCGCACCCCAGGCCTGAGGATCAGAGTTCTCAGCTGACGCTGGCCCCTGCGCTGTGTGGGTGTAGGCGGGTGCGCAGGCCCATGATCGATTACCGCCTCGGAGAGGCAGGCAGCAGTCCAACGTTCAACGTTCAACGTTCAGCACTTACCACTCAGCTGTCAGTTGTCAGTTGTCAGCCTTCGCCTCCACGTTCAAGCTGGCGCCGCGCGGGGAGTGCGGGCGCAGGGGGTCGCGCATCCGTATGCGGCAGCCGCACTACTAGCGGGACTAGCAGTGCTTCGAGACCCGCGCGGGTCTCGGGGCCGGTGTCTGGGTGCGACGGCGGGTGCTGTGCCAGCCCAGGAGCTCGGAGCGGAGTGCGCGCGTTCGTTAACGTGCGGCTGTACCTGTACTGTATACGTAGCTGTGCAGTCTGAGTGTGCATCTCCGAGTCCGCATCCTGCAGGCCTGCCTTGAGCTTGTCGCGTCGTGTGCGCGAGGCTGGCCCCGCGGACCCGCCGATCCGCTCTGCGTGCGCGTCGTACACACGGTCATACTCGTGGCTTCATTGATGACGCGTTGCAAGTAGTGTCGACGTCTGCGCCAAGCTTGAAGTAGTGACTGTATTGCGGCGCTCTAAGGGGGTCCAGTAGCAGGAAGATGCGACGTTCGTCGACGTCTCGGACGAACATGCAGCCTTGCGCCGTTCTGCGCGAGCTTCATCTTTGGATGACTTCGGGGACGAGACACCTCAGTTGTGTGAATAACAAGATGTGCAGTGGGGACGGACAGGATCTGCGATCAGAGTCCAGGCCGTCGGTCTGCGACGCATATTAATTAATATAAGCCAATAGCAAGAGCCGATAAATCATAACTGATGTAAGCCACGCGTAGCAAGAACCCACCATGGACGCACTGCAGAGAGCCACAGACATGTCTATACTGTTACCATAGAGTAATAGTACCCGCCCTCGATTGCATTATTCAATACTCCGTGCGATGCCGACGCGAGGTATACCATGATGACCATTACCAGAACACAAGACCCGTCCGCCCCGAGCTCAGTGACCTCCGCGTCGCACTGCTCAGCACTGCTTCCACATTTTGACCGAGTCGATGACGAGCGCGCGGTCCTCGATGTTCTGCGGCCACGACGGCGCCCACTGTTTCTGCGCGTTCGCAAAGTCCGTCATCGCAGCTGCCAACAACTGTTAGCACCAGAACACAAACATAGTGCGAGCACTCACTGAGCGAGCCGTCGAGCCACGGCTTGTCCCCGACGCGGTCCGGGAACCACCCGCTCGTGCCCCCCACGGCGACGTTCATGATGAGGTAGAACTCCTGGTCGAACGGCGCGACGTTGTGCGCCGCCGCGCCCGCCCACGGGTCCTCGAGCGTCACGAAGTCGCTCCCGTTCGCGACGACGGCGGGGAAGTGCCCGCGCTGGAAGAACGGCTCGTTGAAGCGCACGAAGAGCGTGTACGACAGCCGCGAGTCGACGAACACGCGCAGGAAGTCCGCGTCCCACTCGAGCGCGAACGTGTGGAACTTGTCTGCGTACGTCTGCCGCCGGTTCGTCCACCACCCGAACGTCGTGCCCACCCCGTTCAGCCACGGGAACGGGCCCCAGTTCAGCGCGCTCCGCACGTAGTCCACGCCCCTGCGCACAGCGGCCGTCAGCACGCGTGCATGCGAAAGGAAGCAGGAAGGGCACTCACTGCGCGCCGTACTCGATACCGTTCCCGCGCGCCTCCATGATGTCGATCTCGCCCGACCGCGGCCACGGCCCGTACTTGTCCTCGACGGGCAGCATCCACAGCGCGGGCCACAGCCAGTCGCCGTGCGGGATCTTCGCGCGGATCTCGACGCGGCCGTAGCGCAGCGCGTAGTGCCCGCGTGTGTGGATGCGCGCGCTCATGACCGGGGGGATGACGGCCTTGGCGGACGCGTTCGACGCCGCGCCGCAGTTCGTCGCGTTCGCGTCCGTGCAGCCAGTGAGGTTGAAGATCGTCGGGTGCGCCCCGATCACGGCGTCGTACCCGATCACGTCCGAGGTCAGCGTCGGGACGAGGTACAGGTGGCCGTCGCGCACGAACGAGTTGTTCGCGGACGCGGTCGTCATCTCGAACTCCTGGTTGCTGTCGCGGCCGTCAGCGGCACACAATCGCGCGAATAGCAAGAAACTCACCCGAAGCCGCTCATGCTGACGTCGTGCGTCCAGGTGTTGACGGTGTCGAACGTATCGAAGTTGTCCTCCATGACGAGGCACAGGTTCGTGACCCGGAACGTCGTCTTGTACGAGAAGTAGCAGCGTAGGAGCCCGCCCGCGAGGCCGGCGAACGCGACCACGTACACCATCCAGTACGCGAGCGCCATGCGCGGCTCCTTCACGTCCAGCCACGGTTTGTCGATCGCGCCCGCGAGCTTCGTCGAGCGCATCGGCTTCTTGAGGCGGGAGAGGGTGGGCATGCGCGGGAGGGCGGTCGAGTGCGCGGTCGTGCTGTGGTGCAGCGCCCGCGGGGGCATGAACGAGTTGCGTTTGTGCAAGGGCGGGGCGCCGTCCTGCATATCCGCCGTCGACTGGCGGAGGGCGGACTGGACGGAGACGCGGCTGTCGAGGCGTCTGAACGCGCCGTGGTCGGCGTGCCCGCTGAAGCTCACGACGCTCGCGGGCTTTGGCGTAGAGGGGAGGGAGGCGTCGGGGGTCCTGAACGGGTCGCGTGGGATGTCATCGGGGGTAGCGGGGCGCGTCCGGTCCGGGATGAAGAACACGCCGCGAGGTGCGTCCGCCGAGCTGCTCCCCGAGGTAGATGGGCGGGACGAGGAGGGCGAGGGGCTCGTGGACGAAGCCGAGGTCGAGGGCTTGAGGTCGGCCATGGTGCTGACAGAGGCCTGGTGGTGCGAGCAGAGGTCGGGGCTGGGGATGCGCTGCGTTGGCTGCGGGCGAGCGAGGGCTTTAACAAGTTCGCATCGACAGAGAGTGCTTCAAGCGCGAAGGCCGGGAGTGGGTGGCGCACCCTGAGAAAGCAGCAGGATTTCCCGCAA
Source organism: Daedaleopsis sinensis (assembly GCA_033807695.1). Lineage (NCBI taxonomy): Eukaryota > Fungi > Basidiomycota > Agaricomycetes > Polyporales > Polyporaceae > Daedaleopsis > Daedaleopsis sinensis. The sequence goes on along the minus strand of CM066310.1, from coordinate 238,144 downwards.
AGAATACTGTCAGGAACATGAGTGACTGCAGGGAGTGACTTGTCGGACGTGCCACTGACTGACTGCGGCCAGGGTCCCCGACGCACCGCCTTTGCCCAGAACGGCGCCTGTGCGCTTCTTGCGGTCGCCTGTCGATGTGCGGTCGTCAGCCGGATAGACCACATATCTTGACGTACGCGTTATCGGGCCTATTATTGGCGGTTAATGATAGTTGGAAGTGTTCGAGTCCACCATGAGGCCTACTGAGGCCTAAGCTTACTTTCCATGCCTCGGGCTGCGCGCGCGACGACGAGATGATGCTTGGTATTCCACGTGCCCTATCTTGGACCCTTAAGTTCATAGGAGCGCTGAGAGATACGAGTGCCGCGAACAGGGCCTCAGCAGGATGCGCGCTGTTCAAACAGCTCAAGCATGCTTTCGTAACTGTGCGAACCTCTCGTCCGTGCGATCTATCAGCGACCCGGAGCTGTGCTCCGAGCGAGAGTACTTGACGGACAGCCCTCCTGGCGGTTCACGGCGAGTCGCACCTGCTGCAGATCTAGCGAGCTCGTTCCAGCCCTCAGATCCCGGGCAACGTACGCGTTCAGCTGGGGGAAATTCACGGGCCATCGGTGAGAACCGTCCCGCAAACGCCGTCAAACTAGCACTCTCACCTGCCCTCGCCCCCGTCTTCTCTGCGGCCCGCCCCTTTGTCATGCACGCTGCTCGAGCGCAAGGGAACATCCGCCCATTCAGAGACAACGGGCAGCGCCGCGCGTCCCGACGTCTCTCCAGCGAGCAACGGGGCTGCCCACTCGAGACGCGGCCTGCCCGAGGCGTGTGCGTCGCTGCACTTTCCGAGCCCGCTGAACGGCCGCCGTGCGAGCCGCGTCGTGTATGGCCCAGGCGGAGCACGTTTGCAGTGAGCCTAACTGTGATTCCCCGTATAGCGATCGGAGACATACCGTGTGGGGCGTAATGCATGCATAATACACAATGGATGGTGTGTGGGGCGTAATAGGTGCTTCTGGTAGGAGCATAGAAGCGATCGCCACTTCGACGAGACGGGCTGTGACAGCGCCGCGGACGTACGAGGGCCGGGGAGAAGGTACTTGCAGACGCATGAGCAGGAACGGGTGCCGTCATGCCGGCGGCATCCTGCGAGAAGTACTGAGGGTGTCCAGCAGCAGCAGCCAGCCTCCTATCTCCGCGAGGAAGACGAAGACTTCGGGAAATCAGCTGCGTCGAGTCGCACAGAGCTAGTTGGTTCGTGCTTACATGTTCAAATCCGTTCTCAGCGCGCGGGACGTCGGGTCGCTGTTCGCTACAGGTCTTGCGTCAGGTATTGCGTGACAAGAGGCTTCCGAGCGCGCATGTTATCGAGAACGTTAACGTTGTCGGCCTGACCCGAGTTCTTTGCGTTACGTAGTGTAACGGTCGCGGTATCTAACCAATAGATATGAAATGTACGTAACGATAGAACCACTGGTCTAAAGGTGCGATGGGGCTAGTATGTGCTGTTGTGAAGGGATTGGGGTAAACGAGGAGGATGGGATGTAGGAAGTTGCTCTATCGTAAGAATAAGAATGAAAGGTAACGGCGTACTGATCCACAACCTGTTCAATGTTTGCATCGGTGCTCTACACGCGTCCACTGGAGCTCCGCAAGGCTGGACACCGGCTCGCGAGGTTCGACGTGTCGCGCTCGAGGGGCGCCTATCCGAGGAGGAGGGGGTGCCTTCTCCTTCGTCTGGTGGTCTCGACGCGTCCGGTGAGCGTGTCTACACGCGCAGTTTGCACGGCCAAATGTCTCTACGGTGGTTGCGGGGGATTCGACTCAAAGGGGGAGGGAGAAGAGAGGCTCGCGCTGTCACGTCGACGAGCGCTTACCGACGTGATTGCGACTCGCAGGGGCTTTCGGGAGGATGTAGACGGTTCGAGGGGTCGCAGACAGGCTCGGGGGTATGTCTATAGACAGACTCAGACAGCCGCAGGTCGCAAAGGGAGAGGAGACCGCGGGAGGAGCTCGCTGTTCGACTTGCTGATGGCGGTACGAAGGTAAGGGAATCCGGGATTGATTGGTGGGCGTCTATGCTACCTATTACAGAACTACTTGCTCGGCTACGTACGACTCGTCCGTCGACTCGCTCGACTATCTAGCTACCGCGCGTAAGTGCTCGACTTGCTCTACTGTCCAGCTAACCTCTTAACCGGAATCTCGTAGATGGAGAGTTTCTCCGCTCCGCCGCAACGGCAGCCGTGACACGTAGCTGCCCTGCGAACCTGTCAGCTTCTCATCTGGCGACTTGCGAGGCTTCCCATCTCCGTAGATGATGACCGGGTCGACGTCTTGCACGCACCGTTCGGACGGAATGGCAGACAGAGGCAGCATACATTCACAGTGTCACTGTCCGGAACAAGATGCGCACAGGACAAACCACGAAAACTGCCGTGAGCGGAGTCATTGTGGCGCACACGTGGCATCATAGCGCTCGCCGCCACGTCCTTTAGCGCGCAACTTCATCCAGAGTCCGGACGCCCACTGACAACGACTTTGACTGAGACTTGAAGTAAGTATACCCCTTGCCATGCGAGGAGAGTAGGTTCGTTCAGCTTCCTTGCACAGCCGGTCCCCTGACTACTCAGGCAGGATGACTCGACACGCAGGATGACTCGAAGGCCCACCGTCAGGGCGTCGAATTCGAACGGCGTCCATGGCTGGCACGGTACCACAACAGCTTTCTCCCCAGAAAGGGCACAATCCACGCTATCTCGAACGGGACTCGCTGATCAATAGAACACTAGAGAGGCTCAGTACTCAGTACCCACTGCCCACGAAGCTCGCCGGCCGCCTTGTCGCGCGCGCGCGCGCTCAACTTTCCAACGTTCACAAGAAGCGCTAGCGCGGCGGGATCATGGGAGGAAGCGGACCTGCTCTGGCGGGGTGTTCCTGCGTATGTGCGATTCGCGCGTGGAATTGCGGCTATCGCGCGATGCGCGTGTGATGTGCTGAATAGGTAGAAGGCCTGCAGCCAGGTGAGTGGAATCGTCACTAGCATGGCAGTGCGGACGGACGAGCCGAACGGTCGAGGCTGGGTTTGTTCTTCAAGTCCCTTCTATGTTTATGCTTATGCTTGCTGTTGTACTACTGATCTTCACGCTCTGATATCTGAGCAGGTGAGCGACCCGCCGTCGATGTACCACTAATACTCACTACGACTACCAACTTGAAGGACCGCTCAGTCGAGCCCGCCTGCTACCAGAGATGATGTTGCAATCGTCTGTTCCGACCGACATCGCACCGTCGGGACCCGGACGCTCGGCATCTACCCGTGCCCTTTCCAGCCCCCCTGAGCACTAGCAGGTGCGTCGTCCGATGGCCCATAGGCTATAGGCCACACTACCTGCTATGTGGCATTCTTCTCCCGCGCATGTATGCATGAGAAGATACCGACTGGGCGTCATCGTCATCATCCGCTTACATCGATATCCACTGGCATATCAGACCCCGAAGTCGCGTCAACACCGAGGCCAGGGGACCGGAGCCATCGATTGTCGACGTCTCGACATCGACAACGGTGGCCAGCGCGTCTGCGTCTGCGTCTGCGTCTGCGTCTGCGTCCTCGCTCTGACTGACCCGCGGGTGCAGGTAGTGCGCACCGTTTGTTTTGTTGAACGTTCTGGTGGCGGTCCCGGTGGCCTGCCTGTATCACGAGCTGAGGCTCAGCCAGTCTCCAGAGCGGCCGCCCGCTCCCAGTTCTCTGCACACAGCACTGCTACCCGTACCCATGCCCATGCCCGTGCCTACCCGTACCCATGCCCATACCCATGTGGCCCGTCGAGCTCACACGCAACGAGCCGAGTAACGAGGTCCCTTCGACTGCACGCTTTCGAAACTTCACGTCTTCGTCTTCTGCTTCAGCTTCAGGCACGGGCGCACACACGTTCTGGCACTCTGGGGCACTCTGGGGTACTCAGGCTCAGCTGGCTCTGGCATGCTCGTGCGCACGCGCTCGGTCGGGAACACGACGTCGACGTCGGGCGGGAAGACTCGGAAGCACACGCCAAACAGGCTCCGGATGCAGGGCACAGGCCGCGCACGGCCCACTCGCGTTATGCATTATGCATTAGCAGCCACTCGCGTAGCCCGGCCCCGCAACGGCCGCAACAGCAGCAGCGCTCCACTCCTCCATGGCCAGTGTGTGGATCTGATCCCGCGGCCGAGCGAGTGTATATCGAGTCGTCTCATCCTTGTCGACAACCTTCCGGATCCGGATCCGGAGCCTAGCCACCGCACGCTTCAAATTTTCAAATTCAAATTACATCTTCAAGCCTCACGCGATCGGCGGCCGCTGTCGTCTCTTGCGGGCCCCCTGGGGGAGACTGGAATTCTATGTACTACCTCGGCACCCTGACTGACTGGCGTGCGCGTGCAGCCTTGGGGAATCTGCTGAGGAACTTCCGAAGGCGCAGACGTCATGCGTGTACATCCCCGGCCCACGTGCACCCCCTACCGCTGACAGCCTACAGGCAGGACGTAGCCCTCCCGCCCGATCGACCGTACGCTTCCACTCGTCTTAGGCCGTAGTTGGGTGTTAACGTTCTTCGACAGAATAATTCGAACACACTCCGAGTCGACTTAAGTCACTTCACACTCCGTACGCGTACAGCTCCGTCCCGGCTGTTGCGGCATATGTCGGATATCGGACGCACCTTAGAAGTCTCCAAGGACTCGGTAAGTCAGCACTTGCAGTGATTGTCTCGTCTCGTGGTCGCAGGTCTGATGCGACGCCTGCGAGGTTCCCCAGGCTGGCGTTAAGTGTAGCTGTCAACTCACCCCGATCGCGAGGCATCCACCACATCACCCACTGCTCGCAAGCGGACTGCATACCCTGCACAGGTCAAGGAAGTCTCTGCTCGGTCGGCAGGAATCTGCAGATCGTTTATGATAAGTGCCTGGTAATCTTCAATCGCAAGTTCGCCTCCTAACTGATAATATCCTCCAGCCGAGTCTGGAGATACGGCCGTACGGGCTGTACCGACCGAGCGGCCTCAGGCCAGCGTACACAACCATCCGAATCTCGATCAGGCTACGACTCCGTCGCTTCCCGCGACGACTCGCGCGATGCTACTGCCTACGTGACGAATCTCGATCAGGCTACGACTCCGTGGAGTCCTTCCCGCGGCGACTCGCGCGATGCTGCTGCCTACGTGACACGACGCTCCCCAGCACTGGCAACCACAAAGCGCTCCCGAGAGCGCAACCGCACGTCCGTCTACGTATACGTATTCTGACCGCGTCACTGGCAAACCCCCGCGCGCGGGACACGGACACTTCTTGGAACACTCCGCACGTTCGCGTTCAAGGTCAAGGTCAAATTTTAAACGTTAACGGACGGACGGTCTTCTTCGAATGCGGTACTGTGGCGAGGGCGAGGGCGATAGCGATAACAACCTCGGCCGGCCCATAGAAGTGTATACGTACGGTGTACGGGGTTAGGCCGCAGCTACAAAGACCGGCGCCGCTCAGGCGCTGCGATATGATACGAGCTGGGCGGGCCGCCGACGAACGCTGTACTCTGGGTATCTGGGTATCTGGCAGTCTGCATTCAACGTCAACGCGTCAACTGCCATCATCCTGAGTCGGGCATTGACCCTACCGGACGCAATGGCCATGGCCATGGCAGCGCGGATGGAAGGGAGGGATATTCGCACTCCGAGTCGGACAGCCGGTCAAGCTCAAGATAAGATCGTCGTGACAGCCTACGCCAGAGCCTATGCCGCCACAACCACCGGAACCACACCAGGCTCTCCTCCGACATCGCAGATCGCAGATCGCACCCAGACTAGTACTGGTCCCCCGACTGGGAGGGGCCAAGCGCGCGTGCCTGCGTATACTGAACGCCCCTCGGGGCCTCGGAGGATTCGTGGGTCCCGCACGAACGCACGGCAACGCGGACGTTCGAACGTGCACGACACGCGTCGCGCGTTGCGCGCGGGACGTATGTACATGGCGTGATCTATTCCAGAACTCTCCCCGGTAAGCACCCGACTCGGACGGGGCGTAGGGATTGCTCGAGGCTGATGGCACGCATGCATAGATCTAGACGACAGACGAATCCGAACAAGCTGCCAGGGACCGTCGACCGGCGACCGGCGACCAGGCTGCGTGCCTCGTCCTTCCCTTCCCTTCCAGCTGCTATCGCAGGTGTCGACAGGCAGAATTGATGTCGACGGCTCCATATGCATATGGCTCTGCGAATTCTCTCGTCATAACCAAATTTAAATGCATGCATGCGCCGTATCCCGCCCACTGGCAGCCGTTGCGTGGCGCACCTCCGCCACCGATGCAGAGCCCGCGCAGCCCACAAGCGCATATACGTCGGGATGATCGCGATGCCCGGGCGGCCCGGGCGGCCACCGAATCTCCACTAGGATGCCGATTGATGAAGTCGAACTTGAAGTACGTAGTCCGCACCGGCTTCGGGCGGGGCCCCCGTCAAACTCACGATCAGCTCCCAGCTCCCCTAGAATGCCGCACGCCCGTATTCGGGACCTTGCGCGACGCGCACTCGACGTGCGGACGTGGATGTGGCGTTCGAGTGCACTGCGCCAGGTTCCGACTTGCTGCGATAGAGCGGTAGTGGTAGCTGTATCGCGCCACCAGCCTGATCCTCGAGGTGCGTGTGTTGCGTTTAGCGCAGTAGCATATGCATCATGCTTACCGTGGAGGAGACTCGGATGCGATCGGCGCGAGGCGAGGCGGAGGCGGAAGCGGTTATGTTAGGTTCCCGTTCATCGAGTACTGCCAGTGGCGCGCGCTCTCCACAGACTCGGACGGCGGCCCTCGGTAACTCAGCTCGCGTCTCCAGAGCTCCACTGCGCATCGCGGCGCATTCATTGATGCAACGTCGACGTCAACCCCCATTGGGACATCGATTGCGAGTCGCCTGGAAGACCCGTCAACACGAGGCCCTGCCGCTGGGATGTCTAGGAAATACGACGTCCCGAGAGTCGGAGCAGCGCGCGCCGGAAGACCCTCTCAATGAAGGAAGACATCCTGCATCGATTTTCGCCGATGTCTGCACGGCGCAAGGCGCGCCGAGAACGGGTCATGGTGCGCGCTCCGTCCCCTTTTGGCTCGCGACGCAATACTCAACGTCCGACGTTCGACGTACAGAGAAATCACAGCTCCACGACGCCACATACTTACCAGCGCCGTTGTGACGTCGTCGTCCGCATCTCGCTCGCAAGGTGTCCGCGTGCCCGTATCCGGAATTCGATTGCCTCCGCCTCCGCAGCGTGGTGACACGGACATTTCCATGGACGTCGACGTCGACGCGCACGACGCACGACTCGCGCTGCAACAAGCATCCTCACAATTGATGTCGATGGACATCGAAGCCCGTCGACAGATCCTGGCCAGACGCCGCGGTCTGGGACATGCTACATGCTACATGCCGCATGCCAGGACTTGGAGCGGCCCGCGTCTCGAAGCCGCACCCCCGCCACCGGCCTGGCGGTACTTGGTGAAAACTCTCGGGCACGGGCATGTCGGGGAGCACGGCTGCCGGGCATCTGCATCCATGCACGCCATGCTCGCTCGAGGATACATCGTCTCGCGCGTGCGCGTGCGCAGGAGGTCTCCGCCTTCCCTGCGCCGAGTCCCTGCAGCCTGCTCCGAGTGCGAGTGCGAGTCCGTGCGCCGACCGAGGTGCGCGACTCCGACTCCGCGCGACTCCGCGGGCACAGCTCATGATCAGCGCAGGAAGAATTCGGTTGGCTAAGGTAGCGCGGTGCACGCAGCATGCGCAGGAAACAGCTGCATGTATGCGCGGTACTGGTACGAGGTTAGACGTAGACGGACGGACAAGTGGGTAGGTTGGACGCTGGACGCTGGGGTACACCGTGCCGCCGCCGTCGAGGCCGCTAGGATTGGATTGTTGGACACTTGCGAGATGGTCGATGGAAGAATGGGAAGCTCGAGCGGAAGCTGGAGGTCGGGTGCCGTGCGTTTGTCGGCGACTCGGATTATCGCGAGATACCGTGACGCCGAAGTGAATGCATAGAGATAGTGTGTTCCACGTAACTGAGCTGAGATCGAACTGGGTGAGCTTCAAGGCCGGGGATCGATGAGTGTACTCTCCGATGTGGATGTGGGGCGCGGACGGAGGAGGTGATCATGAGAGCCTTGACCAGAGAAAGGCGAGCCCGACGGCACATATTATTGACGCGCGCGTATTTGAGCTGCGCGGCAAACATCAGTGCTGCGGCATGTATCGTTCGTGTCTGAGTGTCCTCCGACTCGAGGGCATATTCTGTATGATTTGTAGGACGGGTCACTGCTACAAGCTCGAGCGACGAGGCTCGAGTGCCCACCAAGAAGAATGATTATAGCGGCGGTGACTACGACGTGCCGTAGATCACAGCGCCAGGGTCCTCGACGCTGTAGAAGCTCTTCGCGTACTCCCTGAAGGACAGCGGAGCGATGTCTGGATACAGCGCCCGCACGTCGAGGTACCCAAGCCGCCTCGCGTTCTCCAGCGTGTTCTCCTGCAGCGCGAACATGCTGTAGAAGTACTCGTTCATCGAGACGACCGCGTGCAGCGCGGGGCTCGACGGGTCCGCCTTCACTTTCTCCTGCCCGGCCGCCGCGGCTGCCAGCAGATACTCCGGGGTCACCTATACGTGCGTACGTACGTACCCCCTACATAGTCAGTCGGCGATCCGCGCCGTGTACGCGCATGATCACTTACATATACCCGCCGAGACTTCAGCGCGTCCCCGTCCCCCGAGAGGTCCTCGCCGATCGCGTGCGCGTCGCTCTGCGCGACCTCGTCCTCCCAGACGAGCACCGCGCTGTTCAGGGTGCGCGGGTCCGCGACGATGCGCGCGACGAACGCGCCGATGTGCTCCCGGTCCGTCACGAGCGTCCGCGCCTCCCCGCTCCCGACCAGCACGTACGTGAACGCCTTCATCGGTTCCGGAGTCCTGCTGCGCAGGGGGAGCGGCAGGTAGAGCTGCATCCACCAGCCGACGTCGATGAACGTGTAGGGCACCCCGTGCGCTTTGATGCACTCCCGGATCGCGAGTTTCTGTCATACCGTACCGTGGCACGACACGACTGGCGTCAGCATCTGGCCCGCACGAAGAGGAGTCCGAGTAGGCCGTAAGAGACGTACCGAATCGTGGAGCTCGCGGACACCCTTCGCCCCCGGCGTGCCGAAGTCACACGGGACGAACCTGCGCACGCCCGCGTCCCTGGCCGCGCGCACGAGGTCCTCCTGCGCCGCGATGGCCATGGCGGACACCGCGCTGACGAACACGTCGACCCCGGCTAGCAGCTCCGTGAGCCGCTCTACGCCGTCCGCGAGGTCCCCCGCGCGGATCTCGACGGCCCGCGCGCGCAGGCTCTCCACCGCGGGCTTTGCGAGGGAGCGCGGGCGGATCAGCGCGCTCACGCGCTGTCGGTGCCGGGGGGAAATGTGGTGTGGGTGGGGAGCGTGGTTAGCGTTCGGCCGTACTCGTACTGACGAGCTGGAGGCCTAGGGAAGGGGAAGTTTAGCGACACCCTGGCACTCACGAAGGTCCCTGCTGCGAGGAGGGCGTTGAGGATGCTGCTGCCGGTCGTGCCGGTTGCGCCGATGATGAGAACGAGCGGTTTGTCGGAGGCTGAGGAGGCCATGGTGGTCGATCTGAGGAGAGGGAGAGGGGCCCGGTGTGTGCTGTCTTCTGAAGTCTGTCGTCCAGTAGCCGTATTTATCATTTATGCGTGCTCGCCTTGCGAAATGCGGAATGCCCGACATCGGACCAGTACCGGCATTACAGATCCTAGCCTGGTGTGTCCGGGTCCGTGTCCGTGTCCTGCGATATGTGGCCACGCTCTGCTATACCGGGCATCCGGCTGCGTGATGCTGTATTATGGACTCTATATTAGCGACGACCGTTCTCCGAGGCACGGAGGTACTGATTTCAAAATGGCGGCTTACCGCATATGTCAGCAGGTCTATCGTGCGAGTGCGGCTCGCGTTCTGGATTTGAGTTTTGGACGTTGACGTCGACGGTGAGCTGACTAGCGTGGACTTGCTGGGGTGTTCGAATATATAGATACAGATATACGCGCGAACTTGAAGTGCGACTCGGAGATCCGCGCGCGCCCGGTGGACGTTGCGCTGCATCGCGCACAGCGCACAAGAGCCCGCAGGACCCAGGACCCAGGACCCAGGACCCACAACCGGGGATGTGGAAGACGATGGGGAACCACTGGACGCGGCGGAAGGCGATCGCGAGCCCCAGGACTCCGCGGCCGAAGCCGAAGCCCAAGTCGAGGACGCAGGGTTGTCAGACGTGCCCTGCAGTCGTCGAGGTGGACCGTTGAGACGTTGAGACGTTGAGCGTTGAACGATGCAGCCTGAGGGCCCCGAGCGCGCCGGGAGAAGAGGGAGGACGGGACCCGCGACCCAGACCAGGGCGAGCGCGTCAAGGGGCCACCGCACTGCGTGTACACGTACGGGGGCGGAGGCGGGCAGCGGCCACGAGTCGACACACACGTCGGCGCGACCCTCCAGCACGTCCGCGCGTTCCTCGTGTGCTGGCCCGGCAACGGCAACGGCAGCGACGGGGACGGGGTCGGGGACGCACTGGCAGATCAGGACATGGCGGGCGCGGCGCGGTGCGCGGGAAGATCGCCCTCGATTCGATTGGGAAAGGATGTTCTGTTCTTGAGACTTGAGAGGGGCGGGGCGCATCCTCCTGGGTCCTGAACGGAGGCGAGCAGGAGGGCAGGAGGGCAGGAGGGCAGGAGAGGCAGGAAGGCAGGAGGGCGTGTCCTGGGCAAGCTGAACGCGGCGGGGTCGTGCACGTCCCGACGCTCGTTGCAATTGCGCACGAGGACATCTCGGGAGGAACGAACCGTGGCAGTGCTGCGCCGGACTCGGACGAGCGGAGAGGATGCATGGCGGGTGCACCGTGCACTACGGGATCGCGGTGGAGGAGGTGCGCGTCTCGCTGGACAGGTTCGGGCGCGGGAAGCAGCTCGTCAGGCTTGTGAAGGACTGCGTCGAGGGTACGTGTGTTGCAGGGTACGGCGCGTGCCAGTGCGTGAGGACGGATATGCTGAGTGAATGATGTTGTCTAGCCCATGAACAGGCGTACCACAGAGCCCGCTATTTCCACGGATATATTAGCGACGGCAGCCTGATGATCTACCCCACGAGGGAGACGAAAAATGGGGAGACGAGGGTCAAGTGGAAAGGGAAGCTCGCCGTTGGGGGTTGTGTGCCCGCTAGACGATGATAAATGGAAAAGGGGTCTAACTGCGCACAGAATGGTCAGTCGTGATTGCTCGCTGGCGCTGTAAGTCACTAAATCGCTCACCCATGTCACCGTGATCGAGCTGCCAGGGGCCGCGAATCTTCCTGTCATACTTACGACAGATCTCTGCTGGATGACCGACCTACACTGCGGACGAGCCTTGTCATCCTCTACAACGCACTGTTGTGGATCCGGCACAGCCATACGCACCATACGGGGCAAGTCGTGAAAGCCTTGTTCGAGAACAACCCAGGGGAGGACAAGGAGGGCCACGGCCACGACATCAGAGAACATATGCTCAGGAAGGCGAACTGCTCGACTGCGAGGATGAGCCGACGAACACGGGGTACTTGGCGAAGAGATCGTACGAGCATTGGAACGTGCGATATCTACTAGGAGCTGCGATCAAGGGGGTCGCAGTGGCCGGAGAACGACCGGGTCGAGCTGTGGATCGAAGCGACCCAGAGCGCAAAGCGAGACCACGGAGGAATCATGGAGGAAGGCGCAGAGTCCGGAGTGGAGGATGAGCAGGGATAGGGCAGGCTATCTTGGCGATACTGAGGCCGAGTGGAACTTGGACAGCATTCCATGGCGACATGAGCTGAAGAGAGCTCGGGCGAACGAGTGCGAACAAGTTGAAACGCAGAGGACTGCCACTGAGCGCGGACGTGTGTATCTGACAGTCCCGGGTGTCATTTTCTACAACGCAATGTATCAGCTATGCTCGGGCGCGGGTGACTGGTCGAATTGTTGAGAATATCATTCTTGCCTTGCCCGCTGGTGGGAGCTGACGAAGATGCCCTGATCAGCGCAGCGAAGTAGACAACGGTCATCCTCCTTTCCGGTAGCAAGCGGTGATCATGGAGCAACAGGTCGCTCTCGGGACCTCTTGGACCGGGATATAGGTATGCGCGGACTGCCGTTTGTCTCCCAATCTTGATGATGCCCACGTCATGCCCTTCCCACTAGACCTGCGCGCATGCATATGCCGGAGGTCAAAGATGCAGCAATGTTTGCGAGAACGCGGGAGACCGCGTTGGCTCAACTTGCCAGTTGCGGGTAGCTGTGACTCACCTAGACCGAAGACCCACACCGCGCCTGATATGCTTGCAGGAGTCCCCGGGCCCACGTAGGCTCGTAAACCAGCCCCTGGTCCAAGCGGAAGACAGACGTTGTTCGATTCACTCCGTATGATGCGTGCGAGGTGGTACTGAGTCGTCGCAGTGATGGTCACTGGGCGCGGGTGCCTGCAACAGAACAACGTAAATAAACAACGACTCCATCGTATACTGGGTCCTCACACACGCTCACCTCGTTTCGGACGATCCGGAGAGCGCGTCCACGTCGCACGATGTGGGGAACATTGCGATGCGATCCCCGTAGTAACACGACATGTTCACTTCAACATTGGTTGAGATCATCCACCTATCTCATGATGACACTGGGCTCGATGTGCATAAGCAGGTTAGATTTTGACTAGACTTGAGAAAGACAGACTCTGCACAGTGTAGGTGGGCTTGATGTGAGCGGAGGAAAAAGTTCTCCTGAGCGTCAACCGGCACGACTTGCTTGCACTCTACCACCACGATCTTGACCTCGTCCAGGTTCGGAGTAGTGACTCTCTCAGAGTCTCTCTCCTATTGCTCAGATGCTCCCACTCTGGTCTCAAGTCTCAAGTCTACATGTCCGATAAACCATAGCCAGCTTACGACAGGTATCCGAGGGCGACATTGGAATTGTTCTCGTCCTCGGTGCATGCGATACGGAGGGGTGCAGGAGCAGGCTCGTGGAGGAGGTCCGCAGGGGTGAGCTTGGATAGAACATTGGCTATTGTCTTGAATAAGGTCCGTGAGTCCTCCTCTATACGCATCTCCTCCGACCGATCCTTAGCAGAATCCTCCTAGTATGTGCGCTCTTATAAGTGCACCTCCCTATGTTCACCGTTACCACACTTCTGGATTTTCATCCCTCGAGAAATTACCCAATTGTAGGTACATTATCTCCGTCACTGCACGCCTATTCTTCCCTTCAAGTCCGCCGGGGCCCGGCTCATAGGCCTGGAATGCCCCGAGTACTTGTTCCACTGCCCTCCTACACTCCTGCGCTCGAAAGCGTACAAGCGTGCCACACAGAGTAGTATCACCCGGCAGTGTCGCCGGAACGTCGGGAAGAGTAGTCCTATTGACTGCATCAAACGGTCCAAGGTATGCTCTCGCTAACGGAGTCTACGTGCACGGACCGCACTGTACAAGGCACCGCTTACCCACTGGTACGTTCCCTAGATTTCCGCGGTCGCTGCACACCGGGCCACGGCAGAAACTGCATAAAACGTAGCTCGAACGCGTGCTGTGGATCATCGACTTTGCCCAGCGTGGTGGTGTTTGGTGACTTCGACTTCTAGTTGCGCTCCTGGCCGACCGTCTGCTCGAGGCGCATCTACAGGTATCTGAGGGCGAGGTTAAAGCCATTGCTCGACCATCCTCCTCCTCCTCCTCGCCGTCTTCGTCTCGCCCGTCCGCTTCAGGTCTGTAGCTCGGCTGACGTGCCCCGCGGCGTCACGTTCTTCATCCCGGGACGGACTCACCCCGCTAGGCCCTCATAACGTCCCACGCGAAACGTTCATGACCCCCGACGCCTCCCTGCCCTCTACTCCGAAGCACGCGAACGTCGTGAGCTCCAGCGGGCTCCCCGACCACGCGTCTACAGGCGCCTCGACGGCCGCGTCTCCGTCTACACGACACGCAAGGGCGCTGCCTGTCGTGTCTAGTCCACCCTCCGCTAGTGGACGACGGATATGCAGCAGCATCGGCTCCCTCCAACCCCGCGCATCCATGCACGTAGCTCGTTTACACCCTCACGGCCGCTGCACCACAGCTCGGCCGCGCGCTCGACGGCCCTCTCCTCTCGCCCCGGTTCACCGTCTCCCGCCTCAAGAAGTCGAAGCGCTTGTCGATACTCACGGGGGCGATCGAGAAGTCTCGTCTAGGCGTGAAGGACCCGTGCATGGCGCTCTCGCACAGGATGGTGTACGCGCTCGTGCTCGTTGGCCTCGCGGGCGGTCTCTTGCGCTGCTACTTCTCGTACCGGACGACCCTGCGGGTTGGGGACCTGTGCCTGGTCACGGAGGACAACTTCGACACGTTTGACACAGTCAACATCTGGACGCACGACGTCAGCATGAGCGGCTTCAGTGAGTTCCTCCTCCTTCGCGCGATGCGTGCCATGGTGGACCATCGCTGGTGTCGTGGCCCCAGAACGTCGAGGACCGCCCGCTCGGTGGTCGACTGCGTCAAGATGTGGAAACAGTGCTGAGACCTGAGGAGCGAGACACCGAGACGGGTGCGGGATGGGGTATTGCTCTCCGCCCTCGGGTGGATGGACTTGCGTTCTGAGGGTGGTCATCACGGTATACGGTGTTACAGCATTGCGTTGGAATTACATGGACTCCGATTGCACAATGCATGAGCCTCGGGCTCGATGCTCGTCGCACGCTGTGCTCGCCGGGCGCACCTAGGGCGTCCCGAGATGATGATGGGTGCGTCGCCACCTAGCGTAAGTAGTAGGCCCTCCACCGGTCGTGTATCTCACGTCGTTGGGATTCGGGAGGACGTCTAGTTCTTGTTTGACGCCTGCCGAGGAACCTCGTGGAATCGAGTAATGTGAACGCGGAGTTCGTCACGAAGCACCTCCCCCCTGCAAGTCTCGGCGAGAAGGCGAGGATCTTCGTGAGCGGTACGTGTCCCACTGCTCCGGACCCGCTGCCCGTGCTGATCGCGCGTATAGGTCACCTGGGACAGGTCGCGGCGCTCGCGGGCAAGAAGGGCATGAAGTAGGGCGCGCTCGCCGGAGTGCTCCAGGAGCTTGGGTACACCGAAGACCAGGTATGCAAGTTCTCAGCATCGATTGCGAGTCAAGTCTCTCCAGACATATGGGCTGATTGGTACTATCATAGGAAAAGTATCCGACGTTCCAATCGGAAGGATTTAGTCCGCCTACTCCTGTGGGTAGTAGACACTCATTTCAAACCCACCCGTGTAGGGCAGCACCATGTTCTGGAAACCGCTCTCCGGTGCCCGCAAATACGCGAGAAAGCTCTTGTAGCCCTCCGCACCCGTGACCGTATTGTCCGTCAGAATCACAGCACCAGGACGCAACCTCGGCAGCAGGACCTTGAGGGTCGGGAGGGCCAACGGCGCCCAAACTGGACAGGTGCAACGTTCGTTAGCCAACACACACTCGGCCACTTCTCGACCGTGAGTACTCACTGTCCAACAGCACTAGGTCGACCTCTGGAACACCTTCTTTCAACGTCTCCAGCAGATCGCCGACGCGCAGGTCGATCTCCCTCTCTACGCTCTCCCCGCATAGCTTCCAGTGTTCTCTGGCCCGAGCGGCCTTGAGTTCCTCCTTCTCGGTCGCGATGACGGTGCCCGCCTTCCCAGAGGCGGCCTTGTTCTGCCCGACCCCGAGCGCAAGGTAGATAGTGCTGACGCCGAAGCTGGTGCCGGCCTCGACGACGTTGGTTGCGCCCGTGGCACGGATGAGCTGATAGACGAATTGGCTCTTGTCCTCGTCGAGCGCGATGAACTTGTCGGACATGAGGTCGTCGAACCCCTGCAATCCTTCGGTCGGGGAGAAGTCGGAGGAGACAAAGTGGGATGGGTCCGAGTCGGAGGATGAGCGGCCTCTGAGTTTGGCCTCTTGTGCGAGGGAGAGCTTGTGGAGCCGGGAGAGCAGCTCGAGGATGTGTGCGGGAGCGTCGACAGGTAATGGAGAGGACATGTTGCTGGACTGGTGGTGTAGGATGGGATGAGATGTCTGGTTCGATGATCAGATGGCGAAAGGTAGGCAGCTTATATAGGTACAACGCCTAGATCCCTGGACGAGTCTGTTAGGTACGTCATGGTCCAGACTTTCGCGAGTAAAGCGGTGGTTATTGACGATCATCTGGCAGAGTGCTACTAGATGCTACTGGAGGGACGGGTTAGCATCCCGAAGACGTGACTCGGGATTAACACTTTGCTTGAACCTGACTCGCCGCGCGTCTGCGTGCATGGTGCCACTCCGCGACCGTCGACCAATGAGTGCAACGTCTCGCGGAGAATGGGGATCGAATGCAATGCTAGAGGCAGCGCCGGCCGGCCTAGACCATTCGAGCGAGACAAATGCCATGGCTCGAAGAACGCAGTCTTTCGGCCGACCGCCATCAGAAGACAACACGGTGAGCTTCTTTCAGCGTCATCTTCCAGTTGCCCTTGGCCGTGCCGAGCACTGTGGGCAGCCAGCTCTCAGATCCATGTGGGAGCGAGATGCTCTTTCTTCGAGTGTCACGGTGATACTAGCTTGAAGATCGCCGGATACTGGGGGCATCAAGATGCTTAGCGGAGTGTGGCCCAGTGTCGCATCCTGCGTGTACACTGAGCGGCTGTATCGAATTGGAAAGCAGGACAGAGGACCCATCATGCACGGGAAGATCTTGACTCCGTCTCCGAGTCGGCCACGCGCCCTGCCTTGGACACTGAACGCTCCTCAATAAGTAGGCGGCCGACACCCGGAACTGACCGTCGCCCTATTGTCGAATGAGTATTATGATGTCTTTTGGTCGATCTACTGACGATGGCAGTGACAGGTTGCTAGAAACCGCACCTGACGAATTCACAAACAGTATACTACTCTGTCAAGTCCAACGTTCGTAGAGATACATATAATACTAACACAGGACATGCCATCACTGGGGACACACGTATAAGCCTCCGAGCATAAGCTATGTGATACAATCTGAGATATATGGCAATAGGTCCTAGGATGAAGAGAGCAACGTCATAAACCCTCGTCTACAAAACAACACTTGCGGCCACGGCGAGGTAGACCGCCGCAATGTACCAGTACTTCACTCCTTGCTTCCACTGACTCGTGCCGTGCCCTACGCCCGACGCAGTCCGATCACGAGCGCTGGCGTTGGGGGCACTGGTCGATGAGCTTTGAAAATTTGACGGGTGACCCCAGTGCGTTGACGTTGCTGCGGCCACGAGACCGTATGAGATCCGCGGGATCATCATGGCCCGCTAGACGAGCACCATATCTTCGGTAGTACCGATAGCGGTGGCAGGAGTGCGCGCCGTCTCTCCTCTTCGATCCATTGAGAGAGCTCTTTGAACGTTTTCGGCCTCTCGGAAGCGTGTGTCGACGGTTCGCGAAGCACGTTCTGGAGCATCGACGCGAGCTCGACATGCTCTGGGACTAAGTCTGGAGGAACAGGAGCGCCATCGGAGCCTGCCAGATGGGTCGAGACGATCTCATCGGTGTTGAGAGATGCGTAGGAGACGACTGACGCGGACTCGCGTACTTCTTCCCCTGAAACTGGAAGATCGTGGCTGATACCGGAATCTGTAGATGGTAGTTCAGCCAGATGTGGACAGCCACCCTCGAAGGAGTCTGAGCCGGTGGACGTAGAACGCGGTACGGGTCGCTCGGGGTTGGTGAGACAGACATCGGTAGTGCTCGAATATTCATCGAGTCCTCCTGAGATGAGCGCAGCTGGCTTTTCGGAAGTACACACGGGGGTCTCGGAGACACGACGCCTCGTGCCAGGATGACCGAGAGTTTTTCCCCGCCCTGAATATGAATAGAAGGGTATCAAAACGTGTGCGTAGCCTGAAACATTGCAACACATACCATTATGCTGATGACTGGTGGGGACTCGCTCAAACCTCTGCTTAACAGGCAGCGTCGTTGTAGATTTCTCCGCTTCGGATGCGGCGCGGGCGGCGCGGCCTTCTTCTTTCCGCTTCGTCTTGAAGTAGACACGGAGCTGATGGGGAGTGTATTCCTCGCATCCTGGATGTACCTGGATCTCCCTCAAGAGCGCGTTCCGCTGGGCAGTGTCGGGGAGCGACGTTACGGTGTGGTAGAAGTCTTGTGGAGTCACCATCACGCCGGTTTGGTGGAGACATGGATGAGTACCTACCCAAAGGATGACTCTGAATCATGCCTTGGAACTTACCATTCAGCATCATATAGACGTCCTTTGGAAGACGAAATATTCTACTTTCCTTCTGCGTTGTATCGGACTGAGAGTCTCGTGCACGAGAGGCGGCGGGACGTCGATGTCGTGTAGATACTCGTAACGGGGATCGTGTTTGCAGAGATTTCCGGGCCATGTTGCGGTGCGTGCTGGTTAGGTACTAGTACCCACCCGGGACAATGTGCGACCCTTT
The DNA here is from genome assembly GCA_033807695.1 of Daedaleopsis sinensis. Lineage (NCBI taxonomy): Eukaryota > Fungi > Basidiomycota > Agaricomycetes > Polyporales > Polyporaceae > Daedaleopsis > Daedaleopsis sinensis. The sequence goes on along the minus strand of CM066310.1, from coordinate 219,636 downwards.
GAAAATGTGAGGGATCTGGGTTCGAGGCTCCCGCAGCTGAGTATGCTGCGGTAGCGCGTGTGACTGCCACATCTCGAATGAGGAAGCTGAGCTGTCAATTAAGCTCAAGCTTCGATAGATTCAAGTTTCGCTGGTTGGTCGGTGTCCATGGGCCGTAGCGGTCAGTGAACGCCTATGAGTGAGTCAAAGCAGTACAAGATATATCTAGAGCAGACATGGCAGGATAAGAAGGGTTAGACCTATACGGTCCGCAAAATTGTCAAGGTGTGACACAGGAGTGTGACTTAGGTCACACCTCGATGACTCGTGGGAACGAGATGGTCACGGTGGCGAGTGAGTGCCACCGTCGCCGTGCACCGCGGTGTGTTATTGTTCCTTCAACGACCTGAGTACAACTTGCATCCTCGCCTCCGTTATCAGCTTGAACTCCTCCCCGATACTCTCTGCATTTTTCCTCAGGATGCTTCCAACTCCTAAGCTTAGCTCCGAGTCTCCCCACCTCCCTGCGACACGGCGCGCACGGTCTACTACTACCCGGCGGCGGGACGAGCTTCAAACCACTATTAGTACCGAGGGCTTCCTAACCAAGTTACCAACAGAGGCAATTGATATCTTCCATCGTAAGATTGCATTGCTATATCTCGACTGCTAGGTTTGTCAGAGCTAGAGGACTGACTAGATGAGTAGGATTCTATCAAACCGTTTCAACTCGCCCAACCATCTCAGAGCTCGAAGATCTGCGAACGCAAACCTCGTCCATCCAAGGGTGCGAGGAGCTCTCGCTTGAGAAGATACGCCACTACTTCTGTGCCAGACGTTTGAGGGAGGATACAGTGCGTGGTAGGATCCGACCGAGGCCTAGTGTGGCGAGTACCTATGGCGAGGAATTGGGCAAGACCTCCGCGGGCGCCGGCCCACAGAGGAGGAAACGAAGAGTACGGGTACCTACAAACACCAGAAGTACGTTCCATCATCTCTATATCTCACTCGATAATTCACGTTCACTGGTCTATGTGGTTTGAACGAACGCTAACCATCCATCATGCCTCGCACGTCAACCAGGTGTCCCTCCTCCAGCGTTCGCAATACCGCTTGCTTTGGAAATTCGCACCGCCCTCTCTCAACCGCTCACTCTCAATGAACGTGAGCGACCAAAGACGTTCGCTGAGATGGCGAGATGGCTCAAAGAGCGAAACGACGTGCATATAACATTCCTGCAGAACATATCGTCAGGAGCATATGCTCAGTTCAACTTACCTCCTGCCTCGAATATGCCGCCGTCGCGCATGACGAACGGGGCGTCGACGCAGGGACACTGACTGGGCGTAGGACATGCACAAAGTCTCGTATTGAAGTCTCCGCTGTCACATTCACCGTTGTAAGTGCGCGTGTTGCCAGTTGGCCTTCCGTGTGTTATTAAACATGCTGACAATGCTGCAGTCATGTATCATGTATATTTTCATTTCCAAGGTTAATTGTGCATATCTACCTTGCCAGTGGACTCCGTGCGATCCGCTCTGTCCTGTTTAGGCGAACCATACTATCTATCATACATCTTGACTCCAATCTTCGATTTGTCTACCATGGTCTTGACATCGCGTAACATCATCATACTCACCCGCACAGTGTAGACCGAGCCTCCTAGCCCGTACATGCATACCCTCGCACTATCCCAATTTCGAATAAGCACGCGCAACGTTTACTCAAAGCGTCGACCGCTTCCTCGGGACTGGCCTGTGCATCCACCTATCCTCACCAAGCCTCGCACCCTCCTCCATGACCTCAACCTGCTCATGTACTACGACATCCTCGTCCGCACCCACACGCACGACGCGCGAGCGGAAGCAGGTAGACGTCAAGCCACACACGTGTGCCCACTCGATGCGCGCGACTTTCCACTGGTAGCTGCTCGATCGATTGTGATACCTCCTGAGCATCTGTGCGATGAACGGCTTTGAGTCAGCTCGGAAGTCGGATGCGGGAATATGGAATGTGAGGGCTAGCGTGAGACCGCGGTGCGCGTCGTCCAGGTCCGAGTCGTCGTTCCATTGATCACAGTCTTGTGTATCATGCATCAGGGGAGTTCGTGCGGAAGACTGCGGTGTAGAAGGTGCGAGCTGTGAATGTAACCTTGATATACCTTGTGTGTACTGGACGAAAGACGGCCAGATCAGTCTCGACCGTCGTGAGGAGCGCAATCAAGCAGGAAATCGCAGCCATACCTCGCGATAGGCGGCAGCACTAGGACTCGGAGCGTCGACCTGTATGAACTGCAGGTGCGGAAAGCGAGCAGACCCTGCAATCTCGCCAGGAAGATCATTGAGAAAGTCGTTGAACCATGCCTGCGCGTCGAGCGCGCGCAGCGGTCCGCCTATCCGTAGGCTGACGAGGCTCGTGCTCGCAAGCCGAGCGACACGGCTGAACTCACGGGAGGTGACGTTCGTGATACGAAGGTGCGTGAGGCGGTCCAAGATGTGCCGCTGTACTTGATCTTGAAGCAGTTGGTCGAAGAAGAGCCAGTGGCAGGAGAGTACGCGGAGTGCGAGTAGCCGCGCCGCAGGCCCGGCGTCGACATCAGACATCGTTGCCGCAGGATAATGGGGAACGAGAACTGGAGGACACAAATGTTCCATCGCCTCGCGCGAGACGTTAACTAAGGGCATCTCTAGCACTTTGAGTGTTGCACTATGAGCCCCCACGAATCCCGCTACGGCCGTGCCGAGCAGCGACGCCCCGGACGGGATATATCCCGGATGACGACATACAAATGTGCGAAGGCGAGGGAAGCGGAGAGCAAGGATGGCGATGGATGGGGACAGATCCCATGGCGGAACCGGGACCCAGAGGGCCTCCACAGAGAGAGTGAAATCGACTAGGTTCGGGAGACCACGGAGGATAGTGTGGAGGCTGGAGAGGATGATCCTGCTGTCGTTGATGAGGGAAGGATCTACATCTCTGTCGCGAGCGAGGTGAATGTGGAATGCACGAATGTGAAGGCCGAGGTGTGGATGAGCTCGAAGGGTCCTAAAGAGAAGGATAATGGGATGTTCGCGGATAAGGGTGATGCGACGATATAGCAAGTCCTCAACGATGGGTCGCAAGGCACGGTGGAAGAGGGTGAGATTTGCGAGGGTGCGCGAGTCGTCCACATGTTCCAAGACTAACATCCATATCTCGACGGGGAATGTCAGGACTGTAGGAAGATGTCTTGCCGCCGACATGACTGACGTCTGGATCTCAAGTCACAGTGGTTTGCCTAAAAATGATCTCTGAGAGTCAGTCATACAGCGCAGGTTCACCGTTTAAGCCTGCGCGACTTAAAGATAAGAGTGGGTTGCTAATTTGTCTTCGAACGTACATGCACAGCTTGTAATAGCTGTACACTAGCAACTGCGATCAGTGCATGTTCGCTTTGTGAGTCATTCCAGGTCATTCCTGACTCGAATCGAATGATACTCACGCCAAGTGGTTGCGTGTGTAAATCAGTATGGCAGCATCAATCGCACCCCACCACCGCAACAAGCATTGCGGTAGTGCCAGAGTACGACACATTCTCAGATGGGTACTAGAGCAGCATAGTCGATGCTTCAGGCTCCGCCGTGTGGTGTCTGTCACAGTCAGGCAATGTGCCCTTAGATTTTGACAAGATTGATACTATCAATGACCGGAGCAGAATACCCAAGTTCCGATTCACCTAGCGAGAGCATATGAACGCTCGCCCGGGCCGCAGATTAGCTTGAAGAGACTGCACGCGCTCTCCAAATGGACAGTTCACTAGAATAGTCAGCGATCGTCGTGTTCTAGTCAAGAGTCAAGACATACCATCGGTAATTCCCAGGTTCTCTGACGAGTCTGAGCGTCTGACCCGCTCGGCGCTTGTAAGACATCCGAGTGCGGAGGCCTGCCAGGGCCTGCCCTGCTCGAATTGAACACGTACTGTAGAAAACAATGGTGGTTTATGCTGTAAAAGATGTCAGAGAGTACATCTGTGAAGGAATAGGATGACTCACAGACCGTGCATGCATGGTAGGCTCAGAGCAGTCGGCGGCACTGACTTCCGACAATGCTTGAATTTTACCGCAGCCTCTATGGTCATTGAGGCCACAAAAATTTGCATGTATGTTCGCGTTGCTGGTCCTCTTGTTCCTGTAAAGTTTGGTACCTGTAGGATGAGTGAGTGAGGAGAAATAGCAAGACGGCCCAAATGTCTGACGGTGTCCAAAACGATGTCTGAAAAAGGGCGCTCTGATCAGTCTGATGGCATCTGAAATCGATCTGAACGTATCTGAAAGGTCTGGGTCAGACCGTTTCAAATTCGGGAAATTACTGATGACCTGCTTGCTGCTCGTACAGGCGCCCTTGGGATGTGATCTCGACAAGGCTAAGAGGTGGGTTTCCGACAGCTTCAATAATTTTCAAGAGCTGCGCCGAACACGTGGCAATTACGTGATCATCGTATGCGCGACTCGGCGGACGCTTCGACTCTCCTCACACCTTTTGTTAACTCCCTTGATTCTTCCTTCCTTGATGCTTGACTCGCAGTGACAGGATCAGTTGTCGATCACCGAGGTTGTCCCTAATAATCACATTATATCAACAGGCAATCGCGCATTAATTCTCTGCTTCAAGTCACAAGTCACTGTGTAGACTTACTATAGTACCACAACTCACTTGAAACGTCAGGCGCTGATGATGTCCGGAGAGTCGTTTGCAAGACATCTCAGATGACGTGGAAGAGCTCGATGCGCTGCGGACAAGGAACATCGAAAACCTCTGATCACGTTAAGCGCACGGTTACTTGGGTTCTTTAAGGCAGTTGCCCACGGTCTACTCTCTCTCATCGCCGCCTTCACCACCACCGCTTCATAGGTTCAAAATTCTTGTTGGGAACCAGTCTGCCTCTCAGATTAGGTATGTCATCTCGTCTTCCGAACGACACGTCCGAACGAATATGTATCAATGAACAGGTTCTACTAGAGTCTATGTGGCTCCTCAGCACCGGCCGCGCCGAGCTCCATCATTTTGCCTCTCCAATACAGGCCGCAGAAGCGGGATTCGCAATCTTGTCGCATGTCTGGAATGGCAAAGAACAAACTTTCCAGGAAACTCAAGCTCTCGCTGCTCAATGTGCCGCCAACCATTCAAACCCACGCGATCGATCGACACCGAAAGTGAGGCAGTCGTGCGCCTTCGCGGAGAGCCAGGGACTCGAATGGATCTGGAACGATACCTGCTGCATAGACAAGACGAGCAGCTCCGAGCTCTCTGAGGCCATTAACTCCATGTTCACCTACTACTCGCTGGCCGAGATTTGCTATGCCTACCTTGAAGACATTCCATCGACCGACAACTCTGTCGTATCATTTCGCCAGCTCCGCTCTAGTCGATGGTTTCGACGCGGCTGGACTTTGCAGGAGCTTATTGCGCCCGACGAAGTCCTCTTTCTCTCGCAGGACTGGACCGTCATCGGCACGAAAGCGGAATTATCCGCTAGACTGGAGACGATCACGAAGATCCCCATTTCTGTGCTACGCTCCCCCGAGAATGTTCGGAACTACAGCATTGCCCAGCGTATGTCGTGGGCGGCAGAGCGCAAGACTACGCGAGAGGAGGACGAGGCGTACTGTCTCATGGGAATCTTCGAGATCAATATGCCGGCGCTATACGGAGAAGGACGGAATGCGTTTCAGCGCTTGCAAGAGGAGATTATGAAGAAGTCTGTTGACACTTCACTGTTCGCTTGGGGAGGGCTCATCAAAGGACCTCACTTCGACCATGCGGACTTTTCGCCCTACGACAGGACTGTAATTGGCGACAATCCTTGCGCCTACCTGCTCGCTCGCTCTCCATCAGCCTTCCAGTACTCGTCGCTATACGAGTATGACACCGACACCCTAGTGCGACTAGACGCTTTACCGCAACGACCCAGCAAAGTAAGTCTATTTTGCTGTTGACATCTTGCTCACGACGTGCTGAAAGTCGCTGTCTGTAGCAAATAACCCCGTTCTCGACCAAGCAGAATACCGCGAGGATCCCCGAGTTCACCATGAAGTCATATGGGGTCCGGGCGCACCTCCCCGTTATAGAACGTGATGGGTTCCGGATCGCAGTAATATTCGTATCATGCCAACGGCAAGGTCCACTTGGTCTTTTGCTTACACCGTGCGCAGCAGGCGTGGACCCAGGACGTCATCTCTACTACACCTCCGTGGTTGAAAACGAGGCTGGTCCACGCAGGCAGTACACCGTGCGCCTGCTACCGCTCTCAAGCCTTCGGAACCAGCAGCCCTATCATCTACAGTGGACCGACCTCTACATTCTTCCCGCCCCTCGACGCACTCTGCACAAACTCGACATTCCTATGAACTTCACCACGCCCGCGCCATTTCGCATCCCACGACGGTACCTCCTTCGTCTACGAGCTGCACAGATCCCATACATCATGCTTCCTAAGCCCTTCCCCTCTTCATGGAATCGGGACACGCCAGCGAGGCTCGCTCTGTGTCTAGAACAGAAGCACGGTTCTATCACAGTACTCGAATTACATCTCGGGCGGTGCACCGCGGCGGTGAAACAGCCCAAGGGGCAAATAACGCATGCGCACGGTGGAGAGCACTGGGCGTTCTTCAATCTTTCACAGTCTCCTGATGTCCCAGCCAATAACGACTGGTGGAGCTATTACAATGACCGTCCTCTACCCAGCCACTCATGCACTTCCGACCATATTGATTGTTGGCCTGATGGGAAGCGACAGAAGACGTTCGAGTTTCGTCGAGCCATGGATACCTCGGCCTGCACGCTCACGTTCACTCTCACCTTCTCCCCCTGCCCGGATAGCCCCTCAGAGACGTACGTCGTCAGCCTAACGATGGAGGAGTTCGTGGAGCCCTTCCCTTTCACATACTCGGACCCCTTCGCCTCACCTGGACCGCTCGATGCGCGAGGTTCGCAGTACCTACCGACACCTGTGTCTAGGACAATGATGAGGCACAAGTCAAATACGTCCCTGGCGACTAGTATCACATCCTCTGCAGTCTCCACCACTATCAGTATCCTGGAACCAGTGGGGACCGAGTACTGGGCCCGCCGCCCGTCGCTCAGCTCGAGCTCGTCACGCGTACGATTTGCCTCTGAGTCTGCTTCGAGTGCAAGTCGAAGCCGGAGAATGTATGACTTCCGGGAGAATCTGTCCAAAGACTCATGGCCCAGAGTGGAACTGGACACTGAGTGGGTATCTATCTATTCCGAGGCAGATAATTGTTTGAGTGCCGCGGATGCGCATCCGAGCGAGCCCGAGCCGGCAGGAAATACTAGGCCTCCTTCGCCGTATCCGCACACGACTGGTGATGCCGAGGCGCATTCCTTAGGATCTGACGATTCCGATTCAGACGATGAAACTCGCAGTCTTGCACCTAATTCTGAAAACATTCCCCCCCTGATGCAGACCGCACCTGACGTCACCAGGAGTCATATGTATCGGAGCCGTCCGCTTCCTCCTATAGTACCCCAGCCTCTCCCTCCCGCATCGCTACCGCACATGCCATTGGCAAGCTCTCCTTTGGCCTCGAGACCCCTACCACCGAGTCCAAGGATCATTGTTCGCGCCCAGCAAGATGTTGTCGATCAGAAGGCCTGGCGCAGCAGTACTGAAAACATTCCCCTCATGCAGACCGCACCCAGTGATGTCACCAGGAGTCATATGTATCGGAGCCGTCCGCTTCCTCCTATAGTACCCCAGCCTCTCCCTCCCGCATCGCTACCACCCATTCCCTTGGCAAGCTCTCCTTTGTCCTTGAGACCCCTACCACCGAGTCCAAGGATCATTGTTCGCGCCCAGCAAGATGTTGTCGATCAGAAGGCCTGGTGCACGAGCAGTACTGAAAACATTCCCCTCATGCAGACCGCACCTGATGTCACCAGGAGTCATATATATCGGAGCCGTCCGCTTCCTCCTATAGTACCCCAGCCTCTCCCTCCCGCATCGCTACCGCGCACACCCTTGGCAAGCTCTCATTTCAAGACCTTGAGACCCCTACCACCGAGTCCGAGGATCATTGTTCGCGCCCAGCAAGATGTTGTCGATCAGCCTGAAGGCCTGGCGCACTGTAATGCCATCACACGACTCACTCCTCGGACCACGGACGTGCACCGGACAGACGGATGACGGAGAGTTGACAGACAGGTGACGGACGGGCGGACGGACGGGATTGGACCGCTGTGGCGGACGGACAGGATTGGACGAACGGACTCATGCTCGCTTTCTCAGTATTTGGACTATTTACGTACATAAACCCCTTCTCCCCTGCGTTGCGCTTCAGTTTCCTCTCGCGCTACGCAGGTACGTATTGTGGTTCTCACTCGCTTGTATCCCTACTTAGTTTCCTCTCACGCTACGCAGCTTTTGCTCGTTATTCCGCTGCGTGCCCTCGTGTGTTAGACTCCAGTGTCCGCTGGCCCGACGGCCAGCTTACACTTTTTTTTTAACGCCTCAAAGGCGCCACACACAGACGAGAACCACCAACTCCACCCTTCTCGACGTCTTGACTGACGCCAAACACGCCTTCTGGAATTCCAGAACACGCATCCAGCGGATATAGGCGTCTCGCACAGAACGCTCATCCATTCCCACCCTCCAGTCTTCTCCCCATCCAGTACCCGCTCCCGCACCCCCGCATTTCCTGCCCGCCCTGTTTCAGCCCCGCAGAAACCCTTCCCGCTGCGCTCAGCAACTAGTTCCTGTACCCATCTCGACCAGTGCACCACCTCTGTACGACTTAACCCCAAGCGGCTCCGACATCACGGATCTGTCGTCCCCCACGTCCGCCGACCTCGCGGACGCGCTCAACGACAACATCTTCGCCGGGGAACACTACTAGGCCCCGCACCCAAAGGTCCACTCGGTACTTCGAACCAAGCTGAGTACACACCCGGCTCATCGCCCCCTCCCGCTCTTTATCCTCCTGCCTTCCCTCTTCCCCGATCCTTCTCAGTGTCCGATATTTCTCTGCCCCCATCCCCACAAAACCGCATATACTCACCTTCTTCTTCCGATTCCGACTCCGATTTCTCCCTCTCCCTTCCTTCCGTTCCTTCTCGCATACTCTTATCTACTTCCCGTCTCACTTCCTCCACCCACTTCCTGTCACGCTCCTCCAGTCACATCATGCCAGACGCAGGCACCGCCACCCTGGAACAGAAGGACCCCACCAAGTGCCCGACCATTAAGAACGGCACGCTCGACGCAGAACTTCTCCAGAACTGGGTCGACATGGCTGAGGGGTACTTCTTACACAAGAATATCGACGACGATGCCGGTAAACGCGCCAAGCTCATCGCCTGCGGGTTCCAGGACCCCATTCTCAAGGCTTGGTGGCGCACGAACGTCGTCACGCTCCAGACCAAGGACTGGGAAGATTTCGTCACTGAGATGTATGCTCAATGGCTACCCATCGGCTGGGACTCCGACCTCCATGCGGACATCCTCCGTCTCATCATGACCGAGGATCAATCGTTCGAAGACTTCTCGCGCTCGTTTGAGCTCAAGAACCTCCTCCTTGGACGATCCCCCCTGCTGATGTACGACACTTCTCTCCGCGCAAACCTTGTACCCCGCTTGACTCGCCGTCTCCGTCTTCTGTGCCAATCGGACTTGATCTCGGGCCTCCCTAAGTACCGAGACTGGAAGGCCGCTCTCATCTCTGCCGACCGGGAATACACATCGACAGTTCGCGAGATGCGTGCGACCCTCTCACTCCGGGACCCGAAGGTCCGCACCGACGCCAAAGGCAACCGCCCTCCCTTCTCCAACACATCCCACCCGAACACGTCTGCGTCCACACCGTCGTCCCGCCCCACTGGTCGACTACCTCCCTTGACCGACGACGAACGCTCCCTTCTCATGGCAAACAAGGGATGCCTGAAATGTCGCAGGTTCAACGTCGGACACATGCGTGACTCCTGCCCGAACGGTTTCCCCAACGCGTCTACATACCGCTCTCTCACACAAGCCGACGCCGACGCCGCTGTCAAATCTACGACTACGACAACGACAACGACAACTGCCAGCAAACCGTCTGCCTCAACTCGCAAGGCGGTCTCCGCAGTCGTCGCTTCCGGTTCCCGTTCTCCCTCCCCCCCGTCTCCGGTTCCCGTTGGTGCTGTGCTCGCGAACTCCGTGAACGCTCTTGGTACCGACTCGGACGACGCCATCTGGATCTCAGGCGGGGAGAGCTCCGACGACGAGTGCGTTGTCTCATCGCCTCAGCCGCTCTGGCTTGCGTCCATCTCATCTCCTGCCCCCACGTCTCATGATGTTGTTGAGATGCTGATCGACACCGGTTCTCCTTCAGTTCTCGTTAGAGAAGACGTCGCCAACGATCACAAACTACGACACCACACACTACGCAAGCCCTTCCAATACACAGACGCCTTCGCTGGAGTCGAAGGGGAGGCCTTGCAGTTCTGTCGCTTTCAGGTCACGGTGAAGGACGGTTCATACACCTCTCGTTCATGTACCGCGATCATTGTACCCAAGCTAGCATATCCTGTAATCCTCGGCACTACCTTCCTCGATGCCAACAAACTTCTTGTCGATGTACACCACCACGCCCTGTGGGACTGTGACTCAGGTCGAGACCTGTTTGCCCGTCAACCTCGACCCCCGACTCCCTCCCTATCTCCAGCGGACAGACGACGCCTAGAACGCGAATACGACGACATGCACAGACGTCTGCACCGGTCGCGTATCAACGACGTCAACCGACAACTCTTTGAATGCATTCCCAAATCAGCTTCGCTTCACGACGATGATCAACTACCAGCACCGCTAGTAATCAACGCCGTTCGCGCACAAGTCCAGCGAATGGCTTTCACTGAGCGACTTTCCACGCTTGACGCTCACATGAAGAAGAAGTTCGCTGATTTGTTTCCCGCAGACATTCCGCCCACCAACAGACTCCCGGACGACGTGTTCCATGAGATTCATCTCAAGGACGCGCACCTCTCCATCGTCCGGCGCACATACGAATGTCCCAAGAAATATCGCGAGGCCTGGAAGACGCTGCTCGATCAACATCTCGCGGCCGGTCGGCTGCGTCCCTCTTCCTCCCCTTACGCGTCTCCTTCCTTCTTGGTACCTAAAGCTGACCCATCTGCCCTTCCTAGATGGGTTAATGACTACCGTACCCTGAACGCGAACACCATACCCGACGCGTACCCCCTACCTAGCATCCAAGAGATCCTCTCGGATTGCGCACGCGGTAAGGTGTGGGGGAAACTAGACATGACTAATTCGTTCTTCCAGACGAAAGTACACCCGGATCACGTCAAGTACACCGCCGTCACTACCCCCTTCGGCCTTTACGAATGGACAGTGATGCCTCAAGGGTGTCGCAATGCTCCCAGCACACATCAACGTCGCATGTACAACGCTCTGCGACCGTTCATCGGGTCCATTTGCCATGTATACCTCGACGACATCATTATATGGTCGTCGAGCGTCGAGGAGCACGTCCGCAACGTGCACACCATCCTCACTGCGCTCCAGTCCCATTCATTGTACTGCTCGCTGAAGAAGACCACACTCTTCTGCACAGACCTCAATTTCCTCGGGCACAACATATCCCTCGACGGGATTCGCCTGGACGGCTCGAAAATCGCACGCGTCCTCGACTGGCCACTTCCCACTTGCGCACACGACGTCCGTGCGTTCCTCGGCCTGGTTCGATACATCGCGAATTTCCTGCCGAAACTCGCACACCACACTTCGATACTCAACCCGCTCACTACGAAAGAAGCCGAGAAGAACTTCGAATGGACGGCCGAGCACACGTTCGCCTTCGAAGCTGTCAAATGTCTCGTAACGAGCCATGAGTGTCTCACTTCCATCGACCACTCTAACCTTGGGAATAATCGCATCTTCATGTCTACTGATGCGAGCGATTATTGTACAGGCGCCGTTCTCTCCTACGGCGAAACCCTCGAGACCGCACGACCAGTCGCGTTCGAGTCCGCCCAGCTCTCGGGCGCCGAACTGAACTACCCGGTACACGAGAAGGAATTGCTCGCAATCGTGCGCGCGCTCAAGAAATGGCGCGTCGACCTTCTCGGTGTGCCCTTCACGATTTTCACGGATCATCGCACCCTCGAGAATTTTAACACACAGAAACACCTGTCACGTCGCCAAGCGAGGTGGCAGGAGTTTCTGGGACAGTACGATTACACCATCACGTACATCCGAGGGGAGGAGAACAGCGTCGCCGACGCCCTTTCCCGCCGGAAACCTCCCGCAGACTCGCCACCAGACTCGCTCCTTACTCCGATCCTCGCGATCGGAGCTCTGCGACTCCTCCGCGATGCGTCCACAGCCATGCGCTCTCGCCTGCCAGACACCGCTCGTACACGGGTTGCCGCTATACACTCTGGCTCACTACACATTGCCTCGGACCCGGCGTGGCTGGAACGTATTCGTTCTGGCTACGGCGAGGACAAGTGGTGCCTTCGACTTATATCCTCCCTCACTACCGCTAACAACCCCCTTCTACCGCTCCTCGCAGGTGACTTGGACGGCTCATTTGTGGCTGGCATCCAAGTCCGCGACGGCCTCCTCTTCGCTGGAGACCGACTCTGCATCCCTCGCGTTTTCGACCTACGAGAAGGCCTCTACAGACTTGCTCACGACGCTCTGGGCCACTTCGGCTCTGAGAAGTCATACGGTTCGCTCCGCTCGTCTTATTATTGGCCTAACATGTGGAAGGACCTCGAGACACTGTACATCCCATCCTGCGACGCTTGTCAACGCAACAAGCCGTCCACGAAACGCCCAACTGGACCTCTTCATCCGCTACCCGTCCCAGACCACCGTTTCGATTCCATCTGCATCGACTTCGTCGGCGCACTCCCGGACGACGGAGGCAACAATTGCATAGCTACTATCACCGACCGACTCGGAGGTGACGTTCGTTTGATTCCGACACGAACTGACATCTCCGCAGAAGACTTCGCAGCTCTCTTCTTCCAACACTGGTACTGCGAAAATGGCTTACCACTGCAAATCGTCAGCGACCGCGACAAGCTATTCGTCAGCAAATTTTGGAAGGCACTCCATAAGCTCTCCGGAGTCGACCTCCGCATGTCCACTTCCTATCATCCTGAGACCGACGGCGCTAGTGAACGTACTAACCGTACTATGATCCAGATGCTCCGGTACCACGTCTCACGCAACCAGACCGGTTGGGTCCGCGCACTTCCACTTGTCCGATTTCAACTGATGAACACCATCAACGCTTCCACCGGATTCAGCCCCTTCCAACTACGCCTCAGTTGCGCTCCCCGTGTTCTTCCTCCAATTTCGTCCACACACACCGCTGATCTTCTCGCTTCTACAGACGACGACGGCGCCCGCGCTGCTCGACTCATCGCTCAGATCGAGACCGACGTGCTGGAGGCCCAAGATAACCTCCTACTCGCGAAGACGAACCAAGTCCTCGCAACCAACGCCCATCGCGGGCCTGAAGTACCATACTCCGTCGGGGACCGCGTCCTCTTGTCCACCTTCCACCGCCGTCGCGACTACATGCAACGCGGAGACCATCGTGTCGCCAAGTTCATGGTCCGCTTCGATGGGCCCTACGTCGTCTCTCGCGCTCATCCCGAAACCTCCTCTTACACCCTCGAACTCCCCGCCTCCATGAACATTCACCCCACGTTCCACGCTTCGCTACTCAAACCTTACATCCCCAACGACGACGCCCTTTTCCCCGCACGCTCACACCCCGAGCCAGGCCCAGTCATGACTGCCGACGGCGAAGAGTTTCTCGTTGAACGGATCCTCGACCACAAGCGCGCCGAACGCGGATATCGCTTCCTGGTTCGCTGGTTCGGGTACGGTGCAGGCTCGGACTCGTGGCTCCCTGGGCGCGAGGTCAAGGACCTCGTCGCACTCGACGACTACCTCAAGCTCAACAACGTCGACCTCCGACTTCCAGCTTGACACCCCTCGCTCTTCTTCAGAGTGGGGAGGAGTGTAATGCCATCACACGGCTCACTCCTCGGACCACGGACGCACACCGGACAGACGGGTGACGGAGAGTTGACAGACAGGTGACGGACGGGCGGACGGACGGGATTGGACCGCTGTGGCGGACGGACAGGATTGGACGAACGGACTCATGCTCGCTTTCTCAGTATTTGGACTATTTACGTACATAAACCCCTCCTCCCCTGCGTTGCGCTTCAGTTTCCTCTCGCGCTACGCAGGTACGTATTGTGGTTCTCACTCGCTTGTATCCCTACTTAGTTTCCTCTCGCGCTACGCAGCTTTTGCTCGTTATTCCGCTGCGTGCCCTCGTGTGTTAGACTCCAGTGTCCGCTGGCCCAACGGCCAGCTTACACGCACGAGCAGTAGCATTTGAGACGCGATGGTGAATACGAAAACAAATTCGCTGAGTCAACACGCTTGGGCTCGGTGCGGCGGGCGGAACTTCCCATCGGTGTCATGACAGACGCATGTCGCCCGCTGTCACTGGCAACCAACTCAAGACTTCCCTTGGTAGCTCCTTTACCTCTATCTCATTCGCGAGAAGAACCGGAGTCGGTGCTGCCACATCTTTCCCGTATGTCTCGCCGCTCTGAAGTTGCGGCCCCGGAGGGTCCTGTTCCCCTTTCTGCACATCCCGCAACACCATAACGTCACGATGCTCCCAGAAAGAAGAAGACTGGATGGCTGAAGAGCTTCCGTAAGGGACTCGTTCGCCGTATTCTCAGGAGAGATCAAGGACAGCATTCGACAGGTGCCGGATGGTATCCGGATTACGACCATGATTGGGCCACCTGGGCTGCTGCTGAACACTCGGACTCTGAGCTTTGGTAGACTTTGAGTCCTATCATGTCTACCACATCGGCGCATTGGCTCGTCTATTAACCACGTTGTCCTATAAGTGAATGTTATGAACATGTGAGTGTTACATTCGTGATGTCTTGGCGAAGGTCCTTTCTCATCAGCGAGTGTTGCAACATGGCTCATTCAGTCGTATATGTACATCTAGAAAAAGGCGCAGTGTGTTCCGGTCACTCAAGAGCTCGTCACTCAGCACTAATCCCACCAGACCCTGGCAGACGGATATATCAACACCTCTAGGTAGAACAAAAGTGAGATCCATCATATGCTCTCACCAGAGGACCTGCTGATACATCCTACATCTCTACTGAGATGCTATAGCGTCAAGTCTCCCGCACGATCGGTGCATCCCGCCTCATTCCTAAATAGGCCGTGATTACAGCTGTTTTCATAACGTTAGACCCTTTTCATCCGAAATACGCACATAGTCGATTGATGCGGAGCTAATAGAAGCTCCCTAGACATCAGACGGAGTTCTCGGCTTGTTCTGCCGGACCCTTTCTAGCGAAGTCCGCCGCGTATGCCGTGAGATGCCGCTAATCGTGGAGCCCAACTCCGCTAACCGACCATGCGTGTATTTCGGATGAAAAGGGTCTAATGTTATGAAAACAGCTGTAAACCCGACATTCTGCATTCTGGCCCAATCCGGAGGGTATGGTACTAGTCATAGCTTGTACCCCGCCATTTTGTGGAGCATCCAGATTAGGCACAAGCAATACGCATGTACCATCACTACGCCGGTGCGCGCGACCGCTCGCGCGCACAAACAAATGCCTTATACCTGCACCGGAAAGTACTTACTAGCCTGAGTACTCTGCATATCAATGCCACGCGCGGTGGTGCACTCCAGTATGCGTGGCCGTGTGAGTTCCTCGTGGTTGCAGCACTTCCCGGGGGCACGGTAGCTGGTGATAGGTATGCGCAACCTACGCAAGTAAGTAAGTAGTGTTCAGCTACACAGTCCCGGTGAACCTGCGGCAGTCGGCCGCGAGACGACTGCAGCAGTTAGTAGAGTGCCAACCTGAACCCACTGGCACGCACTGAATCTGTGTCTCAGCAACTTTCATGGATAGTTACAGGGTTCAAGTTGGCAGAGTATATACAAGTACAGAACATTTATCTACTGCTAGTCCAGTTTGTAAGGTTGCAGTGTGAGAGCCGGAGAGCCTGCGTAATAAAACATACACTCGAGTCCGGAGATGAATTAGCGCTCAGTGCACAAACATACAGAACTGTAACAAAACATATCATGATCAAGGTACGGGTGTTTAATTTTCGAGTCAATGTCATCTACTCAAGCTGTTTAGACACTTCATATTGTCACAAAAACTGACCGGTCTACTTGTGCCTAACAGAAACAGAGCACCGCTAGACGGTACTACTAAGTGCCCAGCGGTATCTACATGAAACTCGAGTGAGTCTTAGCCTCGAATGTGTGCATGACTATTGAACGGTCAAATATTGGTCAACTAACAATCTCAGTCAGTTGTATGCTTGTACAACATCTATTCAACAGACTCCTGGACAACCCTTTGAGTTCATGGGCCGTAGGATATGTTTCTCATTATGTTATACTTTTCAGGTGCACCGTTATACGGGCTCCCATTGGCTGAGACGTTGGATCAGCTACTATCCCGATAGGACCGGATGCAGCTAAATACGGCATGTCCCTTTCCCTCCACTGTTTTAGGCCCATGTTCGAGCTCACCTTTCGACAACAGAGGACATTGTATAGATTTACAGCAACACCTACAGCACTCAGATCATAGTGCCATAATCGGATGATGTGAACGCTCCGCCCGGTGCCCGTACAATCAAGTGTCGGGATATGCAACTATGAATAGTACAACCATACTCCCTATTCAGTCGTGATGGCGGCAGAGCGCCACGAGCCTAGATTGGCAGGGCGCGCAAAAGAGCTAATTAGGTAGTGCCCTCTAAATGTATCCAGAGAGCGGCCTCTGGATGCATTCAGAGTGCTCAACTCTGAGTACAGTTTAGAATGGATCTCGTATTAGTTCTAGTAAGAGCCAAAGGATATATCAATATGACAGTATCGCCTGCTAATCCCGCTCATACCTTTGGTTCTCGGAGAACAACCACTCTGGCTACATTGTTGGCAAGACGAGGAACTTCCGACCTAATGGACGCTATCAATTAAATATCAGCCTAATACTCGCCAGTACTAGATGCCTGCTATGCGTGTCTCAAACTACCCAGCTCCTCCTCCTCCTCCTCGCCGATAACGTCTTCCCAATGGGTGGTTCCGACGAGGCTGGACCCTAGATGATCACCAAGCTTCCACGTCGCGCTCACCCGAGAACCACGCAGCACGCTACATCATTAGCAGCACCGTTCCGTAACCCGAGCCGATACCTTCTCCGTATACAGTCTTCGCAGATCCCGTACGGCATGCTCCCTGAGAGTCCCCCCTCCCCGTGACATGGAAGACGCCCTACATGTCTCACCAAGTTTCGCTTGGAGCGCTCGCTCCTGGCTCGCTCGCTCGGCTTCAAGTTCATGCTCCTTCTCGAAATATAACTGGGCTCACTCGTGCGCATCCCGACTGCATCGACGGGTTGGGCTGGGGTGGTAAACGGGAGTTGAAGATGTTCGTTCACCGTCCCCCGGAGCCTGTGGAACTGGGGATGGCCCAAACTGAATCAGCACGCTCGCGTTCACACTCTCGTTCACTCCGAACCCGCACTGCAATCCGACGGATGCGTGCATCATCTGCCTGACGATGGCGCAGACCGTGGAGCCTTCTCACTGTACTACAATGCGAGCTCAGGCCCGCAGATCGGGCCCGTCCCCGCCTCAGCATCGATTTGATTGTTTCTTTGCGGCGAGCCACGGGAGCCTCCCATCTCGCGTCGGGCATTATTCTCGCTGAGACATGCTAGAAGTCTATCATGTTTCTTGTAGTCAAGGTAATTGGGACAAGGCTTGACCTATGCTCATGCTTGAAGAGCAAGAGGGATAAGGTGACCTTCAGAAAGTTTGAAAGCAGTACTTACGCCCGTCGCGACCAATCATATCATCGGGTGTACCCGGCTAGACCCGGCCGGTAACGTAATAGTTTGAGCGCTTCCTACACTGTCTTTTCCACCACCATCGCCTAGCATCGCCTCCGTCCTTCGAGAATCGATATGCATCATGAATCATGCATTCATACCGTTCATTGGAATCCCAACTACAAAAATCAACACACACTCACTCGGCTACTGAGTCGGCGTCCCACCGTGGCTTTTGCTACCAAACTGTCCCACGCGAGATGAACGTGGGTTTATCCGGATATCCATCTACACATCGAAGCTTACCTGACAGTCCAAGCATCGCCCAGACCACAATTGCCGCTGACAGTAGAGCATATAGGGACCGCCAATCCATGGAAAAACTGGACTCTCAAGATCTCACTCCCCACATTCTCGTCGATGTCGCTACTCCTGCCACGACAGAAGGATGATGGCTCTCGACTTCCGTCTCCTACGTTTCAGTCGCGGATGCGGAAGTCTCTCCGACGACTAGCTCCATGCAGAACTCCTCACACGCACAGGAGGGCCTCGCTACTATTTCGAACCGCTGCTCAGAAGACCTCTGAGTGTTGTCTTACGACTGATCTTCATGTGTCGCATAGTACGTCTCAACCTCAGTGTATAAGTGACGGCGGCGCCTACTAATTAGCTCCTCCTACTAGACCTGACATACAGTATTGTGTCCTATCCTCGCACTTCCCAGAAGTGGCGGCTCTCCCAGAGAAGCGGGATGTCTCCGACAAACACCGGAACGCTGCGAGTCTCCTTCAAGCGGAGACGCATCCTCGCAGCCCGTTCTGCATGGGTATGGAAAGCCTCTCGGGCGATCCGAGAGTGCTCCGGACTCGGACAGCGTATGGAGCTGGCACCGGAACCGATTGCTATCCCGGTCATAGTACATCAGTCTGAACTTGGTGCGTCTCTAGTAGTGTTGTTGGCAAATACGCGCCGAATTGCCACTGGCAAGCGCCGGACCCTGGCAATTGGCGTGGCAAAAGGGTCGGGGAGGAGGAGGGGTGGCGATAGGTGGCGAGTATATGAGCGCTTAGTGACTGTACAGTGAACGTTGAATACAGTATAATTTTCTATTACAAGGCTTTGTGATCTCGCACTTCATTCTCCCTTCTGCTACTATGTCTAAGGTTGCCAACAAGAAGCCTGGTGGTCGCCAACTAGACCCCTTCGTGGAGGTGCACTTCACTATAGCTTCCGAACGCGGTCAATCTACGAAGCGCTACAAGATGCAATGTCACTACTGTCCTCCCGGTAGTCCACTCGTCGAGCACCGCGACAAGCGTTGCATTCAACACCTTTCCAAGTTTGATCTGTGTCCAAATGCCCCGACCGATGTACGCAAGGCGGCCCTGATCCGCCTGGCTTCTGGCAGTGCTACTCCTACCGCCATTTCTGTGGCTGCTCTGGAAACCGCCGCCTCTTCCGACTCGTCTCAGGCCCCTGGTCAAACAGGATCATCAGCGCGGAATGCGATTGATGTCGACTTGAATGGTGATCCGAAGAAGCAGAAGAAGTCGGGGCAAGCGAACATCGCGGCGTTTATGGATCGCGTAATGACGGATAAGGAGAAGGAAGAAGTAGACCTTATATGGCTCCGGTACGCCGTCATTCTTCATTCATCTTAACATTACAACATCCTGAGTGCATTTCTAGGTTTCTTATCCATGCCGGGATAGCTTTCCGTGCTTCTGAAAACCCGTATCTTGTCGAATGGGCCCATAAACTCCGTCCAACATATCTAGTCCCCACTCGATACGTTCTCACAGAAAGCTACCTCCCACAAGAGGAAGCACGTGTGACCATTATGGAGCAGGAGCGTCTGAAGAAAATGCGGCTTCTTACTCTTATGATCGATGGGTGGGAGGATGTCTTGCGGCGCTCAGTCTATGGCAGCCTTCTCGCTGAGCTTGGTGTCCGCCCGGTCATCCTCGGTTTGACGGATCTCACCGGGCAGCGAGCGACTGCAGATAACATTGTTTCAGTCATTGAGTCGTCCCTGCAAAAGAAGGGTGTCACGGCGGAGCAACTGGTGTGTCTGGTGACTGATGACCCTACCACAATGCGCGCAGTCCGTCGTAAATTTGCAGTTAAATATCCCTGGGTTCTCGTATGTATAATACTTGGTCTAATTGCTGCTATGTACAAGGCTGACTAGTATTTGTCTATTATAGACAACATTCTGCTTCCTGCATGCCCTCAATACCAACATCGGGCGCGTTGTTGCTTTTCCCGTCCTCAAGCGTCTTGTCTCAGCGAATACCAAGATTGTCTCGTTCTTTAAGTCGTCACACTACTGGAGCGGGCAGCTGAACATCATCAAGCAACGACTCAATGTGACTCGGGCTCTCAAGACGCACACAGCAACCCGGTGGTACTCATTGATTCTACAGCCTGAGGCTATGAGCGTGTATGACCACCGGTATGTATCACTTGATTATTCTGAGTCGACTCTCTAGGTACTCACTACTTTCACATGTAGCCATGCTCTCCGAGAGCTCTGCTCCCGCCTAGATGAAGAGCAGTCGCATCTCTCATCTGTTCCTGCCGACGTGGTGCTTACCATCAACGATGCTAAGCACTGGTACCTAAACGACCAATTCATCCGGCTGTGCAAGCCCCTTGTCGACGCCATTGGCAATCTCGAGAGCCGTGATGCAACATTGGCCGATTGCATGATCGAGCTGATCTGGGCAGAGCGAAAGATAGCTACATTCCCCACAAAGCCCTTGGACGACTCATCTGTTACTCTGCATGCCCAAACGACCATCCGCACCGGCTTCCATCAGATCAACACGGACCTTCACTGGTTCGCTCTCTTCCTTCATCCCCTCGCTCGTACCCTCGCCATCTCATCTGCCTCCCATTCACGTCAACTCTCCGCTGCCTTGAAGATCGCCTCACGTCTGACCAAGCAGTTAGATTGGGGCCTCGACTCAGCAGAGAAGTGCCTGAAGGACATACGTGCGTATGCGACACACGAGGCACCGTTTACCGGTGGCATCGCCGATGCTCGAGCATGGTGGGCCGGTCTGGTTGTGTCCGCCAAGGACTACCCCATCAAGACTCTCGCCCTTCGCATTTTCAGCATCGTCCCACACGCCGCCGAGATCGAGCGACTCTTCTCCGACCTCGGCGGCGTTCACACACCCAGACGCTGCCGGCTCACGGTCTCTCACATGGAGACACTGGGCATCCTCCGGAACTTCTACGCATCCGAGCTCTCAGGAGGCAAACCATCCCACCGCCGCCATGCCCATATGCACACACGTCCAGGAGGGGGAGTAGATGTGGACAAACTCACCGAGCTCGAGGACCAGTGGTCCTTCATCGCAGACTCAGAGGCCGAGGGCCCTGATGATGTATCCCTAGAGGAGCTTGACCAGGCCTTTTCCACGCTTTCAGGGGTCGCATCCGAGCCAGGAGAGGGAGATGGATTGGATGAGACAGTACGGGTGGAGGAGGTGTATGCAGTCGGAGAGTTGGAGCGTGTGAGAAGTGGTTTAGCGCGTCCTGCAGTGGACGAGGAGGCTACAGAGCACAGCGGGCTTGCTCGTGGCAGTGTGGAGTCTCGGTCGTGGAGCGTAGAGGACCTTTTGAGGTCCATGGGGGTAGAATGAGTCGTATTTCACGCAGAAATCACGAATTACAATGTTCCTACGTTTTGCCATAATTCGCCACATTCGCCAGCCACTTGCCAGCCCCAAAATGGCGCCGTAATTCGCCATTTGCCGGCAAATGAGTTGCTGACCATTTGCCAACAACACTAGTCTCTAGGTAATGCTCTCTGTGGTGGTTGTAACAGCTTACTAACGCTCGAATCACGTGCACAGGCTTGAGACGATGCGTCTCGCCGGAGAGGGACAGAGATATGCAGCTAGAAAGATACGACTCTACCGCAGCTGCTGTCGATGCTGTGGTTGGCGCTAATACGAGCCGCGCCGCCGCCTTTGCGGATCCGGATCCGCCAGCCCCGCCTCCCCCGCCTCGAGCTCCAGGAGCCTCCTGCCCACCCGGCAAATTGTTAGAGCTACCGTCCGTGTCAGGCCTCGCAGCAATGCTGCACGATGCTCTGCGCAAGCCGCCCAGTCCCGGGGTGCCTCGGGCAAAAACGTTCAGAGATCTCTCTCGATGGATTCGAGGGGAGAGCGAGCGCGGCGGAGTGCTTGCTCTCCATGCAGGGATCACCTCGGGCGCGTATGCACACCTCGGCCTCGTACCCGTGAACTACGAAGGACTCCGGGGGACAGCGACCGTTGGCCACTCGTCGTAGCTTCCCTCAATTGCACAATGCCAGCACCGGGCAACTTTATCCCATTTGATTCCCAGCATCCTATATCTGTATCATTCCTCTCGCACTCGCACATTTCACTGATCACGCAACATCACATCTATAATCTACCCTGAATTGCAGACGTGTCTTCGCAACTGTGACCAACTTCACCACGATGCTCGCTCGCGTGGCTACAGCCTGTCCGCCACAGCCACGGCGTGGACCTATCCGGATATCCATCTACGCAGTGCCATCGAAGTGTGAGTGACAGCCCATTCATCGCCCAGATCACAGCTGCTCCGGCCAACCCCGCCGACCCATGTGCATGAACCGTCTTGCTCGTCGCCGGCCTTCTCGCCATTCACTCTGCTCACCCCTCATGCCAGTCGCACGACCGTCGACCGCGTCTCCGTAGCTCCTATCGCCCATCGCCCACGGCCCATCGCCCAAGTCCAAGTCCAAGGTCCAATGCCCGATCCGAATTGCTTCAACGACTGGCTCCATGTCGACTGGCCCAGCTTCCGTCTCGATCTCTGGGACTTCTCTGCTCCATTCCCACTATGTGGGAGTGGCGCCGGCAACGTCGTCTTACGACCACGGCCAATGTGACGCGTCCCGACCAAGTCCCGACACAACCTTCGCTGACGATTGAAATTTCGTCGCCACCTGCGGGGATACTGCCGTACTATCATTGCTGCTAACTGGACACCCGCGCACGATCGCTTGTATCGTCCTGTGGTGTGGTGGTAGAAGAGCGGAGAGAGCGAAGACAGGAGAGTCACTGTCTGCAAGAGAAGACGGGATGACGAAGGAGCACGTACGGCTACGTACCTCTACGTACGGCCGCTGCCAAGAGTTGAACGCACTGTCAGACTCGAGTACGCGAGATCGCCGATGAGAGGAGGACAAGTCTCGAGCGATGCCGGGTGCGGAATAGCTCCGGGAACTGCGGAAGCTGAACGTTTGTTGGAGGCCACTGCTGAAACCTATGTGCCGAGAGCGACTCTCGCCTCGCCGCCCTTGCTTTGCGCACCTCCTCTAATGCTCTAGGTACTCGCAGCACGTCCTCCACGACAAATGTCACGGTACAAGCTCAAGCGTCCCGAAGAGAGATCTACGCCACCAGACATATACTTATTAGAGTTCGCGCTACTTGTGGCCTACAGATTGCAAGGCACGCCGAGCCCGGCGCCCCCGCCACCATCAAAACCTCGGGACGGGATCTGCGATTCGGGCAGGTGTCGGGGACTGCCAGGCGGAGCACCAACTGCCTCCAGGCTCCGAGTCCCGAGTCCCGACTGCCCATCCATAGTTCATATACGCCGCCAGTCGTCCTCCACGTTCTCGAGGAGTCCTTTCGGTCTCCCCATGCTCCCCTCCTCCTCTTCCTCCTCTTCCTCCCTCTCTCCCTCCCTCTCCCCCGCCCCTCCTTCCCGGTAGGCTGGTCCGCCCACCATTCCTCCCATGTCGGCCCAGATCTCCACCAGCCGCCACATCACCCTCGACGACACCCTCGGCGCCGCCTTTCTCGGGCATTTCGTCACCGCCCTGTACGTCTCTCCCTTTTCCCGCGCGCACACCTCTCATGTGCAGTCCGCACGCAGCCTCTACGGCATCACTACCCTCCAGGCGTTTCTCTACTACCGCGACAAGTACCGAGATCCGCTCGTCTTCAAGATCTCCGTGAGCACCCCCGCCCTCCTACGCACTGACCCCCGCCGCGATCTCACGCACACGCCCCCCATGCGCAGGTCTTCTTTCTCTGGTGAGCACTAGTCATTCGAGAAAGCCCAACACTTCCGCGCCCCTCTCACCCTCCCGTGAACGTCCGTCTCTAGGATCCTCGACTCGGTGCATGTCGCACTCATCACCGGCGCCGTATACTGGTACTGCATCACCAACTTCGCGAACCTCGCCGCCGTCCAACGCCCGATATGGCCCATCCCAGTGCGTCTCCGTTGATTCCGTCTCTCTGTGCAACCGGATTCTCATCCGCGATCACCACATCCAGATGATGATCATTGTGTCTGTGAGTGCTGCGCGGTTTTATGATCGGTCTCTGATCTTTGACGCGGCTGTACGTGTAGAATATGAGTAATTCGATTGTACGCGGGTAAGATTTCTCTCTACTAAGCTCGCCTCCGCTTTTCCCTTCTGAAGACTTGAGCAGCTTCTTTGGCTACCGGTTATATAGGTGTAAGTCCAACATCATACCCTGATCTCGTAGCCGACAGGTCAAGGCTGCATGCCTCGCGGTCCTCACGCGTACGAGGTTGCTTCTCCTGCATCACAATACTTGCAGCATCGCGTACTCTCATTCCCCTTCATCCGCGTGGACCGGCTGGCTATCCACCTGATTGGCGTGCTGTGTACTAAGTGTCGTTTTCAGTAAGCCAGCACGGCTGGATCCTTCCGTCGATCATCGTACGTGTACCACGCATGCCATTTCCAACGCCCTGCCGCTCATCACCTCGTTCAGGCCGCTTTGTCTATATATATATTTGGTACGCTTACCGAAATGCGATCCAAACCTGCAAAGTTGACCTGATTGATTTGCTCACAGCGGACGCTACTTGTGAGTGCTTGCCTCCTAACCTCCGATCGATCTTGATCTGGAGGCTCGTGTTTCCTTCGCAGATTTCGCGGTCGAGCTGTACGCTTCTTCTCCCTCACGCGCTCTCCTTGGTGTCTCACCCTCCTCTTCCGTTTCTCACAGGTACGGTGTCGACTCGTACACGAATATCAGGAAGTTCTCAGTGCGTCTCGTCTCAGCACATGCAAGGCCCCTTCGCCGCCCGCTTCCTGACACATCGCGCCCGTACAGTGGGGTTTGTACGTCGGCCTCTCCGTTGAGGTGGCCGTCGACTTCATCATCACAATTGCGCAATGCGTTCTCCTCCGTCGCTACGAGACTGGCATACGGTCGTATGTTGGTCTGCCACACTGCTCCTTCCGTCCTGCTTATATTTGCCCCGGACGTGCAGGACCGACTCGGTTATCCGGGTGCTAATGGCATATGCTGTGAACACCGGGCTTCTGACGAGGTGTGTGTCTGCTGATACTGCAGCACCTCATTTGACCGCTAATATTTCGCGCAGCATGTGTGCGCTCGGCGCCCTCATCACAGTACGTAGATCACTGTCACTCCCCGTCGCTTGGTTTCACTCACTGGTATCGCGTATGTGTAGTATGCAATCGCCCCTAACAAATTCATCTACTTCGCGTTCTATTTCGCGATTAGCAAGCGTACGTCTCATCCCACCCATCCCCATGATCACCCACCCGCTCACCCCGCCCCTGCGCACAGTGTATGTGAACTCGCTCCTCGCGACTTTCAATGCGCGCGGGTCGCTCATCGGGAAGGGCCAGCGGCGGTGCCGGAACGAGCCGAAGCTGTCGTTCCGCACGCAGACGGGGACGGTGGACGCGCGGCAGCATAACGACCGCGAGGGCGCGGGGATCGAGTTCACGACTGTCATCTCTGCGGGCGCAGTGTCGACGGACAGCGTCGTGGAGACGTCGAAGACGAAGATCAACAGCGACGAAAGCGAGTTCGGATACGGGGTGTGAGCGCGGGTTGGGCGCACGACTCGTGCGCTGTGCTGATGTGCTAGTGCAGCTGAGTACGCGCGTACACTCAAATCATCGTCGACCGCCAGCAACCTGCTCCGCTCAAACACACCCCCTGCATCTCGTCCTACTTTTTCTACCGCTTCCATCCATCATGTGTAACACGCACGTCCTTGTACAGCCCTCGGCCCCGCCCCCGCGCTTGTCCCCGCCCTCATCATCCCCTCCCGACTTCCCAACAGCTCCGGTCTGGGCCCTCCCGCGAGTACGTGTACTCCTCCCGTCCCAATGCCCAGTGCCCACAATTCCCGCCTCCGATGCGCGGAGTCACAGTGAGACGCTCGACGCGACACTCGGCCCGACTTCCAGTGTCCCGAAACAGGAGACTCCCTACTCCGGCTTCACAGACCGTGCATCCAGCGACTTCGAACACACGGCTGGGCTCCAAGTATCAGGCTCGACGACCGCACCCCGGGCCCCGGGCCTATCACACACCTACGCGCACCGTGGCAACAGGGCACGTTACGCTCCTCCAGGCCAGCGCTCTCCCTGGTGAGACGGGCTCCCGGTCTGGTCGCGTGTAGTGCAGACGAGTGACTGTGCTGCCCAACACCTCGGGCTTCATCAATCTAGGCCTGACCCAACGGCGGAACCAGCGGGCGGTGACGGCCGCATGCGCCGCATGGTGCGCGTCGATGGCGACGCGCGAACACCCGCACGGCTCCCCCTGGAGTCGCCAGCCCCCGTATATACACACAATCATATGTATCCATAGACTTGCACACCGACGCGCGGGCCTGACGCCGCAAGCTTCACCTACACGAGTCAAGTCGGTCATGGTTCGCCGTGCTGCCACTGCTAGGATGTCGGATATGCCGCCCTGTAAGCTGCTTCAGTACGACAGAGATGATCAACTCACCGCACAACCGAGCCCTCAGAAACCCAGCGGCCACTATAAGCTAAGTGACATGGGCAGTCAAGAGAGACACATCTGAAATATACATTGGGATTGGGTCCTGGAAGCAAGAGAGCAATGCGACAAACTCTAGTCTAAGTACAAAATGATCACTTGCGGCCGCGCCCGCGGCGAGGTCGACTCAATCTAGTACTACTTCCCTCCCCTCTGCTTCCAGCCCCGATGCCACGCCCAGATCCCGCCGCCGTCTGACCACGAGCGTTAGCGATGCGGGCACTCTTCCGCGAGCTCTGACGGGTGACCGTAGCAGTATGTCTATCTGTGGTGGCGGCCGCAGCTGCGGGAGGGTCCACGGCAGCCATTACGTTCGCCGACTCCACACTGGTGTGCTAGGTCGCGCCCGCGGGCGCGGTCGGTTTCGACGTCCCCCGAGCTCTTCCATCCATCCGGGACGACACTGAAGATCGCCTTGAACACATGCGAGCTGGGCGGACGGTCTGTGGCAGGTGATCGTGAACACGCTCGAAAACTTCGCTCGCATCGGATCCTTCCACAGTGAATCACGGCTGCAACTTCTACTAGCGCGGTGGCCGCGCGCACGTCGCGGGAGGCGGACTAGGCGTAGTCTGGATGTGCGAGTCTGCCAGGAAAGCAGTACGCGTATCCGCTACAGGATGATCATTTATCCTCAGGATCCCCCTCCCCTCTCTCATCGTCCTACTTGCTCGCAGAGTCGCAAAGACTTCCGCACAGTCCTCGGCTGGATCGCGATGAGCTCGTGGGTTGTGCAGTCACCGTCCAATGCGATAAAGGCACCGGATCTTTCGCCAATAGCGTGCGCGCGGCCTCAACGTCCTCGTCGGCGTCTACGCAGCAAGAAGGTGAGCAGTGCTATGCTTTGAGCTGACGTCGAAGTTGTCACATAGGAGAAGGGGAACATTCGGCGAGGCGAGCAGGGCTCGAAAGAGAGCTCGAACTAGTTTCGGAGCAGGCGTGTAAGCTATGATAATCTGTGGCCACGACGAAACGCAGCAGAGGTTTGAGAAACTCCGGGTTTATCATTATGAGATCACATAGAGACTTTCTACGAGTCTGGGGCGTAACAATCGACTGTTCTATTCCCGCGGTGACATACAAATCGGAGCGGCATCACTGAACGGTCTTGTCCACGTCGTCAGACCACGATGCGTACTTCTCCGCCGCCTCGAGGAGCTGCGTCCCTTTCTCCTTGTAGCCGTCCAACGTAATCGTGGTGAGCGGGAAGTGCAACGGAGGATCCTCCAGGTAGGCGACCTTGTAGACGACCTCCATGCCTTTCCTGGGGTCACCCAGTGGGACATAGCTGTCGTAAAAGCTCTTGAGAGCCGCTGTTGGAGCGGTCGGCGCGTCGTACGCGGGGTGAGATGGCGGCCAGTTGATCTTGGCGAATATCGGTGTATTGAATGGACCGGTAGAGAGGATGGTGATCTTCGAGACCGTGACGTCAGCTATAGATGACCGTCTAGGTGGCATGTGGTCACGCTCACCTTGATGTTCCAAGAGGGGTCAATCTCCGCCGCCAACGACTCACTAAGCCCGTCCAACGCTGAGTGACGCAGACGTGAGCCACACGGTCGGTAGGCACCGGAAATATCTGGGACGTACCAAACTTACTTGCACAGTAATACCCCACGAGGGCCATGCCCTTGATGCCAGAGATCGACGAGTTCTGCAGAATCCGGCCGCCAACCCCGCTCGGGTTCACATCTCTCATGAACTTGATACCCTCCCGCGTGACGTTTGCGTTGCCCCAGAAGTTGAGGTCGAACAATGCACGGGCATCCGCCTCGCTGACAAGCTCGACCGCGCCGCCCAGGGTGGTCCCCGCGTTGTTGAAGATGACGTCGAGCCGACCGAACTTCTCCTTGATCGCGGCGAAGGTGTCGAGGATGTCTTGAGGAACGGTGACGTCGAGCTTGAGCACGAGGAGGCGGTCGGCCGGGTACTTGGAAGACAGGTCTGAGAGCGTTTCAGGACGGCGGGCGGTCGCGACTGCGATGTCGCCTTTCTCTAGGATGATCTCGGCGATCTGACGGCCGAAGCCAGTCGATGCACCTGTGACTGTTAGAATCGGGCCCGTTGTCAGCATAGCGTCGCTAAACGATCTACGTCGAATCTCTACGCACTGAGCCAAATCTTCGGAGACATGCTGTAGTCGAAAGGGGGTGCGAGTGGGAGTGTCGGGTTGGACGACCTTGGGCAGAAAGATGGTATATAAAGCTTCCCGGCACCGCTAGGTCCCGGGAGATCGAGGGAATAAGAATAAGTAAGCTGTTCGAGGATGTATAATACCCGGTTTGTCGGATATAGACCGGTAACAGCCGCCGGCCGTAACTTGCCACTGAGGGTTGCATCGGATGCCAGCATATGGCGAATGATAGGGCAACCGCAGGCAACCGCTCTCGCATCCCCCATAATCCTAGTCAGATCTGTGCCTATGTGTGGAAAACGTACCCTGAAGGACTTGACCTGA
This sequence comes from Daedaleopsis sinensis, assembly GCA_033807695.1. Classification (NCBI taxonomy): domain Eukaryota; kingdom Fungi; phylum Basidiomycota; class Agaricomycetes; order Polyporales; family Polyporaceae; genus Daedaleopsis; species Daedaleopsis sinensis. The sequence goes on along the minus strand of CM066310.1, from coordinate 190,422 downwards.
CCTTCGCGTGCCACATCCGAGTCTCCCTAGGGGCTACTAATGCTGTTTGGACGCCCGATGTGTGTTCCGGGAACGTTCAACGGAGCGTTGGTCGGTCCATCGAGTATGGTCGACTAGTCACCAATCCACTCGTCACCGTTGAGGGGTTTGATCTTCCAATCCCAATTCTATACTTATTCGCATTGTCAATGTGTACGCGAGCAAGCTGCAGCACTGATGGCTGAGCACCGATGCCCACCCAATTAGTATAATTTGTTGTCCAGATAACGGCACGAACCCATGCCGTCATCAATGGTATACTTAGAGTCAGCTCACGATGTCTTGTTTATGACAGGAGGGAAGACGCACGGGAAAATGTCAGTGGCGTGAATGCAAGCTGTGCAAAAGGTTAAGTAGTAGTGCTGAATAGTGTCCGCGAAGCTCCGAGCACACGTACCGTGACAGAGACAAAAGTCGGAATGCCGAATCATATTCACTGCTTCCTACTAACGCTCACATATGCTCTTCTGCTTCTATTAACATGCAAGTTACTCGTACAGACTCTACTTTTCGTACACACGTACAAGTACACACGCACCATGGCAGATTATCAGTACACGACCCCAAACGCGCGCTAGTGCCGCTCGAACGATACCACTTGTCCGGCACTGCACTGCAGTGACGCAGCCTGTGGAGAAGAAGCGACACCGAGACACGGAGAACGGCCGAGTCGGAAATAGGCGGACGCGCTTTCACCGCTGGACATCGGTGTGCGTGAGGGCCCATTTGGAGCCCGGGGGACTGCCTGCACGTCGATAATTGGCTCCAAGGAGGGGGCGAGGGCCTGGATGGGGTACAGAGCGTCGCGGTCAAGTGCGGAGTGTGGCAGGCAATGCGGCGCGGCGGATATCATCAGCGCTGGCTGGGCTCACGAGCGGGTCGGGAACGACGCGGCCTCGGCGTCGTACATGACGAGTCCGTTATTCTTCTGCGACATCGTCGTGTCCGTCGCGCCCTCGGACGAGAGCATGTCCCCGGAGTTGAAGACGCTCGTGAACTGCGCCCGGCGGCGGGTCGCCGTGAGCCTCGAACGCATGCAAAGAGGGAAAGCAGACAGAGGAGACGCACCTCGATCCCTGCGGTCTGTGTGGGGTGTGTCGTCTGGTTGTTCGTGCGCTCGACAGTGACCGACGGCGTGCGGAACGTGACCTTCTCTTGGCCCTTCTCCTGGCCGTGCTCGCGCCGGTCACGCCGGCTCTTGTTCCCGAGGAGCGAGCCGCGGGCGTTCAGCGTCGCGAGCAGGGAGTTCACGTACACTGCCGTCGTCCGTGTCAGCAGAGGAACAGAGCGCGTGAGAGAGCTGGAACGCACGTTTGCTCAGTGCGAAGAAGAACGCGAAGTAGATGAACTTCTCGGGGACCACCGCGTACTGCGCGAGAGCGATCAGCGACGGTCAGCGCTCGAACAGGAGAGACACGGGCACGCACCGAGACGAGCGCGCCGATAGCACATACACTGCGACGAGTGAGACGAGTGAGAGTTGGCCGCCAGGATCAGATGGATGGGCAAGAGCGGGCACGTACCTCGTCAGCATCCCCGTGTTGATACTATACGCCATGAGCATTCTGATCGCCGAGTCCGTTCTGTGGAGGGGACCGCGGTCAGGCCAACGCGGAAAGACGGGGCAGAGGAAAGAGACAGACCTTCTGATTCCGGTCTCGTAGCGGCGGAGGACGACGCACTGCGCGATCGCGACGACCAGGTCGACGACGGCCTCGACAGACAGGCCCGCGTAAAGGCCCCACTGTGAGATGGGGATGTGAGACGAGTGTCAGACCACAACGCGCGAAGTCGCACAGATGAAGATGCACAGAGAGAGGAGAAACGCACCGAGAATTTCTCGATGTGCGTGTACGAGTCGGAATGGTACCTGTAGGAGATATGTGAGAAAGTCTTGTCAATGGCTCGCTGCATACACCGTTATAGGAAAGGAGCTGTGGACGAGAGGTCGTAGGCACCGGTCCCAAGCAACGGGTACTTTGCACAGGCGACGGTGGAGATAGGGAGTGTGGGTCGCGAGAGTGGCAGTCGAAGACATACAGTTTGATGCCGAAGACTAGAGCACGCGATGATTGAACCCAGGTGGAGTGATGAGTGCCGTATCAGAACGAGACAGCGAGAGGCCGATGGGCAGATTTGCGATGAGCCGCAAGGACAGCAAGGACATGATGGACGGAACGGACAGTCGATGGAGCAGATTTCAACATACATTAGGAGGCACGGCCTAGTGAAAGCATTTGATCACTCACAAAACGCATCCACTGTCGAAGATGTCAGCATGGGCCGGCTCGACGGTTTGAGACGGAATGTATAAATGAGCTGGTCTCACCGAATATGTACCCCGAGAGGACGGCCTGTACGGCGATAATTGTGATGTGTGAGTAGTGTTCATCGGGGCCATGAGAGAGACGGAGACGCACGATGATTCCGGGGAGGATGAGGCGGTGGCGACCCACTGACGGACAGTGTTCAGCGACAGCTCACGCGAGAATGCGGAACGCGGACGTACATTTGTAGAGACGATACGCGTAGATTCTGTCAGCGCGAAACGTGTCAGGCCGTGACTTCGGGGTATCGTTGCGCGCGAGCGAATAGCTAGCTTACCCACGGACGACAGAGTTACTCATAGTCTATGTGAGACGAAGGCGTCAGACCGCACGCGCGCGTCAGATGGAGGCGCGACTGACCGAGATGATGATCATGAGCTAGAGGGGTGATTGTGAGGGACAAGCGGAGATGCGACGGTCGGGAAGACGCACCGGAATGGGCCATATTGGCCGCTGGATCGCTGGGAGGTTGGTGAAGTTGGTGATGCAGTACCAGTACAAGGCGCCGGTGATCAGGCCGGCGTGGACACTGTCTAGAATCCTACGAGAAGCGGGCGTCAGAGTGGCAGTCTTGGATTTGCAGTAGTGTCGTTGAGGAATGTCTCTGCGTCGGTCCCAAAGGTAGGAGCATGCAGACAGAGACAGATACTGCTCTTCTCCCGTGCCGGGTTCTCGGCGTTGGTCCGCCGCGTCCCCGGTGGCTGCGGTGATGCACCTGTAGACTTCCGCAAGCAGAGGGCTGTCGCGATCCACTAGAAGTGCGATCCACTAGAAGTGCGATGGTAGCAAGCGCGTGTATGCCGCACGTCATGCGAAGATGGGAACACCAATCAGGGAACATCAGGTACGATTGCGATCGTGACCCCACCATTCTCAGTACGAAACTCGCCAGACGAACAGAGTACGTCTCCGTCTCGTCGAGACGCACCCTGACCGGCTGGCCGGGAAGCTACGCGCACAGCAAAACAAACGCAACACTCCAGTTTGAAACTCACCAGGCGGTTGGAGCACGTCTCTGTCTCGCCGACGTCTGGTCGAGACGCGCCCTAACCGGACCACGCATGGAACAAATCAAATGACGCGACACTCACCACAACACAGCAACCTGTAGTACGCAACGCGTGAGGTTGGGCGGGCGCGAAGTGTCGCGAACGGCACTCACTGCAGCGCGGAGAATAAGCGGGTCCTTGTACTGGTCGCGGTAGTACCAGAACGCCTGGAGGGTGGTGATTCCGTACAGACTGTGGACGACATCAAGCCGCGTGAGCGAGCCAACGCGAGATTTCAGAGTGCGTATACGTACAAAGTAGTGACAGTGTGGCCGAGGAAGGCGGCGCCGAGGGTGTCGTCGAGGGCGATGTGGGGAATGACGGGCAGGGGTGCGGCCATGGCTCGAAGACGTTGAAGACGGCGAGAGTGCGCGCACCAGACCAGGGGAGAGACGGCGGGGAAGCAGAAGGCGAGGTGGACGCTGTGGAGGAAGAGCTGATGTATTAAGTATATCCTCGACGCGTTGAGGGTCTAATTGAGTCTCAACGTCATTGGCTACTGATTCAGTAACTGATCTCAACCCGGCTAGTGCCTGGGCGCTGTTTCTCGGTTACCTCTTGCTCCGCGTTGCTCGATACAGCCCGCATATGGTGCTTCGGCGTTCCGCGCGTCTTCAATCTCTCTGCTAGCCTCTTCCTCCTCCCAGTCACGTCTTAGCCCCGGATCTCTTGCTCATCAAGTACCATTTGGTCCGCGTTTGGGGAAGAGCAAGCCTCAAGAATAGATACATCGTGATATGTCTTTCTGCAACTGTAAGTGAAGTCACAGCGTCCTTCCACGACTGAAGTCCACCGATACCGATCAGCAGCAGACCACACCACTTGTGTTCTAGTTCTCTCTCGACTGTTTCGCCGTACACACTATCAAAGCTTGGAGTCTTTGACTCGCCACTATCCCACATTCCACCGCCCAATCTCTGTCATGGATCTCGCCAGCAGCAGCCCGCGAGGGCCCAGCGCCTCCTTTGACAGCTCACTGACAGCCAGGCGACAGTGTGTTCGACTCTTGGCAACGACCAGCACGAACCACACATCCACCCAAGTTCCCTACGTCCATCTCTGTCGATCGCTTTCTCATCTTCGTGACCCTGCAGCCTCGCATCTGCAGCTAGGCACCACCCGAGAATCCAGATGCCTCTCGTCTTTGGCCTGTACGGCGTAAGATGTCGTAAGCATCTCATTTATCAGCCAAGGTTAACCCACCGGGAGATCTCTCTAGCTTCTCCCAACCGCAGTCAGGTCGAGAATATCCACGTTCATTGTCCAACAGTCCGTGCTCCTCGGTCATTTGTACGCATTCCCGGGTCCCAGCCTTCTTTTCTTAGAGACACCAGGGTCTATGCAACAGGCACATGTCAATCAATCACCCGCTTGCCCATCGGTACTCACGTCAGGCTCGCCGCTCGGAGGCTGATTGCATCCATGCACGACAGGTCCGGTGAGGTCTCACGACATCGCATGTGCAGACTTTTCATACTTTAGCTCATTTTGCTCATCTCGCACAGATCATCGAGGATCTACAGCAACTTACAGCTGAGATGATAGATCCGTCAAGCCCACTCGACGTACGACGACTGCCCTCCTCCTCCTCCGAGTACTTACCCACCACGTGCGTGTGAGTAACCTGCGAAGCGTTGGCGCGGCGGTCCCACTCCCCGCGGCCGTCGCACAACTTCCAATCCCCCGCCACCCGCTCAATATGCAATTCCCAACGAGCGCGCAGGCTCGCTCGGCTTCCTGCTTCTTCTGGCGATGGATCGGCGCGACGAGCAGCTGCGCCCCGGCTCGGACGGGACATATTAAACCTTGCCCGCGCGCCCAACGCGCGCCCGACCCGTCCGCAGATGCCGTCCAATGTCTTGCCCCACATGGTCCTCCCTTCTCCCAGCTGCAGTACTCGAAGTTCAAACGTTCTTGACTTGACAGGGCACCTGTTCGACGGGCGACGGGGTGCGAGGTCCGATATCCCCGAGCTGGATGTCAGTTTGCGCCGATGTCGCGCTCTCTTACATCTATCCCGCTCTATCGTCTCTATCATCCAGCGGACTGCTCTTCTTCGCCTGTGTGGCAGTCATCTTGCGCGAAGGCAACTCGACGTACATCAGGACGCTACAGGCTACGATACAACACCTGGGCCCCAGTTCCCGAGCCTCTCAACACCCAGGCGAACGACTATGCCGCTTGTACGACGTCTTGCCTCTATAGTACGGCTGGAACTCGTCCACAGGCCAGGGAGGCGCCTGTCTGCTGGGCGACGACCATCCCATCTGCTCACGAGCAGCGTGACGTACGGCCGTCTGTATGTCTCCGACCGGCATGTCAGTTTGCCTCCGCACCGTCATCTTCTACGAGCAAGAACAAGCGCCGGGAGTCATCCGCATCCTCTGAGTTTCCGCGCGAACGCTGTAACAAAGTTCTAGAGACGAGAACCGCTTTGCCCCCGAGGGCGGTGCGGCTGCTCTCGCCCGTTCGCCACCTGGTGCGGCTCCAACACTAGCGTGAGGCTCCAACATCCAACATTGGAATCGATCACTTGCTCGTGTTCATCCGGCTGCAAAGTTGAACGCGCTATCTGTGCTCACTGGGACTGCTATCCCGTCGATCTGCACAGGGCCTTCGACCACACTGCGGCACCGGCGGTACCAGTGTACAATGCTGGAACGCACGTGCGAGATACGCGCTGTAGCCTTCTCTCTACAACCACGACACTTGACACCGACAGCATACACGGCTACTGTAAGTAGACATCACGCACTGAGCTGCCACCGACGTCGTGTTCTCCCAGCGATACACTGCTGACTCGGTCTGTGCGGCAGTCCTCAGCCGGTACGGACCCGCAACCTATCCGACAGGATTGGCTCGAGCTTGACCCGATACGCCCACGCCACACACATCACAATTGCTTTCCGTACAGGCCGTCCTCTCGGGGTACATATTCGGTGAGCCCAACTCATTTATACATTCCATCTCATACCGTCGACCCGGGTGCTGACATCTTCGACAAAGGATGCGGTCTGTGAGTGATCGAATGCTTCCTCTATGGCATGCCTCCTACCTAATGTATGTTGAACCGTGCTCGTGCTCCATCAACTGTGTCTTCCGTCCATCTTGTCGACGCCGTCCTTCCGACCCATCTCAAATCTGCCCATCGGCCTCTCGCTGTCTCGTTCTGATACGGCACTCATCGCATCTCCTGGGTTCAATCATCGCGCAGTATTCGGCACCAAACTGTATATCTTCGACTGCTCTCGTGACCCACAATCCCTATCTCTACCGTTGTCTGTGCGAGGTGCCCGTCAAATGTCCAGCAATGTTGCTCTCCAGGACCGGTGCCTACGACCGCGCGTTCACAACTCTTTTCCTGGGACGGTGTATTGAGCGAGCCACTAACGGGTTTCCTTTTCCATGTTGCCCACAGGTACCATTCCGACTCGTACACGCACATCGAGAAGTTCTCGGTGCGTTTCTCCCCGCTCTATGCATCATCTGTGCCACTTCGCGTGTCGTGGTCTGACACTCGGTTTCACCTCCTTGTCACACAGTGGGGGCTCTACGCGGGCCTGTCTGTCGAGGCCGTCGTCGACCTGGTTGTCGCGATCGCGCAATACGTCGTCCTCCGCCGCTACGAGACCGGAATTAGAAGGTCCGTATCTGTCCCTCCACTCCGTCATTCCGCGCGGGCCTGAAGGCAGACGCGTCCGCGCCTGCAGAACAGACTCCGCGATCAGGATGCTTATGGCGTACAGCATTAACACGGGGATGCTAACGAGGTATGTGCTCGCTTCGCGCCCATGAATCCGATCCGGACGGCCAAGTCTCACTCGCCCCGCTCGTCGCAGTATATGTGCTATCGGCACGCTCGTCTCGGTGCGTGTCTGCGTCCCTCGCGCTCGACTGCTGACCGTCGCTGACCGCTCTCGCGCAGTACGTGGCGGTCTCCTATTTCGCCTTCTTCTTCGCGCTGAGCAAACGTGCGTCAGCCCGCTCTCTCTCGCGCATTCACACTCTGCTGACGCGGCCGCAAGTGTACGTGAACTCCCTGCTCGCGACGCTCAACGCGCGCGGATCGCTCCTGGGGTGCCAAAGCCGGCGCGAGCACGCACGGGTTCGAGGCCCACGTTGAGCGCCGACCCGCCGCCGCGCGCAGCCCACGAGCGTCTTCAACTCCGGGTACATGCTCTCGTCCGAGGGCGCGACGGACACGACGATGCCGCAGAGGAATAGCGGGCTCGTCATGTACGACGCCGAGGCCGCGTCGCTCCTGACTCGCTCGTGAGCACAGCCAGCGCTGAGGATATCCGCCGCGCCGCATTGCCTGCCACACTTCACACTCGACCGCGACCGCGACGCCTCGTAACCCATCCGAAGCCCTCGCCCCCTCCTCCGAGCCAGCTGTCAACGTGCAGGCAGTCCCCCAGCCTCCAAATGGGCCCTCACGCAAACCGGCGATCCCCGGCGCGGAATGCGCGGCCGTTCTCCGTGTCTCGGCGTCGCTTCTTCTCCACAGGCTGCGTCACTGCAGTGCAGTGCCGGTCAAGTGGTATCGTTCGTGCGGCACCAGCGTGAGTTTGGGGTCGTGTACCGATAATCTGTGGTGCGTGTGTGCTTGTACGTGTAGAGAAAAGTAAGGTCTGAACGAGTTATGTTAATAGGAACAGAAGAGTGGCATCCGGACTCGCAGACGGTAGGGTATACGTATGTATATGACGGTAAGTACGAAAAAGTGCCCGGTTCGGCATTCCGACTTGGTCACCGTACATCATCTATAGCGTGTTCGAAGCTTCGCGGATGCTATTCAGCACTATGTACTTAATCTCTCAGTGTACAGCTTGTAATCGTGCCACTGACATTTCACTGTACGTCCCTCTCCTCCTGTCATAAACAAGACAGAGTGAGCTGACTCTACTAGTACATCACTGATGCCGACATGGCGAGGTTCGTACCGATATCTGGACATTAATCCGGGTGGCACCGGTGTTTAGTGCTGCAGCTTGCTCACAAACACAATATTTGCGAACATCGATGAGATTCTCGACGGCGACGGTGAAAAAGATTGGTGACCACTCCCGATGGACCGGCCAACCACGCCCGAGGGACCGGCCAACTGTACGTGTGGTCCGTGCCGACCACACATCGGGCGCCTAAACACAGGGGGTGACCTTCTCGAGATACTTACAATAGGAGGTCAGCAAATCCATCGACTTTCATCTTTTTAACTGGGTCAGCTACGGAGACTAGGTAAGCGTGAGGGGAGGAAGAAAGAGGAGAGGCCTCTGTCTCCTTCACTCGCGCTTAGTACTACAAGGACACCGGTGCGCGGCGGATGTCCCGAACACGGCGGATTTTCCCAAAAGAGGAGTTGCTGCGCGTGACATGACGTGCGCGTCCGCTCGGCACGGCCGACGCGCGGCGATTCGACCAGTCACCAGTACTTGAAAACAGGCACACTCTGATTATAGACAATATTAATGGGCAGCGCGAGAGCGGTTGCCAGAGGCTCAAGGGAAACGCCATCATTCGCCATCCGATGATCTCCTCAACCTAAGTACCGGTGAACCGCGTCACGGTCTATATCCGGCAAACCGGGCATTGCATGACAGATATCGATACATCCTCGATCTCCCTGGACGTAGCGGTGCCGAGACGGTTTAAATACCACCTTTCTGCCCAACGTCGTCCAACCCACTCCCACTCGCACCCCCCTTTCGACCACAACATGTCTCCGAAGATCTGGCTCAGTGCGTAGAGTCTCAACATCAGATCGCTCGGCGACGCTATGCTGACAACGGGCTCGACTCTAACAGTTACTGGTGCATCGACTGGCCTCGGCCGTTCGCTCACCGAAATCATCCTAGAGAAAGGCGACATCGCAGTCGCGACCGCCCGCCGCCCTGAGACGCTCTCAGACCTGTCTTCCAAGTACCCGGCCGACCGCCTCCTCGTGCTCAAGCTCGACGTCACCGTTGCTCAAGACATCCTCGACACCTTCGCCGCGATCAAGGAGAAGTTCGGACGCCTCGACGTCATCTTCAACAACGCGGGGACCACGGTGACCGGCGCGGTCGAGCTCGTGAACGAGGCGGACGCCCGTGCAGTGTTCGACCTCAACTTCTGGGGCAACGCAAACGTCACACGCCAGGGAGTCAAGTTCATGCGGGAGGTCAACCCGAGCGGGGTGGGTGGCCGGATTCTGCAGAACTCGTCGCTCTCTGGCATCCAGGGTACGCCTCTCGTGGGGTATTACAGTGCAACCAAGTTTGGTACGTCGCAGATGTTTCCGGTGCCTACCATCCGCATGGCTGAATTCTGCCCCCCTCAGCGTTGGACGGGATCAGCGAGTCGTTGGCGGCGGAGCTAGACCCCTCTTGGAACATCAAGGTGAGCGTGAACACATGCTCGCTAGACGGCCGTCGCTCTATTGCTGACGTCTCTGTCTCGCAGATCACCATCTTCTCAACCGGTCCATTCCTTACTCCGATCTTCAGCAAGGTCACCTGGCCGCCCGCTCACCCCGCGTACGAAGCGCCGACCGCTCCGACAGCGATCATGAAAGCTTTCTACGAGAGCTTCACCCCACCTGGTATCCCCAGGAAGGGCATGGAGGTCGTCTACAAGGTCGCCTACCTGGAGGACCCTCCGTTGCACTTCCCGCTCACCAAGATGTCGTTGGAGGGCTACAAGACGAAGGGCACGCAGCTCCTCGAGGCGGCGGAGAAGTACGCATCGTGGTCTGACGACGTGGACAAGACCGCTTAGTGATTCCGCTTGGATACGTATGTCACCGCGCCTGAACAGGACAGTCGATTGTCACGCCTTAGAGTCGTACAAAGTCACTATGTAATTTTATCATGACACTCGGAGTTACTCACAGTCTGCTACGTTTCGTCGTGGCCATAGATCATCATAGCCCACTTCACGCTTGCTCCGAAACTATCACGAGCTCTCTTTCGAGCCCGCGGACCGAATGCTCCCCTTCTCCTACGTGACAACGTCGATGTCAGCTCCGAGTCATAGCACAACGGTAGAGCCGGACGTCGACTCAGACAGCTCGCCTTCGTGCGGGGGAGCGTGCCCCGCTCGACGACGAGCACGTGGGCGGTTTTGAATGATCTCGTTAGGAACACGTTCCTGTCAAACTCCGCGGTGCGCTCCCAGGGTTGCTCTCGACGGGGTACGGCCAGCGGCGACCAGCGCCTACGCCGTCGTAGACAAGGTTTGCGGTCGCAGAAGCTGTTGAGGACCTTGATGTAGCCCCCTGCGCGCCGTCGGTGAGCCTATGCCACCCCGTCCCCGGTCCGGACGTTTTCGAACAGGTCCCCGGTGTAGTAGTAGCCGTCCACGTCCCATAACGCGCGGGGCGGGCAGACGTCCGCCGTCGTTGAAGGCACGGCGAGCTTGTACAGCGCGACGCTGGACCCGGAGCGGACGTTGTCGCAGTCGGCGTAGGGCAGAAGAGCGACGCTGGTGCCAGCGATGAGGCAGGGGAGGCGCACGCAGGGATCGAAGCCGATGCGCCGATGTCGGAGCGCATCATCGGGCTTGGGGAGGGGGTCGGGGAGCGTTCACGGTCACGTCCGAGTCGATCGAAGGCTCGCTGCTCTGTACTGACCGGTGACCCGTCGCAGTCGTCCCGTACGAGGTCTGTAGAGCAAGAGACACGTTGCACGATCAACGGGCTGCCGGATACGACCATGCAAAGATTAGGAAGAAGTGCGTACGGTGATGCGGAGCCGGGGCTAGATCGCTCACCTCCTCCTCGTACAGCACGACGCTGGGGTGGAAAACCTAATGGAGCGCCTAGAGCGCGTCCTTGACGGCGGAGTCGGCCGGTGCGGCGCGGATGAGGCCCGCGAGGGTGGTCGCGTAGATGACGAGGACGTCGATCCCGCACACACGCGGCATGTGTACGAACTCCGGTGCTTCCATCGCAGTTGACGACAACTGCACGATGCACAAGCCCATCGCTCTCGATCCCGGGAGGAAGCTGCGCGGAAGTCAGTGCGATTCTGCGAGCAGTCAGGAAGATGAGAGGGGGAGGGGGGATGAATATTAGTAATGATCATCCAAGTTCAATAGCGGACATGCGTACTGGCCTCGACTCGCAGACTCGCATATCCCGACCACGCTTACTCCGTCTCGCACAAGCGGTAACCGGTGGCCGTGCTAGTGGGGTAGGAGTTGGTCGGTCGAGAGTGCACGAGCGGCGTACGTACTACGATGATGGTTTGATTCAAGTCGACAACGGGTGAGCCGGTATTCGTACTCGAGCGCTTCCTAAAATCCTACTAACCGTTTCAACCACCATCGTCTCCGTCACTGTCCTTGAACTAGACTCATGCTCGTTGACAGGCAACTCTCCAAAGACTGCGACTCCAATTATCTCTACCAAACTGTCTCAGGTGCCAAGATGAACGTAGGCATCAGGGTAGATGATGGACATTGCGCGCACATTCCAAGACCAGGCCGCTGACCACTGCCAGAAAACCAGCCATACATCGCATTACGAGATCAACACTTCAAAATACAATGTCGAACCACCGGGACATACCCAGCCTACTCTCAGCATGCGGAAGACATACTAACGAATCGGAAAAGTCACAGCTTACGGCGGCTGCTCCGGCGAAGAACAGGAGTCGCCCCCGACGTCACGGTGCTCGCGCCTGCGCCAGTCGGGGGACCAGAGCCCTCTCCACGTACTGCCGTGCGTCCGGTGGTGCGGGAGCTCCCGCCGGTGTTGCTCCGCACGATCCTGCGGCGGCTGGTCGTGCGAGCAACAGGCCCCCCTCCTCCCGAGCCGCCTGCGGGTGCAGCGGGTGCAGCACCTATCACCGCTGTGTTGCTGCCCGCCTGCCCGACACGAGTCGCAGATCGCGTACGGCGTGCGGCCACGGTCGTACTGCCAGAGGGGGCAGGGGGCCCCTGCGCGTCGCCCCCGCTGTTGACGGTCAGGCTGGCCCTGCTGGCGCTGCGTGTGACGCGTCCGAGTCCGTTCTTCGCAAGAGTGTTAGACGGGCCCGCGACGGGCTGAGGTTCGGGGACGGGCGCGAGGCGAGGCCTCTTCGACTCCGGGGGTCCTGCGTCGTCCGCTGCGTTCTTTGCTGGCACTACAGGTGGAGGAGGGGGCGCCACGCCGCCCTTGATCAACTGGTCGGGGACGACGTCGTTCTCGGGCCATTGAGGCGCTTGCATCTCGTGCGGGTTGAAGATGTACTCGTGCAGTAGCCCGCGCATATATTCGTGTGAATCTAGCCGCTGCTTCTGCTCGTACATCTCTGCGGTCGGCTTCTTCGGTGGGATACGCTTATCCATTGGTGTTTGCTTCAGCGACCGCGCCCTTACGGCGTTGAGGACAGCGTTGGATATTGGCTTTTGAGTGTCTGGGAAGCGCACACCGCCGTCAACGGCGGCTGTGGATTTCTCTGTGATAGCCTGAACGTTCTTCTTGCATTCCTCTTGATATGCCTCCCATTTGATCACAACGTACCGTGCATGGAACATCTTGATCAGTTCCCTCAGCAAGTAGTTGATCGGGTGGCTATCTGGGCGATCACCAGCCTTGGTAAGGAACGTAACAGGGCCAGAGGTTTCAGTCAAGCTGCCCTCAGTAACGATGATGTCGCGTTTCCCCGACGGGCTAAGAGGAACTCCCGGTATTTGCGCGTCACACGTGGAGCCCGAAAAGTACTTGCTGATGAATTCGTCGACACTTTTGAGGTTGCTGCGTACAAAGCGAGTCAAGCCGTAGACGATCACGTGCCCGAAAGCCTCGAGCTCGTCGGGGAGTGTGGTAGGCTTGCCGGGGTTGTCGAGGAGGTAACAAGACAAGAAGTGCCAAGTCCCCTGTATGCACAGTCAGAACGGCAAACGAAGGTTCGGTGACTCAATGTGCACGTACTGTTCGCTCAGGCTGTAGAGCAGTTACCACAGTGATCTTCTTGCCCAGCTCCCAGTCCGATAGGATGCCGATCCACCGGACGTAGTAGTTGCCCTCATGACGGTAGAGTACGGGATATATGAGGATGTTGCCTGCGCTGATGTCGCGATGCATATATTCACACTTCTCGTACGCGTGCTCGTGAGCTGATGAGAGAGTCAGTACTGAGATTGGGGATGCGTTGCCAAGTAACAACGACGTACCTCCAATAGCCTCATATACAAGATGCACCAGCTGCTTACTGCTCGTAAATCGAGTCAAGGGAAGACAGACCTCGGAGACGACTACGCGGTGATGTATGAGGGGGCGCAAACCAGAGCCTTGCAGCCGCTTGTCTTCGGCCTCAACAGTGGCGGCAGAACGCTTGACACCACGCGATGCTGGCCGATGGGATGAAGACGTGCGAGCCGTGGAAGGCTCAGCCCGAGCCCGAGCAGCTTTCGATGGTCCCGCGGCCGGGGGTGGAACTCGGTATTGGGGATTCGTAATCGTGACAGGTGGAACGCGTTGCGGAACCTTCATAGACGTGTCGTCGGGGTCTCGCTCCGGACCGCCAGTCACCGGTGGCCGCAGCTTCTTCTCATCAGGAACGGCGTTGGCCGCGATTTCGGCTTCCTCTTTGGTTTTGAGTTCGCGCTCCTCCGCCGGGGTCATGAACGGAGGGAGCTCGGCGACGACCTTCGAACCATGTTCTGGGGAGTACTTGGATGTCTCAGTTTCTTGTAGAACAAGCTCCCCACTGTCCTCCGACCGCTCGCGCACGTCCTCGTAAGCCAGCAGTGTCAGAATGTTCGTGATCTTCGCAGCATTGAGGGTCTCGAGGATGGAGCCCTCAGAGTTGACGCCTGGGTAGTGCGGCCGCCAAGCGTCCTTGAGGTATACGAGCCGCTGGGTCTTCCATTCGAGCGCGATAAAGCCACGGGTGCCCCGCCCGATCATCCCGAAACCGATGAAGTTGTGTTTGCCAACCAGATAGTCGTTCCCGGAGACAGTGATCCTGTACCTCGGGTAGCTGGGAACGAGCGACTGGCGGAAGAGCTCGCGTGCGTGGCTGAAGACAGGCGGGATGGAGGGAAAAGCTGCGTGGTTGTAGCGACCGCGGTGATTGCACAGTCGTGCGGGATCGTAGTCGAGAGCCTTGGGACAGGGCTGATCAGATAGTGCCCGGCGGTCGAATGGACCAGAAGCGGCATCCATGTTCACGTCGAGAGAGTCAGACGAAGGTTCTTCAGTGGCAGGGGCAGGCTGTGGCGTAGAGTCGACGACGGAGTCGAGGAAATTCGAATGGATGCTGCTCTCGTCGTGGATAGGGTGTTCGTGGTAGTCGATATCAGCGTCGCAGCCGGCCGCGATCGCATCCATCCGCTTCCAGCCGCACGACTCTGGCAACAGCTCGACGACGTTTGGGTCGTATCCCTGTTGTTGCAAGTTGAGGCGGGAGAAGGCACGGAACACTCGGAGAAGCGCAATTGTCCCCTTCCTCGTCATGACGTAGTTGATAGACTCTGAGACGATGACCCCGGAGCGGTCCCACCTCATCACGCGGAATCGGTCTCCGATGACCAAGAGCATGTACACACCCGTGCGATGTTGGTACGAGAAGTTGCGTTCGGCGTAGGACATGATCTGACCTCGGCTATGTCCGCGAGTCTTCGCAGTTGCTTCCGGCTCGTCGGGAGTCCGGTCGTTGAACCCATCCCACCTGCGCCCGCGGGGCTTGAACTCAAGGAGATAGCGTTGGAAAGGCCAGTTGGAAGCTCCTGGGACTATCCGAGCCTGGTCGTCGAGGGAGATAAACGAGCCGTCTATCTTGTACTTGAGCTCGTCCGTGCCGTCGTGTTTGTTTTCGGACAGGTTGAGAAAGTAGCCGAAGATGAGGGATTTCTCTTCATCCAACTCTTTCTGAAAACAAATGTAAGTCGCGGATGTGGTGATAGCAGGTCGCAGACGTACCCAGGCGCGCGAGTAGTCCTTCTCTTCTATCTTCGGAAACCCCGCGAGCAATTTCCCGTCCTTCCCCAGCTTGATTCCGAGCTTCAAACGGAACCCGAAGTGCAACCTCGAGATCTCCTCCTTCGTGACCTGGTTATCGTCGTTGACATCGGCGGCAGTGTCGCCGAGAACGTCACTCATGAACTGCGATAAGCGCACTAGGATAGTGGTGCCCGGAGAGTCAGAGATCATTCTTTCCCGTTGCGTGACGGCGTTGGTTACTGTCGGGGTTACGATTGGGGTCGTTGGTTCGGTGCTTGTCGCGGTTGATGGGGGAGTCGGTTGTTGGTGGCTTGTCTTCTCGTAAGAGAGCGGCTCGGATGGGGGTCGGATGCGGAGGGAGAGGCGGGGCCTGTTGCTCGTGGTTGTCGTTGACTGCAGTGTCTTCCGGCGGTGGCGAAGCGTGGTCGGACCCTACAGGCGATGAGAGATGTTCTGGAATAGTCTCCATCATCGCACATGCACCAGAATGGGAGAGAGTCAAGGAGGACGAACATGTTCAGTTTGGGATTTTATATGTGCGCTGATTGAGGCTGGTTACGACGGAAGTCCAGCGCTCTGCTGTCGGCCCGCCAAACACGCGGCGGACGGAGATCAAGGCCATCCATACGCAAGATTAGCCGCCATCAGGGACCACAAAGAAAAGAAGTCAGCTTACCAGCAAAAAGGCAATGCACGCAGCTGTACAACAATAGAGACCCTTTGTTGTCCGTCGACACGAACGATCGGCGTGTAGTGTCCACCGGAACAATGACTTGGCTGGTGTGGTCACTGCTACGGTTGCAGTTTGCTAATTTGCGGGGCGTCAGTTGTACAGCGAGTCAGAACCCTGTTCAAGACGTTCTATATGTGCTATATGAGGGAGTGCTATGGCAATTGGCAGTGGAGTTGAACGGGAGGGGTGGTGGTCACTGACTCGGAGGAGGAGGCGAGCGTCTACAGCAGTGAATCTTTGAAAGTGAACATAGAGTCACATGTCACACTGCATCGGGCGCCTGATGCTAACCAATAGCCATTTTTTTCATCTATCAGTGTCCAGGAAGACATTTTATGTGTAGTGTCGCTGTATTATTAAAATGAAACATATACTTCTATGACATATTAAGACAATCTTCTAGAAAAGTATCGGGGAATGGTGTAAAAGCAAACTAACCAGCCGACTCAAACGCGTGACGTCACGCGCCGCTTGAAGTTGGGGTGTGGCGTTTGACGACGACATAGCTTGCTTTTGTTGTATAATGATGCTTCATGTAATGTCGTTACTGAACAGACCTTCTCGCTGTAGCGGGATGTACGTCGGCCGGTGTATAGCATGGCTACGGCCAGTACTCATGCTGCAAAATGAGGCTAATGCATCGCTTAAGTTTGCTGAGTGCTGAGTACAGGTAACCAATCACGCGCACCTTAATTCGTCGAGCAGACAGTGTCAGACCCGCGGGTTGATGTGCATGTGTACGGATCCATAGATGATTGCATATATATACAGGGTTCTGACGACTACAGATGTTTTCGTGCGAAGCTCCGCCCTACCAGCACTGCGTGCTGCCAAACGAGACATCAGGGAAAAAATCCTTAACTCGCGTGCTCTCACGAGATTCGCGAGACGGGAGAGTCCCCGACACAAGTCCCCCATTCGCTAGTGGCCGATAGCCGCCCCTTGCAACTCGCGAGTACTCGCGAGACCTCTCTAGCCGCCTATGACACCTCCGTACATCTTTCAGATATAGCTTATATAACCCACAAAACACACCAACAGCAGATGAATACGACTGGGAAACATTCATATTAAGGGCGTGTAAACTACACATACAACAATAAAGCAGTGACATGGGTGAGGAATGATACTGGATAGCGTGTGTACTAGTAGACCAGGATGATTGCAGGGTGCTGACCTGGACGAGTACTAGTCGCACACTCACGGTTGAGAGGAGGGACGGCGGCCATAGTGTGTGAGTCAGCTGTGAGAACGGTGATGGGGTAACTCTGGGTCGCTGGGCGAAACACACACCCAAACGAGCACGAGATCAGCTACCTAGTAGAGTGCGAGGTGGAGGACAGGTTCCCGGTGTAGTCGCTCTTCTTCACGTAGCCCGTCGATGATAGACAAGGAAGTTGAGCAACTTCAGATGGAAGTCAAGCAACTTCCGTGGGGGAGGCTAGTCTGCAAGAGGAGTTTGAAGACGAACGGTCTTCAATTGAGTGTCGACTAGATGATTCTTGGACTCGGACTCGATCTCTGGAGCTACTGCGCTGCTTTGCTGGGCTGCAATCCCGCTGGCTTATATACTGTACAAATCGTCGCCAAATAAACTACAACTATCCTACCAATCGTCCAATCATAGGAAACCCTGCTCCTCCCACGCTCACGTCGCGATCCTCCTCTCCTGAACCCCTACGGCGCACTCCGGTGGTTAGGTAGGTGTTTGCACCGAGCCTATCACGTCGCCGCTTGACTTGCATCCGCGGTCACGAGAGTGCTTAGTCTTGTGGCGCGTCACCACGTGATCGCGTCTGAAGTCCATCCGTTCGTCTTCATAGGCCTCGGAAGGCCGTCCCCCTCACTCCCTTGTCTTCCGTGCCTCTTCCGACGACCTTCGTACCAATTGCTGGACTCCGTGGCGGTCGCCTAGACCAAACCCTCGATCGATCGCCTCCTCTGTCCTGGCTAGAGCTCTGGCGACCTCGGTCAGCCGCCGGCAGCTCGGCATCGGCTCCTTCGACCCTTGGAATGGCATGTCTCCATACTCGCCCCTTCGGTAGTCGCTCGCCTTCCTTGTGAAGCCGCTCGTCTTTATACTGCGTGAATTGACTGAAGGGCGCGAATAGTGATGGGCTGCGCGGTGTTTCCGGGGCCTAGCTGTTACGTTTAGGCTATTAGATTAGTGTAGTCGAGCTCGTACTAGACGGGCCCAGGCGCCCGCGATCGCTTAGTCAGCATTACTGTACAGTCTGAGTTTGAATAGTTGCCCCTAATTAGTCTACGTACTTATACCGGGTAGCTTACGTTTGTATTCTCCACGCGATTGACCTCTCGCGCCCATACACTCCGTTTTCCCCCCCGGCGCTCTCCGAGGACAATCCGTCCCGCTCCCGTCTCGCTTGCTCGCCCGCTCGCTCGCTTTCACATTCGTCTCGTAAACTCTACACAATCGCGTCTACCTCACTCGGAGGTCATCCGAGCACCCCGAACCGAACCGCGGCCCCTGATCGAAACCGCGCGAACCCGACGAACCGAACCGTGGCCCCCGATTGAAACCACGCGAACCGAACCGAACCCCCAAACCGAACCATCCGAATCGAACCGACCATGGCGCCCACGATCATGAAGCTCGACGACACCAACTACGCTGAGTGGTCCGTCCTCATGTACGCCGTCCTCGTCCGCCAGGACCTGTGGCCCATCGCGTCCGGCGATGTCACCCGCCCGATGGGCTCCCCGAACTCCCCCGCCGTCCGCTCTTGGAACAAAAAGAACGCTTCCGCCTGCGCCGAGATAATCTTGAGCCTCGAACCGGCTCAGCTCGCCCACGCCCACCATGCCGTCGCCTCCGAACTGTGGACCGAGCTCCAGACCGTCCATCAGGCGCGCGGTCTCGGAACCCGCCTCGCGCGCCGCCGCGCCTTCTTCCAGATGCGTAAGCGCGATGACCAGACGATGGCCGCCTGGATCGCGGACGTCCGCCGCGCCGCCTTCCGACTCGATTCGATCGGCGCCTCAATCACCGATGAAGACCGGATTCTTGTCCTTACTGGTGGCCTCCCCGCCTCATTCGAGCACCTCGTCGTCACCCTCGACGCCACCCCCGAGAGCGACCTCACCGTCGAGCTCGTTGTCAAGCGCCTCCTCAACGAGGACTCCCGTCAAGACGTTTCCGCGCCCGATTCCTCCCCCGCTTCGGCACTTGCCGCCGCCCGCGCTCCGCGTACCCCGATCGAGCACATCACGTGCTTCAACTGTGGCCAGAAGGGCCACTACCGCTCTACCTGCCCGAAGAAGGCCGCGCCCGCCGCGTATGCTCACGCCGAGCACTCGTTATAGAAGGAGGGGTCGCACCGTACGTTCCGCCCGCTGAGTTCCGTTGCCCCGTACCCCGTCCCATTGACGCCGTATATTTTGATTGAATTTTGTTTGATATCTCCATTTCTTTTCCTTTACCTTACATCGTGTTCCTCATTGCACCGTTGCTTGATTATATCACTCGTCCTAATGTAGCGACCTGTTTGATTGTCTAGTACATCGCTCGAGGGGTCGTGTTACGTTTAGGCTATTAGATTAGTATAGTCGAGCTCGTACTAGACGGGCCCAGGCGCCCGCGATCGCTTAGTCAGCATTACTGTACAGTCTGAGTTTGAATAGTTGCCCCTAATTAGTCTACGTACTTATACCGGGTAGCTTACGTTTGTATTCTCCACGCGATTGACCTCTCGCGCCCATACACTCCGTTTTCCCCCCCGGCGCTCTCCGAGGACAATCCGTCCCGCTCCCGTCTCGCTTGCTCGCCCGCTCGCTCGCTTTCACATTCGTCTCGTAAACTCTACACTAGCTGGTCCTGAGGCTCATCAACGGGCAGCGTACCGTTTGTGTGCTCAATGAGGTTCCGAATAGGCGAGCGAGTGTGTTCAACTTGTTGAGACACAGTGACAATTTGCCGCAACTCAACAACTCCCAGCCAGCTTCAAGGGACATGGTGACGTTCTCAAGCTCTAGCAGGTGCCAATAGACACATCCAAGCAGATTGAGAACGGCACCACACCCATCAGCCGTCCGGAGATGGGTTCAAATGTGTCTAATGATCTGGAGGAAGGGGGAAGAGGGGAAGAAGAAGCTTGCAATCGGAGCGAAGAACTTACAGGTGTAACAAAGAGCTGCATGGCAGCTCCACGTCGCTGAGACGAATGCAGAGCTCAACCTGCTCTCAGGAGGGCTCGGACTGATTCGGCTGTGGTACTATGATAGACCAAGCACCAGAACGTCGTCCAGACGAGAACACATGCAGTTAGAGCCGTTGAATGAGAGGGGATGTTGAGATGGAGAGGTGGGTAAGGGTGAACGGGGGGAAGAGTCAACCTGTACTCAACTGCCAGCGCACCAACTGATGGCATAAGGCGCGCAGTTTAGGGCAGGCACAATATCACTTCGCTCATTTCCTCGGTGTATGTGTAGGCTTTTCAGGGCTTCCCGAGCAAGGTGCTGCCCACTGTCGCAGCTCAAACTCTGTAGACACATTTTTCATTGCTATATACATCTGCTGGATATAATTTGCCGCAAAAATAGAGACTGCCGCAACACTTGTCCCTCCCGAGCACTCCCGAGCACTCCCGAGGTACAATGAGCGTCTCTGAGTGTCTCGGAAGGCTCGGGAGTCCAAGGGGTGTCTTTGGAGGGTTTGCTTTTTCCTGATGCGCAGTGTTGACAGACAGCGTCGCGGAGACGTCGAAGACGAAGATCAACAGCGACGAGAGCGGGTTTTGGGCATGGGGTGTGAGCGGGGTGCGAGTCCGAGTGGTAGTGATAGTGTGGGCGGGGCGCGAGTGCATGCGTGCAAGGAGCGCGCTGTACATCAGGAAAAAGCAATTCCTCGATAGACTCCACTCATGCTCGCGAGTCCCGAGAGACGCCCATTATGTCTCTCGAGTACTCGAGAGTACACGGGAGTTAGCTTAAAATACATAAGTGTTGATAATGTGATTTTATGCACCATATACATACGTTGAGCCATCAGAAGGGTTCTCCCAAAGTTTGAACACCAACGGTTCACTGTGACTCCTATGGGAACGTTTGAGATATACGTGAGGTGCGTACAAAATGCTAAAGTGACATCGCACCGGCCCTAAACTCCGGCGCTTGATGCCATCAGTTGCTGCGCTGGCATGTCCTCGCACCGTCAGAGTCACTTCTCTCCCCCACCTTCACCTCCCAGAGTACTAGTCCCATCCTTCGTGCACAGTCTGCAGTTCAGTAGGCTACTTACTGGTGAGCTCTGCCGTTTTCTTGCACAGCGCCTCCATAGAATCTGCTGGTGCCCTCTCACTGCTTATATCTCTGACTCCCTAGATCCTCCGCCCGGACCCCGTCTGTCCGTGACCGGCACCTCCCGTTGAAGCTCTAGAGCTTGACTGTACCAACACCGTGAGTGAGAATGTGTTTGCTCAACCGTTGTCCCACAAGCTACAGCACCTCCTCCTCAGCATTTCTAGCAGGGTCGGACGCACGATCGTGCACCGGTACACCTCCTGGAGCGCCAAGGTTGTCGTCCTCCGGGATGAGAAGCTTGTGAAGGTCGTCGAGGAGTGCAAGCCGCACTGCTCCGCGCCAACTTGAAAGTCATGAAGGCCAAGAAGCATGGAAGGGTGCGCATTCCCTCCGCCACGTGTACACATGGACAGCGTCCAAGTGAGTCACATCCTTCCCCTTGTCACCTTCCCCTTTGTGGGTCCGCCCCCTCGCCACATGTGCACCTGCTCGATTCATAGGGCCACACACTTCGGGCTCCCGACAATGATGCTGACGCCGGCCACCAGGACAGATCTCGATGCTCGCTGCATCCCCCTCACCGGCGACTTAGCTAATCTCTAGCATTCGCACAGTAGCGTGCACGTTGACGTCGCGTCTGTGTGGGAGCAAAATGAGAGGTGGCGCATCCATGCGGCGCCTCGTGATACAGCGTGTGGATGACATGGTAAGTCTGATGTGGGGATGTAGGTGGAGCTTCGAGACGGCGAGCAGGGTGCCACTGGGTCTTGATAGATGTTATAGTAGCGCTATGTATCTATCTACATTTCGTAGACAGCTTTGAATGATATCGGTTTTTATCTCATTATATGTGTGACGAATGGAATATACAGTGTAATGCATTTAATACTATAATGGGCTCTCAATGGCTATCAGGTCTCGGAGAATACTCGAGAGACCCTGGGGGGCAGCTATCGAGGTCTCGGAGAGTACTCGCGAGACACTGGGGGCGGCTATCGGGTGCTCGCGAAAGGGGGACTTGTCTCTCGGACTATCCCGTCTCGCGAGTCTCGATAGCGCTCCAGAGTTAAGTATTTTTTTCCTGATGCGCCCGCCGAGATGACCGTCGTGAACTCGATCCCCGCGCCCTCGCAGTAGCCCTCGCGATCGTTATGCTGCGCGTCCACCGTCCCCGTAGGCGTGCGAAACGACAACCTCGGAGCGTTCCGGCACCGCCGTTGGCCCTTCCCGATGAGCGACCCGCACGCGTTGAAGGTCGCGAGGAGCGAGTTCACAAAAACTGTGCAGGGGGGCGAGTGAGCGGGTGCATGATGCAGATGCGGGTGGGTTAGGACCTACTTTTTTTGATTGCGAAATAGAACGCGAAGTAGATGGGCTTATTAGGGACGATCGCTTACTGCACATGCATGATGACAGTGAGTGAGCTCGAGCGATGGGAGGGACGGTGATCTACGTACTGTGATGAGCGCACCAAGCGCACACATGCTGCGCAGGATACGGCGGCCAGGTGAGGCGCTGCGGCAGTAGTAGATGATCAAATAGACACGCACCTCGTCAGAAGCCCGGTCATCACAGCGGAAGCCATGGCGGTGGGGCAGAACCACGTACAACCGTATGCCAGTCTCGTAGCGACGGAGGAGAATGCATTGCGCGATTGTGATGATGATTCGATGAAGTCGACGGCCACCTCAACGGAGAGGCCGACATACACGCCCCACTGTACGGGCGTGAGGTGTCAGAAAGCAGGCGGCGAAGGGGCCTTGCATATGGTGAGACGAAACGCACTGAGATCGTCCTGATATCCGTGCACGAGTCGAGGCTGTACCTGTCGGATAGGAAGGAGGAGTTCCGCTCGGATATGTATGTCACCGCGCCCGAGTCCCTAGAGTCGTAGAACGTCAGTGTGTAATTTTATAATGACACTCGGATTCACTCACCGTCTGCTGCGTTTCATCGTGGCCCCAGATTATCATAGCTTACTCCGCGCCTGCTCCGAAACCAGACCGAGCTTGCTTTCGAGTCCGCTCACCGAATGTTCCCCTTCTCCTACGTGACAACTTCGACGTCAGCTCACCGCGCAACGGCAGACCGGGACGTCTAGCTGTCGAGCTGGACCGCTCACCTTCTTACGGGGGAGTGTGCCCCGCTCGACGACGAGCACATCTCGCGCGTCCTGTATGATCTCGTACGTGAACTCCCGCAAGGCCCGCTGCGTGGACGGCGAGGACGTTGAGGCCGCACGCGCGCGCCATATGCACGAACTGTGGTGCTTTCATCGCCATCGACGACACTGGCGGGAGCTCCCGCGCCACCGGACGCACGGCAGTACGCGGAGTGGGCTCTAGTCGCCAGACCGGTGCAGGCGCGAGCACGTCGGGAGCGACTGCTGCCGTTCGTCGGAGCAGCCGCCGTAAGCTGTGACTTTTCGTTCGTTAGGATGTCTTCCGGGTGCTGAGAGTGAGAGTATACTGGGTTATGGGTATGTTCTAGTGGGTCGGCATTGCATGTTGATGTGTTGTATCTCAGGCTCAGGCTGCCTGGTAATGCGATAATGTATGGTTGATTGATATAATTCGAAATCTGACTCTTTTCGAAGTACTCAAACGACCGCGCACGGTTTGGGCCTGAACTAACTTGAAGTTGGTTCCTACAAGTATTGGCTTCCCCTATGATCCTCCGCCGCTCAGTCATTATTACAACTGGTCACACTGACTTCCCTACAGGGACCTCGCCGTCAAGGACACGCTCCAGTCCCTCCACCTGTTCCTCCACGCGGCGTCGCTCCGCATCACGCCTTCGATCGACGTAACCGCGAACGCTCCCCATTCCCCCTCCACAAGCCCGATGAGGTGATATGCGAATAGCATTCGGTAGTGGGTAGTAGGGTGTACGCATACGATTACGTCTGAGGGGTCGAGGGGAGAAATACTGGCCTCCCACTGAAAAATGTCGCTGTTCGCATCCATCCACCCCAGTACTGGCCTCCGAACGCTTCCGTCCTCAACATGTGAGAGCTCGACGGATTTATAGCGATAACTTTCGGAATGGGACGGCGTGTAAGGTGGTTTTGTCCTCGCAAAGGGCTTAGCGCCGTCATCCGCCGTGTCTCGTAGCCATCCACCCCGTTATCCACCTCCAATCGCCTCCATAGGTGGCATATCCTCGATACGAGGCCTCTACGGACAGTTTGCGATGGATGGGGAGGGAATATGTGGACTTTTTGGCTCGGAGGTAGGAGTTGGTCGGTCGAGAGTGCACGAGCGGCGTACGATGATGGTTTGGTTCAAGTCGACAACTCGTAACTCAGGCGCCCGCGTGCAAAATCAGGAGGAGCGGGCCGGCATTCGTACTCGAGCGCTTCCTCCGTTTCAACCACCATCGTCTCCGTCACTGTCCTTGAGCTAGACGACAAGCAACTCTCCAGACTGCGACTCCGATTATTCCTACCAAACTGTCGCAGATGCCAAGATGAACGTGGGCGTCAGTGTTGATGGACACTGCGCGCACCGTGACAACAGCTTACCGCGGTTACTCCAGCGTAGAACAGCCTGAGGAGGAGGGCGACGGTCGACCTTTCGATCGCCAGTTGCGAGACTAACCCTCAAGTAAATACCGCGGCCGATGGATTCGGATGGATAGTGTCTATATCTGACAAACCGGGCATTACACGACAGTAGACTCGTATCCAGTCTGTACTGCGAGCCAGCCTCTCGGGTCATGATGGGATCAGCGGAGTTCGAAGGGAGGCAAGCTCGCAGTACATCCAGTCTTGTCTATCGTGCGACGCTGACGTGGTGTAGGTCAAGTCCAAGGTGGTTGGGCAGGCGCCGGCTTGGCCGGGCGGACGCGGGGCTCAAGGAAACCGCTCGGGCGGGTGGGATCCTCGGGCGCCGCGAATTTGGGAAGACTTGTCCTACGGACTGCGTCAGCTGTCCTCACGACGGGCAACGGTGAAATCCGCTCGAAGGGAAATACTTGAGACACTGGTGTGACATGCAACAATTCCCACGACGCCGATCAGGCTACCACCCGCAATAATAGTTCATATTTCCTATTGACGGCCCGAACAATGTCCCTTAGCCAGAAATCTTATGGATATCGGCATGAGGGTACTTGAGGGAAATTCTCGGGGATCTTCATATAAACCAACAAAGCTCGACAATAGAGAACAGGATTTAGTATCCACTATTAAGAATTTTCTAAATGCGGGATCGGAATATAATGTACCATTAGGCTGTCATTGGATTCTCTTTGGTCAGCCATTGTCAAATTTCTTATGTTCAGGCTTTGTTGAGGTATATGAAGTTCCCCAAGAATTTCCCTTCAGTACCCTCATGCCGATGTCCATAAGAATTCTAGCTAAGGGACATTGTTCTGGCCGTCAATAGGAAATATGAACTATTGTTGCGGGTGGTAGCCTGATCGGCGTCATGGGAATTGTTGCGTGTCACACCAGTGTCTCAAGTATTTCCCTTCGAGCGGATTTCACCGTTGCCCGTCGTGCCTGATCTACTGTCTGTGCCTGTGAACGGGGTGTGGCGGGCGGGTGTGTGAAAGATCGCGCTCGGATGAGCCGCGATGTAATAGGTGCGTAGACGGTCGTGCTGACCGTCGAGGTCGTGGTAGTGGTAAGAGGCAAGGAGCGGTAGGCGCGCGCTTACCGCTCGACTGGACATTGGGTGCCGGCCTCGCAGGCTCGGCAGACCCCTACACTCAGTGATCCTCACAACGGAGTTTGAATCTCGATCCACCGAACAGGCTGGGAACGAGCCTAACACGACAGACTCGGATACTTCCTCGATATCCACTTACTTCTCCGTGTCGATCACTCTGGAGTCTGACCGCAGCGGCGCCAGTACCGAGACACTTTAAATACCACCCACCTCTCTGCCCAATGTCGTTTAACCCGACACGCGACAGTCTTCACTCGCATCCACCTTTGACTCGACTATAACATGTCTCCGAAGATTTGGCTCAGTGCGTAGAGATTCCTCCTCAGATCGTTCGGTGAGCGTGACGCTATGCTGACGACGAGCCCGGTTCTAACAGTCACAGGTGCATCGAGCGGCCTCGGCCGTACCCTCACCGAGATCATCCTAGAGAACGGGGACATCGCAGTCGCGACTGCCCGCCGCCCCGAGACGCTCTCAGACCTGTCTGCCAAGTACCCGTCCGACCGCCTCCTCGTGCTCAAGCTCGACGTCACCGTCCCGCAAGACATCTCCGACACCTTCGCCGCGATCAAGGAGACGTTCGGCCGGCTCGACGTCATCTTCAACAACGCGGGGACCACGGTGATCGGCGCGGTCGAGCTTGTGGACGAGGCGGATGCGCGTGCATTGTTCGACCTCAACTTCTGGGGCAGCGCAAATGTCGCACGGCAGGGCGTCAAGTTCATGCGGGAAGTGAACCCGAGCGGGGTGGGCGGCCGGATCCTGCAGAACTCGTCGATCGCTGGCGTCCAGGGCACGCCTATCGTGGGGTACTACTGTGCGAGCAAGTTTGGTACGTCCCAGATGTTTCCGGTGCCTCCAGGCCGTGTGGCTCACGTCTGCCCCTCTCAGCGATGGACGGGCTTAGCGAGTCGTTGGCGGCGGAGATAGACCCCTCTTGGAACATCAAGGTGAGCGTGAACATATGCCCCACAGACGGCCGTCGCTCTATAGCTGACGTCTCGGTCTCGCAGATCACCATCTTCTCAACCGGTCCATTCGATACTGAGATTTTCGCCAAGGTCCACTGGCCGCCAGCTCACCCCGCGTACGAAGTACCGACCACTCCGACAGCGATAATGAAGGCCTTCTACGAGCAATTTGTCCCACCTGGTATTCCCAGGAAGGGCATGGAGGTCGTCTACAAGGTCGCCTACCTGGAGGATCCTCCGTTGCACTTCCCGCTGACAAAGGCGGCGTTGGAGGCCTACAAAACGAAGGGGAAGAAGTTCCTCGAGGCGGCGGAAAAGTATGCATCGTGGTCCGAAGGCGTGGACAAGACCGCTTAGTGATTCCGCTCGGATATGTATGTCACCGCGCCCGAATCCCTAGAGTCGTAGAAGGTCACTGTGTAATCTTATAATGACACTCGGATTCACTCGAAGTCTGCTGCGTTTCGTCGTGGCCACAGAGTATCATAGCTTACTTCGCGCCTGCTCCGAAACCAGCTCTAGCTCTCTTTCGAGTCCGCTCGCCGAATGTTTCCTTTCTCCTACGTGACAAGTTCGACGTCAGCTCACAGCGCAACGGCAGACCGGGACGTCGAGCTAGACCGCTAACCTTATGGGGGAGCGTGCCCCGCTCGACGACGAGCACATGCCACAGGGCCTGTATGATCTCGTACGGGAACTCCCGCGAGGCCGGCTGCGTAGACGACGGGGACGTTGAGGCCGAACGCGCGCGCGATGTGCACGAACACCGACGCTTTCATCGCCATAAACGACGACCGCAAGACCCACGAGCACATCGCGATCGAGTCGAGGAAACTGTGCGGAAGTCCGTGCGGATCTGCGAGTAAACATCATAATGAGAGAGAGGAGGTGGAGGATGAGTGATCATCTTGTAGCGGATACGCGTACTGCGTGCCTCGCGGACTCGCACATCCCGACCACACTTGGTCCGGCCCGGGCTCGCGCAGACGTGCGTGCGGTAACCGTGCTAGCAGATGACGCAGCCGCATTTCACTGTAGAAGGATCCGATGCGAGCGAGGTTCCCGGATGGGTGGAAGAGCTCAGCGAGGCCGTCGAAGCGACCGCGCCCGCGGGCGTGACCTAGCACACCAATGTGTTGCCACCTTCCTGTCGGGAGAGTGCATCTCCGAGAGTTCGCTGTGCTCGATCGGGACGAAGCGGGTGGCGCTGCTAGTGGGCACGGCGCTGGCGACGAGAGCGTCTTCATTGTAAGTCTTGCGGCCGCTCAGGGCGAGGAGCTCGAGGACCCTGACGGCGCCGCTGAGGTGCCCGCCGAAGAACCTGACGGTGTGCATCAGCGAGGAGACGGCGATGACGTTGATGATGTGGTCCGAGAGCTCTCGGCCCGTCAGGCAAGGGCGTATATGGACGCAGTGAGCGTGGAGGGCGTGAGGATATATCATACCAGATGCGTATGCCACGGAGAATCTTGAGACCGAGAGGCGCGAGACCGGGCTGCCGATGCACTCGGGCCTGCGCGACCGCGAGCCGCTGTTTGACCAATATATGACGCTTCCTCTGTAGTCGTCGCGCCCATCGCAAGGAGCGGTCGCAAGGTCATGGCACGACATTGGGCGCGATGGGATATGAGTGTACGCTGAATCGGGTTGTGCAGTGTCAGATTGTGTACGAACATGACAGTGAGCACTCTAACCTTCCGGTGGTTATCGTTTTGGCTGCGTGCAAACCTTGACGACACGCGAAACACATCGAATGCGTGACACAAGGGAATATAGCACGCCGTGACATACGGAAAGAATCCCAAGCATCGACATGACATAGTAAACTCACAGTACTAGATATGATACAGGACAACACAAAAAGCTGATTGAAAGCATGAGGAAGGTGCGGTCTCACATCGGGGAGGGGAGGGTAGAGGGGTCTATACGCGAGAATCAGTCGAACTCGCAACGGAAGAGCGGCAGCCACACATACGGATAGAGATGCAAATTACCGCACCGGGTGATCATGTTCAATGTCTAGGGAAGCCCACTGAGCGAGATACACCCCAAGATAGAGAAAGGTAGAGAACTCACGTACCATCATTCTATTTCGACCCAGTACCAGTTGGGTTCCTGGTCCGGGACCCCCAACACCTTCCGTACCTGCTCAAGATCTTCCTCACTGACAGGCGCATTCAACGCCGCAGTAGAGCTATCGTCCTTAAGAACGAATAGGTACGTCCTTCTGCGGGAATCGACGAGCATCATACGCCGTCGAAATCGGGGAATGTGCGGCAGTTTGCGGTAGACAGCGGTAGGGATCCCGAAGCTTACGGTTGCCGGCATAATCGCGTCGATAGCTTTTTGCTGATCTTTCTCGGGCAGGGACGATATCGACACCTTGTTGGACTTCTTGTAAAAGCGTTTGGCCCAGCTAACGAGGCAGTCGTCGTGGAGGAGGTATCCGAATGCGCGGGTGGGGTGAGGACCTTGGGGAATGGTCACCCGCTTGGGGCAGTTTATAGGCGAAGGGAAGTCCAAGAAGCTCATCGCGGTTGAGGAGTTAGCAGGAGGGGGTTGGTCGACAGTGCACGACACACGGCGTACGACGATGATCTGGTGGCAGTGGTTCAAGCTCAAGACGACAACGAACTCAGGCGCTCGCGTTCAAAATCGGGAGGAGCGGGCCGACATGACTACTCGAGCGCTTCGTAGTATCCCAACTATCTTGTCAGCAACGGAGACTAATCCGGCCCGCCATCACATCCTGGTTAACTCGAGTTCGAGTCTACGCCATCGCGGCTCGCGGCGGCTTGCCCAGGATCGCCACGGTATAAAAGCAGGCTTGCGGACTCCATGCTCTCCACCAACTCATCCTCAGCTACTCGACCATGGCAAGCTCTATCACCTCAAACCCCGAGTTCGGCAGCACAACCTCCGCCGAAGAGGCCGCCGCCCGCCTCGCCCCGCACATCGCCGGCAAGGTCATCCTCGCAAAATGGTATAATGTCAACGGAAATCAAGCATTGGTCCCGTCCACTGACGCTCTTCGCCTTGGGATCGAGCATCGGTCCAGCCCAAGCTAGATCTCTCTCCCTCCATCCTCCTCGCCCCTCTTGACAATCTCAATCGCTTTCTTATGTCCTCCTCATGCCAGGAAAAATACTATATCTACTCTTTTACATCCCGGTCCCCTTCTAGACCATCTTCTCGTACACACCCCGTTCCACGGGCGCCTTACCTTATTTGGGGTAAGTATATCGCGCGCTAGCAGTCACCGGGCGCCTCCTCGACTTAACAGCATTAAGCGCTTGTCCGTACGGTCATATCGGAGGAATGTAGGACTTCTTCGAAACACCTAGTGGATGAGCGAGCATTTTTCTAGTATTTGGGAATCCATTACCTATCTGCTGACACTGATTTGAGGTCCGTATGCTCTCCCGTTACCTCTCTGTCGAAGGTCGGGACCGATGATTGATTCACGGTGGACCGGAGGCGCTAAATGGCCGGACCGGATTACCTTCTGCCGCAGGACAAGATTTCAATAGTTTGTTAGTTACTTTGTTGACTTAGCACAGGACCGGATACCACTTTTGAATGACCAATAACTGATTGCCGTTGACATTATACCTACTTGCGTCATCCTCGTCACAGGGGTCACCCCTAAGGGCCTCGGAGCACACTTCCTCGAGGCCACGCTCCCGCACAAGCCCAAGCTCGTCGTCCTCGCGGGCCGCAGCCTCGCGACGCTCGCCGAGGCCGTGAAGGCGATCGAGACCGCCCACCCCGGGGTCGCCGCGCGCGCGCTCGAGCTCGATCTGAGCTCGCAGGCGGCCGTGCGCAAGGCGGCCGCGGAGGTGCTCGCGTGGCCGGAGCCGGTCGACGTGCTCGTGAACAACGCGGGGGTGATGGGGACGCCATACCAGACGACCGCGGACGGGCTCGAGTTCCAGTTCGGCACGAACTACGTCGGCCACTTCCTCTTCACCGCGCTCGTCGCCGAGAAGCTCCTCCAGTCCTCGTTCGGGGCGCGCGTCGTGAGCGTGAGCAGCAACGGACACCGGTTCAGCCCGATCAGATGGGACGACGTCCAGTTCTCTGTGCGTGTTTCACTGGCGCTCGCTGCTGTTACCACTGTGCGCGCGGGATCGTACGAGGCCGCTGACGTCTGGCTCCCGGTGTTGCAGGAGGGCAAGACCTACGACAAATGGCGCGCCTGTGGCCAGTCGAAGACGGCCAACATTCTGCTTGCTGTCGCGCTGGCCGAGAAGCTTGGTAACAAGGGGGTCACAGCGGTCTCCCTCCACCCCGGATTGATCTCCACAAACCTGTCCCGGTCCCTTGATCGCAACACCGATTTCAAGCGCCTTTGTAAGTCCCTCGTTCACATAATCGTGAGTCCGAGGTAACGCTAAAGGGCCTACAAACCATTCGTAGTTGAACTCGACATCGAGCTAGGCAACACTAAGGAGGGCGAGCAACCAGTCTTCCATGTCAAGACTCTGCCTCAAGGGACTGCAACCCATGTTGTTGCTGCATTCGACCCCAAGCTCAGCAGTTCGTACACGATCATGATTCCGCTCACAGGAAACGAAGTGTTGATGACGATATGACTTTTAGAGCACAACGGCGCGTATCTGGAAGACTGCCAGCGCGCACCCGAGGACCAGACGAAGCCGTACGCAGTCGACAAGGAGAACGCAGAGAGACTGTGGAAGTTGAGCGAACAGATCGTAGGGCAGACGTTCGCTTGGTAGTTACTAGAGCCTGGACTGGAACCAATGTAGAGTTGAGGCAACCGACCGATTCGAACGCGTGACGTCACGCGCGGCGTCCCCAAGACACGACGGGCGCCGGAGCTTGGACGCGCGAGGACCCCGGTCCCACAGCGGCGTTGTTGCACTCGCATGCAGCCGGCGGATCTTGGGCTTGAGGCTGACGGCCAGAGCTGCATGCGCGACGACGGACTGCGGCTTCGTCCGACTCGCTGCTGGAAGACGGAGCCACGGGCGCGGTGAACGGAAGTTTTGGCTTGCGGACAGGACCGAGCTATGTACTGATGAGTGGTCGACGTGGTCCTCAGCTTTCTCCCGTGCATGCACGTACGGAGAGTTACTAAGTAGTCCTCGCGAGGCGATTCACGATGCCGGCGTTGTCACTGGCGTGCGGGCATCACCTGCCAGTAACAACATGCTAGTAGTAGTAGACTAGTAGTGGAGGGTTTCTTGAACTTGCCGACCGTCATAGTGGTCCTGTCGCTAACTCGTAGTGTGTTTCTGGGCCAAAAGGGTCATCCATCCATACGTCGTGTTTATACAAAGGGATACGGGGTAGTCATACAGCTTGAGCAAATGCGATGCTTTGGCTCAGGCATATGAACAACTTGCGCATTTTGTGCAGGGTACTCACCTCAAATCAAGGCACATCTCGTCTGGGGCTCGTCACCATGAGCCTGAGCTTGGGCTAGCTCGCGGAAGGCTTGCGCATCTGCTGGTGCGCGGCGGGCTCTACAGTGCGGATGAGCGGTTCGCGCTCCCGCTCTCGCTCTGCGGTGTCGACGTCGACCGACTGGGTTGTGCAGTGTCTGCAAGAGCACAGGTCCCGCGTGCATGCGTGTGCTGTAAAGAGCACGTCAGCCACCAGACCAGGACCCGAGGGCTGAGGTTGTATCGCAGACAGTGTATCGAGGGTGGGCGGTGCGAATTCTACGGAGGGTGCGAAATGAATGATTCGGAGGCCTGCAGGGACAACTCACTGAGGGTGGCAAAGTCGTAACACGCCCCGATGCAGACAACCTCAAGACAAGAGCCGATGGCGATCAGGCATGGTCCGCACAGTGCGTCGTCAGACATGGCGGAGAGAGCGTGGTGGTGGTACTACAGCCGACCGCAGCTGCCAAACCGACGTTCAGTAGCGCTTTGCCCCAATTTGGTCGGGGTTACATATCCGAACCCTATACCGAGGTTAGGGGTTGCGTGACGTTACGCGTTGTGTCACGCCGCGATAGCCCGATGAAAGAGCAATTGCAAGGTTCGACGCCTCCCCCCGACTGAACTCCCTGCGACGCTCTCGATAAATTGTTCTCGGTGGACGGTGACCTGTGCTCACTTGTAAGGTATGTTTATTCTACTCTCCGGAGCATCCAGTCATCGACCTCCGGTTATCATCCCGGCAGCCACACAGGCCCTGCTGCAGACCCCTGTAGCACTCCAATATTCGCGCCCTGCGCACGTCTACCTACGCATACTGCTCTTCGACCACAAATACGTCTTCAGCCTTAATTCCTCTTCTCATGGAACACACCGGTACGCCAGAGCCCGAGTCTGTCAGCCTCACCGCCCGCCCACACAAGAGCCGCGGTGGGAACCGCATCCGCCTGCCCAAGAAAGCGTACCAGATCCTCAACGGTGTGTTCCTCCTGCAGCTCCTCACGTCCACGTTTGCCGTCTTACCGCATCGGTGTGCGTAGACTACTACCTCCGCACCAACACGTTCCCCAACGATTCCGAGCGCGCCACCCTCGCGGAGACAATCAGGGCGATCCCCGGCTGCGAGCACTACACCCCCCGCCACGTTTACGCGTACTTTGGCAACTTGCGGGCGAAGGCAAAAAGCGGCAGTGCGTCTTCCCCACATCCTGTTCACACCGGCATGTGCTGACATAGGTCGGGCGGTTGGACTCGCACTGGCTCTTGAAGAACTCACGCTTCGTGTCACGTCTGCATCTGGATCGTCTAGGCTCGAGCCTTTCAACCACGATGAACTCGAATCGGGGACGGAGGGCACACGTATCCGCCTCCCCGAACATGCATACGATATCCTCAATGGTGCGTTCCTCTCCTCCATCTCTCATCGGAGACACTATGAGATATGAGATCGGTCTTTGTGATGGGACACAAAGGAAAGTCGTATTTGGCCTATGATTGTTGAGTATACACCAAGCACGACGTGCAAGGGCCGATTTCAAGGATCCGGAAATTTTTGGGAAAACGGTTGGAACATGAGTCATTCCGACCGATTTCTCAGAAATCTCTAAGCGGTGGAAGTTCGTCATTTTGGAACGGTTTCCCAACCTTTGAATGGGAGGCTGGACAGGTAATCGAGCCCAATGGCCGGACAGTGTCTTTACGGTCTTTGTATCCTGTTTGTATCCTGCTATAGACTAAAGGCTGCCACATTTTGCACTGCGATGCGAAGACTGTTAGACGATTGTCAAAACACTTTCCGGTTACAGGACCGAGTTACTTTTCCAGCCACCCATTCACAGGCGGGAAGCTTGTTCGAAATTGATGACTGTCCTACTGTATGACATATCTGGGATTCACGACGGGCGAATGCCCTTTCCTTTACCTGAGGAAATTGGTGGGACAGTTGTTGGGTATCTATCGTTTCTGCGTTTTCGGCCTCAACGCGCGAAAACAAAAGAAATATATCTTCCTCCAACTTCCGAAGGGAGGGAAAAGGGCTCTTGTCCGTCGTGATTCTGGCCGGAATGTCTCACAACCCAATATCTCCTCAATTTCAGAGCCGCTGAGTCTGGCCGCTATCGCACGTCGTGGATATCTGAAATGTAACCAGCATGGGTCAGGCTTTATGCGGTAGAGTTCAAGTGTCATGCGGTAGAGTTCAAGTGTCTTCGTGATGGGACACTTGGACAAAGGAAAGTCGTTTTGGCCAATGATTACGCTGCGATCAGGATGCAACGGCCTGTTACACGAGTGTCTCCATGTCCATCTTCTCACCACCATAGCAGACTTCTACCTCCGCACCAGCACGTTCCCCAACGAGTCCCAGTGCGAGTCCCTTGCGGAGACAATGAAAGCGATCCCCGGCTGCGAGCACTACACCCCCCGCCACGTCTACGCGTACTTTGGCAACATGCGGGCGAAAGCACGAAACGGCAGTATGTCTTCGCTGCTCCCTGCCCACACATACATATGCTGACACAGTCTGGCGTTCCGACTCGCATTGGCAAGAGCTCACGCTGCGTGTCACGGTGCCTTCTGGATCTGGATCGTCTTCGTCTCGGCCCTCTGTCGAACCTAGCAACAACGATGGATTCGCACTGCCAGGGGAGCAGGATCCCCCAGGCACCCGTGCCCCCCTGCCCGAGCATGCACGCGCGATCCTCAATGGTGCGTGCCTCTCCCCTATCTCTTGATATCTGTATCTGATGCACGACTGCTCACCGCGGTCACAGACTTTTACCTCCGCATCAGCGCGTCCCCCACCGACGCCGAGCTCGCCGATCTCGCAGCGACAATCAAAGCGGTCCCCGGCGGCGAGCACTGCACCCCACAACACGTCTCCATCTACTTTGAGTCCATGCGGGCGAACGCGCCGCGCGGCCCTGGTGTGTCTTCTTGTCCTCGTATGTGTGATGTGCTATCTGACACAGGCCGCTCATCGCTCACTGGCAGAAGAGCTCCCGCTCGTCGCGTCGCCGTCCGGATCGCCGAGAACCTGTGCAGGACCTGGGGACAGTGACCACCTTCCACAGGAGTCGACAGAAGACGGGCCCTGCGACAATCAAGGGGAACAGTGGAACGGCGGCGGAAATTCAGACATACACATGGTAAGTCGTGCACGCCGCTCCTAGCTTGTATGCGCCCCGAGCCCTGTCCCGACATAAATGCCCTGCGAAGCGCGCCCGTTCACGCTCACTTTGGAATTCGGCTTTTGCTGCTTGGCTTGCCGACTCGGAGTGCAGATACTCGTATGCGCGCGCGCTCGCTCTGCTCCCCCGCTCGACGATGACAACCGTTGAACTTGTTGCTGACATCGATCTCTCACTACAGATGCCATCAACGTCGACGTTCGGACCCTCGACCCATGCCCTTCCGAGCTCGCTCGCCGCTCTCCCCACTCTCCCTCTCCCTTCCCCTCTGTATCTCCCGCGCACGCCCGCGCCGCCAGCTCCAGCCACTCCTCCTCCTCTGACGGCGCTCCCCAGTTCATCCGCTATCGATATCCCCCGCCCGACCCCGCCCTCGACTTCGCGACCGTCCTCTGCTTCGCGCTCGCAGCGCCCACGCCCGCGCCCTCGCCCACGCGCCCCACCAGCAGGTCCTACTGACAGCGACCGTGACCTCCCACAAGGGCCGTCGTCCGAGTTGACAGAAGACGGACGCTCGACCCATGCTCTGCAGAGCTCGCCCGCCGCTCCTCCCGCACCCGCACCCGCACCCACTCTCCCTCTCCCTCCCCCTCCGCGTCTCCCGCTCTTCCTCCCCGACTGAGCCTGAGTCTCCTTCGCGTGCCCGGGCTCTGTGCCAGGGAGGATTGGCGGCTCTGACGCCTCGTCCAGTTCATCCGCTGTCGTGCGCCCGTCCCCGCCTTCGCCCCCGCCTTCGCGACCTTCCTCTGCTCCGCGCTCGCAGCGTCCGCGCCCGCGCCCACGGCCTCATCGCCGCCCCCTCCCTCATCGCCAGCCCCTCCTCCGCCCCCTGCCTGTCTTCGGGGCCGCGTACTCGTCGGACTCAGAGCGCGAACGACGGCGACGACCTGTCGCCTGAGGCCTGAGGGCTGAGGACCGAGTTGCGACTCTATCATTGTACTCGCAGAAGAGGTGAGCAGGAGGGATGTTGGCAGTCGATTACTCTTGGAGGCAGGTACGTCTGCACTGTACCACTACATATGCGAAGCAAATACATACGTACATGACCTGCATGAAGGACTCGAAAATGTGAGTGATAGAGCTAGTGTGCGTATGAAGCCGAAAGTGTACACGACGGATACAGAGTCCCTCCACTAATGATACACACACGAGAAGACCACACAACCTGAACCCCGCTCATACTCTTAGCTAAGCCTATAGCTCTACACTGGCTTAGGAGTCGGACCGAGCCCGTACGCCCCCGGAGCGATCCCGCGCAGCAGCGCGTCCGCCGCCCCCGCCGATTCATGCTCGGACGCCCAGCGCGCGAGCTCCTCGAACGTCCGCGGCTTCGGCTTCAGCTTTGGACTCGCGCTCGCGCTGTCTACTGGCACGCGGCCTCGAAGAGGGAGGTTGCACTCGGAGAGCACGGCGTGCAGGCGTGCGGCGAGGGCGGGGGCGTCGATGCCGGCGGCGGCGGTCTGCACGGGTGAGTGGCTGGAGCGAGAGCGAGAGAGACGGACTGAGATGGATATTGATGGTCAGTCATATCATATGATCTTGATAGACAGCGCATAGCGAGGCGGGGGGCACGCACCTGCAGAGGACCTAGAAGGAGAAGGAGAGGCGGGCGACTGAGGCGAGTAATCACGGCTCGGAAGGCGAGGCGGCAGGGGTGTGGTCTGTGTGGAATCAGAGTCGGGTGAGGCGGACGGGCTCCGCGTACCGGGAGAGGATGTGCGTGAGCTGGCTCGGAGCGTTGAAGGTGATGCAGAAGGCTCGACCCCCGGACTCAGAGGCCGAGCCGATATTAACGTCAATGGTTGCCCACTGACACTGCCAGGCTGGGCTGCTGCTCCGAGTCCCTCGTCGGCCGCATCAACCTCTACCCCTCCGGGTCGTGGCGCAGGTCGTTGCGCGTGTCGACGGCTGGCAGCGTAAGAGAGGATGTCCGCCGCGGTCATCGTGCCCGCGAGTGCGCCTGCCCAGATTTCGGCGACTTCGACCGTAGGCGCCGGGGTCTCGTCGAGGAGGACTTTCAGCTTATGCATGACCCGTGTTCCGCCTGCATGGCCGACCGGTTCGCATGCCGGAAGAAAGTCGATATGATATTGCACTTTCAGTACGTGGATTCCGGGGCCCGGTCTCTTTGAACCACTCACGTTTCCGGTTGGGGCTCTGACGACCTGCGGTCTGGCCGTGTGGGCGCCGCATAGCTTTGATTGTGTCCTTCTTGTCCCGAAGACGCATGCTAGCGAAGATGCGAGATACTTGCAAGGGCGTGACGTCGTGACATTCTGGAACGGCCCGTCTGACTTGCTCTGAGAGCTCTGAGCGCACCGCGGTGGATGGGTGGGGCGAGATGTTCTCAAAGTAATCTGGAGACACTCTTGTATTAGACATGATGCATGATGCACGATGCATGATGATTGCGCGAGTGATGAACGAATGAGTACGTGCCTCTCAGTATATCTAAGGCCCTCTTCGGGAGATGGAGGGTTCTTGGCATGGGGTGTGCCTTTCCGAGCTACCCCGTTGGAGTCACCGCTTGAGCGGGTGCTGATAGCTGTTTGATGCTAGTGATAGCACCGTTCTGTTCCTACCCCCGTTGACGTGGTAGTGTAGAAGGGGAGGAGGAGAAAGCCAACGATGGGGACGGTGAGAGCAGGAGACACTGAAGACGCTCAGCTTCCGGACCTCGGCACGCCGATCGGGCATGGATCTTGTTCTGAAGCCTCCCCATCCCATCAGCTCCCACACATTCGCAGACATCTTTTGTTGTGATTACAATCAGATATCAGATAGCAGTAGCTAGGCGTCGCTGCACACACGGAGTAGAGATTATTACCGTTAGTACAATGGATAGCTCTTAAAACTTGAAGATGGCGAGGAGGAGGGCGGCTTTGAGTGGCAAGCCTTCTAAGTACGTCACCACGGTGTGACTCTAGAGATCTAGATGTTCAAGGATCTCACGATAGGTAAGCGCTGGAAAGTTGTATATGTTCTACAGCGTCCTGACAGGCACCTACACTGTACAGACACTCCATCGTTACTAGTCGCGTATCATCAAACCCTCATATTTTACATCATCACAGGGCTACTTACATTGCAGCTTACTATCACTGATGACTTCACCGGGGCGGGGGGACATGGTGTGTCAGGGACTAACAATTACACTGGCATTTCAGCACTTAATCTTCTCGTCTCGTCACAGGTCGCGTATATCCAGGTATCCTTAAATGCAACAATGAGGATCCCGGAAGAGTTATCGCGATGAAATGTGTACGGTTTGTAGTAGTCAGTGAACCAGGGATCACCTACACCACTCCCTACCCCATTTTGCGTCATGAAGCATGCGCTCTCAAGAAGCTCGCTGGTCTGTGGAAGTTCAAACCTTCTTCCGGAATATCAGCAGCAGGCTGATGAGCTTCGGTCAGGTCACCCCAGCATCCCCCAACCCTGTGTTTGGGGATGAACACAGTACTACCGATATCTCGGTCTTCCGATGCTTGGTTATGACCTTACACGTGATTTCCATGACTACTGTCGAAGTCTGTCCCCCGAACTGTTCCCCGATCATCAAAGTTGGATATCAAGATTCAGACAGCTCGCTCAGACTTCCGAGACCATACCAATGTATGATATCAACGATACTTCGGAAAGAGTCGGCAACCCGAAAGAGCCCGCACTCCTCAATCCCGAGCCGATGGAGTACCCCGAACTTCCTGCTGAGCCAGCAGTTGAGGGCCTGCGTTTTTGAGGAGGAATGCAAGCTAGTTATGTCACTTCCTCAGTTAGACGAAGTACCGGAGTATAAATTACATAACCCCCTGTATCATACTTGTCCTCGTGAGGTGTTGCTTCCCGGATTGTAGGCTCATGTGTACGGTACGACGGGGAATCTAGTGGAATTATATACATACGATGATACAGCATGCAACTACAAACATCACGAACCCCGTAAACCACGCCCGCGACATCAAGCCTGCACCGTGAGGGCAACCTCCGACCTCGCGCGCCGATGGTGCATGGCGAGCTTCCTGGCAGTTTGACAGCGCCAGCCGTACTGCTGAGCTGCCGCGAGGGTTATGTCGCGCAGCACGACGTTCGTTCCACAGAATCTCATACTGATCCGCGGCCCAGGTTCGTGTGCCCGCGCCGAGGACAGCGATTGGCGACCGGCGGTCGAAGGAGGACCATGGCGTCGCCACGGTAGACACGGGCGAGCCAACCCCGACGATCGTCTCCAGCTTGTGAAGGACCGGATCTGCACGACACGGTGCCACTGGCGTCAACCACGTCCTTCGCGTGCGATGAGCATGAAGTATGCTCGAGAAGGAGACGAGGGCGTACATGCAGTATGTAGAACGTGTAAGAAATGACTCGCGGTTCAACGAGTTGATTGTGTCAACGCAGACGGTCTGTCAGCCCCGGAGAGACACAAGGACTCCTTGTTTGGGCGGCCAGCAGCACATAGCTCATCTTCATTCTTCCGAGACGAGGGTCGTGATACTGGTTGAGATCGGCACGCTCGGGCTCTCGCTGGACGATGGCAGAGTACTATGATCTGCAAGTCGCACCTGCGCCGTTTCACCAGGCGGTACGAAAAGGACTCACGACTCATCGATCATCGTCCCGCTCCACCGCCAGCCTCCGCCGCGACTCAAGATCTCACCTTCGGCCTGCGTCCCCAACTCTACTCGTACTCCGCGAGCCACCCTCGCGCACGGAATTCTTCGAGCAGATCGCGGAGGGTCTCCAGGATTGTGCGGAAGCGGAGCGCGTTGCGCCTTCGCGCTCGAGCACGCGATCGCGGGGACGTTTGCGCGGGTTGCATCCCACTTGTTGAGCTTCGGCAGGAGGTGCTGCTCCGCCGCGGAGTCCACTGTGCACACGCATGCGCGGCAACGACGGGGTGGCCAGGAGGGAAGAGGGGGGCACGTCCGTCAGCAGACATCACGCAGCGCAAGTGGACATGGGCATTCACGCCAGTCCTGCCATGTGCAGCTTTCTGCGCTCATTCGAGTTCGAGTTCGAGTTCGCGTTCGCATAAAATCATACGTGAGCACGGCGTACAGCGAGGCAGAGTGCGGGCGGACTCACGCGAGGCGACGGCGATGCGCTCCCCCCCCCGGCCTGCTCAACTTCGAGCGCGCGCGCGTGCGCGTTCGCGACGTCGCGGATGTCGACTTAGATGTGTGAGCCGGGGAAGGCGTGCGCCTCGTCGCGCACAATGAACATCTGCTGGTAGAAGAGGCCTATCGTCGACGGGAGCGCGGCGGGCGAGGGCGGGTCGTCGACGGTTGGCTGGTGGGTGCACACTGGGTTAGTACGATGTTGTCGACGCGAGCATGAAATATTGAATATTGAAGGGGGAAGAGTACGGCGGAGTAAATGGACGCACTCCGTAGCACCACGCGACGTTCAGGACGGTGAGGTCCCAGGCCACGCTCGCCTTGTGGTCTGCGTAGAACTTCCACGCGGCTGGCAGGGAACGTGCTCGTCAAGTGTGCACGCGGCAATTTTGCGCGTTGCGCGCACCTCGTTCTGCGAGGACCTTGCTCGCGCTGTACATATGCATCTTGTCCGCGTCTGCGCCCTTATCCTCGATCTCCCGCACGGCGTAGTCGGCCCAGTCCGCCTCGGTGTACGTCCCCGGCCCTGCTCCCTGCACGGCGAGAATCGAGGACGTGACCGCGATTCGCTTGAGGTGTGTTCTATGGGATAACCAGGATCAACAACAGATATCGACCACTCGAAATTGGCACAGATAGTGCTGCCCATGTTTAAGAGCACTTTCGAGAAGGCCTGTGGTCCCCTTCACCGCTGGCCGGACGATCTCGTCCGGATGGGTGATCGCAAGAGACATGGGAGGGGCGATATACACAACCGCAGCGACCCCGCGCACCGCGTGGTCGTACGCGCCATCCTGGTCAGCGCTCCGGCGCTGAGCACGGTCTATGTCGAGTACGTGTAGGCATGCGGACTCACAGCTGTGATGTCGGGGACGAGGATGTGCTCGATGTGCTGCGCCTGCTCGGGGAAGAGCTGAGTGAGCGCGCTCCCTTTGGAATAGGAGCGCACCGCGACGCGGACGCGGTAGCCGCGTTCGAGGAGGACGCGCACGACCCAGAGGCCGATGAAGCCATTCGCACCGGTGACGAGGACTTTGTCGAGGGGGGAGATGGTGTGCATGGCAGGATGTAGTGCTCCGACTCGGCATCGGAAAGACGATGGGTTGGTTATATATACCTGCCGTGTCCTCGCTCTTCGAGCTGCTCGAGCCTCAAGGCGCAGTAGTCGGCGACTCGCCGCTAGCCTGAGTCACCGGTAGTGATTCATTTATAAGGTGATCATTGCTGGCCGGGTCGGAGAAGATGAGACCTGTTAATCGTTTAATGCCAGTTTACGATCTGAATCAGGCCTTACAATGCATATGTTACTAGATGTTACTTACAGGCTTTGTGACAGACACTTGAAGGCCTCGAATCCTATCCGGGTTGTCGGAGACCTCACGACACGAGGCGGAGAATACTAGTCCTGAAGCTAGCTATCCGGAGATTCACCAGATGACTTCGCGACCGATGCTGCGTTGGGCGAACCCAGACTAGCTACCATACTAGCGATGCACGAGCGATCGTTGTAGGACCGTCCTTCCCTCACGTCAATAGGTCCTTCATCGTCTGCCTAGGGGAGACAACTTCGAGCGATCGGTCAGCTACAGAGTTGCAGACTAGCTCAGTTACTGACTTACCTGTGTGGTGGTATTGCGATATTAAATTCGAACCCGAGTGAAGCAGACGCGAAATGAGTCTGACGACGACAAGCTGGCGACAAGAGGCTCGAAGAGCCTGAGGGAAAGAGTCGGAGCTGGGAAAGAGCAGAAAGCCTAAATAGCAGACGCTCGTGACACTTGTTTTCGTACCACGACCACCACAAGGCTTTGCGGCGGTTCCCATCCCCTCTCTAAGCATCTCTGGGCCTCTGCCTCACTGTGTCGCACGCCGTCGGCATATGGCCACCCGCAGCCCATGGGTGTCCGCGAGGGAGCACATCTATCTCTGGAAACCTCGTCATCTGGCGCTGTTTTCTACTCAATGGCTGAAAGCAATCCTATTTACTTGTATCAACACCGTTGCTCTCCTTGCCTTCCGCCTATCGGTGCACTCAGCTCTCTAGGAATTCAAGAGACCTTTTGGCTGAGGTAAACCACATCATCGACTGGGATTCCGCTGCACCTAGCTGGCTTGGACACGTTCGAACTTCGGATAGGGCCGAGAACTCGGACGTCCGGCGAAGAGGGCCGGGTAGATGAACAAGCGGACGAATGGGTGGGTGAGAACCTCTCTCTGTCTGGGGGAAACGACCAACCGATGGAGCAGGACTTACGCGACTGTGAGAACGGTACGCATATCGCATATCGGCAGGCTTGCGCGCATTTGGGCGGACATGGTTCATCGTATTTTCAACCCTCCTCCGCCCTCTCTGCGTCTGCACAACAGTTCATAGCTCACACCCGCGACCGTTCCCATGATATCGTGCTGCAGTGTGTTACTGTGTCAGTGTTCTAAGGTCACGTGACCATCTCAGTGTTCTGGTCGCTCTGGATGCACCTGTGATTAACTTGAATCGACTGGACAAAGTGCTCGCTGGCTCAAACACCCGGCCCAGCTCTCCCCCTCTGTCTTCTCAGCCCTACATCCGCGCCCGTATCTCCCCAATCTGCTCCCGGATCAGCTCGATGCAGCTCGAACAAGCCACCGTGCAGTTTATGAAGTCCTCTCGCAGCTCAGAGTCTATCCCGTTCTTTCGCCCGTCGACGCCATCCAGCCTGTACCGCCTGCACAGTGCAGTGTACGGCGAGTCGCCGTCGCCGCGCCCCTCCTCCAAGCCCAGGATACTCCGCTCACAGACCTCGTCACACGTCCACTTGCATCTGCACGCGCACGCTCACTCCTCGCACGGGTCGTACTTCCTGTCCTGCGCCTCGCGGTCGACGCTCTTGTGCATGTAGGACGTCCGCGACGTCCGCGACGGAGAGCGCGCTCTGCGGTGGTGCGTTGCCCCGGTGCGCACGACAGCACTGTCAGGCTGCGCGCCCTGTCCAAGTACTTTCGCTGTGTCCACGGGGGACAAGCCTAAGACTATGTGAAGCGGCCCCGGGCGCCATCTGCGGTGGACCGCCACATCGTGAGTCATCCTCGACCCAGTTCTGCGAGGGACGTGGGGAAGAAACAGGGCAGCAGGGCGCGTGTGGTGGGCAGGCGTCCGGCGTCCGGCGTCCGGCGGGTCGTGCATACTCGACGCCTGCACGCTGTTGACTCGTGAGCCAGGGGCAAGGAGGGACTCGAGCATGCCGCGGACTCTGTCTGTTGCCTCCTGCGCCAGACCGTTCCGCCTGCACTGGCAGTGACTAGCCCGCACGCGTTCATATCTCCAAGCACTGCAAGAAGCGGATATG
The DNA here is from genome assembly GCA_033807695.1 of Daedaleopsis sinensis. NCBI lineage: Eukaryota > Fungi > Basidiomycota > Agaricomycetes > Polyporales > Polyporaceae > Daedaleopsis > Daedaleopsis sinensis. The sequence goes on along the minus strand of CM066310.1, from coordinate 146,424 downwards.
CGACCTGGACCTGGCGCTGTAGAAGGGGGCAGCCTGCCTGCCTCGTGTCGTAGGGCGTGTTCGTAACGTTGAGCACTGAGCGGTGGTCTCTGGCTGCGCGTGCGGCGCATGTCTCGACTCTCGCACCTGTCCATGGTGTGGACGGTGAGTGGCGCGCCTTGTATAGACGTGGAAGACAACATGAAACGAACTGACAGCGCGGCTTGGGGATCAGACACAAGTACGATGCGTTTGGGCACTCCTCTGTCTCTCTTCGTTAATTATCCACCTCTGAGAGGTCTTCCCGTTGCCCTTCAGCGGCCGATGTGATCGGAGAGATAGCTGGAAGTGAGGAGATAGACCGGGGAACAAGAGGTAAGCCCGGAGACTCGGACGCTGGCTGCCCAAGGTTGACGTTCGCTTGGCTATATGTGAACTTTGAGTCGCAATGGGTCTTGTTCAGAGCGACGAGGAGTACGATAAGAGTGGGATATATAGCCTACGAGAACTCAGTAGGTGCAATGCGCCAACGAACAGCGACCTACAATCAGCGGGACGAGGCAGCCTTGCATGAAGTACTTGAAAGAGGTCGAGTCCGACGGACTTGAGGTCGGGGAATTTGTACCGCTCGACGACAACAACTGGATTGTCGACACGACTAGCTGGTCAAATTGTCAGTCTTCTTGTCTGGATGTACGAGTGGGATTTGTGCAGAAACTGAACGCTTACCCATATGAGACAATATCCAGTCCCGGACTCCAGTAACAGGGTGATGACCTTCTCGGCCTGTGTGCGCTTCGAGCCCGTTCTCAGGTACCTGCCAACCGACTGTTTATGCTCCCTGTCGAAGCTCCGTAAGTCCGAGGATACGCTTGCTCACGGGCGAGCCCTTTGAAGACTTACAAAGCTTTAAGCCCGACGAACATCGTTGCGACAACATTGGTGCACAAAGAGAGTAGGGACGCGACTGATCCCGCCGCGTTCATGGAAAATAGGGATCCTTGCTTCAGGACCAGAACGTTCACGAAGGAGACGGCTTGGAAGTCGACATCGCAGGTATGGGCTGCATCCATTATTCCAGATACTAAGTAGCACTCTTATGAGAACTGATACTACAAGCGGACGAGGACGAGAGGGTGCTCACCAAAAGTCGCAAGTATCAGGGCCACTGGGATAATTGTTGCTGGACGGCTCTTGCTCCAGAGAACCCAGGCTCTCCACCACACAATTGCGTCGCCGAGTGCGACCTGATATTTGGCGATCAGCTTCGCGCTAGGATGCAGTGACAAGAGCGTGATTACATTGATCGCAAGACTGACTGTGGATACACAGTGTTGAGTCGCTCTTTCGTGGGCATTACGTAGCAGAATTGGTTCGGCCAGAAAGTGTAGATTTCTGAGAGCATCCGACGTCGGGTATTGCAAGGAGTGGCCTAGCCATAACACCCCAGTGCCCACATGGCGAAGCAACTCCACGAGGTCTGAGAGCTGTGCGACCGTCTCGTGGACTAGGACAGCCCAGGCCGCACATGTGAAGCAATACATGACCGCGATGGTCGATAGTACGAATAGGACTGCCGGTCGCTTGAATACTTGAGGACTGGAGTTTCGGTGGAGTAGTAAGCATCTCCACCGGTACACATGTGACACTGAAAGAGCTACGGACGCAAGCAGCCAGAATGTTATGAACTCAAGGACGGTCAAGATCCCTGCATATCAATATATCAGCTCGTCCAGGTCTAACGTTTTGCCGACCCACCCAATAGCACAGTGTATATCAAGAGTGGAATGAGTAGTTGGTCCCGTAGATCTGTGACATCCATCGCGTAGAATGGACCCAGGCTGGCCCTTATTCCTAAAAGAAGGGTGGTGAACGTCTCTGTAACGTTCAGCTCGGGGCGGATTGGATAGACAGGGCATGGGTCCGAGACACAGACTGGGCACTGGCTGTCAAGTGACATCGGCATAGTTACTTGTAGCTCTGACAAGCCACGGCACCGAGTGCAGGGCAGATCCGAGTCGAGGCAGGATGAGGGGAAGAATGCTGAGTGAGGTTCTGTGTACTGGCTAATGGGTACCATCATTTATATACACAAGTCTTTGTGACCCGATCCGTACACTGACGTGAGAATTAGATGGTGGTGGAATATTTCTTCCGTGGCCCATGAGCCCAGCACTTCTTAAGCCTGTACTATAGCAACAGATGCGACGTATCGCGATGGCCACTGTCCAAGGAGAGACACGTAAGAACAGGATACGAGCCTAGGTTTGCCAGTGGTTGTGGCACATCAGATTGTTTGACAGTGGACACGGTGACACGGTCCGGTCTGCGTTGGGTACGAGACCTGACAGAACACTGCCACCGACACATGCTGTGTAACTAAGTATTCCTGAATGCCGATAGTTGCAGCAGCAGTCTGTGAAAAGGTACTTAGACCGTCTACGTAGAGGCCGCACGCGGGCCCGGGCCGGCGTGAGTGGAAAAAGCAAAATGAAACGCTGTGCCAGGAGCGTGGATTGAACACGCGACCTCCAGAACTTCAGTCTGTTGCTCTCCCGGCTGAGCTATCCCGGCGATGAACTCTCTCTCTCGCATGCACCCATGGCACGATCGACACGATCGACGTGAAAGTAACGCGAATGCCAGCTTCGACGGCTTGATCAGTGCTTTGTTGCTACAGAGGAGAATACATCCAGGAGGACCCTATACTACATATACAGACGCAGTGCAGATGCGGACCGTACGCGTACGACGACGGCCGAGACCAGAGACCAGTGACAGAAGAAGGACGACAGCGAAGGAGGCGCATGAACATGGGCGTGGGCGAGAGCGAGAGCGTGGTCGTGAATGGTCGTGAGGTGAGCGTGTCTTGGGGGTCTGCGGCTTGCGCGACCCCGTGGGCTGCTGATCCAGAGCGAGCGCTTCACTGGTAGATCTTGAGCCACTGGACGTCGAAGTACGCGTCTGCGAACGCCGACGGGTTGTTGTTCACGTACGCTGCGGGCGGGGGCGAAGTCAGCGTCGGGCAGCTCGGCGGGCGGGTGTGGTAGCCTGCATGCCGTACTGGAGAAGAGAAGAGGGGGAAAAGAGGGGTGGGAGAGGACGGGGAGCAGAAGCGCGAACGGGAACGGAGGGACAGAAATAACGGTAACAGCCATGTCATTGTAAAGTCGCACTCACAGACGCAGTCGCCGGGGCACCCGTCCGCGCCAAAAACGGCGCCTGCCCAGTCTCCGCCTGCGTGGTGCGGCGCGGCGCAGGAGGGTCGACGCAGATAGACGGTGCAGGGGCATAATCAGCGGATGCAATGCAATGCGCGCGCGGGGAGAGAGGGAGACGCACAGAGCGTGAGGTTGATGATGAGGTTGTGCGCCCCGAAGTGGTCCGCTATGCTGCAGCTCTGGCTCGGGAAGTACGCGAACGGCGTGCCCTGCGCGCCGAAAGCCCAAATGCCGACTGTCAGCGCCCGAGATCCCCCTCTAAATTCAAGTAAGCAGACGCACCCAGTTGTCGGTGTTGATCGACGTCGCGCCGTTCTTGACGTCGGCCGGGACGTTCCCCGCGTTCCGGCTCCAGAACCAGACCTTGATGAAGGAGTTCGTGCGCTCCATCGCGTACCAGCCGCCGCCCGCGCTGTTGAACGCGGGCCCGTAGCTGTTGGACGACGGCGCCTGCACGCCGCAGCCTGCGTTGTTTGTCGACGCGGTGTCGCAGTTGTTGCCCGTTGCGGAGCTGGCGTGCGCGGGAATGGATGGATGGATGGATGAGTCGACCAGAGCGCAGAGGAGGGGAGGGGGGCGGACTCACCCGGTCTGCGAGCGGGAGGCTGGCATCGAGCACCCTGCAGAGACGAGCGCGCGGGGGACAAGGTCGTGAGTATCGGAGGTAGGAGGGAGTGCGGGGGACGCATGTGCACTCACCGCTGCTAGTGTGCAGCGTGGCCTGGTTCGGGGACACGTCGTTAACGCCCTCGAGGATGTCGATCTCGCCTGCATAAGGAGTGGCCGTCAGCACACGCACATGTACAAGCAGCCGGAAGCCAGAAGCCAGTGGCCCGGTGCCAGTAGGCTGTTTAGGTCGTTCCGTACGCGCGCGCCTCGCGAGTGGGTACCGTGGGACGCGGCCCGGTGGAGCGCAAGACTGGACGGAGATGTGGACGGGGATAGAGAGAAACAAACACATACCTTCGTTCGGCCAGTTGTCGCCTACCTCCCACACCGCGGGCCATGTACTGGACAAAGGGTGCGTGCGGTCAGCGCGCGCTCCGAGCAACGTGTCCATACTGTAGACAGAGACACTCACCCGCAGCCGACGGGCATGTGACGGATGTTCCACCTGCACGCGAGAATGTGTGAATTGAGTGTCAGTCAAGGCTCGACACGCGGAGAGATAGTAGAGGAGGGGGAAAGACGAGAAATGGTACGGACACGGTGACGTGCGTCGTGTACTGCTTGTTGCTCTGCAGCCGGACGGAGTTGCGCCCGGGGCCGCTCGCGCTGAGCTTCGTGGTGTGGTCCGCGCGGATGACGAAGTGGTCGCCGGTGGAGAAGGTGAGGTTCTGCGCGAGCGCGGTCGCTTGGTCCACGTAGTTCCTGCATAGCGTACGACACATGTGCATGCACGAACGCAGATCCCGAATCGAGAGAGCGCGCGAGAGAACGAGGGAAAGGGGAAAGGTAAGTCAGCATACATGAGGCGCTCGCCCGAGCGGAGAGGACGGGACGTTGGCAGCACTCACACTCGGCCGTGGGTCGGGTCGGATATCGCCTCGTGCGTGAACGACTTCAGGAAGCCGTCGCCCTGGTGGCTGTCGGACTGCGCGTACTGTGCGCCGAGCACGCGAGCAGCGAGGCCGGTCAGGAGGAGGAGCGCGCGGGAGGCGAACATCGCTGCGGCGCGCGTAGAGCGAAGTAGAGTAGAGTAGGGGCCAGGGGGAGCTGGGAGGCCTCGGGCTGATGTCTGTGTGGAAACGAGCGACGAGCGGGAGGGTGCAGCTCACAGCGAGGCGAGGGCCGGGCGACGCAGGTGTCGTATATATACGCACACGCCCGCTCGTCCATACGGTCCTGTCCCTGTGCACATGTGCAGGACAAGAAAGAGAGAGAGAGAAAAAACAGACGGAAGAAGACGAGCGGGCGCGGGGATCTGAGATCAATGCGGGTCCGCATTGGTGCTCGTGGCACTGCGTACGACACCTACCTCCGCACAGGCGCGCGGACGAGCGCAGCAGATGGCGATACGGAGCCACAACGGGCGAAGCGGCTCTGGAGACTGGCACCCACAGGCTCCGCGGCGCGCCGCCATGCGGGAACATGGACGCGGGGGAGGGCCATGGGACTGGCCAATGGCCAGCGTAGATCGCACCGGGGAGGATTCGAGGGCGCGTGCGGCCCCACCGGGCGAGGGGAACCCAGAATGCGACCGAGCGCGGACGCAGGCGATCTATCGGGGCGAGGATCCACCTGCCAGTGGGTGCTGTACGTGTCGCGCGCACGGACGGACGGATGCACCCTGGTTTGCGCAAGCACATGTCGCGGCGGACACAAACGGAGACGCACGGGCGGGCAGCTCGTCATCTGAGAGCACATGTGAGGTCTGAGCTGCTGGCTGGCCGCGCGCCTTGCCTCGGACCCTTGCCGTCAGAGGTGCAAGGGTCGTGTCTGCCGCCCTGTGCGCGAGGCAAATCCTGTTGTCGTGGCGACCGCCCGCAGCGGTTGAGGTCGACGGGGATACACAGGCAGGAACAAGGGGTACGCAGCAATGGCAAGCGGCCTCGAGTGGAGCATAGAGCGCCATGTTGCAGGCGTATGTCCGGACATTAGAACGCCGGGGACGGACAAAGTGCCTTGGCGTGCGTAGGCTTACGGTACGGACCTACGTGTGCGGGCGGAGAGTCTCGCCATGCAGCACGCGCCCAAGAGAGCCCCAGAAGTTTTCGGTGGGAGGGTCGAGGAAAGACCGGAGAGCGTGAGCAGCTGAGGACGATGGCCATATCTTCCCTTGTCGTGATCTCGTGCACGACTGAGGGCCGGTATCCAACTTTCGTCCAAACAGGCAGCCTGCGCAGCGCGTGATTGGGTTCTGAACCGCGATTAGAGTTCAGGGAGGCTTCGGGCCCACGAAGCGCAGAAGTTCTCACCTTTCACGGCCTCTGGCGCTGAGCTTCGCGGATGGGTGCGGCCCAATGCAATCTGCCCGTAAAGATAGCTCGGGCTGTTCCTCATGGCGACCGTCAGCGGCGGATCCCTGTTGTTGAAGATAACCCTGTACTGACATGGTGTGCCGCGGAGTCTGCGTGCTGTTCAGATGCCGAGCCAGGTGATTCTCCCCGCCAGGCAGACGGCCTGACGTGTTCCTATTTAGACAGTCACCTTCGTGTCAGCGACGAGAACATATGAGCAACATTGAAGAACGTGACGCACACGACCGCGCGAGAGTGGGTGGAGTCGATAGGTGTGACCCTGTCCTGTGAGTACATGACCGCATTGGCAGGATCACGGCCATCTATTCTCGACGCGAAGCGTCGAGCAAGCTACCGAGACGCGCGAATGCGTGTAGGGAACTCATGGTTCATCGGTAGCGGGCGAAGATGCTGCTCATGAGCCCATGTCAGATAGTGCTCAGTCCTATTCGTCATCGTCGCCGCTGCACATGCGAGTGGCCACCATGACATACGAGAGTTACGGATGGATGCGATGTACTGATAGCGCCAACTGACCTCATCGGATGCGCCAAGTTGGCTCGCCGGTCTCCGTCCCATCTCAACGCTGGGGCACCAAAGTAACTTCTCACAGCACACGCATACGGCCTATCAGAGGAGATGTGAATATCGGTGAGCAGCAACCCGCGGATATTCGGCTTGGATACGTACCTGAGCTTATGAACCGCTCCACGGTTTTCCTATCGTACGTACGTTTACCAGACATCAGGGTCCGTGTGAAGCAGTACTCAATACTATTCGTCATCGCAGCATGCAAGTGGTATAGCGACCTTGACATACACGAGTTGGGGGGATCCCGAGTGGATTGATAGCTGACCTCATCGGAGCCGACCATGGGATAGCTCACCGGTGTCCCTTTATATTGACCATAAGCCGTACTACGCGATCTCACACTCGATCTATCACAGGCAACGTCAATACAAGACAGACAGGAAGATAAGATGGTTGCAGACGTACCCAGCTGGGCTCGTCAACCCATGGATGCACCTCAGCCGTATCATCAATTTGCTCCTCTGACAAGCGTTAGGGTGCGAGGTTGCATCCTTGCAATGGCGACGGGGAGGGCATGCACATTGCATGCGAGCTGCGAGCAAGTGGGATCGTCGCATATGCTGGAGAGAGGTCGCCACGACGCGCAGCCAGACGGCGCGATGAACACCTCCGCTTCCGAGATCCATGCATGTACGACTTCGAAATGTGGACTTCTTGTTGCAGAATAGACGAGACGGAGGGGCGGGGTATGTACATGCACCAGCCGCGAGAAGCCCGGACTCGATGCGTCATGCGAGGTTTAGGAACACACCTGAGCCATCTCTCATCGACCCATCCAGGGCGAGCCGGTACCCTTCCATGCATCTATCGCGGGGCAGGACCGAGGTTTGGAACCTGGGATGGGCTCCAGCACCGCAGATCCATAGAGCAAGGACGATGTTGAGCGGCGTCGAGGGGCACAAGATGAACGAGGCTGAGACCGAGAGGCGTTGATTAGACGGCGGTGCGCGATGTCGATGAGGGAGGACGTCGACGAAGAGGCTGAGGAGGTCGCGGACGCTGGCGCTGACTGAGTCTGACGATGACGACGGCCTGCCTAAACTACCAACCGGCAACGGCCGATATGGGGCGCCCACCCAACACGCCGCTACTCAACGCCTGCTAGGGTCCAGACCGCCTGCAGGAAAACACGCAGAGCAAGCAAGCGTGAGTGCACCGCCAGAGACTGACCTGCACACGTGCTCACCTCTTCATACAAGGAGTGCAGATATCGATCGAGCTGAATATCACGAGTAGGTGGAGGTGGAGCGTAGACGGTTGATTTACAGTGCAGAAAGTTGCGTTGAGATCCTATGGTACAATGGCGGAGATCCGGACTAGATATCGATTCGGCTGCTCAGCTTCACCCCCCCCCCCCCCACCACAGCCACCTTTCTGCCAGCGTTGGTGTGCCGTGCATCCCGGCCCCCTCCCCCAGCGCACACTCTCGCGCTACACCCTCGGCCGCTGCCTCAGCGTGCGCTCGCAGTACTCCTCGAGGACGTGTTCAATTCGCGCCACCCCCACCCCCAGACTTGCGGCTGTCGGCGCGGGGAGCCTGCATCAGCCCACAGCCACACAACGTATTCCCAAATCCATGCCAACTGAGCCCGGACGGAGACGGAAAAAGAGGGGGGAGGGGAGGGGAGGGGCACTCACAGCTGGTAGCCGACGGCGACGAAGGGGACGAGGAAGAACGTCCCGCAGAGCCCCGCGAACTTGAGCCCGAACTTGCGCTTGTCTGCGTACGAGAACGGGAAGTTCTGCGGGTGTGCGGGGGGGAGAGCGCGTGCGGGGAAGGGGGCGGGGGAAGGGAAGGGCAGGAGAGATGAGATGAGACGAGATGAGATGAGATGAGATGATGAGACGGTGAGACGGGGACGATGGCGAGACTCACGTCGTACGCGACGTGCGGCTTGTTCGTGTAGAGCGTGCGCACTGCGCGCGCGGGTGTGCGCCGGAGCGCGGTGCGCAGCGTAGTCGGGGCGGCACGGGCGAGCGGAGACATCGCGCTTGTGTGTGTGTGTGTGTCGGTGTTGTTGACGTTGATGACTGACCGTTGAACGTTGAGCTCGGAGATGGCGTAGATCTCAAGCTGGATGCGGGGTGGGAGTGGAAATGAGAATGAGAATGAGAATGAGAGTCAATGCGCGGCGCAGGGAGGTGTATGCTCGAGCGGCGATTGCGAGACTCAGACAGAGGCGTGGACGAGGCTCGAGCGAAGTGAAGTGCGTTCCGTCCGTCCGAGCGCAGACGGGGGTTATGTATGGGCGCGGCGCGGTAGGCTCCCCAGCCCCGGGCACTGCGTCCGTCTTCTGTACCTATACCTATTCTTACGTTGACGTCTCCCTATGGCATCTCCCCGCATTCTGCAGATGCAGATGCAGACGACATCCGATTCCGATATTCGATATTCGATATTCAGTGGTGCGAGGCCGACAGATGGGCCCCTCCAGAGCCGCACTGGAATACCCCAGCCCGGGGAAGGCGCAAATGGGCTGCGTGGTATTGGGGCGGCGAGCCGTCCAGAGCTGCGGTGGGACGGCCAGGTGATCCGTCTGAATTGAAGTGCGGTTCTGGGGAGGTCGAGAGCGTGGGCGTGAGCGTCGCGCCAGGTAGGCGACTATCATTCTCAAGTCACTTCTCGGACGACTGCTTTCGACACTAGAAGATGGTTGTGAGTGACGGTAGAATGATCAAGGGGAGTGCTCGGCGTAATCGTACTGGTGCTCTGATAAGTTTGTATGTAGACTTAGAACGTCGACGCGCACAACCAAGTCACGGTGAAGTTCAACGTATTTCCGTGGTGCAGCCGCCCTGAAGGAGACAATACAAAAAACGGACCATACTACAGTAAAAAACCATATCGTCATAGCCGCATTGGCGTAGTGGTATGCGCGCCCCACTTGTACCAGGGAGGTCATGGGGAGGTCACTCGTTCAACCCGGGTATGTGGCATCTGGTTCTTTTTCTTTTTGCGAATCACAGAACGGCTACGACTGCTTTGTGCGCGAACACTCGCCTATGTGATGTATGCCACTGGTGCAGTCGACAAAGGCCATGGTCGCGATATTGGCGATTGATTTGCCACCTACCGTACGTGCCGTTCCTTCATTCTTTGTCTCGCGAAGAGGTATGTTAACGCCAGCCGCGAGCCCGTTTCGCTCGCCAACTTCCTCACCTCCATCCCATCCTATCCTCGTTCCCATCCTCGTCTTGGTAGACGACCCCGGCGCCGGCGCCACACATACTCTCGCGACCCACTCCATCCGCATCCTCACCCCTCTCTCCCTCTCCTCGTCCTCATCCTCATCCTCACCCCTTACGAACGAACACGCGCGCACGCACGCACGCAACACGATGCTCAGGACGAGCGCCACACCCATCGCCCAGATCGACGTCAACGTCGGCGACCTCCACTTACGCGTGCGCGGCCGGCTGCGTTGCGACGACTCGCACGGAGAGGCGGACGTCGAGCGCGGGCGCAATCCGTTCGCGGGCGGGAGCGATAGCGAGGGAGAACACGAGGGAGAGGGAGAGGGAGAGGGAGAGGGAGAGGGAGAGTGGGGTGCCGACGAGGATGAGGTCGAGGGCGCGCTCGCGCTCGAAGGGAGCGCCTCGGGTGAGGACGTGGGCGAGGGGGGTGGGGAGGAACGCCTGTTGGCAAACGCGACCGCGATGACGCAGACGAAGGCAGAAGCGAAGAGGGGGCGCATGCGCGCGATCAAGGCGAAGCTGAAGAGCCTACCTACGCACCTGGGCCGCCTCCGCACGCGCACGCGCAAGTCGTCCGCGCGGTGCGAGGAGGGCGCGTTCGTGACGCTCCACGGCGAGGAGGGAGTGGAGGGCGCGGCGGCAGCGCAGAACCGCTTTGGAGACGAGAACGCTGCGGACACGATGGACGGCTGTGAATGGACGACGTGGAACGGCTTCCGCGACGGGGACGCGGACGCGGACGCGGAGATGGCGAGCCCGCCGCGGACCCCGACGATGGACCCCGACGACGGCGGTTGGGCGTCGTTCCCAGTCCCCCAACGGAGCGGCATGGCGGGGCCGCCGCGCACGCCGTCGCCCTCGAAGTCGAAGTCGTCGTCGTCGCCCCTACGCACGAGCTTCTCCACGACCGCGTCCACGTCCATGTCCATGTCCTCGCCGAGTCGGACGTCGTACAGCCGGCGCAGCTCCATGCGGACGGGCTCCGTGCACTCGTCCGCGTCCAAGTCGTCCGCGCGGAAAGGGCGGGCGCGGTCCGGCAGCCACGGCCACGGCCAGGGGCGGCGGGCGAGCGCGAACTTGAAGAACGGGGTGAGCCCGGAGAAGGTGCGGCAGGCGGCGAAGAGGCGCGGCGGGTGGCCGCCGCGGTCGCAGCTGAAGCTGATGCAGGTGCTCGGGCACGACGCGGCGGGCGCGGTCGCGCGCACGGCAGGCGGCGGGATGAGCGAGAGCGCACTGCGGATCGCGCATTTTGAGAAGACGATGAAGGAGCAGCTGAGGAGGCAGGCGTAGGAGATTGAGACGTGGTAGCAAGGAGGGTGTAAGAGTAGAGCACGCACAATAGAGCCGTTTGATGTGTACGATGCGGCATCGCTGGGGGGCACTCAAGCAGCGGTCGATAGGTTACTCACCAATAGTTGTTAGTCCTTACTTCACTTTCTCCATCAATGTATTCGTTGTCATCCCCGCGATTCATTGCCCCAGGTGAGAGTTTGAGAGAGGTAGGACGTACACCGGTGGTCCCTTGTCGGCGAGTCGAACGCGCTGTTATCGAGGTCTGCCATCAGGCCAAGGTACCAGTGTTACGCTGTCGACCCACGAGTAGTAGAGCAGAAGATCAGAGACAGAATGTGGCGATAATCCAAGTGCGAGAGCTTGATGTCGTCGTGGTTCGAGTTTAAGTAGATTTCTTAACAAGCGCTCAAAGCTTGTTCTCTGACTACCAGTACTGTGGCCACAGTGGCCGCGACGAGATGAATGTACCGTTCTGCGTGAGTTTTGGTGGGTTTCTCTCAGATTTGGACAAGCTACTAATGTGTTTCTCTGGGGACCACGTCCTACATTTTGCATGCTTCGCTGTTGTCTCGTACCCATCCGTCATAGGTACTATCGCTCGCACCCCACCACCGCGTGCGTAGCCTATAGCTTGATCGTCCTACTTCGAATATCATCGATGATCATGCTACCGACATTGGTCTGATATGTTTGCGCATTCACCCGGGTCTCATCCGACATCGGTCAAGAGCCTTCGTACTATCTCACTGGCGTGTCTGGAGCTGATAGCTACCGGAACTCATGCATCAAGCCCGGACAAGCTGCGAGGACACACAAGCAAGTGACTTGTGGTCTCACGCTGACTAGGCTACTCATAGGTTCTTCGCAGTGTCGAGTGAGTACTCTCGCCACGTCATGAAATGACTGGGAGATTGAAGGCGGCCAGCAGCTGGCACCGTGACTAGATGACACCCGACCCACGCCCTCCATTCGTGGTCGGTCTACAGTCTAGAGGCTAATCTTGGATGTCGCACCCTATTACGGTCACCCAGTAGTGGGCGTACTGAATGCTGCATGGCCCAGGCATCGCCTCCGGGTCATAATGCACTCTGACAGTACTAGTGATCGTACGTCGTTTTTCAGATGCTCATACACGCTTACCCGGACCCATCATCAGATGAAGGCGCTGCCTCTTGTCTGACGGATCCCTCCGACACTCGCGGTCCATCTTCCGCGCCGCGGTGAGTTTCTCTCCGCGTGCCACACCTCGCGCGCCGCTCATCCTGCGCGTGAGGAGTGGCGTGCGCTTTGCTTTAGTTTCGCGGCGGCCGACCGTTCTTGCCACCCGGCATCGAATCTTGATCGTCCTGATATTGGGTGTCACAGTCTCACAAGGCGTCGACTTGATCTGTTGCGAATACCTCACGCACCACTGGCAGTGGCACTTCGGCCTCACTCGCCCATGATAAAGAGCCAAGATCATTGGTCCTGCAAGTGCGCACGCAGTGTTGTCACGGATGAGTGGCGGAAACGATGCGGTGTTGAAGGTCGCGGTCCTGGTGCTAAGGTGTTCGTCGGAATCGGACCTGCAGCTAATAGTAAGAGATGGGTTGAGCAGTGAAATCGATATAGTATGCGGTGGACCTTTCACCCTCCTCGTCCACCTCCTCGCCGCACTCACTGTCACTACTAGCTACTGAACCATTCAATCAGGCCATGTCCATGCCATACACCTCGGGGCCCTACGTTGCAACTTCGCAGGAAGATGTAGACGCGTTGCACACCCGCATCAAGTCCCTGCAAGCATCTGCAGATCTGGAACCTCTTGGAACGCTGCATAATGAGCTGTTGCTGCTTTTACTGCACACGCTCCTTTTTGGTAAGAGCCGGTCGCGACACGCTCGAGGTGTCTGAACTGACGACACATCCTCAGGAATATTGACCATTCTTGAATTCACCGCGCTCTGGCTATTAGGGTCTGCCTTCCAGATTCTACGGGCGATGAGCTGCTCCACTGATGCTGCTATCCAGATCCAAAACATTGAAGCGTACCGCCGTCCTCTTCATGGTCGTCACAACTCTGGTCATGTATATCGCGACGGCGATCAACTGGGGTGTAATCATTCACGACGTTCTTGCGACGATCCCTTCAGCCATCGCCCAACTCACTACGGTTAACAATGGGCTCGCTTCCATTGATGCCGCTGTTATGGATGGGACGAGACTTGGGGGGACACCTGCTAGTACCCCCATGCGCGCTCCGTACCCGAGTTCGACAGCCCAGATACAGCAATGTGCAACAACAGTCAGCCTGATTGTCAACGTGCGCGTCTCAACGACATTCGTTCTCGGTGCGCACGGCTACTTAAACGGGTTAACAGATGACTTTGGGGGACGCGATTGTGCTATGGCGTGCATCGGTACTGTGGAGCACTCGTCGAGGAGTTCTGCTTCTGCCGTCGGTCCTGCTATTCGCCACATTCGGTACGCCGCATCCGGGACGTCTCCTGCTATTCCTCACTGTGCCCGCCGGCGGAACCTGATCTGACCTCATAGCTGCCGGGGTGGTGAACATCGCAGCGCCGTGCCGGGCTGCTGCACTGATAGGCGGCCTGGCGGCCCATGGCGATCTGGGGGCCACTTCCGCACCGCCAAAGACCCCCGTCATCGGCAATGCCGCGGGCACTCTGGCCATCCTGCTGACACTGAGCACGAATGTCTGCGCAACAACGTTGATTGCGCTGAAGGCACTGTGAGCCCGATTGCATGAGTACATAGGCAGAACCTCAGGCCGCTGATTCTGTCGTGTCCAGCGAGCACAGACACTCCGTCGCGCAGTACCTTCGAGCAGGCTCCCGCCGTACACAAGCGGAGAAGGTTATGATTATACTGGTTGAGTCGAGAAGCGTCTACTGCGTAATCTGGGTAAGTACCCACAAGGGCTATGACAGTAAGCTTTTCGCATGCTAACAGGTTGTATTATGCATCGCACAGATCATCCTATCGGCGCTCGAACTATATACAGTCAATACGGCGGACGCTGGACGCTTGGGCGCACACTCCGGGCTTTCCTCCGCAACCCTCGCGTTCATCACCCTCATCGTGCGGGGCTGCCTGATCCCTCTCATCGTACGTCTCGCCGCCCGCTCCCCACGCTCGAGTCCTCGGAGAACAGACACGGGGCTGACTCTGCTGGCAGGCGATATACCCCACTCTCATCGTCCTCCTCGTCGCGCTCAACAAGACGCCCTGCGAGTCGCACTGCACGCTCATGCTCGGCGATGCGCCCGGAGCTGCGAGTACGGACTTGGAGCCAGGAAATTCAGGGTCTACCGTGGCTGCTGTCCCCGAGCCCGCCGCTATCAGCTCTTCTCAGCCTGAATCTGATATCCGAGCCTGCTCTGTGGAGGACGACCAATCTCGCTTGGGGGAGTGCCGGCTGGCCTCGGGGTCTTCCGTTCATGGAGTGGCTCGTGACGTGCGAGTAGGAGACGCAGGGCAGAGGCCGGAGTGAGGTGTTGAAGCGTAGCTGAGCTGCGTCGACGAGCAAGTAGACTGGCACCTCGCGTGGACGGCTGTTCCAGATCCCTCTGTCTACGTCGTGTTGTGAAGAGAGGGCGCGTGAGGTAATGGAAGAGTTCAAGGGTTAAATGTTCAACGCTCATGGCGAGAGACGTGTAACGTGAAGCCGACAAAGACAAGGGGCACTGTCACGCTCAATGGATCCGCCAAGAGGTCGCGATGCATGAATCCCGCATGAGCCAAAGGCGTAGATCAAAGGAATTGGTATGTAACTCATTGCGCCCCGATTACCGTTTGCGCTGACTGACTTTCCTGCAGAAGTGAATCGACTCGGACATTCAAAACCAATGTCCTACAATGGGCAGTGCAACATTGCACCGAAGAACGCTAGCGCAAAGGTGTCCAACAGGTCGGCGCCGTCGTCCACTTCTATATCTGCTCTATTTCCGTTGATCTTCTTAGGTCCTAGTAACACCCTTTGGAAGGGACAGACAAAGGTAGATGGCGATAGCTCTTTGTTTGACCGATCTTTAAATCTCGAGCAGATACAAAACGGTGCTCTCCTTATCACTTCCCTCTCGCCACTATCCCGCCGAATGTGAGTACGTCACTGCCAGTGGCTCTGCTCAACGAGACGGCGAGCGCTGAAGTCTTCCGAATACTTTGATCAGTCATGGCAGCTCCGTGGCCACTCACGAACACGACGAACCTCAAGGAAGACACAGACGTATCGTATCCCGACGGGAATGCGTTCATCGTCGCCCGGAACCTCTTTTTCCGCATTCACCGGAGTCAGGTAGCCCGCCACTCGCCTCTCCTTGCGAACGCTTTCGAAACGTCCCCCGAGCGCGTGGGCCAGTGCCCGGTGCTCCGCGTAATGGACACGCCCTACGACATGAGGCAGGCCCTCTATGCCATCTACAACGTTAAGTAAGTCTACGTGCTTCGAGCAATGTCGGACTGCGATTGACCATGGGGTCTGCTGCAGGCGGCAACAGAAACCCGCAGACACAGAGTTCTCCGTCCCCGCCGCGAGGCTCCGCGTAGGCATCAAGTACGACATGCAAGACCTGGTGGACGACGCTTGCGCACAGCTAAGCGCCCTCTTCCCCTCCTTCCTCATGGACTGGGATGACATCGAGACGAAGGGCCATCGCGGCTTCGAGAACGCCAACGCGATCGAGGCGCTGAACCTCTTCCGCGAGGTAGGCCAGCTCGACATGGTCCCCGCGGCGGTGTACAGGTGCGCGCAGCTCGAGGACGCTGTCTTGCGGGCCGGGACCACGCGCGCGGACGGCACCCCCGAGAGGCTCACCGCGGCGGACATCACGCTCGTCCGCCAGGCCAAGAAGAGGTTGAGGGCACACGGCGCGAAGATGATCGAGCAGTGCAGGGAGTTCGAGTGGTCCGAGGACTGCTCGTACAAGTGGGCGTTCGACGGGTGCTACGACGTGGTCTGCGAGCTGAGCTTCCTTAAAGAGGAGGGCCGGGAGCTGCGGGAGGGCGACCCGCTTTGCAGGCGGTATCTGGATCTCGTCGACAAGCGTGAGGACGGGGGCGAGTATGAGCTGCGGGAGGACTTCATGGACTGCATGGGCGCGTGCTCGAACTGTATCGAGCCGATCCGGGAGCAGTTTGAGGATATGCGGGCGCGGGTGTGGGCGGACCTTCCGGCCATTGCAGGGGTAGAGAAGGAGGTGGGCCACTGGGGCTTTTGAAGACTTTCTTGATGAGATTGATTCTTGTCATACTTGCACGAGATAATAGCTATACGTAGCTATACGTATCACGGAGGACTCAGAGGTAACCCTCACCATCCCGAGGGCAGTCAGTGTTGTCTAGATGTAGATCTGTTCCGTCATAAACTCGTACCTCGGTTTACGTTCGATGCCACGCACAATATGCTGTCCATCCTCCAACATATCTATCAACTAAGCGGCCGTCTGGAAGCCTTGAGGCTTAGCCTCATAATTATCCGAGTCCCTCGGAGAAGACGTCGCAGTAAAGGATGCTGTCGCCGAGAAGTTGTAGAGCGCGTGCGGGGTCCTGTGTGTCGAATCATGCACAGTGAGGGTATAGAATAGTCGACCACCGTTTATACCGTGTACTTCGAGCTGTCCACTACGCGAGAGTCGACGACGTCGAGATGTAGTGAACCGCCATCTGAGCCGAGTCGCTATGGGCCATGGCTTCCGCCCAGCGCCTCCTCCCTACCTTATCAGAGTTATCTGGCTTAGTAATTTCCGACCGGCATTTCAAATTTCAACCTTAGGTTTAAGTACTTACTCCGACCACCGTGACCCTCCTTCAACCACGTCCTTCTTCCTCAACACTAACTCTGGTAAGTACTGCGTTCTCCACACATCATTATTCCGCCAGGCTTTGATCTATAGGCTAACGCGAACATAGTTGTGCTCATGCTGCGTGACGGCGGGGTTTTGCTCAACATTCCGGCGGAAGTAGTGGAAACGATTCTCGCATTCTGTGCCGCGACCGGTCATCCACGCTCCGTCGCTGCCGTTGCACAGACATGCAAACCTCTTCATTCCCTCATCTACGAGGCTTCTGACCGATACCTGTGGAGGAACTTGTTCTTGGCCGTTTTCGACGACCCGAGCCTGAGGATCATCGACTTAGATTGTCACGGTAGCTCGACACCCGGTAATTCATCATCATTGATACTCCTCTTCCAGATTCTCACTCGTCTTCAACGATTACAGAATTTGATTGGCACGAGCAATTCACGGACAGAGTATGGGCGGGGCTGTACATCCGCAACCATGCAAAGCCCATCGACGTACAGAGGAAACCTCATCTCCGCTCGACACGCTCGACCATCATCCCTCTTTCAGAGTTGTCCGACGGGCCGTCATGTGATGGGGACTCGTCGGTGCGAGCTCTCAGAGCCCTCGTCTCCGTAATACGAACGGCAGCCCCTTCTTCATCCCATTGCGGCGCGATCACTAACGTCACACCGGCTGACGAGGGAACCTCAGATAATCCCTCACTATCATATCTCTCCACGGACACACCGCTATCCCCACCGCCAGTGAACGGGCTGAGTTCATCGCGAAACGTTTCATGGCTGAAGGAGACGCTCTCTGACGGCCTTCCTTACTCGCTCACAAAGCTGCTCTCATACGAGTATCTGGCGGGAGACTGGCGCAACTTGCCCGAAGGACCCGCCCTCTGTCAGCTCACCAGCTACCTTGGGTTTCTCCCTGTTCCATTGGTCGAGGTCGAAAGTAGCTCGTCTTCTCCCTCGCGCACCCGCAGGACTCCTCGATCTTCGGCATCCAGGTCAAAGTCCAAGAGCCGCTCGACCCCCGAGGTCCTGGACATGAGCGAGCTGAAGCAACGTGAGCTCGCGCGATACTGCGCACGGCCGCTGGCGTTCAGCATGCGCTATCTCTCGCGTCGCAGGAACTGGGGACCGTATCTCCCTTACCCGCCTCGCCCTCCCAAACCACTTGTTGAGGTAGCCGTCGACTCTACGGACGAAGACGAAGACGAGGATGAGGAAGATAGTAACTCGGACGAAGATTACATTCCTCCCGACGATAACACCTCTTCCTCCGCGAGGCCAGAGCCGGATGAAGGAGCGCCTACCGACGCCAATGCCCTCACTCCACCTGATCAGCTATATCCGGACTGGACATGGCTTGCGGCTGCACGGATTGTCGCTGAGTGGAAGCTTCGAGCGCATGTTGACCCCGAGGAGATCGCACGTCTAGAAGCATGGGATAATCTGCGAGGAGGAGCGTGGATACCTGGAGTTCAACGCGACGAGTCAATGGACCCGCCGCCAATTGACGAGCACGAACCTTGGACGAAGTACCAGCGTGACTGGGCAGGAGCCGAGGGCACATGGAGACGGCTTGTGTGCTGGCTTGACTACGACGACCTTATCTGTATGTTCTCTTCGTGTCGCACTAGCAGAAGCGATCACTGACTTTGGTGATAACCACCTTGATCATAGATCACAACGTACGTGCTCGCTACGATAAGATGAGAGTACTCATGACACCTATGTGTCCCAGACATACGGAGCATTTATGGATGCTGACCTCGACGAGGCGTGGATCATCGTCCCCGTGTCGCTCGAGATCACAAGCTACTCGGCGCCCACACTCGCTGCGTACCCCGATAGACCGACGATACACGTGAAGGGCGAGATGGGCGGGGCCGGTTGGGTTGGAAGCATCGACGCGAACCACAACGACGTCCGACAGGTACACGGCACGGTCAGCATGCTCCCGGACGGCAGTGTCCGCTGGTCACTGGTGAGTAGATCACCCGCAGTTCTCCACCGTTCGCGATATTACTGCGTCGCCACTGTCACGGCTTGTAACTGACTGTGTGCCGTGCAGACGTCGTCCGCCCCGCAATCGACGTTGGACGAGTGGGCTTCTGAAGCTGTACAGCTCGGAGGCGTGGGCTCCGCCATGGGCTGTCTCGGGATGTGGACCGGCGCGTTGCATGAGGAAGAGGACCCGATCGGTGTGTTCTGGCAATGGCGTGTCGCATAACCTGGGCGAGATCCGACGGACGCCTTCGGGTCATATACATCCCAAAAGGCAATGTGGTTTTCTCAGTCTCCGAATACAATTTAGGCATGATGCTCTTCAGTCCATCCCGGTCCCGGTCTGGTGTCGATCTTGCGATTTCTTCACGTACCAGTTCCTATACGGTATCTATCGCGACCGCCGACAGTCTAGTACCGTATATATGAATCTGATTCTTAGTGGCTACAATACAAACAAAGCACGAGTCCGTTGATGTGGAGATCCAAAGAAGGCAAAGGTAACACAGCCTTAAGCAAGTACTATAATCCGCTTCACAACCTCGCCTCCTCCCTCATCCCAGCCCCGACTCGCCGTTCTCCACCCTCGCGCCACCACCTCTCAGCCGCCTCGTCCGCATCGTACGCGAACTGCGCCATATTCTTATCCTCGTCCGCCCACTGGTTCGCGCTGCCCGCGAGCTTATCTTCGGGCGCCCGTCTTCCCTCACGCCAGCGCTTCAGCTCGACCTCGGTCGCCTTGCGCATGTCCGCATCGCGCTTCTCCTGCTCTAGGCTGTCGGGCAGGTGGATGATCTTCTGGTTCAGGCGGGACTGGCTCTGCGTCTCGGCCGTGCGCGGCAGGCGGAGGGCCTCGTACCCCCTGAGGAGCGCGGGCAGCTGCGAGGGGTGCGTGAGGCGCGAGAGCAGGTTGCCGAGCACCGCGCCGTCCTCGATCGCCATCGCGGCGCCCTGGGCGCGGTATGGCTGCGGAACGGTGAGATGGCGGCAATGATATGAGTGCGGGCGTAGACGGTACGCACGAGCATGGGGTGGCAGACGTCGAGGAGGAGGATGAGTCGCCACCGGTAGTAACAACATCTTACGGCCCGTATGACCACGGGTTAGAACGCATTAGTATGCGTTCTGGTAAAACCGTGTTAGTTGCTGACTGACGCATATAGCAATAATTACCACGCATTACGCATACGGCCATGGCATGTATGACCTTGAGGTGTACACGTTTCCTGACATTGAAGCGCACGGATACTTGGGTTCTGGTTCTTTAGGGGGATTGCCCACGGTCTACTCTCTTTCTTCAGCCCCCTCACCACCGCCGCTCCATTTGAAGTTCAAGACTGTCGTTGGGGATTAGTCTGGGTATGTCATCTCTTCTTCCGAACGACATGTCCGAACGAACATGTACTAATCAACAGCCTTGCTATCAGAGTCTTATGTGGCTCCTCAGCACCGGCCGTGCCGAGCTCCATCATTTTGCGTCTCCAAAACAGGCCGCAGAAGCGGGATTCGCAATCTTGTCGCATGTCTGGAATGAGAAAGAACAGACTTTCCAAGAAACCCAAGCTCTCGCTGCTCAGTGTGCCGCCAACCATTCAAACCCACGCGATCGATCGACCCCGAAAGTGAGGCAGTCGTGCGCCTTCGCGGAGAGCCAGGGCTTCGAGTGGATCTGGAACGATGCCTGCTGCATAGACAAGACGAGCAGCTCCGAGCTCTCTGAAGCCATTAACTCCATGTTCACCTACTACTCGCTGGCCGAGATCTGCTACGCGTACCTTGAAGACGTTCTATCGACGGAAAACTCTGTCATAGAGTCATTTCGCCAGCTCCGTTCTAGTCGATGGTTTCGACGCGGCTGGACGCTACAGGAGCTTATCGCGCCCGACCAAGTCCTCTTTCTCTCGCAGGACTGGACGGCCATCGGCACGAAAGCGGAACTATCGGCTACACTGGAGACGATCACGAAGATCCCGATTTCTGTGTTACGCTCCCCCGAGAACATTCGGAACTACAGCATTGCCCAGCGTACGTCGTGGGCTGCAGAGCGCGAGACCACGCGAGAGGAGGACGAGGCGTACTGTCTCATGGGGATCTTCGACATCAATATGCCGGCACTATACGGAGAAGGACGGAATGCGTTTCAGCGCTTGCAAGAGGAGATTATGAAGAAATCTGTCGACACCTCACTGTTTGCTTGGGGAGGGCTCATCAAAGGACCTCACTTCAACCATACGGACTTCTCGCCGTACGACAGGACCGTAGTTGGCGACAATCCTTGCGCCTACCTGCTCGCTCGCTCTCCATCCGCTTTCCAGTTCTCGTCGCTATACGAGCATGACACCGACACCTTAGTGCGCCTAGACACTTTACCGCAACGACCCAGTAAAGTGAGTCTGCGTTTCTGTTGACATTTTGCTCACAACGTGCTGAAGGCCGCTGCATATAGCAAATCACACCGTTCCCAAGCAAGCAAGATACCGCGAGGATCCCCGAGTTCACCATAAAGTCATACGGGGTCCGTGCACACCTCCCCGTCATAGAACGCGATGGCTTCCAGATCGCAGTGCTATTTGTATCATGCCAACGACAAGGTCCACTTGGTCTTCTGCTTACACCGTGCGCAGCAGGCGTGGACCCAGGACGCCATCTCTACTACACCTCCGTCGTTGAAAACGCGGCTGGTCCACGTAGGCAGTACACCGTGCGCCTGCTACCGCTTTCAAGCCTTCGGAACCAGCAGCCCTATCATCTACAGTGGACCGACCTCTACATTCTGCCCGCCCCTAGACGCACTCCGCACAAGCTCGACATTCCTATTAACTTCACCGCGCCCGCACCATTTCGCATCCCACGACGGTACCTCCTTCGTCTACGGGCTGCGCAGATCCCATGCATCATGCTTCCCAAGCCCTTCCCCTCTTCATGGAGTCGGGACACGCCAGCGAGGCTCGCTCTGTGTCTAGAACGGAAGCACGGCTGTATCACAGTACTCGAATTACATCTCGGGCGGTGCACCTGGTTGAAACAGTCCAAGGGGCAAGTAATGCACGCGCACGCCGGGGAGCACTGGGCGTTCTTCAAGCTATCACAGTCACCGGATGATCTGGCCAATAGCGACTGGTGGAGCTATTGCAACGACCGTCCTCTACCTAGCCACTCGTGCACCTCCGACCATATTGATTTTTGGCCTGATGGGAAGCGGCAGAAGACATTCGAGTTTCGCCGCACCATGGGTACCTCGGCCTGCACGCTCACGTTTACTCTGACCTTCACCCCTTGCCCGGATAGCCCCTCAGAGGCGTACGTTGCTAGCCTGACGATGGAGGAGTCCATCGAGGCCTTCCCCTTTATAAAATCGGACCCCTTCGCCCTGCCACCCCGACCCGCCGGGTTCTATGCGCCAGGTGCCCAGTACCCACCGACACCTGTGTCGAGGACAACGATAGGCCACAAGTCAAATACGTCCCTGACGATCAGTGTCACATCATCGGCAGTCTCGAGCAGCTTCAGTATCCTGGAGCTGGAGACTGAGTACTCTCGCCATCCGTCGTTCAGCTCGTCACGCGTACGCTTCGCCTCCGAGTCCCCCCAAACTCCTAATCGGAGCCGAAGCATGTATGAGCTCGAGCAGAGTACATCGGATTCAAGTTCAAGCCTTTGTTCGAGTTCCGCCGATGCGGATCCGAGCGAGCCCGGGCCCGCAGGAAACAGTAGGCCTCCTTCGCCGTATCCGCGCACGACTGGTGATGCGGAGGTGCACTCCATAGGATCCGACGATTCCGATTCCGACGACAGCCTTAGGACGCGTAGTCTTGCACCTGATTCTGCACCCATTCCCCTCATGCGGACCGCACCTGACGTCACCAGGGGTCGTATGTATCGAAGCCGTCCGCTTCCTCTTATAACCCAGCCTCTCCCTCACTTCTCGCTACCGCGTGGCATCTCCTTGACAAGCTCTCAGATGTCTTTGGGATCCCTACCACCAAGTCCGAGGGTAATTGTTCGCGCCCAGCAAGATGTTGTCGAAGAGAATGCCTTGCGCACGAGCAGTACGCATTCGAGACGCGATGGCGAATACGAATACGATCTCGCTGAATGGGTTCTGCGACGCTCCAAACGCTGCGCATCTCCTGAGGTAGACGACACGCTTGAGCTTAATACAGAGCTTAGAAGGGAGCGGCGTGCGGCACTTGCCATCGGTGTTATGACAGACGCATATCGCCCGCCGTCACCCGCAGCCAACTCGAGACTTTCCAGCTACCACACATACTCAGAATTGGTAGCTCTTTTGCGTCTATCCCCTTCGCGAGAAGAACCCGAGTCGGTGTCCCGTACGTCCCACCGCTCTGAAGCTGCGGCGCCGGAGGGTCCTGTCTCCCTCTCCGCACGTCCTGCAACACCCGCCGGTGCTCCCAGTAAGAAGAAGGCTGGATGGCTGAAGAGCTTCCGTAAGGGATTCATTCGCCGTATTCTCAGAAGAGATCAAGGACAGCATTCGTAACCCTGGCCCATCATGCATCATCGCATCATCGTCGATACTTCTCTTCCAGATTCTCACTCATCAGAGTATGGGCAGGGCTGTACATCCGCAACCACTGTGCAAAGCGTATCGACGTACAGAGGAAGCCTCATCTCCGCTCTACACGCTCGACTATCATCCCTCTCTCAGATTTTTCCGACGGGCCGTTGGGTGATGGCGATTCATAGGTGCATGCAAGAGCTCTCACAACCCTTGTCTCCGGCAGCCCCGGCGTCCTGCGCAATCACCAACGTCACACCGGGCCTTCACATACCAGTTCCTATACGGTACTATCTATCGCGACGGTCCAGTACCATATCTATGAATCTGATTCGTAGTGGCTACAATACAAACAAAGCACGAGTCCGTTGATGTGGAGATCCAAGGAAGGCAAAGGTAACACAACTCGAGCAAGTCTAATCGGCTTCACAACCTCGCCTCCTCCCTCATCCCAGCCCCGACTCGCCGTTCTCCACCCTCGCGCCACCACCTCTCAGCCGCCTCGTCCACATCGTACGCGAACTGCGCCATATTCTTATCCTCGTCCGCCCACTGGTTCGCGCTGCCCGCGAGCTTATCCTCGGGCGCCCGTCTGCCCTCACGCCACCGCTTCAACTCGACCTCGGTCGCCTTACGCATGTCCGCATCGCGCTTCTCCTGCTCCAGGCCGTCGGGCAGGTGGAAGATCTTCTGGTTCAGGCGGGACTGGTTCTGCGTCTCGGCCGTGCGCGGCAGGCGGAGGGCCTCGTACCCCCTGAGGAGCGCGGGCAGCTGCGAGGGGTGCGTGAGGCGCGAGAGCAGGTTGCCGAGCACCGCGCCGTCCTCGATCGCCATCGCGGCGCCCTGGGCGCGGTATGGCTGCGGAACGGTGAGAACACGGCGATGACGTGAGTGCGAGCGTAAAGGCACGTACGAGCATGGGGTGGCAGGCGTCGCCGAGGAGAATGACGCGATGTGAGGGATGGATCCATGTCGAGAGAGGCTTGCGGTCCATGAGCCGCCATTTCAGCGTGGACTGGACGAAACCCAGGATCTTGCGAAGGCTGTCGTTCTGGTAAGTGCATGCACCCGATAGTGGCCGCTGAAAGCGCACCGTGGCTCGAAGTCTGCAAAGTCTGCCCGCATCTTGTCCGCGCTACCCTCCGCTGTCCATGACTCGACCGAGCCGTCGTCAGGGTGTGCGAGGACGACGTTGTACTCATTCTTCCCTCTCTATTGGCATGGTGAGCTGTGTCCAGGCAACGATATTCGGAAACGCACAATGTTGTACGCCATGACGTGCCGCTGCGGTCCCATCCAGCCCGTCATCTCCGGCACGTCAACGAGCTCCTTGAGCTCGGGGTCGGCAAGCAGCAAGCTGGACGGCACAATCGCGCGATAGACGGCGTCTCCGGTCGGTTCGGCTGGGTTCGTGTGACCGAGCACGACGCGCTGTATCATGCTCTTGACGCCGTCTGCGCCCACGATCAAATCCCCATGGACGACCTCACCCGACGCGAGTGTCAGCGAGGGCGCGTCCGGGTCGACGCTCACCACTTGCGACTTGAGCCGGAGCGTCATGTACGGCTCCGCAAGGTCGAAGAGGAGCTTGTGGAGATCCGCGCGGTGGACGTGGTAATACGGCGCACCGTACTTATCGTCCATGTCTGCCCAGCGCGTGTAGCCCACACGCTCGCCTGTGTCGTATCTTTTGAGGACGATCGCTTCGGGCCGGACGCCGACGGTCTCGAGGGCGGCACCTGCGCCCCAGCGGCGGAGCAGGCGCGAGACGTTCGGGGTGACCTGGATGCCTGCGCCGACCTCGCCGATCGCGGCGGCGGCCTCGAAGAGGGTCACTTTGTGTCCGGCCTTGCCGAGACAGTGGGCGGCGGCGAGCCCGCCCATCCCGCAGCCGACGACGAGGATGTGGAGCTGGTGCGAGGCAGTGCGGCCGTTGTAGAGCACGGTGTGCTGAGATGCGCCCTTTGCGCTGGCGGCGTTGTGGGCGGAGGCGGGGGAGACCATGATGAGGCGGAGGGAAGCTGACAGGGGAAGATGTCATCAAGCGGAGGAGAATGCGGGGTAGAAATACTATGGAGAGGATAAACGATTTAGACGGAGGCGTCAGCCAGTGGTACATGATTATGGCCATGTCCGGGGCGTCCGCCTGCCAGCCGCTTTAGAACGCTCATGCGCTCATTGTCATTTAGAAGCGCGACGCGCACGCATCACTGGAACTCTGCGGACAGAAGTTGGGCTTACCTTAACGAGCGCGGCATACTCACACCCCGTCCCAGGCCCGAGCGACTCCTTCCCGTCGGCGCATAGGGCTCGCGGTACGCCGCCGGGAATGCTGCACCCGTGTAAGGGAACCGTGCCCTCACGTGGTCAGCACGTCCCACTTCTCCGCTGCGGGCGCGCCAGATATAGTGCCATGTTCCGAACGTCTCCAATCGTCCGTGCGCGGATTCGACATGTAGTAAGAGCTGAGCTAGAAGCGAGAAAGGAAAGATGCAGTCGCGCACTCGCCCCGCCGTGGACTTGGGTGCCAAGGCGCTTGCCCGCGGTGCTCAGGAGACCTCGAGATCCGGAGTAAGGGCGATCGAGTGTAGATCGGTTATCTCACCATGCCCGATCGTTGCGGGGTGGTGAGACGTCGCAAGGCAGCTGGGCGTCCTCGTTTGAGTGCTTGGCCATGTAGATGGGCATGGTCTAAACATATGTTCGGCATCATCGTAACGCCCAGGAAGCAGGATAATCGAAGCTTACGAAGTTTGGATCCAGACGCACTGGCCTGGTCAGATACGGTGCGCGGTGTGAACGTCAACGCGCGTGTTAGATCACGGCATCGAGACGATCTCGCAGCCGAAGGCGAGCAAGTAATTGCTGAACGTCGGTATGTTAGGGGTTGTCTACGGGTGCGATCTTTAAAGGGGGAAGCTCATGAGCAGTTTCAGGCGATCTTCGTGTACGGGTCGAATTTGCCGTCTACGTTGTGACAGTTTCAGCGATTCAACGACTGACCTGAGTTTTACATCTCAGGGACGACATCCCCGTGGATTGCACCAGCGCGATAGCTCACGCGCTGACATTACGTACACTCAAAGGAGCGTGTACATGTGTAAGCCGACTTTTCTCACTTCGAAGCCATATTCGCGTTATTCTCATCGACGAGCGCCTTCACGGCTTGGGCGATCTCGACCGCTCCCTGTTCAGTGCGACTAGTCAGCAGTAATGGCCGTGCGCGGAGCTACACACGTACGGGGGTATCAGAGTGGCAGCAAATAGAAACCTCGGAGACACCGTCGGGAAGAGGTAGCGCACCACTCACGGTCGAGATCTTCTTCTCGTCGAGTAATCTGTTTACCCTATCTTTGACCTCTCGGAGAGGGACGGCGTCGTGCTTTCTAAGAGCATGCGGTATGCCGGTACCAGCAAGGCTGCAATTAGCAAGCTCGTGCTGCGAGAAGGAGTGCGCTCACTTCGTGATAAGCAGCTTTCCCTCGGCACTGTAGTCTAGATCCGCAAACCATTCTGGGAAGCATAGCATGAGTGATACGGGCGGTGGGCAGAGAAGACTAAAGAGGCAGACATACCTGCAATAAAAGGCACACCTAGCTCCGTACAAGCCAACTGGTGACACGTTCCCGCCAGTCCCATGAAAGGCACATTGAAGAGTTTCGCAACGCCGACGACAGCCCGGGCCAACGCCATGTCTCGTGCCGTCATACCGTATACGGCTCCGTGTGGCTTGAGCTGCGACCTGTGTCAGGATACTTTGTTCACTCGCTCATGCAGAGACCACTCACATGGTTCAAGGAAACGCCGTGCAGAGCAAGAAATCCGGTGAGAGCGCCAACTTGGTAGATGAAGCACGACGCAAGCTCGTCCTACATCTTCATCAGCACCACCTTGTTGACACAGCAGTCAAAACATACCGGCTCCATAGCCATCTCGCGTCTACCCCAACCCTGTCTGTCCGGGAGCGACGGGTGGGCACCGACCAGGACGCCATTTTCCTTCGCGATTTTGACTGTCGTGTTCATGATGGAAAAGTCCCTACAGGTAACAATGTCAGTCGTGTCCCTTTTGCCCTCACCACACTCACGATGCGTGAAAGCCACACGCAACGTTGGCCAAGTGGATGGTTTTCATCAATGCCTCGTCATCGCCCTGCGACGTGTTCGTGTGTCAAGAGGCTATGTCGAGAATTCTTCATCCACAGATCTACTCACAATTTTGTAAAGAGCAAATCCCTGGAACAGAAATCAGCATCTTTTCTTACGATCGCGATGAAGTTAACACGAGTGTCGAAGGTGACGAGGAAAATGAACGAAGTCAAGAAGATAAGCGCCAGATGACTGGCACGTCTCAGCCTGTCTCAGCGCCTAACATAACTTGTAAGTCGACCACCACTACCACCATCGCTGGCTAGTAGTAAGTTCCACCCTGATTTACCGCAGAAAGACATGACTGATACCAGGAACGTATTGAAATAGAAATCAAGAGGTGAAATAACATACCTCGCCCATATCGCAATTAACCGTTGCGCGGATCTTCGCCATGATGCAGTGAGTCGCTGAGGATGATAGGACTCGGATGCGAAAAGTAACGCTAAACATCTTGCAGTATATGTACCCTGTATATCTGCCACAGTAGAGTTGGCCGCGATAACACGCGGTCATGGGATACAAGCTTATTACTACTCTGTGGGACCGCCCATGCACTCCACCCTTCCCTTCCCATGCTATCGCACTGCGGTCATACCCCGCGTAGAGCACTGGAAATATAGGTATGTATGACTCTTAGTGCGCTGTAATCTTCTTCCTTCGCGATGTCTGCCTCGCCATTTCCCTCGGCAGCGGCGACCCCAGCGACCTATGAAGCCCACAAACTCCTCGTCGCAAACCGCGGAGAAATCGCCGTGCGCATCCTCAGGACCGCCAAACGCCTCGGCCTCCGCACCGTCGCGATATACACTCCCGCGGACTCCGCCGCCCCCCACGTCGTCTTCGCCGACGAATCAGCCGCGCTCGCGCCGTTCAGCGCCGACGACCATACAGCGGACGCGCGTGGATACCTTGACGCCGCTGCCATCGTTGCCATATGCAAGACGCACGCGGTCACGCTCGTGCATCCGGGCTACGGCTTTCTGGCCGAGAACGCGGCGTTCGCGCGCATGGTCGCGGATGCTGGGGTGACGTGGCTCGGGCCGCGCGCGGAGACGATCGACGCGATGGGCTTGAAGCATCGTGCAAGGGAGCTGGCCAGGGCGGTGGGCGTGCCGGTTGTTCCGGGGTCGGAGGGGCTGCTGGGGGACGCGGACCAGGCTGTAGGGTTGGCCGAGCGGATTGGTTTTCCGGTGATGCTGAAGTCGACCGCGGGGGGAGGCGGGATGGGCTTGGTTGTGTGCAAGAGCGCAGAGGACGTTCGGGACAAGTTTTCGTCTACCCAGGCCCGTGCACAAGTGAGTTATCATGATCCTGCTGTGATGTTGTTCTTACACCGTCCTAGGCATTGTTCGGGGATGGCGGGCTGTTTGTCGAGAAGTACTACCCCGCTGCTCGCCACGTCGAGGTTCAGGTAAGGGCTCCATCCGTCCTAGAAGCGAAGACGCTGACGTATCTAGGTGTTCGGAGATGGGACAGGACACGCGATCCACATGGGCGAACGTGAGTGCAGCATCCAGAGACGACACCAGAAGGTTATCGAAGAGGCGCCTAGTCCGTTCATGCTCAGCCATCCGGGTATGCTCCATCTGCTTTATTCGGTTTTGGTCGGAAACTAGACTTGGGTACTTCAGACGAACAGGAGAAGATGTGGGCAGCCGCGGTTCGCCTCGCTGAACACGTCCAGTATGCATCCGCCGGGACGGTCGAATTTCTGGTCGACGATGCGACCGGACAGTTCTTCTTTCTCGAAATGAACACGCGGTTGCAAGTGAGTTCGCTCTTTATCCTTTGACGCTATCGCGATGTATTCACCGTCAGTCAGGTCGAACACCCAGTTACGGAACAGCTCAATCCGGGCCTCGATATAGTCGAGCTTATGATTCTGCAAGGAATTGCTGCGCGTGACAGCCCGGGCGATCGAGGACTCCTCTCCCCGTTCTATAACCAAGCTCTCTACAAAATATCTTCTAGGGAGCGAAAGCGACACGCGATAGAGGTCCGTGTGTACTGCGAAAACCCCGCCGCGCAGTTCAAGCCGTGCCCGGGGATCCTGCAGTACGTCGACTTCCCGTCCGAAGACTGGCTGCGGGTCGACTCGTGGGTCGAGACGGGGACCACGATCACCCCGTACTTCGACCCGCTCGCGTGCAAGCTCATCGTCACCGCGTCAGATCGAGCCGAAGCAATCGAGCGATTGTGCAGTGTGCTGGCGAGGGCGAAGGTGCATGGCCCCCCCAACAACATCCAATACCTCCGGGCGATCTGCGAGTCCGATGTATTCCGCGCAGGCTGCGCGACGACGGCCTTCCTCGAGACGTTCGCGTTCACCCTAAGGTTGTTGCTGTCCCACTGCCCTGCCCGCCATGTACGCTGACATCTGGCACAGAGCTTTCACGGTCCTCAGCGGCGGGATCGAGACGACCGTGCAGGACTACCCCGGGCGCCGCATCGGTCTCGGGATGCCCCGCAGCGGTCCGATGGACTCGTATGCGTTCCGGACCGCCAACATCCTCGTCGGGAACCCCGCAGGAACGGAGGGCCTTGAGACGACGCTCACCGGCTGCCGGCTGCTCTTCCACGTCCCCGCCACCATCGCAATCACCGGGGCGGCGGCACAAGTGACCGTAGACGGGGCAGCGGTGCGCATGTGGGCGCGCGTTATCATTCCGGCCGGGGGCAAGCTTGTGATCGGGACGACGAAGGGTGCGGGGATGCGGACGTACCTCGCGATCAGGGGCGGGCTACCGGACGTACCGCTCTACCTCGGTTCGAGGGCGACGTCGATGGGCCTCGGGGGGTACCAAGGTCGGCCTCTCACCGCCGGGGACCACCTCGCTCTTGCGGCAGAGTCATCCGTCGCCACTGCCGCAGATGCGGTCGCTCTGCCTGACTCGCACGTCCCGTCCTACCCCGCCAACGGCCACTGGGCGATCCGCGTCCTCCCCGGCCCGCAGTGTGACCCGACGTTCGTCACCCCGCAGGGGCTCGTGGAGTTCTTTGGCGCACGGTGGACGGTGAGCGCGGCGAGCAACCGGATGGGCGTGCGCCTCGAGGGCCCTGGGCAGATCCGCTGGGCGCGAGAAAATGGCGGGGAGGGCGGGTCGCACCCGAGCAACATCCTCGATAATGGATACGCGTTCGGGGCGGTGAACGTGAATGGGGACACTCCCGTCATTCTCACGCACGAGGGCCCGGACATGGGCGGATACGTGTGCGTGTGTACGGTGGCGAGTGCGGACATGTGAGTGGCATGCACCTTTTCTTGCTCTCCAGTGGAATGTGCTGAACAGAGTCTGTCGTGTGCAGGTGGAAGCTCGGGCAGCTGCGCGCGGGGAACACGGTCCGCTTCGTGCGCGTCTCGTACGACCGCGCCGTCGCGCTGTACGAAGAGCAGAAGGAGTTCTTCGCCGTTCTGGTAATGGCGGCAGGCTCGTCGACCCCGCTTGCAGCACTCCCGCGGCTCCCGACATCTCTGTCACGTACCGACCCGGACGCGCTGCTGGCCGAAGACACCGACGTCGACCCGCGCCTGCACACCATCCCCGCCGATCCGGCTTCGGGGCTGCCAGAGGTGGTCTTCCGCCAGGCCGGCGACGGAGCGATCCTCGTCGAGTTCGGGGAGATGGTGCTGGACTTCGGCGTGCGCGCGCGGATACACGCGTTCGAGGGCGAGGTCAGACGGCGCGCCATCCCCGGCATCTGGTCCCTTGCGCCGTGCATCCGCTCGACGATGGCGAGTCGCGTCTCCCCTCTGCTGTGACGCGCGCTGACCTCTCGTCGCACAGGTGCACTTCGACGTGGGACGCACGTCGCGGGCCGCACTGCTCGACGCGCTCGTGTCCGTCGCATCTACGCTCCCGGCGGACAGCGGTGCGCTGACCTTCCCTGGGCGCCGCATCACGTTCCCGATGGTGCCCGACGACCGGTGGTGCCGCGAGGCGCTGGCGCGGTATGCACGCAGCGTGCGCGCAGAGGCGGCTTATCTCCCGAGCAACGTTGAGTACCTCGCGCGGAACAACGGACTCGCGAGCGGCGCGGAGGCCTTGGAGAAGCTTGTGCGGACGGATTATGTGAGTGTCGTTTTCTCCCGCGCCGCCGCAGTGGCTCCACTCGTCGCTGACTTGAGCTTGGAGCACAGTTAGTGCTCGGGGTGGGGTTCTACCTCGCCTGTCCATTCCTCGTGCCGGTGCGTACCGCACCCGCCGTGCTCCTTTGCGTTCATCTATCGTGATTCGCGCCGCTGACCGCGTACAGATCGACCCACGCTGCAGGCTCGTAGGTCAGAAGATGAACCCTTCCCGGACATACACTCCCCGCGTGCGCGCCCTTGTTCCCATATACTTTTGATTGTAAACGCTGACGCTGGATACCGGCGACGGGTGTTTATCCCTCACAGGGCGCAATCGGCATCGCAGGCGTCGTCGCCGCGATTTACCCCATCGAGTCGCCCGGGGGCTACCAGCTGTACGGGCGCACGCTTCCCCCGTGGCAGACGTGGGGCAAGGGCCGGGACTTTGCGCCGGAGAGTCCGGGGCTGCTGCGGCCGTTTGACCAGGTGCGTCTGCGTCTTGTTTCCCGTCGCTGATTTCTCCCTGCGGACTCGCGTGCTGATGCGATGTGTCCCATCCTTCTCTGCTGTTGGGGCGCAAGGTCGCGTTCAAAGTCGTGAGCGAGGAGGAGTACCTGGAGGTAAGTGGAGCTGGGCGTACCTGCTCTGGTCCTCGAGTGCAATGGCTAGAGGGTGCTGATGACGCCTCTTGCGTGCTGACTAGGCTGAGAAGGCATTCGATGCCGGGCAGTACGTCTTTGAGGTGCGCCGCGCACCCGCCGCTAGGGCTCCGTTGCTCCTGAGTTTTGACGACGGTCTGCAGATCGAGGACCGGACGTTCTCGATGGCGGAGTACACCGCGTTTGCGGAGAGCGTCGCGGACGAGGTCCGGAGCTTCAAGCGTGGGCAGGCGGCCGGAGTGGCCGCGGAGGAGATACGGTGAGTCTGCATTGAAATGCGTGGTACCTATCGAACTGCACGCTGATGCGATGAGACGGCAGTGAGCGCGAGTCGTTCGCGGAATGGGACCGCAGACGTCGCGAGGAGATGGAGGCGCGCAGAGCAGCTCCGCCTACTGGGGAGTCATCCTGTGAGTGATCCCCGATCCTGGAGTGTTGTCGAGGAATGCGACTGACAACGATTGACATCACCCTGCTGTGAAGCGGGCGACCGTGGC
This sequence comes from Daedaleopsis sinensis, assembly GCA_033807695.1. Lineage (NCBI taxonomy): Eukaryota > Fungi > Basidiomycota > Agaricomycetes > Polyporales > Polyporaceae > Daedaleopsis > Daedaleopsis sinensis. Next base: position 113,486 of record CM066310.1, on the reverse strand, counting down.
GAGGGCGGCGCGTGCGTGACGGCGTCGTTGACGGCGACCGTGTGGAAGATCGAGTGCGCGGTCGGAGACGTCGTGCGGTCTGCCGAGGACGTGCTCGTGATTCTGGAGGCGATGAAGACGGAGGTGAAGGTGGAGGCTGGAGACGAGTACGTTGGGTGGAAGGTGAGCGGGATCGGGAGGAGCGTGCGGGAGGGCGCGGTGGTGCAGGCCGGAGACGCATTGGTATTCTTCGAACAGTAGGGCTTCAATAGGTGTGTGGTGCATATCCGGATTGTTGGCTGCTTCTTCGACATTGTCCTCCCGGCCAACTTGAACCCATTCTACTAGTACTAACAGTGTTTGTGCGAGGTAAAGTTGTACAGTGCGTCCGGATCCATGGACATAGTCCTGGGAGACATCGATGAAGTTAGAAGTACATAGTACTGGAACCTGAGTAGGGCATTCAAGGGAAATATATATCAGAAGAGATCGAGGGTGCTTCAAATAACCTAGTACCGAGTACTGCCAGAGTACTGAGTCCCGGTATCACAAGAAGAAGTGACGATCATGAGCAAAACACAAATGCACTATAGTCCGACACGGGGAATCGAACCCGGGACCATCGCGTCATAGCGCGTCACGTTTTCGATGAACGCACCGCGAGCTCGTTGACCGGAACGGCGACGACGGCGAGTAACACGATGGCGCCAGCACGTCGGCGGGTGTCGTACATCATCCCACCGACACGCCTCCCCGCCTCCAGCGTCCTCCGCACGCCATCCCTCGCAACGTAGCTCCATCGGCCTATTGGCACTCGTCCCTGCCCAACCACTGCGACGGCAAATTGACACCTGTCCCGCTCTCGACGCGTTCACATCTCCTGGAACCTGAATGTGCCTATGAAGCGGCTCGCTTAGCGGTACGGTGTGAGCGGGAGGAGCGCGCGGAGGAGGGAGGTGATGACGACCTGGACGGACAACCTTATTGATCAGGCGGACGAGGGCGACGAGTAGTGCTGCGACGCTGTAGTGCGCACCGTCGTCGCTATCTCCCAGGCACTGAAGGTGAGTATCTCGTCTTATGCTTGAATCGGACACCGTCAGTGTGCGAGCTCTTCCGTGTGTCCGATGAGCTGCGCTTGGTGAGCTCACGCACGGACGCACGATGTGGACCGCTGCTACTCTTCATGCCACTTGCGCGCGGGTATGGAGAGGAGTAGCTGATGTACATGTTTGTTGCGCTCCCATCACTCCCATCTCGCGCAGCATGGCGGAGCAATGCCGTCCACCCAAGTCTCCCTCTCAGGGCCGTCTTGTACGCCGGTCGGAGGAGGCAGAACCGTACTTGCGGGCATGTTATCACCACACGACTACGGGAAGGCCACGAACTGGCTGTGAGCTCTACGCCTCGCAGATATCGGACGACTGCGCCGAGTCCGCATCCATCCGATTCGCGTCCGTTCTCGATTCGCTCACTGCTTCGTCTGCAACAACTTTGACTGACGTGTCCGTTTTCCAGACCCGTCCGTGGCCAACGACGCGCTTTCGACAAGTGATCGGGTCAACCACAATCACAGCGGTGCGTGTCCTCTACTCCTCGTCTTGTCGTCTATACTCACGGCTTACAGTCGTATCGTAATTGTCTAATGGCTTGATGAAAGGCTCTCCCCGCATCCCAAGCCGATCCTTTCCTCTGCCCGTGGACATGGAGCCGTTCACAACTATGAGCGTTTGACCAGCTTGCTAGAAGCCGCCGGTCCGCACCTGTCCATCTACGATCCGCACAGGTCTGTCATCGCGACTAGCCTCTGGAGCTCGCATGCGGGATACGCAATCCAGCAAGCAAATAGCGAAAGTAGTAGGGCCCACTTCGGAGGACGCGATATACGTGAGTGGAGCGACTCTCTCTGAGACGATCTAGTGACATTTTCCTAGTTGCTGACCGGCTCTTTGCAATCGATCAGGATAGCACGCCTCGGTCTACCATACACTGGCATCGTCGTGGCATCTATCAGGTCCTGGTCTGTGCTCTCAGCGCCCTGCACACATACACGCACTCTCACATCCTGCTCTCGAGGTCTTTTGCTCCGGCGATCGCTCTGGCTTGGTGTGCAAGGCCGACGTTGAGTGGACGACCACATCTAGACTGCACCCAGAAGTCCTGGTATTAAGCGCTGGAGAGTGCCCACACGTAGTGCAGAGGGAGTCATCGACAGCCACTGCCAGGTATCTTTACCACCGCCGCCGCTAGAATCTCTGCGTGACTACTACATGCACGTTCCGGGAAGCGCAACTCCCTAAATCTCCCTGGCTCTCGCGCGATGGCATCCCTCAGTCGTCCAGCCTTAGCATCACAGTCGCGCCGCGCCCACTGTCGCCTCCACGAATGTGGCGCCCATCGCAGAGCTCGACATCGACCCCGACCTTGACGGTGAGGACACATGGTGCGGCATCCCTTTGTTCGTCGAACGACGACGGGTTCAGGATGAGTGGATCCTCACTCCGCGGGCACAATCCAGAGGCGCCAGGCTCTAATCGGTGGCGTCAGTACTCAGCGTACCTCGTATGGTACGTCCTCCAATACAGAACATCTTCTCCCAGTCAGCAGGCTCCGGATCCGGAGCCCCGTGCCTAGCAACACGACGCACTCGCCCGCGCACTCGCTTGACGGACGGGAATGTTGTCAAAGCTGCCACCCAGAGGAGGGCCGCATGAGATTCGCGAAGTTGTTGCTGACGCGGTCCTACTACGACCAGAGCTGGACCGGGAACACGACCATGTCTCGATCTGCTGCGGCAGGCTGCACATGCGCACGCCATGACGGGTCGATATCGCGGGTGAGGTCGTAGTGGGACGCCGTACGTGGGGTGGGGTATGTCTGGGGCGGCTCGTCAGCGAGGACGTCTGCGGCTCGTCAGCGAGGACGTCTTTACCGCGCTTTCGTGGGAGCGAACGGAGTGCGAGTGCGGTAGGAGTTACCGGTGGGCGGAGCATGCCCGAGAAGCACTGGAGTCTGCGAGAGGCGCTCAAGGCCGTGCGGGGCGCATCCTCGCGGGCGACTCCGAGGCGGTCGTATCCTTTTGGGCTTTGCCTCGACACGAAGACAGGCGTGCAGACGGTCCACCTCATGGAAGGTGATTCGAGGCGGAGGTATACGCGACGAGGCTGAATTCTGTGCTGAGCGCTGAGCGCCAGTTCAACGAGGTGTGAGTCTTTCGATGACTAGAACATTCCAATCTTGACTCACCCTGCACTCAGTGACCATCAACAAAAGGGCAAGGCATCATCCGCGAAGAACAGCGATTGGCAGCAAGGCGCGCGCGACTCGTACAATCACGACCCTGGGCAATCTCCGAGTCGCCTCCAGTGGGGCACTACGCCAACACATCGACATCAACTCGCCGAACGCCATGCCGAATGAGCACAATTGCCCATCCTCGGATATCTCTGCCCGTGGTATGATTCGCCATGGTAGGCCCCATCATTCTCTCGCCCACCATGCTCCCCGTTGTCTCGCCGCCGGCGATATTCACTGCGCTGGCACGGTTGTCGCCGCTCTCGATGCCGAGGGTCCTGCTCCACAGTGCCCTGCGGGATTCCGGGCCTTCGCCCATTCCACAGTTGCCCAGCACGTCCGAGGCGACCCCTCTCCTCCCCCGTCCTCGAACATCAAGGATGCTTCACGCTGCGGGCGCCACAGCCCTCGACCTCGACCCGCCGACGCCGGATGGCTGGGGGTCTAAGTCGGCTACGAGCGAAACGAGACGGTTGACGGGGGCCGGATCAGAGCGTTTGGGAAGAATGCGAAGCGGGTGGTGAGCGGGAAGGCTAGTGCGGGGGACGCCAGGCGGGACGACTATTGCTGCACGAGTCGGCGCGCTGGTAGAGATGTTATTTTAGATGTCTGTGGTGCATGCTGACGACAGAACTCTTGTTATATGAGTTTGTGCAGCCTGGTGAACGGCGCAGGTTTTACTTGCTTGCAGATCTGATTACTCTGCCCTCTTCGAGCGAGAGCCCGAGCGCGCCGATCCTACCCAACATCGATATTACAACCCTCATATCTGAAGAGGCAGCCTCCGGATGGTTAGCGCCGTATGTACCGGGTATGTCCCGAGTCGTCCGTGTGAGCCTCCTCCGTGGGAGGGGATGATGCCTTTGTGGCTGCTCGAGTGGTGGCTGCAGATTCAAGATCCTAATCACGAAGATGAGCTTCGTCCTGCTGCCATACAAGGAGCCCGACGGTGAACACGGATCCCCTGTTGAACACGTACATTGTCATCCCTTTAACATCGTGTCTGCCCGGGGCGGACCGATCATTTTTGCTGGCACAGCCATCAATCGATGCTCATCGCGAGTCGTTCCTTGCGCGTTCGCCAGCTAACACTGCATGTACGTCCTCGTCTCTGTCTGAAGCGTACTCCGTGCTCGTCGCAGCGAACGTCGTGGCTGACGCTGTCAACGCGTCGTGCAGGTCTAAGACAAGCTAGAGAACAACGCCGTTGTCCTCGGCATGCATGCACGAATATTGGCCGCGGCCGGAGGAGCACAGTACGAGATCCTGTGCAACAACTTGAACGTCGTGCTACGCGACATCACCCTCGCGGTGGTTCGGCAGTATGCCTGGTGCTGATAATCTGCGAATTTCGCCATGCACGTTCAGCGCGAGCATAGGTCGGAGGTTGCTATCGCGGTGCATGCTTGATGTCGCGGGCACGGTCTTCGGGCTTGGCTTCGTGGTCTTTGTGTACTAGTGTTGCATGCTGTGTCATGGTTCTGTAGATGATATAGTAACTGGATTCCCCGTGTCTATGTCCTTGTACTAGCGTTGTATCTTGACTACTGATTTGACAGCCGATCACATCTCGCTGCATACCATCATGGGGAGTCCTTGTCACTACAAGGTCAATCGTATGCGTTATATCTGCGGTACAGTACACATGAGCCTTGAGCCTACAACCCGGGAAGCAACACTTCATCAGGACATTTACGATCCAGCGACTTGTGTATCTTATACTCCGGTACTTTGGCTAACTGAGGCAATGACAAGATTAGCTTGTGTTCTTCTTGAAAAACGCAGTCCTCCTCAAGGCCGTGTTCTACTTCAGGACTGGTGGCAGAGACGTATGGATCCTCCGGGTGCCCCAACGTGCCCTTATCCGCTGGCTCGTCAGGAAGTTCTAGGTATCCCATCGGCTTGGGATTGAGGAGTGCGGGCTCTTTCGGGTTGCCGACTCTTTCCGAAGCATCGTTGATATCATACATCGGTATGGTCTCGGAAGTCGGAGCAAGCTGCTTAAATATTGATATCCAATGTTGATGATCCGGAAACTGATCGGGGGACAGACTTCGACAGTAGTCATGGAAACCACCAAATTGAACATCCCATCCAGCGCATAGGTTATGGCCCCTGAGCTTCATTTTGCTAGCGCAGACCTCCGGCGAACACTCTAGTATGTCGTTCCAGGGCAAGCTGCCCAGTAGAAGAGCGAAGAGGGAGTAAGAGAGGGACTCGAGATCGTCCTTGTATGCCAGAGCTGATAGAAACAGTTAGAAAGGTGACTGCTTACACTGATGGTGCACGTACGGATATGGAGATGACCGTTCACGCTTGAATATTGAACCGTCCCTACGAAACGGCTATCTTTAACTGGCTTGTACACTGCCTCGCCGGGGCGGAAGGGCTTGCAGATACCAAAATCGATGAGATATATCCGCTCAGAAGACCCATTGGGACCAAACATCATGTTCGTCGGTTTGATATCACGGTGGACAATCTGGTGGGAGTGGACATAGCGGAGGGCATCAAGCTGATTGACATGGTGTTAGTTTCATCGTTTGGCCGAATCAAAATAAACAACTCCGTACCATTTGACAGGCAATGGCGGCGAGATTACGTATCGTCAAGCGGCCTACGCCTGGCCCATTGTACTCGGGGTCGAAATATTGTGTAAGGTTTCGACCAAGCATCGGAAGACCGAGATATTGGAAGTACTGTGTTGATCCCCAGACATAGGGTTGTGGGATGCTGGGGTGGCCTGAGAGAAGTCCATCAGTCCGCTATTGATATGCTAGAAAAAGGCAGATTTTACAGACCAGCGAGCTTCTTGAGAGCGCATGCTTCATGACGCAAGACGGGGTGGGGAGTGGTGTAGGTGATCTTTGCAACCTTTTTCTTATTCTTCCCTGGTTCACGGACTACCACAAACCGTGCACGTTTCACCGCGATAACTCTTCCGCGATCTGTGTTGTTGCATTTGAGGATACCTGGATATACGCGACCTGTGACGAGGAAATAAGTGCTGAAACGCCAATAGTGTTAGTCCCTAACGCACTATGTCCCCCTTGCCCGATGATGTGGCCAGTGATAGTAAGCTTCATTGGAACTAGCCCGGCTAGAATGGCGTAGAATATCTTTGCTTGATACACGACTAGCGTAGGAGCGACCACTGGTGTGTGTAATGGTCAGGACACTGAAACCGCAGCTGGGTATAAGTATTTATATACCTTTTCAGCGTTCAATTAGCGTGAGATCGAGTTCACACGTAAAGTCATTTTGAAAAGCCGCTAAGCTTCAGGATCCGCGTGACTCTAGCCTGCGGGGGTGAATCGACGGCGAGGCAGTGGTCTCCTTGTCTCTCGGTAGACGGGCGTGCAGACGATTCACCTCAGCTGGCGGAGTTTCGAGTCGGAGATATAGGTCGCCCGACGAGGTCGGCTGAGCGCCAGTTCAGCGCGATATCGCATCTGATCATCTTCTTGCCATCTCGCATACGCTAAGACACATCTGCTGCTATGAAGGTTAAACTCGAAATTGACTCATTCGAGGATGCGGGTTTTGGTATGCGTCTGGAGCTTCGTAACCCGGGTCATATTGTGACGAGCGACTTTACCTACAGGTCATATCTACAAAGCAACGGTGACAAGTGGCTCTTTGGAGGGAAGCATGATTGCCGTCAAGAGAATGCGCTACATTGTAGTACAACAGGGAGAAGAAGTGGTGCATGTCATACAGTATCCCATGTTGCGTCATGAAGCTTGTGCTCTGCAGTTATTGCAAGGTTCGTCTCGCGCAACAAGTTAGAACAACGACTTACTATCCTCATTCCTTTTAAATAGGACACAGGAGCATCCCAGAAGTATATTTCTGGGCAACCACGCAATACTTTCAGTACCTTGGCCTTCCGTTGCTCGGGCGGGATCTCTTCAGCCACTTTTTCTTATCTCGCCCTGCTAGGGCCCTCACCGTCCGCAACCTTGGGGCGATTGCTTGCCAGATGGTATGAGGCTCGAAGGTTAGACATGGACGTCAGACGCTTAAGCTCTGTTTCAGATTGATGCGCTTGCCCATGTTCACTCCCGTGGAATCATTCACTGCGATGTCCACATCGGAAATATGCTCTTTAAGACTCCCGGCAAGGAGCTCTCATCACACATCTATCTTATTGACTTCGGCATATGCAAGCCTAGTCGGTCCGAACATATCGACACACCTACGCCGTGGCTCAGAGGCAATCCACTCACTGCAAGTCTTAACTCTCATATGCATAGCGGTATGTGCACCGTTCTCTCTCTCAAGTACACCATCGTTTCATAAAATATATCTATATCCTACAAGGCTTGTCTAGAAGAGACGACCTAGAGTCGCTTGCGTACTGCCTTATCAACCTTCTCGAGGGGGAACTACCTTGGCAGAATTTGCGAAACCTACCGGCACTCTATGCCGCAAAGAAGCAGTACACGGGATCGCGTATCAAGTTGCCTCCATGGCCTTCTGTCTTTGGGGATTTTCTTGACTACTGTCGGAGTCTCGCCCACGATGACGTGCCCGACTACGCAGGCTGGATTAGTCGCTTCCAGCGGATCAGTCCGACACTTCGAGAGGACTTCTTATACGACACGAACGACACATCGACGCTCAAGGCGAAGAGCCCAGTGCCTATGACCAAGGAGACCAATACGCTTTCGGAAGTGAAAACCGGCGAGGGATGGAGGACGGTCACCCACCCGAACGACCCCTATGAAGGAGGCTGGCACGATGAGGAGGCATACACCCTTGAGGAGTACGATATGCTCGAGGACGAAGCAAGTGTCGTTAGAGAGATCGAGCGTCTGGAAGAGGCTCCAGTGCATGAAGGAGATATCTATTTCGACTATAATCGTTGCCCTCCTCCGCAGTTGTATGTTGGGAAATAATGGAATCTATTGGCTCGCTTCGTCTGTTCACACTTCCAAATATAATCGTTGATCCTTCACGCCGTGTGTCCGCACGACGGTCAATCTCGTCTCCGTCTCCCATCACCACTGTGTGCTGTGTGCCCCGTGCCTTCTGAAGCAGGTGCGTGACTCGGATGTGGGATACACCTCGAGAGCCGCCGCGCTCGCGTCCGCGTCCGCGTCCGCGCTCTCGGCGAGCAGCGATGCGCTGACGTTCCCCGGCCGCTGCGTCACGTTCCCAATCCGGTGGTGCCCGACGACCAACCTGAGTGGTTCGGTGCGACCTCCGAGTAAGTACTTTGCGCGGGACAGCCGGTGAGCGAGGCCGAGGTGTTAGAGAAGCTCGTGCGGCGACATATGTGGGGATGTCGTCTTCTTCTGTGCTGAGGCGGTAGCTGAGTAGCTCGAGTGCTCGCTGACCTGGGATTGGACTACCGTCGGTAAAGTGACTCAGTGTAGCCCGCGAAGGGAGCTTGGACCTTGCCTACCCGTTCCTCATCGGTCGCAGCACGAGCGTGCTGCACCCGACGCTCTGGGACCGGGACCATACTGTGTACGGTGCGCGACGTTGACCGTGTACGGAATGGGCCCGTGCTGCAGGCTCGGCGGCCAGAAGACGAACCGTCACGGACGAACGTGTTTCGCTTAAGTGGTACCCATGCACAGTGTACAGGGAACAAAGCGCACAGGAAAACATGCTGAGCATCCTCGTCGATAGACGGCCGTCGGTGAGCACAAGGCGCGATTGGGTTCCGCCGCAGCCGTCTGATCGAGTCTCCCGGAGGCTAACAGCTGTACGTGCGCACGCTCCCGACGCAGAAGACGAGGGACCGGGGCCTTCAAGCTTGCGCCGGAGAGTCCGTGAACCGTGGCTGCAGGCTATCGGTCAGTGAAATGTTCGGAATAGTGTGCTGGTCACAAGGTCGCGTTCAAGGCGGTCAGCGACGAGTACGACTCGGAGGAGGGGTGTGGGCGTGCACGTACCTGGGACCCTCAGGCTCCTCGAGAGGTCCGAGTCGCTGCCCCTGTCGAGAGTTGCAAATTCAAGTTCGGATGTCCCCTCCCATGATCCCCAAGCTGAGAACTTAGGGGGCCTTTGGTAAGTATCTATAGCCTCATATACAAGCGGTTGTCATCATACACGACTTTTCGCACAGCGTATATCTATGAAGCAACGATAACAAGTCCGAGTACTGAGAGCAAAAGTCGTTGTCGTCAAGAGGATGCGGAACCTTGTTGTCAAAGAAGACGAAGAACTAGTGAAGGTCATCGAACATTCCATGTTGGTCCATGAAGCTTGTGCTCTGAAGCTGCTTCAAGGTTCGTCTCGCACAAAGACTGGCAGGTGACGTCTGATCCTTATCCTTGCAACAAATAGGCGACAGAAACATCCCAGAGATATATCTATGCAGCGAGGCGAAGGGTAATGAGGCGGAGTACTTAATGATGGGGCAAGAGGATAGGGCAAAGCCGCAAAATGTGCAGGACGCCTTTAGCAAGGGTTATTAGGTAACAGATCGAATAGACGCTTCGCTGACAAAAACGCGCCCACATTATATATATATCATATAGGAATCGATATACCTTGGTTAGGGCGCATCCGTCTTGTCGCGACTTCAATCTGCTCATCTCTCATATCTCATAAGACACATCCACTACCATGCAAGTCACACTCGAAAATGCCCAACTTGATCGGGACATGGCCGGCGTCGCGAACTTCGGTAAGTATTTATAGCCTCATACACAAGTGGTTATTATCATGAACGACTTTTCGCACAGCGAGGATCTATAAAGCAACGATGAAAAGTTGTTCTGAGGAAAGAGTCGTTGCCGTCAAGAGGACGCGGAACATTGTTGTAGAAGAAGGCGGAGAGCTAGTCGAGGTCATCGAGTATCCCATGTTGCGCCATGAAGCTCGTGCTCTGAAGCTGCTGCAAGGTTCGTCCGGCACAAAGACTGACAGGCGACTACTTATCCTTACTGTCCCTTCCTACCCATCTCTTCCCCCTCGAAAAATAGGCCACAGAAACATACCAGAGATATATTTCTTCGCAGCTACGCAATACTTCGCATATCTTGGCCTTCAAATGCTCGGGACCACGCTCTACACTTATTGCTTTGACGGCCATCACGAAAAACGAACCCTCACCGTCCGGAACCTTGGTGCAATCGCTTGTCAGATGGTATGGTTACAAAAGATCAGGCATAGACATCAATCACTTATATCAAACTCTATTTAGATCGATGCACTTGACCATGTTCACGCCCATGAGATCATTCATTGTGATGTCAGCCTCTCAAACATCCTCTTTGACTCGACGAGTCACGGTGACTGTGACGGTCGGGTTCCACCGTCACCTCTTGTCTATCTGATCGACTTCGCCATTTGCAAGCCTCTCCGTCGTGAAGAAAAAGACACGCCTACACCATGGCTCAGGGGTAACCCGGACACCGCAAGTCTCAATGCTCATATGATGCAGTGCGGTAGGTGGACGATCTTCCGTGATCTAGCGTTAAACATTGTCTCACGATATCCGATATTAGGCTTGTCTAGGAGAGACGACCTAGAATCACTTGCATATTGCCTCATCGAAATTCTCGAGGGGGGCTTGCCCTGGGAGTATATGTTGAGTTTAAAGAAGATCTTTGCCGCAAAGAAGAATTACACGGGATCGTGCGTCAAAACATCACCATGGTGTTCTGTCTTTGGTCGTTTTCTTGACTACTGTCGGGGTCTCGCCCATGACGACAAACCCGACTATGAAGGTTGGATACTCCAATTTAAGCAAATCTGTTCTACACTTGAAAAGGATTTCCTGTTGGACACGGACGACAAATCAACGCTCAAAGTCAAGGTCCCAATCGATTGCGATTATACCGAGGACAAGGACGAGGAGTCCTCAGACGCGACAGAGACCAACGGATGGAGGATAGTCACCCACCTCGAGGACCCCTATCGAGGAGATTCACACACGGACGTGGCATACACCCTGGAGGAGTACGATATGTTTGGGGACGAAGAAAGCGTTGTCGGGGGGATTGAGCACTTGGATGAGGTTCCTGTGCATGATCTAGATATTGCTTTCAACCCGGAGAGTTGCGCCCGTCCACAGTTGTATGTTAGGAAGAAACTAGGCATGTAATCAATCGATTGGCTCGCGTTGTCTGCTCACAAATTTAAATATTATGATTCTCGATCCCTCGCGTTGTGCGTCCGCTTGATGGCCAGTCCCGTCTCCGTCTCCGTCTCTCATCACCACGATGTGCTCTGTGCCGCGTGCATTCCGAACCGGATGTGAGACGCTGCCGCCGCCCGGGCCCCGGACGCAGCTCGGGAGCCGCCGCACAGCAGCGCGCCGACGTTCCCCGACCGCTGCACCCCCCGATGGTGCCCGACGACAGGTGGTGCGGTGTGAGCTTCGAGGACTCCGCGCGGACAGCCGGCGAGACTCGGAAGGTCGTGCGGACGTGGCCTAGGTGGGTATACCGCCTTCTCCCGTGCCGAGGCGGTAGCTGCGCAGCTCGAGTGCTCGCTGACCTGGGCTCGGAACACCGCGATCGTTGGTAGAGTGACTGGGGGAGGCCAGCGGGATGGGTTTTTACCTTGCCTGTCCGTTCCTCGACCCGGTACGTACACGGTGCCGTATCCGACGCTCTGTTACCATACCGTGCATGGTCCGCGACGTTGGCCGTGTGCGGATTGGCCCGCGCGGAAGGCCCCGCGGCGGTCAGAGACGAGCCCGTCACGGACGTACGCGCCCTCGCGAGTACTTGACCCACGAGTGATGCCCGTGCATACAGCGCACGAGCAGACGCGCTGACCATCCTCGTCGACAGACGGCCGTCGGTAAGCACAGGGCGTGATCGGCTCCGCCGCGGCGAGCCACCCGATCGAGTCTTCCGGGGGCTACCAGCTGGCAGCTGTACGGGCGCACGTCCCCCGCGGCATACGTGGAACAGGGGTCTGTGCGCGGGAGAGGCCGTGGATCGTGGCTGCAGGCTGTCGGTCAGTGACGTGTTCGGGCTGGCGTGCTGAGCGACGAGTAAGAGGGGCCGAGCAGTACACGTACCTGGGCCCGCCCCGAGTCGTCATTAGCCCTGCCGGGCGCGGACATCTGAGACGACCCCTTGCGTTGTGTTGCTCCCCGTACTGAGTACTGAAAGCGCGTCCGACGGTCGTCAGTCCGACGCTGGACACGGTACACCTTCAAGGTCACCGGTGCGCCGCACTCTCGCCGGCGGGAGGCCCGCGCCCGCGCCCGTGGTCTTGCCCTGTGCTGACAATGATGTCCGTTGGGAGATCGGTAGCCGGATGTCCGGCATGGCGGAGTAGACCGCGGTTTCGGAGAGCGGAGTTGCGGACGATTTCTTGAGGTTCACGCGCGGACGGGCAGGGTGTGGTCGCAGAGGAGATCCGGTGAGTCTGCGTTGCAATTGAATTGCATCGTGCCCCTTGGGAGTCAAGTTATCGAGCTGCACGCCGATGCAAGGCACAGTTCGTCAGTTGAAATCGTAGACGTCGGGAAGAGATGGACTTGATGGAGGTCCGCTGAGTGGCAGCTTCGTCCGTGGGTCACTGTGAGTATTCATCGGATGATAAGTACATATGAGCTTGAAATTTGTGGAGGCATAGTACCGACGTTGAGCTTACCGTTAGGTCTCCTGGATCTTTTGAAATAGGCGACCGTGGTGGTTGGAACTTGGAAGTAGAACTGATGAAGCGCACATCGGGTGTTACCGGCTCGGCGTCGACCGCTATGCAGCAAAAACATGTTGTTCCGACACGGGGAATCGAACCCCGGGCTATCGCGTGAGAGGCGATAATGTTAGCCACTACACCATATCGGACTTGAAGTAGTATTATTGCTAGCAATGATATTGCTAAGGATTGCTTAGAAAGAGTGAGAGGGGAGCGCTGTTTTAGCGAGGCCCGGGTGAACGAGCCGAGTGTTGCGCACGCTGTCGGTCGTTGTCCCCGACGGCGACGACGACGACTGCCCGCCCTCCCCGCCCGTGCCAGGAAGATGGCCACGCCCGCCCAAATCGGCCGAGAAGACGCGGCGGAAGAGGTGCGCGCTGCGCAGAGCCTCCCCCACGCGTCCTCGGCAGCTCGGCATGCCGAAGACGCAGACGCGGCACAGACGTTGAGTCCCTCCAGCGGCATCCTCTCCGTCCCCAGACTCGTCCAAAATAAAGCATCTTCCAAGCCTTCCTCCCTTGCCGGCGACCTCGATGGCGAGCCCTTCCCCAGCCGCGGCTGTGAGTCCTCTCTCTCCTCCCGCATGCCCCCGCCGACGCCGACGGCCATGTCCCAGTCTGGTCGCCCGAGCTCGCCCCCCAACGCCGCGAGTACTTGACGATCATCGGGCGCGCGACCGCGTTGATCATGCTCTTGATGTGGATCTGTCTTCCCGTGTAAGCCGGCACGCATACACCCAGCCTCCCCCGCTGACGCCCGTTCCGAACAGCTACTGGGGCGCCCTCTCCAGCTCGGCCAGCCTGACTGGCAACCTCGAGGCGTGGTTCATCGACCGCGACGGCGGCCGCGTCGGCACCAGCCTCGCGCAGGCCGTCCTCAACTACTCCGCGCCGGGGCCGCAGCTCGACTGGAAGATCAAGACGCCCCGGGAGGTTGGCGACGACGACCATGTCCAGAGCATGGTTCTGGAAGAACGTGTATGGGTCGCAGTCGTTGGTGAGTGTCTTCTGTTGCTTCGCGCCGTCCGTTCGGGTGCATGAACTCCGCATCTCCGCACGTATGCAATGCCACCTTGAAGCGCTTGTCTCTACCACTCCGTACGAGAGGTTCGCACAGGAGCGGCATCATCTGCCACGGCTTCTTTCCTCTCATTGTCTGCCTATCGTCCGTCTAATTTGCGGAACTGGGGCGTCGACTGAGGCGGTGGTCACGCTTGCCTTCAGTGCTCTCGTCCTTGGTCGGCGACTGAGACCTTGTGTCTGCGGCTGGGTACGAGATCAGGTATGTTAGTCTCGTACCCAGCCGGATAGGTGTCCAAAGAGGCAAGGGGGACCAGAAACATGCACGACGTGCATTTCTCAACCCTTCAGTCTGACGATGGATCTATCTTCCTCTTTTGTTACTGCCCGCCGTTCGTTCGGGCGCATGAACTCCGTCTCCACACGCATGCAATGCCACCTTGAAGCGCTTGTCTCTGCCACTTTGTACGAGAGGTTCGCACAGGAGCGGCATCATCTGCCACGGCTTCTTTCCTCTCGATGTCTGCCTATTGTTCGTCTAATCCTGTGGAACCGGGGTGTCAACTGAGGAACCTGGTGCGTCTGCACGGACACGCGGCTGGGTCCGAGACCAGGGATGTCAGTGTCGTACCCAGCCGGATAGGTGTGTTGCAAAGTGGCAAGGGGAACGAGAAACTTGCACGACGTGCATTGCCCAATCCCTTTAGGGCGCACGAAATCCGCCTCTCCGCACGTATGCCATTGTCTCTGCCATTCCGTACGAGAGGTCCGCACCGGACGGTTATCCTGAGGCGACACCTCACCTGCAGCTGCACGGCTTGCTCCGCTCGCTGTCCGTCTGATCCCGCGGAATTGGCGCGGCGACTGAGGCGGTCGTCGTGCTGTCCTCTACTCTCGTCCTCGATCGGCGACTGGCTCGAGTACGGCCTGTCCGAGACATGCGGCTGGGTACGAGACTAGGTATGTTAGTCTCGTACACAGTCGGTGTATCCATCTCGTTTGGCCGTGAGAGGGTGAGCCTCTCGGTCTATGTAACCACGCGATGGGTGGGCAGCCAAAGACTGGAGAACGAGACATGCGGCGACCAGGTAGGTTTCTGGTAGACGATGACGGCATCGATTTCGACACACCTCAATCCCTGCCCGTCGACGACGCTTCCAGATCCTCTTAGAGTTCTGAGCGTGTTGTCACCCTGACGTGTCACGCCGCTTTCTCAGTATATAAGGTGGCATCTGAACGAGTCCCCTCTTCTCATTCCTGCCTTACTCTCCCTCCCTCGCGTCGGTCTGTGCCCCCTCCTTCCCCTTGCCGCTGATCCACACGTCTTTCCCCGCATACATGGAGCTAAATCCTCCCATCAGTCCAGCCGAATGCCACCACTCGACTATCGCGCGCCCGTGCTAATGGCGACACCACCTATGACCCACGTTCCGCGATCAAGGTCTTTTACGCGCAAGTACGACATCCGCCCTTTCCTCGTTCTGCGTCTGCTGACGAGCCGTCCAGGCTCGTCAAGAGATCGCTACCGGGAACTACCTCGTCCCGCTCACCACCCAGATGCTACAGTCGACGACATCCGCGTTCTCCACACAAACAGCACAGCGCTATTTCGCACAGATCAACTCCAACGGCGAGCCTAACGCGACCGCGCTGCAGCTGATTGCCATCGCGCCCCAGACGATCACCCCGGCCATCAGCTGGACGATGGTCAACCTCCGGCCGTACAACGCCCCGGCCGCGCAGGCAGTCACCCTGGTCGGCAACATATTCTTATGCATCTTTGCGTGAGCCCGTCTCGCTTTTCGCTCGTGCATACTCGTTGACACAGTGCGCTCTGCAGATTTATGATAGTACGTCGTCTTCACCCGCGCTTAGAATAATTCTGACAGCCTCCTCAGACTATGGCGAACTCGACCGCGCGCGCCCTCGTCGCCCCGCACATGCCTTTCTTGCCCTACATTGGGCTCCGGATATCTGTCCCCCTGCTGGCGTACTTCCCCCTGAGCATGAGCTATGCGCTCATCAACGTCGCGTTCAAGCTCCCGCTAGGTACCAAGTCAGTAGTGTCCTCTTCATCCCGTCTAGTCGCTCACGCGTACTGGGCACAGGTTCGGCGACAGTGCTGGGTTTATCATCTCGTTTTTCTACATTTACCTGGGCATGGCCGCGCTGGGCCTGTCGATCGAAGCCATGATCACGATCACAACGCCGCGGTTCGCGCCATTCTTCCTCTTCACACTAGTGCGTACTCTGCTGTCCCTGGGTTATGTCTCTGACCGTGCGCGATAGATCCTGTACAACGTCTCACCGGTGGTTCTTCCCAACGAGCTACAAAACTCGTTCTACAGCTACGGTAACGGCTTCCCGATCTGGTAAGCCTCATCTTCCACCCGCTGCGAGCAGCACTGATACATCTGCATCCAGGAACCTGTAAGTCGATAGACCGTATGGACGCCGCAACCGCTGACCGGAGTCCCGCAGCTCGCAGGCACTCCGAACTATAATGTTCGACACGAACTCTCACCTCGGCCTCAACGCGGCCGTTATCGTCGCGTGGATTCTCATGTCCTGCGGGACAATCACTGTCTTTACTTGGCTAGTGCGCCGCATAGACCTCCGCCGGCGCACGCGCGCGATCCGGCCCAAGTCGCCGACGAAGGCGAAGTCGCCGTCAGCCGTGGAGAAGGGCAAGGAGAAGAGCGTGGATTAGTGCGTTACGTTATTACTAACCAGCCTAAGGCACGGACGGTTGTATCGTTGGATAGTGATGGATGTCTACTATGTACTATAATCGCAGTGAGAGCACCGTGGGAAATTTATTAGTACGTGCTCTTTGCATGCTCTGTGGCGCCCATTTGCTGATCCTCCTTGGCATGGCAAACGTTTAGCAGAGCCCGCGCATTTCCGGACCGGCCGTGCGGCTGCAGGTCACTAGCTATACTAGCCACTCCACCCTGCGAGATAAGAATATTGCGTCCGTCTTGCACGGTGCCTGATGGAAGCACACCACCGTTTTCGGCGAGCACGACATGGCCCGCCTGCCTATCGCCGGCGATGAGTATAAGTACTACGTGATGATGATCGCCTACGGTCCCAGCGTGAGTGTCTAGTAGGCCACGAGACTTGACAACTTTCCTCTCTCCGCGCTCCCGGGAATCAGCTCCGCGTCTAACGCCTAATCCCCATGTCCGCACCCTCTCTCCGGAAAGGCTCCGAGGCCGGCTCGTTCAGAGACAAGGAGAAGGCACTGGACAAGATCGATATCGTCTCGCCGAGGGACGAGCGGGACAGCGAGGAGGCCGCGAATGTCGGACTATATGAGTTCGCTCTCGCGAAGCAGTCCGGGCTGCGTGTCACCAAGGAGGAGAACAAGCGGTGAGCGTTACATAGTTCTCGTTCGTGCGCGCACGTTGTATAGACACTGATTGCCCGAGCTTGTAGGATCGCGAGGAAGATAGACTTCTACATCCTTCCGATGGTAGGTATCGAGGGGCTGTTATTCCGCCGTCCCGCCGTCACTGATTATACTGCTCGATGCAGCTGTGCTTTTGCCAGGGACTGAGCATCCGTAAGTGTTGGCCCCCGTTATCTGTGTCGTGCGTTTATCGCCACACTCACGGCTTGTTCATGCTCCCGACGCGCAGTGGACAAGACCGCGTACGTCACCCACGTCTTCGATATGTGCGGTTTGATATGGGTCGCTGACGTTTGCACGGACGGCGCAGCCTGAACTATGCGAACTTGTACGGCATGAAGAAGGCACTGCACCTGTCCGGCAGCCAGTTCAGCTGGTTTGCGAGCGGTAAGTTGCGTTCGCGCTAAATGAACTCGGCCGTGCTGACCGGGATCGTGCAACAAAGTCTTTTAGTATGTATACGTCTTCAAGTTAGCCGCTCGTGACCTCGAGGTCTGACCGGGTCCGCGATCGCTAGCATAGGGTATCTTGTCGGGAACTATCCCGACAGCTGGCTGCTGCAACACTACCCGACGGGCAAGGTCCTCGCGATCAGTGCGTTGTGATGTTAACCACATGTGCTCGATGTGCTGACTTTAGGGCATAGCGACGTTCATCTGGGGCCTTATTGTTATCACGTATGCCATCGCGACTCCTGGCAGCTGGAGAACTGACTGAGACGTCTACGCACAGGACTCCTGCATGTACTAACTTCGCGGGGACCGTTGCGAACAGGTACGCATACATGCAGCTCAGTCGCACGCCTTCGCGAGCTCACTCATCCGTCACTCGTAGACTGTTCCTTGGGATGCTCGAGGCGATCGTGACGCCCGGGATGACAATTCTGACGTCGATCTGGTACTCGCAGTCCGAAGTGCCTTTCCGGTCTCTCATCTGGTACTCGTTCAACGGCTGGGCGGGTATCTTCGGCGGTTTTGTGGCCTACGGTGTAAGTCGCTCTCTCCTCGTAGTTATGTATCCGCGGGGCCGGCGTCGTCTCATCGCGCACTTCGTAGATTGGACACATCGAGCACCCGTCGATCGCGCTGTGGAAGTACATCTTCCTCATACTTGGAGCAATAAGCATTATATGTGAGTGCTGCTCATCGGGATCGCTCCCCGAGCCCCGTCCACTGATATGTTCATCAGTCGCCGTCGTACTCTGGTTCTTCTTCCCCGACTCCCCCGTCGACGCGCGCTTCTTGACGCAGGAAGAGAAGATCCTCGCGGTAAAGCGCGTCGCTGAGGCGAAGGTCGGTGTGAAGAACACGCAGTTCAAGTGGTACCAGGTGTGTGGGCCTCGACCTCAGGTTGGACGTATATGAACATGGCCGTGGTCTGATCACGTTCGTGCGACGGCTCGTGCAGATCCGACACGCTCTGGTCGACCCGAAGACCTGGCTGCTGTTCTTTGCGTCTATCGCTGCACAGATCCCGAACGGGTCAGTCACCCTGCATGGCCTGGTTCTGCGCGCGAGACTGGTTCGATGCTGACAGAGTATGGACCCGCTAGGATTGTGTCGAACTTCTCTACCATCATCATCAAAGTACGTCTGCTGCAAGCGCCCCCAGAATGCGCCCTCTGATTCGTCGGCATAAGGGTCTCGGCTTCACCACGCTCCAGAGCACGCTGCTCGATGCGGCGTCGTCCGCTATCCAGATCGGTAGCCTGCTCCTCGCCGGGTACGTGCCGCCCCGTTTTCGCGTTTTCACATCGTTGGTGAGCTCTTCCTCACGCCGACCCGCTGACCAGATACGTCTGCATGCGGTTCAAGAACAGTGAGTACGCGGACGTCTGTGGGCGATATGGAGATGCTCAATATGAGTGTGCTTTGTTCAGTGCGTGTGATCACGATGGCCCTCGGGAACATCACCTGCATTATCGCCGCGGCGTGCTTGATCTACCTCCCGGACGAGCAGAAATGGAACCGGCTGGTCGCGTACTGGTTCACGTCGTTCCAGGTGCGGTGTAGGCTCTCGATCGTTGTTGGGAGGTGTCGGTGCTGACAGTGCGAGGGCCACAGTCTGTCGGGTTCTCGCTCTCGCTAGTGATGATTTCAAACAATGTGCGTGTCTCGATGTGCATGTATGGTATCGGGGGCACTCCGTGATTGGTTGCTGACAGTGGCGCGCGATGTGCAGGTCGGCGGGTTCACGAAGAAGACGTTCACGACCGCGGTCACGTTCGTCGGTGTATGTCCCATTCGTCTCCGATCTTGGGCAGTGAGCGCATGCTGATGACTGACCCGTAGTATTGCATCGGGAATATTATCGGGTGAGGCTCACACTCGTGACTACCCCAGTGCTGATACTGACAGCCTTCTTAGACCGCATTTCCTGATCGTGAGTTCGCCCGAAGCGATACTTGCGAATCTGTCAAGCCTGATGACATCGTGAGCAGGACAGCGAAGCACCCAGATACCAAACCGGGATTGTGAGTCTTCACTGCCTGCCTGCGTACGAAATATGCTGACGATTGCGTTGCAGAGGGCGATGTTCATCGGTAGGTCATTCTAGGCATGTCTAGGCTCGCTTGCGCTCATCGCGATTTGTTCTCGTCAGGCTACGTCCTCAAGACCAGTCAGTTTCTTTGCGTTGGACCTTGGAGTTCATTCTGATTCATGTTATTAGCCTGTCACCTCGCGTTGGGCGCATACATGTTCTGGAGCAACATCAAGGTACACCAACTCTTTCTTTCTCTTTATCCTCTAACTCGGAGTATGTCCGTGAACGTCAGCGCGACCGCGAGCACGGATCGGTGACGTCCCAGGAAGACCAGCTGAAGGGCGAAGGTGCGCACTGAGTGTCGTGTCGTTCTTGTGTGGCTTGCTGACCGCGATCGAACAGACGCTGGAATGCACGACTTGACGGAGTTGGAGAATCCCTACCATCGGTGCGTTGCGAGCTGTACCCGTCGAGATCTGCATGTATACTCACTGGAGATGACATGCGTACAGGTATGTTCTGTGAAGGATGGACTCCATGCGACGGCATAATGCATGTATTCTTCCAACAATGTATGGAAGATATAGATGCGACGCTACGTATGTTGCTCGCACGATGCCGCATTGTTCGAGCTGCCACGATGTGCTGTGGATGTGTGTCTCCGCTCCTTGTCATTTTCGTTTCCCGAATGGTGGTACGGCATGCGCGCGAACTCTCCAGACGGGACGTGATACATTACGCTTCGATACCGGTGGGCATTCATCTTAACGTCTGCTGGTCGGCGGCGTGCTGACTCTACAGGCTTCGTGCATTCCGATTGCACTGCACATGCACTTGCGACGCTGACCCGTCGGGGACCGGGTTCAGAGAAACGACCCAGGTCAAGTCCGGTAATGCAAGTTGGCCTG
This sequence comes from Daedaleopsis sinensis, assembly GCA_033807695.1. Lineage (NCBI taxonomy): Eukaryota > Fungi > Basidiomycota > Agaricomycetes > Polyporales > Polyporaceae > Daedaleopsis > Daedaleopsis sinensis. The sequence goes on along the minus strand of CM066310.1, from coordinate 92,766 downwards.
AACGATACGGTGTGGACCCTGAGGAGCTAGAGATGATTGAAGGTGTGTGCGGAGCTCAGCAAATTCTAAAATGTCGAATACGCTTAACAGGTCTGGCAGAGTTTACGAAATACTTAATCCGAAGTAGAGTTAGGTTGAGGTGAGGGCAATGCGCGTAACGGCGACTCGCTGACATTTTCTTTTCTTGGGGAGAAATTGTGGGTAGCCAACCGAAGATGGTAGGTACTGCCGCCGATTGCGAGTATAAAGAGTCTGACGGCTCGCTCTCTGCCTGCAGCAACTGCCCACCCCGCATTCGCTACTCTGACTACTCCTTCCAAGTACGCCCCATCCGCTCTCTGTCCGACCGCGTCGCTGATCTGAGCTGTGCCATCAAGATGTACTTCGCCGCGAACGTCTTCCTGAAGCTCATCATTGCCGCCGCTGTTGCAGTCAATATTGCTAGTATTGCTGCAGCCGGTGCGATGCTGGAGGCTCGACAAGGCTCGTGTTGCGATTTGCCACCAATTGAAGTTCAAACTTGCGATCCCCAAGCTATTGAACCGCGCTGCCCGCCGGGTACCACATGTGTATTTCAGCTGGAACATGAAATAGTAAGCACACTCTTTTGACGACTCACCGGTTTTATCGGAGCTGACCGGTACTCGTTTTCGGCTGTAAACCTCACTGACAATGGTACATGGCAGCTTTGCGTCCCAAGCCCGCCGTTCCCCTAAGCAGACACTGGCAGGAGTCTACTCGCCGAATCTTCCACTGGCAGGTCTCGGTCTCGTGTCGCCCGTTCATCGGATTCGGTGTAATCCATGTGTATTATTACTATTATAAAACGACGCAAACATCGACATATACATTTGTACGATAGAATAGGTGATGCCGCGCTGCTTACTTCATATAACTCGTTGGTCTATAGATACATCGAGAGTCGTTAAGCACACCAACAAAGCGGCGGCGGCCACCGACTACAATGTCGCTACGATGTACTGCAGACGTCGCTCCCACTGGGTTTTCTAAACCAATTCCAGGCTCAGGCTTTGCCTGGAATCGTAGAGGGATCCGTCGATGCAAGGGACATAGAACCAGGCAGTTCCGGGATAACCACGTCCGTTCGAAGAGGCATAGGGGAATCTACAACCTCGTCTTGGTTGTAGGTGAAATTTGAGTCACAGTGGGTCTTCTTCACTGCGACGAGAAGGACGATGAGCGTCGGATAGATCGCCTTGCATAGTGGTTAGACCACGTTAGACCAAATTCGAAACCTCATTTTTGATAGAGCCGGAACGTACGATTAGAGGGATTATAGTGCCTTGCATCGCGGAAAGGAACGTGAACGGATAGTAGGATGGTCTCAACTCCTCTGTATCGGAGACAGAAAATGCTAATCCTGACACGGTAATCTGTCACGGAAGAGACAGTGTCATCATTATTCCTTGAGAAGTGCGCGAACAGTGGATGTTAAATACCCATATCAGGCAGTACACACTCCCTGACTCCACCAGTAGAGTCAGGACCTTCTCGACTTGTGTGGGCTTCGATCCCTTTCTTAGATATCGTGCGACGGAGTGTCGGTGCTGGCTATATCCCCAGTACCATCAGCTGGGAAATTACAGTCATAAGCGGTGGTGACCTACAATGCCTTGATTGCAATGAATACTGTCGCGGATAAATTTGTGCCTAGTGTGAGGAAACACGCCGCAGACCCCGCTGTCGTTCCGACGAATAACGACCCTTGCGCCGCAGTAATATCGCTATTCAAGGAGAACCGAGCGACATCATTTTGGCAGGTTTGAACTGTGTCAATCCCACCGACAACTGTAGACCTCGTGAATGATATGCATGTACAGATAGAAGCAGCGAGTCACTTACCGAGAGTAAACGTCAACAACGCCAGAGGAACGAGTGTCCATGGTAGTGTACGCTCATTCGCCCACAGGATCCACGCTCTCCACCATACAATCGCATCTCCCAGTGTAACCTAACCGTGATTTAGTACGCTCGTGTGCATGTTGTACAGATTTCTGGTCTGACAACTCACATTCACCGTGAGACTTGCAGTCTCAACGCAATTTTGAAGAGACGTGGGCGAGCTCGGGAAGAGCCCATTCATCAAGGGTGCCGCCGAGCCTCCGGTAGGCTCCGACGAAGGGGAGTCGATACGGCTTATGTTGTAGATCGTGTCGTTTAGAATTGATGCTTGTGTCTGAACGGTCGACGATTGTTGTAGCGTGTCGCGAATCATCATAACCCAGCTGACACCAGTCGAGAGATACATGACCACGGTAATCCATAGAACAGGTCTACTACCGCGTGCTTGAGGTCTGCGCTCGCGTTAGACAGTCGAGAGTACCGGGATCGTTTGAAGAGTTCTACCGGAACAGCCATAGAGTCGTGAACTCTAGGACAGTCAAGATTCCTGTCGCGAGAAAGTGTGTGAGTAAGTAAGACGGCTGACTTAACACCGCTTACCGAAGAGCACAGTATACAGTAAAAGTACAAGGTACTTGGTTGGTAGCCCAGCCGCAGTCGTTTCGAGATACGTGGATTGGGAATCAAGAATGCATAATAACGTTGTGGCGTTATATTGAGTTAGAACATCGGAATACGTCGCGCCGTCATCTGGACAAGACATGAGAAGCAGGTATGAACAGTGAGAGCAAGACGAGATGTGGCGGGTATGAGAGCCTCAGGACCCCGAGAGAACAACGTCTCTAACTCCCCGAAGTACTTATCCGGACTCGAAACGACGAGGATGCGCAGAAATCAAAGTCTTACCGGTAATTGACGACCGACCACTGGTGTCGTTGATCCGCATATGCTGTGCGCATAATGACACGAGCTTAATGAGCGAGCCGCTGTGCTTCGCATGTTCGGACCATGCGCGCCGCCATACGAGTCGTGTATGATCGGGTAAAACATCCCCTTGGCGGAAACCTCGAAGGATAGTATGAGCACAGTCATAGTAAGGAATGTGTAGGGCAGGCACACTTACTAGCCTAAAGACAATGCCATACAGTCGGAATGTCTAAGGTACGGGAAGGTCTAGAGCGATGTTAGAGGTCAGACGCTCCTGCCGTCACGGAAGCGACTTTCTTTACCAGAAGCGCCTACACGCAGCAGGTATGTCTCTCTCACCATGGCTGTCATCTCCTTGGCATTGTACCTCGGAATGCGGTGCTTCGCAACACCTTCTGTCCGCTCTAACACAGACAGTCTGCGCCTAGGACGACCGACTATCACAGGTCTTACTAAGTTCCCTGCGCGCAGTGACGACATGAGACCCTGGACATCGTGCCTTCATGTAAGATACCCACACGTTGACTTCTTGAAATGACTCACAACGATCCCACCAACAACACATGGTTGTGATACACGCCGAAAGAGCTGCGGGCGAACATCCGACATCGGAACGCTTGCACCCCGGTCCGTCACCTCTGTCGTCGGAGGTAGGCAGTGTAACGTTAGCCCGGGCCCATCATGCGTGTGTGTTCAGCACTCTGCGCTGAATGTCACCAGACGAGGCGACGAAGGACTGAACACATTGGGCGTGCGGGGATCGCAGGTGGAGAGATGAAGGCCGCGATGATTCACGAATACGTACCCTGTAGATCAATCACAGCCCGGGCCGTCACATTAGCTCTGGTAGTCGAGCTCCTTGAGGAGCGACGGAGAGCTCACCCCGACGGGGAGACGGAGTACGGGCTGCTCCAAACCGAAATCCCGTCAGGGCACGAGGGACGGTTGGCGTCCGTCTTGCACGTGTTGACACAGACGCAGGAAGGAGCGCTGGGATAGCGTCTCAATGCAGACGTTACGGTCAGCTGCGACCGCTCATGGAGGAGTAGATGAGCACGTTCAGGATCGGGGACCCGCGGAAAGCGGTGACGTCGCCGTGTGTGCACGAGTCGAAGATGCAGGCTCGGGCCTGAAGAGTGATACCGCGGCCACGTAGGCGGAGGCCAGAAGTGGGACCGGTGTTGGTGGCGGCGGCGGCGGACGTGAAGTGCATGATGCTGGGGCCCTTGAAGAATTGTGAACGCTATATCACAACGTCGTCGGTAGAAGTAAAGGAGTACTCACTACGGGTGCTTAGCCCTGTTCCTTTGACGAAACCTTCCGGAGCCATCTAGTGTCTCTCGTATGTGGTCCGCCCACTCTGACCAGGCTGATGGGTTACAACGTCGCAAGGTCACACTCTGTTCGTGAACGGAGTGAGTGAGCTTGCCTCCAAGGATAGGAGCGAGTTGAACACACGGCAGCTGATAGGCTGAAGCTAGAAAGCTTCCGAGCTTAGAAGTCATCCATTTCCTAGGTCGCCAACATAGCTCCATACGCTCAGATCATGTAAAGGTAGGAACCCATCCTGCAACGAGCTTGAACTTGACATATGTTGCACAATGTCGTCAGTGCAGAGTCTGCGCATGCCGATGAGTGGGACCTCGAATCGCATGAAAGATACAGACCTCCGATCTATCCCCGCCGTATGCCGAATCGTTGTTTCGCCGCGTATTTCCTCCACTTCTGAACATCCTCCCGAGCTAGCAGAAGGTCGACGGTGTAGAACTCCCGTGCCAGGATTTCATTACTAGCGACGTGGTGAACTACGGTGTGACACGGTCTGTGATTTAACCGTCAGCGTAAGGCGCGTGATAGGACATGCAGACACGTGAATGCATCTGTCCGCCGCAGGAATGCAACGGGGTGATGGATCATGTCATCTATCGCCAGAGACTGACCTGCACAACCATGCGACCGAGTTCAACATCGCCTCCGGATGCCACTTCTTCTTTATAACCTTGTCGTGAACTTCGCGTGGGATGAGGTGGTGGTAAGTCAGCGGCACCTCGCGCTCGCAGATCTCACACTCGGTCGTGCGCGTCTTCGACCACATCGGTGGAGGGGCGCACGCCTCGGCGACGTAGTCCTTGAGCACTCGTCTTAGGAGCCTCAGAGATGAGTCAGAGTCGGCATCGGCGTCGGAGACAATGCCGCAGGAGATGAGCGTGTCCGAGAAGGACGGAGGTATGCTGTCGAGGGGGAGGTCGTCGACGTCGGGGACTTGCGATCGATTTTCGTGTGTTGCACCTTGAAGAGTGGGTGATAGAGCCGGCCAAATCTCATCGGCCAGGTAGGAAGTGAAGTCGTCGAGCGCATCTGAATCGTCTGAGTCGTCGGAGGACTGTCCGAGGACGCCTGGCTCAGCCAGAACGCGGCGTGCCAGGCAGTCCTTGAAGATGGAGTACTGCGGCAAACGTGGGTCTGTGCTCATCGGTATAGCCTGCAGTGTATACTGTCAGCCGGTTGGTGAACATTTGAACTTCGAACGAGAAAGTAGACGAAGTGCGTACGGATGATGGTGGTTGGAAACCGGCTCGGCAACCTCATCTCATATTCGGGCGTGACGTACGCGTGCGAACTCAGGGTTAGGGTCACTGAACGGTACCCCGGCCCGCTCCCCCGATGCCGCCACCGTCACACGGAGAGTCTGCTGGCATCAGCAGTGTATCCACTGACACAAACCGTGGCTCGTACTCCCAAGGACGACACAGTGAAGGTACGCGAGATAGCTAGGAACGCTTCGTCGCAGATTACTGACTTCGCACCGTTGCTGCGGAATAGCGAAACCTCCTCTCGGGCGACGGCACTAAAACCAAAATTAATGTCAATTTCGCTACAGCCTTTCCGAGACTGGCGCATCTGAGCAGACTTCTAGTGCCCTGCATTTGGCAAGTTACAGCTTGGACAGCCTGGTAGTCGCTCTATCGATCCGCCGCGTACTGACTGCCCAACCACACAGTTAGTTCCAGCGCTGATCGGAGTATTGCAGCTCACTGTGCGCTCGACTGCTCGTCTTCTAGCACGAAAGATTAGAACCCCTAACGGAGTTTAATGATGCATACAACGCTGGGAGCAGTTTGATTGTAACGGTAGTATTACCGGAGAAGTATTAGAGGTGAATCTTTCTCGTTTTATTCCCGTTATTGTCGATGTTTTCCCGGCCTCACTTGTGATACTATTCAGGAGACTGCGCTCTACAAGCACTCGACCTGTGATCTAGTAGTCTACTAACTTGCTTTAGTCTCCAGGCCTATACTCACAAGGTGAATGCGAACATCGGCTCTTGATCTATGATACTGACTTCCACATATCCTAGAAGCTCTTCAGCGTTGAGCTAAGTACCGCGAGCGGCCAAATATGCAAGGCAGTCTAGTTGTATTTCGAAGCTCGCGAGATGATGACTCGCGAGATGACGACATGGAGCTTCACTGCGTGAGTGGGATTATGCTGATATAAATTGCCCAGGAAGAAAAGTCGCAACTCATTCCCCGCACCGGTGATCCAGCGATAATCGTACGTCCATTACTTTGAGACCCCAATTCATCTGGCGTTAACTCTCGTGCTGCAGACTATAGCAGCACAACACAAATCCAACCTAGCTTCCGAGTCCTCCTTTACCAATCATGTCCAACTCCACCACCCAGGTAAGCTTTGCGAGCCTTGCCACCTCGCTTCGTGGACTCTGACATCTGCTACGCCCTAGTCTGGTACACGCTGCGCAATTTGCGGACAGTGGATCAATAACGACCATGTGGGGTGTCCCGGCGCCGGTACTCAGCGCTGAGAGCGTCCTCCTTCTAGCCTTCAACAGAGTGTGACATCCGTTCTACCGTATTTGACCTGCTTTCTCGGAATATCCACCCGTCAGACGAGAGCCTCTTATCAACCAGTCATATGTTAGCGGCTTGATCTGTGTTTTACAAAAGTGAGTACACCTCAGTCTGTCTGTCGCACTACGGAGACCACTGGCTTGAGAGAGAGTCATCGAGCTGCAGATTGCAGCAGATTCTCGCAATCCGAGTCACCCATTTCCGACAAGGAATACCCATAGTGTGCGACAAAGACATGGTTATGTAGTGCATATCTATTCCCATAGCGATGATCCTGTCGACGATCAAGGGCTACCTCTTCTCCGGCCCCTTCAGGAGCCGTACAGAACCAGGCTGCGCGATCCACATGTCTGTTTGACGTCGCGCACCATGGGAGCAAAAAATACCCTTATTTGACGTGCTCGTCCCCGCCCGGCTGCGAAGTACCAGCCACCATAGTCTCTTCGATGGGTGTCACTCCGTATGGGCCGCTAACGGCGCCTTATCCTAGCATCAGATAATATGTTTGTACCACGCGTACACCAGCGAGTGGTGGTTTCAGCGCGATCGTGAGCCTGTACATGGCTGTAAGTGGGTCAAGTCAGCGAGCCTGCTGGGAATAAAACTTTGCTGAAAGATTTTTAAGACCCAAGACCCGAGGAGCGAGTCGCTTCGCGGACTACGATGTTTATGGTTATATATGAGCACGTGTAGGGTGTTGTAGTTGAGCGTGCGCTAGGACGGCCGAGGACGACTCGTCGTACGTACTGATCGCACCGCATCAAGATAGTCCCTACTCATCTGCGAAGCTGCGTCTTAGCGTTGGAGATTGCTTTGGGAGGAACGACATACACTGCTGCACGACGGTTGATCAGGACGGGTCTTCCAGCTTGCCTGAACGATACAACACGGACCCTGAGTAGCTAGAGGTGATTAAAGGGTGCGTCACGGTGTGAGAGCTCAACACATTCCCAATTGTCGAATACACTCAACCGGTCTAACAGGGTTTACAAATTCCTTAACCGCACGTAGAGCTAGGTTTAGGTGAAGACAATGCGCGTGATGTCGACTCCCTGAGATTTTAGGGAGAAATTATAGGTGCTCGACCGAGGTTGGTAGGTACTGCCGCCGGTTGGGAGCATAAAAAAGGCCGACGACTCGCTCTTTGTTTGCACCAACTGCCCACCCAGCCACCCGCTACTCTGACTACTATTTCCAAGTACGTCCCATCCGCCCTTTGTCTAACCGCGTCGCTGATCTGAGCTGTGCTTTATTCAGCATGTACTTCGCCGCTAACGTCTTCCTGAAGCTCGTCGGTGCCGCCGCAATCGCAGTCAACATTGCTGGTATTGCTGCAGCGGGTGCGACGCTGGAGGCCCGACAAGCCTGTATCAAATTGGCTTGCGACCCCAGTGAAGGTGACACTGCGTGCTGCCCGGGTACTGTATGTGTGCCCGTCAGCGGAGAGTCGGGTCCGCTCGGAGTAAGCACATTCCCTCGACGACTCACTGCTTTCTATGGAGCTGACTGGTAGTCCTGTGTATATTAATATTTCAGATCTGCGCTCCCGAAGTGTGTGTCAGAACGTGCACTACGAATAGCGATTGTGATACCTGTCCAGGGGGACTCACGGCCTGTGACTCACGGCCTGTGACTTGCGGCTCGGAGGCGTGGTACCGGGAGTAAGTACTTCTTAGGGCAGCATTGATTCGGATTGGCGATCGTGGATCTCATCAGCAATCTTACATGGCAGGTTTGCGGACTCCCGCCCGCCTAGAAGGAGCGGACACTGGCAGGAGCCTACCCGCCAAGTCGTCCAGGTCTCGGTCTCGTGTCGCGCGCTCACTGGATTTCCTGTAACAAATTTGTGGTATCAGAAAACGACGCGAAAACTCGACATATACATTTGTACGATAGAATAGACGATGCTGCTTACTGAATGTTAACTCCGAGTTGATCTATCCATACATCGAGAGTCGTGAGGTACACCAGTAAAGCGGCGGCGATCACCGAGTATAAGGACTCACAATACGAAGAGGTATCGGTCCAAGCATTGGACGATAAACTAAGACAGCTTGATCAGTGCGGGGAGCGGCACGCGCGATACGCAAGCTGCGAGCTATTGAGCAGGCGGTCATATCATACAGGCACCGGCTGCCCTATACCTGTTAGCTAGATGTGGCGAGTGAGCCCCCTCATATACGTCATCAAAGCCGAGCAATTCACCTATTCTCTACGCCGCATGCGCTCCAATAATCGCGTTTAGATTCTTGGAATTCGTGACCGGACCAATGCTGGTAGCGGCGCTATAGCCCTGCGGGGCCAGCCGTTCTCGCACCTAAAACTAGATAGGTCGGATTCAGAAAAATCTAAGTACATTAACGCAACACTAGCTACCACGCGGCGAGACGTCCGCACCACTTATCATCAAGCATGCACCGCTCCCGCGACTATCGACCCCGGCTTGCGCCGATAATGCATGACGAGCTCCACCGACTGCCGCCGCCAGACATACTGCCGGACCGCCGCGAGGGTCATATCGAGCGGCAGCACGACGTCGTTGCACAGAATCTCGTACTGCTCCTCCGGGCGCGGCCGCGAGTCGTGCACGCGCGCGGAAGACAGCGAGCGGCGCTCGAAGGACGAGCGCGGGGTCGCCACGGTGGACACGGGCGAGCCGCCCCCGGCGAGCTTCTCGAGCTTGTCTTGAACCTGCACAGCGCGTCAGCCACGACATTCGCGTGTGATGAAAACGAGGTACGCTCGAGACGGGGACGGGACGTACATGCAGTGTGAGCTTGCGAACGCGCAAGAACCGACTCGCGGTGAGTTTCGACTGCTGACTGCGCCCGTACAGACGTCCGTCAGCCCGGAGACACAGCGCGAAGACACAGACGACGTACGTATTCAACAACTCCGGCAGCTGCTCGCCGTCGGGCTCCTTATACGGCAGCAGCACGAAGCTCATCTTCGTGATCGGGATCGCCGGCACCTTATTCAGCAGCAGGCACTCGAGCAGCCACAGCGGCATCGTCTCCTCCAACGCACGGGCGTCGCTCCCCGTACTCAAGACATGCCCGCGGTACAGCGTAAACCACCCCGAGGGCGCCTCCTCGGAGATGAGGATCGCAGTGCTGGGCGGGATCGGCACGCTCGGGGTCTCGCTCGACGACGGCGGGGTGATCGGCCCCGCAAGCAACACCTGCGCAGGCGTCTTCACCGCAGGCTGCGAGACGGACTCCTGGATAACAATTAGTGTGTGCCGCGGACATGACATAAAGACAGAAAGCCCACCTCTGCAGGCACCCCAATCTGTGCAGCCGTGATCGTCCCCCCAGGCGTCGCCGCCCCCGGCCCCTCGCTCGCCTGCCGTTTCGCCTTCCCAAACGCCTTAATGCGGCCCATAATACTGCCCATCGACGGCGTGTTCGGCGTCTGCAGCCCGAGCTCAGAGTTCGCCGTCGTCGGGCTCGTCGCCGCCTTCCCGCCCCAGCCCGAGAAGTCGTCCGGGGTCTGCGCGGTCGAGATCGAGGGCCGGCGCGCACGCAGCGAGAAGTAGTCGCTGCTGCTCGAGGACGGGAACGCCGACGGCGGGGCCCCAGGCGTCGTTCCCGGCTCGGCCTTCGTGGTGTGAGGGAGGGGGAGCGGGGTCGCCTCGGCCGTGCCCGGGGACTGGGGGATGGGCGAAAGCCCGGATTCCCGCTTGTTGCCATGGAGCGGGATCATGGGGGTCATGAGCGGCGACGAGCGTGGCGCGGTGGATATCGCTGGGGAGACAGCGGGGAGCATGGTGGGCGAGAGGACGATCGTCGCGCTGCGCGGGCCGACCATCACCATGGCAGATGTGGTACTGTGGGCGGAGACGTCTGAGGACGAGCGACTGCGCTGACTCGGCACAGCGCTCGACGAGTGGATGTCGATGTGTGTCGGCGCGGTGCCCCGCTGGAGGCGATGTTGCGATGGGTCGTGATGGGTCGAGTCGCGCGCGCGCCGTGCCGCCAGCCGCTGCTCCTCGCGGATGAAGCCTTGGAACAGGTTGCGCAAGACCCACTTGCCGATGTTCACTGCGAGAAGGGTGAGTGATGGTGAAGCTCAACATGCACGAGACACGTACGACGCGTCTCCTCGCTGAACTGGCGCTCAGGACCGAACCCAGCCTCGTCCGCGTATATCTCCGCCTCGAAGCAGCGCTCGTTCAGGTGGACGGTCAGCACGCCCGTCTTCGTGTCGAGCGCCGCCCACGACGACACGACCGCCTCGCCCTCGATGCGCTCGCGCACGGTCTCGAGCGCCTCCCTTGGACTCCGATGCCTCTCCGTCTCCGCCACGCTATCCGTGTCCCCGCTGCGGTCGCTCCCGCAGAAGCTCGCGGCCGAGACGTCCTCGCTAGTGAACCGACCTAGACACGCTCCACGCACAACGTCCCACACCGCGACCTCGCCCGCGGTGTCGACCGTGAGGGCGTGCACGCGGTCGTTCAGCGTGACGCAGCGCACGAGGCCGTGTTCCCCGTGGATGACCTCGTCCGGCTCCAGCCGCAGGGGCGTCGCGTCCGCCGCGACCTCCCGAATATCATACGCAGCCCGGGACCGCGGAGTCGAATGGATGACTTGATTCTCATCCGTCATGCGTGTGCGCGAGGGCAGCGTGCCACTGCGCATGGGGCTGCCGGACCTAGGCTCCCCTGGTTGGGGGAAGATGTTCTGTAGCGGGGAACGTACCATGCGCGGCACGCTGAGCACGGAGGCGGCCGAGTAGAGCGTGGCGATCTCCGGGTCGTGCCCGCGGAGCGAGGGCCCGCCCATCCCGAACCCGCCGTCGTTCGGGGACGTCAGGCGCACGAGACTCTCGAAAGGGATGCCGTACCATGCGTCCTCACCTTCGCGGTCGGGGTCGATGTCGAGAGCCGCGGCGTTCGTGGTCGTGGAGGTGACAGAGGGCGCGAGGGAGGCGCGGTGCGAGCGCGAGGCGCGGGGACTGCTACTTCTCGAGTCCGCGAGCGATACCGAGCGGTTAGGGGACTTCGCGCGAGAGCCAGAGAGATCCAGCGAGTCTCGCTTCCCAGAGCGCTGCATGTAGTGCTCACGCGGAGACTCCAGCGGAGGGGGTGAGGACACAGGGCTGTCCATAGCGCCCTCTGCACTGAGGGCGGTGGCGCGCACCGCTCGTCGGGTGGGCACGCGCCAACGCTTGAGACTCGAGCTTCCGGACGCAGTCCAGAGGAGGTTGTCGTCCATCGCGACGATCTGGTTGATTCCCTCAGAGCCCGAGGTTCCGGGACGATCATTCCCACTATCCTGGCAAAGAACAATGCACTCGCCTTCCGAAACGTCTGTGCAGCTCTCAACGTCGACTTTGCACACCAAGCCAGAGCGGTCGCCAGAGTAGAAGATCTCGAGTGCAGGATGCGAGGAGAACAGTGACCAGACAGACTCGGTGTGGTGCGTGAACGTGTGCAGGCAGCGTTGAGACGCCAGAGACCAGAGCTTGATAGAGGCTGCAGACGATGTCAGTAAACGCGGCAGTGCGGAGTCCTGTGTCCTCACCGTCGGCAGAGCCGGTCAGCAACTGAGGGACAGTCAGCAGGCGTCGTGCACGCATGTCACTACACTCACGTATTTGGCGTCCTCGGAGATGAGGATCGCGCGGATGTTGTCGGTGTGCCCTACCAGCTTCGCTATGCGCTTGCCCGATCGCGGGTCCCACATGCGCACGACGCGCTCCGGGGACCCAGACGCGATGACAGCCCCGTACGGATCGGTCGTGAGCGCATAGATGGACGCCTTGGGGCCCGCGGCGTCTGGGGGATGAAGGGTCAGCAGCGGCTCAGATTTACTGGAGGCCGAAGCGAGATCCCAGAGCTTGATCGTCCGGTCAAAGGAGCCGGACGCGAACCACTGCTGTTCACGGCTACACGACATGAGGAGAATGAGAGGCTGCGAGAAGACGCACTCACCAGTAGGCCAGGCAGCGAGCGTAGTCGGTATGTGTGCCGATCACGGTGGGCTCGTGTAGAGGAGACGATTGGCTGTGGACGTGCGGAGACCAAGCCTTGATAGTCCCGTCGGATGAAGCAGATATGACTGCACGGTGTGAGTACGGACGGTGAGACGTGTAACAAAGGCAAACACGAACGGGTTTGGTTGTAATTACACAGCAGGATGTCGTTCACCCAGTCAGTATGCATCTGCACTGATTGTCGAAAATGAGTTGTTGGGGGATGCGCCTGGATGACGCACGATTTGGTCAGCATTCAAAGGACTCGATGAATAGCCCGCCATGAACAACCGCGGCATACTCCTCGACATCGTACGGGTGCGCGGTGACAAGGAGCAGCGGTGCGCGATGGTCATGGCGAGGGCGCCGTGCCAGAGGAGCAGCACACCGTCCAAGATGTTGCAGGGAGCGGCAATGACAGCGTCGAGAGAGAAAGAAACGCACCTTCGAAGCGTGGTACGCGTCGAGGTCGGTCTCCCACTGCTCCTCGTGTGGAATCGAGTGGTCCTGCGGGATCCGGCGGCGGGCCTTGGCAGTAACCTCGCCCAGGACGTCGCCGTCGCTGCGGTACTCGTCGCCCTCCTCCGCCTCCTCCTCAATCACGTCGTCCGCCCAGTTCGTCATCACCTCCCACCGCCGCAGGCTCCGCCCGGTCACCCCGTACCGCTGCGCGCGCCGCTTCATGGGCACGCCGAGGTCCCAGGAGATAACGAGTCCATCGCGGCCGCCGCTGTAGAGAATGCCCTCCGGGGCTGCGCGGCCGACCAGCTGCGTAGACGCGTCGAGGGCGAGGCAGGATACCCCTAGGCGGTGTCGAGGGTGTTGACCGGGTCTGGACGGCGCTGTCGAGGTACTCGGTTGGGCAGGGACAAGCAGGGGGCCGACAGAGCCGTTGCGAGGGATGCCGTGCGGAGGAAGCTGGAGGTGTGGAGGCGCATCGGAAGGGGGTGGAATGACGTAGGACACCCGCCGACGTGCTGGTGCCATCGTGTTAGTTTACTCGCCGTCGTCGCCGTTCAGGTCAACGAGCTTTGCATTGGAAGGCGTTCGTCTAAGCGCCAAATCCATATCACACGACCCAGTGTCGACGTAACTCTGTTTTTCAAGTCTGATATGGCGTAGTGGGTATCTTTCTGGTTCGTCATGCGATCGCCTTGGGTTCGATTCCCCGCTCGCGACGACTTTTTTCACCCCGCGAGCTAAGTAACTAATGCTCTTCCGCACCACCGTCACCAACACTGACACCTACAGACATCACACTCGGAACAAGCACCTTTTCGCACTGACTTAGGGTTGCACTGGCAGACCTGCAACGAGCACCCAGCCGTCCGTCCGCTATGTCTCCCGTTCACGCGAGGTGCGCTCATCACCCTCACTCCCATAGCGTTCTCGAGCGGCGGCGGCCCAGGCAGGAAGCGGACTCCGTGTACCTCTCGTCAAGGTCGCCGCCGCGATCTCACTCAATGGCCTTGACGAGTCCAGCGCAGTCCCGCCCAGCGGCCGTCCGAGTCGAGAAAGGCTGGCCCCACATGCCATCGCGCCGCTGACTCCACTGAAGCGGCTTCGAGTCCAAGACTCTGAACGCGATGATCGCCTACGGTCCCGCTGTGAGTGTCTAGTCGGCCACGAGACTCACGCCTAACGCCTATGTCCGTACCCTCCCTCCGGAAAGCCTCCAAGGCCGGCTCGTTCAGCCACAAGGAGAAGAACCTCGAGAACATTGTCTCGCTGTGCGACAATGAGCGGGCCAGCAAACAGGCCCCCAACATCCGCCTGCACGAGTTCGCTCTTGCGAAGCAGTCCGGGCCCGGGCTGCGCGTCCCCACAGAGAACACGCGGTAAGTGTCGAATCTCGACAGTGTGCTATTTCGTCTTCATACACGCTGATCGTGCAACTCCTAGGATCGCAAGGAAAATAGACTTCTACATTCTTCCGATGGTGGGTGGCTGACATGGTACTGTGAGTGTTGGGCTCGTTCGCCCGCTCATTCTCCCGACGCACAGTGGACAAGACCGTGTACGTCACCGACTTGTTTGGGCAGCATGTTTGGACGGCTCGGGGAGTTGCTGACCCGTGGTGTAGCCTGAACCATCGGAACTTGGTGGCCAGTTCAGCTCGTTTGCGAGTGGTGAGCTGTGTTTTCCCGTTCGAGCTCTGTCGTGCTGACCGGGTACCACCTTCGTCTGCTGCCCGCGACCTTTGGTCTGACTGCGTGCTGCGATGATCCGCAGGTAGTATCTTGACTAGCGTGTTCACACGCACTTCTCGACTGGAGAGAACGTTCTCTCCGTCACGCAGCACAATGCGCAGCGCAACGAACACGGCGTACAGATGGTACTCGATGTGCGAGCGCGGAGATCACCGTCTCAAGCAGGTTCGTCATACTCTGGTCGACTGTTCATCACGTACGTCACACCACAGATTGTGAACAGGCGAGTCCCTCTCTCAGAAGTTCTCTGTTCTCTGGTCCTCGACACCGTGGGCGTGCTAGCCGGGTTGACAGTAACAAGGGTGCCACTTGGCAAAGCTATATTAAACCTCGCCACCCTCTGCGCTAATGTGCGTACACTGTAGCTATAGGTTACCCCTCTGACCCGTCTGTGTCACAGCTCCCGATACTAGCACACTGACCCATACCCAAATTAGGACGCGCTCGAAGTTTAATTCAAGTCAGTTGCATGTACGTAGACTACCGGCGAATAAAATATATTCCCGAGAACGTACTAGAAGTGTCATGCTCGACACGAGTCCCTCGATCAGAGTGCTGATCCTGTGATATGAGTCAGCTGGAGTCGACGGCCGTCCGACACAAGTCGACACTCAGAAAATGCGTACCGAGTCGCAATGTCCTCGCTTCCTCTGACTCCGCCTCGACCTCGACACACCATGCACGACTCAGGATCGACAATGCATCCAGTGCCGACCTGTGTGCAATCGCAGTCAGAGCATGAAGGACTGAACATGCTGACAGAACTCACGTACGGTGCAATGCGGTCGCACAGATGAGTACGCTGCCTGTGAGTCAGAGCATCAGCCACCGAGGGACAGAGATGGGAACGACGTGAACACACAAACGTTGGGGAGCGGCTCTCGGTGGAGGATGAAGGTAGTGGGAGAAGGAGGGGGGTACTGACTGCTCCCGGCCGTGCTCTCGCACCTTCTTATACCCCAGTGGATGGTCCGTGCGCAGTTGTCCGTGCCGTAAAGCCGCATGTCCCCCGTTGTCTAGGACCCTGGTTAACTGGGGGTCCATGACTAATTGTTACCCGATTCTCGAAAGAGCCATCCCCGCAGTTAGTCTACCAGAGCACTGGTCCTTGGACCACGCGTACCTCAACTTATTCAAATCCTGTGGAGACAGATTAAACTAGGGTGACGAGTTCGGCATCGAGTCCTGCACATTCCTCACTGTTCTCGACGGCGACATGCTCGATTTACATGCTGGTAGCCAGCATGCAGTCTAGACATAGAAAGTGATGCAAATCCGAAATAATTGAACCGTACCGTGCGTTTCTTGTGGTGCAAGCACGCTCCAGTCTGTTGGATCGATTGATATATTGAAGACAGCCGGCAGGGACCCTTGGACCCTGACAGCAACCAGGTGGAATATGGTCTGGTCCGTGACGGCCGTGCAATTGTCTCCATAGTTTCTCAAGGCCCTTGCCGACACATTACATGGGGATTTGATTTTCAGGCATGAATGTTCCACGGCGAACGGCACGGTGACGAGCCACCCGAACCTGCTCGCGTCACCACAAGACTGGTCCCGGGACTTCTGATGGCTCCCCCGGGAAGCGGGCAGTGCCGTGGACGGTCATAGTAGAGACAGCGGCGACTGCAGGGCACGAGCAGCTCGAGAGACGTCTATGGCGAGCACAGTAAAGTCAAATACGCAAGCGTGAGCTACAGAACATCGTTCAAGGTCCAGACATGAGGTCGCGATAAGGGTCAGAGGCCAACACCATCCACATATGACGTCCACGGATCACCCGACGCATGTACCGCTCGTCCTCCGCGTCCGCAAACTGCAAGAGCGGGTACGCCTCGAGCTCCTGCTGCGACTCTGCATCGGCGGCGGCCTCCATCTCGTCTGTGACGATCCGGGCCGACTTTGGCCCATTCTTCTCGTACCGTCCACCGAGGTTGTGAGGGTCGGTGACCGGGCGCGCACGGCGCTTCTTGGTGTCGCTCCGACAGTGCTTCACAGGGATGCCGTCGTGGAGAGGGCCGGGGGCAGCGAGGAGAAGGTTGTCACGCACCGCAGCGCGTTCCTCGTCGGAGACACGGGCGAGGTACATCTCTCCGCTCTCCCAGCGCGCGACGAGCTCGGAGATGCGTGCGGAGCCGGTGATCTTGCTCAGGTTGGTGAACTGCATGTGCTCCGGCCATCCGACGAACTTCAGGCCGAGGGTGAGGTAGATGTAGAGGGCGTAGAACCGCAGCGACCAGCGCATGCGCGCGTTCTCCACTCCCGAGAGTCGTGCTGGGTGCAGGGGTGTCGGCAAACTCGGACACGGCGGGCAACAGGTAGACGAGGACGTACCGACTTCCGAGTTGATGGACAGCCTCAGTCCACTTCGCATCTTCATCTCCCGGCGAGCGTAGTAGTCGGGAAGGAGTGTCTTGCCGGTCGGACGACCCATGGAGAACTGAGTGAAGATGGTGGATGGTCTGAGAGAAGCGGGGCAGACTCGGAGCAGACGGTGGTGATGTGGAGGGCGGCGCAAGTACTCGTGAAGTGGATATGTTGTCCAAATCGTTAAAGTCCGTCGTCAAGTTTGATTTGGCAGGGTGAGTGTGAATGACCACACCGTCACACCGCCAGATGGTTATCCTCGCTTCCGGAGACACCCTGTTTCAGATGGTACTAGTTCAGGGCATCGGCTGCACTATAGAATTTGGATCCTCCCGATGCACATTCGCACGGCAGCAAGCTCAAGATGCGCAGACATTCCTGCAATTTACACAAGCATTCCACCGCCGGACAGACAATGCAGTCAACTGCAATTTTGATATGTATGTACCAGTACACGGGTGACGGGCGAGGAATGCATACATCAGCGTCGACGGTCTGGGGATCATCATAGATGAATAGAGAAGAGCCGGTGTGCGTACGTTTGCGAGACACAGCAACATGAACGTCATTGCGGAGGTTTCTCCGTCATAAGCAACCATCAGCGCTCTGACAAACATGGCGCTGCGGTTCAGCAGGCGGCACATCCCTGTTCCTGTCTAGCCTGGCGTGAGTGCTTGCGCATGCAAGGCACCGCACATGTACAGATATCGTGGAGGAGGATACGAGAATGAGCATTCGAGCTGCACGGCAGGAGCAGAGCTACGTAGCGGGGCCGATGCTACCAACCAGAGTCTGTATGCTGTCCAGGTTCCTCGACGTCGCACACCAGGTCCTGTGCAGCCTACAGCGATCGGCTGAGCCTGACGCGCACAGTTAACGCGCACAGTTAACCAAACACTTGCTTACGCAGCAATCGGCGGGGCGTTCGTCCGAGCGGTCGGACATGCGATGGCGCGCGGGGGTATCCCAGGGTCCCAGGGACGCGGCTCAAACAGTCGTCATCCCTGTACGTGTGTCGTGATTAGCGATGCTAGCGCGGTCACAGACTGTCCAACGAGTGACGACGGTGCGGGATGTGGTGTGCGAGATCCACCGTGCAGCCTCTCACCGTCGTCACGACGCCGTCGTAGCAAGTGACTCAGACCGGCCTTGCCTCACGCGTCCATACTCGGAACTCGTCACCCACCTCCAGGTCCCTCCTTCCTCTCTACTGCTCTGACGACACTCGTGGCCTCACCGCACACCGTCGCCGTCCGCGTGAGCACCCTTCATGCTTGCGTTGTCGACGGTGCTCACCGCGCACTGTGCGGAGCGGACAAGTCGGACGTCCTGGATCTCGCGAAAGGATCAGCGGCTGCACGAATGTCCTGCCCCCACGCAAGGTGTGTGCCTCAGAATCGTCCCTCGGTACTCACCACGAGCTGCACACAGCGGAACACGCGGGTCGGACGTCAACGAAATCGACGGTACCGCCGCGCGAGTGCCCTGCGCCGGGTTGCTCGCAGAGCAGGTCGGCGCGGCGCGTGGAGGTCCGCGTGCAGCTGAGGATGTCGAAGCGTTACGACGCTGGCGGGCGGGCCGGACCTGTCGCGTGGCGGACCTGTCCTTTCCTTGCCTCGGTGTCCAACATCTGCCAGCGTGGAGGATTCGAGGCCGCACTGCGGCCTCGCATCGCGGGCTCTGCCGTGAATGCAGACTGTCGCCGTGCGAAAGAGTCGGTGAGCATCCTTCATGCCTGCATCGTCGATGGTACTCACCGCGAGCTGCTAGCACACGCGCAGTGGCGGAACGAGCGGGTCGGACGTCCTGGATCTCGCGAAAGGATCAGCGGATGCGCGAGCGCTCTGGCCCCGCGCAAGGTACGTGCCTCGAGATCGTGCCCTGTACTCGACGGTACTCACCACGAGTTGCACAGAGCGGAACACCGGGGTCGGACGTCACCAAGATCGACGGTACGGCCGGACGCGTCCTGTGCCGGGCTGCTCGCAAGGGTGCGTGCCTCGACATCGTCGCTCCAGTTCCGGCCGCACGCGTCCTGTGCCATCGAGCTTGTTGTTGTACAAACTGACCATCCACTGAAGACCCTTGATCTGGTAGTCCTTGAGCGTGCCACCGACAAGTAAGATGCGGGTGGAGGTCGGCATGGAGCGCCCCGACGCTTTCGCACCACCCAGCCGAGCGGCGTCCGCCATCTGCGAGCGATGACGCGGACGACTTCGACTCGCACCGAGGTCTCCATCGCAGGCCCATGCGAGCGGGATGCTGTAGCGGGCGGCCGTCGGGATGCAGCCAAGGAGCGGGCGTGAGTGACGCGTTTGCGCGAACTGGACGCGTCGGTACGCTGCTGACCTCGTGCGGTTGTCCACAGAGGGGTGCATGCCCGCAGCTCTTGCAGCTCGCAAAAGCGAGACGCTGCGGCGGGAGGACGTCGGCTGTGCATACCGTCCGCATTGGTAGTACGTTTTCGGACCTCGCATGGCCGGAGATGCGAGGTGCTTGACATGCGGAGGAGGCCCGGGAGGTGCGCACCTTCTCGCGCTCTCCGGGCCCGGCGGGCGGAGCTCGTGTGCGTCCTGCACTGGACGACGAGGTGGGAGGGAACGGGCATGGAGAGCATTTGGTGGGTGCGTTCACGGCGTTGTGAGCGCGGCTGACGTGTGTGTTCCTCTGCAGAACAGACAAGCTGCGACCACTGACCTGGTACAGAGCTCACAAGTGAGGTACGTACCTTTCGCGTTTACAGCTTGCTGGCTGTCCGCTCTTCCCCGCTCCGAGCCGTCCCTCGCGTGCAGGTCGAGTGCGACACCTGTTGCGTGTCGGATGGGTCCAAAACTGAAGGAGAGAGGGGGCAGCGGGAGACGGGGCATGAGATCGCATGGGTCATGGTACGCACCTGCTATTTCTCAGCTCGTCGCGTGCCTCACGCTTTCGCGTCCCAGACCACGTCCCCACTGGACTCTGTCCGGCGTCGGGACGAGACGGCAGGGGCAGTGAGGCCCGGATTCGTGTCTCGGATTCGAGGTGAGTGTCCAAATGTATTCGAGCAGCGAGCAGACGAGAGCGCCGAGTCCGAGGGGAGAAGAGCGGAGAGCAGGAGAGAGGAGCCGACACGGCGAAGGTTATCACGGTTGGGAGCAAGATACGAGGGGAGCAAGCGCCCAGAGCCGCGGTTGAGGCGCGCGCGGTTGAGGCGCGTTGGATGGGCACACGTACTCGGAGGTTCTTGAACGTGTCCGCCGCGCAGAGAGCGCGAATGGGCGGGGTCGAGCTGGTGGAGGGGAGCCTTGTAGACACGCTGTACACGTCGAGTAGTACGAATACACTCACCTCACACACGCACACCGAGTCCACCGCCGCGCACAGAGCAGTCTGCACCCTCTCTTAGCTCTATAATATACGTATATACACCCTGTGAACTCTATATACGTATATACGCCCTATCTCACGAGCTCACCATGGTACATTCTGCCCAATCGACCCCCGGCGCTAACAGCGGAGCGCTGATCACGCGGAGGGGCGTCGCGTCCTCACCTTCGCGGTCGGGGTCGATGTCGAGAGCCGCGGCGTTCGTGGTCGTGGAGGTGACAGAGGGCGCGAGGGAGGCGCGGTGCGAGCGCGAGGCGCGGGGACTGCTACTTCTCGAGTCCGCGAGCGATACCGAGCGGTTAGGGGACTTCGCGCGAGAGCCAGAGAGATCCAGCGAGTCTCGCTTCCCAGAGCGCTGCATGTAGTGCTCACGCGGAGACTCCAGCGGAGGGGGTGAGGACACAGGGCTGTCCATAGCGCCCTCTGCACTGAGGGCGGTGGCGCGCACCGCTCGTCGGGTGGGCACGCGCCAACGCTTGAGACTAGAGCTTCCGGACGCAGTCCAGAGGAGGTTGTCGTCCATCGCGACGATCTGGTTGATTCCCTCAGAGCCCGAGGTTCCGGGACGATCATTCCCGCTATCCTGGCAAAGAACAATGCACTCGCCTTCCGAAACGTCTGTGCAGCTCTCAACGTCGACTTTGCACACCAAGCCAGAGCGGTCGCCAGAGTAGAAGATCTCGAGTGCAGGATGCGAGGAGAACAGTGACCAGACAGACTCGGTGTGGTGCGTGAACGTGTGCAGGCAGCGTTGAGACGCCAGAGACCAGAGCTTGATAGAGGCTGCAGACGATGTCAGTAAACGCGGCAGTGCGGAGTCCTGTGTCCTCACCGTCGGCAGAGCCGGTCAGCAACTGAGGGACAGTCAGCAGGCGTCGTGCACGCATGTCACTACACTCACGTATTTGGCGTCCTCGGAGATGAGGATCGCGCGGATGTTGTCGGTGTGCCCTACCAGCTTCGCTATGCGCTTGCCCGATCGCGGGTCCCACATGCGCACGACGCGCTCCGGGGACCCAGACGCGATGACAGCCCCGTACGGATCGGTCGTGAGCGCATAGATGGACGCCTTGGGGCCCGCGGCGTCTGGGGGATGAAGGGTCAGCAGCGGCTCAGATTTACTGGAGGCCGAAGCGAGATCCCAGAGCTTGATCGTCCGGTCAAAGGAGCCGGACGCGAACCACTGCTGTTCACGGCTACACGACATGAGGAGAATGAGAGGCTGCGAGAAGACGCACTCACCAGTAGGCCAGGCAGCGAGCGTAGTCGGTATGTGTGCCGATCACGGTGGGCTCGTGTAGAGGAGACGATTGGCTGTGGACGTGCGGAGACCAAGCCTTGATAGTCCCGTCGGATGAAGCAGATATGACTGCACGGTGTGAGTACGGACGGTGAGACGTGTAACAAAGGCAAACACGAACGGGTTTGGTTGTAATTACACAGCAGGATGTCGTTCACCCAGTCAGTATGCATCTGCACTGATTGTCGAAAATGAGTTGTTGGGGGATGCGCCTGGATGACGCACGATTTGGTCAGCATTCAAAGGACTCGATGAATAGCCCGCCATGAACAACCGCGGCATACTCCTCGACATCGTACGGGTGCGCGGTGACAAGGAGCAGCGGTGCGCGATGGTCATGGCGAGGGCGCCGTGCCAGAGGAGCAGCACACCGTCCAAGATGTTGCAGGGAGCGGCAATGACAGCGTCGAGAGAGAAAGAAACGCACCTTCGAAGCGTGGTACGCGTCGAGGTCGGTCTCCCACTGCTCCTCGTGTGGAATCGAGTGGTCCTGCGGGATCCGGCGGCGGGCCTTGGCAGTAACCTCGCCCAGGACGTCGCCGTCGCTGCGGTACTCGTCGCCCTCCTCCGCCTCCTCCTCAATCACGTCGTCCGCCCAGTTCGTCATCACCTCCCACCGCCGCAGGCTCCGCCCGGTCACCCCGTACCGCTGCGCGCGCCGCTTCATGGGCACGCCGAGGTCCCAGGAGATAACGAGTCCATCGCGGCCGCCGCTGTAGAGAATGCCCTCCGGGGCTGCGCGGCCGACCAGCTGCGTAGACGCGTCGAGGGCGAGGCAGGATACCCCTAGGCGGTGTCGAGGGTGTTGACCGGGTCTGGACGGCGCTGTCGAGGTACTCGGTTGGGCAGGGACAAGCAGGGGGCCGACAGAGCCGTTGCGAGGGATGCCGTGCGGAGGAAGCTGGAGGTGTGGAGGCGCATCGGAAGGGGGTGGAATGACGTAGGACACCCGCCGACGTGCTGGTGCCATCGTGTTAGTTTACTCGCCGTCGTCGCCGTTCAGGTCAACGAGCTTTGCATTGGAAGGCGTTCGTCTAAGCGCCAAATCCATATCACACGACCCAGTGTCGACGTAACTCTGTTTTTCAAGTCTGATATGGCGTAGTGGGTATCTTTCTGGTTCGTCATGCGATCGCCTTGGGTTCGATTCCCCGCTCGCGACGACTTTTTTCACCCCGCGAGCTAAGTAACTAATGCTCTTCCGCACCACCGTCACCAACACTGACACCTACAGACATCACACTCGGAACAAGCACCTTTTCGCACTGACTTAGGGTTGCACTGGCAGACCTGCAACGAGCACCCAGCCGTCCGTCCGCTATGTCTCCCGTTCACGCGAGGTGCGCTCATCACCCTCACTCCCATAGCGTTCTCGAGCGGCGGCGGCCCAGGCAGGAAGCGGACTCCGTGTACCTCTCGTCAAGGTCGCCGCCGCGATCTCACTCAATGGCCTTGACGAGTCCAGCGCAGTCCCGCCCAGCGGCCGTCCGAGTCGAGAAAGGCTGGCCCCACATGCCATCGCGCCGCTGACTCCACTGAAGCGGCTTCGAGTCCAAGACTCTGAACGCGATGATCGCCTACGGTCCCGCTGTGAGTGTCTAGTCGGCCACGAGACTCACGCCTAACGCCTATGTCCGTACCCTCCCTCCGGAAAGCCTCCAAGGCCGGCTCGTTCAGCCACAAGGAGAAGAACCTCGAGAACATTGTCTCGCTGTGCGACAATGAGCGGGCCAGCAAACAGGCCCCCAACATCCGCCTGCACGAGTTCGCTCTTGCGAAGCAGTCCGGGCCCGGGCTGCGCGTCCCCACAGAGAACACGCGGTAAGTGTCGAATCTCGACAGTGTGCTATTTCGTCTTCATACACGCTGATCGTGCAACTCCTAGGATCGCAAGGAAAATAGACTTCTACATTCTTCCGATGGTGGGTGGCTGACATGGTACTGTGAGTGTTGGGCTCGTTCGCCCGCTCATTCTCCCGACGCACAGTGGACAAGACCGTGTACGTCACCGACTTGTTTGGGCAGCATGTTTGGACGGCTCGGGGAGTTGCTGACCCGTGGTGTAGCCTGAACCATCGGAACTTGGTGGCCAGTTCAGCTCGTTTGCGAGTGGTGAGCTGTGTTTTCCCGTTCGAGCTCTGTCGTGCTGACCGGGTACCACCTTCGTCTGCTGCCCGCGACCTTTGGTCTGACTGCGTGCTGCGATGATCCGCAGGTAGTATCTTGACTAGCGTGTTCACACGCACTTCTCGACTGGAGAGAACGTTCTCTCCGTCACGCAGCACAATGCGCAGCGCAACGAACACGGCGTACAGATGGTACTCGATGTGCGAGCGCGGAGATCACCGTCTCAAGCAGGTTCGTCATACTCTGGTCGACTGTTCATCACGTACGTCACACCACAGATTGTGAACAGGCGAGTCCCTCTCTCAGAAGTTCTCTGTTCTCTGGTCCTCGACACCGTGGGCGTGCTAGCCGGGTTGACAGTAACAAGGGTGCCACTTGGCAAAGCTATATTAAACCTCGCCACCCTCTGCGCTAATGTGCGTACACTGTAGCTATAGGTTACCCCTCTGACCCGTCTGTGTCACAGCTCCCGATACTAGCACACTGACCCATACCCAAATTAGGACGCGCTCGAAGTTTAATTCAAGTCAGTTGCATGTACGTAGACTACCGGCGAATAAAATATATTCCCGAGAACGTACTAGAAGTGTCATGCTCGACACGAGTCCCTCGATCAGAGTGCTGATCCTGTGATATGAGTCAGCTGGAGTCGACGGCCGTCCGACACAAGTCGACACTCAGAAAATGCGTACCGAGTCGCAATGTCCTCGCTTCCTCTGACTCCGCCTCGACCTCGACACACCATGCACGACTCAGGATCGACAATGCATCCAGTGCCGACCTGTGTGCAATCGCAGTCAGAGCATGAAGGACTGAACATGCTGACAGAACTCACGTACGGTGCAATGCGGTCGCACAGATGAGTACGCTGCCTGTGAGTCAGAGCATCAGCCACCGAGGGACAGAGATGGGAACGACGTGAACACACAAACGTTGGGGAGCGGCTCTCGGTGGAGGATGAAGGTAGTGGGAGAAGGAGGGGGGTACTGACTGCTCCCGGCCGTGCTCTCGCACCTTCTTATACCCCAGTGGATGGTCCGTGCGCAGTTGTCCGTGCCGTAAAGCCGCATGTCCCCCGTTGTCTAGGACCCTGGTTAACTGGGGGTCCATGACTAATTGTTACCCGATTCTCGAAAGAGCCATCCCCGCAGTTAGTCTACCAGAGCACTGGTCCTTGGACCACGCGTACCTCAACTTATTCAAATCCTGTGGAGACAGATTAAACTAGGGTGACGAGTTCGGCATCGAGTCCTGCACATTCCTCACTGTTCTCGACGGCGACATGCTCGATTTACATGCTGGTAGCCAGCATGCAGTCTAGACATAGAAAGTGATGCAAATCCGAAATAATTGAACCGTACCGTGCGTTTCTTGTGGTGCAAGCACGCTCCAGTCTGTTGGATCGATTGATATATTGAAGACAGCCGGCAGGGACCCTTGGACCCTGACAGCAACCAGGTGGAATATGGTCTGGTCCGTGACGGCCGTGCAATTGTCTCCATAGTTTCTCAAGGCCCTTGCCGACACATTACATGGGGATTTGATTTTCAGGCATGAATGTTCCACGGCGAACGGCACGGTGACGAGCCACCCGAACCTGCTCGCGTCACCACAAGACTGGTCCCGGGACTTCTGATGGCTCCCCCGGGAAGCGGGCAGTGCCGTGGACGGTCATAGTAGAGACAGCGGCGACTGCAGGGCACGAGCAGCTCGAGAGACGTCTATGGCGAGCACAGTAAAGTCAAATACGCAAGCGTGAGCTACAGAACATCGTTCAAGGTCCAGACATGAGGTCGCGATAAGGGTCAGAGGCCAACACCATCCACATATGACGTCCACGGATCACCCGACGCATGTACCGCTCGTCCTCCGCGTCCGCAAACTGCAAGAGCGGGTACGCCTCGAGCTCCTGCTGCGACTCTGCATCGGCGGCGGCCTCCATCTCGTCTGTGACGATCCGGGCCGACTTTGGCCCATTCTTCTCGTACCGTCCACCGAGGTTGTGAGGGTCGGTGACCGGGCGCGCACGGCGCTTCTTGGTGTCGCTCCGACAGTGCTTCACAGGGATGCCGTCGTGGAGAGGGCCGGGGGCAGCGAGGAGAAGGTTGTCACGCACCGCAGCGCGTTCCTCGTCGGAGACACGGGCGAGGTACATCTCTCCGCTCTCCCAGCGCGCGACGAGCTCGGAGATGCGTGCGGAGCCGGTGATCTTGCTCAGGTTGGTGAACTGCATGTGCTCCGGCCATCCGACGAACTTCAGGCCGAGGGTGAGGTAGATGTAGAGGGCGTAGAACCGCAGCGACCAGCGCATGCGCGCGTTCTCCACTCCCGAGAGTCGTGCTGGGTGCAGGGGTGTCGGCAAACTCGGACACGGCGGGCAACAGGTAGACGAGGACGTACCGACTTCCGAGTTGATGGACAGCCTCAGTCCACTTCGCATCTTCATCTCCCGGCGAGCGTAGTAGTCGGGAAGGAGTGTCTTGCCGGTCGGACGACCCATGGAGAACTGAGTGAAGATGGTGGATGGTCTGAGAGAAGCGGGGCAGACTCGGAGCAGACGGTGGTGATGTGGAGGGCGGCGCAAGTACTCGTGAAGTGGATATGTTGTCCAAATCGTTAAAGTCCGTCGTCAAGTTTGATTTGGCAGGGTGAGTGTGAATGACCACACCGTCACACCGCCAGATGGTTATCCTCGCTTCCGGAGACACCCTGTTTCAGATGGTACTAGTTCAGGGCATCGGCTGCACTATAGAATTTGGATCCTCCCGATGCACATTCGCACGGCAGCAAGCTCAAGATGCGCAGACATTCCTGCAATTTACACAAGCATTCCACCGCCGGACAGACAATGCAGTCAACTGCAATTTTGATATGTATGTACCAGTACACGGGTGACGGGCGAGGAATGCATACATCAGCGTCGACGGTCTGGGGATCATCATAGATGAATAGAGAAGAGCCGGTGTGCGTACGTTTGCGAGACACAGCAACATGAACGTCATTGCGGAGGTTTCTCCGTCATAAGCAACCATCAGCGCTCTGACAAACATGGCGCTGCGGTTCAGCAGGCGGCACATCCCTGTTCCTGTCTAGCCTGGCGTGAGTGCTTGCGCATGCAAGGCACCGCACATGTACAGATATCGTGGAGGAGGATACGAGAATGAGCATTCGAGCTGCACGGCAGGAGCAGAGCTACGTAGCGGGGCCGATGCTACCAACCAGAGTCTGTATGCTGTCCAGGTTCCTCGACGTCGCACACCAGGTCCTGTGCAGCCTACAGCGATCGGCTGAGCCTGACGCGCACAGTTAACGCGCACAGTTAACCAAACACTTGCTTACGCAGCAATCGGCGGGGCGTTCGTCCGAGCGGTCGGACATGCGATGGCGCGCGGGGGTATCCCAGGGTCCCAGGGACGCGGCTCAAACAGTCGTCATCCCTGTACGTGTGTCGTGATTAGCGATGCTAGCGCGGTCACAGACTGTCCAACGAGTGACGACGGTGCGGGATGTGGTGTGCGAGATCCACCGTGCAGCCTCTCACCGTCGTCACGACGCCGTCGTAGCAAGTGACTCAGACCGGCCTTGCCTCACGCGTCCATACTCGGAACTCGTCACCCACCTCCAGGTCCCTCCTTCCTCTCTACTGCTCTGACGACACTCGTGGCCTCACCGCACACCGTCGCCGTCCGCGTGAGCACCCTTCATGCTTGCGTTGTCGACGGTGCTCACCGCGCACTGTGCGGAGCGGACAAGTCGGACGTCCTGGATCTCGCGAAAGGATCAGCGGCTGCACGAATGTCCTGCCCCCACGCAAGGTGTGTGCCTCAGAATCGTCCCTCGGTACTCACCACGAGCTGCACACAGCGGAACACGCGGGTCGGACGTCAACGAAATCGACGGTACCGCCGCGCGAGTGCCCTGCGCCGGGTTGCTCGCAGAGCAGGTCGGCGCGGCGCGTGGAGGTCCGCGTGCAGCTGAGGATGTCGAAGCGTTACGACGCTGGCGGGCGGGCCGGACCTGTCGCGTGGCGGACCTGTCCTTTCCTTGCCTCGGTGTCCAACATCTGCCAGCGTGGAGGATTCGAGGCCGCACTGCGGCCTCGCATCGCGGGCTCTGCCGTGAATGCAGACTGTCGCCGTGCGAAAGAGTCGGTGAGCATCCTTCATGCCTGCATCGTCGATGGTACTCACCGCGAGCTGCTAGCACACGCGCAGTGGCGGAACGAGCGGGTCGGACGTCCTGGATCTCGCGAAAGGATCAGCGGATGCGCGAGCGCTCTGGCCCCGCGCAAGGTACGTGCCTCGAGATCGTGCCCTGTACTCGACGGTACTCACCACGAGTTGCACAGAGCGGAACACCGGGGTCGGACGTCACCAAGATCGACGGTACGGCCGGACGCGTCCTGTGCCGGGCTGCTCGCAAGGGTGCGTGCCTCGACATCGTCGCTCCAGTTCCGGCCGCACGCGTCCTGTGCCATCGAGCTTGTTGTTGTACAAACTGACCATCCACTGAAGACCCTTGATCTGGTAGTCCTTGAGCGTGCCACCGACAAGTAAGATGCGGGTGGAGGTCGGCATGGAGCGCCCCGACGCTTTCGCACCACCCAGCCGAGCGGCGTCCGCCATCTGCGAGCGATGACGCGGACGACTTCGACTCGCACCGAGGTCTCCATCGCAGGCCCATGCGAGCGGGATGCTGTAGCGGGCGGCCGTCGGGATGCAGCCAAGGAGCGGGCGTGAGTGACGCGTTTGCGCGAACTGGACGCGTCGGTACGCTGCTGACCTCGTGCGGTTGTCCACAGAGGGGTGCATGCCCGCAGCTCTTGCAGCTCGCAAAAGCGAGACGCTGCGGCGGGAGGACGTCGGCTGTGCATACCGTCCGCATTGGTAGTACGTTTTCGGACCTCGCATGGCCGGAGATGCGAGGTGCTTGACATGCGGAGGAGGCCCGGGAGGTGCGCACCTTCTCGCGCTCTCCGGGCCCGGCGGGCGGAGCTCGTGTGCGTCCTGCACTGGACGACGAGGTGGGAGGGAACGGGCATGGAGAGCATTTGGTGGGTGCGTTCACGGCGTTGTGAGCGCGGCTGACGTGTGTGTTCCTCTGCAGAACAGACAAGCTGCGACCACTGACCTGGTACAGAGCTCACAAGTGAGGTACGTACCTTTCGCGTTTACAGCTTGCTGGCTGTCCGCTCTTCCCCGCTCCGAGCCGTCCCTCGCGTGCAGGTCGAGTGCGACACCTGTTGCGTGTCGGATGGGTCCAAAACTGAAGGAGAGAGGGGGCAGCGGGAGACGGGGCATGAGATCGCATGGGTCATGGTACGCACCTGCTATTTCTCAGCTCGTCGCGTGCCTCACGCTTTCGCGTCCCAGACCACGTCCCCACTGGACTCTGTCCGGCGTCGGGACGAGACGGCAGGGGCAGTGAGGCCCGGATTCGTGTCTCGGATTCGAGGTGAGTGTCCAAATGTATTCGAGCAGCGAGCAGACGAGAGCGCCGAGTCCGAGGGGAGAAGAGCGGAGAGCAGGAGAGAGGAGCCGACACGGCGAAGGTTATCACGGTTGGGAGCAAGATACGAGGGGAGCAAGCGCCCAGAGCCGCGGTTGAGGCGCGCGCGGTTGAGGCGCGTTGGATGGGCACACGTACTCGGAGGTTCTTGAACGTGTCCGCCGCGCAGAGAGCGCGAATGGGCGGGGTCGAGCTGGTGGAGGGGAGCCTTGTAGACACGCTGTACACGTCGAGTAGTACGAATACACTCACCTCACACACGCACACCGAGTCCACCGCCGCGCACAGAGCAGTCTGCACCCTCTCTTAGCTCTATAATATACGTATATACACCCTGTGAACTCTATATACGTATATACGCCCTATCTCACGAGCTCACCATGGTACATTCTGCCCAATCGACCCCCGGCGCTAACAGCGGAGCGCTGATCACGCGGAGGGGCGTCGCGTCCTCACCTTCGCGGTCGGGGTCGATGTCGAGAGCCGCGGCGTTCGTGGTCGTGGAGGTGACAGAGGGCGCGAGGGAGGCGCGGTGCGAGCGCGAGGCGCGGGGACTGCTACTTCTCGAGTCCGCGAGCGATACCGAGCGGTTAGGGGACTTCGCGCGAGAGCCAGAGAGATCCAGCGAGTCTCGCTTCCCAGAGCGCTGCATGTAGTGCTCACGCGGAGACTCCAGCGGAGGGGGTGAGGACACAGGGCTGTCCATAGCGCCCTCTGCACTGAGGGCGGTGGCGCGCACCGCTCGTCGGGTGGGCACGCGCCAACGCTTGAGACTAGAGCTTCCGGACGCAGTCCAGAGGAGGTTGTCGTCCATCGCGACGATCTGGTTGATTCCCTCAGAGCCCGAGGTTCCGGGACGATCATTCCCGCTATCCTGGCAAAGAACAATGCACTCGCCTTCCGAAACGTCTGTGCAGCTCTCAACGTCGACTTTGCACACCAAGCCAGAGCGGTCGCCAGAGTAGAAGATCTCGAGTGCAGGATGCGAGGAGAACAGTGACCAGACAGACTCGGTGTGGTGCGTGAACGTGTGCAGGCAGCGTTGAGACGCCAGAGACCAGAGCTTGATAGAGGCTGCAGACGATGTCAGTAAACGCGGCAGTGCGGAGTCCTGTGTCCTCACCGTCGGCAGAGCCGGTCAGCAACTGAGGGACAGTCAGCAGGCGTCGTGCACGCATGTCACTACACTCACGTATTTGGCGTCCTCGGAGATGAGGATCGCGCGGATGTTGTCGGTGTGCCCTACCAGCTTCGCTATGCGCTTGCCCGATCGCGGGTCCCACATGCGCACGACGCGCTCCGGGGACCCAGACGCGATGACAGCCCCGTACGGATCGGTCGTGAGCGCATAGATGGACGCCTTGGGGCCCGCGGCGTCTGGGGGATGAAGGGTCAGCAGCGGCTCAGATTTACTGGAGGCCGAAGCGAGATCCCAGAGCTTGATCGTCCGGTCAAAGGAGCCGGACGCGAACCACTGCTGTTCACGGCTACACGACATGAGGAGAATGAGAGGCTGCGAGAAGACGCACTCACCAGTAGGCCAGGCAGCGAGCGTAGTCGGTATGTGTGCCGATCACGGTGGGCTCGTGTAGAGGAGACGATTGGCTGTGGACGTGCGGAGACCAAGCCTTGATAGTCCCGTCGGATGAAGCAGATATGACTGCACGGTGTGAGTACGGACGGTGAGACGTGTAACAAAGGCAAACACGAACGGGTTTGGTTGTAATTACACAGCAGGATGTCGTTCACCCAGTCAGTATGCATCTGCACTGATTGTCGAAAATGAGTTGTTGGGGGATGCGCCTGGATGACGCACGATTTGGTCAGCATTCAAAGGACTCGATGAATAGCCCGCCATGAACAACCGCGGCATACTCCTCGACATCGTACGGGTGCGCGGTGACAAGGAGCAGCGGTGCGCGATGGTCATGGCGAGGGCGCCGTGCCAGAGGAGCAGCACACCGTCCAAGATGTTGCAGGGAGCGGCAATGACAGCGTCGAGAGAGAAAGAAACGCACCTTCGAAGCGTGGTACGCGTCGAGGTCGGTCTCCCACTGCTCCTCGTGTGGAATCGAGTGGTCCTGCGGGATCCGGCGGCGGGCCTTGGCAGTAACCTCGCCCAGGACGTCGCCGTCGCTGCGGTACTCGTCGCCCTCCTCCGCCTCCTCCTCAATCACGTCGTCCGCCCAGTTCGTCATCACCTCCCACCGCCGCAGGCTCCGCCCGGTCACCCCGTACCGCTGCGCGCGCCGCTTCATGGGCACGCCGAGGTCCCAGGAGATAACGAGTCCATCGCGGCCGCCGCTGTAGAGAATGCCCTCCGGGGCTGCGCGGCCGACCAGCTGCGTAGACGCGTCGAGGGCGAGGCAGG
This sequence comes from Daedaleopsis sinensis, assembly GCA_033807695.1. Taxonomy (NCBI): domain Eukaryota; kingdom Fungi; phylum Basidiomycota; class Agaricomycetes; order Polyporales; family Polyporaceae; genus Daedaleopsis; species Daedaleopsis sinensis. The sequence goes on along the minus strand of CM066310.1, from coordinate 60,879 downwards.
ATACCCCTAGGCGGTGTCGAGGGTGTTGACCGGGTCTGGACGGCGCTGTCGAGGTACTCGGTTGGGCAGGGACAAGCAGGGGGCCGACAGAGCCGTTGCGAGGGATGCCGTGCGGAGGAAGCTGGAGGTGTGGAGGCGCATCGGAAGGGGGTGGAATGACGTAGGACACCCGCCGACGTGCTGGTGCCATCGTGTTAGTTTACTCGCCGTCGTCGCCGTTCAGGTCAACGAGCTTTGCATTGGAAGGCGTTCGTCTAAGCGCCAAATCCATATCACACGACCCAGTGTCGACGTAACTCTGTTTTTCAAGTCTGATATGGCGTAGTGGGTATCTTTCTGGTTCGTCATGCGATCGCCTTGGGTTCGATTCCCCGCTCGCGACGACTTTTTTCACCCCGCGAGCTAAGTAACTAATGCTCTTCCGCACCACCGTCACCAACACTGACACCTACAGACATCACACTCGGAACAAGCACCTTTTCGCACTGACTTAGGGTTGCACTGGCAGACCTGCAACGAGCACCCAGCCGTCCGTCCGCTATGTCTCCCGTTCACGCGAGGTGCGCTCATCACCCTCACTCCCATAGCGTTCTCGAGCGGCGGCGGCCCAGGCAGGAAGCGGACTCCGTGTACCTCTCGTCAAGGTCGCCGCCGCGATCTCACTCAATGGCCTTGACGAGTCCAGCGCAGTCCCGCCCAGCGGCCGTCCGAGTCGAGAAAGGCTGGCCCCACATGCCATCGCGCCGCTGACTCCACTGAAGCGGCTTCGAGTCCAAGACTCTGAACGCGATGATCGCCTACGGTCCCGCTGTGAGTGTCTAGTCGGCCACGAGACTCACGCCTAACGCCTATGTCCGTACCCTCCCTCCGGAAAGCCTCCAAGGCCGGCTCGTTCAGCCACAAGGAGAAGAACCTCGAGAACATTGTCTCGCTGTGCGACAATGAGCGGGCCAGCAAACAGGCCCCCAACATCCGCCTGCACGAGTTCGCTCTTGCGAAGCAGTCCGGGCCCGGGCTGCGCGTCCCCACAGAGAACACGCGGTAAGTGTCGAATCTCGACAGTGTGCTATTTCGTCTTCATACACGCTGATCGTGCAACTCCTAGGATCGCAAGGAAAATAGACTTCTACATTCTTCCGATGGTGGGTGGCTGACATGGTACTGTGAGTGTTGGGCTCGTTCGCCCGCTCATTCTCCCGACGCACAGTGGACAAGACCGTGTACGTCACCGACTTGTTTGGGCAGCATGTTTGGACGGCTCGGGGAGTTGCTGACCCGTGGTGTAGCCTGAACCATCGGAACTTGGTGGCCAGTTCAGCTCGTTTGCGAGTGGTGAGCTGTGTTTTCCCGTTCGAGCTCTGTCGTGCTGACCGGGTACCACCTTCGTCTGCTGCCCGCGACCTTTGGTCTGACTGCGTGCTGCGATGATCCGCAGGTAGTATCTTGACTAGCGTGTTCACACGCACTTCTCGACTGGAGAGAACGTTCTCTCCGTCACGCAGCACAATGCGCAGCGCAACGAACACGGCGTACAGATGGTACTCGATGTGCGAGCGCGGAGATCACCGTCTCAAGCAGGTTCGTCATACTCTGGTCGACTGTTCATCACGTACGTCACACCACAGATTGTGAACAGGCGAGTCCCTCTCTCAGAAGTTCTCTGTTCTCTGGTCCTCGACACCGTGGGCGTGCTAGCCGGGTTGACAGTAACAAGGGTGCCACTTGGCAAAGCTATATTAAACCTCGCCACCCTCTGCGCTAATGTGCGTACACTGTAGCTATAGGTTACCCCTCTGACCCGTCTGTGTCACAGCTCCCGATACTAGCACACTGACCCATACCCAAATTAGGACGCGCTCGAAGTTTAATTCAAGTCAGTTGCATGTACGTAGACTACCGGCGAATAAAATATATTCCCGAGAACGTACTAGAAGTGTCATGCTCGACACGAGTCCCTCGATCAGAGTGCTGATCCTGTGATATGAGTCAGCTGGAGTCGACGGCCGTCCGACACAAGTCGACACTCAGAAAATGCGTACCGAGTCGCAATGTCCTCGCTTCCTCTGACTCCGCCTCGACCTCGACACACCATGCACGACTCAGGATCGACAATGCATCCAGTGCCGACCTGTGTGCAATCGCAGTCAGAGCATGAAGGACTGAACATGCTGACAGAACTCACGTACGGTGCAATGCGGTCGCACAGATGAGTACGCTGCCTGTGAGTCAGAGCATCAGCCACCGAGGGACAGAGATGGGAACGACGTGAACACACAAACGTTGGGGAGCGGCTCTCGGTGGAGGATGAAGGTAGTGGGAGAAGGAGGGGGGTACTGACTGCTCCCGGCCGTGCTCTCGCACCTTCTTATACCCCAGTGGATGGTCCGTGCGCAGTTGTCCGTGCCGTAAAGCCGCATGTCCCCCGTTGTCTAGGACCCTGGTTAACTGGGGGTCCATGACTAATTGTTACCCGATTCTCGAAAGAGCCATCCCCGCAGTTAGTCTACCAGAGCACTGGTCCTTGGACCACGCGTACCTCAACTTATTCAAATCCTGTGGAGACAGATTAAACTAGGGTGACGAGTTCGGCATCGAGTCCTGCACATTCCTCACTGTTCTCGACGGCGACATGCTCGATTTACATGCTGGTAGCCAGCATGCAGTCTAGACATAGAAAGTGATGCAAATCCGAAATAATTGAACCGTACCGTGCGTTTCTTGTGGTGCAAGCACGCTCCAGTCTGTTGGATCGATTGATATATTGAAGACAGCCGGCAGGGACCCTTGGACCCTGACAGCAACCAGGTGGAATATGGTCTGGTCCGTGACGGCCGTGCAATTGTCTCCATAGTTTCTCAAGGCCCTTGCCGACACATTACATGGGGATTTGATTTTCAGGCATGAATGTTCCACGGCGAACGGCACGGTGACGAGCCACCCGAACCTGCTCGCGTCACCACAAGACTGGTCCCGGGACTTCTGATGGCTCCCCCGGGAAGCGGGCAGTGCCGTGGACGGTCATAGTAGAGACAGCGGCGACTGCAGGGCACGAGCAGCTCGAGAGACGTCTATGGCGAGCACAGTAAAGTCAAATACGCAAGCGTGAGCTACAGAACATCGTTCAAGGTCCAGACATGAGGTCGCGATAAGGGTCAGAGGCCAACACCATCCACATATGACGTCCACGGATCACCCGACGCATGTACCGCTCGTCCTCCGCGTCCGCAAACTGCAAGAGCGGGTACGCCTCGAGCTCCTGCTGCGACTCTGCATCGGCGGCGGCCTCCATCTCGTCTGTGACGATCCGGGCCGACTTTGGCCCATTCTTCTCGTACCGTCCACCGAGGTTGTGAGGGTCGGTGACCGGGCGCGCACGGCGCTTCTTGGTGTCGCTCCGACAGTGCTTCACAGGGATGCCGTCGTGGAGAGGGCCGGGGGCAGCGAGGAGAAGGTTGTCACGCACCGCAGCGCGTTCCTCGTCGGAGACACGGGCGAGGTACATCTCTCCGCTCTCCCAGCGCGCGACGAGCTCGGAGATGCGTGCGGAGCCGGTGATCTTGCTCAGGTTGGTGAACTGCATGTGCTCCGGCCATCCGACGAACTTCAGGCCGAGGGTGAGGTAGATGTAGAGGGCGTAGAACCGCAGCGACCAGCGCATGCGCGCGTTCTCCACTCCCGAGAGTCGTGCTGGGTGCAGGGGTGTCGGCAAACTCGGACACGGCGGGCAACAGGTAGACGAGGACGTACCGACTTCCGAGTTGATGGACAGCCTCAGTCCACTTCGCATCTTCATCTCCCGGCGAGCGTAGTAGTCGGGAAGGAGTGTCTTGCCGGTCGGACGACCCATGGAGAACTGAGTGAAGATGGTGGATGGTCTGAGAGAAGCGGGGCAGACTCGGAGCAGACGGTGGTGATGTGGAGGGCGGCGCAAGTACTCGTGAAGTGGATATGTTGTCCAAATCGTTAAAGTCCGTCGTCAAGTTTGATTTGGCAGGGTGAGTGTGAATGACCACACCGTCACACCGCCAGATGGTTATCCTCGCTTCCGGAGACACCCTGTTTCAGATGGTACTAGTTCAGGGCATCGGCTGCACTATAGAATTTGGATCCTCCCGATGCACATTCGCACGGCAGCAAGCTCAAGATGCGCAGACATTCCTGCAATTTACACAAGCATTCCACCGCCGGACAGACAATGCAGTCAACTGCAATTTTGATATGTATGTACCAGTACACGGGTGACGGGCGAGGAATGCATACATCAGCGTCGACGGTCTGGGGATCATCATAGATGAATAGAGAAGAGCCGGTGTGCGTACGTTTGCGAGACACAGCAACATGAACGTCATTGCGGAGGTTTCTCCGTCATAAGCAACCATCAGCGCTCTGACAAACATGGCGCTGCGGTTCAGCAGGCGGCACATCCCTGTTCCTGTCTAGCCTGGCGTGAGTGCTTGCGCATGCAAGGCACCGCACATGTACAGATATCGTGGAGGAGGATACGAGAATGAGCATTCGAGCTGCACGGCAGGAGCAGAGCTACGTAGCGGGGCCGATGCTACCAACCAGAGTCTGTATGCTGTCCAGGTTCCTCGACGTCGCACACCAGGTCCTGTGCAGCCTACAGCGATCGGCTGAGCCTGACGCGCACAGTTAACGCGCACAGTTAACCAAACACTTGCTTACGCAGCAATCGGCGGGGCGTTCGTCCGAGCGGTCGGACATGCGATGGCGCGCGGGGGTATCCCAGGGTCCCAGGGACGCGGCTCAAACAGTCGTCATCCCTGTACGTGTGTCGTGATTAGCGATGCTAGCGCGGTCACAGACTGTCCAACGAGTGACGACGGTGCGGGATGTGGTGTGCGAGATCCACCGTGCAGCCTCTCACCGTCGTCACGACGCCGTCGTAGCAAGTGACTCAGACCGGCCTTGCCTCACGCGTCCATACTCGGAACTCGTCACCCACCTCCAGGTCCCTCCTTCCTCTCTACTGCTCTGACGACACTCGTGGCCTCACCGCACACCGTCGCCGTCCGCGTGAGCACCCTTCATGCTTGCGTTGTCGACGGTGCTCACCGCGCACTGTGCGGAGCGGACAAGTCGGACGTCCTGGATCTCGCGAAAGGATCAGCGGCTGCACGAATGTCCTGCCCCCACGCAAGGTGTGTGCCTCAGAATCGTCCCTCGGTACTCACCACGAGCTGCACACAGCGGAACACGCGGGTCGGACGTCAACGAAATCGACGGTACCGCCGCGCGAGTGCCCTGCGCCGGGTTGCTCGCAGAGCAGGTCGGCGCGGCGCGTGGAGGTCCGCGTGCAGCTGAGGATGTCGAAGCGTTACGACGCTGGCGGGCGGGCCGGACCTGTCGCGTGGCGGACCTGTCCTTTCCTTGCCTCGGTGTCCAACATCTGCCAGCGTGGAGGATTCGAGGCCGCACTGCGGCCTCGCATCGCGGGCTCTGCCGTGAATGCAGACTGTCGCCGTGCGAAAGAGTCGGTGAGCATCCTTCATGCCTGCATCGTCGATGGTACTCACCGCGAGCTGCTAGCACACGCGCAGTGGCGGAACGAGCGGGTCGGACGTCCTGGATCTCGCGAAAGGATCAGCGGATGCGCGAGCGCTCTGGCCCCGCGCAAGGTACGTGCCTCGAGATCGTGCCCTGTACTCGACGGTACTCACCACGAGTTGCACAGAGCGGAACACCGGGGTCGGACGTCACCAAGATCGACGGTACGGCCGGACGCGTCCTGTGCCGGGCTGCTCGCAAGGGTGCGTGCCTCGACATCGTCGCTCCAGTTCCGGCCGCACGCGTCCTGTGCCATCGAGCTTGTTGTTGTACAAACTGACCATCCACTGAAGACCCTTGATCTGGTAGTCCTTGAGCGTGCCACCGACAAGTAAGATGCGGGTGGAGGTCGGCATGGAGCGCCCCGACGCTTTCGCACCACCCAGCCGAGCGGCGTCCGCCATCTGCGAGCGATGACGCGGACGACTTCGACTCGCACCGAGGTCTCCATCGCAGGCCCATGCGAGCGGGATGCTGTAGCGGGCGGCCGTCGGGATGCAGCCAAGGAGCGGGCGTGAGTGACGCGTTTGCGCGAACTGGACGCGTCGGTACGCTGCTGACCTCGTGCGGTTGTCCACAGAGGGGTGCATGCCCGCAGCTCTTGCAGCTCGCAAAAGCGAGACGCTGCGGCGGGAGGACGTCGGCTGTGCATACCGTCCGCATTGGTAGTACGTTTTCGGACCTCGCATGGCCGGAGATGCGAGGTGCTTGACATGCGGAGGAGGCCCGGGAGGTGCGCACCTTCTCGCGCTCTCCGGGCCCGGCGGGCGGAGCTCGTGTGCGTCCTGCACTGGACGACGAGGTGGGAGGGAACGGGCATGGAGAGCATTTGGTGGGTGCGTTCACGGCGTTGTGAGCGCGGCTGACGTGTGTGTTCCTCTGCAGAACAGACAAGCTGCGACCACTGACCTGGTACAGAGCTCACAAGTGAGGTACGTACCTTTCGCGTTTACAGCTTGCTGGCTGTCCGCTCTTCCCCGCTCCGAGCCGTCCCTCGCGTGCAGGTCGAGTGCGACACCTGTTGCGTGTCGGATGGGTCCAAAACTGAAGGAGAGAGGGGGCAGCGGGAGACGGGGCATGAGATCGCATGGGTCATGGTACGCACCTGCTATTTCTCAGCTCGTCGCGTGCCTCACGCTTTCGCGTCCCAGACCACGTCCCCACTGGACTCTGTCCGGCGTCGGGACGAGACGGCAGGGGCAGTGAGGCCCGGATTCGTGTCTCGGATTCGAGGTGAGTGTCCAAATGTATTCGAGCAGCGAGCAGACGAGAGCGCCGAGTCCGAGGGGAGAAGAGCGGAGAGCAGGAGAGAGGAGCCGACACGGCGAAGGTTATCACGGTTGGGAGCAAGATACGAGGGGAGCAAGCGCCCAGAGCCGCGGTTGAGGCGCGCGCGGTTGAGGCGCGTTGGATGGGCACACGTACTCGGAGGTTCTTGAACGTGTCCGCCGCGCAGAGAGCGCGAATGGGCGGGGTCGAGCTGGTGGAGGGGAGCCTTGTAGACACGCTGTACACGTCGAGTAGTACGAATACACTCACCTCACACACGCACACCGAGTCCACCGCCGCGCACAGAGCAGTCTGCACCCTCTCTTAGCTCTATAATATACGTATATACACCCTGTGAACTCTATATACGTATATACGCCCTATCTCACGAGCTCACCATGGTACATTCTGCCCAATCGACCCCCGGCGCTAACAGCGGAGCGCTGATCACGCGGAGGGGCGTCGCGTCCTCACCTTCGCGGTCGGGGTCGATGTCGAGAGCCGCGGCGTTCGTGGTCGTGGAGGTGACAGAGGGCGCGAGGGAGGCGCGGTGCGAGCGCGAGGCGCGGGGACTGCTACTTCTCGAGTCCGCGAGCGATACCGAGCGGTTAGGGGACTTCGCGCGAGAGCCAGAGAGATCCAGCGAGTCTCGCTTCCCAGAGCGCTGCATGTAGTGCTCACGCGGAGACTCCAGCGGAGGGGGTGAGGACACAGGGCTGTCCATAGCGCCCTCTGCACTGAGGGCGGTGGCGCGCACCGCTCGTCGGGTGGGCACGCGCCAACGCTTGAGACTAGAGCTTCCGGACGCAGTCCAGAGGAGGTTGTCGTCCATCGCGACGATCTGGTTGATTCCCTCAGAGCCCGAGGTTCCGGGACGATCATTCCCGCTATCCTGGCAAAGAACAATGCACTCGCCTTCCGAAACGTCTGTGCAGCTCTCAACGTCGACTTTGCACACCAAGCCAGAGCGGTCGCCAGAGTAGAAGATCTCGAGTGCAGGATGCGAGGAGAACAGTGACCAGACAGACTCGGTGTGGTGCGTGAACGTGTGCAGGCAGCGTTGAGACGCCAGAGACCAGAGCTTGATAGAGGCTGCAGACGATGTCAGTAAACGCGGCAGTGCGGAGTCCTGTGTCCTCACCGTCGGCAGAGCCGGTCAGCAACTGAGGGACAGTCAGCAGGCGTCGTGCACGCATGTCACTACACTCACGTATTTCGCGTCCTCGGAGATGAGGATCGCGCGGATGTTGTCGGTGTGCCCTACCAGCTTCGCTATGCGCTTGCCCGATCGCGGGTCCCACATGCGCACGACGCGCTCTGGAGATCCAGACGCGATGACGGACCCGTACGGATCGGTCGTGAGCGCATAGATGGACGCCTTGGGGCCCGCGGCTTCTGGAGGATGAAGGGTCAGCAGCGGCTCAGATTTACTGGAAGCCGAAGCGAGATCCCAAAGCTTGATCGTCCGGTCAAAGGAGCCCGACGCGAACCACTGCTGTTCACGGCTACACGACATGAGGAGAATGAGAGACTTCTGGAAGACGCACTCACCAGTAGGCCAGGCATCTAGCGTAGTCGGTATGTGTGCCGATCACGGTGGGCTCGTGTAGAGGAGACGATTGGCTGTGGACGTGCGGAGACCAAGCCTTGATAGTCCCGTCGGATGAAGCAGATATGACTGCAAGGTGTGAGTACGGACGGTGAGACGTGTAAGAAAGGCAAACACGAACGGGTTTGGTTGTAATTACACAGCAGGATGTCGTTCACCCAGTCAGTATGCATCTGCACTGATTGTCGAAAATGAGTTGTTGGGGGATGCGCCTGGATGACGCACGATTTGGTCAGCATTCAAAGGACTCGATGAATAGCCCGCCATGAACAACCGCGGTATACTCCTCGACATCGTACGGGTGCGCGGCGACAAGGAGCAGCGGTGCGCGATGGTCATGGCGAGGGCGCCGTGCCAGAGGAGCAGCACACAGTCCAAGATGTTGCAGGGAGCGGCAATGACAGGGTCGAGAGAGAAAGAAACGCACCTTCGAAGCGTGGTACGCGTCGAGGTCGGTCTCCCACTGCTCCTCGTGTGGAATCGAGTGGTCCTGCGGGATCCGGCGGCGGGCCTTGGCAGTGACCTCGCCGAGGACGTCGCCGTCGCTGCGGTACTCGTCGCCCTCCTCCGCCTCCTCCTCGATCACGTCGTCCGCCCAGTTCGTCATCACCTCCCACCGCCGCAGGCTCCGCCCGGTCACCCCGTACCGCTGCGCGCGCCGCTTCATGGGCACGCCGAGGTCCCAGGAGATAACGAGTCCATCGCGGCCGCCGCTGTAGAGAATGCCCTCAGGAGCCGCGCGACCGACCAGCTGCGTAGACGCGTCGAGGGCGAGGCAGGATACCCCTAGGCGATGTCGAGGGTGTTGACCGGGTCTGGACGGCGCTGTCGAGGTACTCGGTTGGGCAGGGACAAGCAGTGGGCCGACAGAGCCGTTGCGAGGGATGCCGTGCGGAGGAAGCTGGAGGCGGGGAGGCGCGTCGGAAGGGGGTGGAATGACGTAGGACACCCGCCGACGTGCTGGTGCCATCGTGTTACTCGCCGTTGTCGCCGTTCAGGTCAACGAGCTCGCATTCAAAGTGTGTTCATCTAGGCGCTGATTAGAACGTGAGCCCACTATAAACCTCCTAGCGGCGGTTACTTTCATCCGATATGGTGTAGTGGCTAACATTATCGCCTCTCACGCGATAGCCCGGGGTTCGATTCCCCGTGTCGGAATGTTCAAGTCTTTTGGTTCGGCTGGCCTCACTTTTCATCCAGCAAGCTAACTGACGCTTCTTCCGCTCTTCCGCACCACCGTCACCAACACTGACTCTTACAGACATAGAAACGAGCCCTCCGCACACACTCGGAGCTAGCATCGACTCACCTCTGAAGCCTCGCAGCCCGTCTCGACGTTGCACAAATGCACGTAGCTTTCGCAAGCATACTAGTACGGCATGCAGACCTACAGCATTGGACTCACCGTATTCGGAGCACCAGCTCAGAGCTGTCCGTCAGCTGTGTCTCCCGTCACTATGGCGAGGTGAGCTCATCACACTCACCGGGCCCATCGCGTCTCCAAGCTGCCGCGGCGCAGGCAGCCAGTGGGCTCTGTTGTAGGTCTCGTCGGGGCCGCCGATCTGACCCTCCGCCTTGGTGCCGCAAATCCGATGTAGTCCCGCCGCGTAGCGAGATAGTTTACGGCGTATGTCAAGCATGTATGGCTTGTAGTATTCTCTACTAGTGACACGGCTGATAGTCTCTACCATGGAATGTATGTATTAAGGCTATCCGATAGTATGGTGCGAGTTCTGCGTTCCGAGGACATACAGACGCTGAAGATAAGTCGTTCCGAGTCCCATCGCTTGTCTCTGTGTCCACAACTTGATCGATTGCGCTCTCCCCTACCCAGGAACTCACGCGAGCTATCCGCTACACATTCCATAGCTATGAACAGCCTTATAATGGGGAAAGCTTTGACTAGGAGATCATCTGGTGAGTGATCTGATTCGAGATAGTGGATGCAATTGATACGAAAATCATATTACAAAGGTACAGTCTGGGAAAGCACCCTGACGACGAAAGGTTCAAGAGACATGCCGGTAATCGTGAAGAGAACGCGTTTTATCGTGATCAACAAGGATGGTAAAATATATCCGGCAATACCCTACCCCTGGTTGCGCCACGAAGCCTGCGCGCTCATCCTCCTCCAAGGTACGCCTCCTTCTTTCGCATCCGTGCACGCACTGACATCTAGGGTGTAGGTCATTGTAGTATCCCTAAGGTCATAGCCTTCGGATCGACGCAATATTTCCAGTATCTCGTTCTACCCAAGCTCGGACGTGATCTGTACGATATTGAGGCCCGTTACCTGTCATTACATAACCTCGGGGCAATTGCATGTCAGACAGTACGTGCTCTCCTATTTCTCATTTTGTCTATACGGCTTAATGTCCACGCAAGCTTGCAGCCATGCAACATGTACACTCGCATAACATTATCCATTGCGACATCAGCCCCGGAAACATACTGCTCGGGCCGAAGGGGACAGACACCGAAGGGCAGATATATCTCATCGATTTCGGTGTGTCCAGGCCCTACCGAAAGGGTTGCTCTGAACCTACCAAACGTGTCACCGGAACGACGAGCTATATGAGTCTCAACCATCACATGCATGGTAGTAAGTGTACCATAGCTGCACACGTATATACCCCTTTTGACCACCTTGTCCTCAGCTCCCTCGTTCGGGGACGACCTCGAGTCCTTTGCCTATTGTATCACCCAACTCCTGATAGGCACGCTACCTTGGTGCCTTGACGAGGACGACGAGGACGATCTCGATACGGTCTATAGGGTGAAGAAACAGATTTCCGGGAGAGCCCTGTGCGAAGGGTGGGATGCCGTCTTCGGCGACTTCCTCGACTACTCCCGCAGCCTGCGCCACGATGATACACCCGACTATCAGCACTGGCTTCAGCGGTTTCAGGAACTCTCACCGACACTCCAAGCTAACACACTATATCTGCCCGAAGATTGCTCCGAGCCCGAAGTAGGATTTCCAAAATCCGACGTGAAGTTCGATAAAAGCGCGGCGAATAAGGATATTTCTTGCGTGCCTCCGGAAGAAGAATGGGAAGAAGTGGATCTAGTCGACGATCCGTACAGAGCCCCTATGGGATGGCAGGAGGAAGCCTATACTCTGCAAAAGGAGGACGTGTTTGAAAGAGAGCACGAGATAGTGATGATGGTTCCACAGTTGCGTTGCCCTCCTGTTTATAAACATGACGTAGCAGCCAAGCCTGAACAGATGTACAACGATATGTGCTGATACGTAGAGAGTACTACATATGACCATCCGTTCGGAATACACTTCTTCACCACCAGGTTGCAATACTCTGCAAGCATGTGTGAGGGCATTCAACCGGACCGGCCCCAGGCTGCACTATCAAGCTGTGGCACGTCGTCTCCATGGCTGTTTCAGAGGCTGTCGGGCGATAGGCGCGGCGAGTGCGCATGCCATGTCTGCAGACTCGAGAGGTCCGTCTTCTGCCAACGGACTTGGATGTGCGAACGGACAGCGGAGTCCGAGGGCCGGGATGGGGAATGAAGGGACTTCGGACGCGCGGCGGGTACGTCGACTGTGTCGTGGACGGTAAATACGCCCGTGTCGGAGAGTCACCCGCAGATCTTCCTCTGTCACTGCGGGCTCCTCTTCCGCTCTTCCGTGCGCAGAGTCGCCACCTATAGCTGACGTGGACCGCATCAGACTCATGCGAGTGTCGTTCATGTAGCAGGAGCTTCGAACGCGACACTATCAGCGAAAGACGGTCGGGCCGAATCTAGGGCTGTTGACAGAGTGTGCTGCCCTGAGGGGGGAGGAATACGTCTCAAACATCGTCGAAAGAGGTCACAGCTGAAGATTGCTCGGCGGAGTCCTGGTGCGAATCCGTAGGCCGCCGCGGCGAGATCTGCAGACATAGTGAGTTCCACTTCGGCCGGCCGCGAGTCGTGCACCCGCGCCGAAGGCAGCGACTGACGCGCACAGGATGAGCGCAAGCAATCTTCTCCGGATTCTCGTGGACCTACATGGTCCTCTCTGAAGCAGTCGCGATGATCGTGCCTGTGCTGGGTACTGGGAAGTAAGAAAGGCAGTAACAATATCACATTGTTCATGGTATGTAAACATGCCTTACAGTGCCGATATCGTAGATGAAATCTATCGTACACAGCATAGTAAACAGCAGTTACTAGAGAGTCGTGCCTGACAAGGAAATATTCATGCAAAGACGAAAAATGTCAACGGGTACATACACATCCCAGTCCAGCCTATACGCGATAGTTGTCTAGACGAGTCTTTATATCCTCAAGCTTCTGGCGTTGAGACCGCAGACGAGCACGACGCTGCGTGATTTCAGGGGCTTCTGCAAACAGCTCTTGAAGACGTTGTAGCGCCGTCGGCGAGCTGAGCTCGAGCTTCATGAGGAGGTACGCTCTCAGATCGTCCACAAAGCGCTGTAGGAAGTCTCTGCCGATGGTACCCGGAACTACATCCGTGACGCGCTGATGTAAAGGTTCAGTGGGTGGAATTCGGGTCAATAAGCTACGGGGGCAGAGTGCTCACCTTGTATGCGATCTGGAAGTAACTGCGGACAAATGCCATTACCTGCAGCTCGACATCGTATTCGCTGCCGTGAATGAGCAAGACGAGTGAATGCTCATCGACGGTGGTATATCCTGCGAGATTGAGATGCTTGAGGGCCTCGGAAACGTGATCTAGAATTGATACCAAGCACAAATTGGATTAGTCTGCTTGGCTATGCAATGAGAGTAAGTACGTCTGCTTACAGTTGCTTCTGTCGTGACGAGGCTGGGCATGGCTCCATAGCAATCGGTAGTAGGCATACCAGTCGCGTTGCAAGGTCACAAGAGAGTCCCCATCTTGTGTCAGGAAGGGTTGCCTCTCTTCACATTCCAAAACCGCAGCAAGTTCGGCGATCGAAGCTTTGGTTCGCTCTGTCAACCTCTCGTGCATGAAACCCCTAGTACCCAAGAGATCATTAGTTCTACAGACATAGATCAATCAGCGATCACATACCTCATAAGATCCGTAAGTTTGGGGAAGGAGCCGAAATGAGCAGAGATACCGGCGGCGATGGCGCGCTCGACAATCGTCTCGACTCGATTGAAGCACTTTGTGGACGGCGAGTGCCATTGAACAACAAATTTTTGGATCAAATCGACTTTCACCTGGTATGGAAGATGGGGATAGAGCTCCCATGCGGTGTTCCTGATGTGTGGTTAGAGCATGCGAGTATGCACAGAAGGACGCGGAGACTAACAACTTGATCATGTCCCGTACATCCACAAGTCCAATCGCGGCGACCCGACTATTTGGCCCCAGATGTTCGACTGAGACAACTTCTTGTTCAAGTGATCTTGTCGAGGCTGAGTGTTGTGATCTTGTCGAGGGGATGTACTTGGAATCGTGTTCATTGCAGCGTCTATCATCCTGTACCTGGAATGGCGGATCCTGTGGTCTCGCATGCTCCTCGGGGAGCTCGTACGGTCGGAAGTCTGGCGCCGTGGTGCGGATATCCAGCCTGAGTACGCGGAATGCCTCCCTCCACTGGTGTACGAAAGATTTGTCCTCGCTGCGGCCATAGACGGTGTTTTGCATATACTTACAGAACTCGGACACGCGCGCCATTATTTCGGCAACGAAGTCCATGGAGCTGCGCTCAGGCCCGAGCTTCGCGATCTTGCCGAGGCAGTCCGTGAGAAGCTCGTTCACCTGTTCCCTGAGCTTAGGAAGTCTGGTAGCAAGAGACACCGGAAGCATGAGCAGTGACCAGCGTCGGAAATCGTAGAAACGTGACTTACGCCGCATGAAGAACTTGTATTAAGAGCCGGCTGATATCGTTCACCAGATTCTGGACACCGAGCCGGTCCTGGCATTGCAGGTCCTTCCACGGGGAGTTTGTTTTGAAGAAAGTGGATGCGAGCTGGTGGAGCTGTTGTGCGTTGAGCTGCCGGTTCCGCTCTGCTTCACCGGGAAGGCGAACACAGTAGTAGCCGAGGGTGAGGTGGTTTTCGTCGCCCTCGAACGCCCTCCTCCACTGGTCCCGTCTGTCGGTCGCGCCCGTTTCGATGGTGTCGGGCTTCGTGACAACACCTACTCGGAGGAGATTCAGTGCCGGTTCTGTTAGAGCGATGCCCACCTCGAACGCAGAAATCTCACGCACATATAGTACGTGCCCCCTCAGGGTCTGCGTCTCTCGCGAGTTGCATCGCCTTCTGATTCTCCAAGTCATCTACGGGGTACCCTCATGAGCGAGATATTCAAGTGTATCCTTGGCGTAATACACACATACCGTTGGCGGGCACGGTGACGAGGATGATCGTCGACGGGGAGGAGATGTTGGTCACCGTGAGGTCACGAATCAGCTTGATCGATTCTTTCGACTTCTCCGGGCCCTCCCAGCTCAAAAACTCGACAAGGCCTGAGAAGTCAATATCAGTGACACACGAGCATACGGAGAAGTATCGAGCACGTACCCGGTAAGTCAACAAAAGACAGATCGGCGCCCTTCGGATCGAAGATGTCGATTACAACCTTGTTTCCAGTAATCGTGAGGACGTCTTGGTTATTAGTCGGATTGGTGAGCTCCTTCAGCTCTTCGCGGGTCTTCTGTGCGAAAGTGTTACTCTCGACGTGCGGGCATAGGAGCGCTGCCTGTGCCCGCCGGATCCAGATGTCGACCTCGTCCTTGTGCCTGAGCTCGGGACTGAACGCGATATCCTCGTCATATTTCCGAAGCTTCACTACGCATGACCACTGGGGCGCCGTGAGGATTGTGCACTCCATAGGGCACCTGTCGTACAGAGCTGTAAGTGTAATGCATGTGTTGAGCTAGGATGGAGGCACGCGCACCTTGTACACATCCCCGCATCTCTAGGCATAGATATCTATATAAACGTTAGTTGCAAAGCCTGTGCGCGGAAGCACGAAAATGCGGCAGACCCCGGTGACGGCTTCCACAAGAGAGCTCTTTCCCGCTGCGCGCGACATGAGGGAAGACCACGGAAGCAAGTATGCATCAAATACGTACCGGACTGCTTGCCAATGACAACGATCTTTGGTATGTCGAGAATCTGGTCGGCACTACAGAAGCAAACAGTTTGAGGATGCGTACACAGTGAATGGCAGTGACCGACGTACCCAAGCTCGCGCAGGGAGCGGATGAGCTCCATAAGCTGACGCCGTCCGCGAGCGTACTCGCTGTTGTGCAGGTAGGGAGAATCATCAGCGCTTCCATCTGATTTTGGGCCGGCTTGTTGTCCACTGGAGGACGACTCATGCTCAGAAGAGTGTTCTTCTGAATGGTCATCCTTGACAATAGACGGTCAGGATCGAAGATGGTGGCAGGGGTACGGAACGAATTGATGATCGTACCGAAGATGATCGTTCTTTGTTTCTGTTTCTGTTGTAATGCGGTTACCATGGAGCTCCACGTAAACGGTTAGAGTGAGACGCACCTGCCGAATAGATTTTTGATTGCTTCGGCCATGATGAGTAGAGTCGAAACTCGGGTGTGAGCTGTCGAGAACCTGCTGTACGCGATATATATACTACGAGCGAACTCAATTGCAAGCCAGCTTGCGTGCCTATTTCAGCGGACCGCAGCACCGTTCTGCTGCGGTAGCCCGCCGCATGCCAGAACATGAGGTGAACCCGTGTCCTAGACTAGGGTAGTGTCATGGCCTAATCTACTACCCGGATGATATCAGTCGGCGTCTCACAATGGCCTAGATGCATGCTCACGGAAACGACCACGACGAGCTCATGGAAGCCGTGTCAAAGCGAGTAAGGGTCGCTGGATTGATAATCGACGAAGCTGAGAAAGTGGTAGAGGATCCTTTGAACGTAGAGGATTGAGGGAACGAAGCGCTATCGTCGGGATACACAGCCTGGATACTGAAGATACTCGGACCGGTCGGTCGCTCAAAGGAGGGGTTGCTTACACCTTGGGTGGACAGCGGCAAGTGGAGAGGAGCGAGAGAGACACCCCAGCTCTTCCTCAGTAGTCAGGTCTCCGCGATAGCGAATGACTAGCACTTCATCCGGCCGATCTGCGCGGCGGGGATGTGGAGGATGAACAGACTTTAAGAGCGCACGGCGACGCGAGGTGGGGGAGCGCGTCATTCGGGTTCAAATGGAGGACTTGCGAGGCCCAGATGGTCGAAGGAGTGCTTCTTAATGAGCGTGAATACGGCGAGAAAGGTGATCGGCGTTCAGATTGAAGAGGTATATGTATATTTGAACTCGATGACCGCGAGCCGGAGATCAGAGAGAGGTCGACCGCACTCCACAGGGAGGAGAAGACGGGAGGGCCTTGGTCGTAGGGCTAGGTTTTTTGCGACAGCGTAGATGAAGCGGAGAGACCCACGTAGCGGGATAACTCAGGTCTGCGGTGCGCGAGTCGTTGAGACGATTACAGGTGTAGAGAATGTGCGGCCGCGGCCCATTCTGAGGTGTCGGAGACCTGTGGTGCGCTCCTCGAGCCCCAGGACTTCTTTGGTTATCGCCGATACTAGGTCAGTCAGTGCATCTGGATAGCGCAGTGAAGATAGTGTAAACTTACATCTATCTACCGGCACGGCTAGGTGGCGTGTGCTGTCCGTCGCCAGCGGTGCAGCTCGAGTATGGGCTGAGGCTCGTATATATGTTGCACCACCTGAGCGATATCTTCATGCGGAGAAGAGCGAAGGCGAGTGGCGAGTGGCGACGTACTACAACCGCTGTCCTGCGGATAACATCTGCGCGTGAATCGCGCGTGAGGCAGATGCGGTTGCAGTTGGGCACGGCTGTGGAAGTGGATCCGGAGAGTGCGCACGGATAGGCGGTCGAGGAAGGCAGGGCGAAGAGACGGAGCCGAGTGAGAATGCGGTATGGGGGAAGATGTCAGGGAGTTCACCGCTCGAGGATGAGATGAGACGAGCTCTACTGAGTCGTCATATATGTCCGTGGATGTATTCACGTGGTTGGTCGCTGCGACTGTGTAGCCTCATCAAGCAGATACCAGAGAGGACGCAGACGACTGAGTCGAGATCGTGCCTAGATGAGTCCGCAGTCTGCTGCCGGCTTGCGTCGGCATGGATGACCTAGCTACACCGCTGCGTGAGCTAAACTTCGACACTCAGTGGTCAGTACTTGACTAGCAGGGGTGTACATGACGAATGGTCCGCACCTTCAATGACCGTCCTTGGAAGAATCAGCCTGTCCTTCTCGATGACAAGCGTCAATTTTGCTCTTACGCAGTCGTGACACGCGTGTGCGTCTCGTGAGTTAATCAGTTGCGATGGTTCGGATGGCCGGGAAGAGTGCTGACGAGGTAGTAAGTGATGCATGTGAGTACTTCTTTTACTCACCATCGAGCTTGGAGGATCTGGACATTGCCGACCTGAGTTCGTGGAACACTCACTTCTGCAGACAGCTGCAATGTACGGCGACACGATAGAGCTATGTTCACTGATGAGATTATGGAGTTGCGACAAGAAGGTAGTACATCTGCGAGTCTCCGAGATATAGCACCACTAGATCTATACGGGAGCGAAATGCAGCGAGTCACTCACGCTCAGCGTGCCTAGTTTGCATGCCAACACAAAGGAGACCGCAAGGGGTTTGCGATTTGTGTTTCTCATACGGCAGCAACAGACTCCTTCACAGAATACTCGCTTGGATGTCCTCAGTCCATGGGATTGGGCGTACCTTCGAGAACTGTACACTCCCGCGTAGCTTCTAGATCGTCGCAGCATTCAGCATTCAGTCCGGAATGCAAGACAGATTGATTCTCTGCTAGGTGTGTCCCTGAGTTCTCTAGCTAAGACGTCGGGTCAGATCCATAGTGTAGCTTCAAGAGTAGTCGTTAAGGACTCGATATTGTGGCCTAGAGAAGTCTCACAGAGCTGGAGGGGAGGCTACATCAGAGTAGAAGGAAAAAACAGGACTCGGCGTTACCGCCGACTCTTCGCCGAATCTACTACGGGCGCTTGCTGTCATCTCCCTCGCGCGACGCGCTCGTTGTCTTCTCTTCTGCTCTCCTTACACGCTATCCTCCATTCGCGCCCTTCCGATTGATCCAACTGCTTGGGCAGCGACCGCAGCACGCGTATAAGCTATGAACTCTCTGGCAAGTGACACCGGCCAGCGCGTCCAAGCCCGCAAACTTGAAGGCAGGAGCTACTCTCTTTGGTGGAACATCACCGCACTCTCCTTCGTTTGAGGGGAAGGGGGGAGATGAGAGGCAGGAGGCTGTGTGGAAGGCCGTCGCGAGAGGATTCAAGAAGGTGTCGGGGTTGGGGGAGGACAGCGACGTTCTCGTGGACGCGTCGCGAGAGTCGCATGTCGCAGGTATGTGTCCACAGTGCTCATTCCTTTCTGAGGTGGCATGTACGATGTGCAACGTCTTGTAGCCGTCCGTGTGCACCTCGCGCTTTGCTACCTCACCCTCAACACGAAACCTACCTCTGCCTTCGACCCCCGCCTCACCCTCCTCGTACCCCGAGAACTTGATGGCCCCTACGGTAAGACACAAACATCAGCTCTGTCGCACGTCTGCATTTTGATAACTCAAGTGGCAACAGGCCTTCGCCGACCGCATTCAACGGGAGGCTGCCGGTCTCTCGAACGTCGAGGTTGTAGTCCATGGTACTGGTGAGTGCATTCACTAGACTAAGACGTGTGCTGTCCCTCATATCTCGCTACTCCTCTGTACAGAATGAGCTGCGCCACCGCCACCTCACGCTGTCGTCTCCCGTGAGTCAGGGCGTGGCCAAGTGTGGCACACAGCACGCCCTGCACAGCACGCCGATGTACCAGATCCTCGACTACGCGCTCGCCGACCCCGCGAACAAGACGCGCTTCACGCTCATCTTCGCCAACGTGGCCTAGAAGGACATCCTCATGAAGGACGAGTTCGACGCGCTCAAGAAGAAGCACCCCGACACGCTCAACGTCGTCTACACGCTCGACAAGCCCGAGGCCGGCTGGCAAGGTGCGTGTGCTGTCGGACGTCGGACGCGGGACGCCGAGGCATGGCTGACATGAGTTGCACAGACCCGACCAGGTACGTGAACGCGGAGCTCGTCACGAAGCACCTCCCGCCCGCGAGCCTCGGCGAGAAGGCGAAGATTTTCGTCTGCGGTACGCACCCCGCTTGTCCGACCCCGTACGCGTCATGAAGCAGGGCGCGCTCGCCGGTGTGCTCAAGGACGTCGGGTACACCGAGGACCAGGTGTTCAAGTTCTGAGGTCTAATGCGACGCGGCGTTTGTACTAGAGTAGATGTCCAATGGCACGCGCCTGCGGGAATCCTACCAATAGGGAGGCTTGCATGTCCGAGCCTGTGTGCGTGATTGCGAAGGTGCAGTCCTTCCGTTTCCGTGGGGGTGAGCACGACTTGGTTCACGGTCGTCACAAACCACCCCGCGGCGAGAGCGTACGGTATGCAGTCTCCTGATAATTTTTTGTCCTCTGCACTTACTCCTTTCTTCGCAGAACTTCGGGGCTTCCCGCTACGCGGACTTGTGGGATGCAGTGGTGGCGGGGCGGCTGGGACTGATTCGCTCCGAGTCAGCAACGCGTGCGTACGAGTGCAACCCCTTCCGACGCTCACGGACGGCAGTGTGTGTGAGGGTACTCAGGTGTGTTGTATGCCCGATGGGTCCTCAACACACGTGCTCATCCGTCGCGTCAGACGATCATGACGGTGTCGCGTCCTTGGGCAATGGGTGACAAGTCCGGTTCGACTCGTTCCTGCCTCGACGTCGTACAGCCGGATGGCCGCGCCGGTGCGTGCCCGTCCGTCTGTGCGTACTCTGAGCGCATCCACGCGCCCCGATCGCGAGACCCAGCCTGAGCTCTCTCTGTCAGCTCCCTACCGAGCCGCCGGGCTTGGGCCACTAGTCGTGACTGCCCACGGCCGACGAGAGACCGAACGCGACCGCGACCGCGCTCGACACCGAGTTTGTGGTTAGGGCAGTGGTAACGGCACCGATGACATTCCCAGCGGAACTGCACGATGTGATGCGAGTCGGAGTCGATGCAGCCGTGTAACCGAACTTACATGACGGGCTCCATGTAGACACAGACTGAGAATATGCAACTGTATATGGTTCTACAATCGATTGAAGCGACAACGTCGACTTGAACTTGGTACGTACACCTGTGGCATCCTGAACGCTGACAGAACGAACGACAGGCGGAGCAACTCAAGACAGCCGCTGGGCCATCCAGATATCATGCTCTGCCATGGTACGGGCCCCACTTACAGCCCCCTCGGGGCGGACGACCTGGGAGTTCACTCTCCGACGGTACTCCGTCTCGGCTACGGGGCCGGCCCAGTCAAAGTCGACGAGGAGCACGTCGGCGCGGCCGGGCGCAGGTGGCACACTCTCGTTCCGGACGAGCACGTTGACCCCCTGCACGTCCCCGTGCACGAACCCGGCCGCGTGCAGCTGGCGGACCTTCTCCTCCACCACGCCCTGCGCATCCTCCAGCGACATGGCGGGCTTGTGCTCGTGCGGGGCGCTCTTGTGCAATTACCTGGGCTCAGCGCGCAACGCCCGCTGAGAGGGGCACATTGCGCATGCCCGCACATGAGTCACCGCGGGCTCTCCTGCTAGCCAGCTCGGACGTGCTTGATGTGGTACCCGCGGCAGCGAGCGAGTACGCCGCACAAAGATGGTGCTCGTCAGAGTCTACCTGATGGAGATGGGAATGGCGTGTGGGCATGTTGTCGTCAGATGCTTCCCTGTGAGTCGCTCCTTTTCCACTCCCGCTCAAGTTGTCCAGCGTATCGTGTCCTCCCGCGTTGAATCGCCCGTCGATGCCAACAGGTCGCTGTGTTATCCCCGTCCGATGTGTCTCTAGCGACACGCGCACCGAGGCGTCCCACGGCCAGCAGCTACCGATACTCGCCCCCCCTTGAGCTGACAGTCGTGCTCGGCCCCGACGCGAAAGCCCCGCCAGTGGCCCGGATGGTAAGTATGTGCACGACGTTCTCAGCGACGCGGTTCTAGCTCACGTACTGTGTCTCCCGGGTCATCCACGGTATGCGCATTGCACGCACCGCGACAAGATATGTCCGATCTCCAGATGGAGGAAGAGCGACGGCCGGTGAGTCTATCGCTAAGCGCGAACCACGGCATCGCATACTCACAGGAGATGCACGCGCGGGGTGGGACGACGCGGACCTGCTTCGGGAGCTGTCGAGAGCGTACGACCGGCTGCGGACGGTATGGCGGAAGCGGTTCTCGCTTCGGGGCGTGAGGTGAGCTGCGAGTAGTAGAAGCTCAGGCGATCGGCACTGACAAAGGGGGGTTTGTGCAGGTCGATCACCATGGTATACGTACGTGCGGTGATGTCGTGAGCAAGTTGGTGGACACTCACCTGGTCTCGGACTGTGTTGACAGGCTGACCACACATTCGTGTGTCCACGCCGCATCAGCACCGCCGGTGCGAGTCCGTCGAGGTCGGAAGAACATGCGGCTGCGGTATTTCCTGCGGCACCCGGAGCAGATGAAGTGCCGACACGGGTTCATGCAAGTGCTCACCGCGCGCACCGACCTCGGGATCGAGTTCGTTGAGGGCTGGCAGCTGACTCGCATCGCGATCGCGATCCTGTTGCCGCTGCTTGGGTCGGCTGTGCTCGCGGTGGTCTACTCGGTTGTCCTTGGGGATGTCTCAGACGCGTTTACGATCGCTGGTGGGTTCGTTTGTCCTCGATGTTCAACGAGAGCTGACCTCCCTTGACAGCGTACATGATCTCTGCATATTCGGTGTGCCTAGTGATGCTGGGCCTCTTGAACTTCGTCGAGTTTTGATCCTCCTACCACGGTGCGGCCGACCGGGACTCCCCTGTGTTTGCCATAGTCAGCTCCCGAGGTCGACTTACTCCCGATACACTCGTCGACTCGGATGGACGCTTCGCAGACAGTAGAACGAGGGTCTCCTGCTATGGAACAGCAATGCGTCGAGGTCGGGCGGTCGGAGAGCGCGCTCGGTGTCGGCCTTCGACTCTGGATGAACCGTGACCGAAGGCTAGCGGGAAGCTCACATCGCCACTAGCCCCGACGGTCAGATTCCTGTGTACGACGTACTCTACAGCCTGCGACTACTTACGACACGATTTGCATTTGGCAGCATATATTGATGCCGTTCTCGACCCATCGCGACGTGCGCCCGTGCTCAGACGCCACATCGAACGGTGTCGCTTCTCGAAGTACACCGTAGACGAGCGAGCTGGTCCGAAATCGATGTCTGCGCGACGGAATCCGCTCGAGGTCAAGACGGGTTTGCGACGGACGATCTGCGAGTGTCAGAACTCACCAGCGGCATAGATGCAGTGGTGCGACAGCACGGAGCGGACACGCTTGGGCCGGCTCTGTGCGATAGATCTGCGTGGACAAGGTGAGTATCTGAATCGTGCGTTCGGGCGGTATCAACTCACGACAACGACGGAACAATGTTTTCGCCGACCGTCTCGTATGACAGGTTAGCTATACGCGAAGGCCGTAAATCCGTGGGTGTGTGGTCAGAAAGGGCTAGAAGCCGTCGGCCTAACGCGACCGTGTTGAATGTGGGCTTGTACAAGTGAGTGTCTGATGGACGCACTGCATGACTGCCTCCGGGTCGTGTGCATGCGTTCGACACGCGTTCTGGCCGGCAGGATTCCGACCGCGTAGAAGAGCCCAGGGGCGAAGGAGCATGCGGAGGAGCGAGGTTGGCTCCAGGAAAGTGAAGCATGGTTCCGGCTCTGCTCGTCTGGGAATGCAGCGGGGCAGAGGTGAGCGTTTGGTCGCGGTCCGACGGCGGGGTACATGGCAGAGTTGGGTGATGCGACTGCGGCCGTCTCCGGGTGTGCTGGGAGCGAAATGGGAAGGTGGGCAGACTTTGTCATTTGTGAAGTGCTCGTTTAGAGCCTATGGAGGATGAACTTACCTCCACCGGAGCCGTGGTGGGATGTGGATGTGCCGCAATCCGCTAGGTGCGACTGCAGCACGCGATACGGCTCGGTGATGCGTACCGCGGAATCGTTTGCGCGTCGGAGTTGCAGGTAAAGTCGAAGGATGCTCAAGAGAGGAAGTGTTTGGAGGGCTGAGTTGACTCGCTGGCCCCCACCATATCATCGCACCCTCACGTAGCAGCCCTCTAGTGATATCTGTCAACTGTGCCAAGTGGCCACGATGTGGGATAGGTACTATTGACGGTTGCGTACCGGTAACTAGTCGCCTCAAAGGTATGTCGAGTTCAGCAAGCATGCTGTGAACCAGCCGTAAAACGAGCTCTTGGAAAAAGTAGGTGGACGTTCAAAGAGAAGTGAAAGATCCGAAGGGCGTCCAACTCGGAGCGCTTGGCCGTTTTCTTTAGGGTTAGGGCTACAACGTATCGCAGATTAGACGCCTGGCACGGTCTCTCCTCCATGCCACCATCTACAATCTGCGTACTCGGACTCCGGATGTTCTGCTGGTGACGACCACGACCACTACGCTTTGCCGACACACTCTCCCTCTCTAGCATGAAGCTTGGGTCTCCTGTGACTAGTCTCGAGCTTGCACCCGGTCGCGGAATTTCAAGCAACGTCTCAACTGGGTTTTTATGACTGGGTTTATATGATAGAGGACACCCTGTAGCATGCTGGGTGACGGAGAATGGATGGACGGCTTCGCACAGGTCAGTCTGCATCCTCCGGCTCTGTCTCCGGCTCTGCCACCTCGCAGTTGGCACTCGCAAGAAGCCGCGGCTGCGTCTGCATGTACTTAGTACGTGTCCAAATGCTACACATCCCCCGACGAGTGCCCTTAAGTGCGGCTCGACCCGCTGCGTGCGGCTCTCTACTTTCAATAGTAGGTCTCTCTGTCGATGTGCGCCCGTCCGAAGACGGTCCCCGTGGTCCAGCCTGGCTCCCCGACGACCTCCAACTCTGAGGCAACCAACCCGTGCTCTCGTTTTTCTTCTCTCTTCGTTGAAGACTAGGTACTTCTACCGCAGTGAATCCTCTGAAAGACAAGCTCTTCCTGTCGACGCTCATATGACCCTCAGCCGTCCGATTCCCGAAGCGTCAGGTGCGTCTGTCCATTTATTTATCTCGCTTCCGCCCCTTCTACTCATACTGCTTGTAGATTGTCTGTTGATTGAGCATGTACACGCTGGGCGTCCCCTCGACGTTCCTCGACGGTCATCCACTGTGGAGCTATCGTCCGAGGCCGAGGGAGGATGGAGGCAAAGCTACAGTGCGACTCTGCAGGTGAGTGCTCACGCACCACTGAGTCGCTCTCTCTCGTCCAGGCTGTACGAGTCATGTCGTGTTCAGACCCCGTGCCGCTGCAGCTGTATACATTCTATCTGCCCACAGTCTGGGCCCACCTGCGCGTGTTGGTGCCGCGTCTGCTTCTACTCGGACAAGCTCTAATATTTTGCACGTGTGCTTGTCTAGACATCACTGTCCGGCTACCACCCCGCTCCCCGAGCTACCTGCCTCCTCCCCCTCCACCTCGTGTTCCATCTAAAGCGCCTCGTGCTGTGGATGGGCCGCCCGTGTTCAAACGTTCACCTCTACACATACGCGAACAGTAGGTCACCCCGTCCTTCCTGTCATCCAATACCCCACGTCCGTCCGGGTCTCAGTGGACTACGACACGTCGTCAAGTGGCCCGAGGCCATCGCACCATTCTGTGAGCTTTACGCACGATGGACTCTATTCTTTCCGCCTATTGTCGTGCTCACAGCTCATCCTAGCCCTTGCGGGGACGCGGTCCAATAATGCAACGGTCAGCTCACCTTAAAGCAATAATCAGCTGCGACTCTACACGCATGTATGCTACGTACGTATGCGTCCGTGTCTAGACATTCGACGCACGCTTCCGACTCACACTATATCCCCCACGCGCACAGACTCACGCGTCTAGTACAGGTGCATCATAATGAATTCGGAATCTGCGGCACATCATCAATCTCGCCACTCAGCTGAAGCCTGAGGCCTGAAGTACGACATGTGGACCTGCGCGCCCGCTCGGATGACCGCCGCGGGACCAACGGGGAGCCGTATTGACGGCCGTGGACGCAGCTCACCCAGAGGTGCAAGGTGCTGCCTGTTCTCTATGGTACTCGGCGCAGTGCTGCATCTGTGCTACATAGGTGCGTATCTAGCACGCTCTCGCGACTTTACATCCGTCTATCCTTCCGCTCACCCTCAGCACGCAGTTTCCATCTTCCCTCCTCCAGCCTCCAGCACCAGCAACGACCCACCGACGCCGCTCCTCTCGCACACGCCCGTCCCCACCCACCCGCACAGATGGTCGCGTCTTCCGTCTTCAAGCTGCGACTCTGACCGTCCGTCCCTCTCCTTCTCCCTCTGCCTGCAGGTCCCTTCGCGTCGGCTGGCGCCCGCCTGTGTGTTCTCTCACTCGCCTTCACGAACCCGGACGCCAGATCGAGTCGCAGGGACCAGCACCGTCCAGAACGGGACCATGGACCGGGTACGCAGCCGTCGTACCACCCCGCCTGTCTACCGCCAGTGCCGCTCTGTCTCACGCCGTAGCCACGCTCGACGGGTGGGCCGCGGCCAGCAACGTGATGCGGAAGACGCAAGGCCCGAGGGCCGTCCCACAGCCTGTGTCTCACTCGCCTTCTCGAAACCCGGACGCCAGATCGAGTATCTACTATCAGCGCCATCCGGAGCGGGGCCATGGACGCGTACGCGGCCCGCGGCCGTCATAATACTTCGTGCAGTCCGTCCGCCGCCAGTGCCGCTGTCGCCCGGGCGCGTACCCACCCTCGACGACTCTCGCGCCGCGGTCAGCGACGTGATGTCGTGGACGCGACTCGGACCAAAGCAAGGGCCGCCCCACAGACCGCAACACAGACGCAGACACGACCCACTCGCCCAGCACGCGGGGCTACACGCACGACGCACGACGTGTCAGTCGGAGGGCTGAACGCGCAGGACAGGTCCAGCGCCCGTCTTTCACGCACTCGGCAGGCTGCAGGCTCTCCGCCGATCTCGGTGCGTGTATCTGGGTATGTTGTGAATGGCGGTCGCATGACTCGCGTCCCTCCTGCCTGAATGCACCGGGTCCGCCCTTGGTTGGATCCCGAAGGAAGGAATCGACTGAGATAGCAGAGCGGATACGGGTACGGGTACGGTCGCACGGCCCCGGCCTTACGTCCGGCACTCCTCAGCAACCGGATTTGCGCGGATGATGGAACGGCATGGAAATCACTCGTATTCCAGCGCGCTGTAGCGCAAGTCGGCGCAGGTCCAGAGCTCCTCCGGGCTCTGAGTACCGAACGAATGCGACACCGCGTCCCCATCGCCCATGAGATACGACACCCGGCCCGATATCGATAGTACCGAACGAATGCGACACCGCGTCCCCATCGCCCATGAGATACGACACCCGGCCCGATATCGATACCGTGACTCGACTCGTCCTACGACTCGCGTACGACGCACACGATCTCCGGACCCGGACGCTCGATGCTCTGCTCCTGCGTGACGCGCACGTTCGGAGTTCGTGCTACACAGCGACTCGCAGCTGTCGATCTGCGTGCAGTCGAATCGCAGCCTACATACCGCGCTGAAGCTGTTGGACCGGGAAGACATTGTAGCGGATCGTGCGTATATGTAAGTGTCTCTGCTTCTCCTGATCGGAACGGATACTCGCTCACAACTATGCACCTCAGATGTTCACGGCGCTGCCCGACTCGGAATGGGCGTGCCACCTCACTCAGG
This sequence comes from Daedaleopsis sinensis, assembly GCA_033807695.1. NCBI lineage: Eukaryota > Fungi > Basidiomycota > Agaricomycetes > Polyporales > Polyporaceae > Daedaleopsis > Daedaleopsis sinensis. The sequence continues at coordinate 33,718 of CM066310.1, read as the reverse complement.
CTGCCGCAGCTGCGCGCGTTGGTCTGTGTCACCCACACCGTCCCACTCTCGCTCGAGCCGTCCGTTAGTACACTGACACAGCGACAGAGCACACCCGAGCGACAAGCTCATGGGCTCCACGTGTCCGCGTCCATCGCTCGCGCAGCGTCGTTGGGAGGTACTGTCCACCTGCCTCAACAGCTTCTGCTTCCCCCTCTCTCTTCATCCACTGACGAGTCCCTTCGTTACTCAGGATTACCATCGCATCCGCGATCTCTCTTCTTCCTTCAGTCGTCGATGACCTGCCACCAATGTGGCAAATGTACCATCCGAGTGTTGTCCCGTATATATAAAGGAAGGCTCGTGCGCAGCGGCTCGTCGGCTGAGCGCAAGACATGCATGATGCTAATCCGATGAAGACGCCTGCACGACAGGTTTACGAGCAGATGGGTTGCCTTACGTCTTGCTTTCACCTCCCCCTGCCTCCCTCCGTCATTATCGACTGTAAGAGCCCCGCAGCGCTCGTCCGACAGGACGATGAGCCGTCTTGATGCCACCCACGGCCCTCGAACTTCCTCCTCCGCTCGCACTTGCGTGAACTCGACGTCTCCTCCTTACAGCCGGTCGCACTCCTGCCCCACACCGAGTGCAAGCTCGTGCCGTTTCCGTTCGCATACTGCGTGCAGGAACACGGGGGCGAGCAGACTCGATGGCAGACTCGCGCAATGATTGGAGCCGCGAGCTTCTGCACCGACGGTGAGCGTCGACAGACGCGTCAGAGGTTGTCCAGACACTCGCCACACTCAACGACAGCCTGTGCAGATCGTCGCCACACGCTCGAAGACGACTACACGACCGTGCAGGGACGACTACAGTCTTCACGTCCGCGTATTCATCGCATTGCACGATACGAACGCATCTCGACGGAGCTGAAAGTCGTGAACGCGTGGATCGCAGCTCGATTCAGCATCGAGGTGTTCTGTAGCTCCTACACATCCGCTTAGTCCTACATACGACATGTACGTCAAAAATCAGCATCGAATTCCACGCCCACGTTGGTTTTGAGGGGATCCCCTGCCGACTGACGCATGTGCCTTGTACAGCTGCCGATAGTAAGCTCAGCGCGTGGTGCTGCGATGCGAAAAAAGCAAACGGGGCTCATCTTTCAACTTGAAGCAACGAGCGGACTTACATTGTACAATTCGGTCTCGGCGCGCGGTTCATGTCGAGCTCCAGCCGTCCACGACCGCGGCCACTCAGCCGATTCTCGACAGGCTTGCATCCCCGGGGAGTTCGCTGTCCCCGCAGTCTTCGGAGTCCTCGCCTTCGACGGCGGAAGTGCGCTGTACTCGATGAACCCTGCATTCGGTGTCGGATCTATGTCGCGAACGGTGAGCAGTGTGGGTGAATGTTCGTAGGGTTATGAAGAGATTATGCACCTTTGGGTCGGCTCGGGGTCGACTTTGGGTGGGGGACTGAGCCCTAGCGTAGGGTTTGCCCAACCACAGCCTAGGGTTTATCAACCCTAGAATAGGGTTTATTCACCCCTCCACAACGCACCCACTCACGCGCCGTACGGTGCACGTGCGCATTTGCTACGCAATTTATACTGTGGCGCGCGGCGCAGCACCGCAAACTATGTAGACAGGTGTGCGTGCACGCGCCATGCTCCGAAAAAATATGTACTGGCCCGTCACGACCTCCTCTATGCAGTGATACAGTGCACGAGAGGTGCACTTGCCAGACTCACCCTATAATCTCCAACTCGAGATACCCGCCCCCGACATGTACTTCATCTGCACCGCACGTCCCATAGAACCGCATGTTCGTGTTCGCCAGACTCGCAAAAAATATGTACTTGTAGCTCTTGAAGAGCTCGATTTTTGAGCATAGCGGACGTGAACTACTTTGCTCAATGTCCTTCACAATCTCAAGTATCGGTGCACCCAGCTCTCATTCTCGACTCAGAAGTAACTGTCGGTGATTCCAAGCGGATGCCGCACTGGGCCAGCCAAGGTTGCCGTCCCGAAGCTGAATACCTGGGCAGCACAAGTCTAACTGGTCTGAGACGAGCAGTGCATGTGTGTGCTGTTCGCTAGCATCCCGTCCCCTCGGCGCCCGGCCGGGACTTGAGATTGTGAAGGACATTGAGCAAAGTAGTTCACGTCCGCTATGCTCAAAAATCGAGCTCTTCAAGAGCTACAAGTACATATTTAAAGGGCTCAAAAAGATGTGGGTAAGGGTCAGGCCTAGGTTAGAGCCATCAATTTCAGACTTTTGGGCTCGAGCATACGAGCGCTTATGAGCATGAAGCGCATTGAGCATGCCCGGCACACCGTACACGCCGGGGATGCGAGGAAACTAACGATAGATGTACGTTATGAAAAGCACGTCTAACCGCCCGGGTACGCCGGCTTCCGGTGTACCCGGGCTCTGGGAGCTTATACACGGAGACTTTGTGTCCAAAGGCCCGGGCACGCCGAGGTACGGCGTGCCCGGGCTCTGAGTGTCCGCATCGTGAATTATGCGGGTTAGATGTACGTTGTCAAAAGTATGTCTATCGCGTCCAACCCCGCGGGAACGCCGAGGTACGGCGTCCCCGGACAGTTCGAGCCTTCGTTGTAGATTGCTATACTATGTCTGCAGTAAATCAAGAATAGAGAGAATTATCCCGGGCACGCCGGGACCCGGCGTGCACGGGCTCTGTACCCCCCGAACGGTACTTTAGGCGTTGGTGAATTGTAAAGGCCGCGAGGCGTTAATACCCCGGTATTAACGCCTAGTGGCTGTGCTGGCGTCTCGAACCATGGACTACCGCTTATATCATCACTGTGGCTGAAGTACTGTACAGTTATCATGTAGTGTATCCGCGTATCAGGGGAAGAGAGAGGGAACTCTCTCTTCACCCCCCGTTGTACACGTCTCCTGAATATACAGGCTTGGACGAGTCACGACTAGGGCGAGGAGTAGACTCTGTGCATTTACATCTTTTTTGACTCACCTTGTACTCAATTCTAGGCGACATGTCTTTCTCAGGCGACGCTTCGAATTCCCACCAGGCCGGCAATCCAAACGCGGATCCCACGACGAGGACCAATCCCTCGTCGCGAAGCACCCCGGCCGGAAGCTTCGCCACCGCCCCGACAGCTCCCCGGGCCCCGTACGTAACAGACGTACCGGACCAGGAACTGAGCCGGGGCGACAACTCAACATCAACGATTTCGCCGACTCCCCGAGGAGGACGGACCACCCCGCTGATCCGAGGCGCCCCCGGTGAGTCCCCCGAAATCCATCAACCAAATCCAACCATATCCCCGGCCGCGTTCGCGGTCAGTGCGTCGCAGATGGAAGCGGCGGCAGCGTCGAGTGATCGACGCCCCGCCCATTCCCCTGCGACGACCGAGGAAAGGCAGAACCGGGTGGCAGAAGTTGTCACGCAAAGCCAGTTAGCTTTGCGTGAACAAATGTATCTGCGCACCCAACAGCTTACCGAGCATGGCCACGAGTTAAATCAACTTCAAGCCCGCTCCACGGTAGTGATCCAGGAGTACGCCGATGAGGTACGAGCCGCACACGCCCGTACCAATCGCGCACTCCAGGACAACCAAAACATGATCCGCGATGTCGAGCAGACCATCGCGGAGGCGCGACTGCTACTAGGGCTACCTCCACTGTCGGAGATAGCCCAGCGCCGCAACATGGAGTTCAAGCCAGGCCCCCCAACTAACAATACGGAGCAAGACTCGGCGTCGCACGCGGTAGCCGAGTCTACGAGCTCGCACGCGCGACAGTCTGGCGAGAGTCTTGACGAATACGACGCGCGAATCACGCGCGCCGTACGACATCAAGGTCGCAACCGGCAGGCCATCCAGCCGAATGTGGACGAGGTGCTCCATGCCGCGAACGCATCGATACCGTCCGAGAACGAATCGTCGCGCTCAGTAGTCCCGCCGCCCGCGTTTGATGAGTCGAACGTAGATAGATATGCGTATCTACGTCCCACGTACAATGATATATTAAACGAGCAGCACGACGCTGCACGTATAATGCGCGACGCGCCTAACGCGCCGCGCGGCGAGAACGCGCATAGGGGGGAACAAAATAATGTCAGGTTTGTTGCCCCCTCCGGCGAGACAGACCACTCGCGGCAGCCGGCGGGGTCCATCTCGGATGCACTCCGCCCAGGAGCTGCGAGGTATGGCAATGTCACAATATACACGGCGGGACAGCCGATGAGCGTGCTCCAATCGACTGCCCCGCGCGCGGACACCACACCTACGGCGAATCCAAGAGCGCATCTCGACGCGCTCTTGGAGCAGCTTGTCAATAACATCAGACACAAAGTAGGCAAGAAACTGGTCATCCCGGAAGGGATGAAGCATCCAAAGATTGAGGTACCATCTAAATATGATGGTGCTAACAACCACCAAGTATTTTATACTTGGTTGGATGGAGTACTGGATTGGATGCGAGCATACAATGTATGCGGTCCGGACGCGGACGGATATCGACTGATATACTTGCGCCAGCATCTGAAAGGAGATGCTGACGACTGGTATGCTCAGGAGATAGACCATCCCGACAACTCGCGCACGCCATCGTTCGAGGAGGCAGTATGCCTCCTGCACGCAAGGTTCGTGCACTCGAGCACGGCTGCCCGCGCGACGGAGGAGTTCATAAAGTGCGCATATCGCTCTCAGAATGGAGTGGAGCGATATGCAGCGGACTTACGCCGCCGCGCGCGCGAGATGATCGAGCATCCAACGGAATATGAAATGAAACGGAAGCTATTCAACGGGCTGCCTGATAACATCCGACGTAACCTCAGCATTAATCGAGGGATTACTGCTGAGTATAATCGTTGGGATACAATCGTGGAGAATGCTCGTCAACTCGAGGAGGCATATGCGGGCGCGGACGCGATTGGTCATCGCAACGCACCCACATATGTCCGCCCAACGACGAGCGCGAACCAGACAAGCCAGCACCGTCGAGACCGCGAAACGGGACGCAATCGGCACTCCCGCGAGCGACCGCGATCGCAATCGCGCGACCGCGGCCGTCGCGAGGAACCACGCGAATCGAGCTCGCGCACACCGACTGCAAAGACGCCTTACCGTCCTCCTACCCCCGGAGCAAAACCGCGTGATAACGCGTGTTTCGCCTGTGGCCAAGTGGGGCATTTCCGCGGTGACCCGTCATGCCCAAAAGCATCGCAGGGACCCGCGAATGCCCGTCCTCGACCCCGTTTCCACTCGCAACGAGTAGAAGACGGCGAGGAATCCGAACTGGGACCCGGCCCCGAGCAATGGGGCGGATCCCAGTACGAGAGTGATCATGGCTCACAGGGCGAGCCAGAGGAGGAGGAAAACGGAGAGGACGATGCAAGCTCGGAAGTAGTATGGGCGCAATCAATGCGAATCATTGATTGCGACTCGGAAACCGAGCCAGAAGAACCATACGTCCGTGTTTGCGCAATGCGTACGGAGCCCGGTGCAAAGGAGCGTGTGTATGCCATGAAGGCACACACGCCCCCGCAGGCCCCGAGAGAGCACTCGGCAACAGTACGGCGTAGGTCTACCACACCGCTCATGGTACAACCCAACCGAAGCGCGAAAGAGACGGCGACGTTGTGCGCACTAGTCGACGTGAACGGGATCATGGCGTACACCCTGTTTGATACAGGGAGTACGACTGATTCGATCACGCCGGAGTTTGCACATATATGCCGTGCTCCAAAAATAATACTGGAGCAACAAGTCACTCTACAACTTGGATGCTCCGGTAGCCGATCGAAGATCAGCTATGGCACTAGAATACCGGTAAAGCTGGGGCCAGTGGACGATATCGTATACTTCGACCAAGTTAACCTTGATCGATACGACTGCGTCATTGGCACACCATTCATGGCAAAGTATGGAGTAGTGCTCGATGTGCAGAGGCGGAACATTATAGTGAACGGCACTATAATCCCCGCCTTCAGCCATGAGCAGGACTCGGAGTACCGAAGCAACAGAAAGCGTGAAAGAAGTCCCTGACTCGCACACCCTCGCCGTGGTATTTCCAAAAGAAGTACCACGGTCGAGGAAGTTGAAGATCAGGACCTACGAGCGCAACGTGCTAAACCCACGTTACGCCATGATCATCCGTCAATATTTATCCCCTCGGACGAGGAGGATAAATATGAGAAAAAGAAGGCATCGGCAGACCGTAAAACTAAGAAGAAAAACAAAGTAAGTATCGTTGAAGAGGAAGATGAGGACATCAAGCGACAACGAGATGTTCCTCACCTTCCTCCACATCATCCTTCCATATTCATGCCGACGGATGAGGAAGACAAGGAGCCTTCCTCACCCCGTATGAAAAAGAAACCAAGAAAAACAACGCACCGCTACAAGTCGGCGCAAAAGGGTCGACCAGGTAAAGAGCAGGAGACGGACTCACCACCGTCTCCCTCTGAACCCCGATCAACCCAAGCTGAGCCTTCAAATACGAGTGCGAATACCACTAAACCGAGGATCGTGCATATACGATACCCGGACAGTGAGCACGCTACACTATCCCGGATGGAGCCACGTATCAAGACACGGGACTCTCGCAACCCGACGCCTCCGCTGAAGTATCGCGATACTGTCAGTCGGAAGTCGAGCGAGAACGTTCGCAGGGATCGGTTTGGACGAGAGGATCCGTACGGAATCAATGACGCCATGGAGGATGAGATAGTTAATCAACTGTCTCAGCCCCAGCTAAAAGAAGAAGAACTGCCTCATATACGGAAGAAGTGGATAGAGGAGGTATCCGATTTACTCAGAGACATCCCCCTAGTACTTCCTCCGTGGCGAGAAGTCAATCACCGAATACCGCTTGTTGACGATAACAAGCGGTATAACTACCATCATCCTCGATGCCCGGATGCGCTCAAGGGCGCCCTCCGGGAAAAGATGGATAAATACATCAATGCGCAATGGTGGGAGATGAAACCCGCCACGCAAGCCGCACCGTTGCTTTGCATTCCCAAAAAGAATGGAAAGCTACGTACGGTGGTCGATGCGCGACAACGGAACGATAACACGTTGAAAGACGTCACACCGTTCCCAGATCAGGACAACATTCGATACGATGTCGCACGTGCAAAATATCGCACAAAGATCGATATGTCCGACGCGTACGAGCAGATCCGGATAGAGGCAGAGGACGTCTGGAAGACGGCGTTCTCTACCATCTACGGAACTGCCATCTCACACGTCATGCAGCAAGGCGACTGCAATGCTCCCAGTACGTTCCAACGACTCATGACATGGATATTCCGAGAATACATCGGAATATTCGTGCACATATATCTTGATGATATATTCGTGTTCTCGGAAACTATGGAGGAACACGAGAGTCACTTGACCCTCGTGTTCCAGCGTCTCCGAGAGCAGCGAATGTACCTCAGCAAATCCAAACTAGACCTATACTCCGAGAGCATGGACTGTCTCGGCCATCTAATAGATGACAAGGGACTCCACGCTGACTCGGACAAGATGGCTCGCATCCGCGACTGGAGGCCCATGAGATCGTTGAACTTCGTTCAACGATTTCTCGGACTCGTACAGTATCTGGCCCACTTCTTGCCCGACGTATCTGCATATACGTCGCCGCTCGAATCTATATGCCGGAACGGGCAACCTTTCCACTGGAGGCCGATTCATCAAGCGTGCTTGAATCGAATCAAGGCTCTGGCGTGCAAGGTGCCCATACTAAAGCCCATAGATCCCAAATCGGACGAACCGATTTGGGTGATCACGGACGCTTCAGTATATGGGGTCGGAGCCGTCTATGGACAAGGACCCGACTGGCGAACGTGTCGCCCAGCCGGGTTCATGTCCAAGAAATTCTCATCAGCGCAACGATCATATCACACCTATGAGCAGGAAGCACTGGGTGTGATTGAGGCGTTGATGAAATGGGAAGACCGGCTGATTGGCCGCAAGTTCTTCATCGCGACTGACCATGAGGCTCTCACGAAGCTGAAGACAGCCTCGAGAGAGACCAAAAGTGGCCGGATCATACGATGGACCGAGTTCTTGGATCGATTCGACGCGCAGGTAGTGCACGTCGAAGGCGAGCAGAACAAGGTCGCGGACTGTCTGTCGCGGTACTACGAAAACGATGGGGCAGACGATTTCCATCCAGTCGAGGAGTACGTCAACGCAGACGTCCGCCTCAACCCGGAATTAGACGATCTGCCCGAAGCGCGGAGAAAGGAATTGACTGCAGACGTGGAGGTTCGAGCTATGTCGCTTCGCCCCCCACGTCCCCGTAAGGTCGATCCAAATAATGCCGCCGAGTGGCCCGTGAAACGGACTCGGAAGCCGCGCGACAAGGTCGAACCGCGTGAAGTGGAGGCGGCGGAGATGCACGACGCTGTCAGCGCCGTGACACTCCGCCACATTCCTACCGATACTGCGACGCTGAAGCAGCGCTACGAGCTATCGGAAGTCACGGTAAAAGACGCCATGCAGGATGGACCTCCACTCGTCACCGCGCTCCGGACCAACGACGAATTGATGAGATCAATTCGCGCTGGTTACGGAGCGGATGCACTGTTCAAGAAGGTAGTAGAAAAACCTTCTGCATACCCGAACTTCACGGTCGAGGACGAACTACTATACGTCCGTACTCGACTGGGGTTCCAATGCCTGTGCATACCTCGAACGAAGCTCAAGGGTCGGCGACGATTGAACGAGATCGTCATCGACGCTGGGCATCGCACAATTGGGCACCTGGGACCTAGGAAGACCATCGAATATTTGCGTCGATGGGTATGGTGGCCCAGAATGTCATTTGAAATCCAACAGTTCTGCGCTACATGCGAGACCTGCCAGATGTCAAAGACGAGCCCACAACCGCCCGCGGGATGGCTGCACTCGATGCCAATTCCACTGTTCCCGTGGCAGTCAGCGGGAATGGACTTTTTGGGCCCATTCCCCGACGCCAACGGGTACAACTACATATGGGTGGTACTGTGTAGACTGACCAGCATGGTACATTTGATACCATGCCGCGTCACAGATACGGCTACGGACCTAGCGTACATATACATCCGCGAAGTCATACGACTTCACGGAGTACCCGAAACAATCGTATCGGATCGTGACTCTAAGTTCACGTCGCGATTTTGGCAAGAGGTACAACGTCTACTAGGAACGCAGTTGCTCATGTCAACTGCGTTCCACCCGCAGACGGACGGAGCGTCAGAGCGTGCTATCAGAAACGTAGGACAGATCCTACGTTCAATAGTACACCCAGACCAGTCCGACTGGCAGGAGAAGCTCCCGCTAGTCGAATTCGCTATAAATTCAAGTGTCAGCTCATCTACGGGGTACGCACCTTTCGAACTAATATACGGATATATGCCCAAGATGTCGTCATTCCCGACGATATCTAGGGCTCTACCCGGAGCCAAAGCGTTTGCAGAGCGCGCCCGACTGAACCTGGAGCAGGCGCACGACGCGATCATCGAGAGTCGCGTCGTGGCGGCCCACCAGGCTAACCGGCGGCGTGCGGCGGACCCTCCCCACTACAACGTTGGGGACTTAGTGTACTTATCCACTAAGAACCTGGCGTTGCCAAAGGGCAGGGCACGCAAACTAGCCCCAAAGTACATTGGACCTTTCGAGATAAAGTCAGCGCATAATGATACATCTCATTATACGCTCGAATTACCGGAAGAGCTAAAGAAGCGACGAGTGCATCCATCGTTCCACTCGTCACTTCTGAAGCCCCATAATGCGAACGATGACGAACTATTCCCCGCTCGGGAAACCAAGAAGTTTTACGACTTCGGTATGCCCGATGATTTGGAGTGGCAGGTGGACGAGATAGTGGGACATCGATGGCAAGGAAATGCCATCGAGCTCCTCGTACACTGGACAGTAGGCGAGCACACTTGGGAACCTGCGCACGAATGCGAGGATCTCAAGGCACTCGACGACTATCTAGCCGTACTCGGCGTAAGGGACTTGGCGCAGTTGCCGCGTAGGGAGCGCGATGCGCCCTCTACGAGTGCAAATGGTCCAAGGCGAGAATAGCAATCAGGCCGCGCGCGTGTAATGACGCGTCGCGGCCACGTGACTGGAATTGAGGCTCCGCCCCAATTCCACATGCGTGGGATAGCGCCAGCTCAGGACGCTGGCGGACTTCGAATCATTTTCCTGCATCTCTTCTTCTCGACTATCGCCTACTCCCACCCACCCGACCCGATGAACTCCCACAACGCCCCAACCGCCGGCTCGCCGACAACAAGATCCACCGCCGGAGACTCGTGGGGCGCTGCGCCCACCAATACGTGGGGTGAGCCGTCCTCTCACGGTGGCTGGGGACCGCCGCCGCCACAGGACCCGAGTAGCGTGTCCAGAAGGGGAGGATCGGTGGCGGAAGCCCCCCCGCTTCCGCCGACCGTCCATGCCCCCCCGGCACCTCAACAACAACTCCCCCCGATCCCGCAATACTACCCGGGGCCGATGTACGGGCAACAGCCCATGTACATCGGCGCCCAGGGGTACCCAGTTCCCCAAATGATGACTGCAGCCGCCACCCCGGAGGACCCATGGCGCATTGCATACAATGCGTCATGCAAGACCGTCGAGGCGCTGCAGGCGCGCATCAACGATCTTGCAAAACGGAACGACGAGGTCGAGGCCGAGCTTCGCGAGACGCGGCAACGAGAACACTCGTTGCGCGAACGCGAGGCTGAGGTCGCGAGGCGTGAGGCCGACTTGCAGCAACGTCAGTTGCAACTTGTCGGCCCGCCGCCCCGCAATCGCGACCTTCGCGCGTCGTCGCACGCACCGCCAAGGAGGTCCGACTCGGGATGGCCGCAGCGTCAGTTCGTGGCGCCCGCCACCGCCCAGCCGGCCGGCCCCTCGTCGTCAACTTCCACCGGCCCCTCCTCCGCAACCCAGAACCTCGGGCCCGCTGCTCCGCCCAACCAGACGGTCGAGACTACTGTTAGGGTTTAGGGTTATGAAGAGATTATGCACCTTGGGGTCGGCTCGGGGTCGACTTTGGGTGGGGGACTGAGCCCTACTGTAGGGTTTGCCCAACCACAGCCTAGGGTTTATCAACCCTAGAATAGGGTTTATTCACCCCTCCGCAACGCACCCACTCACGCGCCGTACGGTGCACGTGCGCATTTGCTACGCAATTTATACTGTGGCGCGCGGCGCAGCACCGCAAACTGTGTAGACAGGTGTGTGTGCACGCGCCATGCTCGGAAAAATATATACTGGCCCGTCACGACCTCCTCTATGCAGTGATACAGTGCACGAGAGGTGCACCTGCCAGACTCACCCTATAATCTCCAACTCGAGATACCCGCCCCCAACATGTACTTCATCTGCACCGCACGTCCCATAGAACCGCATGTTCTCGTTCGCGGGACTCACAAAAAATATGTACCTGTAGCTCTTGAAGAGCTCGATTTTTGAGCATAGCGGACGTGAAATACTTTGCTTGATGTCCTTCACAATCTTAAGTATTGGTGTGCCCAGCTCTCGTTCTCGACTCAGAAGTAGCTGTCAGTGATTCCAAGCTGATGCCGCACTGGACGAGCCAAGGTTGCCGTCCCGAAGCTGAATACCTGGGCAGCACAAGTCTAACTGGCCTGAGATGAGCAGGGTGTGTGCGTGCTGTCGACTAGCATCCCGTCCCCTCGGCGCCCGGCCGGGCGAGGGATGCTAGCGAACAGCACGCACACGCACTGCTCACCTGCCACAAGGGACTTAGGGTGCACAGTGTTTCAGATAAGGGTGCACGCTGTTTCAGATAAGGGGACTAGATAAATGTCTCAGACCAGTGCCTCAGATTGTGAGACATTGCTCAGGTTGTGTATATAAGCACAGAGAACCGAGCTTCAAGTAACAAGTGATGTCTCCCCTTCCCCTTCCCCTCCCCCTCCCCCCCCTCGTGACAGCACCTGTCGGACTTCTCGAACAGATGGCGGAGAACATAGATCCACCCCCAGTCAGAAAGCTTTCGGCATTCTACCTCGGGATAAGGCAAGCAATGTTACATGCCAGCATCACTGGCAGAGGTGCGTATTTGTCTCCCTACTGCACTCTTTACTGACAGAAGGTCATAGACGACTTCGATGACTGGAAGGAGGCTTGGCCTGCCACACATCGGACTGGCGGCGGGGTCACAGAAACGGACAATGCAAGTGACTGCTCGGATATACCATCGCTCGGTAAGCATTGCTGCAGTACTACTAACAGCGATTGCGATTAACTATCTATGTATTCTACAGAGTCCATACCGGATTCGGAGGAAGAAAACGAGGGATTGCAAGGAACGGAAGCAGCAGCCGAGAGCACAGAAACACGCGAAAGGTCGGAGAGCTGTCTTTCGGACGAGGCCGTCCTGAACATCTGGACCAACTTGCACGGAGCGCGCGAGACCTCGCCGTCCATGACGCCCGAGGACGCAGGGGCGATTGTGTTCGGCCTCGGTGCCCAGTCTACCAGCCCGATGTCGGCCACAGGCGTCGACGGAGAGATGCACGGTGTTGTCACGCGCTCTCCGTATGGCATTCAGACGTCTACGACGCCGGCGGACGAGAAGGGCACACGCGGCCAGCGTTCGGAGGACACCACCTCGACGTCGGAGACGTCCGTCGACGCAGAGCAGCATGCCGTTCACACGTCCACTGACGCCAGCACAGATGGCACTCAGACGTCCACGACGCCGGCGGACGAGGGCGTCGTCGAAGACCTCGCTGGCGGCGGTGCTGTCGTCCCGTGGCGATGAATGAGGGGCTGATGAGGAGCGCAGTGCAGGCGGACGTCCACGACGTCCGAGACACGGGACGGTGCTATCGTCGCGGGCGTAGAGGGGTGAGACGTGGCGGGACGTGGCGGTGAATGCGGTGCTGAGGAGGAGCGCTGCGCAGGCGGACGTCCACGACGTCCGAGACACGGGAGACGATGTAGTGGGCGGTCCGGCCGGTACGGGCAGGCGGGTTGATTAGTACTAGTGTCAGCGGAATGAGAAATGGAGAGCTTACTTATATAAAAGGAGAGAGACGAGGGGGACCTCAGCTTGCGACAAATCTGCTCCTCCTCCGCGACCTCGTCATGCTACTCGAAGTCGAGCACGTTCGCGCTACGAACGGCACCAGCTTATCGTCTCTCGAAACTGTTACGGTTATCTCGGAGGACGACCTCGAAACTCTCGCCGCACCCTTGGACCCCGGCCAGAGAGAGGCTATGCGACTGTTCGGGATGTACGAGTCGACGGCGTACGATAGCGGCGGCGCGACCTCAGAAGTGTCCGAGGAGACCGGAGAGGAGGACCTCGAAGCCGCTGTGCTCGCCGCTGTGCTCGAGAATCCTGACGATGTTGAAGTGGTGCACCGCTTCGTCATGTACTGGGCGACGAGACCTGACACCGGCGAGATGACGGAAGTCGCGTTCGAAGGGGATGTGGAACACGACGGATCGCGAACGGAGACGATGTGTATGACGTCGGACAGCGATTCGGAAGGAGAGGCGGGGGCTACAACATCGGAGAGCGAGGCGGAAGGAGAGGCGGGGGCCACGACATCGGAGAGCGAGGCGGAAGGAGAGGCGGGGGCCACGACATCGGAGAGCCAGTCAGCCTGCGACTCGGCGCCATCTACGTCCAGGTTCGACGACGACGCGGAGGCGGCGCCCTTGGACAAGTCAGACGGGCAGTCGGGGGGGCAGGCAACTTCCACGACGTCATCGTTCGATGCGAAATGCGATGCGGCGGGAGTAAGCGAAGCAGCAAAGCAGGGGACGTCTTCGACGTACGGGTTCGACACGGAAGGCGACGTTGCGGGCGGGCGCGGATCGGGAGAGCAGGCGACGTCTTCGACGTCCACTGGAGATGCGCAAGGCGGGGAGAAGGGCATGACTTGGCACCCGGGTGGTCTCCTCCGCATGCTGGACAACGCACTGCGCTCCGCACCTCCTGTCCTCTTAATGGACACGGTTGGATTGAGATCGTCGCAGAAGGTTTTGGAGTACGACACGTACCTCAAGGGGCGGTTAGGGGATGCGGGACGCGAGGAGGAGGAGAGTGGGGCTGGAATGTAGGCGCGGCCGTTGGAGCCACGAGGGAGCGAATTGACGTTGATCCGAGTCTGATTTAGTGTATAAGCTGGCGTTAGCATTAGAAATGACGACTGAGCTATGCAGCTCACCAAACATGGGGGTGAAAGACTTGGATGTGGGGGTCAGAGCGAGAGTCGAACGCCGTTGCGCGTAGAGCGGGTTGCGGACGGGGAGCACGGTGGGTAAGTGCGTCGCGGGTAGGGGGCGTCGCGGACGTCCGTTGATGGCCACCGGAGGCTAAGCGCAAGGAGCAGAAGTCGACAGAGGGCCGTCTGGGCACGAGCGAGTAGTTGCCTCCGAAACGGCGCTGGTCTGGCTTGGAGGCGGGCGATGGACGTCGCGGACGTCCAAGTTTCCATGATGGACGCAGGAGTTCTTGGGTCGGAACTGGGCGCGCGCGGACGTGTTTCTGTGGGGCGAGAATTATAACGAACGGGTCGAGGACGAGGGCGACAGAGAGTGGAGAGGAGACACGCAGCGGATACCATCCAGGCTCTGCGTAGGTCCAGGGCGAGGTACCAAGGTATCACGGGGCGCGATGCGGGTGAGACGACGTACACGACGTCTGATGGCAAGAAGGGGAGGGAGACCAGGCCGACTACGTCGAGTACACAGCCTGAAGGGGGTTCGGTGACAACAGGGTTGCAGGATTGCGACATGGATCGCGAGCGCGTGAGGAAGACGTCGCGCACGACATTAGAACGGTATTCGGAGGCTAAAGCGTCGTCTGAGAGTGATACCGGGAACGGAATGGCGAGGTCGTCTGTCGTGAACGATCCGAAGTCAAGCACAGAATACGGGTTCGGGTTGCCGACGGAGAGCACAGAGTCGGCGGAGTCGAACAATGAAACCTTGTAGGACGCGTCGACGTTTACGCGGTTCGTTTGCGAGGCGGTGAACATTGTGGCGGAAGAAGTTGAAGACAGGTTTGGGGAGGAGGAGCGGCAGCGGCAGATGGCGGTAGGGGCGGCCAGTACGGAGGGTGGAAGTGGCCTCACAGCGTCTACGACGTTCATGCCTCGTAGACCACCAGCGCCGTGACAGATCAGGGTGTTCTAGAGGCGGCGACTGAGACAGTGAGCTGAGGACAGGGTGACGGCAGACAGCGAGGGGAGGCAGGCGTCATAGACGGCGGGATGTGGCGGTCCAGTGCGAAGGTAGACTGCCGGGCAGTAGCGAGGAGGTAGTTCCGGGACGCGCGGAGGCGTCGCAGACTGCACGCTGCTTTATACAAGGCGGGCGGGGCGGCGTACGACAATGTGATGAGCACTTGGGCTCGTGGGACGTGGGAGACGTCCGGTGTGTGTAGTGCGGCGTGTAAAGAGGCTGAAAGAAAGGGTTAGTAGTCTGTGATTGTCGAGGTATGTGGGATGGAGTAACGAGGATAAGAGAGTGGCGATTTGAACATGGGACTCATCGATGCGGAAGAACTCACGGCGAATCGACGAAGCTCCGCACTGAACACTGTATGACTACCGTCGTCGGTTGTGTGTCGTTGGTGGGATAGTAGTGCGCCCAAGGTTGTGGAGGAGGTAGCGGACAAGAGGAGGAGGGGTGTGCAAGCAGTAAATGGCGTGCAACCCATATTTGGCCGTGCGACCGGGTTACGGCTACTCGCGATCACGTGTCCGCGCTTGGCAACCGTGTTCGACGCGTCCGTCTGCCTCTCTCATGCTCTCATCAAGCATCAAGCCTGAGGCCTGAGGACCGAGACCGACACACGCGAAATGCGAGAAGGTACGATTGCCAATGCCAGCCATTGCTAAACTGTGTTAACGCGCGGATTGCTGACGTCGACTAGCAATTGTTCAAGGGTCTTCAAGGTACGCAATCTGATTATGAGATCCTCTAGCATCTGCTTACCCCGTGTAGAGTTATTTCTTGGCTCAAGATGGCCTTGAGAATGACATTCTCACCACTCATCAAGGACAATACAGATTGGATAGTGCGATATTGTGTATATTATTCGAATCGGTACGCCCCACTACTAGGCATCCAACGTTGATTTCTGACAACGTTTTAAGGTCTGTAAGATTACGAGGCCACTCGGGATTATTCACGGACGCGGATTGCGAGAACTTCCGCCGGATACAAACGCAATGGTGTGTGCGCTCACCATATCGATCAAGGCCCTTCTAGCCGATGATCTATACTGAACGCTTTCCCAGGGATGGCGTCACAGCCGCCCCGATGCTGGATCCGGATATCCGGCCGTGCTTTACCGACACACCTGCGCTCTCCCGTTCTCTACCAGGTACAGATCTGCTCCGTAAGTGTGGACTGGATTATTATTGGACGCGGCTCATATTTTATACATCTTCCAGAGTACTCTGACCCGCGCCGACGTCAGTTTGTACCCCGCCCCTGTCTCAGTCAGCCACGGAGCGTCTGCAACGTTCGGCTCCGCGTGCGCACTTGGCCCGCGGGTTTGCTTCACTGTCGGTTGTGCCGCATTCGGCATAGAGGTCGTCGTGCTCAGCCGGGGTGAGCATCGTCCAATCATATCGCAGCCCAGGTCCTCTATACTAATCAACTTGTTTTGTGGCACAGATACGCTCCGATCAAGTGGAACCAGATCAGCAATAAAATCGCTAGCGTGATCGGGAAACATGCGGTGGGCGGGAGCGATGCCCGATTGCCATCTCCCCAAGTCCTTATAGAGGAGGCGTCCACGGCGGGCGAGTTCCCGCTCCCCCTCCAATCCCCTCTACGCACATCCACCATGGCTCCAGTCCCTATCGCCCCCACCATGCTCGACTTCGCGATGTCGGGCCCTGATCCCATCAACAACGCTGCGCCGTGGTTCTACGACGAATGGATCGACATCACCGGCCGCGACCATCCTCCCTGGTCCGACTATTCGACGCCCGAGTCCGCCGGTATGACCCCCGATAAGCACGCCGCGGTCAAGGCGTTTGTCAGACGTTACATCGCCATCACTAATCCCCGCGATCGTCTTGAGTTCTCGCTCCCAGGGGACCCCGAGGGTCGCACCGCGTACGACGAAGTCGGTCGCCAGGCCCTCGCCGAGTGGTTCGCCGGCCAGTGGCGGCTGTGGGACGTCAACACCATATTCGACGAGTGCATGATCAAGGCCAAGCGCGACGTGTACTTTCTCGCCGCAAATAGTGAAACTGGCAACACGGTGCGCCGGTCCTCTCCTCTTCTCTCCTCCTCCAACTGATAACCCCTCTAGATTGGTGGCATGGACGACAGTCTCGTCGCCATGGCCTATCCGGAGATGGCCATCCGACTTTTCGGTAAGGAGAGCTTAATCGAGGACACACTCCCGCTGCCGGAGGTGTTGCGCTTTCTGCGCCGCATTACCTCGCTCTCCTTCAATCGGTACCGCAAGGTCCTACGCGGGCGAATTTCGTCGGTCAACACCCTCCAGACTAAGGTGGACCAGTCATACGCTGGTGAGTACTTTCGTACGCAATCCAGTCACATTCTCATCTTCGCAATAGCGCTCCAGAAGGGCGATTTCACCCCTGTGCTCATCCGGGCATACCTCCGGGACACGCAGAACTTACTCGGGAGGCTCTCTCTCTTCAAGGACAAGTCGCGCAAGGCTCGATGCGCCGAGTACAAGGAGCAACTCGACGAGATGCATGCCACGGTGCTGAAGCGCGGGCCGGCGATCATGAACAGTAGTACGTTCTCGCATATCGCACGAACGTTCTGAAACCAGTCTGACCGCATGATAGAACTCTCGCCGTTATTCCGCGATGCCCTCACGCAGCTTCCGACCGCCAACGACGTTGACTCCGTCCTTCAAGCT
This sequence comes from Daedaleopsis sinensis, assembly GCA_033807695.1. Taxonomy (NCBI): domain Eukaryota; kingdom Fungi; phylum Basidiomycota; class Agaricomycetes; order Polyporales; family Polyporaceae; genus Daedaleopsis; species Daedaleopsis sinensis. Next base: position 15,838 of record CM066310.1, on the reverse strand, counting down.
ATCGACGACTCTCTGGCTGCGACTGACGAAGAGCAGCGGGAGGCAGTGCTCCCCACCCCGACTGAAGCGATCCAGTGGGCCGAAGGCACTGAGAAGTTCTCGCAGTGCGCAATCGACGTCGTCAACAGGCTCCTTGGACTCGGCGCGGACGGGATCATCCCGGGCTTCAACCTGAAAGTAGATCCAGACGGCCTCACGACGCCTTGGACTCCCGAGGGCCGGGCGGTTCTCGATGGCGATCAGGCGCGGGATCTCGTTCTACATTGGCATCAGAAGGTCGGGCTCCTTCGTATGATCGAGAACTTGATGCAGGCCATGCCCATTCTGCTGATGGACGAGGTCGGCGTGGGCAAGACCGCCCAAGGGCTCGCTCTCATCGCGATGTACGCGATGTACCTCGCGTACCACGAGAAGCCCGGAAATCAAGGTAAAGGCTTCCCCGGGGCATTCGGTACGTCCACTCGATTTGCTTCATTTGCTGCTGTGTTGAACGTTGCACCCAGCCGACGCGAAGTTTCCTGGCGGCCCTGGCGGCAACCTGCCTGACCGTCCGCACATCATCGTCGCGCCGGTCGGCCTCATCCAGCAATGGATGTCCGAGATTCAGCGGTTCATAAAGCCCAAATGGTTTAGTGTCGTGCCATACCTCCAGGCGTTCAACTCGCAGAGTCGCGCAGAGCATTGGAAGATCTGGGACACGCTCTTCGACTCGCCCATGCACCACCGAATCATCCTCGTTAGCATCGCCGTATGTTCCTCACTTCAGTCTCTGCCGTCTGTGTACTGATCATCACACAGGCACTCAAATCGGATGCGGAGCAATACTTCAGGATTCCGACCTCGAGCGACAGTCGAACCGAACGTCTAGAACCGTGCCGCCGCGTCGAGAACGCCGACGACAAAGCAACTTTGTTCGCGTCCGGCCGCAACTACGGTGTCTTTATCCTCGACGAGGCTCATCAAATACGGACCCTCAACACGGCTAACCTAGCGTGCACGGAGCTGCGACACCGGTCCGCGATGACGGTCGCGATGACGGCGACGCCGATCATGACTTCCCCGCAGGTAGGTACCTAGACTACCCAACTCGCTCATCACCGATGTTGATGAGTATCTATTTCATCCAGGATCTCTGCAACATCGGGCGATTCCTGGGTCTTCAGAAGTTCATAGAAGGTACCACCGTCATGGAGAACCACCGGAAGTCCCTGGAACGCGAAGTCCGCCGGGAACGAACACTCCGCAAGGAGGGCGAGGGCGAGATCAAACTCGCTCGCGCTCTCGTCAACGGGCACAAAACTGAGGGCGAGGAGCGCAAGGACTACAAGGAGATCCTTGCGAGGTGGATCGAGGCGATTCGGGCGGGTTTCAAGCTCGTTCTCATCCGGCGGACGATCAACTCCCTCGACTGGCTCGGACGTCCCATCTCCGGGCTGGAGCGGTATCGTGAATATGCACTCCTGCTCGAACTCACGGCAGCGGAGCATCGCGTTCAAAACCTGCTCGCGGAGGAGATCGCGAGCGAGGGTGTCACGACCAAGAATCTTCAGGTGAGTACTAGCATGAAGTTCTCGTATGGTGTCCGCCCGAGTGCGAGCGTGGGTCATTGGGCGTCGTGGACGTTCTGTGCGGCACCCGCTTAGTCTCCCATGTCCGCTCGGCATGTACGCAGACGCAGACTCGGATCTGCATACATGCTCAGTCCGCGTCTCCGTACATGCTGAGCCCGACGTTGTGGCCGTCGCAGATCTTGCGCGTCGTGGCCGTGCCTGATCACTGGTGACGCACGCTGTAGCGCCCCTCGTTCTGTTGAGGAACGGTGTTGGACGTCTACGACGCCGGCCTCTGGCACATGCACCCTGCGGACATTGGTGACGTGCGTATGGCCCCGGCGAATCACGCCGTCGACGTCGACGACTTGCTCGCCGTCGCTTTCGCAGGTGTACCCACATGCCGTCGACGGACGTCTGAGACGTCCGTCGACGCAGCACGAGGGCGATTGACGAGGCTTCCAGCCTCCAGTCCTGCCGAGTCACGCCATCGACGTCCACGACGTCCGTACAGGTCCCGCCTCTCTTTCGCCGCTGTAACCGCATGCCGTCGCCGGACGTCTAAGACGTCCGTCGACGCGCGCACGAGGGCGATTGACCGGGCTTCCAGCCTCCAGTCCTCGCAAGTCACGCCGTCGACGTCCACGACGTCCGTACTGGTCCCGCCTCTCCGTCCCAGCTGTAACCGCATGCCGTCGCCGGACGTCTGAGACGTCCGTCGCGCACGAGGGCGATTGACCGGGCTTCCAGCCTCCAGTCCTCGCAAGTCACGCCGTCGACGTCCACGACGTCCGTACAGGTCCCGCCTCCCCGTCCCAGCTGTAACCGCATGGCGTTGCCGGACGTCTGAGACGTCCGTCGACGCGCGCCCGCGGGCGATTGACCGGCTTCCAGCCTCCTCGAGCCTATGTATGCAGCCTGCACACTCGCTGTGTGCGTGGACGTCTCGGACGTCCTGTCGCGCGCGTACTGGTCATGTGCAATTGGGGATCTGTGCTGATAACTTATCTTGGCAGGCCTTCTATCTCGGAATCCGCCAGGCTCTCCTCCATTCCATTCTGGGTTACAACGGCGAGGCTGACTGGCCAGCGGGACAACTCTACCGCGACGATCCCTCCACCAAAATCAGCGCCATGCTTACCCTTGTCTTGCATCATCTCAGCGCTCCTGGGCTTCCTCCACTCACGGTATCCGATGCCTCTACGAATACGCTCGCGACTCACCCGGATTACTTACCACAGGAGGACGGCAGCCCTCCCGTGCATACTATCGTGCAGGACGAGAAGTGCGGGCCCGACCGCATTGTCGTCTACCTCGCATTTCCCAAAAACAACTGGATCGTCGCGAAGGTACGTTCGCGGGTTCCAGAGGGAGGCGTTGCTCACCATTTCGTCAGGCGTTCGAGGAGGCCAACATCAACTTCGCCGAGATCCACGGCTCCAAGACGCCTCATGCGCGCACGGAGGCCCTCCGTCGCTTCAAGACTGACCCGAATTGCCGCGTCCTCCTCCTTTCCGGTGTCGGGATGGTTGGACTCAACATCGCATGTGCCAACATTATGATCATCGTCGTACGTCTTCTCGCTTATTCAGAGCGTTGGCATTACTGATGTTCTATGTATATTCAGGACACGCTGTGGTCGGCACAGGAAGACGCGCAACTGATCGGACGAGTGTGGCGGCAGCCACAGCCCAAACAAGTCCATGTGTACAGACTCATCGGCCGCCGATCATCCGACGTTTTCCTCAATAATATCTCGTTCGATAAAGGTCTCATGCACGCCGCCTTTGTCGAGGCCTCGATGAAGATGAGTAAGTGCTCTTCGATTGTTTTCTCGGACTTAGACTGAACTTGGGTGCGTAGAACGAGCGTTCACGGTTCCGGAGGAGGACATGGAGCCGGACACCGACCCAGAGGACAACGACAACCACGAACCCGACAGCGCCTCTCGGGGGCGTGGACGTGGACGCGGCCGTGCTCGTGGGGCAGAGTCGTCGGTTAGCGGCTGCGGCCGTACTCGGATTTCCCGGCCCAGCGCCCGCACCAACTATCCTCCTCTCACCAGTTCCGGGACGTCCCGCAAGAGGAAGGACCCTCCCGCTGACGGCAACGCCGGTCAACATGACGACGCTGACAAGACGAGTCAAAACCCCGCCAAGTCTCGTAAGGTTCCCAAGTCCGCCAGCGTCGTCGACTCCGACTCGGACGATCACCGGGATCGATCGGCCTCCGCTTCTCAGTCCACCTCTCGACAGCCCACAGCCAGTACGAAGACATCATCGGCCGTCAGTGGGAGGGCCAAGAAGGCTGCCGAGAAAGCCGCTTTCGCTCTCCTCAGCCCGGAGGAGCAGGCCGCGGTGATGACTGCCAGGAAGCAATTGGCTTCCGCGAAGGGCAAGGAGACTCGGGCCCGGAACAAAGCTCTGAAGGACGCCGCCGCCGCTGCGGGCACCCCATCCGCGAACGATTCCTCCGCTCCCAAGAACCCCCAGCAGGGTGATGCTTCGGCGCATAAAACACCTTCGAAGTCGACTACGGCGGATACTCAAAAGGACCTCGCGGACGATGGTGTTCGCGGACGTGGTCCCTCTAACGGCACTGGGGGCTCCGTCGCAAACGATCCGAACAGCGGGCGGACTTCGAGCAACAGCACGACGGGCCAGAAGCACGGGCAGGACTCGCCCGAGGGCCCTGGCGTCGAGGAGAGCGGGTCGGACGCGCGGAAGAGCGCGCAGCCCACGACGACCGGCACGACGGGCCCCGGGGTTCAGCAGAGCGCGTCGGATGGGCAGAAGAGCGGGTCGGACGGGCAGAAGAGCGGCTCGGACGGGCACCAGAGCGGGCAGGGCTCGCCCGAGGGTCCTGGCGTCGAGGAGAGCGGGTCGGACGCGCGGAAGAGCGCGCAGCCCACGACGAACGGCACCACGGGCCCCGGGGTTCAGCAGAGCGCGTCGGACGGGCAGAAGAGCGGCTCGGACGGGCAGAAGAGCGGGCAGGGCTCGCCCGAGGGCCCTGACGTCGAGCAGAGCGGCTCGGACGCGCGGAAGAGCGCGCAGCCCACGACGAACGGCACCACGGGCCCCGGGGTTCAGCAGAGCGCGTCGGACGGGCAGAAGAGCGGCTCGGACGGGCAGAAGAGCGGCTCGGACGGGCAGAAGAGCGGGCAGGGCTCGCCCGAGGGCCCTGACGTCGAGCAGAGCGGCTCGGACGCGCGGAAGAGCGCGCAGCCCACGACGAACGGCACGACGGGCCCCGGGGTTCAGGAGAGCGGGTCGGACGGGCAGAAGAGCGGGCAGGAGACGTCCAAGGGCCCCGACGTCGAACAGAACGGGTCGGACGGGCGGTCGGACGGGCGGAAGATGGCGCAACCCACGACGAACGGTACGACGGGCCCTGATCCCGAGCAGCCCGGGTTGGACGCGCGCAAGAGCGGGCAGGACTCGCCCGAGGGCCCTGGTGTCGGGCAGAGCGAGTCGGACGCGCGGAAGAACGCGGAACCCACGACGGACGGCAAATCCGGCTCTATCATCACCAAGGACTCGTTCCCCGCCGACAAGGACCGTGACCACGGCCCCGGTCCACGCGGGAACGGGCTCGAGCGCGACAAGTCGCTTGGCTACCAGCAAGGTCTCGAAGAGGATCCCACCGTCGACGTGCGTCGCTCCGACTATCCCTCAAACGGCCCGCCTTCCGACAACGACACTCCGCCCATGGAGGTCGACTCCCGTCGCGTTGATGGCGACATCTCCGAGAACGAGGAGGAGCGCCGCGACGACCACTCCCTCGGCGTCGAGCCACAAGACGCGGAGTCTTCGCTTGCGGAGATGATAGACGACTGGGAGAGGATTCCGCCTGAGCCTTCGACTGCCCCACGGCGCTCGGCCCGCGTGAAGACATACGGCGGGGCCAAGGCGACTGCGATGGCGATAGAGTCTTCGGAGTCCGAGCGCGAGTTTTCCGGCTCTCCTGTGCGCCCGAAGAAGAAGGCGAAGAAGGTGGACCTCACGTCCGATTCCGGGGAAGGTTACGTCCCTTCCCCTCCTAAGAAGAAGGCGAAGAGGGCCTCCGACAGCATGGCAACCGCGCTTGGCGAGAAGTCTTCGCCGAAAGCCTCCTCCTCAACCAAGAGCACGGGCCCGCGCGTCCATCGTCGGCCTGTGCAGGATCAAGCCTCGGGAGCTGGGCTGGGCATCAAACGGTCGGTCGGGAGTGGGAGTCTGCCTGCATCGCGTGGAGGGGGGTCTGGTAGTACGCGTCGCTCCCGTTAGTAGAAACAGTCAATCTGTCTAAGTTCAGTCAGTATCCTCGCACTCAGCAATGTACATCTCGTGCGCGTAATTTCTTCTACCATGCTTGATTTGCGAGGCCAACTATGTCTCAGCCTCCACGACACTGGTGGACGTCGAAGACGTCCGCCGGGTTGCCCTAATGTGTTCCTTACTTACTCCGTACATAATGCTGCTCCGGACGCGCACTGGTACCTCTCTGCTCTATACCCGCTTGATGATCCGACGGCGCAGCAGATAAAAGACGGCGTCCGGGACGTCCAGGACGTCGCGGACTTGGCGTGTGCTCCGAGTTGGCCCGACTCGTTCCCGTCGACGACACTGCCAGTGACAGGTGCGCACACGCGGACGTATGGGACGTCCACTCTTCCTGCGTAGCCGGAGGTTGACAGCAGCGGGACCGGACTGTGCGCCGCGCATGAGGGACGTCCAGGACGTCCGTCTCTCCGCATTCTCGCACATGCCGGCCCGACTCGTTCCCGTCGACGACACTACCAGGGACAGGTGCGCACACGCGGACGTATGGGACGTCCACTCTTCGTGCGTAGCCGGAGGTTGACAGCAGCGGGACCGGACTATGCGCCGCGCGTGAGGGACGTCCAGGACGTCCGTCTCTCCGCATTCTCGCACATGCCGGCCCGACTCGTCAGCGTCGACGACACTGCCAGTGACAGGTGCGCACACGCGGACGTATGGGACGTCCACTCTTCCTGCGGAGCGGGAGGTTGACAGCAGCGGGACCGGACTGTGCGCGGCGCGTGAGGGACGTCCAGGACGTCCGTCTCTCCGCATTCTCGCACATGCCGGCCCGACTCGTCAGCGTCGACGACACTGCCAGTGACAGGTGCGCACACGCGGACGTATGGGACGTCCACTCTTCCTGCGGAGCGGGAGGTTGACAGCAGCGGGACCGGACTGTGCGCGGCGCGTGAGGGACGTCCAGGACGTCCGTCTCTCCGCATTCTCGCACATGCCGGCCCGACTCGTTCCTGTCGACGACACTGCCAGTGACAGGTGCGCACACGCGGACGTATGGGACGTCCACTCTTCCTGCGTAGCGGGAGGTTGACTGGTTGACCTCAGTAGCGGGACCAGACTGTCACCACGCGCGGGGGACGTCCAGGACGCCGGTCTTTCCTCCGCATTCTCCCACATGGTGCTTCCTCCCTCGTACCAACTTCCCCGCGTATGCGTGAAGGGACGTCTCCGGCGTCCGCCTTGGTTGCGACCTTTCGCGCCGGTCTGTAGGCTGCCTCTTAACCTCCCCCCCGTATCCTTCGGGAACATCTGGGACGTCCGGCTGCGAGAAGCGCTCTCGCGTCTGCCTTTTCCTTCCTGGCCAACCTTGACCCATTACGCGTGGGCTACGTCGACTCGAACATCCGACATTCTCCCGAACGCTCTCGCCTACCCGTGCTCTCCCTTGCAACCTTTGGCAGCATGCGTGGGCACCGTTGTGTTCGTGGGTCACGCCATCGAGGCAGCGACATCCTGTCTCAGGCTCAAGATTTTACAGGACCACTCACACGGTGGGCGGACATCTGGTACATCCAACTGGAAAGAATGACCACCATTTGCTATAACCGTTCAACGCTTGATCTATCCGAAGTTGTCAGTACTGTGTTCTCTAGTGCTCACCGTGTCCTTCTTGTGCACACTGCCCAGCCCCGTTCTCTGCCCCGGTTTATCATTTATCTAAGCTCTCAAGACTCTAGCAGTACCGTGGCTGTCATGGATGGTGACTCGTCAACAATATCTTTGGACTGTTGAGCTTCCTAAGTGCACAAATTGAAGTTTCTGATTGAACAGGGAGATATAGAGAACTTCATCTCAGATAGCTAGTCTAACCTTCCGTCACTTCTCATGCAGCTGTTATCAAGTTTGCGATGGCGACGGTGATGTCACATATGCGTGTGAATGTGTCGGCGGTCTGGAGTGCCTATTCTACTGCTGCGCCCTGTTTTTTAGGTAGGTGCGAAAATAAAGATACATTTCAATAACCTCCACATGGTTGTTTCAGATTAATTAATCAGATAGGTGTATGATTATCAAACAGTGCTATCTGATGATCATTCGGCTGTGCGTACCTGAAAGATTTCACCTTTGTGGCACTGTGGCACTGTGCTGGGTATATAGTCTCAGCCATTCTCATCGTACCTACTTTGTGTCTTCTTTCCTACCCCCATCTTCTCAGTCACTCTATCTCAGTCACTCTACCTCTCATGGAGCACCCTGACGAGTTTCTACGTCCAGTCCATCTTGGTCTTTCTGATCTTGTTGACCGTGCTCAGGCTCTCATACAAGAAGGAAGCGAGAACAGCATCGACCAGTTCATCAAGCTCATGCTTGCAGGACGTCTCACCATCGATAACGAGGAGCGACGTGTTATAGTCAATCCACGTCAAGGAGCTATATTTCCTACCCGTCCAATGGTGTCATTTCGTGGAGACTTTGACTCTTTGATTGGATTCAGCACCCGTTTGCCTATCAAACATGCCCTCTCTGTCTATCCCGTGCCCTCATTCACAGATACATTGACCAAGAGCATCCACGTCTCATTGACGGTTGTAAGTTCCTAGCAATGTAACTGCAATGACTTACCCTTCTAACACTTGTATAGGGAGATCGTCATATTCCAGCCCATAAAGTTCCCAACATATGCATTGGTCGCTTTGGACTCCGCCGTCAAGTGCGCCTCTTCTTCCCCCAGCTCTACCGGGAGGACCTTCCTCCTGCCATCCAGTCTGTCGATATCGCTGCTATCTATAACCAAGGCATTCGACCGACCATCAAAAAGATTCTTCCAGAGAATCAAGCTCACTGGCCAGCCTCATACGAAACTGAGCTAACTCGTGCACATGACAAGCAAGGGCGACTTCACTACAGCTCTATCGACATCCCAGAGACACATCTCCAGCTCTTTGCAGCTGAACTCCGACATGCACTTCGAGATCATCCACGCCTTGGTGCTCCTTGGTTTCAAATCGAATTCCGAGGCGAGAAGGGTTCATACTCCTTTCCATTTGAAGATGACGACGAGCGTCAATACGCATTCAATCTTTTGGTGGAAGACCTCGACTTGGACTACATTCAAAGTCACAACCAGATGGATCTATGGGTTGTCGATGTCGGAGTGGAGATCCATCATCCTGATCATGTTGTGCAATGGCTCGACGCAGCTCATCCTCGTCTTGTGTCCCATCTTCTCCCATCACTGTCTGTTGCTGAAGCTCAAAAGCTCTCAGAGCTCTCCTACTTCCACACGGACGTCAGTGCCCACCTCTTCGAGCTTGCAGGCTTTCGAGTCGAACCAGGGGAACGTGGCCGTTCTGACAAGATTCTCTACCTCAACGTGTACACGACGGACAAGGCTATCACCTACCAGCTTCATAACGGTATCTTTTGCGAGCGCACTGCAACCGATCTCTATTCTGGACCACTTCCAAAGTTATGCGACGATCTTCTCAAAGTCATTGACACCTTTCATACCTGTGCTGGCGCAAATGGCCCCTCTCAAGATGGTACCGCACGAGCAGAAGTCCGGGTCAGACTTCCTAAAGTCAATGAAACACTTCTCACATTCCCAACACAACTCCTCAATATTTCTGTGGTCTCTATTCCGAACGATGTCTGGTGGTAAGAATAACATTACACAGCTTAGGGTTTAGGGCGCTAATAATATTTGTTTTAGGGCATACAAAAACTACCGCACTGTGGCAATCTACTATGTTCTCAATGAGTTCAAAAACTACCCTCCCGAAGCTCGTGCCCTCTTGCCATCTCTGACACTTGGTGCGGCGTGCATTTATATGCTTAATGCTGTGATGTCACGCCCACGGGATTGGCGAGCTGAGCGAGCTCTACGTGATGCTTGCTGCTTACGTGCTCCAGAAGGCTATGACATCACCGATGATGATCTCATGGATCAAGAGTTCAATGTCGATGAAATCCATCCAGTCCCAGAGGAACAAGGCATGTATGTGGTGGCTGATATACTGCGGGATCAACAAGGGCAGTGGCTCCGCCTCCCTCGTCAGCGTATTCTTGAACTGCCTCAACTCTGCATTCTCTACAAAGCTGCCTCAATCACTGATGTTCAAACTCGCTTGGGAGCTGGTGGAATCTTCTTTGGACGTCGGCCAGCCAACACAGCACGTACCAACAACCGCATCTCTCACACCACTCCTATTGAATTCGTCAACCCCACTGCCATTACCCCTAGTGTTTTTGGACTTGATGATCAGGGAATTCGTCTCCACCCCCACCTGCGACTGTCTGGCCGAGATGTTGCAGATCCTGACGATGAAGATATGCCATTCGAACATGACCTGGGTCGCGATGGACAAGGCCTTCTGTATGCTGACAGTGTAGTTGACCGCATCTGGGCTCAATTCCCTTTCGACATCATCACTGTCTCTCCAAATCTCAAAAGCCGCAAAGATCCTGCCTACACGACACTTTCTATCGCTGAACAAGCAACTGTCACTGTTGCTATGTTCAAGAGGCCCATCGTCCCCCTCCGTGCAGCGTGGATACGTGCTCGCGATGGGAAGTTCTGGACCACCACTCTCTTCGATCGCTACTTTCCTCCTAAGGGTGCAAAAATCGAGAACATGCAAAACTTTGGAAGTTGCCGGTACTTTCAAGACTGGATGCAAGTCATGTCACAAGCAAAGCCTGATGCTGCAAGGCTCATCCGCTCCAAGGTGCTCAAAGAGTTCAAGAAACTTCTCTGGCTGCCTCATACCAGCTCTGATCGCATGTGGGTAACAAAGATGCCCACTGTGACTCATGACCGGCACAAGTTCACATTCTTCTCACTCGAAGAGGATGCCCCCTATACTGCTGCCCCACATATCGCCTTCAATCAATCCCTCGAATACGAAGTGGAGTTCCAACTGGGGACTTTTATTGCCGATGAAGAGGAAGAAGATACTCCACCACCCATTGATGAGCTCCACATGCCACCTCGCCCTGAGGAAAACCCTTTTCTCATTCGCCCTGCGCCATCAGCCATTGCCAACTCTCTTCCAGCGTCACGAGCGCCATCTCTTGCCCGTGAACAGTCTGTACTGTCAACTAGGGGGCCATCTCTTTCTCGTCACCGATCCCTTTCTCGTCGCCAAGCCAGCATCTTGTCATACTTGGGTACTACACCAAGTATTGCAGGTCAAAACAGACGCCAGACATCACATGCACCTACACCGGGGCCTTCTAGTATCCGTCCTGCAGCATCTCGCATGACACCGGCTGAGCGGTTTCCATCAGAGGAGTTTGAACGATCTCCATCTGTAGAGATTGTTGGAAAGGGAAAGGGCAGGGCTGGTCAGAGAGATGTCATTAAGATCTTTGACAGTGATGAAGACCTTCCTAGTCCGGTCAGCGGCTTCGAACCAGAAGAAGATGAAGAGAGTTCTATGCAAGATGACGATGAAGATGGTCTTCCAGATCTGGTGGCAGGATTTGAACCTGACGAGGAGGAGGAGAGTTCTGAGAACACTATGCAAGATGACGATGAAGATGATCTTCCAGACCCCGTGGCAGGGTTTGAACCTGACGAGGAGGAGGAGAGTTCTGATAACGGTGCAGGGGGTCTTTTTGCTTAAAAGTATCTTTCCCTATGAATATCAAAAAAAATCATAGATATGTAGATTTGTATGTACACCTTCTATAGCGCATGACTTTATTTATTTATTTATCGAACTAGTGGGATGAGGCAGCCTTCAGAGAAGTCATTTGTGGACTCTTCTGCAGCGTATGTAATGTCTAACTGGTGAATATGAGTTTTCCGTACATTCTGTGAATTGGCCTTCTGGGAAGTCCACCCTTGCAGTACAGACTGCTGCCCATATAGATGGTGCGTCGCATATGAGCAGTACGCACATGGCCTTCTGGGAAGTCCGCCCTCGCAGTACATACGCAAAGTTATTCTTTCGTTAGGGCAAATTTAGTATTTGCTATAGAAATTGGCCTTCCGGGAAGTCCGCCCTCGCAGTACATACTTAATGTTATTCTTTCGTTATGGCAAATTTAGTATTTGCTATAGAAATTGGCCTTCTGGGAAGTCCACCCTTGCAGTACAGACTGCTGCCCATATAGATGGTGCGTCGTGTCGCATATGAGCAGTGCGCACATGGCCTTCCGGGAAGTCCGCCCTCACAGTACAGACTGCTGCCCATATAGATGGTGTGTCGTGTCGCATATGAGCAGTGCGCACATGGCCTTCTGGGAAGGCCACTTCATGATGGACATCTTAAATAAGTGCGCACAATCGCATATGGGCAGTGCGCACATGGCCTTCCGGGAAGTCCGCCCTCACAGTACAGACTGCTGCCCATATAGATGGTGTGTCGTGTCGCATATGAGCAGTGCGCACATGGCCTTCCGGGAAGTCCGCCCTCACAGTACAGACTGCTGCCCATATAGATGGTGTGTCGTGTCGCATATGAGCAGTGCGCACATGGCCTTCTGGGAAGGCCACTTCATGATGGACATCATAAACTAAGTGCACGCATGGACTGTGTGCGCACATAGACTACGTACACACATGGACTTCTGGGAAGGCCACTTTGTGACAGACATCATGAACTGAGAACTTAGTATAACCAAGAACTGCAAGTAACTGAGGACTAACCCTAACTGAGAACCGAGTATGTGTATGTATAGTGTATCACATTTGGGATGTGCTCACATAAACTTCTGAGAAGGCCAGTTTATATTAGATGCAATAGTTGTATCTTGCTGGTTTAAATCAGTTACATTTATTTATTAAGATTTTGCTTATCTGTCATATATAGCAGATATTGTATATTTATTGTTTCATCAATTTCTCAGATTGATGCCCTGATCACATCTGATTTATATAATCTCATCTGATCCATATAATTAGATGTCTTGCATGTAGCAAAATTTATTGATGCACCGCCACTGTGGTATCTTAAACCTATAAGATCCCCATGGACAGTAGTCTCTCCTTCTCTCCCCCTTCTCTCCCCCCTCACCTCTACCCTCATCCTATCAAATGGCTGCCTCTCTAGATTGTGTCCGGTGTGTCACTCTAGGCCAGGACGTCAATGAACTTCAACGCCGTATTTGCCAGCTCGAGAGCGAGTTAATGGTCGCTAGGAAGAATCTGGAGGCAGTTCAATGGGTTATCACAAATGTGCACCCAAGCACTGGTGTGTTGATTCCCTTTAATAACTTTGAATGTGCATTGACTTTGGTGCGCAGATGTTGATCAGGATGATGAAGTTGAAGTTGTCACTGGCGACTTCACTGATCTTATACGCTCCTCCCTCACAACCTGTCCAGGGAAGCCCGATCCCTCCGTAGAACAAGACCCACATTCAAGCTGGTATGCCTGGTACCGCTCAACCAATGCTCTTGTACCCGATTCCTATCCGTCATCCACACTCTATCCACCTCATTCCCTCCCTATCCGACTTCCTACCCACTCTCCAGAGCCAGCCAACAAACCTTATCTTGGTCAAGAGGCTGCAGACAAGGAGAGCGGTCGCCGTATCAAAGCATTTGGCAAAGCTATTGGCCAGCTTCCAAAACAAGGCACAGTCGCTTTTTGTGGCGAGTGGGAAGGGCGACCGATTATCACTGCACTTCAAGGTCATAACCTGCGACATCATGCAATTACCGATCGTAACATCAATGCGGCACGTCTTTACAAACAAATAGTTGCTCGATGTGCCAACGCACGGTACTTCCGTACAGAGGGAGAAGCCTATCTAGTGTCTACAAAATCCATGGACTCTGCGCATTTTCCAAAGGATGATGAAACAAATGGGATGGGTGACTTGACTCCCCTCGGCATTCACAATCAACTTTTGACACAGTAAGTCATAATTGCAACTCAGATCATTATCATACTAATTTCATTATCATACTAGTTCGATAAAAAGGAATGAACCTGTTGCATGCATGTAATAATGAAGTTATCCTTGACATATCAGTTGTATCACAAATATAATGTCACTGTTGTTCTGGCCTTCTTGGAAGTCCACATGTGCAGTGCTTATGTGCACTATGAAAGACTGTGCCTGTACTAAGCACGAGCATTATACAAAAACTCTAACTCCAGAAAAAAAAAGTCTGCGTGGAGATGTAATATTACGCTGAATCTGGCCTTCCAGGAAGTCCAGTTGTGCAGAGACAGCATGGGGAGTAGATGTGAGGTTGTGCGTGACTACCATGTGTGGCGGGTGACTGCCGCTGAATTGATTCATATTGGAAACCTATAAATGTGAGTTGCAAGTAACTGCTGGCGACTTAGGTTATGTTCGAAACCAATGGACGTGAATTACAGATGACTACTGGTACCGTGAGTAAGGGTTAATTGCCGGTGAATTGTGTTACATTAGAAACACATGAATGTAAGTTGCTGAGTCGCAGGTGACTGCTGGAGAATTGCATTATGTTCAAAAATTATGGACGTGAGTTGTGGGTGACTGCCGGTGAATTAATTTATGTTTGTAACCTAAATATGTGAGTTGCCGGTGACTACTGAAGTGAGTATAGCGGCCGAAACATCGTCTAGAACCTAGTAACAAGGAAGCTACTATATATTTTGGAGTGTTACTTATGCGAAGTGCTGGTCTGTAATAAGATGCTAGCTCAACTATTTACATCAACATTCTATTGCTTCATCAATGTGGGAATTGTATAATCGCACGATAGTGGCAGCACTCACATAACATCTATACACATTGTGTGGTGATAATATCATAGGTTGTACTTTGCGTGTAGCACACTTTGCACAATTTGTACCTGCATATAAATTACCATAGTCTTGCATTTAATAGGGTGCTATTCTTCATTAATGAGTGTTGTGTTGCACATTCGCTCTATAGTAAAAGATCGCCGCATTGTACTATACCACATTAATGTTGCGGAATAAATCATCCGTACTAGATCAAGCATTGACTTCAGCATATTATTGTGCCAAGCATCCAATACTATCACCATGGTAACCATCAGCACGATAAGAACAGTACGGTAAGTAAGTACTATAATAGATATTGTGCCATGGTGCATCAACATCTACTGCCTATAATAAAATATTGCGGACTCATACTATACCAAATCAATGTTGCGTAGTAAATAATCTATGCTAGCTTAAGTATTGACCTCAGCATATTATTATGTGAAGCATGTAATGACACCACAATATTAAGTATCGGTAATCAGCAAGGTAAGTAATAGTAAAGTAAGTACTGTCTAGATATAAAGCGCTACAGCACAACAATAACTATGATCTTAGGTAAAATACTATCAACTCATACTATACCATATTCATATTAATGTTGCACAGCAGATAATATGTGCGAGCGCAGGTGTTGACTTCATGATACTATGCGGTGAAAAATGCAAGCTATCAGTAGTATTGCATTGTCCATAATCTGCACTGACATAATAATAAAATGTAGCATACTGGTGTGCGACACAGATAACAGTAGTATGACAGGGAAGTGCTATCTAGGCAGAGTGTGATGTGGTGCAACATTAAATATGTGCAGTGTAGGTCTGACCCCCAGCAAAAGTTGAGCAGTGCTACAAGTTATTATAAGCAGCAGTATATTATTTAATGTGGTATGAGTTACAAGATGCGGCACAGTGTTATGGGGTACAGTTAATGTGTTAGTAGTGGATCTTGTGAAGGAGTGTAAGAAATGTTGCGCAGCAGTAATAGTGTTATAATCCTTAACATTAGGGGCTAATTTCAAGTGTCACATCTATGTTGTGCCATAGCTCGCCAACCATCACTTGGAACATTGCGTTGCATTACCTAGTGTTATAATCTCAGAAATTAGCCCATAATTTCTAATGACAAAGGGTTAGGGTTAGGGTTAGGGTTAGGGTTAGGGTTAGGGTTAGGGTTAGGGTTAGGGTTAGGGTTAGGGTTAGGGTTAGGGTTAGGGTTAGGGTTAGGGTTAGGGTTAGGGTTAGGGTTAGGGTTAGGGTTAGGGTTAGGGTTAGGGTTAGGGTTAGGGT